>JARYGA010059765.1:8393187-9825687 GCA_030545235.1 Helianthus tuberosus
AATACGCGACCCTTGATATGTGTATGTTGTTAGAATGTAAAAATCAAAGTTTGAAATTATGATGGTGGGTATGAGGGAGTTCGGCCGAAGGTTTAGAGAACAAGAGAGTATGAAATGTGGTGTTGATGGAATGTGATTATCTCATGAGTTAGTGGGCCATTTATAAACAATATAAGTATTATTAACCAATGAGTAAAGTGTCTTAGGGATATTAGACAAACCTAGATTTAAATAATCAATTTGTACAATCATGTCCCCCCATGCAAGGGGACGGTTAGGGATATGGGGGGGGGGGGGTAGTTCGATTGTAAGTGGGTGTTTAGGGGTTTAGTTAGGGTAAACCACGTTAAGTTAAGTGTTAAACTCCGTTAGTTGTATGTTGCGTGTTATGACGGGTGTTAGGGTAATCAGGGACCCTAACTGGCTCAGAAAAATAATAATAGTGAAAATGTTAATATTTTCATGTTCCGGGTAAAGTCCGGGTGTCCGGTTGGATAGTAATCCGTTAAAGTGTTACAAAAGACTTTAAAGTGTCGTTATTACATTTTTAGTGACGCAATTTGTTTTCCCGACACTTTAGAAAGTGTCTAGTGTTATTTTCTCATTTTCTGGCACTTTACTAGTCAGCTAGAAGCCGGTTAAATTGTTAAAGTGCTGTGTTTGGTACTTAAAGTACGTTCTTGGCACATCCGAAACAGTGTATCTTATCCCCTAGAGACGCGGTAACACAACCCTTATATCCCTACACTCACTACCAGTGTAGTCAAAATATATGAGGCTCTTAACAGGCCTTAGAGGCAGTGTCTGCCTGATGCTGGTTATATCAGCATGTTCACTGTGTATCCGTTTAGTGCTACTGTGCTTTTTGTGCATCATGTTTGTCACTAAGGTGCCGTATGTAAATAATGTAGTGACAGCATATAAAGTATGATGCAAGTAAGTGCATGTATCAGTATGCAGGTAGCAGTTTATCAGCTAGTTCAATCAAGCACAGTAATTAAGCAGTAATTAATCAGTAATTAAGTTGTACGGATACCCGGTTTAGTGCGGGTTGTCACAAAACATGCCCTAGGGTAAACAGTTTCAACGAGATGACTTGGCAATTTGGAGTCGATTGATGAGTTAATGAAATTGATATGAGTCTGCAAGTCGTCGTAGTGGTTGAGGAATGCTGATAAGGCGGTAGAGAAGGTGTGGAGTTGGTTGATGGAGGTGGAGAATGGTATATCGGCGGTGAGAGTGGTGGTTGTTGTGTGGCGGTTTTTGATGTTGAAGGTATGTAATTTTCTTTTTGATTTCATTGTTTTCTTATTCGAATCGTTGAGTTTGATTCTACAGGAAGGTGCTTCAAAGTGTTAGTATCTTCAGGATCTTCGAACTATTGGTAATTGTTTAATTTTGAAAGTTTGAGACTTGTTGTTTTGAGTAACTGACGTACAATCTGTACACTGTGATTCTTTGTTGTTGTTATGCCTTCAGATTAAAGCTTCAAATATGTTGTTGTTGTTGTTACGCCAAGTTATTTATATTTTTTTCCCTTGGTTTAGATGGTTAGTCTTCAGATGCGATCTCAATCCAACTCAGGCATGCTTATCTTTTGAGTTTGCAGGCTATTGGCTTTAAATTTCAGAGAACAAAAGGAGAAGTGGGTTTCTAAAGTTGGGATCCAAGGCTTTCCAAAACATGTTTGTTGTTAATGTGCATCAGGTACACCTTTTTCATTATTCTTCTATAAAATTTGTAGGTTGATGTAATCATGTTATTAGTGAAGGAATCAGTATTAATTTAATTGAAACAGAGGCATTGAAGCAGAGGCAGCTATGGGTGGCAGGTAAGAATTTAGCAAAATCTTATTCTACCATGACGAATACTGGATGATATTTTGAATTCTACTGTTTTATATAAATTTTCTCAATCGAGCACATATCCAGATCGATCACTTCTCAGTTAACATGTTTCATACATGGTAAGTAGGCTGAACCATTTGAAACATATAGATTTAGTCTTCATACTTGCACGTTTTTACGTATAGATTTGGTCTTCATAATTGGATGTTTTTACATATAGACTTAGTCTTCATTGATGTTGTTACCGATGAGCTCAAAGTAGACTCTCTAGCAAAAAATCATGGTATGTATATTTTATTTGATGGTCAATTAATTATTAAATCACTAATGTTTTGAAGTCTTTGACCCGACTTCTAGCTCCCAAAGAGTTACTTTACGCTATAAAAAAGATGGTAATTTTGACCAATTTACTTGCAAACAAGTCGATTTCGGCTCTGATTTTATCTAAAACGGCTCAAATGGGTCAAATAATACATTTTGAATAAAAGTGGTATGAGCAAAATGGACCGAACTCATATGGATAGGTAAGATTGAGGATTTCCACTCCTTACAGGAAAATGAAGGAAATAGATACTCAATTTGAAGTGAGTAAAGCTTGGACACGCTATGGTCGATAAGGTTATTTTTAGAATAATGTCATTTTTAAAATATATTAGTGTTGTAACTATATGTAAACTTTCTTTTTCCAAATGGATGAAACATGCTTGTGGGTAAACCCGATCTGCATGTTTGGCCCAAACTAAAAAATCCATTCTTGTACCTAATTGCTTATTAGTTACATAGTGGACTAGCTTCATCCGACCATTTTGGTTCAAAAACCTAAGGCCTTCATTGATTATGGTAATCTTATTTTCCATATGACTTTTGTGACTAAGAAAATTCTTTGTCCACATCAGCCCATTGGCAGCAAATTTATTAATTTCAATTCAATAATCAAACATATTCCCTTCCTACATGAAAAACAGTGGTCCATAACTGGTATGTTTTTTTTAACTTACATTGTTACAATTTGGTACTTTTGAAGAATTTGAAGGCACAGAGTTTGTTTATATTGATTTATGTTATCTGTAAGTTTTTTTTTTTTTTTTTGTTAATAATAGGTTTTTAATTTATAAAATTGATTGATTTTGTTTTGAAACTGATGAGTTTTGTTAATCTTACAAGGTTTGACCTAAATCGATTGGTTTATGGAAGAAGTACCAAAGAGATTGAAGCATTCTATCTTCTAATTTGTATAACAGGTGATTATGCCCGATTAAGTTTATTTTATTTTTTTTGTTTGATATCATTTACGTAGAAGTTAATAGAATGTTGAGTTTTTTAGTTGAAGCATATCGCAATAGTTAGAACGGATTAGTCAACAGAGGTTAAAAGATGGTTAGTCAACAGAGGTTAAAAGGGTTGGACAACAGAGGTTAGAACGTATTAATCAACAGAGGTTAAAAGAGAGTTAGTCAACAAAGGTTAAAAAGGGGTTAGTCAACAGAGGTTAAAATGGTTAGTCAACAGAGGTTAGAACGGATTAGTCAACAGAGGTTAAAAGAGGGTTAGTCAACAGAGGTTAAAGGGGTTAGTCAACAGAGGTTAAAAGGGTTAGTCAACAGTTGTTAAAAGGGACAAGGCAACAGAGGTTAGTCAACAGAGGTTAAAAGGATTAGTTAACAGATGTTAAAAGGGTTAGTCAACAGAGGTTAAAGGGGTTAGTCAACAAAGGTTAAAAGGGTTAGTGCTTTATATAGGTTTGAATTCGAGAAAAAACAGAGGGATTAACCCACTTAAAAAAATGAAATTTTAGGGATAAATCCTTTAAAAAGTTAAAGAGTCTTAATCAGTAAAACGATGAATGTTGGTTAGCTAAATCCTTTTTTGATTGAATCCATAAAGCTTTTTCGGCAGATTGAGAAAATGAAGGCTGAGCTTGGTGAATACGCCAACAATCCTGAGGCATTACTGTTAGAGGCAGTTCATTCAGTTGGATATTTTGGTCCACTTGCAAATCCTCTTCTTGCATCTGAAGGCGTACTCACCAGAATATAAATTACAGTTTTGGAGGATTTTGTAGCTGTAAGTAGTTTTACTCTTTGTATTTAAAAGCATTTAAGCATTTTCGAGTGTTTGGATAAAGAAAAGTCCTAACAACTTATTTAAGTGAAATAAGTTGTTACCATTTAGCAGTTTCGATTCCTTACTTCAAACCTTTAAAGGCGCCCCGCTTGCGGTATGCACATATAATGTATATATGTGTGGGCGCTCGGGGGGCAAAAGCAAAAGTGCACTAATTTTAACGTTATTTTACTAATTTCGTGAAAATAACGTTAAAAGAGGGGATGGTTAATCATGCAACATGTGGTGGCGTTGATAGCCGAAAGACAAGGGGGTACATGCACCAATTGGCGTTTGTCTCAATTGCTGAGTGTTATGTGCCTTATGTCCAAGGCTTGATGCAAAACCACAATCGAGCCGGGGGTCTCATTGGAAGCAGCCTCTCTATTCCTACGGGGTAGAGGTAAGGCTGTCTACATCTCACCCTCCTCAGACCCTACCTTAGCTTTTGCTATTGGTGGGATATACTGAGTATGATGATGATGATGATGATGATGATGATGACTTCAAACCTTTAAAGGTGAAATCAACTGACGATCTGATCATTCAGATTCTTGCCCACAGAAATGGAGATCAACGCAAAAAGATTCGAGAGACGTATCATGAGACACTTGGCGAAGATCTTCTCAGAGATTTGGACTCTGAGCTTTCAAGTGATTTTCAGGTTACTTGAGTTTCTATTTTGATTTTTTTACCAAAACGACCTATATCCTATACTTATATGTATTTCACTTTTTATAAACAACATGCAGTGTTGTTGTGGACACTGGAGCCAGCTGAGTGTGACGTGTATTTAGTTAACCAAGCGACAAAGAAACTGACTGCAAGCAAATGGGTAATCATGGAAGCTACATGCACTAGATCTTCCCACTGGTGATTTCAGAAAGGTATTATCTATATTCTATAGGTTTCTACACAACATAACATGTGATACATGGTCGATTTGAATTGTCTTTGACACTTTTACCATGGTTTTGAAAACAAGATTGGGTTTATCTCAAATGGGTCATATAGGTAAAGTTATCCAAAAAGGTCTAAACTTGTCAAAAGCCTACTCTACAGTCCTACAACCTCTTAAATCTTTTTATTCTACAATTTATATCTTGAACAACTTTAAATAGTGTTTCGGTATAGTTTTGAAATTTGTTGTGTATGTTGTGTTTTCTGTATAGTGATGATGACTTGATCCGGATTCTTGCAACCAGAAGCAAATCTCAGCTCAATGCAACATTCAACCGCTACAACAATCAATTTGGAAATGCCATCACCAAGGTAATATTATTTATTAGTGTCATTATCGTATAGAATGAGTCAAATGGGTTGAAAGTTAATTCATACAACCTTTTAAGTGGTGATAGAGTTAAACTTTTATTTATAATATTGTTTTTTTATTATCATGTTAATTATAACCTATTTATCAACATTGCAGGATTTCAAAGTTGATCCAGAAAATGCATATCTAAAACTTTTAAGCTCAACTATCAAGTTCTTGAGCGTTCCAGAAAAATACTACGAGAAGGTTCTCCGGTTGGCGATCAATAAACTTGGGACAGATGACACGCGTTGTTGTCACGCGTGCTGAGGTCAACTTGCAGCGTATTGCTGAAGAGTACAAAAGAAGGAACAACGTGCCTTTGGATCGTACCATCACATGAGACATGTCTGGAGATTATGATAAAATGCTTCTTGCATTGATTGGCCATGGTGATGCTTGCTGAGGAATAAACCGGCCCGACGATTGTTATTTAAAAAAATAAAATTGTAAAACAATTCATGGATGATGTGCTGCAAGTCTTCTAAATGCCGATGTGTTTGAACATTATATATGGTTCTATTATTTATGTGAATGTGTTTGTGTTTAATATCTCTCCATGAAAAATGTATGTTGTGTTGATGTTGATTGCTTGATATGGTGTTTGGTATATTAGTTAAATGACGGAAAACTATATTAATTAAATGGAATTGTTAATGGTTATGTATGCTAACTAAAAATGATTTTTGAAAATGTTTGGTAAATTTAAAACTCAAATTATATCTGACGATTTGTTTTACATACATGCTTATTTTATTTTTGTCTTAAATCAGAGTTCAAATGCATCGACACCCAAGATTTGTGAGAATAGCTCATGACTAATTTAATATTAATCAAACGAAAAACTAAACTAAAATTACAATATCTATATGCGTATCTATATGTTCTATTAATATGTGTTATGCATGGTTTTCTAAGAAACGACCTGTGTTTGCACACGGGTCTTACTGCTAGTACTATATAATAAAAGAAAACCAATATATGACACATGTCATTCATTTGAGCTATCTAATTTTATGTTTTCCCGATGCTTTTTTCATGTTTATCTTATATTAATTAAAAAATAAATTAATATTAAATCTTATGTTACTTTGAATTTGAAATGAAATCATTCTATTTTATAATAAAATATTATCTTCAAATTTAAATTCTTAATTTACGATAAAATGTTTTTAAATAAACCAAATTATCTATCTTGAAAATCAAACATAATATTGTTAGATAAATATAATATCCACATGGTAACTAATATAATAATCTCAACTAAAAAATATTAACATTACATAAAGAGTAGTAAACTGTCATTTTAGTCCCTGAGGTTTGGTCACTTTTGGCATTCTAGTCCAAATTTGAAACCTTTTGCATCTAGGTCCCTGTGGTTTCACTTTTATTGCTATTTTGGTCCAAAAATGAAGTTAGCTCAGATTTCTCCAAAAAGAAATCCTGATTTTTGTCCTTTTCCTTAGGGGTAAAATGGTCATTTCCTTTTTATTTTATTTAAAGCTGCTTCTTCTACCTCTTTTCCTTTCTTTCTGTAATCCACCTTCAACCACAACCATCATCCACTTCCTATCTTCTACCTCCTGTTCTCTCTATAATCCACCTTCAACCACAACCATCATCCACTTCTGATCGCCACAACTGGTGGGAGAGAGAGAGACAGAGGGGTGTTGGAGCAAACCACAAACACCCAAAAACACACTACATCATCCACATCCGATCTTCTACCTCTTGTCTCTCTGTAATCCACCTTCAACCACAACCATCATCCACTTTCGATCGCCACAACTAGTAGGAGAGAGAGAGAAGAGAGATAAAGATAGATGGGTGTCAGAGCAAACCACAAACACCCAAAAACATCCTACTATATGTCACTACATCATAATCTCATAATCTCCAGTTACTTCATCGTCGTTGTTGAATTGATCTCTGATCTGGCTCCGATGTGCATTTCGCCGTTGTGGTTTCCGTTTCGAACCGGTATTGTTAACAAATCGTTGATTTTGGTGAATTTAGGTTAGAATTTTGACGTTTTGTTTGATTTGATCGATTGTGTTCAGTTAAGTTACAGAAACGTTGAATCTGTTGTGATGTATTGCTTCGATGTTGTTTAGAGATCGTTGCATTTGGTGATTTTAGGTTAGAATTTTGATATTTTGATTGATTTGATCGATTGTGTACAATTAGGTTATGGAAACGGTGAATCTATTATGTTGTATAGCTCTGATATCGTTTAGAGCTCGTTGATTTGACTTATTCTAGTGTCTTTAGGTTAAAATTGTGTTTAATTTGATCGCTTTTGTTCAATTAGGTTAGGGAAATGATGAATCTATTAGTGTTTTTAGCTTAAATTTGTGTTTGATTTGATGATTGTAGATCAGAAGGGGAAAGAGAGAAGAATATGAGAGAGGGTTGGAGGTGGGGAGGTGGGCATGTGGGCAAAATGACCAAAATAGCCTTCACTAAACTGAGGAAAAGGACAAAAAACCAGGTTTTTTTTTTAGAAATCTGAGTTGACTTTGTTTTTGGACCAAAATGGCAACAAAAATGAAACCACAGGGACCCAAATGCAAAAGGTTTCAAATTTGGACTAAAGTGGCAAAAGTGACCAAATCTCAGGGACCAAAATGGCAGTTTACTCTTACATAAATTATTATTTCACATGCTTTAATATTAAAAATATAACATTAATATTATATTGATAGTTTGATAATGATATTATATTTAAGAGTAAACTTTCATTTTGCTCCCTATAGTTTGGTCACTTCAACGGTTTTGCCCCAGTAGTTTAAAAATGGCCATTTTTCTCCTTGATGTTTCGATTTTGTCACCAGTTTGCTTCCCGGCTTTAACTTAGTTAAAAACCTTAATTAAAAGTAAGGATACATCTGTAATTTTACATGTAATCAAATTGGCATTTTGGTAATTTGATAGATAAGGATTTAATAGTTCATAACTTTTTTTTTTAATTCAGAAGATCAAAACACATTGTCTCTCTCTACCTCATCTCTTTCAATCTTCTCTATTGGTTTTGATAGCCTCCACCACCACCATCACCTACCGACCACCACCTGCCGACACCATCCACCACCACTGTCACCTGTCGATCACCACCACTACCACCACCCCCGTTCAATATTGCGCCACACAACCATTGCAAATCTGATACCCACTACCACAATCACAAATCTAAACAACCCTTCATCTCTTTTACTTGGTTACCGTTGCAGATCTCCACCACCACACCTTCACTTTTTACATTAGATCTAAACACAATTTTAATGTCTTAACACTCTATATGACTTAGATTTAGGGCTTCTTCATAAAAAGGATCTAGGGTTCGTCGATGGTTAGTGGCACAATACCAAAGAATACGTGAGAAAGATGTACGGCCCGTCATGTTTAGTGGCGCAATCGGAATGGCGATTTGCAATTTCTTCTGGTGGTTGGTGTCGGCTAGAACATGTGGTACGAGAGAAGAGGTGGAGGTAGCGAGCTGCTGGTGATGGCGGGCCGATGGTGATGGTCGGATGGTGGTCACCGGTTGCTGGTGATCGGATGGTGGTGGCTGTCAATGTGCAGAGGGAGATATGGCTAATGAATCCTTTATCCAACAACTCTTGAAGTTGTGTGGATAATTCCTGCAATTCAGAAGGTGCTAATCGATATGGAGATCTGGCTACGGTTGCAGGTCCCGGCACCAAGTCGATGTGAAACTCGAATTGTCGATATGGAGGTAGTCCCGGCAAGTCGTCAGGAAAAACTTCAGGAAAGTCTTTTATCACAGGAATGTTTGTCAGCTGTGGCCCAATGGCCTTCTTGTCGACAACGTGCGCCAGGAAAGCAATGCCACCCTTCCGTAAGCACTTTTGTGCCTTCATGCAATTGATAATCCACATTGGTATGTCGCGCCTCTCTCCATGTATTACAAGTGTTTCTTTGTTCGGTGGTGGTAGGCGTATGATCTTCTCATGACAAACGACTTCGGCTTGGTTATCGGATAACTAATCCATGCCAACCACTACGTCGAAACTACCTAACTCGACGGGTAAGATATCGATATTGAATCTTCGCTCGCCAAGTTTTAAGGAACATCCCTTAGCAACTTCCTCGGACTCGACAAGTTTACCGTTTGCCAATTCTATAGAGTAAGGAACATCTAGCTTACTTGTTTCTATGCCCAGAATATTTTAAAGTCCATAGAAATAAAGCTAAAATCGGCACCGGTATCAAATAATATGGATGCAAAATGATTGTTGATGAGAAACATACCCGTGACCACGTTAGGGTCTTGGCGCGCTTCCTTCGCTCCGATCACAAAGACTCTGCCATGAGCTGGGTTTTCCTTAGGACATTCTTTCTTGAAGTGATCTTTGCCTCCGCATCCAAAGCATCCTTGACCACCCCCATTTCCGTTCCCGTTCTTGTTACCATTTCCACTTCCCGTCCCGGTACTAGTTCCCGTTCCCCAACATGCTTCAGTACGGTGGCCATTCTTGCCTCACTTGTCACATTTGACAACCCAACAATCACCCAAGTGATGGTATTTGCAACGCTCACACTTGGGTAAAGTACCAGCGTACTTCTTAGGACCAGTGTCATTTGTGGCTGCAAACTCTCTTGCATCCTTTGGCGGGTTATTTTGTCTCCTTTTGTTGTTATTGTTGGGGTTATTGTTGTTGTGGTTATGGTTGTTGTTGTTACTGTTGTTGTTATTACCACGAGTTCCCTTCTTGAAGTTCGAGCGAGTACTTCCTCTTCCCACTGTTGGAAGACTCGACATGTGTTTCCTTCTTCTCGTCACCTTTCACAGAAAACTTATTCATCCTAACCCCACCTCAGTGAGACTCACGGCTAAAGTCACAGGCTGAGTAATAGTCGCGGGTTCAGCTGCAGTAACTAGACTTCGGATCTCGGGAGTAAGTCCCCAAATATAGCGCTCAATAGGCTTGTATTCTGGTGATACAAGATAAGGAATCATGCGAGACAAGTCGTGAAACCTTGGCGTATATCCAGTGATATCAGCTCCAATCATGGTAAGGTTCCAAAATTCATTCTCCAACTTCTGGAGTTCAGCACGCGAACAATATTTATCCCTCATACGTTCCTTCAGCTCATCCCATGTCAATGCATAAGTAGCGTTATCGCCCAAAGTTTGCACTTGTAAGTTCCACCAAGTAAGGGCCTCGTTGAGAAACAGGCCGGTGACGAAGGTGACATACTGATCAGGGGCACATCTGCTCATTCTGATGGTGGAATATGTTTTCTCAGTCCATCGCACGAAAGCCACAGCACCGCTTGTGCCGTCATAGTTAAGTGGTTTGCAGTCCAGAAACTGCTTGAACGTGCACCCTGAAATTGGACAAACGGATTATGAATGAGCAAATAGTGAAACGCACAAATAGATTACAAAAGGAATCGGATGAGTTGTAATCAAAACAACTAAACATTACCAGACACATTGTTTCCGCCAGAAGTGTCGCCTTATGCTTGGCAGCCTGATCCACCAGTGCCACCACTGTTCTCGGCACGCGACGCCTTGTACAGCGGTATGGCTTTCGATATCCTTTCCTCTATCAGCGCATTCAGTTCTGCCTCAGTCGAAGGCATCGGTGGGGGTGGATTAACTGTCCGTGAATGCATGGATCTCCTTGGTGGCATGATTCTTCCAAAGGAGAATAGGATAAAGATTAGACGTTGATTTGGTTACTAAATATTTTTACTAAGTATAAAAAAATATTTATAACATTAATAGCAATATCACCAAGAAATATATCATGCGAATAATCAGTCAACACTAGCAATAAGACATGCACAAACACACCATTCAAATGCATATAAAAGATAACACTAAGTTTTTCATATATATCAGTCAACCGGTTACATAATCGTTTGAAAGGGAACAAACTGGACTTGGGCTACATAACCCGGTCATACTAGTCTAGTACATAACAAAAGTGGGAAAAATCTTCATTCAAACTGTGTGATCTGCTGTCTATCGGTTGCCTCCAAAACTCGGTTTAAGGTCACTATGTACACATAAACGGGTAACTATATCTCGTCCCAAAAGATAACCTGCAACTGAACGTCTACGGTGGAGGGAGGATAGGTGGTGGAGTCAGAAGTACCAAACTGTGATGGTGAGCAACCTCCTCCTCGAGTTCATGGACTCGACGGATAAGAAAGTCTATCTGCTGCTCGAGTGTCACTACATGAGCACGTAAGTCAACTGGTGGTAACTCGAGTGGTGGTGGTGGAGCATGTGGTGGTGAATGAACTGGTGGGGGTGGAGGTCTAGCCTCGGCAAGCTGCTGCAACTCATGGAGTCTGCTAAAAAGTATGTCGATCTGAAGCTGTAACGAGAGAATAAGATCATCAATAGAGACGCCTGGATAGTGAGATGGATGGTATGGGTCAGCAGTAGGCATAACATGTGGTGGAGAGTACGGTGTCGCAAGATGCTCGACTAGAACATGCTATGGATAATAAGGGTCGGTCTCTCTAGGTGGGATATGTGCATGTTCTGAAGGTCCTGCCTCATCTAGGTGACGACTAGGTAAACTGGTAGGAGCAAAACGCATAATTCGTATGCGATCTATAGATCTATCTGAAACAGGGGCCTGAATAGGCTCATCAGTAGGTGCGTGAACTGGGACCTGTGGTGGAGTATAGCTCTGAATAGGCGCGTGGATGACTAGCTCAGCTGGAATTCTATCATCCCCAAAGACTGGGTATCTCTGTAGGCCAACAGCCTGGAGTGCAGATGAAGTAACGGATGCAACAGAGGGAGCATCTGAATCGGTGTCTGAATCTGAAGAAATGTCCATCACCGAGACTACAGGTGATGCGACATCCAAAATGACCAAGTCATGAACTTCCCCATCTCCCAAGTCAGCATCCACGTGATCCACGGGAATCACTGGAATAACGTCGTCTTCATGGTCGAGGTCGACGATAAAAGGTATAGCAGCAAGAGGAATGACGTCAAAGGGTATAACCTCAACTACGTGTTCACCCTCCGGGTGACCCATAATAACTATGTCGCTAAGCAGAGGGGGAATAGCTAACACATCTTCATTGATAATTTCGTCTAGTAGTGCGAACGGCTGAAAGTCGTCCAAATCGTTGTCGGATGCAGACTCGCTGTCTGATGTAATAACCTGAACTTCCGGCACAACCTCGTCGTCAGATACTAACTCCAAAGGATCCACGTCGTCGTACACATTGCTACCCTCAGATGAAGACATTGTAACCTGGGAAATAAGTTGTTTGACATATGCATTAATAATTAATTATCGCTTTATGTATATACACGGAATGTTAGAATTCACATAATGTTCATTTTAAGTTATCCTAATTGAGTCGTGTGGATTAACTTAAAGTTTCATGTCTACCATTTAGAGACTAAGACACTTAATGTCCTTGCTTGATTTGTATGAGATGATTTCTTGTTGAAAATGGACCATGAAAAATGTTTATGCAAATGAAAACCGTTTGTTTATGTGTAAATGGTTTTCGTGAGAGATCTCTAGTGATTGTAGACTTAGACTCGAGAAAGAATCCTGGTTCACTACAATCGATGCTCTGATACCAACCTGTCACACCCGCTCATAGCGGAAGCGCGAGGTGTGATATGTATGGTTTTCATTGCATAAATATCGAAGTACGTGAACATAGTATATGAATAAAACATACTCCATTGCCATTACATAATTGTTTCAAAAGATCACGACATAAGTTCACTGTGTCGGTTACAAACCATCAACATGAAAAGTAAAGTGTCATTGTTTAATACATTAAAATGAAAGTAAACTACTAAGGTTTAGACCATTATATTGCCGCAAAGAGGTGGTATATAACAGGCAAACCCTCCAAAAGATGGCATAGAGTTCTGATTACTTGTTATCTTGTTTGAGAATCCCGTCATGGTCCACTAATTTCCTGAAATACATGTTAAGTTTGGAAAACATCAACAAAAGTTGGCGAATTTATGCAGTTTAGTTGTAAAAGATGTATTTAAAATGTAAGTTGTAGTATGTAAAGCGTCAATGAAATCTTTGATCATTAATGTTTTGCAAGGACATTAATATGTGTGATGAAAAAAGGAAGCAATCCAAACCTAGACGATTTTGTGTCGACTACTATCGACTGGGACACAAACGCACTCTTCTGTATGGGTCCACGACCAAGAGTGGCGCTCGCCAAAACCCATTAGATTTAACCCTTTGTACCTAGGTCCAAACTGGATTAATGTTCTTATATGTATAACCCTATCCTAACATGATCTAAGGTGTTCATTCCATGATTTTAACATACGATTGAACATGTATTTTCCCCGATAGTTGTAAATTTGTAAAGAATTTAAAATGAATAGGGGACATGAACTCACAGAATTGCGTCCGTGAATTGTAAGTGTTGTGATCTCACGTATGGTCGTCCTGAATAGTGTCACGACCTACAAAAGTTCTATATTTGTTAGACACTTCGGTCTTTATAATGACTCGTGTACAACTCTTTTATCTTGAATATGTGTTAATACTTGTATGTCTTTGTTATTCGTTGAACTGTGTCTTAGATGTATTAACTGATAACTGTTTAGTGTATATATTTCGCCAAATATATATATATATATATATAGGGAGAAGATCATGCGAGAACCACCTCTTATTGCGAGAACCGCGAGAACCAATGTGAACACACCAAAAATGCCTAAAAATAGCTAAAAATCACACAAAAAAAGTTTTTTTGATTTTTTTAATATTTTTTAGGTTAAAATCGCTACTTTTCGAAGCAAAAAAAAAAAAAAAATTTAAATTTTTTTTTTTTTTTTTGCTTCGAAAAGTAGCGATTTTAACCTAAAAAATATTAAAAAAATCAAAAAAAAAAATTTGGATTTTTTTTAGATTTTTTTTAGGTTTTTTGGGGGTTTAGTTTTTAGTATTTTAGCTTGGGGGGGTGGGGTTAGGTTTTTTTTAGGTTTTTTTAGGGTTTTTTTAGCTTGGGGGGGGGGGGGGGGGTTAGGTTTTTTTTTGGGGGGGGGGGTTAGGTTTTTTTTTGGGGGGGGGGGGGGGTGGGGGGTTTAGGTTTTTTTTTTTGGGGGGGGGGGGGTGGGGGTTAGGTTTTTTTTAGGTTTTTTTAGCTATTTTAGGTTGTGTTCACATTGGTTCTCGCGGTTCTCACAATAAGGGTGGTTCTTGCATGAGCCCCTCCCTATATATATATATATATTCTTGTATCTCATGAGTTGTTTCGTAGTTGTATATATGTGTGTTCACAAAGTGTTAGGTGATGTGGGTGTGTATATCGTTGTACATATAGGAATACGTATGTCCGCGTTGTCCATTATATGTGATCTTGTATTCTTATAATATATACACTTATATATTCTAAGATATATTTTATAAAAATATATAATCTTTACTTGGTAAAAAGGTATAAAAATTATCTTAAAAATAACCTATTTTTAAGACTAGTTCTAAAAGTATAATTTTAGTCTTTCACTAAAATAATATGTTTTAGATGTTAAGAAATATATATGTATGTTTATATATTTCAAAAACAATACCTTTCTAATATAAACCATAAGTAATATATTTTGTATATTGTAGAAAATATATGGTTACTTATTCGGTTTAGAAAACGTAGTTTACCAAGTCGTCGATATATTGTGTATTATAGTCCGTAATACTTATATAGTCCGCGTATTTGTCCATAAGTCCGATTTGTCCATAAGTTGTGTCCGAATGCTCGGATCGTCCGTAACGTGTTTTTAAGGAGTATTTATATGTAGTCTTGTAAGACTTTAGTTGTAATGCGTCTTGTGTTTATTTGTACCATTGTATTCAAGTTCCTAGTTTTCATACATATAACAACACATAGCACCTAAGTTGTTAAGATATCTAAATATATATTTTCTCAAAATATATATTTATATCTAGTTTTGCTTTTATAAAAACTAATTTTTCAAATCTTTTTATTCTAGTGAAGATTTTGTCAAAAATGATAGTATTTTTAAGAAAAATGGCCATATTTCCTTTGAAATATATACTTAGCCATGTTTAATAAAACATATCTTTTTCTTTTAAAAATCACCAACAATCTTCTCATAATATGTTTAACAAAAACATATGAGATTTATTTCATAATCTTAACAAGATGAAATCATAAACATGTAGGGTTTTGGTATGATCATTACATATGTTTACTAGTTCAAAACCATGCTTTGCTTCTAGTTTTATCAAGCTTTTTATAAAAACCCATCTTGTATGTTTCTTTTTATAATCTTGTAAAAGTATTATTTTTAGTGAAAAACCTTATATACTTTAACAAAACCAAAGATTATGAACATCCATTTAAACATTTATGTTTAACAAAAAAACCTTTAACATTTTCATGTACACTTGTTAGATCATGTTTTTAAGCATCATCTAACAAGTTATTCATATGATATTCATGAATACTAGATCAAATATGCAAGAAATAAGCTTTAAATCACAACATAAACAAACTTATATATCATGATTTTTATTTTGCTTCTTTGTATTTTCATATTATTTTGTATGGTTGTTTAGTTATTGCATGTTCTTTTAACAATAAATACACAAATAAGTATGAAAAAGGGATTTAGAAGGCTCACTTCTAGCACTTGTGGCTAGGGATGATCTAGATGATGATCTGTGACAACTGGCACAAACCGGTAATTTCCGTACACTTTAATTATTATTTAATGATTGCAATTATGTGCTTAATTGTCAGCAATGTCTGAAAACACACTAAACAAGTGAATTCATGCACGTTGTATACTATAAAATATTGCTTTATGCATAAACGAGAGCGTTGCGTCAGAAATATTAGTAAACTCACCGGTAAGACACACTGTGTCAACGGAACTGCAGAAAGCAGTCAGACATTAGAATTGAGGCCTAGGTGTAGGTCCTACGACAAAGGTACATTAAAACCCAAGAATACATATAAGGGTTTAATTTATGGTCGTTACGAAAGCTAAAGCACGCACAAAAAGGCACCCGAAACACACTTTAAGTGCAGAACTTTATTAAATTCAGCACAATTCAGCTTTTAACAACATAAATATTGTGCAGAAATGTCGTTTTATCATCAGAATATTTCCCTAAGTGACGGGAATTCTTTGTGTCACTAAAAATAACACTAACGACACTTTAAATGCTTATTAAGCACTTTAACGAATCGGTATCTAACCGAACAACCGAACAATTTGATTCGATACCGATTTCAAGCTTTAAATCACTTTCTGGAAGGTTATACGCAAACTGGTGCTTAAACGCAATCAGTTTAACGCGACGTACACTCCAGAACTGTGACGTAAGCCAAATATACCCTAAATATCTCTTACATAACTTAGAAATAAGTTTCGAAGGATTCGGTATGGCGAAAACATGTTTATTTGAACTAAAGAACTAATTACGTCAAAACTGCGAAACGAACGTTGGCGGCCGCCCGGATAATATTTAATCCCACAAATATTCTGTTATGATTAAAATTTTATTTTAATCAGGTTCGTGTTAAAAAATAAACTAAAACGCTTAAAAACGTTATTTTTCAAGTTTAAACGCGTACCGTGTGTTCCTACGCGACACAATGCTTACACTGCAAAACGCAGACAACGCAGCAAACCCAGGAATATACCAGGAATATGCCAGGAATATACCAGGAATATGCCAGGAATATGCCAGGAATATGCCAGGAATATGCCAGGAATATGCCAGGAATATGCCAGGAATATGCCAGGAATATGCCAGGAATATGCCAGGAATATGCCAGGAATATGCCAGGAATATGCCAGGAATATGCCAGGAATATGCTATATGGAAGGTCAATAAATACCACCATTTCATCACTCCATCTTCACTTCCCTCTCTCCCTCCCTTGTTCTCAGCCCAACCAAGCACCACCGCCACCCTCATTTTCCAACTCATCCATCCATTCCAAGGTGATATTGAGGAGTAAGAAGGCCACTAACGAAGCTCGGTGCAAGCGAATCTTGAAGGACCTTCTTCATTTGCTTTTATCCACCTCTTTTGTCCTCTTGAACTCCCCTAGCCTTGTGCTAGTAGTAAGTGCTTCTAAACATCTTCTTGTTCTCGTTTATGATGGTTAATAGATGATTTAATGGCTAAAAATCATAAACACTAAAAATCACCAACTAAAAGTCTTGTAAAATGATGAACTTAATGGATAAAAGGAAAGTAATGGTGTAAAACTTGTTAAACTTGTTTTGTGATGATTATTTTGTGTTGTTTAATGCTAGTAGTAGTTCGGATCGTCATCTAACCCGGCTAGGTTATGTTCATAGAACATGGACTAGTGTATGTTAAAGTATAATAAGGGCAAGATGATGAACACTACTACATAATAACATGAACTTGCGTAAAAGGATTTTTTTCTTGTAAAATGAAGTTCTAAACTAGTAGATCTAAAGATCTACAAGTGGTATTTTCGAAAAACCAACTGTAAGACGAAACCATGTTTTAAAACCGGATCTTTCATTAAATAGAGGTGTTTTTGTGAACAAACAAGTGTGTGGACACTAGTGTAACAAAAGTTTTAACAAAGAAATAATTTTCGCAAAAACCGACTAGAAGTTGTAAAACTTCATATTCTTTAAAAATAAGATTTCCAAGAAACCGACTTTATTTTTAGAGATAGAAAAACCTACTAAATGTGTTGAAGAGTTACTACATAATTTTACACAACTTGCAAGTTCATGTGTATGTGATTTGTGTTTATTTTGACTAGTTTGATATTTGAAGATGGTATTTTGATGATGGAAAAATGGATTGGTTGAATTTTAAAAGAAAATGATACGCTAGTAAGCGTGGCCACCTCCAGTTACAGAGGAAACTCTGGCGAAATTTTTCCAGAAAATAACACTTACAATATTTTTGGTGACAAGTGTTATGAATATATTTTTGACTTGTTTTCCAAACAAACTTCGCCATGATTTTTATTACAAAATTTCCAAACATCAGAGGTGGATTTTCATAAATAAAACTTGTTAAATATATATTCAGAATATATATTTATCGCTTGTGTGATTATGTGATTATTTTGTGAACTAGGTATATATTATTTTTAGAGTAAAAATAATATGACTTGGAGATACTCGTAACGAGTAAAAATACAAACATACACATACAACATACAAGATACATAATTCGGGTGCAAAGTGCAAAATACAAAAAGCTTATATTTATTTTTGAGAAAATAATATAAGTAAGACATTTAGTTAAAAATATAAAATATTTTTAAACACAAGAAAATATACACAAAAGAGAGTGACTGTACTTGTGCGACGCAAGTCTAGTGACTAACGTTAAGAAAACGCGTATAGGTTACGACGTTAATTAAGCAAATCTGGTGAAGTTTACGACGCACAGGAACGCAAAGTTGTGAGTTCATGCTCCCCCTTTTCTTTTAACTGTTTTTAGTTTTATAACTCGAGGGTGAAATACATGTTACAAATACTTTAATATTTACAAATTGGTATGTTGTGTACTGAAACGAGAAGTACTCTTGGCGAAAACTAGTGCCAAGAATTGATACGAGAAATCGTGTCACGAATAGGGTACCATAAGCACCATTAATCGTGTACATACTAAGACCGCAGAACAAAAGGTTAGATCTAATGGGTTTCAGGGCAGCCCCACTCTTGGTGACAACTAGAACCAAGTAGTGTTTTTATGTCTCAGTCGTGAATCGACTATAGAAAAATGCCTATGGTTTGGTGACTTCCTATGTCGTGTCACATGTTAATGGCTTTGCAACCCATTAACACTTGATACATATAGAGATACTTGACTCATTCATGAATACGCGTTTTGAAACAGAATACATACCATGTTTTTTCATACAAAGTATACAAACGTTCAATACAAAAACTGCATGAATTCACACCAACATTATGTTGATGTTTTTTCCAAAACTCACATGTATTTCAGGTAATTAAAGGTGGATGTGCGCGCGGTCTTACTAATGCTCGTGGATGTCGCTATGTTTTAATTTCGCTAAATAAAGTTGTAACTCTTAAGACAATATGCTATCACGTGTTGTAAACACTTGACTTATGTGTTGGTAATGTAATGTTTGAAGTTATTTTGAGCATATAGTATGTTTACCTTTCGTATGCAATGAGAACCTTTCATGATCACACCTCGTGCTTCCGCCGCAGAAAGGGGTGTGACAGATTGGTATCAGAGCTGCGATTGTAGTGAACCAGGATTCCTTCTCAGGTCTAGTCTACAATCTCTAGGATCCTTTCAAGAAAACAATTTTCAAAGAGTTTTCATTGCATAAAACGTCCCGCGACATCCACTGCCTGAAACTGTCTACATGAGTCTAGAAAAGACACTACGAGACTTAGAGTGCACTTGAGTAGCACTTGTCATTGACTAGGAATTACTTGCAATTATGTGTGATAATTAGCATGTACTAGTAGTAGAATGTCACGAGTATACGTGACTTTACCTAAAAGCAATGGCCCATCTGAAGGAAGAAATACGAGGATGAAACGAACTGTGCGGACTGTGCAAGGTGTTACGTAATTATGGATGCATACATAATTATGGAATTCAGTGCACAAAAATCACAGCAAGTCTTGTCACGTATAGATTCCCTCAGTGCAAGCCTACTAAGTACTCTGCTAGAGTAATAATTGTTTGATGTCACTTATGTGGTATATATCTGTGAATATATAT
The DNA here is from genome assembly GCA_030545235.1 of Helianthus tuberosus. Taxonomy (NCBI): domain Eukaryota; kingdom Viridiplantae; phylum Streptophyta; class Magnoliopsida; order Asterales; family Asteraceae; genus Helianthus; species Helianthus tuberosus. The sequence goes on from JARYGA010059765.1 coordinate 8,413,182, forward strand.
ACTACTACTCTCTAGTAGGACGATATCAAACAAATGTCTAACCCTGCTGTGTTATGTTCTGTCAGAACATGGCACCCAGGAAAGCTGTGAATGCTCGCAATGACACTTAACCTCCTCCTCCCCCACTGCCAAGAACTGCTGAAGAGCTGAACTCTCTACTGGAGGAAAGGATCTCCGCTGCTATCGCCCAATACGAGGCGAACCGTACTCAAGACAGTGGAGGACCAAGCAACGCTAGGCGTAATGGGAATGGAGATTCGTCTGGAGGAAACGCAGCTCAAGGTAACCTTAAAACAATTTACTAAGCATGAAGGAATTTATGAACGGTCCTTTTTTCATTATTTCTTCGATTGCTCATAAGTGAATTGGTTGGGTTAATTCCAGGCTGCACTTTCAAGCAGTTCCTCGACTGTAAGCCGATGAACTATGATGGCACAGGAGGTGCAGTAGCATTTGTGCGCTGGACGGAGAAGACTGAAGCTACTTTCCGCATGAGCAAGTGTACCGCGGATCAACAAGTCACCTTTGCTACTGGGTTATTTGTCGATGAAGCTCTGACTTGGTGGAACCTGCAAGTCCAAACCTTGGGCGATGATGTCGCTTATGACCTAACTTGGGATGAACTGAAGGAAAGAATGAGAGAGAAGTACTGCTCTCGTGCCGAACTCCAAAGGCTGGAAACGGAATTCTGGCACTTGACTATGGAAGGTGCTGACATTAATGGTTACACTCGAAGGTTCCACGATCTGTCTAGAGTACTTCCCTACATGGTGACTCCCGAATTCAAGCGCGTTGAACGCTACATTTGGGGACTGGCCTCAGAGTTTCGTGGCATGGTGACGTCGGCCAAACCACAAACAATCACCGAGGCTGTCACTCTGGCTGTCAGCCTTACTGAAGACTGTGTTCGCATGAAGAAGCTATCTCTGAACCCAACAGGAAAGTCTGAAACACATGCTGAGTCATCTGGGGACAAGAAAAGGAAGCATGCAAACCTGAATCAGGCAATTCGTAACAACAAGAGTTCCAACAAGAAGCGTGACCCCAACCCGCCTCAGGAGGCGAAATCTCTTGCAGCTATGAACGACGCTCCAGCAAAGGGATACCTGGGCACCTTGCCCAAATTCCATCGGTGTAAACGCCATCACGAGGGAGCTTGTCGCATCTCAAAGTGTGACAAGTGTGGAAAGTTGGGTCACCGCACTGAAGACTGTTGGAGTAAGAGGAACGGGAATGGAAATCGTAATGGGGCTGATGATAGGAACAATGGTGGAAATGGAAATGGTGCTGGTAACGGGAATGGGCGAAACCAAGGATGCTTCAGATGTGGAAGCAAAGATCATTTCATGAAGGATTGCCCAGAAGGAAACAAGGCTCAGGCTCGAGCATTTGTAATTGGAGCAAGGGACGCACGTGAGGACCCTAACGTGGTCACCGGTACGTTTCTCGTTAACAATCACTTTGCATCCATATTATTCGACACTGGAGCCGATTATAGTTTCATGTCCGTGGAATTTAAACGTACGCTTGGAATAGAATCTAGTATATTAGAAATTCCTTATTCCATAGAACTAGCCAATGGTAAACTTGTTGAATCGGACGAAGTTGTTAGAGGCTGCACACTAGAACTTGGTGAGCGAAAATTTAGCATCGACCTCTTACCTATCCAATTAGGTAGCTTTGATGTAGTGGTCGGAATGGACTGGTTGTCCAAGAACAAAGCTGAAGTCATTTGTCATGAGAAAATCATTCGCATCCCTCTGGCGAATGATGAAACTCTCATCGTACATGGAGAAAGACGAAACGCGCCTCTACGAATCATCAGTTGTATGAAGGCACAGAAGTGCTTAAGGAAAGGATGTGTTGCTTTCCTAGCACACGTTGTAGATAAGAAGGCTGTGGAGCCAAAACTCGAAGACATTCCTGTGGTGAAGGAATTTCCTGATGTGTTCCCTGAAGATCTGCCAGGACTACCTCCGCAACGACAAGTCGAATTCCGTATAGACTTGGTTCCAGGAGCCGCTCCTGTAGCCAAGGCCCCCTATCGACTTGCACCATCCAAAATGCAAGAATTATCCACACAACTCCAGGAGTTGTTGGATAAAGGATTCATAAGGCCAAGCTTCTCGCCTTGGGGAGCTCCAGTATTGTTCGTGAAGAAGAAGGATGGAACTCTGCGAATGTGCATCGATTACAGAGAACTGAACAAGCTCACTATCAAAAATCGGTACCCACTACCGAGGATTGATGACTTATTTGATCAGTTGCAAGGATCAAGCTACTATTCCAAGATCGACCTTCGATCTGGATATCATCAGTTAAGGATCCAAGAAGAGAGCGTACCAAAGACTGCATTCAGAACACGCTATGGGCATTACGAGTTTCTTGTTATGCCATTCGGACTGACGAACGCACCAGCGGTCTATATGGATCTGATGAACCGCGTATGTAAACCATATCTCGATAAATTCGTGATTGTATTTATCGATGATATCCTGATTTACTCGCGAACGAAAGAAGAACATGAGCAACATCTCAGAACTATTCTGGAACTATTGAAGAAAGAGAAACTTTATGCAAAGTTCTCGAAATGCGAATTCTGGATTCGCGAAGTACAATTTCTTGGTCACGTTGTGAATGAGAAGGGCATTCATGTAGACCCGTCCAAGATAGAAGCAATAAAGAATTGGGAAGCTCCCAAGACCCCAACTGAAGTTCGTCAATTTTTGGGCTTAGCAGGCTATTATCGGCGATTCATCGAGAATTTCTCAAAGATAGCTCAACCGCTAACGACCCTTACACAGAAAGACAAGAAATACGACTGGGGCCACAAACAAGAAGAAGCCTTCCAGCTACTTAAAAACAAGCTATGCGATGCACCGATACTATCATTACCCGAAGGCACGGAAGACTTCGTGGTATACTGTGACGCTTCACGACAAGGCTTGGGTTGCGTGCTCATGCAACGCCAAAAAGTCATCGCTTACGCTTCAAGGCAATTGAAGGTGCACTAAAGAAACTATACCACTCACGACCTGGAGCTGGGAGCAGTGGTATTCGCCTTGAAGATCTGGCAACACTATTTATATGGTACTCGATGTACAATCTTCACAGATCACAAAAGTTTACAACACATATTTGATCAGAAGGAACTGAATATGCGCCAACGACGATGGGTCGAGCTGCTGAATGACTATGACTGTGAGATTAAGTACCATCCTGGAAAGGCAAACGTTGTAGCGGACGCGTTGAGCCGAAAGGAAAGAGTTAAGACCCTACGGGTTCGAGCATTGGGAATGACTATCCGATCGAACCTCACTTCACGTATTCATGACGCACAACAAGAAGCCCTTAAGGTGGAAAATCGCAAAGCTGAATACCTCTGGGGTGCATTGAAGTACATGGCGCCAAATGAAGAGGGAGCCTTATACTTTAAAAAGCGCATTTGGGTTCCGCTCTATGGTGGCCTACGAGAAGTCATCCTTGATGAAGCGCACAAGTCAAGATACTCGATCCACCCAGGGTCGGACAAGATGTATCAAGACTTGAAAGAATATTATTGGTGGCCGAGACTCAAGAGCGACGTTGCTGTCTATGTTGGAAAATGCCTAACCTGTGCTAAGGTTAAGGCCGAATATCAGAAACCGTCCGGTCTACTACAACAACCAGAGATTCCCGTGTGGAAGTGGGAACAAATCTCGATGGACTTCATAACAAAATTACCCAGGACCCCGAGAGGGCACGATATGATATGGGTAATAGTTGATCGATTGACGAAGTCTGCGCATTTCCTACCAATCCGAGAGAAGGATAGCACTGGAAAGCTTGCAGAGATATACTTAAGGGAAATTGTGGCACGACATGGAGTGCCAACCTCAATCATTTCAGACAGAGATGGACGCTTTGTCTCAAGAATCTGGCAATCATTTCAGGAAGCCTTTGGATCTCAGTTAGATCTGAGCACGGCATTCCATCCGCAAACAGACGGCCAGAGCGAACGGACTATACAAACGTTAGAAGATATGCTTCGCGCATGTGTCATGGATCTAGGCGGCAGCTGGGATACTCATCTACCTTTAGTTGAGTTTTCCTACAATAACAGTTATCATACGAGCATAAAAGCCGCGCCGTTCGAAGCTCTGTATGGCCGCAAATGCCGATCGCCCTTATGTTGGGCAGATGCCGGAGATAAACGTATGGTTGGTCCTGAACTTGTACAAGAAACAACCAACAAGATTGCGCAAATCCAAGAGCGCATTAAGGCAGCTCGAGATCGACAAAAGAGCTACGCTGATCCGAAAAGAAAATCGGTAGAATTCAAGGTGGGAGACAAAGTGTTGTTAAAAGTCTCACCATGGAAGGGCGTAGTCAGATTTGGAAAGCGTGGAAAGCTGAATCCACGATACATCGGACCATTCAGAATTTTGAAAAGAATTGGTACCGTGGCATACAAGTTGGAGTTACCGGAAGAACTTAATGGAGTACATGATACGTTTCATGTATCCAACCTGAAGAAGAGTCCAACACAAGAAAGCGTGATCATCCCGATGGATGAAGTGCATATCGATGAAGCCCTCCGATTTACAGAACAACCCGTTGAGGTTACCGACTGGAAAGTCAACAAGACCAGGAGGAGCAGTGTGAAACTTGTCAAAGTACGTTGGAGCTCTAAGCACGGGCCCGAGTATACATGGGAACGTGAAGACCAGTTCAAAGAAAAGTATCCCCACCTATTCAAGAAGACTCCTGCGAGAGTTAGTTTAGCCTGAATTTCGGGACGAAATTCTTTTAACGGGGGGAGAATGTGACAACTGGCACAAACCGGTAATTTCCGTACACTTTAATTATTATTTAATGATTACAATTATGTGCTTAATTGTCAGCAATGTCTGAAAACACACTAAACAAGTGAATTCATGCACGTTGTATACTATAAAATATTGCTTTATGCATAAACGAGAGCGTTGCGTCAGAAATATTAGTAAACTCACCGGTAAGACACACTGTGTCAACGGAACTGCAGAAAGCAGTCAGACATTAGAATTGAGGCCTAGGTGTAGGTCCTACGACAAAGGTACATTAAAACCCAAGAATACATATAAGGGTTTAATTTATGGTCGTTACGAAAGCTAAAGCACACACAAAAAGGCACCCGAAACACACTTTAAGTGCAGAACTTTATTAAATTCAGCACAATTCAGCTTTTAACAACATAAATATTGTACAGAAATGTCGTTTTATCATCCAGAATATTTCCCTAAGTGACGGGAATTCTTTGTGTCACTAAAAATAACACTAACGACACTTTAAATGCATATTAAGCACTTTAACGAATCGGTATCTAACCGAACAATTTGATTCGATACCGATTTCAAGCTTTAAATCACTTTCTGGAAGGTTATACGCAAACTGGTGCTTAAACGCAATCAGTTTAACGCGACGTACACTCCAGAACTATGACGTAAGCCAAATATACCCTAAATATCTCTTACATAACTTAGAAATAAGTTTCGAAGGATTCGGTATGGCGAAAACATGTTTATTTGAACTAAAGAACTAATTACGTCAAAACTGCGAAACGAACGTTGGCGGCCGCCCGGATAATATTTAATCCCAAAAATATTCTGTTATGATTAAAATTTTATTTTAATCAGGTTCGTGTTAAAAAATAAACTAAAACGCTTAAAAACGTTATTTTTCAAGTTTAAGCGCGTACCGTGTATTCCTACGCGACACAATGCTTACACTGCAAAACGCAGACAACGCAGCAAACCCAGGAATATACCAGGAATATACCAGGAATATGCCAGGAATATGCCAGGAATATGCCAGGAATATGCCAGGAATATGCCAGGAATATGCCAGGAATATGCCAGGAATATGCCAGGAATATGCCAGGAATATGCTATATGGAAGGTCTATAAATACCACCATTTCATCACTCCATCTTCACTTCCCTCTCTCTCTCCCTCCCTTGTTCTCAGGCCAACCAAGCACCACCGCCACCCTCATTTTCCAACTCATCCATCCATTCCAAGGTGATATTGAGGAGTAAGAAGGCCACTAACGAAGCTCGGTGCAAGCGAATCTTGAAGGACCTTCTTCATTTGCTTTTATCCACCTCTTTTGTCCTCTTGAACTCCCCTAGCCTTGTGCTAGTAGTAAGTGCTTCTAAACATCTTCTTGTTCTCGTTTATGATGGTTAATAGATGATTTAATGGCTAAAAATCATAAACACTAAAAATCACCAACTAAAAGTCTTGTAAAATGATGAACTTAATGGATAAAAGGAAAGTAATGGTGTAAAACTTGTTAAACTTGTTTTGTGATGATTATTTTGTGTTGTTTAATGCTAGTAGTAGTTCGGATCGTCATCTAACCCGGCTAGGTTATGTTCATAGAACATGGACTAGTGTATGTTAAAGTATAAAAAGGGCAAGATGATGAACACTACTACATAATAACATGAACTTGCGTAAAAGGAATTTTTCTTTTAAAATGAAGTTCTAAACTAGTAGATCTAAAGATCTACAAGTGGTATTTTCGAAAAACCAACTGTAAGACGAAACCATGTTTTAAAACCGGATCTTTCATGAAATAGAGGTGTTTTTGTGAACAAACAAGTGTGTGGACACTAGTGTAACAAAAGTTTTAACAAAGAAATAATTTTCGCAAAAACCGACTAGAAGTTGTAAAACTTAATATTCTTTAAAAATAAGATTTCCAAGAAACCGACTTTATTTTTAGAGATGGAAAAACCTACTAAATGTGTTGAAGAGTTACTACATAATTTTACACAACTTGCAAGTTCATGTGTATGTGATTTGTGTTTATTTTGACTAGTTTGATATTTGAAGATGGTATTTTGATGATGGAAAAATGGATTGGTTGAATTTTAAAAGAAAATGATACGCTAGTAAGCGTGGCCACCTCCAGTTACAGAGGAAACTCTGGCGAAATTTTTCCAGAAAATAACACTTACAATATTTTTGGTGACAAGTGTTATGAATATATTTTTGACTTGTTTTCCAAACAAACTTCGCCATGATTTTTATTACAAAATTTCCAAACATCGGAGGTGGATTTTCATAAATAAAACTTGTTAAATATATATTCAGAATATATATTTATCGCTTGTGTGATTATGTGATTATTTTGTGAACTAGGTATATATTATTTTTAGAGTAAAAATAATATGACTTGGAGATACTCGTAACGAGTAAAAATACAAACATACACATACAACATACAAGATACATAATTCGGGTGCAAAGTGCAAAATACAAAAAGCTTATATTTATTTTTGAGAAAATAATATAAGTAAGACATTTAGTTAAAAATATAAAATATTTTTAAACACAAGAAAATATACACAAAAGAGAGTGACTGTACTTGTGCGACGCAAGTCTAGTGACTAACGTTAAGAAAACGCGTATAGGTTACGACGTTAATTAAGCAAATCCGGTGAAGTTTACGACGCACAGGAACGCAAAGTTGTGAGTTCATGCTCCCCCTTTTCTTTTAACTGTTTTTAGTTTTATAACTCGGGGGTGAAATACATGTTACAAATACTTTAATATTTACAAATTGGTATGTTGTGTACTGAAACGAGAAGTACTCTTGGCGAAAACTAGTGCCAAGAATTGATACGAGAAATCGTGTCACGAATAGGGTACCATAAGCACCATTAATCGTGTACATACTAAGACCGCAGAACAAAAGGTTAGATCTAATGGGTTTCAGGGCAGCCCCACTCTTGGTGACAACTAGAACCAAGTAGTGTTTTTGTGTCTCAGTCGTGAATCGACTATAGAAAAATGCCTATGGTTTGGTGACTTCCTATGTCGTGTCACATGTTAATGGCTTTGCAACCCATTAACACTTGATACATATAGAGATACTTGACTCATTCATGAATACGCGTTTTGAAACAGAATACATACCATGTTTTTTCATACAAAGTATACAAACGTTCAATACAAAAACTGCATGAATTCACACCAACATTATGTTGATGTTTTTCCAAAACTCACATGTATTTCAGGTAATTAAAGGTGGATGTGCGCGCGGTCTTACTAATGCTCGTGGATGTCGCTATGTTTTAATTTCGCTAAATAAAGTTGTAACTCTTAAGACAATATGCTATCACGTGTTGTAAACACTTGACTTATGTGTTGGTAATGTAATGTTTGAAGTTATTTTGAGCATATAGTATGTTTACCTTTCGTATGCAATGAGAACCTTTCATGATCACACCTCGTGCTTCCGCCGCAGAAAGGGGTGTGACATGATCAAAGAAAAGAAAAGTGATGATCTTGATGCTTGAAAGCTCTTGAATGGAAGGAAAGGCTTGCTTCAACTTGTGGTTGCTTTAGATCCTCCTAATATCCATGTAACTCCATCTTGATCATCAAAGTAATGCTAAAAAGTGAAGGTTTTTTGTGGGTGTTCTTGGCTAATAAGATGAAGATTGAGAGAGTTCTTAAGTGTGTGTGTCGCAACCCCCGGCCCCTATCTCTTGGGATCGGGCGGACGCGAACTCAGATTTGGTGGTATCAAGGTTTATCATTATTTGGCACCGGAAATTTCATCAGGACCATAGTTAGGAAATATTTTATCTGAGTAAAATACCACATTTTTATATTAATAAACACATGGGTAAAACCAAAGTTTCTATTACAAACATATTCATAGGGATAAACCCTAACTTATTGAATTTAAAACATCGTCTTTATTAGGTAACTTTTATAGCCACATTTTCCAAGCCTTCAGTGCTCTCCAGCTGTCTTCTAATTGGCTTTCACATTTTATTACCTGAAACGCGTTTTAAAAACATTTGTCAGTGGAAAATACCGGTGAGTGAATCCCAATTTAATCAAGAAGCATTTATCCTTTAACAGTATTGAGAGCAATCACAATGTTTATATCTACACAATTACTCATTCAGTATTGTCAATCCTGACTAGTGGGTCATATTACACATTGGCTATCTCGTTGTCCAATGGTAACGTGTTCTACATTTTGTATACAAAACCCCAACATACCGGCAATAATTGAAGAACTACAAAGTCTCAATCAGTGCTAATCACATTGTAAATTATTTATGGTTTTGTAAAAATAGTTTGTAAAAAGGTTCACAAAAAGGAGATTATTCACCTTGATGTCTTAGGGTTTTCCTTTAGGATTTCCTGGTGATTATCTATTAATTACACAAATGCACACGCGTTAGTATAATAACCCAATATTTACATTAGTAATACCTTCCCCGAGACGGCATTCCAACGACTACGTCGGGCAGAACCACGATAGCCGTTACAAAACCCTAAATCAATCGAGCAGCGTATCTGATATGTAACCGGGGTTATGATACTTATAACAAGGCAGAACTTCGTTATTTAGGGGGGTATTATGCCCGAGTATAGTGCCTACTATAGAGAAATTGAGAGAGAATCGAAGGAATTGAACGACGAAAATGAAATGCCGTTCACTGCTATTTATAGGGCTGATCATAGAGGGCGTCACGCCCCGCGACAGAGACACGGGAGGGCTTTGCGGCCCGCGAGGCCAGCTAGGGTAGCCCCTAGCTTTCCTGACTCGGACAATAGACTCGACACGGTTGTGACACGTGGCGGCACCGGAGGTGTCCTGGTGGCCTAGCTCGTCGCTGCCCGCGACGGAGGTAGCTAGGGGCGTCGCTCCCCGCGAGCACCTTTGAAGTTTTGTTTTTATTTTATTTTTTGTAAAATTAAAGGTATTTAGGGCTGTATTTCGTATACGGGGTGTATTTTAGGTCGTATAAAGATGTTCTAAATATATTAAGGGTGTTGGAAATATTTTGGAAGGTTGTTATATCCTCCCCGCCTTATTTTAGAACTCGTCCTCGAGGTCTACTGGAATAGGTGTGGGTATTTCCTTTGCATCTCTGATTCAAGCTCCCAAGTGTACTCTGGTCCTCTCTGTGACAACCCTCACAAACCAGGTATCCGTACGAATTAATTAATATTGAATTAATACTTGATTACTGTGCTTGCTTACAGTTGTGATTAAACTGCTTCCTGATTTCTGATACATACATACTCATGCATCACATTTTATTATTGTCACTCTATTATTTACACGCAAACATCAGTGACAACCTTGATGCACAAAAGCACAGTGAGCACACTATACGGATAACCCAGTAAACATGCTGACATAGCCAGCATCAGACAGGCACTGTCTCTGAGGCCAGTATGAGCCGGGAATAGTTTACTACACTAGTAGGGAGTGTAGGGAGGTGAGGATTGTAAAACTGCGTCACTAGGTGATAGTTATAGTGACCGGATGTGCCTAAAACATGTATTAATTACAAAATTCTGCACTTTATTACAAAATTCAGCATTTAACTAAACTAGTAAAGTGCAAAAACATGGAAAAATAATGCTAGACACTTTCCAAAGTGACGGGAATTTATTGTGTCACTAAAGATAATATTTAAGACACTTTAAATGCTTAATTAGCACTTTAATTAATATCCAACCGAACAACCGGACTTTACCCGGAACATAAAAATATTGTCTATGACATTGTTACATTTTTTTCTGAGCTAGTTATAGTCCCTGAGCACTATAACTCCTTACATAATACCCGGTACCCGCTAACCACTAGATATAACATTAAACCCCCACTATTTAACTTATTTACCCCACCAAATAATACACTTAACCTTTCCCCCATATGAAAATGGCGCACAACATGGCCCTCTTCTCACATTTCGATTTCCCCCATGTGCCACCAAAATCTACCAAGTCCCCATGCAGTTGACTTTTGAATTGTGAGAAAGTTATGATAGTACCATCAATTTATACTTAGCACCCCTAACCACTCACCATTTACTAAATAAATTACAATCTACCTTCCCCCTAATGAAATTGACGGTTCACATATGGCCCCATCACCAAGCTTGGTGTGAATCTTCATGATTTCCCATGCAATCCATTCTTGGGTTTGTTGAGATCCAATAGGATGATGCATGTACTTTGGGAAACATATTATCTAATGGATAACAATAATTAGTGGGATTATAAGAAACCATCAACCTCATCAATTCACCAAAAGCAATTCCATTTTTCCACTAAGTAAAGCTCTGCCGAACAACCTCCCACACGCCACCACCTTTTTATTTTCCATTCATTCCATCCAACTATATTACAAGGTGCAAGGAGCCATTTTAGGAGGTGTGGAGCACTCGGATTGTCAAGGACCTCTCTCGTTTGTCTTTAACCACCCATTTTTCGTCTAGTTTCTTCCCTAGCCTCGAGCTAGTAGTAAGCGTCTCTAAACATTCTCTTGTTCTTGTTTAAAGTGGTTAATATGAAGTTTAACGGTTAAAACTCAAGAACATGCGAAAACAAAACTTAAAGTCTTACAAGAATGATAAACATGGTGGTTAAAGAGTAAATAATGGTGTAAAACTTATGAATCTTGTTTAGTTATGGTTATTTTATGTTGTTAGATGCTAATAGTGGAACGAATCGTCATCTAACCACGCTAGGTCATGTTCATGGAACATGAACTAGCAATATGTTTAGTGCAAAAGTCACAAGATGACGAACCCTTTCATACATAAACATGAACTTGTGTAAAAACAGTTTTTCTTGTAAAATGGAGATTTAAACTAGTAGATCTAAAGATTTACAAGTGGTATTTTCAAAGAACCAAGTGTAAGATGCAAATCATGTTTAAAAGCCGGATCTTTCATGAACTAAAAGCATTTTTGTAAACGAACAAGTGTATAAACACTTGTGTGGCCAAAGGATTTAACAAAGAAATGTTTCCGTAATTTTCGACGAGAAGTTGTAAAGTTACATATTCTTTAAAAATAAAGTTTTCGAGAAACTGATTTTATTTTTAAAAAGATGGAAAGATCTACTGAAAATGTTAGAAAGTTACTACATACTTTTACACACCTTACAAGTTCATGTGTTTGCAATTTATGCTTATTTTTGACTAGTTGATGTTTGAATATTGTTTGTTGATGATTGGAAAATTGTTGATTGAATTTTGAAAAGAAAATGATACGCTTGTAAGCGTGGCCACCTCCAGTTACAGAGGAAACTCTGGCGAAATTTTTCCAGGAACTAACACTTAGAATATTTTTGTGATAAGTGTTATGAATATATTTTTTTGACTTGTTTTCCAAACAAACTTCGCCATGATTTTTGTTATAAAATAACCAAGTATCCGGAGGTGGATTTTCGTAAAGGAAACTTGTTAAATATATATTTAGAATATATATTTCATAGTAAAAACACTTGTGTGATTTCATGATTATTTTGTGAACTACACATATATTATTTTTAGAGTAAAAATAATATAACTTGAAGATATCATAATCTCACGACTCCAAAATAATACCAACGCTATCACGAATAAATGTCTAAGTTACGCCGGTATTATTATTACCACCAGAACTTTAAATGTAACTTATGTATTTTCGGAAAATACTCTTAAATGTGTATTTTGATAAAGTATTATTTTGGAAATCAAGGAAGTAAAAATATATTATTTTTGGGAAAAATACATATATTTTGGAAATAAGTTATTTTGGACAAATGAGTTAAGTATATTTTCTAAGTGGGACTTAAAATGTATTTTCGGAATTATAAAGCTTACACGTATTAAAAACCCTCATCCTTGGGAAGGAAATACGAATACGAATACTTGAGAAGTATTAATACAGAATCACTGCATAAACAATTATTCCAGAACTAAATACAATTATTATAACTTGGAATAATACCAGAATCGTAACTCAAAAACATACATACTAAGTCAAGGCACTACCCGTCCGTCTAATAGACGTTAGACCATTGTAGGTAGTCGTGTTTGCCGCGGAGATTTGGGTTACACATACTGAAGACGCAATACAGTGAGTTCATGTCCCCCATTTTCTCTTAACTGATTTCAGTTTTTATAATTCGGGGGTGAAATACATGTTACATTTACTACAAACGTTTTATACACGGTATGATTAGCTAAGGAATTTACTGCTAGATCACGTGAATGGATAGGCTATTATCGTAAGACCATTAATCCTTGTATAAGGACCGAGAGGCATGAGTGATAGATCTATCGGGTGTTGCGAGCCCCACACATGGGCCAGCGTGTGGCTGCATGTGGTGACTATGTCGTTCCGCCGGAAGGACCGGTATGAAATACGCGTTACAGGTTTGAGTGCTTCCTAGACCATGTCACTTATTAATGTATTAGCTACACATTAAACGATCTCTTTCTCCTTATTTGCTACATACCAGGGACTTTTATACATACTTACAACATTTTCAAATGTTTGTACATATTCACTTACACATGAACTCGCTCAACTTTATGTTGATTTTTCAAACTACATGTATTTCAGGGAACTAATGGATCTGGCACGGTATGCACGTATTTTCAAGCTGCGTTTGAATAAAGAAGTCATTCAAGGTTTAGAAGGTGTAACCCCTTCCTGGACGGGTTACATATCTCTAAACCTAGTATTGTTTAAAGTCTTTCGCTAAGTCTTTATGAACTCAATTAAATCAAGTTAAGGTTTGTAACTTATTTTGAGATTGTTGAAAATGGTATTTTTCTAAACTTTATTAATGGATGAATATCTCATGTTTTTATCATATAGCATTGTTATGATTGTTGCTATGGTATTAAGAAGTCACACCAAATAAACCCACGCTTCCGCAAAGCCAGGGTGTGACACGCTCTTTGAATCCCATTTTACTTTGACTAGAACCAACCTTTTGTGTTTGAGATTCTTGACTTTTCGGTCTTCGATTTGTAGAGGCTTTTCTACGAACTTGAGCTTTTCATTTATCTCTATGTCTTTAAGAGGTACCATTAATGTTTCGTCGGTTAAACACTTTTTGAGATTACATATATGAAATACGTCATGTATTCCTGCCATTTCCTCTGGCAGTTGTAGCTGATAAGCTACTGGTCCTATTCTTTTAATAATCTCAAAGGGTCCAACATACCTGGGGCTTAGTTTTCCTCTTTTGATGAATCTTACCACTCATTTCCAAGGAGAAACTTTCAATAACACTTTGTCTTCTACCTCAAATTCCAATGGTCTTCGCCTGTTATCAGTATAGCTTTTCTGACGATCGTGTGCTGCTTTTAATTATTCATTGAATTGAATAATCTTGTCTGTTGTCTCTTGTACTATCTCTGGTTCAGATAATTGCTTTTCTCGAATTTCTGCCCAACAGACTGGGGTTCGGCACTTTCGTCCATAAAGTGCTTCGAATGGTGCAGCATTGATACTGGTATGATAGCTGTTGTTATAAGAAAATTCTATTAATGGTAAGTGATCATCCCAATTTCCTCCAAAATCAATTACACAAGCTCTAAGCATATCTTCCATTGTCTGAATCGTCCTTTCACTTTGTCCATCCGTTTGAGGATGACAAGCGGTGCTTAGATTTAGTTTGGTTCCCATTGCTTTTTGGAAACTTGTCCAAAAAATGAGAAGTAAAACGGCTATCTCTATCAGAAACAATTGATAAAGGAATTCCATGTAATGAAACTACTTCATTGACATACAACTTGGCTAGTTGTTCCATACTGAAAGTTTCCTTCATTGCTAAGAAATGAGTAGATTTAGTTAGTCTATCTACAATCAACCAGATTGTATCATTACCTTTTCTTGTCTTGGGTAATTTGGTAACAAAATCCATTGTTATCAATTCCCATTTCCATACAGGCATTTCCAATTGTTGTAACAAACCTGAGGGTTTCTGGTGTTCAACTTTAACCTGTGAACAAGTTAGACACTTGGCAACATAATCTTCTGTATCCTTTTTCATTCCTATCCACAAAAAATTCTTTCTTAGGTCTTGATACATTTTATCACTTCCAGGATGCATCGTATACTTAGATTTATGGGCTTCTTCTAATATACGGTGGCGTAGGTTTCCTAGTTTAGGTATCCACATCCTCTTCTTATGGAATCTCCAAATTTCATCTGTTCCTTGTTCTAATTCCTTAATCATTCCTTTCAATTTCTCAGTATCATTCTTGATTACGGAATCTTGTGCTTTTCTAATTTGTTCGTTTAAATCTATCTGCTGATTTAAATTAAGAAAACGTACTCTCTTTGGCTTTTCGTGATATTTTCGACTTAAAGCATCGGCTACTACGTTAGCTTTTCCTGCATGATATTGGATATTACAATCGTAATCACTTAGTATCTCCATCCAATGTCTTTGTCTCATATTTAACTCTTTTTGCCCGAAAACATATCTTAAACTCTTATGATCGGTGAAAATGGTAAACTTACTACCGTAAAGATAATGTCTCTAAATTTTCAGGGAAAAAATTATAGCTCCTAATTCTAAATCATGGGTTGTATAATTTTCTTCATGATTCTTAAGTTGTCTAGATGCGTAGGCTATAACCTTTTGACGTTGCATCAATACACATCCATAAACTAATTTAGAAGCATCACAATAAATTACAAAATCTTCAGTTCCTTCTGGTAATGCTAATATGGGTGCGTTGGTTAATCTTTGCTTAAGAATTCTAAAGGCTTCTTCTTATTGTGGTCCCCATTCAAACTTAACAGACTTACAAGTTAGTTTTGTTAAGGGAATGGCTATTCTAGAAAAATCTTGGATGAATCTTCTATAATAACCGGCTAGTCCGAGAAAACTTCTAATTTCCGTTGGTGATTCAGGGGTTTTCCATTTAGTAATTGCTTCAATCTTTGTGGGATCTACATGAATTCCTTCATGATTGACTAAATGTCCAAGAAACTGTACTTCTTCTAACCAAAATTCACACTTTGAAAACTTTGCAGAAAGCTTTTCTTTTCTTAATAAACTTAGAAATGCGTGCAAATGCTTTGCATGTTCCTCTTTGCTCTTAGAGTAAATTAGAATATCATCTATAAAGACAATTATGAATTTATCCAAATATGGCTTACATATTCGGTTCATCATGTCCATAAATGCGGTTGGGGCATTGGTTAAACCAAAGGGCATGACAGTAAATTCATAATGGTCATACCTGATTCTAAATGCGGTGTTAGGAATGTCCTCTTCCTATACCTTTAATTGATGATATCCTGAACGTAAATCTATTTTAGAAAAGAATCGAGCTCCTTGTAACTGATCAAACAAATAATTGATTGTCGATAATGGGTACCGATTTTTAATCGTGACTTTATTCAATTCACGGTAATCAATGCACATTCGCATTGACCCGTCTTTCTTTTTGACGAACAATATCGGTGCTCCCCAAGGTGATGAACTTGGTTCTATGAATACCTTTTCCAAGAGTTCGTCTAACTGTTTCTTTAGCTCTTGCATTTCTGCGGGTGCCAAACGGTAAGGTGCTTTGGCAATTGGTGCTGTTCCTGCTAGCAGATGAATTCTGAACTCGACTCCTCTGTCTGGCGGTAGCCCTGGTAACTCTTCTGGAAATACATCTGAAAATTGAGATACTACATGGATATCTTTTAATTCTTTTCCTTTAGTGTTAATGATTATGGAAATCATATACACTAATGCCCCTTTTCTAGCATAACTTGTCGTTTTCATTACAGAGATGAATTTTGTAGATCTAGTTGGCTTATCTCCTTTAATTGTGATCTTTTCACCTTTTGGTGAATTTACTTGTATTGACTTTTGATCACATAAAATACTGGCTTTATTGGCTATTAACCAATCCATTCCTAATACAACATCAAATCCTGCCAGATTCATTGGGTAAAGGTTTGCAATAAACTTTTGATTTAAAAATTATATTCTTACTCCCTGCAAGATTTCGATAATCTTAATGGTTTCTCCATTGGTTGTTTCTACTAAACATTCTTGTTGGAGTTTAGTTAATGGTTGATTGAGAAGTTTTCAAAATGAAGTATTAATAAAACTTTGGTTCGCACCAGAGTCAAATAATACTTTGGCAAAAACATTATTAACTAAAAATGTACCGGCAATCACGTCCGGGATCATTTTGGCTTCTTCTGCAGTCAGAACAAATGCTCTAGCATTCTTAGTAGTCTTGGTGTTTGTTGCTGGAGCTAATTTCAGACAGTTTGGCTTGATATGACCTTGCTCTCCACAATTGTAGCATATCTTATTGGTGGGTTTCTTCCTGCAGTCTTCTTCCTTGTCTCTAGATATTTTGCAAAAATTGCAGTATATGGAGCATCTCCCAGAATTCTTCCTCTTGCAATACTTGCAGTAAGGTGCAGAAGTAGAACTTACATTTTCCCATGGTTGGAATTACCTTAGCGAAATTCCTGGGTAAGTTTTTGTTAGGAAACTTTATTTGTAAGTATTGAAGAAAATCAGATTCAACTGGATGTATGAAGAAGACAACAGTCCTGAAGATCACAACAAGAAGAAGAAGATCGGATAGGACAACTGAAATGAACAGCATCTACTTCAAAGAATGACAAGTTGATCAAGAGCTGAATTGGATTATCAGAGAAGGTCATTTCTGATGGATCTGATGATATTTCTGATGAAATATCATCAGTTTCTGACGATTCTGATCATCAGGTTTTCTGATGATTTGTTCACCAGAATTTCTAATGAAGTGGTTTATCAGAAATTCTGATGAATACCCCACTTGTCTGAAATCAGCTCTATCCTGCCACAATAACCGAAGCAACTTGACATTATTGGATATCATGATTACAAAGGCAACTTGACTATTGGATTCAATGAATATATCAAATGGCTACTTTTTGCAGGACTTATTGCATGAATAAACAATTGTTTATTCATGTACCCATCCTTCTATAAATAGAAGGCTAACCAAGCAGAAGACAATGAGTTTGAAGCTTAGCATTCACACATACTACAAAACTCCATTGCCCTCTCACCCACAGAATTCAAGATTCATTTGTATTAGATAATAATCTTACAATCACCTTGTAAACCATTTTGTTTCAAAGTGATATAAACTTGATAATTCTGTAGGTCTTGTTTCTGAAAGTCTGATTTCTATTTCCACACATCTTTTTCACATTTACTGAAATCACTTGACATATTACGTGAAAAAAAGTTGTTAAGGCCAAACTGGGTCCAACAATTGGTATCAGAGCAGATTGAATAAACTATTTTCAAACGATCAATCGCTCATCTTCTTTTCTCTAAACCTCCGACTCTGGTCAGAGAGGAATACCCCCAATGGAAAATCAGGATGGTCAATTTCCTCAATGGTCATGACCGAGCTCTGTTTCAATCCATTGAAAGGGGTCCACATATACCAATGACTGAAATACCAGCTATTCCAGCAACTGACCAATCACCAGCAATCCCTGCCTCCCGTGCTCCCAAAAGTGAAATAAACTGGAGTGCGGAAGACAAGGATCTGGTGGCTGGGGATGAAAGGGAAAAGTCACTTTTAATAATGGCCATCCCCAATGACATATTTTCATAAGTTGATGCATGTGCATCAGCCAAGGAAATATGGGATCAGTTGGAAAATCTTTGTGGAGGAGGAGAAAGGATGAGAACAAACAAGAGAACAAACAATGTCTCATCATATGAGAGGTTTAAAAGTTTACCAAATGAAAGATTAAATGATACATATCAAATATTTACAAAACTTTTAAACGAGCTAAAGAAATTTGGTATAACAAAATCAAATGATGAAAGAAACATAAAATTTCTTGATGCTCTTCCTAGAGAATGGAGAAGTCTAACCATGACTTTGTCCTCAACCTTAGCACTAGGAAATATGAGTCTTCATGACTTATATAGCATCTTGATCCCCAGAGAGGAAGAAATATTTGAAGAAACCATTCAAAGAGGGGGATCTATAGCTCTTATCTCAAACTCACAAAGAACAACACCTGCCAATGATCCACAACCATCAAACAGCCAAAATATTGAAATTTCTGATACATCATCAGATTTTTCAGCTTTTGCTGAAGCAATAGCACTGCTCACCAAAACATTTGAGCAGAGGTTGAGGGGAGGAAGCCAGAGATACCAGAGAAGTGACAGAGGGAGGATGGATGGAAGATCTAAAGAGGAGGTTAGATCTAAGGATAAAGGGAAGGCTGAAGTTATGTGTTACAAGTGCAAGCAGAGAGGTCACTATGCATCAGAATGCAAGACCAAGAAGCTCAAGGATGTTGCTTATTATGAGAAAAAGCTAGAAGAAGCAAAGAAGCAGCAACAAGTCAGCTTAATTGCAGGAACAGATACATGGTTATCTGATGATTCTTCTGATGATGAAGAAGAAGAATTGCCAAATTTATGCCTCATGGCACTTTCTGAAGGCCTACCAGAAACTTCAAAACAAAAAGTAAATTTAGACAATCTTGATCTTGAACACAAGCTAAACAAGCTCATGTCAGATTTTCTAAATCTGCAAGAAAAACATCAATCAGATATTAGAAAATCTGATGAGTTGCAAAGGACCATGAATAAAATCATTCTTGAAAACCAATTACTTATAGAAGAAAGTTTAGATCAAAGAGCTAAAATTGAGTTCTAAGAAAATGAAAGAAAAGATCTTTACAAGAAAATCAGTGATAAAAAAATCAATGTAAGAGGTTTTCAACAAGCCAAAGAATTCATAAATTTCATTGAGTCCACACCAAAGAACAAAGGAGAGGGTTTAGGATATATAAAATCAAGAGGAAGTAAACCCACTGTCTTTGTAAAAGCAACCCATCAGATTTCTGATAAATTTTTATCAGAATCTGATTCTGAATCTTGCAAGTCAACCTGTTCTGAATACTCTTTTGAAAAACCAAACTTCAAAGCAAAAATAAGTGAATGAAGTCAAGATCGAATCTTTAAAGACTCCAGAAGCAGTTCACTCATCTTTTCAAAATTATCCACTCATTCCATCACAAGAAAGAATATCAGAAAATTCTGATAAATCTTGTATGTGTGTTGACATACTGAAGCTTGTATAACACTATCTTCAAAAGAAAAATGTAAAATCTGTTTATGGCTCAGCATATAACAGAACTTCTGATGAAAAACCAACAAGAGAAAATAATTTGTTTAAAATCTCATCAGAAAGAGTACCTAAGCAAGCCTGGGTACCAAAAACCCTCTAATCATTCCATTTCAGGACCATCATGTGCAGCAGATCTGGTACTACGATTCAGGAAGCTCCAAGCACATGACTGGGGACAGGAGCTTACTCAGCAACTTTGTTCCAAAGCTGGGTAGAATGGTAAATTTTGGAAATGGAGTAAAAGGGAGGATCATGGGATATGGATGCATAAGGTATGGATGTTTGACCATAGAGAAAGTAGCCAATGTTGAAGGCTTAAAGTATAATTTGCTAAGTTGTGGTCAATTCTGTGACAAAGGTTTTCAGGTAACCTTTTTACCAGAAAAATGCTTGTTAATAGGTATAGATGATAATAAAATCTATTTAAGTGGAAAAAGAATAAGAAAATCAATTTAATATTTTGATTTCAAAGAAGAAAGTGAACATCCAAAATTTTGTTTATTTTCAAAAACCAACAAGGGTAGTAGTTGGTTATGGCACAAAAGGCTAGCTCACTTAAATTTCAAAAACCTAAGCAAACTAGCAAGCAAAGGTCTGGTAAAAGGATTACCTTTGATATCCTCAAAGAAGGATAAAATTTGTGAAGCATGTGAGATGGGAAAATCCAAAAGAAGCTCACATAAATCAATTTCTGAGTCTTCTATTTCCCAAAATTTGGAACTTTTACACATGGATTTGTGTGGACCCATAAGTACAGAAAGTTTTTCTGGAAAGAAATACATACTAGTAATAGTAGATGACTTTTCCAGGTACAAATGGGTAGAATTTTTGAGAAAGAAAAGTGAAACTCCTGATCTGATCATTAATTTATCAAGAAAATTGAAAATCTGTTAAAAATAACAGTCAGAAGGATCAGATCAGACAATGGAACAGAGTTTAAGAATTCAAAAATTGAGAGCTTTCTTGTAAGTAAAGGAATCTCTCATGATTTTTCTGCTCCCAGAACACCTCAACAGAATGGGGTAGTTGAAAGAAAAAACAGGACCTTGGTAGAAGCTGCCAGAACTATGCTTGCTTATGCTAAAATGCCCACTCATTTTTGGGCAGAAGCTATAGCAAATGCATGTTTTACCCAAAACAGAACCATAATCAACAAAAGGCACAACAAAACACCTTACAACATTATCAATGGAAGAATTCCAAGTGTAAAATTTTTGCATACATTTGGTTGTAGATGTTTAGTTTTCAATGATTTTGAAAGCCTTGAAAAATTTGACAGAAAAGCAGAAAAAGGTATTTTTCTTGGTTATTCTTTGTCCTCAAAATCATATAGAATTTTTATTCTCAACACTAGGACAATCAGAGAAAGTCTGTATGTTTCATTTGATGACTCATCAGAAACAGAGGTTTCTGATGAATACATGAAAGAAATAAATTTTTCTGACAAACAAGAAAATTATGAACATCTCTTTGAAATGATAATTGAAGATTTCTTAGAACATTATAATTCTTTCAAAAACAAATCAATAGATTCTTCATGTACTAACCCTGCAGAACAAATGTGTAGTACATCAGAAACTCAGAATTCTGATACTTTACACACAAATGGGGCACCTGTTCAGGGGGAAACTTCAAATCCATCAGAACCAACAACTTTTCACAACAAGTTAAGATGGATCAAAGGACATGTTCATTCTGACATCATTGGCAACCCTGCAGATGGTGTGAGAACAAGATCTGCAACTGCACATGAGTGTGCATTTGCTGGGTTCTTAAGCAAGGTAGAACCCAAATCTGTCAAAGAAGCTCTAAGTGACCCAGACTGGATTCAAGATATGCAAGAAGAGCTTGATCAGTTTGAAAGTAGCAAGGTATGGGATCTGGTACCCAAGCCAAAAGACAAATCTGCCATAGGCTCAAAATGGGTATTCAGGAATAAATCTGATGAAAACGGCATAATTACCAGGAACAAAGCAAGGTTAGTGGTCAGAGGTTATTTTCAACAAGAAGGTATTGATTATGATGAAACTTTTGCCCCAGTAGCTAGATTAGAAGCTGTTAGAATTTTTCTTTCTTATGCTGCATCCAAAGATTTCAAAGTCTATCAAATGGATGTAAAATCAGCTTTCCTGAATGGTAAAATTGAGGAAGAAGTTTATGTGCAGCAACCAGAAGGCTTTGTTGATCCAAAATTTCAAAATCATGTTTACAGATTAAACAAAGCCTTATATGGTTTAAAGCAAGCTCCTAGAGCCTGGTATGAAACATTATCAAACTTCTTACTCAACTCTGGTTTTACTAAAGGTACTATTGACACAACACTTTTTCTCAAAACACACAAAGGTCATACTTTGTTGGTCCAGATATATGTTGATGACATTATATTTGGATCAACAAATGAAAAATACGGTAAAAAAGTTTCAAAAATTAATGACCAGCCACTTTGAAATGAGTATGATGGGTGAGTTAACCTTTTTCTTGGGTTTACAAGTAAAACAAAGAATTGATGGAATATTTTTGAGTCAATCAAAATATGTGAAAACAATTCTACAAAAATACTCACTTGAAAACTGCTATGTTTCAAAAACTCCCATGGCAACACGGAACAAGTTGGATTCTGATAAAGATGGAATAAGTGTACATATTAAAACCTATAGAGGGATGCTAGGATCATTGCTATATTTAACTGCAAGCAGACCAGATATTATGTTTGCAACATGCTTTCTGGCCAGATATCAATGTGATCCTAAAGAATCCCATCTAAAAGCTGTAAAAAGGGTTTTCAAATATCTAAAAGGCACATCAGAACTTGGTCTCTGGTATCCTAAGGACACAAACCGTGAATTAATTGCATACACAGATGCAGATTATGCAGGGTGCAAAATTGACAGAAAAAGCACATCTGGTGCTTGTCAACTCTTGGGAGAAAAATTGGTATGTTGGGCAAGCAAGAAACAAAACTGTGTTGCCACATCAACAGCAGAATCAGAATATGTAGCAGCAGCAAGTTGCTGTTCACAAGTGTTGTGGATGCAAACTCAACTGAAAGATTATGGAGTAACTCTGACAAAAATACCAAGTCTATGTGATTCAAAGAGTGCTATTGCAATAACAGAAAATCCTGTTCATCACTCAAGAACCAAACACATAGATGTCAGATATCACTTCATAAAAGATCATGTGGAGAAAGCTAACATAGAAATGTATTTTGTTCCAACTGAAAACCAAATTGCTGATATCTTTACAAAACCTCTTGACGAAAAGAGACACAATTTTTTTATTGGCAAACTTGACATGGTTAATTTAAGTGATGAAGATTTTTCAGAAAACACAAGGACACAAATTGAAAACCAAATTGATGAACATCAAAGTTCTGATAATCAAAGAACAAATCAACTGGTTTATGACAAAGAAATCCATCAATCTGATGGAACATCAGAAAATCTGATGAATCATCAATAAATGATGATTTATCAGAAAATCTGAAGAAATATCAGAAAATCTATTGAAATCATCAGAAATTCTGATATAAAATCAGAAACCTTGTTGAAACATCAGAATGATTAGTAATCATCATATTCTTCCATCTTCATGCATATCCCACACATTGTATATATTCATATTTGTGTACAGTCTGTTTTGGTTTTTTTTTTCTTTTCTTCTTTTAAATTAAAAAAACAAAAAGGGGAAAAGTAACATGCATTAATATAAAATTCAATATAGCTGAGAAAATCAACCGTCACTAGAATTTTATTACAGATTATTGAATTTTATTTTACACTGCCAATGCATGCAACGTCACTTTTTCATAAGAAGGTTAAGAGACACGTAGGCACTAAAATGATTAGGAGCTATGAGAGTAGCCGCCTAGCTATTCAATGCTTACTCACACATAGGGGCTTAGTAGACTGTCACATGCTGCAACAAATATTGTCTTAATTGAAGAGATTGAAATGAAAATGAAATTCTTTGGAAATTTGGCTGTTAATAATAACATTTATTTCACCTATAAATATTAACAACCTGAGAAAGTCTTTCTTCATCAAACAAATCTTCTCTTCAAAAGCTCTTCGACAGAATCTTCTTATTTTAAAATGGGGCGCCCAAAAATGATGAAAGCAACACAATTCCCTCTCCCACTTCACAGACATCATAATCTTAGACTTAGGTCTAACTTGGAAGGACCTGGATGGGAGGACTGCAGGTATGTGTATAACATGATCATGCGAAGTCCCTTGGGTTTCGTTGTATCTACACATGTCACCATTATTAGTGGTACTTCCATGTGGATAGAGAGTGAGGTTATGGGGGTCAAAATTACCCTAAAAGAGGAAACAATCAGAAATGTCCTCCGACTGGGTAATGATCATGAAAACAAGTTCCTGGGTAAGGCAGATGTGCAACAGACCTTAACAGAAATGGGCTATCATACATACAACTCATCAAGGGCGGTTAGCAAATCTGGGTTTATACCACCTTTCCAGTTTTTGGTAACACAGCTCAGTGTCTGCTTCTCCAAGAAGATTGGACACTTCAACGAGCTGTCCCGTAGGATGATGGAAGTGATTCATGCTGTTGTACAGGAAAAACCTTACAACTTTTCTAAGTTTCTCATGAGAGACCTAGAAGCAAACATTCACGACCGTCAACCTTTTTTGATCTACCCTCGATTCGTAACCAAGGTGATTACAAGTCAGCTGGACTTCGGAGGAGTAAGAAGCTGCTATCCAAGGGCCGAGCTGACACTTCAAGAAAACATAAGTGATCCTACCCTGGTGCCATCAACGAATCACATTGGTCGAATAACCAGTCTCTGGTTATATGTGAAGTGCATGTACAACGTGCTGGAGGAAGAGGAGGAATAGTTGTTGTTTTTTTTTTTTTTTGTGTTTAATGTTTTTTTTTCTATATATTAAGTTTGCCTTAATCTTTTTTTAACTCAAAAATCAACAACAAAAACATGTCAATAGATCTAGGGGGAACTAAAACAACATGTCTGATAAAAACAAGGAAAATCTGGTGAAAATCATATGAAATCTGATAGGATTTAATAAAACTCACAAAAATCTGAAGATCAATCAGAAAATCTGGTAATTTCTTTTTCGCGAAAACCCATTAAGACATCAGAATCTGTTCATACACCAGAAAATTCTCAAAGTAACCAGAAAATCTGACGAATACATCAGAAAATCAAAATTTTATCAGAAAAATCTCTTGACAACCAGGAAGTCTGACAAATCAACAGATAGAAACATCAGAAAGCACTACCTTTAACCAGATTCAAAGAAACTTATAACCATCTAAATTTTTAAAATAAGTTTCTTTCAAAATATTTTTTTCTGAGTACTGGAACAAGCTGTATGAAAAACACTTCCTGTATATCAGAACAAAGGTGTGGAGTTCAGAACTGCAGTACAGCAATGTAAGTAAAAATCTCGAAACTCTACTTATTCCCTCTCATCTAAAAAAAACTGTTGATTCAACCTCTATAAATGAATCAAATGCATTCTGTTGATATATAAAGAAAATCCAAACCCCAAAAGTTTTACTCAAAGATTTTCTGATATATATCATCAAGAGGAAAACCTGGGAAGATACACAAACTCAGAAAATGTTTCTATTGGACCTTTTTGAAACAAAAGGGGTCCCACATGGAGAAAAGGTGCAAGTTGGACATTAGTGTTTATCTGCAAAATCATTGAAATCTCTAATTTTCTTTAAAGGGGATTTACATTAAATTAGAGAGATAAACCAAAGGTTTTTTTTTTTCAAAAACAGTTGTTTCCTTAAAGGATTAAAACATCATTAAGGTGTCATTAACCACCTTGAATACAAACAACCCATGAAAAACACTCAAAGATCTCTGTCTCAATACACTATAAACACCTCATTCAAAAACAGAGACTTCCATCTTCAACCTTCAAACTCAAAACCCTAAAACCCTTTTCCAAAACAGAGAACCCAAATTCTCAATGGCAGCTATCAACATCAACATGCCACCAATCGAACATTCTGTTCCTTTCATCACCGAAGCTGAATTTCTCCCATTAAAGAGCAACAATGAAGCAATGAATGATAACATTGAAGAGTATGATATAAAGTGTCAAATTCTCATTGAATTTCTAATCAGATGCCCAATAGCTCAAGCTCTCACAAAGACCATAGAGGTACCGGAAGAACTCATATAACAAGTTGTAAAAACTCTCAAAGTCTCAAATCAAATCGAGCTAACAACACATGTGTGGGGAAATATCTTTATTACGATCTCACCGGAGAAAATAAGGGAATGTTTGGAACTACCCTTAAACCAAAGCTATGAAGAAGCACCAGAAAAAGAAGATATGTTCACTCAACTTGATGCTATAATGGGTTACAAGACAAAGATTTCAAAAATCAATGAATTCAAGAGAAACAAGCTACCTGCCTTCTGGCAAATTTTAATGGAAATTCTGAACAAGTGACTATCATTAAAGATTGGAGGTACGGATCAGATAAATATGAATATTCTAACAATCGTGTTCAGTCTCCTTAATGGGTTGAACATTGATTTTGGAACAGAAATATTTAATCTGATCAGAAGATCAATTCTGACTAATACTGGAAGGACAGATTCACATCTACCTTTTCCCAGATTTCTGTCAATCATAATTTCTGATGCATTTTCTGAAAGGAACCTAGAAATTCCAGCATCAGAAAATATATGGAGTACAGAAATTATGAGACCTTGGACTGCTGTAGGATCTTGGAAGTCAGATTATGATGTGCCTGTTCTGTCAGAAAAAGTGATGAATCTGATACCAGAAGATTCACCATACAGAGCAGAATACTTGAAGATGTTGAACAAAAGGCCAGAAAACAAAGAAGTTTTTGAAAGTGTGTCCCCCATGGAGCATGATGCACAAGAGTCAAGCACACCAAGAATGGAACAGCAGGGTGAATCAAATCCTCACCCAGCTGATAAAGATGTGAACATGAGTCCTGTTGCAAAAAAACCTCATGCTGAAATCTCACATATGGGAGAAACAGGTGCGCAACACTCTAAACTAAACTTATTTCATTTCTCTAGGAGTGATTCTGATGAATCAATTCAAGGAAAACATGAAATTTTACATAGAGGCACTATTTCTACAAAACAAAATGTGAGTGAAACCAAGGACCCATTTTCTGAATCAGATTCTGAAGAAGAAAATGTGGTAATAACAGGTGTAGACCAGTCAACTGATCAAGGAAGCCTGGGTGAGAAAATTAGAAGTTTCTCAACAACTCATGGAGAACCTAAAAAGGTTCATGGATATGAGGAAAACTAGAGAATGTGTTTCAATTTTCTTGTGAGGATACAAAGAATTTGGAATATTCCAATCCTCTTAACCTTAGAACAGCAGAGAATATGTTCTCTGCTGATGTTAGAAAAGGAACATCTGTTGTTTCTCCTATTTACCAAGGACATCAATCTATGTCCCCTAAACTGTAGGATCGTTTTCAGACCCAAACGAGTCGATCAGAAGAGTTTATCTCAATACGAGTGGCAGAAACACGAGTATCAAGTTCAATTCAGCAAGATTCACCCTTTCAACTGTTCGTATATTGATTTATGATCGATTACAAGTCTTAGAACACTTCGGCAGAGCTTCGCTACTGGAAACAAGAAGATTACAAATGAATTCGCTTGAGGAGTATTTATAGGCGTGTGAGTTCGCTTGAAAGAGACAACATGTCAGTTCAAGCGAACCAGCATATGTTGAGTTCGCTTGAAACTGCACAAGTTCCTTTCAAGCGAAACCCCTTCCATTCAAGCGAAATACCTTCAAATCTTGAACTACGTGCACTGTTCTAACATACTACATACAAGACTCGATACAAGACGAAGTCGACAGACGCATGCACCAACAGACTCCCCCTCGAATGTTGACGAGTCTTCAGTGTCGAGTCTTCGGTTGTCAAACCTTCAGTCTTTATCAATCTGCTCGCTCTCTCCAAAGATTCTCCATTGTAAGCATCCACAATCAATCTCTTTCTCTATCTTTCAGAATCGCAATCTATCTCTGAGCTCTCTCTTGATGTCCTCAGACTCCCCCTCTCACTAAGCTGGGATCACAGTCTGGAAATCACCATCTGCTCAGATATCGGAATCTGACTTTGATCAATCTTCATATCTGCAATTCTCTACCACACACATAAGTTTCTCAAAGATTAAATCTTTAAAATTTAGAAACTATTTACACGAAACATTCAAAATATGATTTGTTCTCAGCAAACCACTTGTAAAAACTTCTTCATACACTCTCTCCCAAACCTATTCATCAAGTTTAGCACTTGGAATTTTGAACGTCATCCTTCCAACAACAGTTGTCGAAAATCTTTTTGGATTTATACAAAAATTTATGCTAAAACACACTTAAAATCTTTTTAGTTTTTTTTTAATGAGAATGCAGAAAAACAGTAAATGAACTATTTACAAACAATATTTTTGTGAGTTTGTGTAAGAGGATCATATCAGTTTTTGAGACAAATCATCAACACCGTTAAGCTTTAAACATTTTAAGCTCTAAACGATTCACGTAAATTGACGATATTGTTGTCCACTTAAACTCAAACTAAAAACTTTCGAAATGCTTACCGATACGTTAAGGTATATTAATATAGCACTAAATTCTTATGGACCCCACGATCTCACCATATCCCCTCATCATGCAATACACTGACTCAAGTAATGCCTTTAAACTTTTATCAACTGTGATTTGTGCGAAAACAAAGCAGAATGTTTAAACATTAACAATCAGGTCGATACTTTCGTATACGCAGAGAAAGTCCAATGTTTAAACAAAATAAGAAAATAAAACAAATTGAAGTTGTTTAGGCTTTAACCACCAGTTCGATACTCCCGTATACGCAGAGGTGATCCAAAACTTAAACGAAACACCAAAGAAAATAAAGTAGAACGTTTAGGCACTAACATCCAGGTCGATACTCACGTATACGCAGAGGATGTCCAATGCTTAAACAAAATAAAGAAATAAAACAAGTTTAAATCTTTGCAAAATAAAATGCACAATCACAGCGATTTTTCAGCAAAATAAAATGCACAATAAAATGCACTAACATCCAGTTTTATGTCTTTCGACAATCAGCGATTACTGAGTAGGCACACAATCAAGAAGGACAAAACTAAGTACTATGCTTTCGACCATGTTTCCCACTAGAATTAGGCTTTTACATTTAAGTTTGTATCGTTATCACAAATCTACTAGTCTAGCTGAGCCTACCGTCACATCCTTAGTGAGACCGTTTATCACATTTTAACTTTTCATTTCTTTAGCGTGTTATGACAGTCCACTGATGTACTATCATTTCCTTTTTTATGCAACAAAAACTCATTTTTCATTTTATCATGTTTTTGGCTTTTTCAAATTTTCTAATGTTTTTGGATTTTCTAAAATTTCTTACTCCCCCTAAAATTCAAACACATTTAACAGAAATTTGAAAACAAACTACACAAGTAACGTGACAACTGATATCGAATTGCTTCAAATCTCCATCCACTTGGCATAAACAATCAGAACTCCCCCTCACAACAAACTATTTTCCCATTGTGATTTCAAAACACTTAAGTTTGTTTTAATCAAATGGTTTTTCCGGAAAATAAGTTGTGTTGATTGATTTTACCACTTGAAGGTTAGGGGTTTGATTCATCACATTGTTTCACAATCACTTGTAGATAATCAAATACAACTTAATGTCCCTGATTTACCACTTATAAGATCAATCCAATCAAGTTCAACCCAATGACCTTGATATTAACACTTTTATCACAAACTCTTTTTCAACCACATGGCTTACTGTGACAACTGTGCCTCCATGACCATCAAACAAATACCAAGCCAATGAAATATTGTATTTCATACTTGGGATCTGTATAAATATGTGTATCTTTTGCACATATCAATTCTTGTTCGATTTCAAGCTCTAAATCGCTTTCTGGAAGGATATACGCGCACTGATGCGTAAATATAACCAGTTTAATGCAACGAACACCTCGGAATAGTGAAATAGGATTAACATACCTTAAATAACCTTTACGTAACTTATAAATAAGTTTTGAAGGCTTTGGTATGGCAAAATCAAGTTAAATCGCTTACAGGGACTAAAGTTGACAAACTGCGAAAGTATGCCAATTTGAACTGTAACAGACATTCCGGATCATGGCCATAAGTTAAACATACCATAAATATCCTTTACATAGCTTATAAATAGGCTTTGAGGGGTTCGGTGTGCTAAAATAAACTTTTGGCTCATTCAGGGACTAAAAGTGTCAAAAAGTGCATAAGTTTGCACTTTCGCGCATAACTTACGTTCTGAATAGATCCAGACATCCAAAAATTCATGTAAGCACTAAAACATTTTATTTTAGTGTTTGGCATAAGAAAAATCCATTCATCGCGTCATTTGGATCGTTTTTCGCGCTTATGCGCATTCCGTCGTAATTAACCGAACAACGCAATCGTACGGCCAAACGAACCGACATCCGAGATATTTTTTTAGCACATTTTAAGTTCCCTATACTTTAACTTCATTTTAGAGCTTTGAAATGGGGTTAACGGGGCTTAAACGTGTCAAAAGTGCATCAAATAGCAAGTTTGGAGCTTCAGGGGCCTGTTCTCCCATTTTCAAACTTTCTGGTCTACAGGTCCTTGCGCACCTCAACACTCTGAGTGTTACGATGCGCAAGCAGGGGTCAGATGCAGAAAGTTGTTTTTAATAGCCTGTTTCCAGCCTTTAACCCCCCCAAAGGCCAATGCCATGTGTCAAACTCTTGTGGTGGGGGCAAAATGAGTTACCATAACATTCCGACAAGTGTACGGGTGAGATCAAGGCACGTTATCCAAGAAACGATCCTAACGGTGGTCCATTTACTATAAATACCCACCTCAACTTCACTCATTCCTCACAAGAATCTGATCTTAGAAGCTCTAAGTTGAAACCATTGTTTCATACCTGAGCTACTTGGATGAAAATTAGCATTCGGGGACCCTTTGTAAGTGTTCCTTCATTCTTTTATTGCTTTTCGAGTCTGAAAGTCAAACTTTGTTTGACTTTCTACATTGACCAGTTTATGGTCAATGCAAAGTTCGTTTGAACTTCGCAACGTGATTGTAATCACGATGGTTATAGTCCCTTGTGACTATGCCTACTGATTACCACGTTGTCTAGGGTCGTAAGGGTAAGCGATCTAATAAATCGCTTATACCTTCGAACCCGACCCTTTTGGTCGATCATTAGGATCCGACCAAATACATTAGGTGACCATAGTATATAGGGAATAACCTTCCGAGGTTATACCTTATGGTCGCTTCGTTTAAGTAGTTGTATGATAGGTAGTTTATATGCCTTAGGTAAATTACCAAAATGCCCTTTTTACGCCAAAATTCATTTTAAGCATATGTAACATAACTTTTGGTATCTAAACTGATTTGGTAACAATATTAGACATGTTAAGGCATATTTTACTTGTCATAGGACTAGTTAGGCGTTCCGAACGCGTTTCACGCGAACGACGCGTTAAAGTAGCATAAGCTACCTAAACGGGTCGTAATGGGTCGTAAGCACTTAGGTTAGGTTTCATTTTAGTATGTGGGCTTTGTTAAACCATATTACACGAGTCTCCATACTCGTTTGGTTTACGAACCCTCATTCTATCGATCTTCCGATTTAGGTCCGGTTTATTAATGTAGTTACCTATATTAGGTGCCGTTTGATATCCGTGATCTCTAGCATTGTTTGGTTGTCACTCAAGGACTACTGGGCAATCTCAAGTGAGTACATAGACCCCTCTTTTACTGTTTTCCAAACTGTTTTGGGGTGAAACACATGTGCCTACTTGTTACTTTCATGCTTTCCTGTTTTCACATCATATACTTGCTATGTTTATTAGTACATTTATAGTACATGATTTCAATACATTTTTTGCTATGTATGCCCATTGTGTGCATACTTAGTACATCAATTTACAGTACATTTTATGTTATGTATGTCCATTGTGTGCATTCTTAGTACATCACTTTACAATACATTTCATGCTATGTACGCTCATTGTGTGCATACTTAGTACATTGTTTTACATTGCATTTCTGTTGCATATGCTCATCCAACATATGAACACATTATACTATATTTTGAACCGTTGTAACCATTTGACTATGTGAACCGTCGTAACCCTTTGATTATATGAACCGTTTGTAACTATTGAACCGTGTGAACCAGTTGTATCTGTTGACATGATTTACATTTGACAATAGACATTTGACTATACATAAACATTTCTACAATTGTTAAACATTTCATCTTGATGGTTTGGTTTGAGTAAGTGATTTAAGTAACGAGGCGTATGTAATATGATACAAGCACGGTGGATACGCCGCTGGTACTTCCTATATATAAGTGTTTGTATGGTATCACATATTATAGCGTTATTTGAATCATTTCAATTTGAGACATATAACATTTTATACAAATAACATACTTTTCACAAGACATTGATTTACAAACAACTTATCTTATACAAACTCATTTTACATAGTTATTCATTTAACCATACATTATTCTCTTATTTATACATATCATCTGATCTTATCGTTTTTCAAATGATTTACAAGACAAAGCAAATTACAAGGTTCATGACTAAACATTTTCTCAAACATAAGTCATGAATTCTGTTTTCACAAAACCTATGTATCTCACAGGCATTTTTATGCTGACGTACCTATTTTCACATGTGTTTTCAGGAGATGATGCATAGGACTTATCAAGACATACTTAGGCGGACCTGTGCCTTAGTGACTTAAAACAAGACAAGAACTAGTTAATTTATGTTATGTACTCTTTAGTTCTTGTTTAAAACAATGTAAACTTTCATGTTTGATTAATAAAACGAAACTTTAATTGCCATGGATTTGAAACAATTAATTATGTTACAACACTCCCCGACGTTTCCGCCACGTTTTGTATGTTCTACGTGGTCGGGGTGTGACAGAAAAGATGGTATCAGAGCCAATGGTTATAGGGAATTAGGTTATTAGTAATACTTTGACCTAGTCTATAACCTTCCTAGGACCCTAACGCGAGTTTACTTGCGTTTAGTCATAAAACGATACCTTCACCTATCCTTAGGTGATAACCACAACAAGAACACAAATTTCAAAACCGCTTTGAAAACTAATCATCTGTTCTAGGATGATTGATTACTAGGTTTTGAACCCTCTGTTATAAGGTTTTGAACCCCTTTGAGTTTTCAAAATCTCGTCAAAGTTTTGGGTCCTAAATAGTGTGAACACGTGCAAACTGGAAGAGTGAATGCCTGTACCCTGAGTTTTCTGTCTAAGGCTAGAGTGTTCGTACAAATCCACATAATCGGACCAGTCACTCTTACCTGGGAACTCTTGGGGTGAGTGTCCACTTATAGGCGAGCATGTCTTCGCGATACACTATGAGGATCTATTTGCTTTGATTCAGCCTTTGTCTTATTTGTTTGCTTCGTGGTTCAAACAAATGACCATCAACCATAATTTTGGTCGGTATTTGTAACATCCTATTCTTACCCAATGCCATTTCATTTGTTTTCTCTCTTGTTTCCCTTTTTTTTTTAAGAATGCCTCCTCGTCGCGAAAATCCGGTATCTATTGAAGAGCTGGCAGCTTTCATTACACAGCAAATGACTGCTGCAATCCCGAACATCGTTGCTCAATGTCACCAAGCTCTCAACAACAATAATGCCCCCTGCAATTTCAAGACGTTCAACTCGGCTAAGCCATCAAAGTTTTCTGGGTCTCAAGGAGCGACTGCACTTCTGCAATGGTTCGAGAGTTTAGAGAGCACCTTCAGACATGTTCAATGTCCAAATGAGCGAAAGGTAGGTTTCGCATCTAGTGTCTTTGAGAAACGAGCTTTGACTTGGTGGAACGGTGTGATGAGAGATAGGGGTGCCGAAGTGGCACTGGCTCAAACGTGGCAAGAACTTCGAGCACTGATGATGAAGGAATTCTGTCCTCGCCACGAGATCAGGGCCTTGGAAAGGGAATTCGACGATCTTAAGCAAGACAGCGGTGAACATCGAGCATACACTGATCGATATGAGGAGCTGAGCCTGTTGTGTCCTACCATGGTTACGCCTTTGGACAAGGCGATCGAAAAATACATTGATGGTCTCCCTGACTCAGTTCAGGACATTGTTACTGGTAGTAACCCCACTACGGTTAGGCAGGCCATTGAGCTATCAGCAACCTTGACTGAATCTCAAATCAGGAAAGGTAAACTTTTTCGAAAAAGTGACAAGAAACCAATTGAGGAATCAAAGACCATGGATGAACAGACTGAATCCCCTAAGAAGTCAAAGAAGCGAAAGGCTTCTCAGAACTTCGCCATGGTTACTCACAATGGTCAAGTCTTCCCCAACCAACCAGCTCAACCCCCTGCTAGGAAGCCATACAATGGAACTTCACCCTTGTGCAACCAATGTAACCTTCATCATCATGCTAGTGTGAAGTGCCGCGAATGCCAAATTTGTGGACGTAAAGGTCATACAGCAAAAGTTTTCCGAGCTGCAGTTGCACCAAATCAAGCTGACAACAATCCTGCTCAAGCTCGCTTTCCACCAGGTTCTTGCTACAATTGTGGCGAGATGGGTCATCTCCGAAGAAATTGCCCAAAGCTTGCTAATGCAAATCCAGCACAAGGATGAGCACCTGACCGACTAGAAGACAACACCCTTTAGAAATAATCACGTCTTATGTATTATTTTCTTTTGTTGTCAAGGTCCATGAAACAGTTGTTATCATTGTTTATAAATAAATATTTTATTTACATTGCAATGTATTTATGTAGTTATATGTATAAACAACATATCCCTTACAATAGCGACAATCAAGGAATCGTATTCCTTGAAAAGCAAACTACCCCCCCCCCCCCAAGATTTTTCTATTTTATGATCTCTTGCGTTGTCCACGAAATTCCTAAGTACCCGTTTCTCCCAAGGAAACGAAGTACAAGGCGCAAGTTACAACACTGGACGAATACCCAAAGTACCTCTATAAATCATTAATAGGGTACCTAAGGGTATTTCCGAAAATCCTAAAAATGTTGTGTTCCTTAATTCGAATATTACGTTTCTTTGAAAACAAAATCGAATTTTTGGGAGATCTTTCTATCTTTTCAGATAGATCCAAGAGGACATCGAAGTCCATCGACTGGTTTCCTGGTGTACCTTGAATATCCATATTCAATCAATAGCAAGTTAATAACAAATTAATAACCAAGTTAAACAACTTTGTGATTATGTGCTTATGTGTTCCCTTTTATGTTTTTGGTGTAATCCAAGTTTTTGTTATCCAAATCCTCGTAGAATCTTCCATATCATTCGTATAAGGGATTCATAGTAGGATACCCAAAGGTACTATCTAAAATCCTTAATGGACTTCTACGTTGTAGTTAAGTCCCTCGGATTATATAGTACTACTCCATAATTAGACCCCTTGAGTGGTCTAGTTAAACAGATTGATCCAAAAATCTGGTTAGGAACATCATGTGATGAAATAGCTGAAAGGACTCCTTAGTGGCCTAATTAAAAAGATCATCTGTCGATCTAATTAAAAGGACCCTATGGTAGTCTAGTCACCCTCATCACAGGTTTGATTTTCCTCCCCTAAACATTACAAGACAAACTGTGCGGACTATGCAAGGAATTACGTAATTATGGATGCATACATAATTATGGAATTCAGTGCACAGAAACCACAGCGAGTTTTGTCATGTGTCTAGAGTTGACTCGGTTCATTTTCGTTTCTGAAGAAATTGTGGAAAATGACTCATTCCGTTCATTTTCGTTCCTGAAGAAATTGTGGAAAATGACTCATTCCGTTCATTTTCGTTTCTGAAGAAATTGTGGAAAATGACTCATTCCGTTCATTTTCGTTCCTGAAGAAATTGTGGAAAATGACTCATTCCGTTCATTTTCGTTTCTGAAGAAGTTGTGGAAAATGACTCATTCGTTTCTGAAGAAGTTGTGGAAAACGACTCATTCCGTTCATTTTCGTTTCTGAAGAAATTGTGGAAAACGACTCATTCCGTTCATTTTCGTTCCTGAAGAAATTGTGGAAAACGACTCATTCCGTTCATTTTCGTTCCTGAAGAAATTGTGGAAAAGACTCATTCCGTTCATTTTCGTTTCTGAAGAAGTTGTGGAAAATGACTCATTCCGTTCATTTTCGTTTCTGAAGAAGTTGTGGAAAATGACTCATTCCGTTCATTTTCGTTTCTGAAGAAGTTGTGGAAAACGACTCATTCCGTTCATTTTCATTTCTGAAGAAATTGTGGAAAACGACTCATTCCGTTCATTTTCGTTCCTGAAGAAATTGTGGAAAAGGACTCATTCCGTTCATTTTCGTTCCTGAAGAAATTGTGGAAAACAACTCATTCCGTTCATTTTCGTTTCTGAAGAAGTTGTGGAAAACGACTCATTCCATTCATTTTCGTTTCTGAAGAAGTTGTGGAAAAGGACTCATTCCGTTCGTTTTCGTTTCTGAAGAAATTGGGGAAAACGACACATTCCGTTCGTTTTCGTTTCTGAAGAAATTGTGGAAAATGACTCATTCCGATCATTTTCGTTTCTGAAGGAATTGTGGAAAATGACTCATTCCATTAATTGTCGTTTCTGAAAATGTTCGTTAAAGAGGAATATTAGGATATGCCTTATCCTTGATGGTTATTTAACACAAAGTCACAGACATGCTCCTACAAATAAATTTCGGGACGAAATTTCCTAAAGTAGGGGAGACTGTGACAACTGTGCCTCCATGACCATCAAACAAATACCAAGCCAATGAAATATTGTATTTCATACTTGGGATCTGTATAAATATGTGTATCTTTTGCACATATCAATTCTTGTTCGATTTCAAGCTCTAAATCGCTTTCTGGAAGGTTATACGCGCACTGATGCGTAAATATAACCAGTTTAATGCAACGAACACTCCGAAATAGTGAAATAGGCTTAACATACCTTAAATAACCTTTACGTAACTTAGAAATAAGTTTTGAAGGCTTTGGTATGGCAAAATCAAGTTAAATCGCTTACAGGGACTAAAGTTGACAAACTGCGAAAGTATGCCAATTTGAACTGTAACAGACATTCCGGATCATGGAAATAAGTTAAACATACCATAAATATCCTTTACATAGCTTAGAAATAGGATTTGAGGGGTTCGGTGTGCTAAAATAAACTTTTGGCTCATTCAGGGACTAAAAGTGTCAAAAAGTGCATAAGTTTGCACTTTCGCGCATAACTTACGTTCTGAATACATCCGGACATCCAAAAATTTATGTAAGCACTAAAACATTTTATTTTAGTGTTTGGCATAAGAAAAATCCATTCGTCGCGTCATTTGGATCGTTTTTCGCGCTTATGCGCATTCCGTCGTAATTAACCGAACAACGCAATCGTACGGCCAAACGAACCGACATCCGATATATTTTTGAGCACATTTTAAGTTCCCTATACTTTAACTTCATTTTAGAGCTTTGAAATGGGGTTAACGGAGCTTAAACGTGTCAAAAGTGCATCAAATAGCAAGTTTGGAGCTTCAGGGGCCTGTTCTCCCATTTTCAAACTTTCTGGTCTGCAGGTCCTTGCGCACCTCAACACTCTGAGTGTTACGGTGCGCAAGCAGGGGTCAGATGAAGAAAGTTGTTTTTAACAGCCTGTTTCCAGCCTTTAACCCCCCCCCCCCAAAGGCCAATGCCATGTGTCAAACTCTTGTGGTGGGGGCAAAATGAGTTACCATAACATTCCGACAAGTGTACGGGTGAGATCAAGGCACGTTATCCAAGAAAAGATCCTAACGGTGGTCCATTTACTATAAATACCCACCTTAACTTCACTCATTCCTCACAAGAATCTGATCTTAGAAGCTCTAAGTTGAAACCATTGTTTCATACCTGAGCTACTTGGATCAAAATTAGCATTCGGGGACCCTTTGTAAGTGTTCCTTCGTTCTTTTATTGCTTTTCGAGTCTGAAAGTCAAACTTTGTTTGACTTTCTGCATTGACCAGTTTATGGTCAATGCGAAGTTCGTTTGAACTTCGCAACGTGATTGTAATCACGATGGTTATAGTCCCTTGTGACTATGCCTACTGATTACCACGTTGTCTAGGGTCGTAAGGGTAAGCGATCTAATAAATCGCTTATACCTTCGAACCCGACCCTTTTGGTTGATCATTAGGATCTGACCAAATACATTAGGTGACCATAGTATATAGGGAATAACCTTCCGAGGTTATACCTTATGGTCGCTTCGTTTAAGTAGTTGTATGATAGGTAGTTTATATGCCTTAGGTAAATTACCAAAATGCCCTTTTTACGCCAAAATTCATTTTAAGCATATGTAACATAAATTTTGGTATCTAAACTGATTTGGTAACAATATTAGACATGTTAAGGCATATTTTACTTGTCATAGGACTAGTTAGGCGTTCCGAACGCGTTTCACGCGAACGACGCGTTAAAGTAGCATAAGCTACCTAAACGGGTCGTAATGGGTCGTAAGCACTTAGGTTAGGTTTCATTTTAGTATGTGGGCTTTGTTAAACCATATTACACGAGTCTCCATACTTGTTTGGTTTACGAACCCTCATTCTATCGATCTTCCGATTTAGGTCCGGTTTATTAATGTAGTTACCTATATTAGGTGTCGTTTGATATCCGTGATCTCTAGCATTGTTTGGTTGTCACTCAAGGACTACTGAGCAATCTCAAGTGAGTACATAGACCCCTCTTTTACTGTTTTCCAAACTGTTTTGGGGTGAAACACATGTGCCTACTTGTTACTTTCATGCTTTCCTGTTTTCACATCATATACTTGCTATGTTTATTAGTACATTTATAGTACATGATTTCAATACATTTTATGCTATGTATGCCCATTGTGTGCATACTTAGTACATCACTTTACAGTACATTTTATGCTATGTATGTCCATTGTGTGCATTCTTAGTACATCACTTTACAATACATTTTATGCTATGTACGCTCATTGTGTGCATACTTAGTACATTGTTTTACATTGCATTTCTGTTGCATATGCTCATCCAGCATATGAACACATTATACTACATTTTGAACCGTTGTAACCATTTGACTATGTGAACCGTCGTAACCCTTTGATTATATGAACCGTTTGTAACTATTGAACCGTGTGAACCAGTTGTATCTGTTGACATGATTTATATTTGACAATAGACATTTGACTATATATAAACATTTCTACAATTGTTAAACATTTCATCTTGATGGTTTGGTTTGAGTAAGTGATTTAAGTAACGAGGCGTATGTAATATGATACAAGCACGGTGGATACGCCGCTGGTACTTCCTATATATAAGTGTTTGTATGGTATCACATATTATAGCGTTATTTGAATCATTTCAATTTGAGACATATAACATTTTATACAAATAACATACTTTTCACAAGACATTGATTTACAAACAACTTATCTTATACAAACTCATTTTACATAGTTATTCATTTAACCATACATTATTCTCTTATTTATACATATCATCTGATCTTATCGTTTTTCAAATGATTTACAAGACAAAGCAAATTACAAGGTTCATGACTAAACATTTTCTCAAACATAAGT
The DNA here is from genome assembly GCA_030545235.1 of Helianthus tuberosus. NCBI lineage: Eukaryota > Viridiplantae > Streptophyta > Magnoliopsida > Asterales > Asteraceae > Helianthus > Helianthus tuberosus. The sequence continues at coordinate 8,452,836 of JARYGA010059765.1, forward strand.
CATGAATTCTGTTTTCACAAAACCTATGTATCTCACAGGCATTTTTATGCTGATGTACCTATTTTCACATGTGTTTTCAGGAGATGATGCATAGGACTTATCAAGACATACTTAGGCGGACCTGTGCCTTAGTGACTTAAAACGAGACAAGAACTAGTTAATTTATGTTATGTACTATTTAGTTCTTGTTTAAAACAATGTAAACTTTCATGTTTGATTAATAAAACGAAACTTCAATTGCCATGGATTTGAAACAATTAATTTTGTTACAACACTCCCCGACGTTTCCGCCACGTTTTATATGTTCTACGTGGTAGGGGTGTGACACTTACCAACCACTACCACATATAGGTTGAATTCTCAGAATGCCGATTCATACTCCCCCTTACCAACCTGGGAGTTCCGGCAAGTCACACTTATACAAAAACAATTTTCATAAACAATGAATGATGCCGATTCATGCTCCGGGATTACCAAGTTGGGAACTTCGGCAAATCCTGTAGTATGACTTTCCAACATTTTATTATAAAATTCATTCTCATAAACAATTTATCAAGAAAAATGCTGATTCCTGATCCACGATTACAAACTTGGGATCTCCGACAAGTCAGGTTTTTACTCTTTGAAAAATATATCCACCCAAGCCTTACCTTCCTTGGGTGTAACAACCTTTTCTTCATCTTTACTTTCAACAGACTTATGAACATTCATTTTGGAAGCATAGAATTCTTTAACTCCTTTGGCCTTACCATCGACCATTTTTCCAAAAATATGTTTCACATTTCTGTTGAAAACCTTATCAACATCAAATTTCTTCTTGTCAGAATAAAATTGATTTGAAATTTCAACATTTCCAACTTTCTTCTTAAAATTTTCAGCCCGCAAAGGTGGAAAATTCACATCATCCACTTTTGGAACTGATTTCTCAATCTTTACTTTAACACATGGCTCCTCTGATTTTGTGAAATCAGATTCATCACCAGAACTGTTTCCTGAACCCTTAACCACCCATATTTGGTTTTTCAGATTTTCTTTTCTTTTCATCACATTCTTTGAACATTCTCCCACCTCAAAAGTTGAATTTTCAAAGCCTGTAAATTTTCTGGTTATAAGTTCAATTTTCTCAACAACTTTTTCTTTCAATTTACCAGAGACTCCCTGTTTTGTTTGGATTGCCTTTGAACAATTCCTTGCAATATGACCGACTGTTTTACATTGAAAACAGGTTCTTGTCTATGTAGTCTTCTGAGCAACACTTTTCTTCACTTCTTCTTGCTTTTTGGCAAGGAATTCTTTGTTTGTCTGCTTTCTGAACGCTTGCTCTTTCTCATCTTCTAGAGATGTTCTTGAAACAAACACAATTTTTGGTTTATAAACTTTTTCATTTTTATGATTTTTCAGTTGATTAAATCCAAGACCTTTCTTTTTTACATTACTATTATGGTTTGGTTTCTTTTGAAAACTATAACCACAATTGTAACCCATTTTCTTGTTAATTCTCTGTTTATCTCTTGAAGTGTATTGTTTAGGTTTTCCAGAAAGATTTAAATCTTTTATTTCAGAAATATTAATTTCTGTAATTTTGAAAACCTTTTTAATCATTTCAATTCTAACACTTCTTATTGGAAAAATCTCATCAGAATATAATTTGTCAGAATCTTTCAAAGTATATGCTACTTTGACCGGTTCGTCATTCAAATTAGATTTTGATAGCAAAAATTCCTTATCATAAACCCGTTTGTCCTTTTTGATTGTTGACTTTGACTTGTCGGACCCAGACTTTGACTCGGATTTGGACCCCAATTTTGACTCCTCTATGTCATCTTTGTCTAACACCTGATCGACCACACTTTTTATCAACTTGGACTCATGATCAGTATCGGACGATGTGAACGTAACACAATATTTTCTGGCAAATTTTCCGACGACCCTGACTCCCACTGTAAGTTAATTGCCTTTTTGACTCTTTCGGAATTTGGATTTCGAGACAAATATCCATTTTCGACCGGGGGTGGACATCTATTGTAGACAACACTTTGTTTCTTACCAGAAATTTCTACTTCATCCTCTTCTTTTGTCTCGGACTTCATTTCTTCCGAAGTCTTCTCTTCTTCAAAAGTCTTCATTCTTTCTACAATTGGATAAATCCTGTCAACAACAAAAGTAGAACATGAGTAACTTTTCAATAAATTGTTGACTCTTTCAGTTTCAATCTTTTGTGTTGCCAACTTCAATTCCAGCTCAGCACACTTCTCTATGTAGTAATTGACATCATCAAGTTGTCTCATGTAAGCTCCTTTGAGTGTATTCAATGCAACAGCTTGTTCACTGTTCGACTCAGTGTACTTGTTAATCTCTCTGTTCAAAGTATCATAAGATTCTTTCAATCTTTTTATGTTGTGTAGCAGCTCGTTGTTTGCATGATCAAAGAATCACAATTCAAACACTTTTCAGAAACTTTGACTGCTTCATTATCAACTTTGATCTCAAATTCTGGAACTTCTTTGACTGTTCTTCTCACTTGAAACATCTCAGCTCTTCTCTTTCTCAGCTTCAGCTTTTATCCTTTCTTCTTCTTCTTCCTCTTCTTCAATTTTTCTCCATTTCTCCTCTTCTGCTTCTCTCATTTTTCTGTATTTTTCTGCCCAATATTCATCTCTAACATTAGCAACAAAAGCTTTAGCATTTAACATCTCTTTTTCCATAAATTCTTTATCTGGGCAAAAATTATCCCAACTGAACCCTTCTGTCAATTTTTCATCATCTTGATCTGCCAAACACACTTTACTTTCTGTTGGAATGTATTTATCCCAGCTAAATCCACCATCCTTGGCCTGATTAGCCAGACACGCTCTCTTAGAATCTTCAATCACATTCCTTCCATGTGCAGTTTGTGCTTGATGCGGTGCCTGCTGTTGTTGATATGGCTGTTGTGAGACTTGATGATAAATCGCCTTCTTGTAGTAATCGTTGTTTCCGAAAGGGTTTTGAGCTCTACTAGCTTCACGATTTGTGCATTCTCTCTTGAAATGCCCCTTCTCCCTGCAACGAAAACAAGTAACTTTAGACTTATCAAAACCTAAAGTTGACACATAAGCCTCGCGAAAATCATCTCTGCCTGTAATTTGTTTGAACTTTTCAGCCCGTCTCAACACACTGGCCATGCACCATTTAATATCCATCAATTCCATTTCCTCGGCATCAATTTGATCGTAATCCTCTTTAGTGAGCATTGGATTCCCAATCCTTCCTGCAACTAAGCCTCCATAAGATTCAAGCACTGTCACTAACAAAGACATATGACTCTTTGCAACTTCCTCAGTATAATTCTGATCATTCTCAAGTTTTAAGGCAATGTTGCATTGAAGAACTTTGCCACTCTTTGTTGTAGAAAACTGTGGATCATAAGTTGGAAATGAAGAGAATCCTGTTGTGCTGCTTGATCCCTGAGATACACTTTCAAAAGAACCTTTTTGCGTTATAAGCAGTTTCAACTTTTGGAGAAAATTTTGTCTTTTCACTAACACCATTCTTGAAATACAAGCCGATGTCTTGTTCTCCATCGTAGTTCTTCATCCTAGCGATCTTCCTCTGCTCCATCTCTTGAGCTTCCAGATGTTTGATAAACTCACCCAGTGTTAACTTTTTATATTCTTTCCGATTGTTTCTCAACATCATCAGATATGTTCCCCAAATATCATGTGGTAACGCATCTGCAAGTTTCTCAATCAGCTCATCAGTATCCTTTTTGATGCCTAGCTTCGTCATATTTCTCACCAAGTTACAATATCTTTCAATAATCTGCTTGGTGTTTTCGGATTTCAAACCATGGAATAGATCAAATTCTTTCTTCATGAGTGACATCTTGTTCTTGTGCATATCATCACTTCCTATAAATTTTGCTTCCAATTCATTCCAGATTGAATAAGCACTTCCATCATGTTGAAGCAAAATCAGAATGTCCTCTTTGATCGCTTGCTGTAACAGACTCACCATCAATTTCTCATCTCTATACTTCTTTTTCTCCTCAGCACTCATTTCTATGATTGTTAACTGAATACCATTCCTTGTGGGCCTTTCATATGGGACTTCAGTGTGTTCCCAAGTATCCAAATGATAAGCGTCAACCCAATTGCCAAAACGTTCGGACCAACCATTGTAATCATCAATATCCAAGAGCTTAGGTGGTTTCTGTGATGTCCCCGTTTCATTCTCAAGCAATGTACTCTGACTAATGTTCATAGGACCAGCAAAGGCATTATAAAACTCGTTTTCCATGTTTCAGTTTACACAAATTCACAAACTGTCAAATTCAAGCGAAATCACAATATAATCAGGATCACACTGTTCAAGCGAAACAACCCAGAATTTCAAGCGAATATCTATTGCAAGCGAACTAAACTCCAATTCTCAAGCGAAATCAAAACAACATGCACACTCAAGCGAAACCAACCAGAACTTATTCAAGCGAACTGTCTATCTCAAGCGAAAACAATCCCAAAGTGTACTCTTAAGCGAACTCAACCAGAACTATTCAAGCGAAACTAGCATGATGTCATACTTTCGATCTGATTTTTGTCCAATTTGTCAATCAAATGGTCGAATTTTGTTCTGAAACTTTCTAGGGTTTGCTAAAACAGTATTTCGCACATGATGTGTGAAAATCAGATGTTTTTAACCGTGGAAACTTGTTTGATTTTGAAAGAAGGTGTAGAAAAACAGAATTTGCGACTGAATTGGTATGAACTCTTCCTCCTGAGCTCTGATACCACTTGTAGGATCGTTTTCAGACCCAAACGAGTCGATCAGAAGAGTTTATCTCAATACGAGTGGCGGAAACACGAGTATCAAGTTCAATTCAGCAAGATTCACCCTTTCAACTGTTCGTATATTGATTTATGATCGATTACAAGTCTGAGAACACTTCGGCAGAGCTTCGCTACCGGAAACAAGAAGATTACAAATGAATTCGATTGAGGGGTATTTATAGGCGTGTGAGTTCGCTTGAAAGAGACAACATGTCAGTTCAAGCGAACCAGCATATGTTGAGTTCGCTTGAAACTGCACAAGTTCCTTTCAAGCGAAACCCCTTCCATTCAAGCGAAATACCTTCAAATCTTGAACTACGTGCACTGTTCTAACATACTACATACAAGACTCGATACAAGACGAAGTCGACAGACGCATGCACCAACATAAACAACTTCACAAGGAACTTGAAGACACAATTGCTACTGAGAAAACAGCCACAGAAGGAAAACTCGATCTGATACTGGAAGAAATCAGAAATCAAAAGTCAGATATCAAAGTTTTATCAGAAACTGTCAAAGCTGTGCAGAAGCAAACAGAAGACAATGCTGCAGCCCTCAACAAACTGCAAGAGTCATAAGAAAACAGAGAGAGCTCATCAGAATTCGAGAAGGCTCTCAAAGAACTACAAGATATCAAGAAAAAGATGGTTGAGGTTGCAACTGCAGGAGAAAGCTCAAGTTCAGGAAGAATTCTTGAAGAAATACAGTTCCTCAGAGCCAACAACAGCAGCATGGCTGAGGCTTTTGAGAAGCTGATGGTGGAATTAACTGCACAGAAAAATCAAGAAAATCTGGAGTATCAGAAAATGAAGAAGCCAGAAGAAACAAATACTCAAACTCTTGCTAATGTTCAACTATTAGTAAAGAGGTTGCAGTATAATGTTGCCAGGCTAACAAAAGTTGATCTTCATGAACTAAAAGCCCCAATTCCACAAGAGAGACAAGCAGGAGAATCAGAAACTCCTCAACAACAACCAGAAACTATTCAAAAAGATCAAACCAAACAATCAGAAACTTCAACAACTCAAAAACAGAAGCAGCCCATGGGTCCCCCTCCTATAAGAACAAAGTTACTCATGGGTCCTCCACCAAACATGCCAAATCCAGATAGTTCAAGGGTCTAACAGAAAGAACCTGCTCCAGTTCAGTCTTCTTCCACAGCTCTCATAGGAGAAACAGGGTTCAGTATAAAGATGGATACAAAAGAGAAGAGAAAAATGGAACATGAAGTGACCTCCTCAAAAAGGCCAAGAAAAGAGATGATAGAAGATTCGGTTGGGAACATCAAAGAAATGGAAGTGCTGCAAGGTGATTTACACACAATTATGTACCATGAAGAACATCTAAAGCATTACTACTGGAAAGGTCCAGAAGATAACCCAAAGAGACCACTCTCTCCAATGAGTAAAGGTATTGTTGAAATCAGGAACAATGGAAGCAGGGAAATTCTGCACAAAGAGATGACCAATCCAATAGTATCTATTGAAAGAATCGATACTTTGACCACTGGAGGAGGTATCTTAGGTAATGAAGGACAGAACAAGTATACTTTGATCAGAAAAGATAACAGTGAACAAAAGGTTACTGATGGAAATCTGGCAGATGATATTCACCCAATGGGCATAGTCAAAATGAAGAATATCATTGATAAAGAGAAAAGCAGTTCAAATGTGATCAGAAGAGCACTTGACAGCTTTAAAAGTGCAGGAGCAAAGATATATAAAAGAGCTGCACTAGCAGATTTTGTTCTGTGTATCAATTTTGAGTATAGCAACAAGGTGCTATTACCTCCTCCCAACAACATAATTCCAATTGAAATTCCTTCTAAACTAGTAAGAACTGGAGCAATCTTTGATAAACCAGAAATGTGTGTGGTCTTCAAAGATGCTCATGAAGAGAAAGCTCTGTTCAGAATTAGTGAAATTTGCAAGTATTCCAATCAAACTCTGAAATATATAAGGAACTGCATGAATGAGAAACAAGAGCAACTCAAAAAGAAGGGAAAGAACAATGAACAACTGAAAAAAACAATTGAAGATTGCATTGAAAGCTGGATGGAATCAAGAGGATGGTACAAAGAGATGTACAAGGAAACTCAAAAGGCAATTGATCACAAGAAAAGGCTAAAACCAGGAGACAAATACAAAAGTGGAGTGAAGATCAATTAATGAATTGATGAAATTGAATTTCTGTTCTTGAACAATATTTTTATCTGTTTAGACATTGGGTGGTTTGATTATGTATTTGTTTCTAAAGTTAGTTATTTGAACTTTTCTTTTCAAGAATTAGTTAAAGTTGTTTTAGAAATAGATAGTTCATTTTCTTACAATACTTAGGGGGAAACTGTTAGGAAACTTTATTTGTAAGTATTGAAGAAAATCATATTCAACTGGATTTATGAAGAAGACAACAGTCCTGAAGGTCACAACAAGAAGAAGAAGAAGATCGGATAGGACAACTGAAATGAACAACATCTACTTCAAAGAATCACAAGTTGATCAAGAGCTGAATTGGATTATCAGAGAAGGTCATTTCTGATGGATCTGATGATATTTCTGATGAAATATCATCAGTTTCTGACGATTCTGATCATCAGGTTTTCTGATGATTTGTTCACCAGAATTTCTGATGAAGTGGTTTATCAGAAATTCTGATGAATACCCCACTTGTCTGAAATCAGCTCTATCCTGCCACAATAACCGAAGCAACTTGACATTATTGGATATCATGATTACAAAGGCAACTTGACTATTGGATTCAATGAATATGTCAAATGGCTACTTTTTGCAGGACTTGTTGCATGAATAAACAATTGTTTATTCATGTACCCAGCCTTCTATAGAAGGCTAACCAAGCAGAAGACAATGAGTTTGAAGCTTAGCATTCACACATACTACAAAACTCCATTGACCTCTCACCCATAGAATTCAAGATTCATTTGTATTAGATAATAATCTTACAATCACCTTGTAAACCATTTTGTTTCAAAGTGATATAAATTTGATAATTATGTAGGTCTTGTTTTTGAAAGTCTGATTTCCATTTCCGCACATCTATTTCACATTTACTGAAATCACTTGCCATATTACGTGAAAATAAGTTATTAAGGCCAAACTGGATCCAACAGTTTTTGAGGTAGGTTCTTCATCTGGTTTTCTTCTTGGGTACGTACCAGTTCATCTGTCAAGGTATTAGCTAGTTCTACCGCTTCTTCTATGGTTTGTGGTCTAGCTCCCTTGACTGCATGCCAAATTTCACTGATTAATCCCCAGATGTAACAGGAGATTAACACTGGTTCAGGTGATGCTAAGGTTGGCACTATTCTAGCATATTCAAAGAATGTAGTAGTGTAACCCTTACTATCTACTCCAGTCATTCTTAAGTTTAAGAATTTATTCGCTATCTGTTCCTTTTCATTGGGAGGACAAAATTTCTTTTTCTATCGTATCCTTAAACTCGTTCCATTCCATACCATAAACCCTGTCACTTCCTCTAGATTGGAGGATAGTGTTCCACCATTCTAAAGCTGCATTTTTAAACAGATTGGAAGCAAACATTATCTTATCTTCTTATGCGCACTTGCTTATTTTTAAGACTGCCTCAGTCTTTTCTATCCAGCGTAGAGCTCAATGGGTCCTTCATTGCCAGAGAATTCTATTGGTTTACACGACCAGAATTCTTTGTAAGAACAACTATAAGACATGGTTCTTCTTCTTTTTGGAATTGGCATTTGAAAAATGGGTCCATTGTGGACGCTGTGACTAGGTTCCATATGGGTTTGCTTACTTCCATTACCACTTTTATTATTATTTTCTGCGTCCCTAACATTTTGGATAATAGCTGGCATGGCATCTCTAATTCCTTGGGTTACAATGTGTCGAATTTCACTGTTATTTATTTGATTTTCATTATTCTGGTTTTCCTGATTTGCTGCGTCGGCCATCTGGATTTTAAACAATTACCAAGTATTAAAATCATATGAAAATATCCAATGCAATAATCACACAACAAGCAAGTTGATCCAAAATCATCGAACATTGCGACTTACTCTATTTTATATTAGGCATCTATATTTATTACAAATACAACTAGAATTTAAATACAATACTAGTATGCATCACTAACCACAAGATGGTCTATACTACAATATATTATTATTATTATTATATATATATATATATATAGGGTATATAGGGGACCGCTAAAATAAAAACCACCTCCAGTTGTAAGAACTGAGAGAACCACTTTCTAGCCTTTAGATCAAGAAAATGGATGGATGAGATTGTAAGTAACTAAAATTAATATTAAATAGATTTTGTCTTATTATGTCTTTAATATTTTAATCTAAAAGGGTAGTTTAGTAAAATTACTCTATTTTGTCTTTTTGTCTATATTATTTTTTTATTACTTTTTTTTATTATATTACTTTTTATTTTTTAAAAAGATATTTTTTTATTAAAAACATTTTTAAATTCAGATTTTTTTAACAAAGACAATTTTAACGCGCCGCTTTTACGTCCCGTTTTACCGTGGCGTTTTCAAGCGCCGTTTTTCTAACGCCCGTTTTACCGCACGTTGTTTTTTATGCTCGGCTTTTTCAAGCGTCGTTTTTTTAACGCGTCGTTTTTTACGTCCCGTTTTACCGCGGCGTTTTTACGTCCCTTTTTTTCGCGGCGTTTTTATGCGCCGCATTCACGCCCCGTGTTTTTAGGCGCCATTTTATCACACGGTTTACATTAAACTTTTTACGTTTTACGTTAAACTTTTTACGGTTTACGTTAAACTTTTTACAGTTTACGTTTTACGTTAAAGTTTTTAAAATTTTTACGATTTACGTTTTATGTTCTACGTAAAACTTTTAACGTTTTACGATTTACATAAAACTTTTTACGTTTTACGTTAAAATTTTTACATTTTACGTTAAACTTTTTACGTTTTACGTTTTTACGTTTTACGTAAAAGTTTTACGTTACATTTTTACGTTAAACTTTCTACGTTTTTACGCTAAAAAATTTACGTTTTACGTAAAAAGTTTACAGTTTAAGCGTTTTTTTTTTTCAAACATTTTTTACGCAAAAACGAACGCACCCAGAAATCGCAACTCGGTAGGTGTCTCAGATATATTGTGATCATCATCGACTGAGGAAAAAAAATAAAAAATCAACAACAAAAATCAAAAACAAATGTTTGGATTCTTGAAAAAGGGGGTTTGGCTCAGATTTTTTTCGATAATCAGAGGCTGCAAAGTGGGGGTGCTGTTTCAAAAATCTACCATCCACCAACCGTGCCGCGCCATCGTCATCAAAATATATGTTTTTTTTTTGCATCATCACCGCCCGAATCCAAAACGGATCAAAACCCACATAGTTAACTGTTCGAAAAACTACCAAAAAGCACCAGCAAAACCCACAGATTCAAATATTCAAAATCACCAGCAAACCCAACAAAAATCACTGATCGAATCTACCAAAAATCACTGTTCAAACATTCAAACAAAAGCCAGCAAAAATCAGTGTTCGAAATCTACCAAAATCACTATCCAAAATTTCAAAGAAAATACCAACAGATCAATACCAACAACAAGAAATACCAACAGATCAAATAACAACAGATCTAAACCCACAAAAATTCAAACCCACATTTTTTAATAGATCAAACCAAAATTCAAACCCACAAAATTCAAACCTGCATCTGGCTTCACCTGCTCAGCCACCGCCTTCCCCCGGGCTCAACCACCATCCCCAACGCCACCGCCACCAACCCCAACGCCACCAAACACCAGTCACAAAGGGGGCGGCGGGGAGGAAAGGGAGGCAGAAGATGACGCTGGAGAGCAGCCACCACCACCGCCATCACCGTCTTCCGCCACCTCCCACCACCTCCCACCAACGACTTGGTCACCGAAGCATGCCAAACATCCCTATCACCGTCTTCCGCCACCTCCCACCAACGTCTTCCCCACCAACACCTCCCCACCTCCCTCCACCGTCTTTCTCTCTCTCACTCTCCGATCTCCTTCTCCGGTTCCCCTAACGCAGAAGATTTTCGAACAAGATGAGAGATGGTGGTGAGAGTATTTCAAGAAATAGAGAGAGATGAGAGATAAAAGGAGATATGAGAGACTGGAACTAGATCTTGTCTAGTAAGCTTGTATTTCAATCGAATATTGGAATTTGATTCACAGCTGTTCATATTGAAAATGGAAGAGAGAGGAAAATGATATAAAGACAGAGGAGATATGAGAGGGGCAATAAAGTCTGATGACTTTAAATGGAGATTTGACATTTATAGTGAATGACTAAAATACCCTTTATTCTGATTGGTTGAGAGTGGTTCTCGCGGTTCTTACAACTGGGGGTGGTTTTCATTTTAGCGGCTCCCTATATATATATATATATATATATATATATATATATATATATATATATATATATATATATATATATATACTAATCATTTACCCGCGCGATGCGGCGGGGTGGGCGATTTACAATAGGATACTCGTTCACCGTTAGTTTATCAGTCATCTCGTGATATATTGTATAGTACTTAAGTTAGTTTTCTTATTCGTGATATTTTGGCACTCGTTTTTCTGTGAGTTTATCGATTCTTTGGTGATATACTTTTGTTAATTTTTTTATCTGTAGCTTCAGCGTGATCTAACTATGCCTTGAATGTTTTTGAAATCTTTTTAGCTATGGTTCATACATTTGCTATTAGGGCTGTAAACGAACCGAACGAACACGAACAAGGCCTTGTTCGTGTTCGTTCATTAAGGAAATAAATGTGTTCACGAACGGTTCATGAACACTTACCGAACGAGATATTGTGTTCGTGTTCGTTCATTAAGGAAATGAGCGTGTTCGCGAACATAAACGAACACAAATAAATTTGGCGAACGCGACGAAGGATAAAGATAGATGGCCCAGAGAGTAGCACTCGAACTTGAATCCTTTATTGTGGAACGGGGTTCGATCGTATTCGCCAGTGTAAATAATGAGAAATGAAAGGGAATTAGTGCATAAACAATGTGAAAGAGGGTTTCCTAGTTTAATTGTTAGGATAATAAAATAAATAACAGTTTAATAATATAAAAAGCACACATAAAATATATGTAAGTATAAAGATCTTCAATTAAAGTACAAACATACGAACATAAAAGAACAAAAATCGACGAATGTTCATGAACACGTTCACAAACACCTTACCGAACGTTCACGAACACAATCGAACGAACGAGACCTCTGTTCATGTTCGTTCATTTAACTAATCGAACGAAATTTTTTGTTCATGTTCGTTCGTTCATTAAACGAACGAACATAAACAAACTTCCCGCCGAACAGTTCACGAATTATTCGCTGAACGTTCGGTTCGTTTACAACCCTATTTGCTATGAATGGTTAAACATTATACTAAGTCTGAATAGTTAAGACCTCTAATCTAAATTGGTCAGACATTTTCCTCTAAACTGTTAAGCATTATACTGACTCTTAATGGTTCAGACCTCTTACTGGTTCAACAATTAATGGCTCAGACCTCTTACTGATTCAGCACTTAACCATTCAAAAGTTAACAAACAGCCCCTTAGTGTTATTCAAAGCAACATGGATTCAAATATATCATATTTTTGTTAATAAAAAAATGTCATAAAATGATCAATAAATATTCTATTACGCATGTATCCATAGGAATCATTCACTTATATCATTATTGTTAATTGCTTTAAGAAGTCCAGTATGTATATTAAACAACATAATGGAGGGTATACTAACAAAATAAACAATGCAAAACCATACGTGGCAAATGTTTCTAACAACTCATGTTTTTTTGGGCAAATGGTACTGCCTCGCAAACTTGTATAAATAAAGAAAAATTACACCTTTAAAGGGGGCATTCCCGCATCACGTCACCCAAAACAGACTTTAGGGACCAAAAATATGAAATCATACATCCACGTCTAGGGATACACAAGAACCTAGCTTTACACGGGGACAACATCCCAATACTATTACTCAAAACAATACCAACTCTGTACTTGCAACACAAACCGACTTTGGAAAGCGGCCCACAAAAACTGTTGAACTTCTTATATGCCCCAATCCACCTGATCCAAGTGGTAAATAGACCGTGCCAAGCATTGGTCACGGCCCAACAACCCCAACCCAAAATATTTAGCTCCAAGAGCACGTATATTCACCATCCCGTTTTGGTGTGGAACTTGATACTTTGCCACTTATCACGGACTCGCGCATGGCCTGGCATGGCCAGACCAAACCCCCTTTTTACCCCAAATACCCAATCAAACAGGGGCGAACTTATGTAGAAAGTACGGGTTCCCAGGAACCCAGTCGGTTTTTAATTTTTAGTGTAAATATATATAAGAAACTGAAAAGGAACCCATAAGTAAATTATGAAGGAAACCCATAAACAAAAAAAGTCTTGGTTCCACTGGTTATGTCTGCGCTTTTCTTCCTAACTCACCCGAGTTCGAATCCCGTATCAACTCGTTTTAGTTCTGTTTTTTTTATTTCTCTTTTAATTTTTTTTTCTTTAATGACCCATTTAGGGTTATATCACAAAACATACGCCGCACAAGCCACAGAACAAGTAACGAACAGTCGAACAGAGTGAAACAAGTCGACAACATCAGCAGCTCCACCTCTCCACCGATTGTTGCTGTCTGCCGCCGCGACGTCCTTCCTCTCCGCTGCTCGGCTGCTCCACCTTCGCCGATTGCTTCCGACACTTTGTTTTTCTTATACGAATCAGCGATTAAGGTTAGAATTTTGATTACATCAGTGATTTATGATTACAGTTTATTATACACTTATAGATCTGTTTGTTTTAAGTTAATATTGGTGCTGAAAGTTTCAGTTTGTTATACATCTGAATTTGTCAATTTGGTAGTTAATTTTGGTAGTTAAACTTGAATTGGGGTTTTTAAACTTGAATTGGGGTTTTTAAACCTGAATTTGTCAGTTACACTTATACATCTGTTTGTTTTATTATGTGGTGAACCTTACCCGATCCGAACTATTGAACCGACCCGAAATTCTTTATGTTCAGTTACATGAAATTGGAGTATCTAAAAAAGTGAACCCAGTGAAAAATATTCCTGGATCCGCCACTGCATTCAAATATCGGACCCAACCCACTAAGTGGGCCTTCAGCCGGTTACTCATCCATAATTTACCCAATGCAAATGCTATGTCTATTGTACCTTCTGCTCCACAAATTGTACCTAATACGCATAGCAATTTTTTTTACATTCATATATCCAATTTTGACTGTTTACTTCATGTTGGCCTAGACTTCTTTCCTGCATTAATCTATCGATCATCAGATATGCAAGCTCCAATGTAAACGCTTTAGCTACAATTGACCATAATTTACCACTAACAATACACTGATTGACTTTAGTCAATCCTATGAAGCCATTAAAAGCCAGAGCCCAAATTTAAGTAATCACTTACTGACTTTGTTTTCCTCTATAACCTCAATAAAGATCAAATCAAAATCCACCATCATATGCATATTTTGTTGTATATCTTCATCTAGTCCACGTTTTTCTTCACCAATTTTTATTATCACATAACTCAATAAATTCTTTTGACTTGGACAATTTCCAAAACGTAATCTGACCCAATAACTCATACGCGTTTGACCATCAATCTCATGTAGTTGACTGTTTATTTAGAAATATGATATGACAAATGGTTTTGTCTCTTCTAGTGTTGTAAAATTTCAAAAATGCCACTGAAACTATTCAATGATTAAGTTACTAACCTCACCAAAACCTAAGACATGTTGAGCATGGCAACCTTGCGTTGCTCGAGCTGCAGCATCCCTCCTTGCCCTACCTAGTGAAGATCTTGAGGCCTGCACAAGCAATGTATAAAATCAAATATGATTGCACTAAAACATAATAAGCACGTATAAAATTTAAAACTCTATCAACAAACCTCATTTTCAATAATTTGGGCATTTGTAAAAGAAATTCAAGCTCACCAACCTAACCTTATGCCTTTCATATTCAGGAACTGCATAAAAATAAATTATTGCAATTGGTGGTCAAGAAATTAATGACATGGAGCTTGTTACACCTTAAGTTGGTCTGATTTATATTTTGGGTAACCAAAATACCATAGACACCTTACTATGTATTTAACTCTTCAAATAATTAAACTAATAGATGAAAACACACACACACACATAGATGGCGATTATTTAAGTGAAAGTGAACTTATAGGGACTACTGTGTTAATCAACCCCATTTTTTCCGCTTCTTGAGCAGTGTAGAACCGTGCCAAAAACCACATCTCACGAGCCTTTTTAGGTCCCATCTATTCAACCAGAAAGAGAAATTGACTATAAAACAATCAAATTAGTTACAACATTATATTATAAGTTTTATTTGATCAGAAGCTCACCAATCTTGACATAATGGAACTCCCATTACCAGCATCAAAGCTTCCCACCTTTTAGACATTAGATGATAGTTAAGTTCAAATTCCTTAATGAAGAATAGAGTATTTATGTGTGTTAACCAGCTCACCTTTGGACTTGTTTGACCAAAAATAGCATTATCTGCAGCTATTGTAAGATCACATACCATATGCAACACATGCCCTCCACCGACATCATTGCCTGCAACCTTGTTAAGAAAAAAAGACACATATTTATGTGCAACAAGAAAGAAATCAACAAGATTAAGAAGTAAAAACGATGAAAATTACCATTGCTATTACTGGCTTTGGCAGTCGTCGAATCTGCACCTGTAATGGGATTAAAGTGCGCTCATCAAATCAATTAATACCATTATGAATAAGTATGTCACATTTGATAAGAGATGTATCTCATGAAAGTGCATTATTTGACTTGAACATATACTATGTGTGGCAAAATTAGCTCGAGTTGTAGCTTTTGGTTGGAGTCGAGAGCTCTGAAGAATTAAGGCCCCAAAAGCTACGTGCCAAACATACTCAAATTACCCTCCAAGAGAATGGGATTTTGTCAACAATTCAACACAAATTACTAATTTACTTGTCATTGATTAATATATATAGCTGGTACAAGAAGAAACGAAAATGATTACTTGTAAATCAAGAACATTTAGCCGGCCAAAATTCTCAAAATCAGCATAACCATCTCCACTTCTAAGTGTCTGATCACAACCACTACAGAAAGCTTTGGTTCCCTGAACCAATCATATGTTAAAAACACTCATAATATTCGCTGTGTTATTAGAAAAGAAAAAAAAGGTACCTTTCCAGTGAGAATAATGACTCTTATTGTACTATCATCTCTAGTATCATTGAAAGTGCAAATTAGTTCCACCTGCCAAAAAGCGAAAACAGAATCACACCACCGGTTTTTCATTATTTGGAACAGATTAATGCAATTGTGCATACCTTGTGACCGAAGAGATCTCGGATGTTATCATTTATCAATGCCATAAAGTATCATAGCTGGCCTGGTGTATACCAAATGGGTTTATAAATTGTTATCATACCTAAACATATATAACATGGTGATGAATTTGAAGTAGGTACTTTACAAGCATGGTGTGGGTTAGTGTGGATTGTGTTTTATCTCATACGGGTCAAAATGAAACAAAAATATTGTTTTGTTGCACATACCGTTCAAGGGAAAGACCCCAAGCAATAACTGTAACATCCTCAGGAAGTCCCATAGGAAGGAAGTAACATTTCAGGTCTGAACAATCCAGAATTTCCTACTTTAACCCATTTCTTTAAGCCTTCATGATAACTTCACATCAAATTAAATACATTACATTTATTGTATCCATATTACAGTTGTTAACTAAAATAACAAAATTGTACCCGAATATTTCCATGCTCGGCTCAGTGTACACGGATTGTAAGCCATCTAGAAACGCAACTTGGACATTCCTGAAACAAAAGATGGCATGAGAACATACTGTATTTTCGATACTCTTAAGAATAATATACTTTAAATGATTTGGCATAAACAAAGATTATATTTGATTTAAATCATATTACTTGTAGCAAATTACAGTATCACCCTTAATATGAAGGAGGTTAGTATTTACCCAAACAGGAGAAGAAGTCAAGCAACACGCCTTGCAAATCCCCGAGACTTAGTCCATGATCACATATTAACCCTGAACAACCCATAAATAGAATAAATAAAAATAAATAAAACAATTTGTGGCAACTTCAACTACAACTGGATCTGTCAGGACCCGAGATAAGAACATATGATATTTAATCTTCAACTTAAGTAATTACTGAGAATTTTTCAAAATAGGGAATTTTTTGAAATTACACACTTCCCGATAATGGATAACTGAGTTTTTTTTTTCCAACAAGAAATAAGAAACGCCCGTTCATTATAAAACAATCATTTTCAAACAGATAAAAAAAATTATTTCCATTTTTTTCAATTTGTATACAATAACAAATAGAAACAGAAATACCTTCTATTTGATGAAACTCAGCCAGGTGGGTCCGGTCAACAGCCTCATTTCTGAAGACCCGATCAATACTATAGTACCTTTTGGCTTCGAAAGGTTTCTGCAAATTTTAGAAGATAAATTAAAATGCAGCCCTATAACTCTTACTTCAACCCCAAATGGAAGAATATAGATAAAGAACCTATATACATGGTTAAAACACAAAATCATATTTATCTGAAATAACTTAAATATTTAGATATAAGCATATTTTTTAATGACAACATGTCTCAACCATAGAACCCCCATTGGTTTGAAATTATACAAAATGATAACAGCAAGATAAGACATTTGAAACATCTAATCAGATAGTGATGAATTGCACTCTTGCCTTAAGTAAAGGATGGAGGTAACCACCTTCAATTAGAAAACCTTTAGCGAGAAAATTACACTCTTTAAACTGCAAGTCCTTCCACTCGCCACTTGAAAAACAAAATAGAAAATGCAAGTATCATAAGCATTCGAGCATCTTGTTTTTCCTTCAATAATAAGAGCATCCATCACTTAATTAATTAAAATAAGACATTATCATACCTTTGCAGATTTTCTCTTCTTAAATCGGTGGCAGGCTTCCTTCTTTTGGGGGCATAATTAAGACCTTTCTTAACAGAGTAGCCTTTCCATACCCTGTAAAAATTGTACAAACATAAAAACCACATGAAGAAGATAAAAATTAATAAAAATACCCTAACTAAATCAGAAACTGTACCTGTAGCAGATGTATTACTTCTCTACCATACCATCACATGGAATCGCCTCATTAGTCCTCAACAACCTTAAAACCCAAATAACATGAATCTGCCTTTGCTAGATCTATGCCCCAAACCACAAAATCATCGGAAATACGAACTCAAAATGAAAGAACCTTACCTTGATTGTTTGAAGAACATATGTGCAGAAATAGATCAGTAGTCGAAACCCTAGTTTAATCGGCCTCCTTTAATGGTCGATGGTCTGAACCCTAGATCGAGGAGAAAGGTGTAAGAGCAGAAATTGTGGTGATTTAGGCTTGAATCGACATCAGCAAATGGAACGATTTAATTCTTCATCATTGATTTAAGGGCGAATACAGAAAGAGAGAGATTGAGAGAGAAAATCTGGATCTAGGTTCTTGGGAATTTGAGAGAGGGAGAAATGGGTTTGAAATTTGAAAGGTGATTACTTATTAGGGTTTTCTTTATCCCGCCGGCGTGTGTTGAAAAGGTGTTAAAAGGACTTTCAACACATTCATTCTTAAAATGCTTGTACAATGTGCTTGAAATGCTTGTACAATGGCAAATGACAATTTCTGTCCTTCGAATATGCTTTTATATATAGTATAGTTATATATATAAATATATATATATATATTTTTTTCAACATACACACACATATATATATATAATTAGTGATAGGGGTTCATCCAAAACTCCATATTACGCTCGTCATATTTCCAGACGAGTCTTTCCCCTATCTGCCTTATCATATCACTTTCTTCTAAAATCTCCTCACCAAAGGTTCGGAGTTCTTGCACATTTTCAGTGCTCATGGGTGGTGCTGGTTTGGGATCTGGGTACTGTGGCATGGGTTCCTCATAAGGGTAAGGATTCTCTACAATTTCCCTAATGTATTGGTCATTATCATAATAGGGGTCTAGAGGGTCCAGGTTTGGGTAAGCTGCTAGGTTTGGCATAGGTTCCTCTGGTATTGGGTAGCGTTGCTAGTAATCCCTATGGTCGTCAAACCATGGGTCATATAGTATGGGTCGGAGGGATGGGGTGCTGGTACTCTAGGTATTTCTGTTGGATCAAAAGCTGGTACTGGGATTTGGTTTTCTGGGTTGGCTTCAATTTCCATTGGTTGTGTAGGAAACAATGGTAATGGCTGGGGTGCTACAAGTTGCTCTAGATTAGGGTCTGCAGCTGTAGTTGCTAAGATATGAAAATTTACTAGACTCCAATTGAGCATATCCTGAGTGTGAGCATCTATTTCTCTCTTAGCGGCTGTTAAAGCTCGTTGTTGTTGTAACTTTTTTATCCTTTTTCTATGTTTATGCGCTCCTCCTCTGAACCATCCTCTTTTCTTGGGAGGGAATGGCTCTTCAGATTGGGCCTTGAACACGAATATCCCGTCTTCAGTATCAGCCAAATACACTGAGAGAGTAGGCTGTGAAGAGGTGCCTTTGTTCCTAGGTGAGTTGGACAACTAACGGTAAGCGTCTGAAGGTCCTTGGTCACTCATGCTGTAAACTAACAAATTGTCAAATAACACAAAATAATAATCTACATGTATGCACATAGTCTTATTGATTATTTCCTAACAAAATTAATAATTTAATTGTCAGCAGAACACTTCTTTGGCTGAAATTAGTGGTTGTAGCTCTGATACCACCTTCTGTCGCAACCCCCAGCCCCTATCTCCTGGGATCGGGCGGACGCAAACTCAGATTTGGTGGTATCAAGGTTTATCATTATTTGGCAGCGGAAATTTCATCAGGACCGTAGTTAGGAAATATTTTATCAGAGTAAAATACCACATTTTTATAATAATAAACACATGGGTAAAACCCAAGTTTCTATTACAAACATATTCATAGGGATAAACCCTAATTTATTGAATTTAAAACAACGTCTTTATTAGGTAACTTTTATAGCCACATTTTCCAAGCCTTCAGTGCTCTCCAGCTGGCTTCTAATTAGCTTTCACATTTTGTTACCTGAAACGCGTTTTAAAAACATTTATCAGTGGAAAATACTGGTGAGTGAATCCCAGTTTAATCAAGAAGCATTTATCCTTTAACAGTATTGAGAGCAATCACAATGTTTATATCTACACAATTACTCATTCAGTATTGTCAATCCTGACTGGTGGGTCATATTACACATTGGTTATCTCGTTGTCCAATGGTAACGTGTTCCACATTTTGTATACAAAACCTCAACATACCAGCAATAATTGAAGAACTACAAAGACTCAATCACTGCTAATCACATTGTAAATTATTTAAGGTTTTGTAAAAATAGTTTGTAAAAAGGTTCACAAAAAGGAGATTACTCACATTATTGTCTTAGGGTTTTCCTTTAGGATTTTCTGGTGATTATCTATTAATTACACAAATGCACACGCGTTAGTATAATAACCCAATATTTACATTAGTAATACCCTCCCCGAGACGGCATTCCAACGACTACGTCGGGCAGAACCACGACAGCCGTTACCGAATCCTAAATCAATCAGCCAGCGTATCTGATACGTAACCGGGGTTATGATACTTACAACGAGGCAGAACTTCATTATTTAGGGTGGTATTGTGCCCGAGTATAGTGCCTACTATAGAGAAATTGCGAGAGAATCGAAGGAATTGAACGGCGAAAATGAAATGCCGTTCACTGCTATTTATAGGGCTGATCATAGAGGGCGTCGCGCCCTGCGACGGAGACACAGGAGGGCTTCGCGGCCCGCGAGGCCAGCTAGGGTAGGCCCTAGTTTGGCTGACTCGGACACTAGACTCGACACGGTTGCGACACATGGCGACACCGGAGGTGTCCTAATGGCCTAACTCGTCGCGGCCCGTGACGGAGGTAGTTAGGGGCGTCGCACCCTGCGAGCACCTCTAAAGTTTTGTATTTATTTTATTTTTGTAAAATTAAAGGTATTTAGGGTCGTATTTCGTATACAGGGTGTATTTTAGGTCGTATAAAGGTGTTCTAAATATATTAAGGGTGTTGGAAATATTTTGGAGGGTTGTTATAGTGTGAAAGTAAGGTGTAAAAGAGATGAAAAGTGATTGGTAAATCTTGGTAACTAGATGTTATAACAATCACCACATTCACCACTTGCATCAACTTGCAACCAACTTGGTAAATATCTTGAATATTTTACCAAGTTGCAAAGGAAAAGGGGGGTCCCACAAGGGGGGTGTCGGCCTAGAGTAAAGGGGGGGGGGGGTCATGTTTGCAACTTGTTTCACTTTGTTTAAATATGTTAGATTTTGTTGAGAATTGATTAGAAAGCCTTATATGTTCAAGTGTTTAAGTGTTTAAAGGTGTTAAGTGACCATTACTAGACCAAAACGATACAAATAACATTAGATGGTCACTAAAAAAAAGATTTGATATCGTTCTGATATTCGTTTGGCGTTGTTTCCGTTAGTCGTTATTTGAACGCTAAGCTTGTGTAAGTTGTGTGAATTGATGTGATTCTTGGTTTAGATGATACCCCAAGGTATTCTAATATGAATTCTAGGTTAAACGACACTTTTGTACATTGCATATAACTTACAATGCTGATTTCTGCAGAAATTCTGCGGAAAAGTGTTGAAATTGTGCCTTTTAGTGCTTTCCGGGCAGTTTTTAGTGTTATAGTACTTCGGGAAGGTATTAAACCAAACCCTTGCATTCCTAGTTAGGGTTTAATGTATATTAGATGTTGGACTTTCGTCTGAGACCTAAAGATGTCATTAATATGGTTTCTGTGGATCCTGCGTTTTCGTCAGCATACTAGTCTACTAGGTGCTATTCTAGTTGTTTTGATGCATTGTTTAAACTGTTTCAAATGTAATCAATAAAAATGAATCATACGCATCATAAGTAAGTATTCCATGATTATTCTAAGTGTATGTCATGAAATATGCAGTTCGGATGTTTTAAAACGCATAACTGTATAGCTAAAAATGAGAAATTTAAGTGTACGAAAGTTACCGGAAAGTGGCAGTTGTCACAAAAATAGAAGTTTACTCAATATTTAATATAATAAACATGTTATTATAGCAAAAATGTGATGATATATATCAGCTCTTATTGGTCAGATGTGGTAGACGGTGGTGGTGGTTGGTGTTGGACGGTGATGGTGGTAGACGGTGGTGGTGGGTGGTGGACGGTGGTGGTGGTGATGGACGGTAGTGTAACAACCCGACTTTTTGGGAGTCAAAGTACAAGTCAAAGTCAAAGGAAGACAAGATTTCTAATTGCGATCTGTCACTCCTTGCTTAATTATTGATTGTACTTCTTGACTTGTAATCGATACTCTAATTTAAGTTACTTTAGTTGTATTATGTGGAGTATATGCTAATAAATCACAATTAATCGCTAATCGACTTATCGCAAATCGCATCGCTATCGCATCGCAGCTCGAATGATAGGTTATGGATATTGTTTTACGTGTGTGTGCCATTATTTGTTACTTGTGCATGTTATGTTTATGTTGAGGTGATTAATCGCAAACTCAATCGCAACTCTATCACAACGTAATCTCATCGTAAACTCGAGATTTGGGGATTACTTTTGTATTATTTAGTAGTTAGGCTATTGTGTAATTAATGGGAGATACTATAGCGTAGCTCACTCGCAACGCATCGCATCGCAACGCTCAACGCACTAAACAAAACATCGAAAACCAACTCGCCAAACCCATCCGATCGAATGACCATTTGATCGAATGGTCATCCGTCCGGTTGGCCATCCGATCGAACCACCCTTCGATCCCACTTCTGCACCGCCTTTCCTCTTTTGTCACCTATAAATAGCCCTGTCGCATCACTGTTCATGATGTGACAGCTCCTCCTCCGACCAGCACGTTCCAGCCCTCTTTTCTCTTGGTTTCTCGTGATTCTTGTAAGTTTCTACCTCAAATATTGTACTTCTATCATCTACACACACTTCTTCATCATTTTCACCATCAAATCTCAACTTTTCACCGCGAAATCGGCTGATTTGGGCTATTCTAGGGTGATGTCATCATGACTTCTTATGAACTTCAAAGAGTGACCTCATTCCACCAAGAACAACTCAGATCTAAGAGATTTCAACATGATTAAACACCAATTTCACCTAAATATAGACATTTTAAAAAGATTAAAAGAGTTGAAAGATGTTTTCATAACTTTTCTTGTTCTTTTACACTCTTTAGCTCAAAACCGATAGAATCAGAGCTCGTTCGGGCCTTCTACTCGTTCTACAGTGAAGTGTTGGACTGAGAATAGATTTCTATCGGAAGAGACGACCGATTCCCGAGTTGAACATGAATGACCATCAAGAACAGTTAACTGATCGGACAGGGTGATTCCTATCCGATCGGGTGACTTGGGCTAGACAGGTTCCGTTGTTTGACACGTTGACATACCGTCTCGGTACAATCGCAAAGCTTTCCAAACTTAGCAAATTTTTACAAGTTTTCAATGAACCAGGTTACTGAACGGATCACCGTCCGATCGGATGAGCTAAGGTGTTCAACACTTAACAATTTTCACAAAAATATAAGGAAGACCAGTTCAGCGAACCGCCATCCGAACGGACGGCCATCCATCCAGATGACCATCCAACCGGATAACCTGAATGGTAGAAACACTCCTTTGTTTTGAAAATGCTACAACGAAAACTTCAAAGTCACATCATACACAAACACATCCATCCCAAACGAATGGCAAACCGACCGGATGACCATCCGTCCGGATTGCCATCCGACCGAATGACCAGCCGTCACTCAGTCACTCACACCGTTTAACATACTATTCATCGCTTATGCCATCGTATTGCAATCTGGCTAACTCTCCAGAGCTCCCTTCAATCCAAGATGGTGTTTACTTAATAAACACTATCTGTGAGTATATTCGATCCCTTTTTGCTTTAAGCACTTTTGGGTGTTACATACGTTACTTATATTAAACCACATCGATCACACCACGTAAACACTTTTATACGCTAATCGTTACTGCATGTTATACGTGTTATTCGATGAATGCTTGTATGTTATGTTTACATAGTGATTGTTGCCTGATACCTTAGCAACGATAGTACTATAGTTTGGACTCAGCACCTGTCGTGGACATGGGTTGTTAAGGGCTTTTCTTCACGTGTCACAGTGGTGATATGTGTTGTGCATTCTACAACTCGCAGTCACGTCTGTGCATATTTCATTGTTGATAACCTACTTGCTTCACATTATACATGTTACATGCTGGTTATGCGTAAACTCTCTTTCGCTATCTACTATACTATTAAACTTGTATGCTAACCTTTACACTATGTGTGTTGACCTATATTTTAACGTATGTGACAGGTGTTTGAGATGCTAGGATGCTTGCAATGTGGAATCAAGTTAGGAAGAGTCTAGAAACAAACAATTTAAATTCTGAGTTGTCGAAACAATTTATTCGTCTATGAGATATCTATGTCTATAAAAAACTGCTTTACTTTGATGAGTTATGGTATGGGACATAATGTTAATTATCTGGTAATTTAGTTGTTATGGATTTCTCTTGGACAATCTGTTTTGCTCAGTGTCGCGCCCCGATGTTTCCACCATCGGTTGGGGTGTGACAGATTGGTATCACAGCCATAACTATAGGGAATTAGGCAAGACTCGACCTAGTCTGGGTCAATGTCTTAGAAACGACCTAGTCAACAGTCTAAGTACGAACAGACTGACTTGTGCATACCTGGTAGGGGTTTTGCACGAGCTTGCTCGATATTCTCACTCGAACTCGTTGTACACTACACTCTTGCACGAGCATCGCATACTACCGTTCCACGCAAGATCAGCCTTTCCTAAGGCTGGCTACACACACAAACGGATGATCTGGTTGAGATTAGGTGTAAAAACCGCAAACTCTAGACCAAATCGCCCGTTCGACACGCTATTTTTACCATCAACACGAGAATTTGCGTTGAATCAGGAGTGAAATCCATACTTCGACGTGATTCCCCCTATCTATCTCGTGATTCTATCACGCAAACAGGAATGCAGTCGCTAAGTTAGGGGTGAAACCCGAATCTTGATGACTTATATCGCTCTATATTTTGGTTTTACAAAAACTCTCACCAAAGTCTCGATGGGTTCCAATGACTAGGGTCATGTAATGGCCAAATGGATGCGTGCCGATCGCCCGGATTGAGGCGAGAGCACAGTCTATTAGGCCAAAATGTGTACCCAAAGTCCTTGAGAACAGTCGAATCACTTTGGGTAGTCGACGTCTATCAAGCCAAGACAATCACTTTTCGATTTTATGTGTTTCGATTCTGGATTTCGCCGTCGCTGACTCTGTAAAATTTATAGATTTTATGTGAATATTATGTACCTTATGTGATTTTATGTGTTTATGTGTTTCGATTTTGGTGATTTACTCGTTTTTCGCTGTTCGCTTTGATTAACACACACAACTCGCCTGCACATCTATCTCAATACGCTAACAAATCGCTCGCTACACACTTCTCACGCTCGCAACTCTCGATCACAATCACGGCCTTGAAGGATAGGTGAATACGTGCAATATATGTAGGTGGATACGTGCAAAATATAGTTGAAGATGCGTTTATGTGAACTATGTGCTTCCGTGCTTACGTGGAATACGTGCTTATGTGATTACGTGCTTCTGTGGATTATGTGCATACGTGACTAGTGATTGATGTGTTCATGTGCTTTATAAAGTAGACTTGGGTGAATTCGCTAGACTATACTAGATTAATCGAAATTGTGTTTGAGTCCTCTGACGTTGTCTGTTGCAGACAATGTCGTCATTCGGATCTCACACTTCTAGCTCCGCTAGCCGAAACCAAGAGGACAAACGCATCACTGCTCTAGTCGCAAAGCAGATGGCGAAAGTCATTCCGCAAATTATCAGCGAGCTGAATGAAAACGCTAGCAAGTATTCTAAGGAATCAAGGACCGACTCACCTAAGGGTACTTTTAACTTTAAGCAGTTTAAAGCATGCGGTCCCAAAGAATTCACCAGAGAAGACGGGCCTACGGCCATGTTTCAATGGTTCGATTCAATTCAAATCACCCTGCGCCAAAGCGGCTGTCCCGAATACCTTCGCACTATCAAGGCCACTGGTGTTTTCCAATCCAGAGCTCTAGCTTGGTGGACTATCGAGAGAAACAAGCGAGGGAATGATGCAGCCTATGGGCTTACGTGGGATGAGTTGAAGGACATCATGATGAAGGAGTTCTTCCCTCCCCACGAGCTTTAGAAGCTGGAGGACGAGTTCTGGCACATCAAATAGGAGGGTGGCGACAACGCTGATTTAACTGCTCGCTTTAAGCAGCTAAGTATCATTTGTCCAGGCCAAGCTACCACTCCCGAGATTACCATCAAGAAATACATTCGTGCGTTACCGGATTGTGTTGCTGACTTCGTTCAAGCTGCGAAGATGAAAACTATTGAAGAAACTTACCTACTCGCTGCTGAGATCAACGACAAGCGAGTTAGGGCTGGTTACTTTGATAAAACTACCAAGAGTCTTCACCAAGTTATCGTTGCTCCCACCGCTGAAACCGCCGCCATGCAATCTTCCAAGTCTTCACACCGCAAGAGAAAGAACAACAACTCCAGCAACAAGAACTGTGCGGGTACGACTGTCGTACCATTGAATGTCATCTCTGCTCAACCGCAACCTCAAAACCGCCAAGTAGCGGCGCCTGTGGTCAATGCACCGCCAGCCAAGCATGCATATACTGGTCCACACCCGCTCTGCCCTACTTGTACTTATCATCACCCGGTTGGAATCGCATGCCGGTTTTGTGTTCACTGCAACCTGTACGGCCACTTCACCGCTAATTTCCGTACCGGTCCTCGCCAAGATCCAGCCCCAGTTCAAGCTCCTGCTCTACCGCTCCTTAGGGTCAACAAGCAGCTCCTGCTCACGCAAGAGTCTGCTTTGTGTGTGGTGATCCCAACCACTTCGCAAACGTCTGCCCAAACAGAGTGGTGAAGCAAGAGCTACAACAGCAGCTGCAACAATACCAACAACAGCAGCCAGCTCAGAAAGCAGCCCGCGGACGAGTCTTCAACATCAACGCCCGACAGGCTCTGGCAGACAACAACGTGGTTAATGGTACATTTCTTGTAAATGGTATATATGCTTCGTGTTTGTTTGATACTGGAGCCGATAACTGTTTTGTATCGTTCGAATTCGAAAGGCTCCGAAACCGCAAACGCGTTAACCTCCCATCAACATTCGACGTAGAAGTTGCCACTGGAAGAACCGTCACAGTTAGTTCCGTTCAGCGTGACTGTACTCTTGAGATCAACAGTCACGGATTCCCGATCAACCTCATCCCAATGCATCTTGGTAGTTTTGACGTCATAGTAGGCATGGATTTCCTTCGGGAGAATCATGCTGAAATTGTCTATTTTGATAAAATGATTCGTTTCTCTCTCGCAAACGGTGATCAATTGTGTATTTATGGCGAAGTCTCTTCGAAGAAGTTACAACTCATGTCGTGCGTCCTAGGTAGCAAATATCTCCGCAAGGAATACCAAGCTTTCTTGGCGCACATCGTAGTAGCGGAGGAAAAGGAAGTTAAGGCAAAAGACAAGGTGCCTGTGGTTCGTGATTTTCCTCATGTTTTTCCTGAGGATTTACCTGGTTTACCTCCCACTCATGATATCTATTTTCGAATCGACCTCATTCCTGGAGCAAATCCTGTTGCTAGAGTGCCTTATCGCCTCGCTCCTTCTGAAATGAGCGAACTCTCAAGTTAGCTCCAGGAACTGCTTGATAAAGGCTTCATTCGCCCTAGCACCTCTCTTTGGGGCGCGCCTATCCTTTTCGTCAAAAAGAAGGATGGATCATTCCGGATGTGCATCGACTACAGGGAATTGAATAATCTTACCATCAAGAATCATATCCCTTACCTAGAATCGATGATTTGTTTGATCAACTACAAGGTGCTACATGTTTCTCGAAGATTGATTTATGCTCAGGCTATCACCAGTTATGAATTCAGGATGAAGATATACCCAAAACTGCTTTTCGAACCCGATACGGTCATTACGAGTTTGTTGTTATGCCCTTTGGTTTAACCAACGCCCCCGCAGTCTTTATGGATCTAATGAATCACGTGTGTAAACCCTTTCTCGACCGCTTCGTCATCGTGTTCATCGATGATATCCTGATCTATTCCAAGTCAAAAACCAAACACGCGCAACATCTCCGTTTGGTTCTTGAACTACTCCAGGGAAACCGTCTCTACGCCAAATTCTCCAAGTGCGAATTCTGGCTTGAGGAGGTTCAATTCCTCGGTCACATCGTCAATAGTCAAGGAATTCATGTCGATCCTGCGAAGATTGAAGCTGTCAAGAGTTGGGTTACACCAAAGAACCCGTTCGAAGTTCGTTCTTTTCTCGGATTGGCAGGTTATTATCACCGATTCATCTTTGATTTCTAAAAAATCGTTGTTCCTCTTACCTCGCTTACGCACAAGGACAAACCTTTTGTTTGGGGAACTGAACAAGATGAAGCCTTCCAAATGCTCAAACTTATGCTTTGCAACGCTCCCGTGCTCTCATTACCCGACGGAAACAATGATTTTGTAGTCTACTGCGATGCCTCTAACCTCGGTCTCGGTTGTGTTCTCATGCAACGGGACAAGGTTATCGTGTATGCCTCTCGTCAGCTCAAGATCCACGAGAAGAACTATACAACCCACGACCTTGAGCTTGGTGCAGTTGTTTTTGCATTGAAGATATGGCGACACTACCTTTACGGTAACAAGTGTACGGTCTTCACCGACCACAAGAGCCTACAACACATCTTTAACCAAAAATAACTGAATATGCACCAGCGCCGATGGGTTGAACTACTCAACGATTACGACTGTGAGATTCTTTACCACCCAGGCAAAGCAAACGTCATTGCCGATGCTCTCAGTCGACGAAGCTATTTGCACAGTGTTCGTAATACTCAAGCCCAGCACAATCTCGAAGCTCTTATCCGTGATGCCCAACATGCTTGTTTTACCAAACGCACTTTGAAGAAGGAAAGGATTATCAATAACGGCGAACAACTGGTGAATAAATCAAATGGTATATTCCATTATCTAGACCGAATTTGGATTCCTTAGCGCACCAACTTACGACAGATTCTGCTAGATGAAGCTCACAAATCTCGGTATTCCATTCATCTCGGTTCCGATAAAATGTACCAGGACATGTGCTACAAGTACTGGTGGCAGGCCATGAAAAAGGATATCGCTATCTACGTTTCAAAATTCCTGACTTGTTCGAAAGTCAAGGCTGAGCATCAACGCCCCTCTGGCATACTCGTACAACCCGAAATCCCTATGTGGAAATGTGAGAGTATAGCTATGGATTTTATAACGAAACTTCTGCGCACGCCATCAGGTCACGACAGCATCTGGGTTATCGTTGACCGTCTTACCAAATCTGCTCACTTTCTACCGATACGAGAAGACTATAGGGTAGAACGATTAGCACGAATCTATACCGACGAAGTTATTTGTCAACACGGGATACCTCGTGACATCATTTCTGACCGCGATGGTCGATTCACTTCACGTCTCTGGGAAACATTCCAATCTGCTCTTAGTACTACTCTCAATCTTATTACTGCTTTCCATCCCCAGACCGACGGTCAGACTGAACGCACGATTCGTACCCTCGAAGACATGCTTCGCTCGTGTGTAATAGATTTCGGTGGTAATTGGGATTCGCATTTACCTTTAGTCGAATTCTCTTACAATAACAGTTAACTCTAGCATCTAAATGGCACCATTTGATGCATTATACGAGAGAAAATGTTGATCGCCTATTGTGTGGCACGAGATCGGAGATGCGCAAATTACCGGTCTTGAGCTGTTGCAAGAAACGACTGACAAAATTCTCCAAATTCGAGACAATCTACTGAAAGCTTGAAGTAGACAAAAGAGTTACGCCGATATACGACGCAAGCCCCTTGAATTTGACGTTGGCGATCACGTACTCCTAAAGGTTGCACCTTGGAAGGGGGTGATCAGATTCGGTAAGAAAGGAAAGCTCGTGCCTCGATATGTTGGACCCTTTAAAATTCTAGAAAGAATTGGCAAGGTGGCCTACAGACTTGAACTACCGGAGGAACTTAGTAACGTCCACCCGACTTTCCACATTTTGAACCTCAAAAAGTGTCTAGCCGACCAGGATTTACATGTCCCTCTCAAGGATCTACAAGTGGATGAAACATTACACTTCGTGGAAAAGCCTGTCGAGATCATGGGCTGAGAAACCAAGGTACTCCGACGCTCACGCATTCCCATTGTGAAGGTTCGCTGGGAAGGCAAACGCGGCGCCGAGTTCACCTGGGAACTCAAAAGTGATATGAAGGCTAAGTATCCACAACTGTTTGTAACGCCTGCGCCTTAAATTTTGAGACGAAATTTCCTAAAGTAAGGGAGGCTGTAACAACCTGACTTTTGGGAGTCAAAGTACAAGTCAAAGGAAGAAAAGATTGCTAATTGCGATCTGTCACTCCTTGCTTAATTATTGATTGTACTTCTCGACTTGTAATCAATACTCTAATTTAAGTTACTTTAGTTGTATTATGTGGAGTATATGCTAATAAATCGCAATTTAATCGTTAATCGACTTATCGCAAATCGCATCGCAGCTCGAATGATAGGTTATGGATATTGTTTTACGTGTGTGTGCCATTATGTGTTACTTGTGCATGTTATATTTATGTTGAGGTGATTAATCGCAAACGCAATCGTAACTCTATCACAACGCAATCTCATCGCAAACTCGAGATTTGGGGATTACTTTTGTATTATTTAGTAGTTAGGCTATTGTGTAATTAATGGGAGATACTATCGCATCGCTCACTCGCAACGCATCGTAACGCTCAACTTACGAAACAAAACATCGAAAACCAACTCGCCAAACCCATCCGATCGAACCACCCTTCGACCCCACTTCTGCACCGCCTTTCCTCTTTTGTCACCTAT
Source organism: Helianthus tuberosus (assembly GCA_030545235.1). Classification (NCBI taxonomy): domain Eukaryota; kingdom Viridiplantae; phylum Streptophyta; class Magnoliopsida; order Asterales; family Asteraceae; genus Helianthus; species Helianthus tuberosus. Next base: position 8,483,838 of record JARYGA010059765.1, read on the forward strand.
AAATAGCCCTGTCACATCATTGTTCATGATGTGACAGCTCCTCCTCTGACCAGTACGTTCCAACCCTCTTTTCTCTTGGTTTCTCGCGATTCTTGTTAGTTTCTACCTCAAATCTTGTACTTCTATCATCTACACACTTCTTCATCATTTTCACCATCAAATCTCAATTTTTCACCGCGAAATCGGCTGATTTGGGCTGTTCTAGGGTGATGTCATCATGAGTTCTTATGAACTTCAAAGAGTGACCTCATTACACCAAGAAAAACTCAAATCTAAGAGATTTCAACATGATTAAACACTAATTTCACCTATTCTAGACTTTTTCAAAAGATTAAAAGAGTTGAAAGATGTTTTCATAACTTTTCTTGTTCTTTTACACTCTTTAGCTCAAAACCAATAGAATCAGAGCTTGTATGCTCACCTTTACACTATGTATATTGACCTCTATATTAACGTATGTGACAGGTGTTTGAGATGCTAGGATGCTTGCTATGTGGAATCAAGTTAGGAAGAGTCTAGAAACAAACAATTTAAATTCTGAGTTGGCAAAACAATTTATTCATCTATGAGATATCTATGTCTGTAATAACTGCTTTACTTAATGAGTTATGGTATGGGACATATTGTTAATTATCTGGTAATTTAGTTGTTATGGATTTCTCTAGGACAATATGTTTCGCTCAGTGCCGCGCCCCGATGTTTTCGCCATCGGTTGGGGTGTGACGGGTTGTGGGTGGTGGACGGTGGTGGTGGTGATGGATGGTGGACGGTGGTAGTGGTGATGGACGGTAGTGGGTGGTGGAAGGTGGTGATGTAGTGGTGGTGGTGATAGGCGGTGGTGGTGAGTGGTGGTGTTTAACTCTCTGCAGACCTTAGAAGATCTTAGAAATGTTTGGGCCAAGTCTGCACCAAGAAGAGCTTGCGTAGACGTTTTTAATGAAACATCTTCGAAAAAAACAAACAGTCTACGCGTGGCAATGTCTGCGCGTGGTTTGCGCAATGCAGACAGAAGAGCTTGCGCAGAGCTTTTCAGAAAAAACAAACAACACCTTAATATATAAATAATAAATTAATATTAAATATTATCCTAATTTATTAAAAATATAACTTTTTTTATTATTTGGTATACAAAATTATATTTATTCAACTCGTGTAAAACGCAGGGTTTTAAAAATATAATTTTTTTTTATTATTTACTATACAAAGTTACATTTATATAACCCGTGTAATACACGAAGTTTTTAAATATATAACTTTTTATCATTTGCTATGTAAAATTAGATTTATTCAACACGTGTAATACACGGGGTTTTTTAAGGATATAATTTATTTATTATTTGGTAGATTTTTCAACCCGACTATACAGGGGTTTTTGAAAGATTCGGCGTTTTTAGTATTTAATATACAAAATTACATTTATTTAATCTGTGTAATACACATAGTTTTTAAAGATATAACTCTTTTTTAGATCTATTCAACATGTGTAATATACGGGGTTTTAAGGATATCATTTTTATTATTTGGTAGATTTATTCAACCCGATTATACACGAGTTTTTTAAAGATACGACGTTTTTAGTATTTAGTATACAAAATTAAATTTATTTAATCTGTAGAATACACATGGTTTTTAAAAATATAACTTTTTTTGTTATTTGATATATAAAATTACATTTATTTAACCCGTACAATATACGCGGTTCATAAAGATATAACTTTTTATTATTTAATATATAAAATTACATTTATTCAAACCGTGTAATACACGTGGTTCTAACCTAGTATATAATAAATCAATATCGATAGTAAATACAAAATTCAAAAACATTATTCTCAAAAATTATAAAAGAGTAAACTGCCATTTTGGTCCCTGAGGTTTGGTCATTTTTGCCACTTTAGTACAAATTTGAAACATTTTGCATCTGGGTCCCTATGGTTTCACTTTTATTGCCATTTTGGTCCAAAAATCAAATCAGCTCATATTTCTCAAATTAATTCCTACTATTTTGTCATTTTCTTTAGGGGCAAAATAGTCATTATAATTATATTAAAACACATTATTAATTAAGATAATAAAATTAAAAAAAGACCCTTTGACCTTATAAAAGCACATAAATATCTCCGTCTTCCCCAAAACCTCAAACCCTAATCCCTCATCTTCTCCAAAACATGATCCACTTGCTGCATAGCAACATCCATGGCTACTATCAATAACCTAAAAGTACAGATGAGCAACCATAGAGCCTCAGAATCCTAAATTCCAAAACCAAAGTTCAATAACAAAACATCTTCAAATCAAATAAATGAAAAAGTCAGTTCAATTTAAATTCAATTCAATAATAAGTTACAAACCATTTGAGAAAAAGCAAGTTCAATCAACAAAACAAAATCCTAACCTTGTGACTGAATGAAAACCAAAAGATGAAGCCACCACCACCGCCAATCTCCGGTCAATTTTTTAGATATTGTTCAACCACCACCACCAAACCGTTTTCCGGTTCCCCCAGATCTACCACAACCACAAAACCGTTTTCCGGTTCCCCCATATCTACCACAAAACCTTTTTTCCGATTAGGATGGGTTTGAAGGATTTCTGAGCACGATATGGAGGCGGTGTTGTACCTTTAGATTCCGGGAGAAAGAGGAGATCAGGGGGAATAGGCATGCCAGAAATCAGTAATCTGAAAACGTGTATATGATAGGTAAATAGATTGAAACAACAAAACTTCATAACAAATGTGTTTGTTTACCTTTTTGTTTGTGAGCCACCAGTGTTTCTTTTGAAGGCATCTGTGAGGAGGAGATGATGCCATTGTTAATGATGCTCTGAATAGATGAAGGTGAGATGAGGGGGTGTATGTGTGTGAAAGAAAGGGGTTTTAAATGTGAAACAAGTGGCAGATTTATAATTTTAATTAATATTCTTTTATAATAAAACTCATAATGACTATTTTTCCCCTAAAGAAAAGGACAAAATAGTAGGAATAACTTTGAGAAATATGAGCTGATTTGATTTTAGAACCAAAATGGTAATAAAAGTGAAACCACAGGGACCGAGATGTAAAAGGTTTCAAATTTGGACTAAAGTGGTAAAAGTGACCAAACCTCAAGGACCAAAATGGCACTTTACTCATTATAAAAAATCGCTTTAATCAACAAAAATAAAAAATAAAAAAAAGCCGCATACACACATTTACATGAAGTGTAAAAAAAATATTTGTATTCGTACAAAATTTACATCGCGTAAAAAAACTTGCATCAGTCTAAACTACCGAGTACCGACTCGAAATTTTAATTTATTTTTTTTACAAATGTGTTTATAATATTTTTATTTACGTTTGTGCAAAAATTGTGGCCCAACTCGCGCAGGAAGTAGGAATTCTCATGGTTCTCATTTGAACCGAGCCCTATATATATATATATATATATATATATAAATATAGGGAGAAGATCATGCGAGAACCACCTCTTATTGTGAGAACCGCGAGAACCAATGTGAACACACCAAAAATGCCTAAAAATAGCTAAAAATCACACAAAATTTCTTTTTTTGATTTTTTTAATATTTTTAGGTTAAAATCGCTACTTTTCGAACCAAAAATTTTTTTTTTTTTTTGCTTCGAAAAGTAGCGATTTTAACCTAAAAAATATTAAAAAAATCAAAAAAAAAAATTTTGGATTTTTTTTTTGATTTTTTTAAGATTTTTTTAAGATTTTTTTAGGTTTTTTGGGGGTTTAGTTTTTAGCATTTTAGCTTGAGGGGGTGGGGGAGGGGGGGTTTAGGTTTTGGGGGGGGGGGGGTGGGGTTAGGTTTTTTTTAGGTTTTTTTTAGGTTTTTTTAGGTTTTTTTTAGGTTTTTTTAGCTTGGGGGGGGGGGGGGTTAGGTTTTTTTTAGGTTTTTTTAGCTAATTTAGGTTGTGTTCACATTGGTTCTCGCGGTTCTCACAATAAGGGTGGTTCTCGCATGAGCCCCTCCCTATATATATATATATATACACTAGCCGTTTACCCGCGCGATGCGGCGGGCAACATATCACTTAGGCTGGTGAGTTTAGGGCTATGTACGGGGAGGTTCGGTTTTGAGCCTTAACCAAAACCAAATTTGCGATTCGACGGAAAACACAATAGTAATTCTTTAGGCACATACTACGGGTTGAAGGCGTACGTGGTTTATACAAAGGCATTTTGCTTGAGTATATATTACATGGTAGTACCGAGCATTCGCATCTTGTTTATGACCTATGAGAAACTTAAACAAGTATTATCAGGTATAAAGGCATGCTAATTAGTAGCCATTGTCATCATTATCAAAACATTTTGCGCCTGTAAAAACATCATTTCCCATGTACAAATTAAACGGGAAACATTAAATGTGAAACAACCCATTAACAACCGCTTATTTTTAGTATACATGTGTTCGGTTTTATTTAATGAAATTGTAGCGGCCTCAAGTTTAAATTTCGTTTGTTCGAATTGGGTTTTTGCGCCCTACGTGAAAGAACAAGTGGAAAAAGCTAAGATATGGTTTATATTTTGTCACTTTCATGAAGAAGCTTGTTAATCTCCAAATACAGTACCTCAATACCAATCACAGAAAGAAATCACTTTGAAATTTATTAAAAGATAAAAGACTTGTTTGTCACTGTCAATGTAACTGTCATATACCCTTCGTGTATTTCTGAACAAAAACTTGGGTTCCTCAATGGTCAACTCAATCCTCGAAGGAGAATTTAGTGGACCTACAAATACGTGAGTGTTGAACACAGGGGAAAGCTTCCTGTTAGGTGAATGCAGTCAAGTGAACGAATATGTTAATTGACTAACACACAAAGGCGTCACTTTGTTAATAAACTAAATTGGTAAATCATCATAACTTTTTAGCAAAGATGATAGTCTAGACGTTAAACAAGATAACCCAATGGCAAAATACGACCCCATACGTTTACGATTGCATCCAACGATCGGTAACCTATACTGTTGGGATTGAACCCTATCAGAGGAACATATAATAAAAGCCAAAACTAGTTCACAACAGTGGATTCATCATAAGCAGTAGTTTACATCAGGCTTTCCCCTTGAAAGTGTTTATAACATCTGATGTCCTCTGTCCACTGTCTGTATACAACAGCTGTTGTCCTTCAAACTGCTGATGAAGCCCTAAAGACTGTTAAAGATTAAACATTGCTGGTTCAATCTACTGATGCTATCTGAGTACTGCTGTTGATTAAAGAACTGCCCACTTAAGGACTGATCAACTTTGAGGAAAGCACTGATAGTCAAACATCTGTGCTTGGCATGCAATAATGGAAGGAAAAAGCAGTAGTTTAGTTTGTCACTTGTATTATCTAGAATCAGTGGTTAAGTTAACAGTGTTTGTATAAGAACAGTGGTTAAAGGTTGTTAGGTTGTTAGATGTCACTTTCATGGTGACGTTAGCTTAGATGCTTCAGTGGTTTGATTTGCCTATAAATGGAACAGTACCTTGTACTGTTACATTTGATTGACTGAGTGAGTTCTTCTCCTCCAATCCTTTCATCTTGCGCAATCAACCAGTGAGCATCATGCTGAGGGGGAGTTTTAGTATGTAAGCATGTCTGTAATCATTTCTGTATTGTAATCATTCGACTCAATGATAAGGATGTGTTTACTAAAAACTATTTTCCTTTTGATTGTGTTAACAAAGTTTGTTTCCAATTCCGCTGCATTAGATCTCTGTTTAACATTCATTTATTGTTCAAGTATTATAAACAAACACAATCATGAGGGCCTCCGATCCTAACAATTGGTATCAGAGCTTGGATAGTCAAATATGATTTTACAATCAATTTGACATAACAGTTCAGCTCAAAATTCATTGATGCTAAGGTTGATCGTATTTAGTTGAAAAACAGAGTAACGAGTGATCACGTTCAAAGTTGATTATTCAAAAACTCTGTAAAACAACCAGGATGTTATAATACGAACAGAATTCTCGTAACAAGTGACGTCATGCATAAATCACCAATAGCTACAGATCTGGAATTTCGTCTGGTGACTTTGGTTCGATTATTCTCCTTACAAAATTGACTTCAAATGTTATTATTATTTTCATCATAAATGCTACTAAAGTGTTCACCTCATGATTAACAAAGGACTATGGTCAGATAAAACATTAGTGTTTTTGTTAATATAAAAAGAGAGAAATCAAAACTTTAGTTATTAAATCTTATGTATTGAAAAACATGTTGAGAATCCTCAAAAGGGACCAAATCAATTATGTTAAAAATACATTAAGCAAATCAGGAGTCAACATCATCCAAATCATATGAAATGTGAAATTTGGCATAAGCGTGTGCTAAAATGACCAAATCTCTCAAAACATTGCTGCAAAATGATTCTGGATTAAGTATTCTTCCTATAAAAACCTCCCAGTGAGTATCTCAGTACTTATAGATGGGAAGGGTAAAATGGAAAGAAGAAAAATCACAAAAACTCATAAGTGTGTTTATCTCAAAACTTTTGAAATCAAAAGGAAAAGAGCATAAATATAAAACACTTTAGAGTCCAAAATAGGGTTAACAATGGTCATCAAGCAACTGTGTGCATTCATTGATTCAGGGAAGTTCAGGTAACAATAGTATCACCAGTGATTAAACTTATAAGAGGACTGGAGAAGTTTTTCAAAATCATCACATGATAACAAAGTATATAACAGGACTTTCAAAACTTATGTGAACATGTCTCCTCATTTTTTTTCAATCAATTAACAAGGAAATGGTCCCAAACTGTGGTTATTACAATTTCAAACCACTGACCATTTTCATAAAACTTGAGAAGTGATGTGATTATGAGTTTAATTGGAAAATATACCAGATCCTTTTGATGTTGTTTTCGGAAAAACCTTTAATTATTTTTCTTGAAAAGGTTTTTCTCAAATAAAACAGGATATATTATTCTTTATTTTTCCCTAAGAGTGATATATTTTGTACCTTTACTTGTTTTTTATAGCAAAAGTTTCAAACACCTGTCAGGATGTAGAACCCTTATTTTTGGTGATATTATCCTTGAAAATAGATCAAAAGGAAATGGTACAAGTGTCAAGGTCATGTCAAACTCAAGTATTGTTTTAACATCAGATCAAAGATTGACTGCTAACAAACCTTAAAATACATGGGTACTCATGTTCTAATTCAAACATTATGACACAAAATGAGTAGCCATAGTAAAAGGTTTCCATCATCTGGGCTACTAAACCACTGTCTGAAATCTATAAAAGCTTCAAAACTTGTAATAGATATGTGGCAAAACCTTGAATGCAAATTCCTGTAAAAACTGCTGACATATTAAACATGAAAAATTACATCTAAAATGTATTTTGTTGAGGATAGCAATCTTGCAGATATTTCATAATCATCATCAACAGATGTTGGACATGATATTGTGGTTTCACAAGACAAAATCATTCCTTTCATTAGGCCAGCAGATGTACAAAACATTTGTCAAAAGCTTATCCACTGTCGCACTAACAGTTGCTGACATAATAGCCTTTCAAATCCTTACCATTACCTTACCCCTAACCACTGTTTTGTTCAAACATCTGTTTCCTAAATACTGTCCACTGCTGAAAGTCAACCCCTGTTCTTTCATTTTTCTTGGTAATCACTGTTGTTAAAAATCAGTGTTCTATCCACTGATAAAGCTATCAACTGATAGTTAAAATCATCCACTGTCTTCACCATGACCGTTGCAACCACTGATATTTGCTTCATCAGTGGTTCCCTAAACAACTGTCCTCCATTATTTATCTTTCTATCAGAGGTTGGCACGTGGTCAGTTCTTAGCCATCAGATCTTTGTAACTGCTGCCACGTCAGCATTCACTTTTTCCCTAAATAAAACCCTGATCAAAACCCCCAAACAGGGTTTTTCACTGTCGAATCGAATTCAAAATTCCTTTCTCAAAACAGTTTTCCCCCAAATTCTCCCACAACCTTCATCGTCTTCACTTCATTTCTTTCAACTCTGTTTCAATCATGGTGAAAAAGGCCAGCAAAACTAAAGCAAAGGAGCCAGCCACGGTTGAGATTCCATACAAATGGTCTCACAATTACTTGGGTATCTTTGAAAAACCCAGTGACACCAAAACTTTCGATTCCATCATCGACAAATTATCATCCACAAAGTACAAAACTTTGCTCACTTGCAATGCAACCGTCTACATCGATACTCAACGAGAATTTTGGAAGAATGCTACTCTTGAGAAGGTGGACAAAAAGGTTGTTGCCATCAATTCCACAATAAAAGGTGTAAAAATCTCTTTCACACCTCAAGCCATATCTGAAGTTTTTGAACTCAACGATCTTGAAGGTAAAAATTCTTTTCCGAAAACAGAGTACCAAAGAGATTTCATTGAAAGAGGGTATGGAGAAGAGATGAAAATAGATACTTTACAAAAGGGCAGTTTTCCATTTGCTACACGGTTTTTATTTCATACCCTCCTTATGTGTGTTTCTAACAAAACCACTGCCTTCAATGAAATCCCGTTGAAGATACAATATCTGGGTTATGCTATACTTCAAGATGAAAAGTTTAATTATTCCCAGGTAATTTTCGATAATTTGGTCAAAAATGTTGAGAAAAAGGCTTTTCTATTATTTCCAAGATTTTTGAGTTACTATTTTAATCAAAAATTTTCAAAAGATAATGCCCATGTACTTATACAGGGTCCTCCTTTTCAAATAAATAGTTTAACTGTTGAGACATTCACAAGAATGTTAAAACCTACAAAAACACAAGCAGAGGTGCCTGAGCAGATTTTAGCAGCTACCACTGCTCCTAAGGTATCTGCTGCTGAGCCCACTGCTCCAGGTGATCATAGCAGCACAACCACTGCTTTGAAACCCACACCTGCCATTACCAAAAAGACCAAAAAGAAACAATCCAACCCCCCCCCCAAACCCATTAAAAAGGCAACTCTGGAAGATGAGATCCCAGAGCCACTGCCAGTGACAACACAAATGTCACCAATAACCACTGCTGCTGCTTCCTCACAGCAGATGGAAGAAAGATCTCCACCCTTGCCTCAAACTCCTCCTGCATCCTCACAAAAGGATCAAGTTGTAAGCACAGGGACCCCACATTATGAAGCTCTAGATCTAGTTGGATCCATCTTCCTCAGTCCTAATCCCAAGGACATGTCTCTTTCAACACCCATATCTTCACCCCTCTCATTACCACAATCCATACTACCCTTGTTGCATGTAGTTGCTATAGCTCAGAAACAAACCAGTTCCTCTCAATCACCTGTCACTGAGAGTACACTCCCATAAGTGACTAGGTCTGATGCTTATACCTCTGCTATCCCAGCAACAATTAAGGAGGTTACACGGCAGGAGTTACAAGTAATTCCTGTCAGTAGTTCAAGTGGAGCAGCAACTACAAGTGTTGGATCAACAGATCTACATTTGGCCAGTTGTTTCATCAATCAGACTCCCTTGAAGGTAATTCTTTCTATAGCACCTCTGATAACCACTAGTGAGTTTGTTTTGACCACTGGTACCATCAAAAAGTTATCAAGTGTTGAGGGAAGAAGACCCCAGTACCAAGAACAAGGGGCATCAATGGATGATTTTTGGGATTCGTTCCCTAAGTCACACATTGATACAACCACTGCCAGTGGGGAATCAGATGATCCCATTAAGTTGGGTGATGATTTAAAATATCAGGAATTGACGGGTAGAATTGATAATCTTGATACATCTGTTGCTGAATTAAAAGATATGATGCAACAGTTGTTGAAAGCTCAAAAGGTTCCAACCCCTGCTGCTCCAGCTCAAGCACCTGCACAATATGCACCTGCTGCAAATGAGTTATGGAACTTATTTCAACCACTGCTCCAACAACAAAGACAAATGGCTGATCAGCAGCATGAGATACATGTTCAAAAGCTGAGAAACATGATGGAGTCAAGGTTCAAAGATACTCAGGCAGATATCAAGGCAATAAAGGCCCATTTGCTAAACACCACTGGCACTGCTCCTCCCACTGTTCTCTTCATTGACAACCCCCCTCCAGATAATGCCAAAAAGGGGGAGAAAATCAAGCAGTGGAAGAAGAAGGGAATTGAAGATGGTATTTACATTGAGCCTCAACAAGATAGTATGCAAAAAAACATCCCTTTGCTAGATGGATCCAAAAAGATTGATGTTACCACTAATGCTATTGCTGAAGCATTAGCTGAGGTGAAAAGGGATAGAGAGGCTAAGGATAAAGCCAGGTGGGAACAGGAGAAAAGAGCTTTTATGGAACTGAATGCACAGGGTACTTCTGAGCCAAAGGATGATGAAAATCCTAAGGATGAAAAGAAGAAGCCCACCAGACAAGTGAGGCAACCCAAATCCACACCATCCAGACCCACAAAGCATGCCTCCAAACCACCTCCCAAAGGCTCTAAGCATCAAACCTCTACCCAAACAGCTGTTGTGACTCCTGTTGTATTAACAACTGTTAGTCAGCCACCTTCTATCACTCAAATCACCACCAATCCACCCAAAACATCATCAGCCGCTCCTACAATAAAAAGGAGAAGGATTTTTATACCTGATGATGACTCTCCATCACCACCACCAACATCCTCACAATCTCTTTCACTTGTTAATATCCCAAACCCTGTTCCTCTCTCATCATCTCATGTACAACAACCAATCATTGCCATCACTCCTGCAGGTTTCCCATATCCTCTTGAACTCATTGTCGTCAGAGAAGAGATCAAGTCCTTCTACTATGAGGATGATCCTGCTAAAAGGAAGTTGCCATCAGTTGAAGGATATCCTAGGCCTAACAACATTGAAGAGTACTTGAAAATTAAGGCACTACAGGCAGAGGATATTTCTAAAAGAAATTCACAAGGAAAAACTGATAAAGAAATTCAAAGGCATTATCAATTTCTGCTCACTCAAGTTAGATCTTTGGAGCAGTTTGCAAAGAATGTTTGTAAGCAAGTGTCAGAAAGAGCAGATGAAACCCTAAGAAAAGACTACATTAAATATATCATGGCTTTTAAGAAGTATAAGGGTGAAAAATATATGTACAAAGAGTGGACCATTCCTGAGCTTGAAAGTGAAGTAGCCATGATTCAAGAAATGATTAAGAATAAGGTCAAACACACTCCTCCAGATTGGTCAAAGTACAAAAAGAATATGCCTGAAAAGACATTGGAGCTGAAGAGAATGAAAGAGGAATTAGTTGCTGCTGATTATGGGTCCAAAAATCAAGTGATGAGATGGAGAGAAGACAAAGTCAGGACCACCTACAAAAGGTTGGAGGAATTAAGGAAGAAAGATCCCAAAGTTCCACAAAAACCTGACTACCCTGAAGCAGAGGTTTCAACAAGACCACCAAAGCTGCAAATCAGGAGATCCACTGCTCCAGCTGGTGCTGCCATCTATAAAAGAAGACAACAAAAACAGTTGGATACTGAAACAGTGGCAAAATTAATGGCAGGAGATGACCTTGTAAAAGAGGACATTAAGAGGATGATAGCTGAAACTCTTGGATTGAATCAACCTGCAAGTACTGCTCAGACAGTCATCACAAGGCCAGCATCACCAAACTCCTCATCTAATAAAAATCTCCCAAGAAACCCACCAGACTCAAAAGTACTAAAGTGGAAAACAGACAAACAGACCCATGTACTAACAGTGATCAAGTCTAGTGGAGAAGTGAAGAAAATAACAAGGGAACAAGCACTTGGCCTAAGTCTTGAAGATTTGCAGGATCTCCTTGATCTTCCACTGTGCAGGGATGAAGATGACACAGATGCCTTAGCCTTTGAGTTACAACTCAAAGGGCAAATAAGGGAACTGTTGATGAGGCAATAAAGATCTACAAATAATGAAGGTTTTGGCATTATCTGTTCTAGGGGGAGATTGTTGGGATTGAACCCTATCAGAGGAACAGATAATAAAAGCCAAAACTAGTTCACAACAGTGGATTCATCATAAGCAGTAGTTTACATCAGGTTTTCCCCTTGAAAGTGTTTATAACATCTGATGTCCTCTATCCACTGTCCGTATACAACAGCTGATGTACTTCAAACTGTTGATGAAGCCCTAAAGACTGTTAAAGATTAAACACTGCTAGTTCAATCTGCTGATGCTATCTGAGTACTGCTGTTGATTAAAGAACTGCCCACTCAAGGACTGATCAACTTTGAGGAAAGCACTGATAGTCAAACATCTGTGCTTGGCATGCAATAATGGAAGGAAAAAGCAGTAGTTTAGTTTGTCACTTGTATTATATAGAATCAGTGGTTAAGTTAACAGTGTTTGTATAAGAATAGTGGTTAAAGGTTGTTAGGTTGTTAGATGTCACTTTCATGGTGACGTCAGCTTAGATGCTTCAGTGGTTTGATTTGCCTATAAATGGAACAGTACCCTGTACTGTTACATTTGATTGACTGAGTGAGTTCTTCTCCTCCAATCCTTTCATCTTGCGCAATCAACCAGTGAGCATCATGCTGAGGGGGAGTTTTAGTATGTAAGCATGTCTGTAATCATTTCTGTATTGTAATCATTTGACTCAATGATAAGGATGTGTTTACTAAAAACTATTTTCCTTTTGATTGTGTTAACAAAGTTTGTTTTCAATTCCGCTGCATTAGATCTCTGTTTAATATTCATTTATTGTTCAAGTATTACAAACAAACACAATCATGAGGGCCTCCGATCCTAACATATACCCACCATCTCTAGTTCCGAGGTAAACCTGTCGCTCGAAGAACCACGACATTAAATCTGGTTAACATAGATTAATCTACCATGTGTAAATGGTGCAACCTTAGGTAAACAAGTGGATCTCAACCCCATATTCCTGGTGAATATGAAATAATCAACTCTGATTTAACATAATCCATTAGAGCCATGATCACCAATCGTTCAAAATTTTGATGTTAAATAGAATATATATTGTTTATATTTGAATTGACTTTAATACATGATATATATACTTGATTGGCTTGTATACAAAAAGGTTTAAGCCATCCCCATAAAAACTATCTTACTAAAAGAAACTACATAAAACTCCATAAAGATATGTCAACACAAAAATCTTCATCATCCACAAAGTTAGCATAACCCACCATCTGAGGTGGCAGCACCATGAGTCTCTTAGCCATGCTAGCAATATATCCAGGCATTCCAAACATCTCCTCACCATGAGTCCCTCATCAGCGTAGACCACTACTTCCAGGCATTCCAAACATCTCCGCTTGTTAAGTCCTGTGTTGTGAATTTTGAGTTTTCCTTTTTAATTCATGTGTTGTGACTTAAAAAAAAAACCTAAAAGGCAAACTCAAACGCTCTACACCTGCTAACAGTGCTATTCTGAAAAATACATAGGTAGAGCAGTCGTGCAAAACAAATGAAGAAAGTCATTTATTTTTGCCCAGTAACAAACTAAGATGTTATTCAAAAAACCAAGACAAAACTGGTAAGGGTACACACAAAAAAAAAAGATCCAACAAAAGCTGGATAAACTAAACAACGCCCTAACCAATATTGGCAAAACAGCTCATAGGCAAACATCTACACCTCTGCCAGTTCAATTATCTATACTTGGTTCTGTTTCTGACCCACGGATATAGTTAAGCTATAACGTCATTAGTGATGTTGTCAATAGAGGGACGACATTTGTTGAAAATACTGTTGTTGCAAGCCTTTAAATCAAACCTTAGAACCACCTGAACATCTTCAAATTTGCTTCTTGATTTAGGTGAGAGAAGAGAGCGGAAAAAGCGGTGTGACCCTTCCCAAAGCCCTTGGCGCCACCCTTGAGTGATGCTAAATTATCACTGCTCGGGTTTCTCTGTAAAAATATGGAATTGTCAAAAACTCATGTGGTAGTGAAAAGGATAAACCAAAGGACAAAGCGTTGGGTAGCTTTACCTTAATCTGTCATCAGCAACATTCACAAGAACATGAATGACTCCATACTTTATGGCGTTGACCTACATTATAATGATAAAAAAATATAGTTTGAGTGGAGTAGATTTTAGAACTACATGGGAAAACAAATATTAAAGCACACCCGATATAAAGAATCATACAAAACACTAAAAAAATTAAAGAGCGACATACTGGTATTTAATCATTGGATCATTAAAAGAACACAAGATTATATAGGATCCAAAAAAGATCAAATACAATAGAGATTCATCATTTTCGTCAATAAATTTCACATTGTCATCCTAAAAAAACATAAATTATTCTAAATTTAAATAAAATTCTGGGATTTGTCATTCTGATCATACCTTGAGACCTTCTTGAAAGGATTCCAGTTTGTTTTCGGTTCCAACTTTTTTTCTAATTCTGAAAAAGATAAACTGCATTGAAATCCAATCAAAAAATCATAAGGAATATTTAATAAAAAAATAACTATAAAAGTACATCGTCCAGTAGAGGCTATATCTATAAAAGTATATAAACGATGAGCGGGTCGGGTTCGGGTCAACCCACAAAATTTCGGGTAATGTTCGGGTTCATATGAATGATACGATTTTCGGGTTCAGGTCGGGTTCGTGTAAAATCTTCGGCAACCCGCGAACCCGACCGTTTAGCACCCCTACAAGTTATAAACTGTTTATGTGCACGCGTTCCGACTTGTTGCCAGATGAGTCGGTATCAGCTTCCATTGTCGGTTTCGTTGAGAAAACTGCACCGAATTCTTGACCCGCTACCTAAAAACATCACAAAAGTCAAAGATGAATCAACTATAAACTACATTAACCGTATACACTAACACACATAACAAAGTGACGTACTTGAGCGTCTTTACTGGTTCCGTCTTGGTTTCTTTTGTCTTGGAAGATTATCATTCTCGTGATTCTTGATTCTTGATAAACCGAAGCCAGACTCATCGCCGTTAGTTCCCGTAGTTTTTGATCCCAAAAGGGTACTTAACGAACCATAAATTCCATTGTATATCACCATCATTCTCTACTAAAACACCAAAGATTTCAGCTACAACCAGATTATAAACTGATAAACCACAGATAAAAGTTTTACCCAATTTTCTTCAAGTAAACAGACTCAATTTCAAGATTTTAACTCATAATCACAAATAGAAACAATCAAAATCACCAAATCCCAGATCAAATATCCAATAATTCAACAAAAAGACTCATAATTTAGCTGCATTGGTACAAATTAAACCCTAGATATTCCAATCAGCATTACTGATCAACACCTTAAATCTTCATCATTGACTTTCAACTAAAAAAGACACAAGCTTTCCACTTTAAACTTACAAATCCAGATCAAAACAAGCATAAAATTCATAACCCAGATGACATTTTCAAGAATTCATCAAATAAAACAAACCCAAATGGCCAAATCAGTGAAATTTTTTCACCATTGATTGTTGACCAAAAAAACAGAAACTTTACACTTGAAACTCAAAAACCCAG
This sequence comes from Helianthus tuberosus, assembly GCA_030545235.1. NCBI lineage: Eukaryota > Viridiplantae > Streptophyta > Magnoliopsida > Asterales > Asteraceae > Helianthus > Helianthus tuberosus. The sequence goes on from JARYGA010059765.1 coordinate 8,499,278, forward strand.
ATCAAAACAAGCATACAATTCATAACCCACATGACTGACCAAAAAAAACATGAACTTTACACTTGAAACTTACAAACCCAGATCAAAACAAACATACAATTCATAACCCACATGACATTTTCTAGAATTCATCAAATAAAATAAACCCAAATCATTGAAAACTTACATGCACTTGTAGAAATCAAGATCTGCAAATGTGGGTATCAGTCTTTTCACTCTCTTATATACCCTGAAGATAAAACCATATAGAAACAAAAAGGAAGGAACTGAGTTGCAGAATGCATAGATTTTGAGAGAATTTAGAACATTATTGATGAAGTGTATTGGGTTTTTAACCAAACCAAAACCAAATTATCCCCCAAAATGAACCAAGTGTGAGATGTGAGAGACAAAGGTGGATGATGATGATACGTGTGAAGTGAAAATGGGCGGTCTGGCATGATGTTCTTGAGTCGCCCGAGAGAGAAGGTCTGATGAAGTTTGTGAGATGTGAGAGAGAAGGAATGGAAAGGTTGATCCATGTGAAATGAATATCAGCCGTCCAGATAGTGATCCGTGTGAAAAAGTGAAACAAATGGATGGTTGATAATGATCAGGGTGAAGGGTAAATTGTTTGTGTTTTCTTGTGCTTTAAATCTTGTACATTGTGCATTAAGTGTGTTTTCAACACATTTGGCAAATTACCATTCCTATCCCTTGGATATGCTTATTATAGTAGTATATATATATATATATATATATATATATAGGGGATGGTTCAAATGAAAACCACTTTTATTGTGAAAACTCGAAAACTAACTAAAAAAAGCCTAAAAAACACACAAATTTTTTTTTCAATTTTTTTTATAAAAATCGCTGGTTTTTATATATGAAAAAAAAATTCAAAAAAAAAAAATTTTGTAGTACACATGTGTAATAATACACATGTGTAGTACACAAATTTTTTTTCACATGTGTAATAATACACATGTGTAGTACACAAATTTTTTTTTTTTAAATTTTTTTATATAAAAAAATCTGCGAAAATTATTATGCAAAAAAAAAATTTGGTTTGTTTTTTTGGCTTTTTTAATTAGTTTTCGAGTTTTCACAATAACTAGTGGTTTTCATTTGAACCTTCCCATATATATATATATATATATAGGGAGGAGCTTATGCGATAACCACCTTTATTGTGAGAATCGCGAGAACCAATGTGAACACAACCTAAAATAGCTAAAAAAACCTAACCCCCACCCACCCCCCCCCCCCCCAAAAAAAAAACCTAAACCCCCCCCCCCCCCCCCCAAGCTAAATGCTAAAAACTAAAACCTAAAAAAAACCTAACCCCCCCCACCCCCCAAAAACCTAAACCCCCCTCCCCCACCCCCCAAAAACCTAACCCCCCCCCCCCCCCCAAGCTAAAATGCTAAAAACTAAACCCCCAAAAAACCTTAAAAAATCTAAAAAAAATCTAAAAAAATCTAAATTTTTTTTTTGAATTTTTTAATATTTTTTATGTTAAAATCGCTACTTTTAGAAACCAATTTTTTTTTTTTTTTTTTGCTTTGAAAAGTAGCGATTTTTTATAAAAAATATTGAAAAATTCAAAAAAAAAATTTGTGTGATTTTTAGCTATTTTTAGGCATTTTTTGTTGTGTTCACATTGGTTCTCGCGGTTCTCGCAATAAGAGGTGGTTCTCGCATGATCTTCTCCCTATATATATATATATATGAGAACGTTGAAAACGCATCCTTGGTCAACACGTGGCGCAGGACATGATCAGGGTCTGAGGGTTTTTTTTTCTTTTCAATATTCTTCTTTTTTCTGGATTTTCGCGTGTGACATGCTGCTTTTTTTTTCTTTTCAATATTCTTCTTTTTTCTGGATTTTTGCGTGTGACATGCTGCTTTATTTTTGACGTGCAAGATAATTTTGGTGTTAACTAGAATCATTAATTACTTGGTGTTGTACTATTTTTTCCCGATTTCTTCTCGTTGAATTAATTCTTTTTGTGTCACATAGTTAATTTTTTGGCGTTATGGCGTTTTCCAGGTCATTTTTTTGGCGTTCTGGGTCTTTTGTTAATAATTGATTACCATAGATTAATATTTTATAAGATTAGAATAATACGAAATCAAAATAAACTAATAGTCTTCTGTTGATGGGATTACATCAGAGATGTACCCATCGCTTTGTTCATCACTTTCTTCAGATTCATCATCATCAAATTTTAGATTGGCGTATAACACCATTAGCTCGTCTCTTCTTTGTTGTAGTCTATTCTTAAATATCATTGCAACCCTGGATTTTGCATCGTTCGAATGTGCTAAATCATAGAGTTGTTCAATTGAGAAATAGCCTCCCTATCTTCAACATTTCCTCCATTGGCAATGAATATTGCACTATGTGATGATAAGTCACTTCAACCGTTCCTGCTTCTTCATGCATCACCCATCTGCTAAGTGTTGGTAGAGGAGTATCGTCAATATCATCATCATCTTCTGCCGGAAACTTTCTCTTCAATCTTCTAATTACAATTCGGGTTCTTTCACAATCGTTGGCCATTGGAATCCCAAGGGCCAGGATATCCCTCTGAACCCCTTCATCCATACCAAGCATGGCTTTGATTGTCCTTACCTTCACCCTTCTCCTATCAGAGAACTTTATGATGAATCATGTCTCCCTCCTTTCAAACCTCCATGCAATAACCTTAGCCATTTTTTAAGTTTTTGGCATTTTGGACAATATGTGGCGTTTTTAGTCAATGTTTTTAGCGTGTTTGAGGTTGTGTTCTCATGGTCTACTTTTATAATGACTTTTTTTCCCGCGCATGACAGGTAATTATGGCATTTTGAAAAAGATAAATAAATTCAATTCCCCAAGTATTTGGCTTTCAATATAATAAATGTTAGTAATTATGTTTCCATCGTTTCATTTTACTGTTTTGCAGTTACCGTGTTCATTTTCAGGTTCATCTGTTTTTTATGGTGTAACACGTCTAATCTTGATGACTATAATTATGGCTTTTTGTTTTCCAATGGCGTTTAGATAACGATGGGACGTTTTGTTTTATTTTCTTTGCACATTGTTTTAAGCTTTTTTTTTAGATTTATTATAATAGTACTTGTTCAAAGTAATTTTATTATAGTTTGGTAGTTTTTAGGGCGTTTTATGGCATGATGGCGTTTTACAAGCATTTGCCCGTTTGGCGTTTTATTATATTTTTCATTTATTAGGATTAATGTATTTGTTGTTCTTAGCTCAAATTACATAACAAACAACAGAAATTAAAAATTAAAAAGAAAACAAATAGAAGCAACTTATGATCTAAATCTTCAGTGTCATCAGTCTCTTTCTTCTTTTGAAACTACAAGACCTGTCACAAATAAATGGCGTTTTGGGTTTGGTGTGGTTTATTTTCTTTGTTCATGTGTTGAAGTGCCTTTGTGGATGTTGGAGACATAGATCGACTCCGTGTGGGTGGATGCTATCAGCTCGTCGTCTTCATTATAATCATCGAGGCCAAAGTAGCATTTACACTAGGATAGGTCTCTTTTACTCATCCAACCTTCTTCAAGAACAAAAAAGACAAAATGACATATGGGTGTCATCAGTCCCTGTTTTATTGAATTTTGTCCATCTCATGCAACAAAATATTACTCCCCTCACCTAACAAATCATTCAGCGAAACTTCATGCAGAACATTATTGGGTATCAAGAAAAGATGTTTGCCATCGTTAATTTCTCTCAACTTTTTGGCGTTTTACATTGAGTTGGATTTTTTAGGAACTACTGTGTTTTTGTGTGTTTTTTTGGTGTGATAAACGGAAGGTGGTGAGACGTTTCTATTTATAGGATTTTTTTGGTGCGTAGTTTAAGCTGGATATTATATACCAAAAAAATGTAATTAACATTTATCCGGATGTAAGGCTTGGCGTTTATATATTATGGCGTTTCACATTTTGTGGCGTTTTTGTAGCATGAGAGCTTAAATAAAAACACATAAAAAACTACGCACTGATAAAATTGGCGTTTTGTATTTATTTGGTGTCACACCTCAACCGATGGCGAAAACATCGGGGCGTGGCACTGAGCGAAACCTATTGTCCAAGAGAAATCCACAACAACTAAATTACTAGATAATTAACATTATGTCCCATACCATAACTCATCAAAGTAAAGCAGTTTTTACAGACATAGATATCTCATAGACGAATAAATTGTTTCGACAACTCAGAATTTAAATTGTTTGTTTCTAGACTCTTCCTAACTTGATTTCACATTGCAAGCATCCTAGCATCTCAAACACCTGTCACATACATTAAAATAGAGGTCAATACACATAGTGTAAAGGTGAGCATACAAGTTTAATAGTATAGTAGATAGCGAAAGCGACTTTACGCATAACCAGCATGTAACATGTATAATGTGAAGCAAGTAGGTTATCGACAATGAAATATGCACAGACATGACTGCGAGTTGTAGAATGCGCAACACATATCACCACTATGACACATGAAGAAAATCCCTTAACAACCCCTGTCCATGACAGGTGCTGAGTCCAAACTATAGTACTATCGTTGCTAAGGTGTCAGTCAACAATCACTGTGTAAACATAACATATAAGCATTCATCGAATAACACGTATAACATGCAGTAACAGTTAGCGTATAAGAGTGTTTGCGTGATGTGATCGATGTGGTTTAGTATAAGTAACGAATGTAACACCCAAAAGTGCTTAAAGCAAAAAGGGATCGAGTATACTTACAGATAGTGTTTATGTTGGTGCACTTAGTGTCTGTTAACTACGTCTTAATTGAGTCTTATGTCTAGATAGGATGAATGAACACACAATGGGTTAGAATTTAGGGTTTACATGTGTTAAATATGGTAGTTCGCTTGAAATGACAATATGTCATGTTCAAGCGAAACCAACAACTTGCTGGTTCGCTTGAAAGCAACCTGTGCACATTCAAGCGAAACCCTATGGTCTATAAATAGGGTTGTGGTGTGTCATTTGAAGCGAACAGATCAGAGGTCATTGTGTGTGAGTCAAGGTGCTGCCAAAATTTCATCAGAAATCATTGTAAAGACTCGAAAATCAGTAATAGAGAAGAATTGAAAAGGAAACAAGTTGTGTGACTTTGTTTACTTTGATTCCGCCTTAGTAAATGAAGATGAACTGCCTTTACTGACTGTTTAGGGTCACAAACACGATTCAACAAGTGGTATCAGAGCTCAGGACAAGGAGTTCATACCATTGCAGCTTGAAAACATCGGATTTTCTTACTTCTACCCTTTCTTTTCTGATTCGGACATAATTCACGATTAAAACGGCCTGAAATTCTCACATATCAAGCGAAATACATTGTTAACTAATCCTTGAAAGTTCCGGACTAAAATACGGCTTAAAATTGATCAAAAACGTATGTTCGCTTGAAATTGTTCGTAAAAAGATGACGTCATAGGTGTTCTCGCTTGAAATACATTGGTGATCTCGCTTGAATATCACATTTCGCTTGAAAATATTGTCTCATTTCGCTTGAGTTGAGGTTTCGCTTGAAAACTCAAGTGAATTAAGTGGTTTCGCTTCAAGTAGACTGATTTCACTTCAAGTTCGCTTGAAGTGGTTCGCTTGAGTTTGTTTTGCTAGTTCGCTTGAAAAGCTATATTGCTTTAAAGCTGGGTTCGCTTCAAGTGTTTTCGCTTGAATTTGTATATTTTTAAAATCAAGAAATTTCTAAGTGTTTGCTGATTTTTCAGGTACGTACAAGATGGATGATATATTCATGAATCCGTTTAGCGATATGTATGCCTTTGCTGGAAATTCTGGAGATGATACTTCGCCTAGTAACACCAATGAGAATACGCCGAATACGAAGAAAAGTTTATCGGATGCTCTAAGTGTTGAAAGTGCTTTCGGAACTTATAACAAACCTCCGAAGTTGATGGCTATCGAAGAGTACAGTCGGTGGGCCAAGAAGTTTGAAGATTGGTTGATGGCTTTTGCATATCCTAGCTGGAAGAGTCTAAAGAATGGATACGCTGATGGAGGCAAAACTGGTGAAAGTTTGACTACAACTGAAGAAATAGATTCGTTTGTTGCTGAGCAAAAATGCATCGCACTGCTATTTCAATCTGTCCGAGAAGATATAATATCTTTGATCGAGTACAAAAGTTCTAAAGATCTTTGGGAAAATTGAAAGCTAAATGTTTGGGAAGTGCAGAAATAGTGAAAAACAAAAAGAAACTGCTTAGAAAAGAATTTGTTTTATTTGGTTGTTTAAAGAATGAATCAGTTTGTAAAATGATTGAGAGGTTTGGGCATTTAAAGCTGGAGCTGGCGAGACATGAAATTTTCTATTCTCAAGAAGAACTGGTTGACAAATTGTTTGATTCATTACCAGATGAGATGGATTTGCAATACTATGCCTTAATGCTGAAGAATACAATCAAGCCGCCAGAAGTGTTGACTGTAGATTTGCTGATTGAAAGACTAGAGAGTCACGAGCTGGAGTTAAGGAAAACACACAAAGTCAATCACTCATCATACCAGCAGAACTTGGATCTGTATTATCCAAAAAGCATGATTCCAAAGAATACTTCTCCGAAGACAACCTTTTCTGCTGAGAATTCCAACATTTCAAACAAAGAAAGTCAAAGCAATGGATTTCACAGTGGTTCTTCGTCACATTCAAGTCAATTAGATGCAAAGAATTTGTAGGATCGAGAAACGACCTAACGAGTCGATCAGAAGAGTGCTCAGACTGAATCAGAGGCGGAATTCATTGATTCAGTCTTTGTTTAGCTTGATTTCACTATTAAATGTCTCTTTTATTGATCTGCTGACAATTTACAAGCGCTGGAGACGATTCGGCAGAGTTTCGCCGTTACATACAAGACATTCACCACCACTACACTGATTTCGCTTAAGTGACCTATATATAGGGCTTGAGGTTTCGCTCCAATGTACATGCCACATGAGCGAAACCCTAATATGTTCAAATCAGCGAAATCACCATTTGACACATAAGCGAAACCCCATCTATGTCTCTATAAGCGAAACCCTCATCTAAGACACATATGTTATCCTATTTTCTCGTATAACGTGCCCTAATCTAACATTCTAAGACTAAGACTCGATACAAGACGAAGTCGACAGATGTAGTGCACCAACAGACTCCCCCTCAGATGTTGACGAGTCGACTATCGAGTCACGACAATGCTGTGTCTTCACTTCTTCAGTCTTGATCAGTCTCTGGGCTTCTCTCTCTCTATCTAAGACTCGAACAAAGATGTAGTCGACAAACAACTGCACCAACAGACTCCCCCTTGAATGTTGATGAAATCTTTAGTGAGAGTCTTCAACATGACAATCCTTCAATCTTGATCGGTCTTCTTCAGAAACTCTTTCTGGAATCATATACCCGGATCTTTCTCTGGTTCTAACTTTCGTCAGACTCCCCCTATCATCAAGCTGGGATCGCTGTCTGGAATTTGTTATCACCTTTGAAATTAAATCCTGGCTTTCTCAGTTTAAGCTCTTCTCAGGTTCTGATACATCTCCTGGCTTTCGTAGCAACAGGATCAGAAATCTACACAACTCAAACACACAATTATAACAAACAATATTGTGATTCAATTTAATGAATCAACTATACATTTGAGAATTATTTATATTTAAATTTGATCAAAAATTTGAAACATTCTAAATTCTGATTCAACTTAATGAATCATTTTAAACATTTCAAACCAATTAACCAAACCATCTGTTCATCATGTTTAACCATGAGATTTTGAATATCAGCTTTCCAACATCAGTTGTCGAAAATCTTTTTGGATTTTTCAAAATATGAAACATAAATTCAATAACAGAAATTAAATGCAGAAATGAAATATGTACAAACATATTTTTGTGAGTTTGCGAAAGAGGATCATATCAGTTTATGAGACACATCACAAGCACCGTTAAGCTTTTAATCGTTTTAAGTTCTAAACGATTCACATTGATTTACGATATTGTTGTCCACTTAAACTCAAACTAAAAACTTTTGAAATGCTTACCGATACGTTAAAGTATATTAATTTTGCACACAATTCTAATGGACCCCACGATATCAGCATATCCCCTCATCATGCAATACACTGACTCAAGTAATGCCTTTAAACTTTGATCAACTGTGATTTGTGCGAAAATAAAGCAAAATGTTTAAACATTAACAATCAGGTCGATACTTCCGTATACGCAGAGAAAGTCCAATATTTAAACAAAATAAGAAAATAAAAATAAGTTGAAGTTGTTTAGGCTTTAACCACCAGGTTGATACTCCCGTATATGCAGAGGTGATCCAAAGCTTAAACGAAACACCAAAGAAAATAAAGCAGAACGTTTAGGCAATAACATCAAGGTCGATACTCACGTATACGCAGAGGATGTCCAATGCTTAAACAAAATAAAGAAATAAGACAAGTTTAAATCTTTGCAAAATGAAATGCACAATCACAGTGACTTTTCAGCAAAGTTGTGAAAGTTCACAAACTTAACCATATGTCTTTCGACAATCAGCAATTACTGAGTAGGCACACAATCAAGAAGGACAAAACTAAGTACTATGCTTTTGATCATGTTTCCCACTAGAACTAGGCTTTATCATTTAAGTTTGCATCGTTATCGCAAATCTACTAGTCTAGCTGAGCCTATCGTCACATCTTTAGTGAGACCGTTTATCACATTTAGACTTTTCATTTCTTTAGCATGCTGTGATAGTCCACTGATTTTCTATCATTTCCTCTTGTTTCAGCAAAACTCATTTTGAATTTTATCATTTTTTTTTTACTTTTTCAAATTTTCAAATGTTTTTGGATTTTCTAAAATTTTCTTACTCCCCCTAAAATGCAAACACATTTTAGGAAATTTGAAAACAAACTGTACAAGAAAGTTGACAACTGATATCAAATCACATCAATTCGCCATTCACTTGGCATAAACCATCAGAACTCTCCCTTTCAACAAACTATTTTCTCATTTAGATTTCAAAACACTTAAGTTTGTTTTAATCAAAATGATTTTTCCGGAAAATAAGTTTGTTTTTACCACTTGTAGGGGCATGGTTCATCATATTGTCTTTCAACCACTTGTATGAAGATTACATCAAGTTCAAATTAATGACCTTGAGTAATCACTATGTCAAAACAAACCTCTGTACTACTTGTACGATGAACTTATCAAAGTAAATTTCAAGATAAATGCCGATACCTACTCCACACTTACCAACCTGGGAGTTCCGGCAAGTCAGGTTTTTCATTTAAACAGATTCACCCAAGCCTGACGGTCCTTGGGTGATTTTGAATTCTTGTTCAACAATGGTGGAAAATTTGCATCATCCATTGTTAGACCAGAATTCTCATTTTTTACCTCAACACATGGCTCTTCTGGTTTTACCATACCAGAATCATTGCCTAAATGTGGCTTGTCTGACTTTGATGAGCCAGATTCATCGCCGACATGTGGCTCCTTTGTTTCCGAAGAAACAGATTCATTGCCACAAACTTTCTTCTTCTTCTTTCTCTCTTTCGTCCTCAGATTTGTATCTGATGAATCTTTTTTGCTTGATTTGTTGTTCTTTGGTGAGCAAGACGATTTATTAGAACTTTTATCTGTTTTACCAGTTGTATCCGAGGACAAAATCCTTTCAAGATATTCTCTCGCTTTCTTCCTCTTTTTCCTCAGTCTGTCTTTCTGCCCTTGAGAAAGCTTAACTTTCTTTTCTTGAACTTTCTGTTCTTGAACTTTAGATTCTTGAACTTTCTGTTCTTTGGGCTTGACATTGACTGGTTTCTTCATTGCCATTTTCTGAGATTCAGCCCTCGATCTTCCCTTTGATCTCATTGGGCAATCTCTGGCAATGTGACCTATGATATCGCAGTTAAAACATCTCCTTGACTCAAACCTCCAACTGTGGCAGTTAACAGCAATGTGTCCTTGATAGCCGCATTTGTACCACACTTCGTTATCGTACCAGTCACCGTTTTCAGTCCAAACATTTAGATCAAAGCACTGTTTGGCTTGATGATAATCTTTCCTCCTCTTGTTTGCTGGATTTGACTTTTGAGCACTGTGGTCCGACCTACACCACTCATTACCAACAATTTTTGAATTTTCATTTTCTACTTTTCATAATTTTTGATTGCGATTAGATGATTGAACTGATGAGCTTTTATTTTCTTTTTGAACATTTTTTGATTTTTTATCCTTTTGTTTTTGTTCCACATTCTTCTTTACAGGTTTTTGCTTTGAACATTCACCTTTCTCAGTAGAATGTAGAACAGTTTCTTTAAACATTTCTTTTAATTTCAAAAATGTTTTCTTTTTCTCATCATCATCAGTTTTCTCATCACAATCTTCAACTTTGACATTGTCAAAGTTTGTGACATTGTCACTTATTGGAATAGAATTGATCAGTTTTGGACAAGGGAACTCAGATGAAGTCACAAAACCTTTCAATTTCTTTTCAAGCTCATCTATTTTGTTTCTTGAATTCTCAGCTTCATTTTCAAACTGAGATATTCGTTCAAGATGAGCCTTGATTGTCTTTCGAGCACATTCACCTTCCTTTTTAAGTTTAATAATTTTCTGAAGATGGGAATTTATCATTTTTTGCTTTTCTATGTTGTTTTGACTAAAAACATTTCTCCCATCTTCAAGAATATTTATTTGACTTTGAAATTCTTTTTCCATTTTTAATTTTTCATTTTCAAAAGTTTTGATTTTATCTTCATAGAATTTTTCATTTTCTTTCAATTTCTTGTTTTCTGATGTCAAACTGTTCAAATTACTTAACAGTTTGTCATTTTCAACTTTCAGTTTCTCACAAATTTCCTGAAACATAAGAATCTGTTTAATATCAGCTTGCTTCTCATCTTTCAACTTTTTGATTTCCAATGCCAAACTTTCCGCATCTTTCAAGAGTTTGTCATTGTCATCCTTACAGTTGTCACATTTAGAGCACACAGATTCAGAACTTGAGGATCCACACTTTACAGATTCTTCAACTTTTGAAACTTCTTCTTCCTTTGCCCTGAATGTACCTGCACAAAAGATTTTAACGAAATCAAGAGGATTTGCATACTCATCAATATAACAACCCCTCTTCATATCGTATTTCATAACATATTTTGCTCTAATACATTCAACAATCCTTTTGTTCATTTCATCAATCACATCTAAACTCATATCCACTAAATGAGTTTCCAAAACTTTTATCAATTCTTTCCATTTCTTTCCATTTTCAAATTCATGAGTTTTAAGTTTCTGGATGAATCCTTTTAGATGTAACTTTGAAAAGTTTGAGTCCCTTTTTAAAATTTTCAAACAATCATTCCATTCAATAGGTAATGCATCTGCAAACTTTTCTATCTTTTCAGTATCTGATAGAACGATCTCATGATTTTTTAAGTAACCAAGTAAGACTCCATATTGGTTTTCTAGATCTTCCAATGTTTCATTTTTCAAACAAACAAAATATTTAAACCTTTTGAACCAAACATCCTTTTTCACATTTCTATAACTCTCATCTATAAATCCTCGATTCCAATTATTAAAATTCTCAAAATAATAGTTTTCTTGTTCATCAAACATCATTGTCATTTTTCTAACAATCCTGACACGTTTCTTCTCAAAACAACCTATCAAGCGAAATTTGACTACTTATGTGATCTAAGAGCGAAATCCCAGATGCCCTAAGAGCGAAATCAGACTTTGTGCACTAAAAACGAAATCATCAATGTACACAAAAGCGAAATCAGGGTTTTGGGTGTCCCTTTGAGCGAAATCAGGTGTTTAGGGTGGTCCTATGAGCGAAATCCCTCAATTTTGGTGACACAAGAGCGAAATCTCATATACTCAAAAGCGAGACCTGATGTCTTATGAGCGAAACCTGATGTCTTTTGAGCGAAACCTGATGTCTTTGTGTACACAAGAGCGAAACCCTAATGTTCACAAGAGCGAAATCATAAAATGTCCGTAAAAGCGAAATCACTTCGCACATCAATTTGGTCCATTTTTACTCTGAATTTTAGTCTCAAACTTTTAGGGATTTATCTATGTCCAATTATCTATAGTCTGTGAAAAATTGAGCAGATTTTGACCGATAAAACTCGTTCTAATGAAGAAAGAAGGTGTAGAAATCAGAATATTCCAGCGAAAACGAGCTAAATGGTAAGAACTCTTCCTCCTGAGCTCTGATACCACTTGTAGGATCGAGAAACGACCTAACGAGTCGATCAGAAGAGTGCAGATGACCTAACGAGTCGATCAGAAGAGTGCTCAGACTGAATCAGAGGCGGAATTCATTGATTCAGTCTTTGTTTAGCTTGATTTCACTATTAAATGTCTCTTTTATTGATCTGCTGACAATTTACAAGCGCTGGAGACGATTCGGCAGAGTTTCGCCGTTACATACAAGACATTCACCACCACTACACTGATTTCGCTTAAGTGACCTATATATAGGGCTTGAGGTTTCGCTCCAATGTACATGCCACATGAGCGAAACCCTAATATGTTCAAATCAGCGAAATCACCATTTGACACATAAGCGAAACCCCATCTATGTCTCTATAAGCGAAACCCTCATCTAAGACACATATGTTATCCTATTTTCTCGTATAACGTGCCCTAATCTAACATTCTAAGACTAAGACTCGATACAAGACGAAGTCGACAGATGTAGTGCACCAACAGAATTTATTTCAATGCAATATCACTGTAGACTTAAAGAACGCTCAAAACTTCAGCGAGGAGTCGGCAAAGCAACAGATGGTTTTCTTAGCATCTGTGCTAGAATCGTATGAAAGCCTTGTAGCAGGGAAGATAGGCAACACCAACCTAACAAAAGAAGATTATGATCAGATTGATCCTGAGGAGATGGAATTGATCAACATAAGGGGGTGTATGGCCAGTGCAGTTCGTCGGGCACAACGTTTCATGGAGATAACTGGAAGGAAGTCTATTGGTGGACCTTCTACCAAGTTAGGCTTTGACAAGTCTAAAGATGCTTATGCTGATGAGTCTGAAAACCCATTCAGAGAATATTACTACAAGAAAGCGATTTATCATCAGAATAAATCGGAGCTGCCGAGAATGAAGCAGCTTGAGGATAACAAAGAGAAATCCAGAGCTCTTGCTGTGATTCATAACGATGAAGGTTTTGACTGGAGCGAGTTGTTACCTGAGGAGGATGCAGTTGGATATGCATTCATGGCAAAATCTGAACCTGTTCCTTGGAAAGACACCAGACCTGAAGAAACGAGGTATGCTTACAGGAAGATGATAGCTCAAGAAAGAATGATCAGAATATCTGCTATCTATAGTGAAGCAAAGAGAGCGAGGAGATGGGATCCAGACAGAGAATGTTATCTTGACCCCAATGGAAACATTGCTATTGATCATAACACTCTTGATATGGAAACCATAATTAAAGAAATGAAAGAAGAAGATGATTACTGGCAAAGAAAATGGTGGGGAAGCGGAGAAGAGAAAGAAGAGAAAGAGAAAGAAGAAAAAGAGAAGTCAAAGAAGGTTGATACTGGAATCATTGACACGACTCAAGAGTTGAATGCTGAAAACATGGGAAAGATGGCTGACAAGGTGCTGGCTGCTAAGGCACTTGAGGTAGATTCTAAATCCGTCTCTGAGTCTAAAAGCCAGGTCAGTTCAAACGCGTCAACAACTGAGTCAGGTAAGAAAGTCAGCGGTGATGTTGACTGCAAAAATTGCATCAAAGAATGCAAAGTTTGTAGTACAAACACTTATCTCAAAGGTAAGAAGATTGATGATCTGACTGATGTTGACTGCAAAAATTGCATCAAAGAATGCAAAGTTTGTAGTACAAACACTTATCTCAAAGGTAAGAAGATTGATGAGCTGACTGCTAGAGTCTGAAGTGTTGAGGATCAGATCCTTAACCGTGATAAAATGTTGAAAGCTTCGAATGACAGAGTAAAAGAATTAAATAACAAAATTGAAAATGATAAAATTGATCAAGAAAAGGTTAGGAAAGAAAATGAGAAGTTAGTTCTTGAAAATCGTCAGCTTACTGAAAAATTTGAGAAGCTTAAAAGCACGGTTAAAGATAATGATGATAGAAACGGTAAAACATACAAAGAAAATTGTCATTTACAAAGTGTTTTGAGAATTAAAGAAGAATTAATCAACAAACATTTAGATGAGATTGCTAAATTGAAGCTTCCGTTTGAAGAAGCTAAGATTGAGAATGAGCGAATCAATTTGAAATTGAACAGTTACAACTCTGCAAGCTTTGTTTTACAACACATTGTTCCCAAACCCATCGGGAAAAACAAAGCAGGCGAAGATGTATACTGTGATGGAACTGGGGTCGGGTTTCATCAAGTTCCACCACCAGTTCTAGATAATTATTCGAAAAAGCAATCTGGGTTGGTTAATCTTGAAGATGAAAATGAAGTGAAACTTCCTGATTCAATTGATGTGACATTTTCTTCTTCATCATTTGATGATAGTGTTCAAACTGAGATTGTTAAAGGCATGGCTGAAAGTGTTTTGGATAGTGATTCAGCTGAAGATGATGGATGTTTCTTGGACAAATACATTCCGAAACAAAAGTCCAAAAACAACTTAAATGATGAACCTAATCTTGTCATGTACAAGATGTCGGGATCTGATAAGTTGTATTCGGACTCTGAGTTTCCTCTGGAGAATGTAAATGTTTCAAAATTAACAAATGTGTTTAAAATGGTTGAAATCGATTTGTCTGAAGTAAAGATTTAAAAAAAACAAAAAGGAAAATGAATTTTGAGAAAGATAAAGCTTACTACAAGAAACCTATAGTTCCACCACGTTTTTATAACAACAATCGAAACAAATGGTCGGGTGGATATCAGGGTGGTAAGAACTATCAAAGAAAGAATTTTCAGGACAAGAAGTTTGCTGAGAAGAAAGTGTTTGTGAACAGTTCAAGTTCACTTTCTGATGAAGAGAAAAAGATTTTTTCGAAATCAAATGAAGAGTTCTTTGAGGAGAGGGCCTTAAAACCTCAGTCTGAAGGCACAAGTCGGGTAGTTGATACTCGTACATGTTTTAGATGCAACAAAGTTGGTCACATTGCAAGAAATTGCACCAACTTCAAGCCTAAGACTGATGTTGTTGAGAATCAAAAGAAGAAGGTTGATGCAAAAGGCAAAGCTCCAATGGTTGTTGAGAAAATTTTGAAAAATGAGAAATCAAAAGTCAAAATTGAACTTGTTAAGAATATGGTAACTAAAAATGACAAATTTTATAAACGGGTTGCTTCATCTCAACAAACATGGAAGCCAAAAGTTGTTGAAAAACCAAAGGTTTCAGAGTCGGAAAAACAATCGTCTTCTACCATTCCGGTAAAGATGGATGTTCCTTTGGATTATTATGAAAAGTTGGAGAAACAATCTTCTACTCAACCAGAGAAGAAGAATGTTTAAAAGAAAAATCAATCAACCGGTCAACTTAAGATAGATGAATTTTTCTTATACAAAAAGGTTGAGGTTGGATCAGAAGAAAGCTTAAAGATGAATGATAAAAATTTTCCACCACTTTACACTACAAAATCTCACATTAAAGTCCAGTTACCTGAGTCGAAAGAGGCTTGGGTAGCATCAAAATCTCACTAAAAATTTTGGACTTGCCGGAGCTTCCTAGTTGGTAATTGTGAAGCATGTATCGGCATCTTTATTGAAATGTGTTTTTTAAAATCAATTTGTGATATGTGCAGGAACTTACGAGAGCTGTTTCACGATGGATTATGGATAGTGGAGCGTCTCGACATATGACAGGGAAGACTGCATTGTTGTACGATGTTAGAAATTTCAATGGTGGTTATGTGGGATTCGCAGGAAATCAAGGTGGTAGAATTGTTGGTGAAGGAACGTTATCCAATGGGATTGTTACGTTTGAAAGAGTTAACTACATTGCTGAGTTGGAAAATAATCTGCTGAGTATCTCTCAGATTTGTGACAGGATGTATACCACTCACTTCACAGACAAAGAACGTTTGATCTTGAAACCAGGATTTGTTATCCCTGAAGAATGGATTATCATGAGGGCACCTAGAGTCAATGATCTGTACGTGTTGGACATGAGCGTAGCTACTACAACCACGGGTCAGGCTCATTGTTTTGTGTCAAGAGCAATAGAAAAAGAATCGAGATTATGGCATCGCAAGATGGGGCATATTCACCTACGAAAGATGAATCACCTGGTGCAAAATGATTTAGTTCTGGGTGTTAACATTAAAGGTTTTCATCTGGAAGGGGAGTGCATTAGCTGCATCAAAGGCAAGCAGAAGAAAAAGTCACACCCTAAAAAGCAAGTCAATTCAGTTTCCAGACCATTAGAGAGACTACATATGGATCTGTTTGGTCCAGTAAACGTCAAAAGTATTACAGGGGATCTCTACTGTCTTGTGGTTACTGATGATTATTCCAGATTTTCATGGGTATCATTCTTGAAGTCGAAAGATGAAACATTTGATAGTTTGATGGCGTTGTTCAGAAAGATTGAAAATTTGTACCAAAGGCATATTAAGAGAATTAGAAGCGATAATGGTACTGAATTCAAGAACACCAAAATGGAAGAATTTTGTAATGAAAGAGGTATATTGCATGAGTTTAGGGCTCCGTACACTCCGCAGCAGAATGGAGTAGCTGAAAGAAAGAATAGGACGCTAATCGAAATGGCCAGAACAATGCTTGCTGATTCAAAGCTACCGATAAATTTTTGGGCAGAAGCAGTTTCCACCGCATGCTATACGCTCAACAGAGTTCTCACTGTGAAGAAATTCAACAAAACATGCTTTGAGTTGATCAATAACCGCAAACCAAATCTGAAGTATCTTGAACCGTTTGGGTCACCCTGTACTGTTCTAGAGCTTTTTGGAAAGTTTGGTCCAAAGAGTATTGAAGGGATTTTCATAGGTTATGCAAGTCCGTTACGACGAGTCTTCGTTCCAAGTCTGAAGCGGATTATTGAAGCTCCAAATGTTGAATGCCAGGGTTATACTATGCCGCCTCAGAATCCTGGTGACTCATGGCGTTTTAATTATGATAAATTGTGGGATTCGTTTGACATGGAAGAAGAAAAGGAAGAAGAAGATTTCTTTGATGAGTTGGATATTCTGAGAGAGTATGGAGAATCGCAGGAAAGGTTCCCAGCTGAGTATTCAAGACGACCATGAAAAGCTTTGAACGATGATGAAGAAGGTCCAAGTAATGCTGGAGAACATGATGATGTCCAACAAAATGAAGTTGCTCATGATAATCTGTCGGCACAGAATGATAATCAAGAATCTGAGAACATGCCAGTATTTGATCGTGGTGATTCAGATTCTGAGGGGGAGCAAATTCAGATTTCAAGTCAAACAAACCCAGTCAGTGAACAAGGTGCAAATCAGAATGTTACTAATCTGGAAGGCGATGTAGATGTTCCAGGCGAAGTGATGCCACGAACTCTTTCATACCATCCAGAGGAATTGATCATTGGAGAATTGCAAACAGGCGTCCGCACTAGATGATAGCTTGATCAAGGGCTTACATGTTTTTATACAAAAGTTGCTCCTTTACAAACCGAATTCTCATTGAGTTGTTTTATTTTTCAGATTGAGCCAATGACTTAAAAAGAGGCGCTTACTGAAGATTCTTGGGTCAATGCGATGCAGGAGGAACTTAGCCAATTCGAGAAGTTAGGTGTGTGGAAGTTAGTAGACTTGCCTGATGGTCAAAGGAAGATAAACACCAAGTGGGTGTTCAAGTGCAAGAGGGATGATAGAGGAGTTGTTGTTCGTAACAAAGCTCGACTCGTAGTCTAGGGTTTCAGTCAGCAGGAGGGTATAGATTTTACCGAAGTATATGCTCCAGTAGCTCGACTAGAAGCGATCCGAATCTTCCTAGCATTTGCGTCTTGGAAAAATTTCAAAGTATATCAGCTAGATGTGAAATCGGCTTTTCTCTATGGGAAGGTAAAAGAGGAGGTATATGTCGGACAGCCACCGGGCTTCACCGATCCAATCCACAAAGACAAGGTCTATTTGTTAGATAAAGCGCTATATGGTTTACACCAGGCCCCGAGAGCTTGGTATGAGACATTGTCTCAACACCTGCTAGCCAACAACTTCATCCGTGGAAAAGTGGATGCCACTCTCTTCACCAAAGAGGTCGACGGACATCTTCTGATTGTTCAGATATACGTGGATGGCATCATATTCGGGTCAACAAATGAAAATTTGTGCAAAGATTTTGAACGAGTTATGAAGCAGAAATTCGAAATGTCATCGATGGGTGAGATGAAATTATTTTTGGGACTTCAGGTTGATCAACTACCCAAAGGAATTTTCATACATCAAACGAAGTACGTTCATGATATCTTGGAGAAATTCGGGATATCAGGTTCTACTGCAGTTTCCACCCCATTAGCAATGAATCATGGGATAAATCCTGATCTCACCGGAGAAAAGGTAGATGAAACGATGTATCGTTCTTTGATCGGATCGCTGATGTATTTGACAGCTTCAAGACCCGATATCATGTACCCAACCTGCCTCGCAGCAAGATTTCAATCTAACCCGAGAGCATCGCACATGGTGATTGTGAAAAGGATATTTCGCTACCTGAAAGGAACTCCATCATTGGGGTTGTGGTATCCAAAAGATGCCGACTTTTTGCTCGAAGGTTATTCCGATTCGGATTTCGGATGCTGCAAAGTTAACGCTAAATCAACAACAGCAGGGTGTCAGTTTTTTGGATCACGATTGGTCACTTGGCAATGCAAAAAGCAAACCTCTGTGGCTTTATCCACATGTGAAGCGGAGTATGTATCTGCTAGCAGTTGTTGCTCTCAGATTTTGTGGATCCAGCAACAGATGCGCGACTATGGTTTGCAATTTCTAAACACCCCTATCTTTGTTGATAAGGAGGCAGCGATTAACATTACTAAAAATCCAGTTTATCACGCTAAAACCAAACACATTGAAATTCGTCATCACTTCATTCGAGATTGTTTTGAAAAGAAGTTGATACGAATTGAGAAAATCCACACTGACGAACAAAAAGCTGATTTACATACCAAAGCATTTGACAAAACTCATTTTCAATATTTGCTAAAACTGAATGGTATGAAGCTTTTATCGGTGTTGGAAGAGATCATTGGCGTTGATGAAGGAGACATTGTAGATGATGTTGAGAAGCAATCTGCAATGGTTTGTCGATTTTTTACCTGTTTTGGTATTTAGGGGGAGGTATAGGGTAATATTTTTAGAAAATACAAAAACATTTTACAATGACAAAAATACAAAAACATGAGATATTTTCAAAATCCAAAAACAATGGAAAACCAGAAAAGAGCTTGTGTAAAAAGGGAAAATGATAGTACATTGGCTTGATAGTTACGATATGCTAAAGAAATGGAATGTTTAAATGCGTTAAACAGTCTCGCTGATGATGTGCCGATAGGTTTTTACACATTTAGTAGATTTGTTCGGGATATAAACCTAAATCTTACTTACTTATTTCGTGGGGAACACTACTTGGATATATAGGTAACCCCTGAAATCTTGTTTGAAAGATCCCTCTTTCTGAGATACTAGGTCTTTATACTCAGTGATATCTGGGGTATTATTCCGGGACTTCTGATAATGCGGAAGCAATGGCCTAGTCCCCGAATAATACTTTCCGCATTGCTTGAAACATAGCGCCGCCCTCAGCATAAATGATGAGACAATAAAATTGCTAATCAATGCTGTTGTAAAAAAGATCCTCTAAAGGGGACATACCAAAGTCGAAGCCGTCATCTCTTTGCTGAACGGAAGTTCTGACCTGAGCTCTCATAGTTCTTCACAATTTAACCCCTTACAGATATCATCTGTGGTATACTCACCTGTAAGACTGAATATTGGGATCTGGATACGGGAGTATATTCAAGAGGTGGGACACATGTATAAGTTTAAGTCTCTAAAACTAAATTGGACTTGGTAAATCAGGATCAATTAATTGAGTATATTAATTGGACACATGTATATTACTCAATTAATTGGACACATGTATATTACTCAATTAATTTACCAAGTCCAATTTAATGACTTGGTAAATTAATTGAGTAATCAGGATCATTAACTTGGACCTGAATACTTAAATGGATTTCTAATTCTGACAAGACTATAAAGTGTGGTTGAATGGTAAGTATGGATTGATACTGTTATTGTCATATATCTTATATTTGGGTAGAGTATATGCAGGTAACGGGAATTCCCATGGCAATAAAAATGACAAAGATTGAACCAGAATTTAAGTCCTAGCTTATCAAGAAGGGGAGTCAAGATTCTGGATCAACAATCAAAGGGGAGATTGAAGATTAAAGTTTGTAGATAAAGATTGAAGAGAGTTTTTACAATGAGAAGAAAATTTGGAGAAAGACTAAGACTAAAGACTCGACGCTGAAGACTTCGTCAACATCCAAGGGGGAGTCTGTTGGTGCACTTAGTGTCTGTTAACTACGTCTTAATTGAGTCTTATGTCTAGATAGGATGAATGAACACACAATGGGTTAGAATTTAGGGTTTACATGTGTTAAATATGGTAGTTCGCTTGAAATGACAATATGTCATGTTCAAGCGAAACCAACAACTTGCTGGTTCGCTTGAAAGCAACCTGTGCACATTCAAGTGAAACCCTATGGTCTATAAATAGGGTTGTGGTGTGTCATTTGAAGCGAACAGATCAGAGGTCATTGTGTGTGAGTCAAGGTGCTGCCAAAATTTCGTTAGAAATCATTGTAAAGACTTGGAAATCAGTAATAGAGAAGAATTGAAAAGGAAACAAGCTGTGTGACTTTGTTTACTTTGATTCCGCCTTAGTAAATAAAGATGAACTGCCTTTACTGACTGTTTAGGGTCACAAACACGATTCAACAGTTTAATAAGTAAACATCGTCTTGGATTGAAGGGAGCACTGGAGAGTTAGCCTGATCACAGTACGATAGCATAAGCGATGAATAGTGTGTTAAACGGTGTGAGTGACTGAGTGACGAAGGGTCATCCGATCGGATGGCAATCCGGACAGATGGTCATCCGGTCAGATAGCCATTCAGTCGGTTTGCCATTCGTTTGGGATGGATGTGTTTGTGTATGATGTGACTTTGAAGTTTTAGTTGTATCATTTCAAAACGAATGAGTGTTTCTACCATTCAGTTTATCCGGCCGGATGGTCATCCGGACGGAAGGACGTCCGTTCGGATGGCAGTTCGCTGAACTGGTCTTCCTTATGTTTTTGTGAAAATTGTTAAGTGTTGAACACCTTAGGTCGTCCGATCGGATTGTCGTTCAGTCAGATGGCTATCCGATCGGACGGTGATCCGTTCAGTAACCTGGTTCGTTGAAAACTTGTAAAAATTTGCTAAGTTTGGAAAGCTTTGCGATTGTACCGAGACGGTATGTCAACATGTTAAACAACGGAACCTGCTGAGCCCAAGTCACCTGATCGAATGGGAATCACCCCGTCCGATCAGTTAATTGTTCTTGACGGTCATTCATGTTCAACCCGTGAATCGGTCGTCTCTTCCGATAGAAATCTATTCTTAGTCCAACACTTCACTGTAGAATGACTAGAACGCCCGAACGAGCTCTAATTCTATAGGTTTTGAGCTAAAGAGTGTAAAAGAACAAGAAAAGTTATGAAAACATCTTTCAACTCTTTTAATCTTTTGAAAATGTCTAGATTTAGGTGAAATTAGTGTTTAATCATGTTGAAATCTCTTAGATCCGAGTTGTTCTTGGTGGAATAAGGTTACTCTTTGAAGTTCATAAGAACTCATGATGACGTCACCCTAGAACAACCCAAATCGACCGATTTCATGGTGAAAAGTTAAGATTTGTTGGTGGAAATGATGTAAAAGTGTGTTTAGATGATGGAAGTACAAGATTTGGGTTGAAAACTTACAAGAATCGCGAGAAATCGAGAGAAAATAGGGCTGGAACGTGTTGGTCAGACGAGAGAGATGTCACATCATGAACAGTGATGTGATAGGGCTATTTATAGGTGACAAAAGAGGAAAGGCGATGCAGAAGTGGGATCGAAGGCTGGTTCAATCGGATGGCCATCCGATCGGATGGTCATCCGGACGGATGACCATTCGATCGGATGGGCGGTGTGAGTTTGGTTTTCGATGTTCGTATCGTGCGTTGAGCGTTGCGATGCGCTGCTAGTAAGCGGTGCGATAGTATTACCCATTAATTACACAAATAACCTAACTATTAAATAACACAAAAGTAATCCCCAAATCTCGAGTTTGCGATGAGATTGCGTTGTGATAGAGTTGCGATTGCGTTTGCGATAAAACACCTCAACATAAACATAATGATGCGCGTGTGGTGTGATATATATTTAAGTATATTTTAACCCCTTTTTACACGTTAGCCAAGTTTTAAATTTATAAAACACGATATTTTCCTAACACCAAACACACATATGGGCAAGTGCACCCATCGTGAGCATAGTATAGTGTTGGCAAGATACCGAGGTCGTCCAAGGACACAAGAGCTTTTAGTACCGGTTTATCCTCAACGTCTAATCAAATCAAAAGTTAGAAAAAAGGTTTTTAAACTAGAAAAATAAAAACTAAATAAAATGCTGAAAAATAAAAATAAAAGTAAAAACAAATAGACAAGATGAATCACTTGGATCCGACTCGTGTTTAGTGTAACCTTTGATTATTTCTGCACTTTTGCACTTTATAAGAGATTATCTTAGTTATTGTAGTAGGCCCCTCTTTTGAAAGTGACGTTACCCTCAACCCAGTAGTTTGAGTCAGCAAGAATACAATCCTAAAGGGTCGGAGTTTTGAAAGATAATTAATTAAGTTATTAATGCATATTATGGTAGGCCCCTCTTTTGAAGGTGACGTTACCCTCGGCTAAGTAGTCTGAGTCAGCAGGGATACAGTCCTAAGTAGCCGGATTAAAGTATTAATAGTAGGTTACATATGAGGGGATCAAAGAGTTTGGACCCCCGCCATCCAATACTAGTGGGTATTGAAGGAGGTCCTACTAAATTTGACCCAGGTCCTTGCAGGATCTATACACTGAACAAGGCATGACTCTTACCAAACCGTTCCCTTAACCCCTGACCAGGTAGCCAACATATCTCCATATAGACCGTGGAGATATGAATGGTGAAAATCTTTTATTTTATATGGACAGTAAAATAATGCCTAGACACCACGGAAAAACGATAAGGAAGAATCACCTTCAACATAAAAAACTAGTTATTAAAGTCATTAATACATAACCAAATAAAAAGTGCGAAAAGATTAAAAATAAAAAGTATTACACTAGACACTTGTCTTCACAAAGTGATGTAAGAGACTTAGGCAAACATGACCTTTGATTGTCAAGAACTCTTACGATCAATCTTGGATCCCGAGACGACTCACACACTCTATGATGGACAATAGATGATGGTGGTGGGTGGTGGGTGAAGTGTGAGAGAGGTGGTGTGCCAAGGGATGGTTTGCAAATGAGCCAAGCGCCCCTATTTATAGGCTGAACAGAGACTCGGGCACGGCCCCGTGTCCACCTTCCTTCTCTTTCTTCATTAATTGCAGTTTGTCTGCATTAGTTGACCACGTCCCCGTGTCCGCTGGGCACGCCCCCGTGTGCAGAAGCGTATCTGTACTATCAAGATTTCCCCAGATTCTGCGAATCTTAGAGTTGACCACGGCCCCGTGTCCGCTGGGCACGCCCCCGTGGTGGGTGATAAAAGCTTCTACAGCTTTGTCTTTTCTGCAATCACTTGGGCACGCCCCCGTGCTCATTGAGCACGGGGCGTGTTCAGCCTTCTATTCTCTTATTTTGCTTGGGAAGATGCTGTCGGGGAGGTCGGGTATGCCACGTTTGTTCCTTTTCTTGTATTTATGTTAGATTTAGCTGCCTTTTTGCTTCTTTTGTTCATTTGAGCTCATTTGATTCTGAAAATACAAAAGGAAGACAAAAACACACTTTTTCCAACATTAGTACTAAAAAGGGTTAGTTTTATGCCACAATTGATGTAATTTATATGTTGCATTTTGTGCACATCAAATACCCCCACACTTGAATCTTTGCTTGTCCTCAAGCAAAACTCTTTATTTTGTGGCTTTACACTCCCAAATGGAATGGGTAGAAGAGAAGGTTTTTTGGGCTTGTCGTAGAGTGTCGGGATTTCCAAGATTCTTTATTTAGTTTTATTTTTATTTATTTACAATCCTATTCGTCATGATTTATTGAAAACATTCCATAAGATAAATTACTTATTAGGGCATAACATGCCTTTTTAAAATTCCACTTATATACAAGTTCACATACCTCACGGGGATCACTCAACACTCGGCCGAAGATGTATTTTATTGGATCACTCGAGAGCGGCATGGAACTTACTCCTACCATAAGCTTGCCAAGCAATTAATCCTCCTCCTTTTTAACTATATACCTTTGTAAATATCAAGAGGACTTTTAGGTGAAGGGTTAGGCTTGGGTTAAAGGTAGGTGGTTGGGTTAGTGGTTAGTAAAAGGGCGAAAGGCGTCGGTTTTCGTAAGACTTTTTATTTTTGAAATTTTTATTTTGATGAAGCCATTATTCAAACAAAGTTATTTTTGATAAACTTGTTTGTTTATTTCTCTTTTGCTTCATCATCATCATCATTTTTTTTAAGTCATAAGAAAAACCGAGCTTGTTACTAAAACAAAAGGGTTAAAAATAAAAAGATTTTGGTGGGTAAAAGGGTGTTTGTTTTGGGTTATGAAATGAAAAGGTTTAGGCTCAAAGGGGTTAACTAGGGGGATTTTGTGACAACCCTCACTAAACCAGGTATCCGTACGACTTAATTAATAATTAATTACTGCTTAATTACTGTGCTTGCTTGAACTTGTGGATAAACTGCTACTTGAATACTGATACATGTACTTACTTGCATCATACTTTACTTGCTGTCACTCCATGTTTTGCTTACAACACCTTTGTGACAACCTTGATGCACCAAAAGCACAGTAGCACAATGAACGTATAACCTATTAAACGTGCTGTCATAACTAGCACCAGGCAGGTACTGCCTCTAAGGCCTGTAAGAGCCTGAGATAGTTTGCTACACTAGTGGTGAGTGTAGGGATATAAGGGTTGTAGAACTGCGTCACTAGGAATAAATTACAGTGACCGGATGTGCCTAAAACGTACTCTAAGTACAAAATTCAGCACTTTAATTAAAATTCAGCATTTGGCTAACTAATAAAGTGCCAAGACATGAGGAAAATATTCCCGACACTTTTGAGGAATAAGTTGTGTCACTAAAAATAATAATAACGACACTTTAAAGCTTTGTTAAGCACTTTAACGGATCTCTATCCAACCGAACAACCGGACTTTACCCGGAACATAAAAATGTTGTCATCAACACTGTTTTTCTTTTTCTGAGCCAGTTAGGGTCCCTGAATACCCTAACACCCGTCACAACTTACTACACACTAGTAACCGAGTTAACCTCCACACTTAACTAACTAATACTTAAGGTTTAGTTGGAATCTAACCGGATTACCCCCCCCCCCCCCCTAACCAAACCGTTCCCTAGGGGGGACACCCTTGTACTAATGGTGATTTAAATAATCAAGTTGCCTAATATCTTGCATACATATGAACCATTGGACCATAAACTCTAACTTTGCCTATAAGTTCTGTTGGTGCACTACATCTGTCGACTACGTCTTGTATCGAGTCTAGTAGAATTTAGGTTAGACAATGGCACAAAATCCAAGAAACATGTTTTAGAGGTGATTTCGCTTTTGTGTCAAGATCTGATTCCGCTTATGTGTCATGTACATAAGAGTGGAATCAGTTTCAGGTGATTCCGCTTATATGTCATGTACATAAGAGTGGAATCAGTTACAGGTGATTCCGCTTTTGTGTCATGTCCGTATGAGCGGAATCATGACATCTATATATAGGTCCTAAAAGCGAAATCACATAGAAGGAAGGTGAGGTCTTGTATGGTACGGCGAAGCCCTGCCAAATCGTCTCCAGAGCTTGTAAACTGTTAGAAGATCAATAAATTGAGACAAATTAGTGAAATCAAGCTAAACAAAGACTGAATCAATGAATTCCGCCTCTGATTCAGTCTGAGCACTCTTCTGATCGACTCGTTAGGTCGTTTCGCGATCCTACAAGTGGTATCAGAGCTCAGGAGGAAGAGTTCTTACCGTTTAGTTCGTTTTTCGTTCAAAATTCTGATTTCTACACCTTCTTTCATCATTTCAGAGAGATTTACTGGTCAAAATTGGATCAAAATTTCACAGATCATAGAAAATTGAACATAGACAAATCCTTGAAAGTTTGAGACTGAAATTCGGAGTAAAAATGGACCAAATTGATGCCCGAAGTGATTCCGCTTTTATGGACATTTGATGATTCCGCTTTTATGACCATAATTAACATCTGATTTCGCTCCAAGGACCAAGTGATTTCGCTTTTGTGTCACCATAAGATTCTGATTTCGTTTTTGTGATCACCTGATTCCGCTCATACGTCACTTTGTGATTCCACTCATACGTCACTTTGTGATTCCGCTCATACGTCACTTTGTGATTCCGCTCATACGTCACTTTGTGATTCCACTCATACGTCACTTAGTGATTCCACTTATACGAACATCAGTGATTCCACTTATACGAACATCAGTGATTCCACTTATACGGACATAAGTGATTCCACTCTTGTGAACATCAGGGTTCCACTTTTGTGAACATTTGGGATTTCATTTTTGTGATATTTCAGAAAACTTATCGGGATTGTTCGAAAAATGGCAAAGGTCTTTGATGAAAAAGAAAACAATGATCTTAAAAGGTTAAATGATTGGTATCGAGGATATTTCAGTAGTTCCTATCAGAAATTGCCCAAAGAGGTTTGGAGTAAACGTTTCGAATGTTTTTTGAGTAAGGAAGATGAGAAATTGGATGATTTGGAAAAACGTTTTGATCGTTTGATTGACTATTTGAAAGAAAATCAAATAGTAATATCAGAAGTTGAAATGGTATCAAAGTTTGCTAATGGATTACCTGCTGAATGGGATGTTTTTTTGAAAAATCTGAGAGAAAATTCAAGTTTTTCAAAATTATCTCTGAATAAATTCATCAGTAAACTGAAAAATCATGATTATGAACTTTATCAAAAGAAGAGAGATGTGTTGGATAAGATAAAAATGAATTTAGATGATTTGAATTTAGATGTAATAAATGAAATAAACAAAAGAATCAATGTTTGTTGGGCAGCAAAAAGAAATTTGATATATGATATGAAAAGGGGTTGTTATATTGATGATAATGGAAATTCTATTGATCTTGTTACAATCTTTGGTGCAGGTACATATAAGATAGAGAAAGAACAAGATCCAAAGAATGAAGAATCTGTGAAGAATGAATCTTCAAATTCTGAATCAGTGTGCTCCAAATGTGACAATTTTAAGACTGACAATGACAAACTCTTGAAGGATGCGGAAAGTTTGGAATCGGATGTCGAGAAGTTGAAAAATGAGAAGCAAACTGATGTAAAAAGGATTCTGGATTTACAGGGAAATTGTGAAAAGCTGAAAGCTGAAAATGTTAAACTGTTAAATGACTTGAACAGTTTGACATCAGAAAACAAAATTTTTGAAGAAAAAATTAAAAGTTTTGAAAATGAAAAATCAAAGATTGAGAAAGATTTTCAAAGTCAAATAAAAATTTTTGAAGATGAGAGAGATTTGTTTGGTAAAAACAATCTTGAAAAACAAATTGAAATCAATTCTCATCTTGAAAAGATTATTCAACTTGAAAAAGAGGCAGCATGTGCTCAAAAGAAAATCAATGAATGGGAAGAAAAGTTGAAGGTGTTTGTGAATACATCAACTATTCCTTGCCCAAAACCTTTAAATTCTGTTCCAATAAGTGACGATGTCACAAACTTTGACATTGTCAAAGTTGAAGATTGGGATGAGAAATCTGATGATGAAAATAAAAAAAATTGAAAAACAAAAATTGTTTTTGAAATTAAAAGAAAAATTTCAGAAAACTGTTCTACAATCAACTGAAAAGGGAGAATGCTCTAAGCAAAAACCTTTGAAGAAGAAAGTGGAACAGAATAAAAAAGATAATAAAAGCTCATCAGATCGATCATCCAATCAAAATCAAAAATCACAAAAATTGAAAAATGAAAACTAAAAAACTGTTGGTAATAAGTGGTGCAGGTTGGACCACAGTGCTCAAAAGTCAAATCCAGCAAACAAGAGGAGCAAGGATTATCACCATGCCAAACAGTGCTATGATCTGAATGTTTGGACTGAAAATGGTGATTGGTACGGTAACAGAGTGTGTTACAGATGTGGCTATCAAGGACACATTGCTGTTAACTGCCAGAGTTGGAGGTTTGAATCAAGGAGATGCTTTAACTGTAACATCATTGGCCATATTGCTAGAGATTGCTCAATGAGATCAATAAGAAGATCAAGGGTTGAATCTCAGAAGCAGGTAAAGATACCAGTCTCTGTCAAGCCCAAAGAACAGAAAGTTCAAGAACCGAAAGTTCAAGAACCGAAAGTAAAGCTTTCACAGGGTAAAAAAGACAGACTGAGGAAGAAGAGGAAGAAGGCGAGAGAGTATCTCGAAAGGATTTTGTCCTCGGATACAACTGGTAAAACAGATAATGATAAATCGTCTTGCTCGCCAAAGACTAACAAATCAAGCAAAACGAATTCATCGGATACAAATCTGAGGACGAAAGAAGAAAAGAAGAAGAAGAAGAAAATGGTCGGCGATGAATCTGACATGTCGAAGTCAGACAAGCCACCTTCAGGCGATGAATCTGGCTCATCAAAGTCAGACAAGCCACATTCAGGCAATGATTCTGGTATGGTAAAGCCAGAAGAGCCATGTGTTGAGGTAAAAAATGAGAATTCTGGTCTAACAATGGATAATGCAAATTTTCCACCATTGTTGAACAAGAATTCAAAATCACCCAAGGACCGTCAGGCTTGGGTGAATCTGTTTAAATGAAAAACCTGACTTGCCGGAGTTCCCAGGTTGGTAAGCGTGGAACATGAATCGGCACATTTCTTGAGAAATTCACGAAAGTGATTTCGACTTACAAGTGGTAAATCAGGGACATTAAGTTGTACTTGATTTTCTACAAGTTATGTTTGTGAATTGATCTTAAAAATGTTAGTTTTTACAAGTGATTGAAGAAAACAAAGTGATGAAAGATCCCCGAATTTGTGAAAAGACACACAAAACTTATTTTCCGGAAAAACCATTTTGATTAAAACAAACTTAAGTGTTTTGAAATCACTATGGGAAAATGTTTTGTTGTCAGGGGGAGTTCTGATTGTTCAAGCCAAGTGAATGGAGAATTGAAATAATTCTCATCATGTTGTCACATTTCTTGTACAATTTATTTTCAAATTTTCCCAGAAAATCAAAATTGAGACATATTTTGATTTTAGGGGGAGTAAAAATTTTAAAAAAAATTTGAAAATTTGAAAATGTCAAAAACATTGAAAAAAGCAAAAAATGAGTTTTGTTGTCAAAAAGAGGAAATGATAGAAAATCAGTGAGACTGTCACAGCATGCTAAAGAAATGGAAAGATAAAATGTGATAAACGGTCTCACTAAAGATGTGACGATAGGCTCAGCTAGACTAGTAGATTTGCGATAACGATACAAACTTAAATGAAAAAGCCTAGTTCAAGTGGGAAACATGGTCGAAAGCATAGTACTTAGTTTTGTTCTTCTTGATTGTGTGCCTACTCAGTAATCGCTGATTGTCGAAAGACATAAAACTGGTTAAGTTTGTGAACTTTCACAACTTTGCTAAAAAGTCGCTGTGATTGTGTATTTCATTTTGCAAAGATTTAAACTTGTTTTATTTCTTTATTTTGTTTAAGCATCGGACATCCTCTGCGTATACGTGAGTATCGACCTGGATGTTGTTGCCTAAACGTTCTGCTTTATTTTCTTTGGTGTTTCGTTTAAGCTTTGGATCACCTCTACGTATACGGAAGTATCGACCTGGTGGTTAAAGCCTAAACAACTTCAACTTGTTTTATTTTTCTTATTTTGTTTAAACATTGGACTTTCTCTGCGTATACGGAAGTATCGACCTGATTGTTAATGTTTAAACATTCTGCTTTGTTTTCGCACAAATCACAGTTGATAAAGTTTAAAGGCATTACTTGAGTCATTGTATTGCATGATGAGGGGATATGCTGAGATCGTGGGGTCCATAAGAATTTAGTGCTATCTAAATATACCTAAACGTATCGGTAAGCATTTCGAAAGTTTTTAGATTGAGTTTAAGAGGACAACTATATCGTCAATCAATGTGAATCGTTTAGAACTTAAAATGTCTAAAAGCTTAACGGTGCTTGTGATGTGTCTCAAAAACTGATATGATCCTCTTTTGCAAACTCACAAAAATATGTTTGTACATATTTCATTTCTGCAATTAATTTCTGTTATTGCATTTGTGTTTCATATTTGAAAAATCCAAAAAGATTTTTGGCAACTGATGATGAAAAGCTGATATTCAAAATCTCAAAGGCTAAACAAGATGAACAGTTGGGTTGGTTAAATGATTCTTAAATGTTTAGTTGATTCATTTAGTTGAATCACAACATTGTTTGTTTGTAATAGAGTGTTTGAGTTGTGTAGGTTTCTGTTCCTGTTGCTACGGAAAGCCAGGAGATACATCAGAACCTGAGAAGAGCCTAATCTGATAAAGCCAGGATTTGATTTCAATGGTGATAACAAATTCCAGACAGCGATCCTAGTTCGATGATAGGGGGAGTCTGACGAGAGTTAGAACCAGAGAAAGATCCAGGTACATGATTCCAGGAAGAGTTCCTGAAGAAGACCGATAGAGAGAGAAAAGCCCAGAGACTGATCAAGATTGAAGAAGTGAAGACATAGCATTGTCGTGACTCGATACTCGACTCCGTCAACATCTGAGGGGGAGTCTGTTGGTGCACTACATCTGTTGACTACGTCTTGTATCGAGTCTAGTAGAATTTAGGTTAGACAATGGCACAAAATCCAAGAAACATGTTTTAGAGGTGATTTCGCTTTTGTGTCAAGATCTGATTCCGCTTA
The DNA here is from genome assembly GCA_030545235.1 of Helianthus tuberosus. Lineage (NCBI taxonomy): Eukaryota > Viridiplantae > Streptophyta > Magnoliopsida > Asterales > Asteraceae > Helianthus > Helianthus tuberosus. Next base: position 8,530,454 of record JARYGA010059765.1, read on the forward strand.
TGTGTCATGTACATAAGAGTGGAATCAGTTTCAGGTAATTCCGCTTATATGTCATGTACATAAGAGTGGAATCAGTTACAGGTGATTCCGCTTTTGTGTCATGTCCGTATGAGCGGAATCATGACATCTATATATAGGTCCTAAAAGCGAAATCACATAGAAGGAAGGTGAGGTCTTGTATGGTACGGCGAAGCCCTGCCAAATCGTCTCCAGAGCTTTTAAACTGTTAGAAGATCAATAAATTGAGACAAATTAGTGAAATCAAGCTAAACAAAGACTGAATCAATGAATTCCGCCTCTGATTCAGTCTAAGCACTCTTCTGATCGACTCGTTAGGTCGTTTCGCGATCCTACAAGTTCCTACCTTAACACACATTCTTTCCCACACTTAAGCTCTCAACAAAAACACTCTCTCTCTCTCTCTCAAAAGAAGCTACGGCCGAACACCCCTTCAACATCCATCAATTTTTCGAGTTTAGTTCAAGCCATTCCAAGCTCACACAAGTGTTAAGGATCACCTACAAGGAAGCTTGGTGCAATCGGAAGGCGAAGGACCTCACTCTATTGCTTTTATCCACTCATTTTGCGTCTAGATTCTTCCCTAGCCTCGAGCTAGTAGTAAGTTGCTTGAATCACACTCTCGAACTATTTTGAAGTGGTTAAAATGTTATGTAACGGCTAAAACTCGTAAACATACAAGTTGATACATAAAAGTCTACTAAAAATGCTAGTAATGGTGGTCAAAAGCTTGAATGTTGTGTAAATCTTGTAGTATTTGATTTGTGTGGTTATTTAGGCCCGATCTATGTTGTGGTAGCTCGGATCATCGTTTAACCCGGATTGGTCATGATCATGGATAATGACATAAAGCTTGTTTAAGTGTAACAAGGGTTAAGTGATGAAACTCTACCATACATCAAACTTGAACTTGTGTAAAAATGATTTTACTTACGAAATAGTGTTTAAAACTAGTAGATCTACGGATCTACAAGCGGTATTTTCAAAGGACCGAGTGTCAAAGAAACCATATTTTTCTAAAAATGGATCTTACATGAGCAAGAATGATTTTTAGAACACACAAGTGTGTAAACACTTGTGTAGCACTAAGTTTCGACAAAATAACTATCTTTGTAAAAATTGATAAGAAGTTGTAAAGATGGAATTTCTTTAAAAACGGGGTTTTTACGAAACCGGATTGATTTATATAAAGATCCACTAAAAGTAATGGAATTTACTTTATATTCTTGGATAAAACGCAAGTTCATGTAATTTATGCGATATACATATTTATTTACTAGTTTGTTGTTTTGGACATTGTTTTGATTGAATGAAAAGAATGTTGGTTTGATTTATGAAAGAAAATGATACGCTTAAAAGCGTGGCCACCTCCAGTTACAGGGGAAACTCTGGCGAAATTTTTCCAAAAACCTAACACTTAGAAATATTTTCACTATAAGTGTTAGAAATACTTTTCGACTTGTTTTCAAATTATAGATTTCGCCACGACTTTATTTACAAAACATCAGAGGTGGAATTTCACAAAATAAAACTTGGTAAATATATATTTAGTATATATTTTTCATAAAGTCACTTGATATGTGTTTATGATTATTTTGTGAAAATACTAGTATTATTTTTAGGGTAAAAATAATACTATCGAATGTTAATGGATCCAAAATAATACGAACGTCTCTACGATAAATATATAAGTTACACCGGTAATTATTATTACCACTCGATCATTAAAACGTAACTTACGCATTTTAAGAAAATATGACTTAACGCGTATTTTTGTCAAGGTATTATTTTGGGAAAATTTATGTAATAGAAAATATAATATTTTTTAGAAGAATATTTATATTTTGGAGTTAGAAATAAAATATATTTTAAGTGAGACTTAATAATATATTTCGAACACACATGTATTAAATCCCCCATCCTTAGGAAGGAAAATGATTACCAAGTATTTACTAAATGTAAACATGAAATAGTTGTCTAACTAGTTCCCAAAAACTTAAACCATAAAGCTAAGGCACGGCCGTCCGTCTAATAGAATTAGTACGTGTAGGTCGTCACACAGCTGCTTGATCAGGAGACATACTTGGTAGAGACGCACCACTGTGAGTTCATGTCCCCCTTTTCTCTTAACTGTTTTCAGTTTTCTAAACTGCGGGGGTGAAATACATGTTACTATGATTACGAGTACTTTATACATGGTATGGTTAGCGTAAGGAGGGTTACTACTTAGATCATGTGAGTGGGTAGGCGGGAACTGGAGGCCATTAATCCTCATTGTAGGACCGAGGGACGTAAGCGGTAGATCTATCTGGGTGTAGCGAGCCCAACTCCAGGTCCAACAGTACGGATCTCGGGGTGACTTTGTGCCCAACGCAAAATCCGCTAGGTTTGAGTCTTCCTATTTGCACTTCACACATATCAATGGCCTTGCAAACCATTGGTGATCTCTTTTTCCTTATTTGCTACATACCAGGATTTTTATATATACAAAGGTCTATTTACTCACTTACACATGAACTCGCTCAACATTATTGTTGATTTTTCAACTTACATGTATTTCAGGGAATTAAAGGATCTGGCGCGGTATGACACGTTTTCCCGCTGTACTAGTTACGAGGTCATCCGGGTTTGGGGAATGTGACTCTTTCCTGGACAAGTCACAGTCCTTAAACTGTGTTTATGTCATGTTGATGCTTGTGTTTGTTGAACAATGTCGTTAGGATGTGTTTCCGTTGAGACAATGTTGTTGTATTTGGTTTTTAAAACTTAATTAAATGGATGATCTTGCATGGTTTTATTTCATATAGCTTTGTTATGGTTAAGCTATGGTATTAAGAAGTCACACCAAAATAACCACGCTTCCGCAAAGCCAGGGTGTGACAGCTTGGTATCAGAGCTCTGATCATAGCGAACTAGGATTCCTTCTCGAGTCTAGACTATGATCACTAGGGCTCTCACGAAAACATTTTTTTTATTGCATACCATTTAAGACCAGATCCAAAACTTTTTACAAACAAATGTTGAGCACATTTATTTATTATTTATAGGCTCAGTCTGGGAGGCTGAGGCTCGGTCTGGGAGGCCGAGGTAGTTGGCTAGTGGGACTAGGAGAATTGGCTAGTGGGACTAGGAGAATTGGCTAGTGGGACTAGGAGAATTGGTTGGTGGGACTAGGAGAATTGGCTGGTGGGACTAGGAGAATTGGCTAGTGGGACTAGGAAGAGCAGTCTGGGAGGCTGGGAGGCTAGTGGGACTAGGAGAATTATTTGATTGCTTACTTGGTGACTAATGTGCTTATCTGATTGTATGACTGATTATTTGTGCACATTTGTGTTTATGTTACAGACACATGGACTCGACCGGCACTGGTGATTCAGACACCACAGGCCCTAGACCTATAGTATCAGACGACCTAGAGTCTTCAGAGCGCGAGGTTCACTCATCCGACGTTACTAGCACAGACGAGGATGACTTTTAGCCCTTTGCGTTACCTGATGGTGCTGATGAGCTCGCTGATGGCCCTTTGGCCGGGGACCTACCACTTGTAGAGATCCCTGCTCCCATACCACTTGCTTCATATCCTGCTTACGATTTGCTTCCCGACGTCGATCTGTTTGATGACGAGCCCTTAGAGGATGAGGTTCAGGGCGAGGCCCTTCTTGCTGCTGGAGATCTTTTGTTGATCGCAGATGCTCCCGCTGAGGAGTCACCTGCTCACTCTCCGGTCCCAGACTCTTTCGAGTCTGTGGCCTCCGCACCTTCACACACTCAGAGTGCGCAGCACTTTTCTCACGGTTCAGATCCAGATAGAGCATCCTCTGTTGCCCCTGCTTCTAGCTTTGCTTTCGACCACGATGTTGAGGATGACTCCGATCCTGTCTTTCCCCCAGGATTCGACCCAGATGAGGATATAGAGTTTATACCCATGGATCAGCCTATGGAGGATCCGGTCGACCCAGTTGACCCAGTTGATCCCATCGACCCTGAGTTTGATTTTGAGATGGCCTTTGATGATCCCGAGCCTGCCATGGCCCTTGAGCCAGTGGCTGCTCCTGACCCAGTGCTTGAGCATGACCCTGCTCATGCTGGCATGCCTATTGATCCTGTGATTGCTGACCTACCCATTGATGATCACCCTGCTGATGCACCACTACTGGAGGGTGACCATGTTATTGCTGCTGATCATGTTGATCCCCCACTTATCGCTGATGTACCTGCTGACCCTCTTGTTGCACCCCACCTTGACCCTATGCCTGTGCAGATTGATCGAGCACTTTTTGATGCACAGATTGACCCACGAGATGAGCACGCCCAGCATGGGTGGATTCCTGCTGATGATGAGGTTCCACCTATTCCCCCTCAGATCACTGATACCCGTCACGTTGATACCTCTTTTACTTTCCCTCAGTTTACACCTCCAGCACGACCTGGAGAGGGTTCTTCGGCCCATCCCTTTGGGCATGTGCCGACGTCTGTTCCCGTTATGCCACAGTTTTCACCTGTTTTACCCTTGTTCCTCCATTTCATGTGACACCTTTTGATCCAGCCAGCGAGCCGTTTCTCTGGACGTCACCTTCTGTTATGCCACCGACCGACACCTACCATCCTTTCCATATGGGGTATTCTATTGAGGACGTTCTGATGTCGTTTGTTGTCCAGCAGGAGGCGCTCACACGGCGTATTCAGGAGCTCGAGAGAGCTCAGCCACCGCCGTGCCAGTGTCAGGGTCAGACCCACCCTGTTTCTTCGCAGCACTCTCGACCATTGTTACCTGACTATGCTGCACGCCTTTTGGCACTTGAGCAGCAGGTTGCTTCTTGGTTGCGTACCCAGAGAGCCATGGAGGAGGACTGGCTCCAGTTTCGTCGTTTGTTCTACACTCACTTTCCCCCTCCTCCACCGCCATCTGTGTAGGGCTCTTCAGTACCGTATGGGTAGACGTTGGTGAGAAGACGGCGAATGCTTTTGACTGCACAGCATTTTTGGAGACTACATTTTGATTCTGACTTTTGTTGATCATGTATATGAGATGTATTGACACTGATTTGATATAGTTTTTGGACTAGGGTGATGTAGCCCTTAGTCGACTGATGTTGTATGACACTGTGATGTACTTGTACGCTTACTATGTGGTCTCAATATATGGCAATCGCAGTATTCTCATCATATTTGATGCTTGATTTGGTTATTTATATTCTATGACATGGGATGTTGTGTGATTGATGTTTGTGACATGGGATGTTGTGTGATTGATATGATTATAACATGAGATGTTATGTACTATTACTATCATAATAAAGCGTATGTATTATAACATGGGATCTTTACTATGGCCTGACCGACGTAAACCCATCTTTTAGAAGATGCCGCCGAGACGTCAAACGCCGATGCCTACCAATGAGGCAGAACTCCAACAAGTCATCGCTGCCGCCATCGCGCAATACGCCGCCTCGCGACCCAGCGGAAGCAGCTCAAACAACAATGGCAACAACAATCCACCTCATGGTAATACTAAGTCATTAAGACATACCATGACCTAATTGGATATCTATAGCAATGATGCTAATGCCGATCACATGTTATAATGTATGTGCAGGGTGCACCTACAAGCAGTTTCTAGACTGCAAGCCGGTCAACTTTGATGGCACTGGAGGTGCTGTCGCCTTTGTTCGTTGGGCTGAGAAAACTGAATTTGTTCTTCGCATGAGCAAAAGTGCACCAGACCAGCAAGTCACCTACATTTCTGGGCTATTTTTGGATGGAGCCCTATCTTGGTGGAACTTGCAAGTGCAGACACTTGGTGAAGCTGCTGCCTACGCACTAACATGGACCGAACTGAAGGAACTAATGCGCAAAAATTACTGCTCTCGCGCGGAAATCCAAAGATTGGAAACTGAGTTCTGGCATTTGAAGATGGAAGGTCCGAAGATTGAGGAATATGTTCAAAGGTTTCACGACCTGTCACAGGTGGTACCCTATATGGTCACTCCAGAATTCAAGCGGATTGAACGCTTTATTTGGGGTTTAGCTCCTCAAGTCATTAGTATGGTAACCTCTTCAAAACCGGCAATAATCACTGAGGCGATCGATCTAAGCGTAGCTTTCACTGAGGAGGCGATCCGCCTAAACAAGTTTTCTGATGTTGAGCAAAGGAAGAAGGAGACTCATGTAGAGTCGTCCGGGGATAACAAAAGGAAATTCTCGAATTTCAAACAAGGCACAAGCAGTGATGGCAGGAAAGGAGAACCAAGCGCACCGGTTCAAGCTATGACTGGTACTAGAAGGAAAGGAAAGGGATATATGGGTGCACATCCCAAGTGTAACTCTTGCCAACGCCATCACCCTAGCCGATGCGGGCCAAAAGTATGTGAAGCTTGTGGAAAGACTGGTCACTTGAAGGATTCTTGCTGGGCTAGTGCTGGCCGGGGAGGCCAAGGAGGATTTGGGAATAGAAATAATAATCGTGGTGGTATTGGGAATCGCCCACAGGGGAACAATGGAGGAAACGGGAATCGAGGCAACAATGTGAATCAAGCTGGTAATGCGAACCAAAACAACAATCAAGCTGGGAATGGAGCAGGAAATGGTTAAAGAATGGGTTGTTTTAACTGTGGTGACATTGGGCATTTTAAAAGGAACTGCCCAGAATTGAACCGAGCACGTGGAAGGGTTTTCAATATCGAAGCGAGGGAAGCGCGCCAGGACCCCAATGTCGTTACTGGTACGTTCCCTGTGAACCAACGCTATGCATCCGTTTTATTTGATACTGGTGCCGATTATAGCTTCGTATCGTTAGAATTTAAGAATATGCTTGGTTTAACCGCTAGTAAGTTAGATATTCCCTACTCAATCGAATTGGCCAATGGGAAGTTAGTAGAAGCCAATGAAGTTGTCAGAGGCTGTGTGATCGAATTGGGAGAGCGTGAGTTTGCTCTGGATCTACTACCAGTCCAGCTGGGAAGCTTCGACATGGTGGTAGGAATGGATTGGTTATCAGGCAACAAGGCTGAGATAGTTTGTCACGAAAAGGTTGTTCGTATCCCGACCGAAGATGGCGAAACAATTGTGGTACATGGTGAAAAGCGTGATACGGCGTTAAGAATTATCAGTTGCCTGAAAGCGCGAAAGTGTTTGCAGAAAGGATGTGCTGCCTTCCTGGCACACATTGTAGACAAGAAAGCTGCAGAACCGAAAATCGAAGACATCCCTGTCGTGAGGGAATATCCAGAAGTCTTCCCAGAGGACTTGCCTGGACTGCCACCTCAGAGGCAAGTAGAGTTTCACATCGATTTAGTTCCAGGCGCCGCGCCTGTGGCTAAGGCACCTTATAGACTTGCCCCGTCTGAGAGGCAAGAATTATCGACACAACTTCAAGAGTTGTTAGACAAGGGATTTATCCGACCAAGCTTCTCGCCTTGGGGAGCTCCGGTCCTGTTTGTCAAGAAGAAGGACGGTAGTTTTCGTATGTGCATCGACTACAGAGAATTGAACAAGCTGACGATCAAGAATAGATATCCTCTGCCAAGAATCGATGATCTATTCGACCAACTGCGAGGTTCAAGCTTTTACTCAAAGATCGATTTGTGATCTGGATACCATCAGTTAAGGATACAAGAGGAGAGTATCCCGAAGACAGCCTTCAGAACTCGATATGGACACTACGAGTTCCTTGTTATGCCATTTGGATTGACAAACGCACCTGCGGTCTTTATGGACTTGATGAATAGAGTTTACAAGCCGTACTTGGACAAGTTCGTGATTGTGTTTATCGACGACATCTTGATTTATTCAAGAACAAAGGCTGAGCACGAACAGCATTTAAGAGCTATTTTGGAGTTGCTGAAGAAGGAACAGTTGTATGCCAAGTTCTCTAAGTGTGAGTTTTGGCTACGTGAAGTACACTTTCTTGGACACGTGGTGAACGGAGATGGAATCCATGTGGATCCAACCAAGATCGAAGCGATCAAGAATTGGGAAACGCCAAAGACGTCAACCGAAATTCGACAATTCTTAGGTTTGGCTGGTTACTATCGAAGGTTCATTGAGGATTTTTCAAAAATCGCTCAACCATTGACGCTCCTCACGCAGAAAGATAAGAAGTTTGATTGGGGAATCAAACAGGAAGAAGCGTTCCAGATATTGAAGGATAAGCTCTGCAATGCGCCAATCTTAGCACTACCAGAAGGTACAGATGATTTCGTGGTATACTGTGACGCCTCACGTCAAGGATTGGGTTGCGTGTTGATGCAATGCCAGAAGGTTATTGCTTACGCATCGCGTCAATTGAAAGTACATGAAAAGAACTATACCACACATGATTTGGAGCTAGGCGCAGTGATATTTGCTTTAAAGATCTGGAGACACTACCTATATGGTACGAAATGTACAATTTTTACAGATCATAAGAGCCTACAACACATATTCAACCAGAAGGAGTTGAATATGAGACAAAGACGATGGGTTGAGTTGTTAAATGATTACGACTGCGAGATAAAGTACCACCCAGGGAAGGCGAATGTGGTCGCCGATGCCCTAAGTCGAAAGGAGAGGATCAAGCCCATAAGGGTTAGGGCTTTAGAAATGATTATCCAAACCGATCTTTCCTTGCGCATTCGCGCCGCACAGAAAGAAGCTCTTAAGGAAAGAAATCTTGAAGAAGAATATCTCCGTGGGATGGAGAAGCTATTGGTGCCAAACGAGGAAGGAACGTTATGTTTTGAGAAAAGGATTTGGGTTCCTCTGTTTGGTGGTTTAAGGAAAGTTATTTTTGATGAAGCTCACAAATCGCGGTACTCTATCCATCCAGGAGCGGATAAGATGTACCAAGATCTCAAGGATTACTATTGGTGGCCTAGGATGAAGGGCGATGTTGCTGTTTATGTGAGCAAGTGTCTAACGTATGCTAAGGTGAAAGCGGAATACCAGAAGCCTTCAGGACTTCTGCAACAACCTGAGATTCCCAAATGGAAATGGGAACAAATCTCCATGGATTTTATTACAAAGTTGCCAAGAACGCCAAGAGGTCATGACACTATCTGGGTGATAGTTGACCGCCTAACAAAGTCCGCACACTTTCTGCCAATCAAAGAGAAGGATAACACTAGCAAATTGGCTTAAATTTACATGGGAGAGATCGTCGCACGTCATGGAGTGCCTCTCTCGATCATCTCTGATAGAGACGGAAGGTTTGTGTCAAGGATATGGCAATCCTTCCAAGAAGCTTTTGGCTCACAATTAAATCCGAGCACTGCGTTTCATCCGCAAACTGACGGTCAAAGCGAGCGAACGATTCAGACGTTAGAAGATATGCTGAGAGCATGTGTAACGGATTTGGGCGGTAGCTGGGATAAGCATTTGCCACTGGTCGAATTTTCATACAACAACAGCTACCACACCAGTATTGGAGCCGCGCCATTCGAAGCTCTTTACGGACGCAAGTGTCGATCACCCCTATGCTGGGCTGACGCAGGTGATAGACAGCTTGTTGGTCCCGAAATCGTCCAAGAGACGACAGACAAGATTGCGCAGATTCAAAAACGCATCAAAGCAGCTCGCGAAAGACAGAAAGCCTATGCAGATCCAAACCGAAAACATTTGGAATTCCAAGTTAGAGATATGGTTTTATTGAAAGTTTCACCCTGGAAGGGTGTGGCCCGCTTCGGAAAGCGTGGGAAGTTAAATCCGCGTTACATTGTCCGTTTCAGAATTTTGGAAAGAATAGGGCTAGTAGCATACAAGCTGGACCTACCTGCTGAACTGAATGGAGTTCACGATACATTTCATGTATCCAACCTAAAGAAAAGTCCAACTCAAGATACCGTTGTCATTCCCACCGACGAGATTCATGTTGACGACACGCTCCATTTCGTTGAAGAACCGGTTGAGGTTACGGATTGGAAAGTAAACAAGACCCGCCGGAGCAGTGTCAAGCTCGTCAAAGTTCGTTGGAATGCCAGACATGGTCCTGAATACACCTGGGAGCGTGAGGACTGGATGAAAGAGAAATACCCCCACTTATTTCCTAAGAACCCTGCATCTACAAGCAGAACTTAAAATTTCGGGATGAAATTTTTCTAACGGGGGGAGAATGTGACAACCCTCACTAAACCAGGTATCCGTACGACTTAATTAATAATTAATTACTGCTTAATTACTGTGCTTGCTTGAACTTGTGGATAAACTGCTACTTGAATACTGATACATGTACTTACTTGCATCATACTTTACTTGTTGTCACTCCATGTTTTGCTTACAGCACCTTTGTGACAACCTTGATGCACCAAAAGCACAGTAGCACAATGAACGGATAACCTATTAAACGTGCTGTCATAACTAGCACCAGGCAGGTACTGCCTCTAAGGCCTGTAAGAGCCTGAGATAGTTTGCTACACTAGTGGTGAGTGTAGGGATATAAGGGTTGTAGAACTGCGTCACTAGGAATAAATTACAGTGACCGGATGTGCCTAAAACGTACTCTAAGTACAAAATTCAGCACTTTAATTAAAATTCAGCATTTGGCTAACTAATAAAGTGCCAAGACATGAGGAAAATATTCCCGACACTTTGGAGGAATAAGTTGTGTCACTAAAAATAATAATAACAACACTTTAAAGCTTTGTTAAGCACTTTAACGGATCTCTATCCAACCGAACAACCGGACTTTACCCGGAACATAAAAATGTTGTCATCAACACTGTTTTTCTTTTTCTGAGCCAGTTAGGGTCCCTGAATACCCTAACACCCGTCACAACTTATTTCACACTAGTAACCGAGTTAACCTCCACACTTAACTAACTAATACTTAAGGTTTAGTTGGAATCTAACCGGATTACCCCCCCCCCCCCCTAACCAAACCGTCCCCTAGGGGGGACACCCTTGTACTAATGGTGATTTAAATAATCAAGTTGCCTAATATCTTGCATACATATGAACCATTGGACCATAAACTCTAACTTTGCCTATAAGTTCCTACCTTAACACACATTCTTTCCCACACTTAAGCTCTCAACAAAAACACTCTCTCTCTCTCAAAAGAAGCTACGGCCGAACACCCCTTCAACATCCATCAATTTTTCGAGTTTAGTTCAAGCCATTCCAAGCTCACACAAGTGTTAAGGATCACCTACAAGGAATCTTGGTGCAATCGGAAGGCGAAGGACCTCACTCTATTGCTTTTATCCACTCATTTTGCGTCTAGATTCTTCCCTAGCCTCGAGCTAGTAGTAAGTTGCTTGAATCACACTCTCGAACTATTTTGAAGTGGTTAAAATGTTATGTAACGGCTAAAACTCGTAAACATACAAGTTGATACATAAAAGTCTACTAAAAATGCTAGTAATGGTGGTCAAAAGCTTGAATGTTGTGTAAATCTTGTAGTATTTGATTTGTGTGGTTATTTAGGCCCGATCTATGTTGTGGTAGCTCGGATCATCGTTTAACCCGGATTGGTCATGATCATGGATTATGACATAAAGCTTGTTTAAGTGTAACAAGGGTTAAGTGATGAAACTCTACCACACATCAAACTTGAACTTGTGTAAAAATGATTTTACTTACGAAATAGTGTTTAAAACTAGTAGATCTACGGATCTACAAGCGGTATTTTCAAAGGACCGAGTGTCAAAGAAACCATATTTTTCTAAAAATGGATCTTACATGAGCAAGAATGATTTTTAGAACACACAAGTGTGTAAACACTTGTGTAGCACTAAGTTTCGACAAAATAACTATCTTTGTAAAAATTGATAAGAAGTTGTAAAGATGGAATTTCTTTAAAAACGGGGTTTTTACGAAACCGGATTGATTTATATAAAGATCCACTAAAAGTAATGGAATTTACTTTATATTCTTGGATAAAACGCAAGTTCATGTAATTTATGCGATATACATATTTATTTACTAGTTTGTTGTTTTGGACATTGTTTTGATTGAATGAAAAGAATGTTGGTTTGATTTATGAAAGAAAATGATACGCTTAAAAGCGTGGCCACCTCCAGTTACAGGGGAAACTCTGGCGAAATTTTTCCAAAAACCTAACACTTAGAAATATTTTCACTATAAGTGTTAGAAATACTTTTCGACTTGTTTTCAAATTATAGATTTCGCCACGACTTTATTTACAAAACATCGGAGGTGAAATTTCACAAAGAGTAAATTTCTGTTTTCGTCCCTGAGGTTTGTCCATTTTAACTAGTTTAGTCCAAAAATCTAATTTATAACAAAACCATCCCTAAGGTTTGCATTTCCTTATGCTTTTCATCCCTAAGGTTTGCATTTCCTAATGTTTTTCATCCCTAAGGTTTGCATTTCTTGACGCTTTTCATCCCTAAGAATTAAATGAAAAAGTACCCTTAGGGATGAAAAGCGTTAAGAAATGCAAACTTCAGGGTTGGATTTGTTATAAATTAGATTTTTGGACTAAACTAGTTAAAATTGACAAACCTCAGGGACGAAAATAGAAATTTACACTTTCACAAAATAAAACTTGGTAAATATATATTTAGTATATATTTTTCATAAAGTCACTTGATATGTGTTTATGATTATTTTGTGAAAATACTAGTATTATTTTTAGGGTAAAAATAATACTATCGAATGTTAATGGATCCAAAATAATACGAACGTCTCTATGATAAATATATAAGTTACACCGGTAATTATTATTACCACTCGATCATTAAAACGTAACTTACGCATTTTAAGAAAATATGACTTAACGCGTATTTTTGTCAAGGTATTATTTTGGGAAAATTTATGTAATAGAAAATATAATATTTTTGAGAAGAATATTTATATTTTGGAGTTAGAAATAAAATATATTTTAAGTGAGACTTAATAATATATTTCGAACACACATGTATTAAATCCCCCATCCTTGGGAAGGAAAATGATTACCAAGTATTTACTAAATGTAAACACGAAATAGTTGTCTAACTATTTCCCAAAAACTTAAACCATAAAGCTAAGGCACGGCCGTCCGTCTAATAGAATTAGTACGTGTAGGTCGTCACACAGCTGCTTGATCAGGAGACATACTTGGTAGAGACGCACCACTGTGAGTTCATGTCCCCCTTTTCTCTTAACTGTTTTCAGTTTTCTAAACTGCGGGGGTGAAATACATGTTACTATGATTACGAGTACTTTATACATGGTATGGTTAGCGTAAGGAGGGTTACTACTTAGATCATGTGAGTGGGTAGGCGGGAACTGGAGGCCATTAATCCTCATTGTAGGACCGAGGGACGTAAGCGGTAGATCTATCTGGGTGTAGCGAGCCCAACTCCAGGTCCAACAGTACGGATCTCGGGGTGACTTTGTGCCCAACGCAAAATCCGCTAGGTTTGAGTCTTCCTATTTGCACTTCACACATATCAATGGCCTTGCAAACCATTGGTGATCTCTTTTTCCTTATTTGCTACATACCAGGATTTTTATATATACAAAGGTCTATTTACTCACTTACACATGAACTCGCTCAACATTATTGTTGATTTTTCAACTTACATGTATTTCAGGGAATTAAAGGATCTGGCGCGGTATGACACGTTTTCCCGCTGTACTAGTTACGAGGTCATCCGGGTTTGGGGAATGTGACTCTTTCCTGGACAAGTCACAGTCCTTAAACTGTGTTTATGTCATGTTGATGCTTGTGTTTGTTGAACAATGTCGTTAGGATGTGTTTCCGTTGAGACAATGTTGTTGTATTTGGTTTTTAAAACTTAATTAAATGGATGATCTTGCATGGTTTTATTTCATATAGCTTTGTTATGGTTAAGCTATGGTATTAAGAAGTCACACCAAAATAACCACGCTTCCGCAAAGCCAGGGTGTGACAGATTTTGGGTAGGTGGTAAAAAAAATAATGGTGTAGAAATAAAAAGGGTTAGTCCTAATGCCCCCGTCATTTACTTACTCGGGTTTAGGTTGGTAAGGACCGGGAATGTATCGTCGTGGCAAGTTCTAGAGTCGTAAGAACCAAGCGGCTATTCACACAAGAAACGAAAAGTGAGCATTTCGTTTAAAGATATGTATTTGTATGCTCAATAAAGGCTCAAAACTCACTTTTTGTGGGAATGGGTTTTTATGTGATCAAGTATATATAATCAAATTTTAACTAGGTTTGTCATGCCGTTTCATAATTTTCTTATGTTGGCTCTTTTTATCACGACGCTATCGGTTGTAAATTTGTAAAAATATAACCTTTTTAGAATTTGAAATTCCCAAATTAAACCTAGACAAGCAAAAAAAATGAAAAAAATTTGAAAAAATTTGGGGTGATTAGCGGTTCCAATAGAGTTTCGTGTAAGGCTTGTGATTAGGACTTGCAAGATTCAAAGTTTTAGCATCCCCCCCACACTTAAATTACACATTGTCCTCAATGTGTCCCAAAAATAAGTTTTTAGGTTGATTGAATGTGTAAAAAGGTGTGAAAAGGCAAAATTTTATGTTACTGGGCGTCTGGACATGGCCCCGTGGTGTCCGGGCACGGCCCCGTGTTCAGATCGCCAGTAACAAAAGTTTGTAAAAGGAAACAGAAGCCTGGGCAAGGGGCCTTTTCAATGAGCACGCCCCGTGTCCAGTTACCTGAACTGGGCATTTCCTGCAGATTGTGCAGCACGGGGCCGTGTTGGGTGGGCACGGCCCGTGCTGAACTTGCTGTAATGTAGAAAAATTTTTCGGGTGGCCTTGTTTTCGTGCATGGGGTGCTGGTTCAAGTTTCCCTTGTTAACCTTCACCATCCCGAGTGTGTTTTATCCATTACAACATCATCCAAACACCAAATTAAAACCACCATTCATTAAAACTAACACATTACATAAGATCCTAGAAAATTTAAAGACAAGGCAAGAAAATAAAAAGCTTAAAGGTCCTAAGATAGACGGGTCAAATGGTACACAAAATCATCCTAAGGAGTTCTACTTTTATCAAAATTTCCGGAAATAATTTTCAGGTTTACAGGATTTGTAGAACTTTGGACCGAGGGGTATTCCATAGATGTTTATTAAAGCCACTCTTCTATTTCCCTTGGGAGAAAGAAGGCGGGGTCGTTTTCTTCAACATCTTGTGGAGGGGTAGTGACACCAAAAGGAACCCCTTGTAGTACGTCCCGAGGGGGCTTCGGATGTATGGCGTACCATTTGGCCGGTATGATGACTTCGGGAACCACATTCCATGCCCTTTGGGTAATGATTGGAACCCAAGGAGGAGAGGCGAGAATGTTCAACCTTTGGTGCAAAAGGTTGACATCTCGAAGACATCCCTCTAGTCCCACCGTCAAATGATTGATACGGTCGACCAATGCTTCTTCCACTCCCGTCATCTCATCAATGGCTTCTCTTAAAGCGTAAACATAGTTTACAAGAGAATCTTCAACCGTTGATGACCTTCTTCCTTGTCGGTTGTTCCTAGAGTCTGATGAAGATGTTCCGCTAGTTCTGTTTGCCATTCTGAGAAAACATACCGAAAAGAGCTCAATTTTATGTAAACAGTACCTCGGACACGGCCCCGTTCTCAATGAGCACGGCCCCGTGTTCAGATATCTGCAGATTTTTGGAACAAAGAATCTTGGTGTTTTAATTTGTTTTCGTGATTTTTAAAACGTTTTTAAGCAGAAACAACTTAAAACATTGTTGTAGAACTTATTTTTAACAAGATTCCTTGAATAAAAATCTAACAAACATCTCAATAAGGCTTGGAATTATGGAGATTTCAAGCTCTAATGGAGGTGTCAAGAGAAATTGAAAAAAAGGTAATGGAAAAAAGTGGAAAAGACAAGATGGTTGTTGGGAACCTTCTTTAGAATATACCTAGGATGGTATGTGGGAAGATCCACCAGATCTTTGTCTTTGGAATGGTCCATATGTGCAGGAATCTTGCTGCATTTATAGAAAATGACAACACGCTGCACACGGCCCCGTGTCGGCTGGACACGGCCCCGTGTGCAGATGAAATCCTCACACACTTTGTCCGTATTTTGACACGAAATTAGACGAGAATCTTTGGCTGAACACGGGGGCGTGCTGACCTGGACACGGCCCCGTGTCTAGAGGTTGTTTTATGGAGTTTCTTCTATTCCTAAGGAATTCATCTGGATCGGGCGGTTCCTTACTGGATGGAACAACCCCAAAGTGCCTAAGATACCTTAATTGCTCTAGATTAAGACGAGAAAGCAAGAGGTTGTCGGTGAGGGTGATTCCTATGCTAAATGTAGGTGGACAAGTCCAACCCTTTCCCGGGCTCTCGTTAAATAAGGTGTATGCCGAATCGCTCAGATCTATGTATGCATCGAACGAAGTCGATGGGGAGTCCTTCACGGCACAATCGACACAGGGACGACTATCGCTCAAGTCCTCGCTAGAGTTAGAGGTACCATCGGGAACAACGAAGTTGTTTTTATTTGAATGCGATCCCAACAATTCTTCTTGGTTATCGTCTTGAGATAAATTATTGAAATCCATCCTAAGTTATTTTAACCAATTAAGAATTAGATCTTCCATTTGAAATAGTTCATCAAGAAGCATTTCTCCTTGAAGATCCGGTTGTGAGCATTCGAGGGAGAGATATGGATTATTTTTACTTTCACCCCTCTTAAGGCTACAGGAAAACAATGGGTCTATATAGTGGGGCTTATAATTTAGAAAATAACATTCTAATTCTTTTTGGGAACCACCACATATTTGACACCACGTACCATAAGAGTGCCGAAAGTAAAAAATATCAGTATCACTCATGTTTGTGTCAGAAGTTACCAACCGTCGGGATCTTACGGTTCTGTTTTCAGTAGCTGAAACTTGGGCACGGGGCGTGTTGAGTGGGCACGGCCCCGTGTTCAGCTTACTGTCTGACTTAAAACAGGATTGCCAGTTCCAAGGATTGGGCACGGGGCGTGTTCAGCGGGCACGGCCCGTGCTGAGTTATGCAGAAGCTGAAAAACTAAGAAAATCCTAAAAACAGAAAAATTAGAAAAAAAATGATTAAGCCGCTGATTCTTAACTTTCTTAAAATCCTTGTGTCCCCGGCAACGGCGCCAAAAACTTGATGCGCGTGTGGTGTGATATATATTTAAGTATATTTTAACCCGTTTTTACACGTTAGCCAAGTTTTAAATTTATAAAACACGATATTTTACTAACACCAAACACACATATGGGCAAGTGCACCCATCGTGAGCGTAGTATAGTGTTGGCAAGATACCGAGGTCGTCCAAGGACACAAGAGCTTTTAGTACCGGTTTATCCTCAACGTCTAATCAAATCAAAAGTTAGAAAAAAGGTTTTTAAACTAGAAAAATAAAAACTTACTAAAATGCTGAAAAATAAAAATAAAAGTAAAAACAAATAGACAAGATGAATCACTTGGATCCGACTCGTGTTTAGTGTAACCTTTGATTATTTCCGCTCTTTTGCACTTTATAAGAGATTATCTTAGTTATTGTAGTAGGCCCCTCTTTTGAATGTGACGTTACCCTCAACCCAGTAGTTTGAGTCAGCAAGAATAGAATCCTAAAGGGTCGGATTATTGAAAGATAATTAATTAAGTTATTAATGCATATTATGGTAGGCCCCTCTTTTGAAGGTGACGTTACCCTCGGCTAAGTAGTCTGAGTCAACAGGGATACAGTCCTAAGTAGCCAGATTAAAGTATTAATAGTAGCTTACATATGAGGGGATCAAAGAGTTTGGACCCCCGCCATCCAATACCGGTGGGTATTGAAGGAGGTCCTACTAAATTTGACCCAGGTCCTTGCAGGATCTATACACTGAACAAGGCAAGACTCTTACCAAACCGTTCCCTTAACCCCCGACCAGGTAGCCAACATATCTCCATATAGACCGTGGAGATATGAATGGTGAAAATCTTTTATTTTATATAGACAGTAAAATAATGCCAAGACACCACAGACAAACGATAAGGAAGAATCACCTTCAACATAAGAAACTAGTTATTAAAGTCATTAATACATAACCAAATAAAAAGTGCGAAAAGATTAAAAATAAAAAGTATTACACTAGACACTTGTCTTCACCAAGTGATGTAAGAGACTTAGGCAAACATGGCCTTTGATTGTCAAGAACTCTTACGATCAATCTTGGATCCTGAGATGACTCACACACTCTATGATGGACAATGGATGATGGTGGTGGATGATGGTGTTGTGATGGTGGTGGGTGGTGGGTGAAGTGTGAGAGAGGTGGTGTGCCAAGGGATGGTTTGCAAATGAGCCAAGCACCCCTATTTATAGGCTGAACAGAGACTCAGGCACGGCCCCGTGTCCATTGGGCACGACCCCGTGTCCACCTTCCTTCTCTTTCTTCATTAATTGCTGTTTGTCTGCATTAGTTGACCACGCCCCTGTGTCCGCTGGGCACGCCCCCGTGTGCAAAAGCGTATCTGTACTATCAAGATTTCCCCAGATTCTGCGAATCTTAGAGTTGACCACGGCCCCGTGTCCGCTGGGCACGCCCCCGTGGTGGGTGTTAGAAGCTTCTACAGCTTTGTCTTTTTTGCAATCACTTGGGCACGCCCCCGTGCTCATTGAGCACGGGGCGTGTTCAGCCTTCTGTTCTCTTGTTTTGCTTGGGAAGATGCTGTCGGGGAGGTCGGGCATGCCACGTTTGTTCATTTTCTTGTATTTATGTTAGATTTAGCTGCCTTTTTGCTTCTTTTGTTCATTTGAGCTCATTTGATTCTGAAAATACAAAAGGAAGACAAAAACACACTTTTTCCAACATTAGTACTAAAAAGGGTTAGTTTTATGCCACAATTGATGTAATTTATATGTTGCATTTTGTGCGCATTACATAACATGCACAAGTAACACATAATAGCACACACATGTAAAAAAAATATCCACAACCTATAATTCGAGTTGCGATGCGATAGCGGTGCGATTAGCGATAAGTCGATTAGCGATTAAACTGCGATTTATTAACATGTACTCCACATAATACAACTAAAGTAACTTAAATCAGAGTGTCGATTATCAGTCAAAGAGTACAATCAATGATTAATCTAGGAATGTCAGATTCCAATTAGCAATATTTTCTTCCTTTGACTTGACTTTGACTTGTACTTTGATTTCGAAATGCGGGTTGTTACAGCCTCCCCTACTTTAGGAAATTTCATCCTGAAATTTAAGGAGCAGATGTAACAAACAGTTGTGGATACTTAGCCTTCATATCACCTTCTAGTTCCCAGGTGAACTTGGCGCCGCGTTTGCCTTCCCAGCGAACCTTCGTAATGGGAATGCGTGAGCGTCGGAGTACCTTGGTTTCTCGGCCCATAATCTAGACAGGCTATTCCATGAAGTGTAATGTTTTGTCCACTTGTTGATCCTCGAGAGGGACATGTAAATCCTAGTCGGCTAGACACTTTTTAAGGTTCGAAACGTGGAAAGTCAGGTGGACGTTACTAAGTTCCTCCGGTAGTTCGAGTCTGTAGGCCACCTTGCCAATTCTTTCCAGAATTTTAAAGGGTCCAACATATCGAGGCGCGAGCTTTCCTTTCTTGCCGAATCTGATCACCCCCTTCCAAGGTGCAACCTTCAGGAGTACGTGATCGCCAACGTCAAATTCAAGGGGCTTGCGGCGTCTATCGGCGTAACCCTTTTGTCTACTTCAAGCTTTCAGCAGATTGTCTCGAATTTGGAGAATTTTGTCAGTCGTTTCTTGCAACAGCTCAGGAGCGGTAATTTGCGCATCTCCGATCTCGTGCCACACAATAGGCGATCGACATTTTCTCCCGTATAATGTCTCAAATGGTGCCATTTAGATGCTAGAGTGATAACTGCTATTGGACGAGAATTCGACTAAAGGTAAATGTGAATCCCAATTACCACCGAAATCTATCAAACACGAGCGAAGCATGTCTTCGAGTGTACGAATCGTGCGTTCTATCTGACCGTCAGTCTGGGGATGGAAAGCAGTACTATGATTGAGAGTAGTACCGAGGAGTTCAACAATATCCATAACCTATAATTCGAGTTGCGATGCGATAGCGGTGTGATTAGCGATTAAACTGTGATTTATAAACATGTACTCCACATAATACAACTAAAGTAACTTAAATCAGAGTGTCGATTATCAGTCAAAGAGTACAATCAATGATTAATCAAGGAATGTCAGATTCCAATTAGCAATATTTTCTTCCTTTGACTTTGACTTGTACTTTGGGTTGTTACATTTGACGTTTTATATTTCAACCAGTGTTGTAAAAGTCACTAGGCGGTCCCTAGTCGGCCGACTGGGGAGTTGGGAGTAATCGGAGTATTCGGAGAGTACTCGGGGAGTATGCGGACATGGTAACTATAAAGAAAATTAATTGTTATATATTATATATATGTTAAAATAAGCATAATTCATGTCAACCGAGTATAATTTAAAATGAAACATGTTTAAAGTTCAAATATTCTGAATACAAGTCCGACTAGTCTGAGTACAAGGTCGAGTAGTCCGAGTACAAGGTCGAGTAGTCCGAGTACAAGGCCGAGTAGGCTGATGTTGACCGATTTTGACTAATTAAAAGTCAACAAACCACGTTGACCGCCTAGACCGACTAGGCCGACTCTTTCCGACTACGTCCGACTAGGCGCCGACTAGGCGCCGAGTTTGACCGAGTTTGACCGAGGCCGACTAATTGAGTCCGCCTAGGAGGAAGTCGCCTCGGAGGGGTTCCGAGGACCGAGTACTCGACCTTGGAATCCAACTTTTACAACACTGATTTCAACGGCGTTTTATGTGAGAAAGGATGTTTTACCTTTTTTACCCTTAATGAAGCGCGTCCACGTAATAAAATTTAAGTTATTTACGAAAACGCCACCGCGCCAATCTAGTCCATAGATTGTTTTGATCTGACGATCCATAACCGTTCTCTCCGTTCTCACACTTTTCACCGTTTTCTCTAAATCCTGACCCTATATATATATATATAATATATATGAGGGTTATCTTGAGAACGCTAAATATTGCGAGAACCGTGAGAACGAATAAAAACCAATCAAAACCGATATCTTTTAATACAAACCTCGTTGTAATAAAAATACATCAAAAAAGAATTTACAACATCAAATAATTCGTTTCTTCTCTCAAAATCACTATTACTATATTTTTTACGCTTGTGTAAATATAACAAATTTACCCATGTGTAAATGACAAACTTACACATGTGTAAATTTTCTTTATTTACGAATTCACGTAAATTTAAATGTATAAATTTAATTTCTAACATTGTATTCGAACAATAATAATAAGTGTAAAAAGAAATTTTGAATTTGAATTATTTTTTACCAAGTTCTCGTGGTTTTTTTTCATTTGTTCTCACGGTTCTCGCGATATTTAGCGTTCTCATTTAAACCCTCCCCTATATAATATATATATAAGAACAAGATTGTGTGAGAAACGTTAGGCTAATTAAGAAACGCAAGCAAAAAAAAAATGAGAAAATCGGAGTTTTTCTATCAAGTCTTTTTTTTAATATATATACACTTGTGTATATTTGTCAATTTTTAACTATACATATATGCATATACGTGCTTAAAATTGAAACATAAGTATTGTACGTCTATATTTGATGTTTGAGAGAAAGGATTTAGTTTTAGCTTCAGGGTTTAGGATTTAACTTTAAGGTTTAGTTTTAGTGCTTAGCATTGGTATTTAGGTTTAGCTTTTGGGTTTTATAGTTTAGTTTTTAGGTTTTAGAATAGGGTTTAGGGTTTAGATTTAAAATTTAGCTTTAGGATATAGGGTTAAGGTGTTGGAGTTTCTAGTTAGGGCTCAATGAGTCGGCTCCAACGCTGATAGAATAAGCTCAATCGGAGTTCGTTTGACCTAGTTTCCTACACTTCTTAAGTTAAGGACACACACACACACACACACACACACACACACACACATATATATAGGTCAGTTAACGTACAATAGGGCTTATCGTACGATACGTACGCGATCATCCCAGCCGTACGATCTGGTGCGAATTCAATCTTCCACATGCGATTTTTTCCATCTACACACCCCATGCCATTTTTCACATTACCCCATGTTGGCCATTTTTTCACATGCAATATTCAATCTTCCACATGTGATTTTGTCCATCTACACACATCCCATGCCATTTTTCACATTACCCCATGCTAGCCATTTTTCACATGCGATTTCATTTGCATGAGATTTCAAAACATGCGATTTCATGCAAGCCATTGATTTTGTCTATCTACACACCCTATACCATTTTTCACATTCCCCCATGCTAGCCATTTTTTCACATGCGATTTCATTTGCATGGGATTTCAAAACATGGGATTTCATTGCATTTTCAAGCCATGCGATTTCATTTGCCTTTTTATAACATGTGAAGATTGAATTCACACCAGATCGTACGACTGGGATGATCGCGTACATATCGTACGATAAGCCCTATTGTACTTTACACTTTTTCTATATATATATATATATATAGGGAGAGGATCATGAGAAAACTACATCTAAATGAGAAAACTAACTAAAAAAGCCTAAAAAATGCTAAAAAACATACCAAAATTTTTTATTTTTTTTACAATTTTTTATAAAAAAATCTCTATTTTTTATATATAAAAAATTTTCAAAACAAAAAAAAAATTATTGTACTGCACATGTGCATTATATGTGTACTACACATGTGCACTATATCCGTAATAGTGCACATGTGCAATACAACGAAAAAAAAACATTTTTTTTTTGAAATTTTTTTCCCATGCATAAAAACTAGCGATTTTTTTTATAAAAATCTGTAAAAAAAAATTGGTATGTTTTTATGGATCATGAGAAAACTAGTTTAAATGAGAAAACCAAAAAACTAACTAAAAAGCCTAAAAAACACACCAAATTTTTATAAAAAAATCGTTAGTTTTTATGCATGGTAAAAAAATTTCAAAAATAAAAAAAATAAAAGTAAAAGTTTTTTTGTTGTACTGCACATGTACACTATTACGGATATAGTGCACATGAGTAGTACACATATAATGCACATGTGCAGTACAACAATTTTTTTTTTGAAAAATCTTTTTTATATATAAAAATAGCGATTTTTTTATAAAAAATTGTATAAAAATTGGTATGTTTTTTAGCTTTTTTTTTAGGCTTTTTTAGTTAGTTTTCTAGTTTTCTCATTTAGATGTAGTTTTCTCATGATATATATATATATATATATAAACATATGTATAGTTTAAAAATTGACTATATATGTGTGTTTGTGCGTATAATTCAAAATTGACAATATACATATATTTATATGTCAAAAACACTCTTAAAAACATGTGATTAGAAGTATAAAAAAATGACTTAGAGAAAATGTGTGGTCTAAAGTTCTTCTCACAATGCTCAATTAACAATTATTTCTCTTAGGATCCCTACCATATATATCGGGTCACTTAAAATTTGTGACATCTTTAACTTTATACGACAATAACTAGCAACAATTAACCTAGTTGATAATATGTTGTTGAGTATTGAATCAATGAATGGTGGCCCTTTTATAACAAAACCTTACATGAGGAACTAAAACAAAACAATCGAAAAATTAATTTTTATTAAAAGAAAAATTAACACACAAAACAAACACATATAGGTGTGTGTGCGCGTACAGAGAGATAGAAAGAAGGGATGAACCCTTGTTCTTGAAAATCTTCTCAAATCATTCAATTCAAACTGAAATCGAAGTGATTATAGTGCATATTTGAAGTTTTGCTATGTAATACTTCATCCTAACACAAGGTATGTTTCAATTTCATGATATATGAAATTCTCTAGTTGGAGGAATTCATGAAATTAGAAAGTCTTAGAGGGGTGTTCATCTTTAACATGCGATTAGATGTATGTAGGAGCAACTATGATAGTCTTAAATGATAATTTTATGAAATTTTGCTCCATAACATGTTTATATGATCATTCAAGTGTATATGACATCGGATAATTCCTTAAATAATTTAAGTAAAAATTAAATAAAAACTCTGACACGGGGCCGTGTTCCTTGAACACGGGGTCGTGCACTCTCTCTTCCAGTAACACGGGGCGTGTCAAACTAACACGGGGTCTGCCACTCGTATTTTTTCGACATGGGGCCGTGTCGTTAGTGACGTAGGTCGTGTTCAACTAACGGACAACATTTTCTGACATATGAATCCGACACGGGGTCATGCTGCCCAGGCACGGGGCCGTGCTCGCGTGCTGTCACTGTCTATAAAGTCATTCTTTGGGGAGAATGTTTGGAACCATTCTCAAAAGGCAAGATCTCTGAGATTCTTCACAAATATCAGAAGAGGTATGTTCTTAAAAAGTTCTCATTTGGGCTTCTTGTCTTTTCCTCTTCTTCATCCTCCATGAACTCCATTGAAGCTTGAAGCTCCAAGCTTTAAAAGCTTCAATAGGAGGCTCATCTCTTGATTTTTAGCTCAAAGTTTTGCAAATTTATGTTGGTAAAACATTATTTTAAGTTATTTACATTCAGAAAATTGAAAATCAGTCAAAACTAACTTAAAATAAAATTTTTAGAGCTAAAAATCTAGAGTAGATGGAGCAGCACGGGGCCGTACTGAATAGTCTGACCTTTCATTCCTTTCTAATGGTTAGTCATTTTCTCTTAAGATGGCGAGCCAGTAGAGTGGAACATCTTCGACGAGCTCCGAAATTCAAAGGAGAGGAAGAAGGCTCTCAATCGAGGCCACTCTCGTAAGATACGGAGTGCCTTAAGGGAGAGCCTTGATGAAATGACATTGGTGGAGCAGGTTCTCATAGACCGAGTGAACTAGCTTGCCATGGGGCTGGAGGATTGTTTCAGAGAAATCAATCTTTTGCATCAAAAGGTTGAACATCTTGGCTTTACCTCCCATGGAGCCAATCTTCCCACAAGAAGATTGGAACCTAGCCAACGAGATCATACAACCTACGGGTTGGGATGTGGAGATTCCGGAAGTTCCTCCTATTGACGCCACTTTTGAGGTCCCAATCAACCCCGCACCCGCTCAAGACGAGGCGGAAGAAGAGCCCTTTATCTTCCTACCAAGGGAGATTGAAGAGATGCTCAACTACCTCTAGCTTGAGTATTTCTGATAAAAGCTATTAGTCCTCCATCTTCCAACATTCATAAATTTAGGAATGTGGCTTTTAGGTTGTTAAAAATCGATATCGAGACGGTATTTCCAAGATTTTATCTATCTAGCTTTAGTTTAAGGGGGGTAGGTATGGTTCGGTGACATCATTCGGGGATGGCATTCACCGCACGGTGAATGATTGCCGGTCCATCAGTGAGTGGGGATCGGTGAGTGGGGAGGGTTGATTTTGTCACACCCCTTTCTATGGCGGAAGCACGAGGTGTGATCATGAAAGGTTCTCATTGCATACGAAGAGTAAACATGCTACATGCTCATAAAATAACATCAAATACCATGATTTGAAAACATAAGTTTAGCGTTTACATCGCTAAGTCGCATAAAGCATTGTCTTAAAAGTTTACAACTTTATCCAAAATTAAACACAAGCGACATCCACGAGCATAAGCTAGACCACACGCACATCCATCCTAGTTACCTGAAATACATGTGAGTTTTTGGAAAAACGTCAACATAATGTTGGTGTGAATTCATGCAGTTTTGTATTTCATGTTTGTATACTTTGTATGAAAACATAGTTTGTGAGTAAATCAAGTTTTCATAAATCCAGTTTCATGTGTACATCACGTACCTATGTATAATTCAATTTCTTCTTGAGTACCCCACGTACTTCAAGTTATTTATCATTCTTCTTGAGTACCCCACGTACTTCAAGTTATATATCAATTCTCTTGAGTACCCCACGTACTTCAAGTTATTTATCAATTCTTGTATGGTATGTAAATACAGTATTTCTGTAATTATCAGATTGTTAATGGGTTGCAAAGCCATTAACCTGTGGCACGTCATAGGAAGTCACCAAACCTAAGGCATTTAATTGGTATATTCTGAGACACAAAAGCACCACTCGATTCTCGCCCCGACCGAGTGTGAGGCTGCCAGGCACCTGTTAGATCTAACCTTTTGTTCTGCGGTCTAGGTATATTGTTGATTAATGGTGCTTCTGTACCCTATTCGTGACACTATTTCTCATAACGCCTCCTACTTGGTTCTCGTTCTCACCAAGCGCGTTTCTTGTTATCATTTCTCATAGCGCCTTATACTTGGTTCTCGTCTCACCAAATGCGCTTCTCATATTCATATATTTCGTCACACTTGGTTCTCGTTCTCACCAAGTGTACTTCTTGTATTTATATCATACCATTTATAAATATTGTACTTTTGTACATGTATTTCACCCCCGAAGTTATAAAAACTGAAAACAGTTAAAGAGAAAAGGGGGAGCATGAACTCACAACTTTGCGTTCCTAGCGTCGTAAACTCCACCGGATTTGCTTACTTAACGTCGTAACCTATACGCGTTTTCTTATCGTTAGTCACTAGACTTGCGTCGCACAAGTACAGTCACTCTCTTTTGTGTATATTTTCTTGTGTTAAAAATATTCTTATATTTTTAACTACGTATCTTACTTATATTATTTTCTCCAAAATAAATATAAGTCTTTTGTGTTTTGCACTTTGCACCCGAATTATGTATCTTGTATTTTGTATGTGCATTTTTATGTTTATACTCCTCATGAGTATTTAGTGTATTTTTAAGTCTTAATACACTAGCACGTATAACACATACTATATACACTTAGCACAAAAATTGGTGATAAAATAATATATATTTTTCTCTCAAAAATATATATACATAATGTCCATTTTTTATTTTTGAAGAAATCCTCATTTCTTATCACCAAAAATTAGGGAAACCTTAGTAATACTTTTAAACACATTTTTAGGGAATAAGTTTCTCAAAACTTATATTTTTCTAAGTGTCGAAATTTATAAAAATTTTGACAGAGTTTCCCCTAAAAATGGACGTTTCCCATGTTTTCAAAACATGTGTTTATTTTCTTTTAAATCATCATCAATCATCAATAATCATCAACAACAATATTCAAACCTGTCAAAAGTATACATAAATCGCAAACACACGAACTTGCAAGTTGTGTAAAAATACGTAGTAACTTTCCAATATTTTTAGTAGATCTCGTTATCTTTAAAAATAACTTTGTTTTCTCAAAAACTTTACTTTTAAGGAATTTGAAGTTTTACAACTTCTAGTCGAAACCTACGAAAATATTTCTTTGTTAAATCCTTTCGTTACACAAGTGTCTACACACTTTTTGGTTCTAAAAAAAAATGTCTTTATTTTTTTTTTTAGAAAGATTCGGCTCTTTAAACATGATTTCATCATACACTTGGTTCTTCAAAACTACCAGTTGTAGATCCGTAGATCTACTAGTTTAGAACTCCATTTCATAAGAAAAATCGTTTTTACACAAGTTCATGTTTGTGAGTGAAAGGGTTCGTCATCTAGTTATTTTTACACTAAACATAGTGCTAGTTCATGTTCCATGAACATGACCTAGCGGGGTTAGATGACGATCCGTTCCCCTACTAGCATCCAACAATAATAAATAATTATAATAAAACAAGTTCCATAAGTTTTACACTAATATTCATTCATTAACCACCAAGTTTATTATTTTTAGTAGACTTTCAGTTTTGGTCTCTAGTGTTCATAATTTTTATCCGACAAATCTCTTATTAACCACTTTAGACAAGATCAATAGGGTGTTTAGAGTCACTTACTACTAGCTCGAGGCTAGGGAAGAAACTAGACGAAAATTGAGTGGTTAATAGCGTTGTGGTGAGGTCCTTGGAATTCCGTAAGCACCGAGCCTCCTTATACGTGATCCTTCACCTTTGTATGTTAATAATATGCCTTAATCTAAACTTGAAAATGGATATGGGGGTGGGTATATGTTTGGCCGTAGGTAATGGCAAGGGGAAAGAAGTCAATTTTGTTTGAAGTGTGGAAGTGAATGGGAAGTGTGATCATGTAGGTAAATATATTATCCAACCTCCACTATTACCCATTAGTTTTTATGTAAACTAGATATTAGGCATTAGACCAATAAAATATTCAAGTTGTAAGAAAGTTGTCCCCAAAGAGGGTGACCGATTTTGTTGGGGGGTTTGGGTATGGTTTGGGTCTAACTAGTTAGTTAAAGAATTTAGTTAGTTAGTTTAGGTGTTTAACTAACTATTATTGTGTAGTAAATTATAATGGGTGTTAGGGTATTCGGGGACCCTAACTGGCTCAGAAAAAGAAAAGCAATGTCATTGACAATATTTTTGTGTTCCGGGTAAAGTCCGATGGTTCGGTTGGATATCGATCCGTTAAAGTGCTAAATTACACTTTTTAGTGTCTTTTAAGTACCCTTCTTGTACCCTTTCAATTCCCAACACTTAGGGAAATATTCTGGATGATAAAACGAAATTTCTGCATAATATTTAGATGCTTAAATGCTGATTAGAGCTGAATTATACAAAATTCGGCACTTAAAGTGCGTTTCGGGTGCTTTTTAGTGCTTATTTTTGCTTTCGCAATGTATATAAATTAAACCCTTGTATGTACTCTTGGGTTTTAATGCATTCTTGTTGTTGGACCTACACCTAGGCTCCAATTTTATTGTCTGGCTGCTTTCTGCAGTTCCGTCGACACATAGTGTCTTACCGGTGAGTTTACTATTATTCTGACGCAACGCTCTCGTTTATGCATACAGCAATATTTTGTAGTATACAACATGCATGAATTCACTTGTTTAATCATGTGTTCAGACATTGCTGACAATTAAACTCATAATTGCTGTCATTAAGCAATAATTATAGTGTACGGAAATTACCGGTTTGTGCCAGTTGTCACACGGTGTATATTCACTGATGAGAGGAGAGAGGAGAGATACAACCAATCAAGTTTTTTTTTTAATTGAGGGTTGTTTGAACCATACCTAGTGATTGAGTGTAAAATGGGGAGTAGAATGGGGAGTTGACATGGCATGCTATTATTGAGTAGAGAATGACTCAAACACCCTAGAGTGATTGAACCATACCCTCCACCCTAAGTTTGTTTGTAATTTTTCATTTCCATGTAATGTTTCTCTTTTAATGAAAAAATGGAAGTTTGGATGATGGTACTTCAAATAAATGTGTTAGAGAGAATGGAAACACAAAATGGATGATGAAATGGAAACCATGCACGTAAAACAGAAGCCTCCAGACTCATTTTCTGCAAAGCAGTGGCTGCAGCACGGGTCGTGATCACTAAGCATGCCCCCGTGCCCGTCTTACTATTGTCACACATTCCCTGTCCAGAAGGTGGCATGGGTCGTGCTCACCCAGCACGCCCCCGTGGCCACCCCACTGTATGTCTTCTGATTTCATTTGTTACTCGCACTTTGAACACAGGGCCGTGTCCCCATAGCACGGGGCCATGCTGCAAGTGCAAGTAACCAAAAGTTTTTGTTATTTTCATACTTTTTACACATTTTTCCAAAATAAATCCTTTTTGGGACACATTGGGGACAATATGCAATTTAAGTGTGTGTGGGGGGGGGGGGAGGATAATAAAAACCCTTGAATCGTTTGTCCTAAACCAAGCCTTACAAAAAACTCACCTAGGAACCGCTAAACACTACAAACTTTTTCAAAAATTTTCTTTTCATTTTTTTCACTTATGTTTAGTTGGGTAAACAAGTTCTAAAAAATATGGTTTTACAAATTTACAACCGACAGCGTCGTGATAAAAAGAACCAATTTAGAAAAATTACGAAAACGGGCATGACAAATCTTTGTAAAATTCGATTATATATAGATTTTTACACTATGACCCCTTTTTCCCACAAAAGTGAGTTTTGAGCCATTACCGAGCATAAAAATATACATCTTTACTAATTGCTCAAATTTCGTTTCTTGTGTGAATAGCCCGTTTGTTCTCACGAATCTAGAACTTGACAACCCGATACGTTCCAAGTCCTTACCGACAAAAATCCAAGTAAGTAAATGATAGAGGCATTAGGACAAACCCATTTTTAAACAAAACCTTTATTTTCTTTGCTTTATACAAAAATACCCCCTTTAGTTAAACCCTTTGAGCCTTAAAAACCTTTTTCATTTCTAACCCACAAAAAACTACCCTTTTCATTTTTCGTCCTTTATTTTTTGTAAATTTATCAGTTATGAAATTACGACTATGGCTCAGTTTCAATCTTGGCAACCAAAAAAAAATTAGAAAAAATTGAAAGACATGCCAAAGTATTTTTTTACTAAGCCAGAAAGCAATAGGAAAAAACCGATAGTTTACGTTTTTTACCCCTTTCTCGAATAAAACTTACCAAACCCGAACCACCACCTACCCTTCAAAGTCCTCTTGATACTTATAAGGATTTAACGTCAAAAGAAGGAGGTTTGATCTATTGACAAGCCTATGGTAGGAGTAAGTTCCAAATCGGGCACGAGTGTTTCACTTAATATTGGCCGAATGTTGAGTGAATACTTGTGAGGTGTGTAAAATTGTATATAACTAAATAGAATTTTATAAAGGCTTATTATTCCCAAAGTAAATAATTTTTCAAAAATTAAGTTTTAAATAAATCATGAATAGGATTGTAAATAAAATAAAAACAAAATAAATTTAGAATTTGGATACCCGACACTCTAAAGATAGGACCCAAAAACCTTCTTTTCTACCTACTTTGTTTGGGTGTGTAAGCCACGTAATAGAGTTTTGCTTGAGGACAAGCAAATATTCAATTGTGGGGGTATTTGATGTGATTAAAATACAAAATATAAATTATGTCAAATACAGCGTAAAAGCAACCCTTTTTTAGTACTAATGTTGGAAAAAGCTCGTGTTTTCGTTCCTTTTATATTTTTAGGGATAAAAGAGCTTAAATTTGCAAAAGGAGCAAAAAGACAGCAAAATCCAACATAAATGTAAAGGAGGAATTGGCGCAACTCGCCAAGCCCCGATTCTCATCCAAACCTTAAAACAACAAGAACAGAAGACTAACACTGGCCGTGTCCAAGGGTGGATACTGGGCAGAAGAAAAAGACAACTGCAAAAGGAAAAAAATGGCAGCCAACACGGGGCCGTGCTAAGCCAACACGTAGCGTGGTCTCAAAGATTTGTAGAATCTACGATAGTACAGCAAGTACTTTGGCCACGGGTCGTGCCATTGACACACGGGGTCGTATTAGTACAACATCTAACAAGCAGTTAATGAGGAAGAGAGAGAGATGGGCATGGGGCCGTGCCAGGCTGGCACGTGCCATGCTGAAGCTTTTGTTTACAGCTATCAATAGAAGTGCTTGGTTCCACTTCAACTCATCCATTGGCAAACCACTTCTCTCTCACTTGCCACCACTCCACCACCACTACAACACCATCATCCACTTTCAATCTTAAGAGTGTGTAACGTGGCGGAAACGTCGGGGAGTGTTGTAACAGAATTAATTGCTTCAAATCCGTGGCAATTAAAGTTTTGTTTTATTAATCAAACAAGAGAGTTTACATCGTTTTAAACAAGAAACAAAGAGTACATAACACAAATTAACTAGTTCTTGCTTCGTTTTAAGTCACTAAGGCACAAGTCTGCCTAGGTGTATCTTGATCAATCCTATGCATCAATTCCTGAAAACACATGTGAAAATAGGTACGTCAGCATAAAAATGCATGTGAGATACATAGGTTTTGTGAAAATAAGATTCATGACTTAAGTTTAAGAAAATGTTTAATAAAATTTAGCCATGGACCTTGTAAATTGATTTGTTTTTGTAAATCATTTGAAAAGCAATAAGACCAGATGATATATATAAATAAGAGAATAATGTATGGTTAAATGAATAACCAAGTAAAATGAGTTTGTATAAGATAAGTTGTTTGTAAAATAATGTCTTGTGAAAAGTATGTTATTTGTATAAAATGTTATATGTCTCAAATTGAAATGATTCAAATAACGCTACGATATGTAATACCATACAAACACTTATATATAGGAAGTACCAGTGGCGTATCCACCATGCTTGTATCATATTACACACGCCTCGTTACTTAAATCACTTACCCAAACCAAACCATCAAGATGTAATGTTTAACAATTGTAGAAATGTTTAGGTATAGTCAAATGTCTATTGTCAAATGGTTCACATGGTTCAATAGATACAAATGGTTCACATAATGTAGTATAATGTGTTCATATGCTGGATGAGCAAATGCAACAAATTGTAAAGTAAAACAATGTACTAAGTATGCACACAATGGACATACATAGCATGAAATGTAATGTAAAACGATGTACTAAGTATGCACACAATGGACATACATAGCATGAAATGTAATGTAAAACAATGTACTAAGTATGCACACAATGGACATACATAGAATGAAATGTAATGTAAAACGATGTACTAAGTATGCACACAATGGACATACATAGCAAAACAATATAATGTAAATCATGTACTATAAATGTACTAATGAACATAACAAGTATATGATGTGAAAACATGGAAAGTATGAAAGTAACAAGTAGGCACATGTGTTTTACCCCAAAATAGTTTGAAAACGGTAAAAGAGGGGTCTATGTACTCACTTGAGATTGCTTAGAAGTCCTAGGATAACCACCAAGCAAAGCTAGAAGATCACGGAATCAAACGGTACCTAATATAGGTAACTACATTAATAACCGGACCTATATCGGAGGATTGGATAGAATGAGGGCTCGTAAACCAAATGAGTATGGGAACTCAGGTAATATGGTTTAACAAAGCCTACATTCTAAAATGAAACCTAACCTAAGTGCTTACGACCCATTACGACCCGTTTAGGTAGCTTATGCTACTTTAATGCGTCGTTTGCGTGAAACGCGTTCGGACCGCCTAACTAGTCCTATGACAAGTAAAATATGCCTTAACATGTCTAATATTGTTGTCAATTCAGTTTAGATATCATAAATTATGTTACATATGCTTAAAATGAATTTTGGCGTAAAAAGGGTAGTTTGGTAATTTACCTAAGGCATATAAACTACCTATCATACAACTACTTAAACGTCGTGACCATAAGGTATAACCTCGGAAGGTTATTCCCTATACAACTATGGTCACCTAAAGTGTTTGGTCGGATCCTAATGATCAACCAAACGGGTCGGGTTCGAAAGTATAAGCGATTGATTAGATCGCTTACCCTTACGACCCTAGACAAGCACAAAACTAAAAGTGACGAGCTAAGCATGTTAAAACATGCTTAACTAAGTTTAGAAAACAGGTTTGGTATCAAAACAAACGGTTTTGATACCTAAGAGTAGTTTGGTTACAAAATACGCGAGAATGCGCATTTTGGCCGAAACTACGACTCGTCACTGAGCCTAGATAACGTGGTAATCAGTAGGTATAGTCGCTAGGGACTATAACCATCGTGATTACGCTCACGTTATGAAGTTCAAACGAACTTCGTATTGACCATAAACTGGTCAATGCAGAAAGTCAAGCAAAGTTTGACTTTAACGCTAAAACGAATGAAAAGAACGAAAGAACACTTACAAAGGGTCCCCGCAAGTTTGATCTTCCAAGTAATCTCAGGTAGGAAGTGTATAACACAACCACTTAGAGAAAAACTCAGAATTCAAGTGGGTTTTGCAAGTGAATGGGTTGGGTATTGATAGGATTTGGACCA
The DNA here is from genome assembly GCA_030545235.1 of Helianthus tuberosus. Taxonomy (NCBI): domain Eukaryota; kingdom Viridiplantae; phylum Streptophyta; class Magnoliopsida; order Asterales; family Asteraceae; genus Helianthus; species Helianthus tuberosus. The sequence goes on from JARYGA010059765.1 coordinate 8,564,119, forward strand.
CCGTTAGGATCGTTCCTCAAATACCGTGCTTTGATCTTGTCCCTACACTTGTTGCAACACTAAGGTAACTCAAATTGGCCCCCCATTATCAGGAAGAGGCAAGTGCAAAAGGGATTAGGATTGGGTAACAGCTGTTAACAGCTATTTAAATTGAATCTGCTGATCTGGGGATGCCTTACGGACCGTAAGGGTGATGGCTTACGGTCCGTAAGCCAGCAACTTTGCAGAATTGTCAGTTTTGGTCCCTGTTGATGTTTAAGCTCATTTCCGACACTTCTAAGGCCCATCAAGCCAAATTTAAGGCCCTAAAATGATGCCTAAACATTGTGGACATGAAACATGCTCAAAAATATGCCGGATGTCAGTTCGTTTGGCGGTACGATTGCGTTGTTCGGTTAATTACGACGGAATGCGCATAAGCGCGAAAAACGATCCAAATTGCGTGACGAATGAATTTTTCTCATGCTAAACACTAAAATAAAATATTTTAGTGCTTACATAAACTTTTGGGAGTCCGGATGTATTCAGAACGTAAGTTATGCGCGAAAATGCAAACTTGTGCACTTTTTGACGCTTTCAGTCCCTGAATGACCCAAAAGTTTATTTTAGCACACCGAACCCCTCAAAGCCTATTTCTAAGCTATATAAAGGATATTTATGGTATGTTTAACTTATGGTCATGTTCCAGAATGTCTGTTCTAGTACGAATCATCATACTTTCGCAGTTTGTCGAATTTAGTCCCTGTAAGCGATTAAACTTGTTTTTGCCATACCAAAGCCTTCAAAACTTATTCCTAAGTTATGTAAAGGTTATTTAAGGTATGTTAAGTATATGTTGATGTTCCGGAGTGTTTGTTGCATTAAACTGGTTATATTTACGCATCAGTGCGCGTATAACCTTCCAAAAAGCGATTTAGAGCCCGAAATCGAACAAGAATTGATATGTGCAAATGATACACATATTTGTACAAATACCAAGTATGAAATACAATATTTCATTGGTTTGGTATTTGTTTGATGGTCGTAGAGGCACATGTGTCACAGTCTCCCCTACTTTAGGAAATTTCGTCCCGAAATTTATTCGTAGGAGTCTGTCTGTGAAGCTGTGTTAAATAACCATCAAAGATAAGGCATAATCTTGTTATTTATCTCAACGGTCATTTTTCAGAAATGAAAATGAATGAAATGAGTCATTTCCCTCAATGGGTATTCTTCAGTAACGAAAATGCATGGAATGAGTCATTTTCCTCAATGGGTATTCTTCAGAAATGGAAATGAAGGAAGAATCAAGGATATTCATTTCCCTCGATGGATATTCTTCAGAAATGAAAATGCACGGAATGAGTCATTTTCCTCAATGGGTATTCTTCAGAATGGAAATGAAGGAAGAATCAAGGATATTCATTTCCCCTCGATGGATATTCTTCAGAAACGAAAATGCACGGAATGAGTCATTTTCCTCAATGGGTATTCTTCATAATGGAAATGAAGGAAGAATCAAGGATATTCATTTCCCCTCGATGGATATTCTTCAGAAACGAAAATGCACGGAATGAGTCATTTTCCTCAATGGGTATTCTTCAGAATGGAAATGAAGGAAGAATCAAGGATATTCATTTCCCCTCGATGGATATTCTTCAGAAACGAAAATGCACGGAATGAGTTATTTTCCTCAATGGGTATTCTTCAGAATGGAAATGAACTGGGTCAACTCTGTACACATGACAAAACTTGCTGTGGTTTCTGTGCACTGAATTCCATAATTATGTATGCATCCATAATTACGTAATTCCTTGCACAGTCCGCACAATTTGTTTTGTAATGTGAAGGGGAAGAAAAATCAAACCTGTGATGAGTGTGACTAGACTATCATAGGGTCCTTTTAATTAGATCGACAAATGATCTCTTTAATTAGACCACCAAGGAGTCTTTTCAGCTATATCATCACATGATATTCCTAACCAGATTTTTGGATCAATCTGTTTAACTAGACCACTCAAGGGGTCTAATTATGGAATAGTACAATATAATCCAAGGGTCTTTACTATTACGTAGAAGCCCATTAAGGATTTAATATAGTACCTTTGGATATCCTACTATGAATCCCATATACGAAGATATGGAAGATTCTACTAGGATTTGGATAACAAAAACTTGGATTACACCAAAAACATAAAAGGGAACATATAAGCACATAATCACATAGTTGTTTAACTTGGTTATTAATTTGTTATTAACTTGTTATCGATTGAATATGGATATTCAAGGTACACCAGGAAACCAGTAGATGGGCTTCAATGTCCTCTGGGATCTATCTGAAAAGATAGGATGATCTCCCAAAAATTCGATTTTGTTTTCAAAGAAACGTAATATTCGAATTTAAGGAACACAACAATTTTAGGATTTACGGAAATACCCTTAGGTACCCTATTAAGGATTTATAGTGGTACTTTGGGTATTCATCCAGTGTTGTAACTTGCGCCTTGTACTTCGTTTTCCTTAGAAGAAACGGGTACTTAGGAATTTCGTGGAAACGCAAGATATTATAAAATGGAAAAATTTTGGGGGTAGTTTGCTTTTCAAGGAATACGATTCCTTGATTGTCGGTATTGTAGGGGATATGTTGTTTGTATATACAAACACATAAATACATTGCAATGTAAATAAAAGATTTATTTATAAACAATGATAACAACTGTTTCATGGACCTTGACAACAAAAGAAAATAATACATAAGACGTGATTATTTCTAAACGGTGTTGTCTTCTAGTCGGTCAGATGCTCATCCCTGTGCTGGATTTGAATTAGCAAGCTTTGGGAAATTTCTTCGTAAATGACCCATCTCGCCACAGTTGTAGCAAGAACCTGGTGGAAAACGAGCTTGAGCAGGATTGTTGTCAGCTTGATTTGGTGCAACTGCAGCTCGGCAAACTCTTGCTGTATGACCTATAAGTCCACAAATTTGGCATTTGCGGCACTTCACACTAGCATGATGATGAAGGTTACATTGGTTGCACAAGGGTGCAGTTCCATTGTATGGCTTCCTAGCAGGGGGTTGAGCTGGTTGGTTGGGGACGGCTTGACCATTGTGAGCGACCACTGCGAAGTTCTGAGAAGCCTTTCGCTTCTTTGACTTCTTAGGGGATCCAGTCTGTTCATCCATGGTCTTTGATTCCTCAATTGGTTTCTTATCACCTTTTCGGAAAAGTTTTCCTTTCCTGATTTGAGATTCAGTCAAGGTAGCAGATAGCTCAATGGCCTGTCTAACTGTAGTGGGTTTACTACCAGTTATAATGTCTTGTACTGAGTCAGGGAGGCCATCAATGTACTTTTTGATTGCCTTGTCCAAAGACGTGACCATGTTTGGGCATAACAGACTTAACTCCTCATAACGATCCGTGTAGGCTCGATGCTCACCGCTATCTTGCTTAAGATCGTCGAATTCCCTTTCCAAGGCCCTGATCTCGTGACGAGGACAGAATTCCTTCATCATCAGAACTCGAAGCTCTTCCCACGTTTGAGCCAGTGCCACATCGGCACGCCTATCTCTCATCACACCATTCCACCATGTCAAAGCTCGTTTCTTAAAGACACTAGATGCGAATTCTACCTTTCGCTCATTTGGGCATTGAACATGCCTGAAGGTGCTCTCTAGACTCTCAAACCATTGCAGAAGTGCAGTCGCTCCTTGAGACCCGGAAAACTTTGATGGCTTAGCTGAGTTGAACGTCTTGAAGTTGCAAGGGGCATTATTGTTGTTGAGAGCTTGGTTACACTGAGCAACGATGTTCGGGATTGCAGCAGTCATTTGCTGTGTAATGACAGCTGCCAGCTCTTCAATAGATACCTGATTTTCGCGTCGTGGAGGCATTCTAAAAGGGGAAACAAGAGAGAAAACAAATGAAATGGCATTGGGTAAGAATAGGATGTTACAATTACTGACCAAAATCATGGGTGATGGTCATTTGTTTGAACCACGAAGCAAACAAACGACACATAAAGGCTGAATCAAAGCAAATAGATCCTTATAATGTATCGCGAAGACATGCTCGCCTATAAGTGGACACTCACCCCAAGAGTTCCCAGGTAAGAGTGACTGGTCCGATTATGTGGATTTGTACGAACACTCTAGCCTTAGACAGAAAACCCAGGGTACAGGCATTCACTCTTCCAGTTTGCACGTGTTCACACTATTTAGGACCCAAAGCTTTGACGAGATTTTGAAAATTCAAAGGGGTTCAAAACCTTATAACAGAGGGTTCAAAACCTTGTAATAAATTATTCAAAAACAGAAGATTGTTTTTAAGAAATATCATTTCGGAAAATTGGGTTCTTGTTTTGATAATCACCTAAGGATAGGTGATGTGCATGTTTTAAGATCTAAACACAAGACAACTTGTGTTAGGGTCCTAGAAAGGTTATAGTCTAGGTCAAAGTATTACTAATAACCTAATTCCCTATAACCATTGGCTCTGATACCAACTTTACTGTCACACCCCAACCACGTGAGACAACGAAACGTGGCGGAAACGTCGGGGAGTGTTGTAACAGAATTAATTGTTTCAAATCCGTGGCAATTAAAGTTTCGTTTTATTTATCAAACAAGAGAGTTTACATCGTTTTAAACAAGAAACAAAGAGTACATAACACAAATTAACTAGTTCTTGCTTCGTTTTAAGTCACTAAGGCACAAGTCTGCCTAGGTGTATCTTGATCAATCCTATGCATCAATTCCTGAAAACACATGTGAAAATAGGTACGTCAGCATAAAAATGCCTGTGAGATACATAGGTTTTGTGAAAATAAGATTCATGACTTAAGTTTAAGAAAATGTTTAATAAAATTTAGCCATGGACCTTGTAAATTGATTTGTTTTTGTAAATCATTTGAAAAGCAATAAGACCAGATGATATGTATAAATAAGAGAATAATGTATGGTTAAATGAATAACCAAGTAAAATGAGTTTGTATAAGATAAGTTGTTTGTAAAACAATGTCTTGTGAAAAGTATGTTATTTGTATAAAATGTTATATGTCTCAAATTGAAATGATTCAAATAACGCTACGATATGTAATACTATACAAACACTTATATATAGGAAGTACCAGCGGCGTATCCACCATGCTTGTATCATATTACACACGCCTCGTTACTTAAATCACTTACCCAAACCAAACCATCAAGATGTAATGTTTAACAATTGTAGAAATGTTTAGGTATAGTCAAATGTCTATTGTCAAATGGTTCACATGGTTCAACAGATACAAATGGTTCACATAATGTAATATAATGTGTTCATATGCTGGATGAGCATATGCAACAAATTGTAATGTAAAACAATGTACTAAGTATGCAGACAATGGACATACATAGCATGAAATGTAATGTAAAATGATGTACTAAGTATGCACACAATGGACATACATAGCATGAAATGTAATGTAAAACAATGTACTAAGTATGCACACAATGGACATACATAGCATGAAATGTAATGTAAAACGATGTACTAAGTATGCACACAATGGACATACATAGCATGAAATGTAATGTAAAACGATGTACTAAGTATGCACACAATGGACATACTGTCACACCCCGGCCACGTAAAAACAACAAAACGTGGCGGAAACGTCGGGGAGTGTTGTAACAGAATCATTGTTTCATAACACATGGAAAATTGAAATTTTGTTTTATTGCTTAAGAGAGTTACATGCTTTACAAAACAAGAAATATAACATAATTAGCTAGTCTTGCATCTTTTATTGTTGCTAAAGTCCAAGTCAGCCTAGGTGTATCTTGATAAATCCTAGGCATCATATCCTGAAACACATGTGAAAATAGGTACGTCAGCATAAAAATGCCTGTGAGATACATAGGTTTTATGAAAATAGGATTCATGACTTGAGTTTAAAGAAATGTTTAATAAAAGTTAGTCATGAACTTGTAAATTGTTTTGTTAACCAAAGTCTTGTGAAAAATACGTTGTTTGTATGAAATGTATGAGTCCAAATTGAATGATCTAAATAACGCTACTACATGTAGTACAATACAAGCACTTGTATATAGGAAATGCCAGCGGCGTATCCACCATGCTTGTATCATACTAGATGCATCTCGTTACTTAAGTCACTTAAACAAACCATCAATGTATAAAGTCCATGTTTAAACCAATTGTCAAAAAGTCCTTGTATAAACCATGTCAAATGTAGTCAAGTACTGTGTAACAAATGTTATGTATGGTAAGTAAGGTGTAGTCACATAAATCAAATGTAAAGATGTACAAAACAAAGTATTTTGAATATATCAAAAAGTTATGTTTTGCAAAGTAAATGCATGTTTTGCTGGTATAAACATTTATGTGGTAAGTTAACGCATACATTCAAGCCTTTGTGACAGTCGGATAACCCTTTCAGTAAAGGTTATCAGAAGAATTGTTTTCGGATTCAGTCATTCCATCCATCCAAACAAACCTAGGATTTTAGGAACGGGATTTGTCAAGTCCTATGGTACCATTACTTACTACCGAGCGGCGTAGCTAGTGTTAATGAACGTATATAAGTCCCGTTTGTACAAACCAAATGTTATACCGATTGTAACCATGTTAAATGAAAACAATGTGCTAAATATGCTAAGTTAACATACAAAGCAGAAAAGTCATGTAAATCAATGTGCTAGCATGCTATCAGTCAACATACACAGCAGAAATGTAAAGTAAAACCATGTACTAAGTATGCTATCAGTCAACATACATAGCAAAACAATGTAATGTAAATCATGTACTATAAGTGTACTAATAAACATAGCAAGTATGTGAAAAACAGGAAAGCATGAAAGTAAATAAGCACATGTGTTTCACCCCAAAACAGTTTGAAAACAGTAAAAGAGGGGTCTATGTACTCACCTTGATTTCGGGTAAGTCCAAACAACTATGCAAAGTGTGAGAGTTTTGGCGGGAACAAGGTTTTTCCACATTACTCTAATGGTGTGAACATGCACATAATATTGCAAATTTGTGTCAACAATTATTGTTAATTGTAAACTGGAAACTAAGTCCATGGTGTTTGGTATGGTTTGACATAAATTGTAACTATGGTTTGAACAACTTAATTTGGGGAAACGGGGGATAAGTATGCATAGATTATTTAAGAACAGTGTATTTTGTATAAATAACTAAGTTATACAATTACTGGATATAGAATTAATATGTGTATAGTTAAAACAGAAAATAAATATGTATTTAACTCAAATATGTAAGTCTATAATTAGTTATCTAAATAATTAATTTAAACCAGAAAAATTGAAAATAACCTTTTAATTATCAATATGCAATATTACTGATTTACAGTAATTATTAGGGTTCTGGAATAATCTTATATAAATAAATGGAATTAAAATGGTTAAAATATCAGTATTTGAGTTTATCAGTTTAATTACTAAAAATAATCTGAAAATAAACAAATTAGTTTCTGAATTTTTATAAACTCAAAAAAAATAGGTACTTTGCTATAAAAATATTTCTGAACAGAATTTGTATAATTATATAAATAAACTGTTAAGTTTAAATAAATGTTTTTAACTGATTTAATTATGTAAAATAATCTGTAAATAATTAAATAGTAACTTAATTTATATGAACTCAGAATAAAGCGTGTAATATCATAAAAATAATTTTGGACACAAATTAAATAGTTATTTAATTTAAATAAATAAGATCTAGTCATATTTTTAAAGAGTAAACATTGTTTAATTTATAAAAATATCAAAATTACATGAATTATTAACAACAACATTATTTCTGTAAAGTCTAACATGTAAAATAATTACTATAAAGATTTCAATAATTAACTTATTAAAATCAATTTGTTATAAATTTTGAAAGATTAATACTGTTTTAATTTATAAAAACAGTTTTATAAATAAGTTTGCATGTTTCATATTTTTAATAAATGCATCAGTATGTAATGTACTTATGCTAAAAATCTCAGACTTTAATTAGTCACAACCGATTTATTATGAATTAAAGATAAATCTGTTTGAATAAAATAAATAAATAAATTATCCATCATCTTCCCCAAATCTAAGTCAACAGAAAGTCAACCCGTCCAATTAACCTATCAAACTTGAATTAAAACTAAATTAAAGTTGGAGGGACGAAGAACAGGTGAAAATGTACCGAATTGTCGAAGAAAAGGAATCCGGTATCGTCTAGAACGAGCTTCCGGCTAGGTCCGGCGAACTGAATTTCCGGCGAAGAAACAGAGATGAACCAGTGAAGAATTACGTAGTGTTTAAGTGTTTTGAGTAGTGCTGTGGGTTCGTGAAGGTTGTAGGAAACTTATAACACTTTTAATTGATCCAAAAACAACCGGAATCAGACAAAAATCAATCCCACTTAAAGTTTTAAAAATTATTTCCGGTTTTGGTAACAGGGTTGCATGTTTGGTACAATTGAGGTGTTTGGACGATTTGTGATGTCGAGGAGAACAAGCAAGAATGCATGTAGATCAGTGGATTTTGTTTGTTTGCGAATTGGACTGGTTTCCGGCATTGCACGCGGTCAAAACCGGTTTGAAACAGATTTTTTTAAGAATGGTCCCGATGTTTGTGTATCAGTCTGAACAGGTCCCTCAAAAGTTAACCAAAGAGTCTAACTAGGTTAGTGTTTAAAACATATTTCCTGTGTATAATAACTAACTGGGTTTGTTTATCCGGTTAAAACAACTTTGAAAATGACAAGAACAGTCCCTGGATTTGTTAACTGAATAAGTTAACTGAGTTAGTGTTTAAACTTGAATCCCTTTTATAAAATTTAACCCGGTTAGGGTTTTTAACTGAAAATCAGTTTTTTTTTTTTTTTTTTAAATGGCAAGTATAGTCCCTAGACCACAAGTTTGATAAAATGACATAATAGCCCCTTATTTAGTTAAAACATGTTAACCTAGTTAATTTTCAATAAGCATTTCTTATTTAAAGGATAACCCGGTTAGACTTTTTAGTAAAAAAAAATAGTTTTAAAAAATGACCAGAATGGTCCCTGAACTATAAGTTTAAGAAAATGACCGAAAGGTCCGTGTACTTTTAATTCAAAAATTCTATATTTATTTTATTTAAAATATAAGTTTCAAAAATGACATTTTGAACCCTGGACTTTTAATAGTTTAAAAATTTAATTCTTTTATTTATAAAATATGTTTCAAAAATGTCATAAAGACCCTAAACTTTATGTTTTACCAATTTTACGTTTTTAACCCGAACATTTAAGTTTCGAAAGTTATAATTTAGTCCCCGGACTTATGTTTTTGCAAAATAGTGCCGGTTTTAAAATACGGATTAAATATCAAACATTTTAAACAAGTTTCAGGGAATGACAAAAGGAGTCCTTTAACTTATACTTCCTCAAAATGACATGCTAGGCCCTTGTAATTAATATTGTCTTGTTTATAAGTATGAAACTAGAACAAATTGAAATTATTCACGTGTTTGGGTCGGCAAAACATGTAGCAACAATAAAACTAAACATGTATCAAACAAATTGCATCTCAAAATATGATATGTGTATCAAACAAGTACATGTTTGAAAATCAAGGTTGTTACACATACATAGCAAAACAATGTAATGTAAATCATGTACTATAAATGTACTAATGAACATAGCAAATATATGATGTGAAAACATTGAAAGCGTGAAAGTAACAAGTAGGCACATGTGTTTCACCCCAAAACAGCTTGAAAACGGTAAAAGAGGGGTCTATGTACTCACTTGAGATTGCTTAGAAGTCCTAGTATAACCACCAAGCAAAGCTAGAAGATCACGGAATCAAACGGTACCTAATATAGGTAACTACATTAATAACCGGACCTATATCGGAGGATTGGATAGAATGAGGGCTCGTAAACCAAATGAGTATGGGAACTCAGGTAATATGGTTTAACAAAGCCTACATTCTAAAATGAAACCTAACCTAAGTGCTTACGACCCATTACGACCCGTTTAGGTAGCTTATGCTACTTTAATGCGTCGTTTGCGTGAAACGCGTTCGGACCGCCTAACTAGTCCTATGACAAGTAAAATATTGTCTGTCCATTCAGTTTAGATATCATAAATTATGTTACATATGCTTAAAATGAATTTTGGCGTAAAAAGGGTATTTTGGTAATTTACCTAAGTCATATAAACTACCTATCATACAACTACTTAAACGTCGTGACCATAAGGTATAACCTCGGAAGGTTATTCCCTATACAACTATGGTCACCTAAAGTGTTTGGCCGGATCCTAATGATCGACCAAACGGGTCGGGTTCGAAAGTATAAGCGATTGATTAGATCGCTTACCCTTACGACCCTAGACAAGCACAAAACTAAAAGTGACGAGCTAAGCATGTTAAAAACATGCTTAACTAAGTTTAGAAAATAGATTTGGTATCAAAACAAACGGTTTTGATACCTAAGAGTAGTTTGGTTACAAAATACGCAAGAATGCGCATTTTGGCCGAAACTACGACTCGTCACCTAGCCTAGATAACGTGGTAATCAGTAGGTATAGTCACTAGGGACTATAACCATCGTGATTACGCTCATGTTATGAAGTTCAAACGAACTTCACATTGACCATAAACTGGTCAATGCAGAAAGTCAAGCAAAGTTTGACTTTAACGCTAAAACGAATGAAAAGAACGAAAGAACACTTACAAAGGGTCCCCGCAAGTTTGATCTTCCAAGTAATCTCAGGTAGGAAGTGTATAACACAACCACTTAGAGAAAAACTCAGAATTCAAGTGGGTTTTGCAAGTGAATGGGTTGGGTATTTATAGGATTTGGACCACCGTTAGGATCGTTCCTCGAATACCGTTGTAACACCTGTGCCTCCACGGCCATCAAGCAAATGCCAAACCAATGAAATATTGTATTTCATACTTGGGATTTGTAAAAATATGTGTATCGTTTAGACATATCAACTCTTGTTCAATTTCAAGTTTTAAATCGCTTTCTGGAAGGTTATACGCGCACCGATGCGTAAATATAACCAGTTTAATGCAACAAATGCTCCGGAATAGTGATATAGGCTTAACAGACCTTAAATAACCTTTACATAACTTAGAAATAAGTTTTGAAGGCTTTGGTATGGCAAAAACAAGTTAATTCGCTTACAGGGACTAAACTTGACAAACTGCGAAAGTATGCCAATTTGAACTGTAACAGACATTCCGGAACATGAACATAAGTTAAACATACCATAAATATCCTTTACATAGCTTAGAAATAGGCTTTGAGGGGTTCGGTATGCTAAAATAAACTTTTGGGTCATTCAGGGACTAAAAGTGTCAAAAAGTGCACAAGTTTGCATTTTCGCGCATAACTTACGTTCTGAATACATCCGGACATCCAAAAATTTATGTAGGCATGACTATATTATATTTTAGTGTTCGCCATAAGAAAAATCCATTCGTCACGTCATTTGGATCGTTTTTCGCATTCGGGACCAGATTCGATGTATTAGCCGTTGTTTAATTCACAACCACACATTCTAAACTTGCTTAGTCAGCGGATAAGGATGGAATTTAGGCACCATAACTTTGCAACACATGTATGGATGGAATTTAAGCACCTAAGCACCATAACTTTGCAACACATGTACGGATGGGATTAAGGCACGTTTTCCATGAAACGATCTTAACGGTTCGGGTATTCCTATAAATACCCCATACCCCCCATTGCTAAAATCACTAGAATTCTGATTTGAGAACCTCTAAGTTGAAACCATTGTTTCATACCTGAGATTCTTGAATCGGGATTAGCATTCGGGGACCCTTCGTAAGTATTCTTTCGTTCTTTTCCTTATTTTATTGCTTTTCGAGTCCGAAAGTCAAACTTTGTTTGACTTTCAGCGTTGACCAGTAATGGTCAATGCGAAGTTCTTTTGAACTTCGCAACGTGAGTATAATCACGTTGGTTATAGTCCCTTGGGACTATGCCCACTGATTACCACGTTGTCTAGGGTCGTAGGGTAGGCGATCTGATAAATCGCCTATACCTTCGAACTCGACCCATTTGGTCGATCATTAGGATCCGACCAAATATATTAGGTGACCATAGTAGGTAGGGAATAACCTTCCGAGGTTATACCCTATGGTCGCTTCGTTTAAGTAGTTGTATGATAGGTAGTTTATATGCCTTAGGTAAATTACCAGAATACCCTTTTCATGTATAATTGGTAATTAAGCATATGTAACCTAAACTTTTGTCACATAACTGATTATGTAACATGTTTAGGCATATAACACTTGTCATAGGACTAGTTAGGCGGTCCGAACGCGTTTCACGCAAACGACGCGTTAAAGTAGCATAAGCTACCTTAATGGGTCGTGATGGGTCGATAATACTTAGGTTAAGTTTCATTTAGTATGTAGGCTTTGTTAAACCATATCATATGAGTTCCTACACTCATTTGGTTTACAGACCCTCCTGCTACCCAGTCTTCCGATTTAGGTCCGGGTTATTTATGTAGTTACCTATATTAGGTACCGTTTGATTTCCGGGACTCCTCTAGCTTACTTGGTAGTTGTTCAAGACTCCTAAGCACTCTCAGGCGAGTACATTATTCCCCTCTTTTACTGTTTTCAACTGTTTTGGGGTGACTCATATGTGCTAAATGTTTTATCAATGGTTTCAAGAACAATTACAATGGTTTCAAGAACAATTACAATGTGGTTTCAAGGACAATAACAATTATTTCAAGAACGCTAACAATGATAGGTTTGAGGAGCTGAGTCTGCTTTGCCCGACAATGGTTACCCCACTTGACATAGCTATCGAAAGGTACATCGACGGCCTACCTGACTCGGTACAAGACATCCTTACTGGTAGTAACCCTGCCACACTCCGTCAGGCGATCGAGTTATCAGCGACATTGACTGAGTCGCAGATTCGGAAGAACAAGTTACACAGGAAGGGTGACAAGGGCAAGAAACAGTCAGCTGACAAGGAGGATAGCAAGAAAGGCCAAAACAAGAAGGGTAAGGAAGGTGAGACGTCAAAGAAATCAAAGAAGCGAAAGGGTGCCCAAAATTTTGCTGTTACAGCACAGACTGCTCAGAACCCGCGGAACCAACCAGCTCAGCCACCTGCAAAGAAAGCATATGCCGGTACCGCACCTTATTGTGCACGCTGCAACGGTCATCACGCAGTACAACAAGCTTGCTGGCAATGCACGACGTGTGGTAAACTTGGGCATTTGGCCAAGATTTGTCGTTTGGGACAAAATCAGGCTGCTCAGGTTCAAGCTCCGGTTCAAGGGAATGCTGCGAGATTTCCACTGGGTTCATGTTTCAACTGCGGAGAGATTGGTCACTTCCGCCACAACTGCCCAAGACTGGTGAATGCAAATGCTAACGCAAACCCAAATGCGAATGTCAACGTCAATGTGAATCCAGCACGTGGTCGAGTGTTTAACATCAATGAGGCACTCAATGATGAAGGAGTGAACAATTAGTATTTTGTTTTCCTCTGGTTGGTATCTTGTAACATTTAAAGACAATGCGGTTGTTATATAAATAAAAATTTGTGGTTTTATTTTCTAACTAATGCAATTGTACGAATGTTTGATTCAACCTTGTGATGTCAACACAAAGACAAAACTACTCGTGTGGTTCTGTCATTTTTACGATCACTTGAGATCTCCCTAAGAACCTCAAACAATGGTTTCTTTTAAATCTAAAGTATTTTATCGTCTTGCACCGTTCGAGATGCAAGAATTATCAAAACAGCTTCAAGAGTTGTCTGATAAAGGATTCATCCGTCCGAACTTTTCACCTTGGAGAAACTCCTGTTCTCCTTGTGAAAAAAAAATGGATCTTTTCGAATGTATATCGATTAACGTAAGCCTGGTAAGCTTACCATCAAGAATCGATATCCCCCTACCTTAAATCAACGATTTCTCCGATCAACTGCATAGCGTTCATGCTTTTCCAAGATCGATTTGCGTTTTGGGTATCATCAACTTTGTATTCTCGAAGAAGATATTCCCAAAACGGTTTTCCGCATGAAGTATGGCCATTACGAGTTTACAGACATGCCTTTTAGGTTGACAAATACTCCAGCCATCTTCAAGGACTTAATAAATAGAGTCTGCAAGCCTTATTTGGATCAGATCGTCATTGTTATTATTGATGGCATCTTGATCTATTCATGTCCTGAGCCGATCACGATCAACACCTTCGTTGACATCGGAGCCCTGATTGAATTCCTTGTACACTTTAAAATGTACAAAACAACTCAATTAGGACAAACCGAATTCCTTTTAAGATCTTCCTATCTTCATAGTTAGATTCTTGAAAATATTTAAAGTGCCAAAGGAAATCCACGGATTGGGTTTCTGGTATGCTTTAAATACCCGTGTCCAAAGATAACAAATTAAAGGTCAAATTGAACGATTATGCGATTGAACGAGTATGCAATTATGTGACTATGTGTTTATTCATCTTATGTTTTCTTTTATGCATTTTTGTGTTTTTAATACTCTGGATATTCGTTATCCAAATCCTCGCAGAATCTTTCATATCTTCATATGAGGGATTCGTAGCAGGATATTCAAAAAGTACTACCTTAAATCCTTAATGGGCTTCTATTTAATAGTTAAGACCCTTGGATTATATAGTACTGCTCCAGGATTCATTAGAGACCCTTTAGTGGTCTAATCAAAAAGATTGATTCACAATTTGGTTAAAGAACGACATCTAGTGATGTAGCTGAACAGACTCCTTGATAGTCTATTTAGATCATTTATTGATTTAATTTAAAGGACTCTATGGTGGTCTAGTCACACTCATCACAGGTTTGTTCATTTGGTTTTTCCCTACACATTATAAAATAGACTGAGTGAACTATGCAAGGAATTGTCTAATTATGGACGCGTACATAATTATGAAATTTAGTGCACAGAAACCCAGTAAGATTTATTATGTGTAAGAATCGATAGTGACAACAATAACGAAATGGGAACGATGTAATGGAGGTACGGTGGACGCACCAATGACGCTTCATATACTTGTATATAAGTGTTCCTCTTACATTGCAAACATAATGTTATTAAGGTTACTAGAAGTTCAAGAACCCTAACTAATATTGTTCGATCTTTTCAACTTTATGTTTCAAGCTCTCACAAGTTTCCTCTAAATAAATTTCGGGACGAAATTTCCTTAAGTAGGGGAGACTGTAACACCTGTGCCTCCACGGCCATCAAGCAAATGCCAAACCAATGAAATATTGTATTTCATACTTGGGATTTGTAAAAATATGTGTATCGTTTACACATATCAACTCTTGTTCAATTTCAAGTTTTAAATCGCTTTCTGGAAGGTTATACGCGCACCGATGCGTAAATATAACCAGTTTAATGCAACAAACGCTCCGGAATAGTGATATAGGCTTAACAGACCTTAAATAACCTTTACATAACTTAGAAATAAGTTTTGAAGGCTTTGGTATGGCAAAAACAAGTTAATTCGCTTACAGGGACTAAACTTGACAAACTGCGAAAGTATGCCAATTTGAACTGTAACAGACATTCCGGAACATGACCATAAGTTAAACATACCATAAATATCCTTTACATAGCTTAGAAATAGGCTTTGAGGGGTTCGGTATGCTAAAATAAACTTTTGGGTCATTCAGGGACTAAAAGTGTCAAAAAGTGCACAAGTTTGCATTTTCGCGCATAACTTACGTTCTGAATACATCCGGACATCCAAAAATTTATGTAGGCATGACTATATTATATTTTAGTGTTCGCCATAAGAAAAATCCATTCGTCACGTCATTTGGATCGTTTTTCGCATTCGGGACCAGATTCGATGTATTAGCCGTTGTTTAATTCACAACCACACATTCTAAACTTGCTTAGTCAGCGGATAAGGATGGAATTTAGGCACCATAACTTTGCAACACATGTATGGATGGAATTTAAGCACCTAAGCACCATAACTTTGCAACACATGTACGGATGGGATTAAGGCACGTTTTCCATGAAACGATCTTAACGGTTCGGGTATTCCTATAAATACCCCATACCCCCCATTGCTAAAATCACTAGAATTCTGATTTGAGAACCTCTAAGTTGAAACCATTGTTTCATACCTGAGATTCTTGAATCGGGATTAGCATTCGGGGACCCTTCGTAAGTATTCTTTCGTTCTTTTCCTTATTTTATTGCTTTTCGAGTCCGAAAGTCAAACTTTGTTTGACTTTCAGCGTTGACCAGTAATGGTCAATGCGAAGTTCTTTTGAACTTCGCAACGTGAGTGTAATCACGTTGGTTATAGTCCCTTGGGACTATGCCCACTGATTACCACGTTGTCTAGGGTCGTAGGGTAGGCGATCTGATAAATCGCCTATACCTTCGAACTCGACCCATTTGGTCGATCATTAGGATCCGACCAAATATATTAGGTGACCATAGTAGGTAAGGAATAACCTTCCGAGGTTATACCCTATGGTCGCTTCGTTTAAGTAGTTGTATGATAGGTAGTTTATATGCCTTAGGTAAATTACCAGAATACCCTTTTCATGTATAATTGGTAATTAAGCATATGTAACCTAAACTTTTGTCACATAACTGATTATGTAACATGTTTAGGCATATAACACTTGTCATAGGACTAGTTAGGCGGTCCGAACGCGTTTCACGCAAACGACGCGTTAAAGTAGCATAAGCTACCTTAATGGGTCGTGATGGGTCGATAATACTTAGGTTAAGTTTCATTTAGTATGTAGGCTTTGTTAAACCATATCATATGAGTTCCTACACTCATTTGGTTTACAGACCCTCCTGCTACCCAGTCTTCCGATTTAGGTCCGGGTTATTTATGTAGTTACCTATATTAGGTACCGTTTGATTTCCGGGACTCCTCTAGCTTACTTGGTAGTTGTTCAAGACTCCTAAGCACTCTCAGGCGAGTACATTATTCCCCTCTTTTACTGTTTTCAACTGTTTTGGGGTGACTCATATGTGCTAAATGTTTTATCAATGGTTTCAAGAACAATTACAATGGTTTCAAGAACAATTACAATGTGGTTTCAAGGACAATAACAATTATTTCAAGAACGCTAACAATGATTTCAAGAACGAATACAATGATTTCAAAAACTAATAACAATTTAAAAAAAAAGTGAACAAACTTGTTGGTTGTAGTTTACATGACCGATGACATTCATTAGCAATGATCAAGCCGACCAGTATTAGGTTATGGTACCATAGGATCTGACAAATCCCGTTATTTACTGCACCCATTGTTATGTGTGGGGGTTGTGGGTAGCGACTGAATCTGTAATTATTAACTTATCCTTTGGTAAGGGTTTGTTAAGAACGAGAACGAGAGCGAGATGGAGCGAGGAACGCGTCAAGAAGGTTTGAATGTTATTAGAGAATCGACCATAAAGTAGTTTCACAATTAAAATATTAACTTACCCTTTGGTAAGGGTTTGTTAAGAACAAGAACAAGTTTTAACATTTGTGTAAACATTTGTATATGATTGACAGTTGATCATGCATTTCCCACAAAACATAACTTTGATTTAAACCAAGTTTTACTTCAATACTTTGTTTTTGTGCATATGGTTTAGTTGAGACATTTCACTTGCCATACATGACATTTCGACATAGACATTTGACATGGATATTTGACATAGACATTTGACATGGATATTTGACATAGACATTTGACATGGATATTTGACATAGACATTTTGACATGATTTACATCTTGACATGAATATTTTGACATATTACCCAATACATTTGACAATTGATTTAAACATAGACTTCTTACATTGGTTGGTTTGGATTGATTAAGTGATTATGTAACGATGCGTGTGTAATATGATACAAACATGGTGGATACGCCGCTGGTACTTCCTATATATAAGTGTTTGTATGGTATTACATATTGTAGCGTTATTTGAATCATTTCAGTTTGAGACATAGAACATTTTATACAAGCAACATACTTTTCACAAGACATTTATTTACAAACAACTTATCTTATACAAACTCATTTTACATGGTTATTCATTTAATCATGCATTATTCTCTTATTTATACATATCATCTAAACTTATTATTTTTCAAATGATTTACAAAGACAAAGCAAATTACAAGGT
Organism: Helianthus tuberosus; assembly: GCA_030545235.1. NCBI lineage: Eukaryota > Viridiplantae > Streptophyta > Magnoliopsida > Asterales > Asteraceae > Helianthus > Helianthus tuberosus. The sequence continues at coordinate 8,582,279 of JARYGA010059765.1, forward strand.
TCATGACTAAACATTTTCTTAAACAGAAGTCATGAATCTTATTTTCACAAAACCTATGTACTCGCCAGCATTTCTTTGCTGACCTCGTTTTCACATATGTTTCAGGTATTGTTGGATGATATCGATTGATAAGATGCATGCTCACATAGGACTGGACAAGGCCTTAGTGACTCAATAATAATGATAGACTATGTCTAATTTGTGTATTTAGAATTCCAGACGATGTAATTATTCAATGTTTAATAAAACGAAACACTTTTGGTATCCATGGTTATGAAACATTAATTCTGTTGCAATACGCCCCGATGTTTCCGCCGCGATTTGTTGTTTTACGCGGTCGGGGTGTGACAGAAAGATGGTATCAGAGCCAATGGTTATAGGGAATTAGGTTATTAGTAATGCTTGACCTAGTCTATAACCTTCTTAGGACCCTAACGCGAGTTTACTTGCGTTTAGTCATAAAACAATACCGTCACCTATCCTTAGGCGACGACCACAACAAGAACATAAATTTCAAAACCGCTTTGAAAACTAATCATCTGTTCTAGGATGATTGATTACAAGGTTTTGAACCCTCTATTGTAAGGTTTTGAACCCTCTGTTATATGGTTTTGAACCCCTTCGAATTTTCAAAATCTCGACAAGGTTTTGAGTCTTAAATAATGTGAACACGTGCAAACTGGAAGGGTGAATGCCTGTATTCTGGGTTTTCTGTCTAGGCAAGCACTTCGTATATATCTCATCAGACGCGAGACCAGTTGTGCTTACCTGGGAATTCTTGGGATGAGTGTTCACTTATAGGCGAGCATGTCTTCGCGATACATTATTTTTGACCCATTTACTTTGATCAGTCACTGTGTGTCGTTTGTTGCTTTGTAGTAACAAACAAATAACCACTATCCTTGCTTTCATCAGATTTGTTTCATCTCATTCTTTTCGTCTAAATTCTCTCACTCGTTTCCTTTCATGTTTCCTCTTTTAGACAATGCCTCCTCGACGTGAAAACCAGATAGAGACTGCCGAGCTGGCAGAAATCATTGCGCAGCAAATGGCTGCTCAATTCCCAAACCTCTTTGCTCAATGGAACCAAGCCAACAACAACAACAATGTGCTATGCAAATACAAGGATTTCAACCAGGCTAAACCACTCAAGTTTAGTGGTTCTGAAGGAGCAACTGGGCTTCTTCAGTGGTTCGAAAGCATTGAGAATACTTTTCGCCACGTGCAGTGCCCGGATAATCGCAAGGTCGAGTTCTCCTCGAGCGTGTTTCAGAAGAGGGCTCTTACATGGTGGAATGGGGTAATGAGAGACCGAGGTGCGGAAGTTGCTCTCGCACAGACATGGGCTGAACTTAGGGCTCTGATGATGAGGGAATTCTGTCCTCGTCATGAGCAGCGAGCTTTGGAGAAGGAATTTGATGAGTTGAAGCAAGATAGTGGTGAGCACAGGGCGTATACTGATAGGTTTGAGGAGCTGAGTCTGCTTTGCCCGACAATGGTTACCCCACTTGACATAGCTATCGAAAGGTACATCGACGGCCTACCTGACTCGGTACAAGACATCCTTACTGGTAGTAACCCTGCCACACTCCGTCAGGCGATCGAGTTATCAGCGACATTGACTGAGTCGCAGATTCGGAAGAACAAGTTACACAGGAAGGGTGACAAGGGCAAGAAACAGTCAGCTGACAAGGAGGATAGCAAGAAAGGCCAAAACAAGAAGGGTAAGGAAGGTGAGACGTCAAAGAAATCAAAGAAGCGAAAGGGTGCCCAAAATTTTGCTGTTACAGCACAGACTGCTCAGAACCCGCGGAACCAACCAGCTCAGCCACCTGCAAAGAAAGCATATGCCGGTACCGCACCTTATTGTGCACGCTGCAACGGTCATCACGCAGTACAACAAGCTTGCTGGCAATGCACGACGTGTGGTAAACTTGGGCATTTGGCCAAGATTTGTCGTTTGGGACAAAATCAGGCTGCTCAGGTTCAAGCTCCGGTTCAAGGGAATGCTGCGAGATTTCCACTGGGTTCATGTTTCAACTGCGGAGAGATTGGTCACTTCCGCCACAACTGCCCAAGACTGGTGAATGCAAATGCTAACGCAAACCCAAATGCGAATGTCAACGTCAATGTGAATCCAGCACGTGGTCGAGTGTTTAACATCAATGAGGCACTCAATGATGAAGGAGTGAACAATTAGTATTTTGTTTTCCTCTGGTTGGTATCTTGTAACATTTAAAGACAATGCGGTTGTTATATAAATAAAAATTTGTGGTTTTATTTTCTAACTAATGCAATTGTACGAATGTTTGATTCAACCTTGTGATGTCAACACAAAGACAAAACTACTCGTGTGGTTCTGTCATTTTTACGATCACTTGAGATCTCCCTAAGAACCTCAAACAATGGTTTCTTTTAAATCTAAAGTATTTTATCGTCTTGCACCGTTCGAGATGCAAGAATTATCAAAACAGCTTCAAGAGTTGTCTGATAAAGGATTCATCCGTCCGAACTTTTCACCTTGGAGAAACTCCTGTTCTCCTTGTGAAAAAAAAATGGATCTTTTCGAATGTATATCGATTAACGTAAGCCTGGTAAGCTTACCATCAAGAATCGATATCCCCCTACCTTAAATCAACGATTTCTCCGATCAACTGCATAGCGTTCATGCTTTTCCAAGATCGATTTGCGTTTTGGGTATCATCAACTTTGTATTCTCGAAGAAGATATTCCCAAAACGGTTTTCCGCATGAAGTATGGCCATTACGAGTTTACAGACATGCCTTTTAGGTTGACAAATACTCCAGCCATCTTCAAGGACTTAATAAATAGAGTCTGCAAGCCTTATTTGGATCAGATCGTCATTGTTATTATTGATGGCATCTTGATCTATTCATGTCCTGAGCCGATCACGATCAACACCTTCGTTGACATCGGAGCCCTGATTGAATTCCTTGTACACTTTAAAATGTACAAAACAACTCAATTAGGACAAACCGAATTCCTTTTAAGATCTTCCTATCTTCATAGTTAGATTCTTGAAAATATTTAAAGTGCCAAAGGAAATCCACGGATTGGGTTTCTGGTATGCTTTAAATACCCGTGTCCAAAGATAACAAATTAAAGGTCAAATTGAACGATTATGCGATTGAACGAGTATGCAATTATGTGACTATGTGTTTATTCATCTTATGTTTTCTTTTATGCATTTTTGTGTTTTTAATACTCTGGATATTCGTTATCCAAATCCTCGCAGAATCTTTCATATCTTCATATGAGGGATTCGTAGCAGGATATTCAAAAAGTACTACCTTAAATCCTTAATGGGCTTCTATTTAATAGTTAAGACCCTTGGATTATATAGTACTGCTCCAGGATTCATTAGAGACCCTTTAGTGGTCTAATAAAAAAGATTGATTCACAATTTGGTTAAAGAACGACATCTAGTGATGTAGCTGAACAGACTCCTTGATAGTCTATTTAGATCATTTATTGATTTAATTTAAAGGACTCTATGGTGGTCTAGTCACACTCATCACAGGTTTGTTCATTTGGTTTTTCCCTACACATTATAAAATAGACTGAGTGAACTATGCAAGGAATTGTCTAATTATGGACGCGTACATAATTATGAAATTTAGTGCACAGAAACCCAGTAAGATTTATTATGTGTAAGAATCGATAGTGACAACAATAACGAAATGGGAACGATGTAATGGAGGTACGGTGGACGCACCAATGACGCTTCATATACTTGTATATAAGTGTTCCTCTTACATTGCAAACATAATGTTATTAAGGTTACTAGAAGTTCAAGAACCCTAACTAATATTGTTCGATCTTTTCAACTTTATGTTTCAAGCTCTCACAAGTTTCCTCTAAATAAATTTCGGGACGAAATTTCCTTAAGTAGGGGAGACTGTAACACCTGTGCCTCCACGGCCATCAAGCAAATGCCAAACCAATGAAATATTGTATTTCATACTTGGGATTTGTAAAAATATGTGTATCGTTTACACATATCAACTCTTGTTCAATTTCAAGTTTTAAATCGCTTTCTGGAAGGTTATACGCGCACCGATGCGTAAATATAACCAGTTTAATGCAACAAACGCTCCGGAATAGTGATATAGGCTTAACAGACCTTAAATAACCTTTACATAACTTAGAAATAAGTTTTGAAGGCTTTGGTATGGCAAAAACAAGTTAATTCGCTTACAGGGACTAAACTTGACAAACTGCGAAAGTATGCCAATTTGAACTGTAACAGACATTCCGGAACATGACCATAAGTTAAACATACCATAAATATCCTTTACATAGCTTAGAAATAGGCTTTGAGGGGTTCGGTATGCTAAAATAAACTTTTGGGTCATTCAGGGACTAAAAGTGTCAAAAAGTGCACAAGTTTGCATTTTCGCGCATAACTTACGTTCTGAATACATCCGGACATCCAAAAATTTATGTAGGCATGACTATATTATATTTTAGTGTTCGCCATAAGAAAAATCCATTCGTCACGTCATTTGGATCGTTTTTCGCATTCGGGACCAGATTCGATGTATTAGCCGTTGTTTAATTCACAACCACACATTCTAAACTTGCTTAGTCAGCGGATAAGGATGGAATTTAGGCACCATAACTTTGCAACACATGTATGGATGGAATTTAAGCACCTAAGCACCATAACTTTGCAACACATGTACGGATGGGATTAAGGCACGTTTTCCATGAAACGATCTTAACGGTTCGGGTATTCCTATAAATACCCCATACCCCCCATTGCTAAAATCACTAGAATTCTGATTTGAGAACCTCTAAGTTGAAACCATTTTTTCATACCTGAGATTCTTGAATCGGGATTAGCATTCGGGGACCCTTCGTAAGTATTCTTTCGTTCTTTTCCTTATTTTATTGCTTTTCGAGTCCGAAAGTCAAACTTTGTTTGACTTTCAGCGTTGACCAGTAATGGTCAATGCGAAGTTCTTTTGAACTTCGCAACGTGAGTGTAATCACGTTGGTTATAGTCCCTTGGGACTATGCCCACTGATTACCACGTTGTCTAGGGTCGTAGGGTAGGCGATCTGATAAATCGCCTATACCTTCGAACTCGACCCATTTGGTCGATCATTAGGATCCGACCAAATATATTAGGTGACCATAGTAGGTAAGGAATAACCTTCCGAGGTTATACCCTATGGTCGCTTCGTTTAAGTAGTTGTATGATAGGTAGTTTATATGCCTTAGGTAAATTACCAGAATACCCTTTTCATGTATAATTGGTAATTAAGCATATGTAACCTAAACTTTTGTCACATAACTGATTATGTAACATGTTTAGGCATATAACACTTGTCATAGGACTAGTTAGGCGGTCCGAACGCGTTTCACGCAAACGACGCGTTAAAGTAGCATAAGCTACCTTAATGGGTCGTGATGGGTCGATAATACTTAGGTTAAGTTTCATTTAGTATGTAGGCTTTGTTAAACCATATCATATGAGTTCCTACACTCATTTGGTTTACAGACCCTCCTGCTACCCAGTCTTCCGATTTAGGTCCGGGTTATTTATGTAGTTACCTATATTAGGTACCGTTTGATTTCCGGGACTCCTCTAGCTTACTTGGTAGTTGTTCAAGACTCCTAAGCACTCTCAGGCGAGTACATTATTCCCCTCTTTTACTGTTTTCAACTGTTTTGGGGTGACTCATATGTGCTAAATGTTTTATCAATGGTTTCAAGAACAATTACAATGGTTTCAAGAACAATTACAATGTGGTTTCAAGGACAATAACAATTATTTCAAGAACGCTAACAATGATTTCAAGAACGAATACAATGATTTCAAAAACTAATAACAATTTAAAAAAAAAGTGAACAAACTTGTTGGTTGTAGTTTACATGACCGATGACATTCATTAGCAATGATCAAGCCGACCAGTATTAGGTTATGGTACCATAGGATCTGACAAATCCCGTTATTTACTGCACCCATTGTTATGTGTGGGGGTTGTGGGTAGCGACTGAATCTGTAATTATTAACTTATCCTTTGGTAAGGGTTTGTTAAGAACGAGAACGAGAGCGAGATGGAGCGAGGAACGCGTCAAGAAGGTTTGAATGTTATTAGAGAATCGACCATAAAGTAGTTTCACAATTAAAATATTAACTTACCCTTTGGTAAGGGTTTGTTAAGAACAAGAATAAGTTTTAACATTTGTGTAAACATTTGTATATGATTGACAGTTGATCATGCATTTCCCACAAAACATAACTTTGATTTAAACCAAGTTTTACTTCAATACTTTGTTTTTGTGCATATGGTTTAGTTGAGACATTTCACTTGCCATACATGACATTTCGACATAGACATTTGACATGGATATTTGACATAGACATTTGACATGGATATTTGACATAGACATTTGACATGGATATTTGACATAGACATTTTGACATGATTTACATCTTGACATGAATATTTTGACATATTACCCAATACATTTGACAATTGATTTAAACATAGACTTCTTACATTGGTTGGTTTGGATTGATTAAGTGATTATGTAACGATGCGTGTGTAATATGATACAAACATGGTGGATACGCCGCTGGTACTTCCTATATATAAGTGTTTGTATGGTATTACATATTGTAGCGTTATTTGAATCATTTCAGTTTGAGACATAGAACATTTTATACAAGCAACATACTTTTCACAAGACATTTATTTACAAACAACTTATCTTATACAAACTCATTTTACATGGTTATTCATTTAATCATGCATTATTCTCTTATTTATACATATCATCTAAACTTATTATTTTTCAAATGATTTACAAAGACAAAGCAAATTACAAGGTTCATGACTAAACATTTTCTTAAACAGAAGTCATGAATCTTATTTTCACAAAACCTATGTACTCGCCAGCATTTCTTTGCTGACCTCGTTTTCACATATGTTTCAGGTATTGTTGGATGATATCGATTGATAAGATGCATGCTCACATAGGACTGGACAAGGCCTTAGTGACTCAATAATAATGATAGACTATGTCTAATTTGTGTATTTAGAATTCCAGACGATGTAATTATTCAATGTTTAATAAAACGAAACACTTTTGGTATCCATGGTTATGAAACATTAATTCTGTTGCAATACGCCCCGATGTTTCCGCCGCGATTTGTTGTTTTACGCGGTCGGGGTGTGACAGAAAGATGGTATCAGAGCCAATGGTTATAGGGAATTAGGTTATTAGTAATGCTTTGACCTAGTCTATAACCTTCTTAGGACCCTAACGCGAGTTTACTTGCGTTTAGTCATAAAACAATACCGTCACCTATCCTTAGGCGACGACCACAACAAGAACATAAATTTCAAAACCGCTTTGAAAACTAATCATCTGTTCTAGGATGATTGATTACAAGGTTTTGAACCCTCTATTGTAAGGTTTTGAACCCTCTGTTATATGGTTTTGAACCCCTTCGAATTTTCAAAATCTCGACAAGGTTTTGAGTCTTAAATAATGTGAACACGTGCAAACTGGAAGGGTGAATGCCTGTATTCTGGGTTTTCTGTCTAGGCAAGCACTTCGTATATATCTCATCAGACGCGAGACCAGTTGTGCTTACCTGGGAATTCTTGGGATGAGTGTTCACTTATAGGCGAGCATGTCTTCGCGATACATTATTTTTGACCCATTTACTTTGATCAGTCACTGTGTGTCGTTTGTTGCTTTGTAGTAACAAACAAATAACCACTATCCTTGCTTTCATCAGATTTGTTTCATCTCATTCTTTTCGTCTAAATTCTCTCACTCGTTTCCTTTCATGTTTCCTCTTTTAGACAATGCATCCTCGACGCGAAAACCAGATAGAGACTGCCGAGCTGGCAGAAATCATTGCGCAGCAAATGGCTGCTCAATTCCCAAACCTCTTTGCTCAATGGAACCAAGCCAACAACAACAACAATGTGCTATGCAAATACAAGGATTTCAACCAGGCTAAACCACTCAAGTTTAGTGGTTCTGAAGGAGCAACTGGGCTTCTTCAGTGGTTCGAAAGCATTGAGAATACTTTTCGCCACGTGCAGTGCCCGGATAATCGCAAGGTCGAGTTCTCCTCGAGCGTGTTTCAGAAGAGGGCTCTTACATGGTGGAATGGGGTAATGAGAGACCGAGGTGCGGAAGTTGCTCTCGCACAGACATGGGCTGAACTTAGGGCTCTGATGATGAGGGAATTCTGTCCTCGTCATGAGCAGCGAGCTTTGGAGAAGGAATTTGATGAGTTGAAGCAAGATAGTGGTGAGCACAGGGCGTATACTGATAGGTTTGAGGAGCTGAGTCTGCTTTGCCCGACAATGGTTACCCCACTTGACATAGCTATCGAAAGGTACATCGACGGCCTACCTGACTCGGTACAAGACATCCTTACTGGTAGTAACCCTGCCACACTCCGTCAGGCGATCGAGTTATCAGCGACATTGACTGAGTCGCAGATTCGGAAGAACAAGTTACACAGGAAGGGTGACAAGGGCAAGAAACAGTCAGCTGACAAGGAGGATAGCAAGAAAGGCCAAAACAAGAAGGGTAAGGAAGGTGAGACGTCAAAGAAATCAAAGAAGCGAAAGGGTGCCCAAAATTTTGCTGTTACAGCACAGACTGCTCAGAACCCGCGGAACCAACCAGCTCAGCCACCTGCAAAGAAAGCATATGCCGGTACCGCACCTTATTGTGCACGCTGCAACGGTCATCACGCAGTACAACAAGCTTGCTGGCAATGCACGACGTGTGGTAAACTTGGGCATTTGGCCAAGATTTGTCGTTTGGGACAAAATCAGGCTGCTCAGGTTCAAGCTCCGGTTCAAGGGAATGCTGCGAGATTTCCACTGGGTTCATGTTTCAACTGCGGAGAGATTGGTCACTTCCGCCACAACTGCCCAAGACTGGTGAATGCAAATGCTAACGCAAACCCAAATGCGAATGTCAACGTCAATGTGAATCCAGCACGTGGTCGAGTGTTTAACATCAATGAGGCACTCAATGATGAAGGAGTGAACAATTAGTATTTTGTTTTCCTCTGGTTGGTATCTTGTAACATTTAAAGACAATGCGGTTGTTATATAAATAAAAATTTGTGGTTTTATTTTCTAACTAATGCAATTGTACGAATGTTTGATTCAACCTTGTGATGTCAACACAAAGACAAAACTACTCGTGTGGTTCTGTCATTTTTACGATCACTTGAGATCTCCCTAAGAACCTCAAACAATGGTTTCTTTTAAATCTAAAGTATTTTATCGTCTTGCACCGTTCGAGATGCAAGAATTATCAAAACAACTTCAAGAGTTGTCTGATAAAGGATTCATCCGTCCGAACTTTTCACCTTGGAGAAACTCCTGTTCTCCTTGTGAAAAAAAAAATGGATCTTTTCGAATGTATATCGATTAACGTAAGCCTGGTAAGCTTACCATCAAGAATCGATATCCCCCTACCTTAAATCAATGATTTCTCCGATCAACTGCATAGCGTTCATGCTTTTCCAAGATCGATTTGCGTTTTGGGTATCATCAACTTTGTATTCTCGAAGAAGATATTCCCAAAACGGTTTTCCGCATGAAGTATGGCCATTACGAGTTTACAGACATGCCTTTTAGGTTGACAAATACTCCAGCCATCTTCAAGGACTTAATAAATAGAGTCTGCAAGCCTTATTTGGATCAGATCGTCATTGTTATTATTGATGGCATCTTGATCTATTCATGTCCTGAGCCGATCACGATCAACACCTTCGTTGACATCGGAGCCCTGATTGAATTCCTTGTACACTTTAAAATGTACAAAACAACTCAATTAGGACAAACCGAATTCCTTTTAAGATCTTCCTATCTTCATAGTTAGATTCTTGAAAATATTTAAAGTGCCAAAGGAAATCCACGGATTGGGTTTCTGGTATGCTTTAAATACCCGTGTCCAAAGATAACAAATTAAAGGTCAAATTGAACGATTATGCGATTGAACGAGTATGCAATTATGTGACTATGTGTTTATTCATCTTATGTTTTCTTTTATGCATTTTTGTGTTTTTAATACTCTGGATATTCGTTATCCAAATCCTCGCAGAATCTTTCATATCTTCATATGAGGGATTCGTAGCAGGATATTCAAAAAGTACTACCTTAAATCCTTAATGGGCTTCTATTTAATAGTTAAGACCCTTGGATTATATAGTACTGCTCCAGGATTCATTAGAGACCCTTTAGTGGTCTAATCAAAAAGATTGATTCACAATTTGGTTAAAGAACGACATCTAGTGATGTAGCTGAACAGACTCCTTGATAGTCTATTTAGATCATTTATTGATTTAATTTAAAGGACTCTATGGTGGTCTAGTCACACTCATCACAGGTTTGTTCATTTGGTTTTTCCCTACACATTATAAAATAGACTGAGTGAACTATGCAAGGAATTGTCTAATTATGGACGCGTACATAATTATGAAATTTAGTGCACAGAAACCCAGTAAGATTTATTATGTGTAAGAATCGATAGTGACAACAATAACGAAATGGGAACGATGTAATGGAGGTACGGTGGACGCACCAATGACGCTTCATATACTTGTATATAAGTGTTCCTCTTACATTGCAAACATAATGTTATTAAGGTTACTAGAAGTTCAAGAACCCTAACTAATATTGTTCGATCTTTTCAACTTTATGTTTCAAGCTCTCACAAGTTTCCTCTAAATAAATTTCGGGACGAAATTTCCTTAAGTAGGGGAGACTGTAACACCTGTGCCTCCACGGCCATCAAGCAAATTCCAAACCAATGAAATATTGTATTTCATACTTGGGATTTGTAAAAATATGTGTATCGTTTACACATATCAACTCTTGTTCAATTTCAAGTTTTAAATCGCTTTCTGGAAGGTTATACGCGCACCGATGCGTAAATATAACCAGTTTAATGCAACAAACGCTCCGGAATAGTGATATAGGCTTAACAGACCTTAAATAACCTTTACATAACTTAGAAATAAGTTTTGAAGGCTTTGGTATGGCAAAAACAAGTTAATTCGCTTACAGGGACTAAACTTGACAAACTGCGAAAGTATGCCAATTTGAACTGTAACAGACATTCCGGAACATGACCATAAGTTAAACATACCATAAATATCCTTTACATAGCTTAGAAATAGGCTTTGAGGGGTTCGGTATGCTAAAATAAACTTTTGGGTCATTCAGGGACTAAAAGTGTCAAAAAGTGCACAAGTTTGCATTTTCGCGCATAACTTACGTTCTGAATACATCCGGACATCCAAAAATTTATGTAGGCATGACTATATTATATTTTAGTGTTCGCCATAAGAAAAATCCATTCGTCACGTCATTTGGATCGTTTTTCGCATTCGGGACCAGATTCGATGTATTAGCCGTTGTTTAATTCACAACCACACATTCTAAACTTGCTTAGTCAGCGGATAAGGATGGAATTTAGGCACCATAACTTTGCAACACATGTATGGATGGAATTTAAGCACCTAAGCACCATAACTTTGCAACACATGTACGGATGGGATTAAGGCACGTTTTCCATGAAACGATCTTAACGGTTCGGGTATTCCTATAAATACCCCATACCCCCCATTGCTAAAATCACTAGAATTCTGATTTGAGAACCTCTAAGTTGAAACCATTGTTTCATACCTGAGATTCTTGAATCGGGATTAGCATTCGGGGACCCTTCGTAAGTATTCTTTCGTTCTTTTCCTTATTTTATTGCTTTTCGAGTCCGAAAGTCAAACTTTGTTTGACTTTCAGCGTTGACCAGTAATGGTCAATGCGAAGTTCTTTTGAACTTCGCAACGTGAGTGTAATCACGTTGGTTATAGTCCCTTGGGACTATGCCCACTGATTACCACGTTGTCTAGGGTCGTAGGGTAGGCGATCTGATAAATCGCCTATACCTTCGAACTCGACCCATTTGGTCGATCATTAGGATCCGACCAAATATATTAGGTGACCATAGTAGGTAGGGAATAACCTTCCGAGGTTATACCCTATGGTCGCTTCGTTTAAGTAGTTGTATGATAGGTAGTTTATATGCCTTAGGTAAATTACCAGAATACCCTTTTCATGTATAATTGGTAATTAAGCATATGTAACCTAAACTTTTGTCACATAACTGATTATGTAACATGTTTAGGCATATAACACTTGTCATAGGACTAGTTAGGCGGTCCGAACGCGTTTCACGCAAACGACGCGTTAAAGTAGCATAAGCTACCTTAATGGGTCGTGATGGGTCGATAATACTTAGGTTAAGTTTCATTTAGTATGTAGGCTTTGTTAAACCATATCATATGAGTTCCTACACTCATTTGGTTTACAGACCCTCCTGCTACCCAGTCTTCCGATTTAGGTCCGGGTTATTTATGTAGTTACCTATATTAGGTACCGTTTGATTTCCGGGACTCCTCTAGCTTACTTGGTAGTTGTTCAAGACTCCTAAGCACTCTCAGGCGAGTACATTATTCCCCTCTTTTACTGTTTTCAACTGTTTTGGGGTGACTCATATGTGCTAAATGTTTTATCAATGGTTTCAAGAACAATTACAATGGTTTCAAGAACAATTACAATGTGGTTTCAAGGACAATAACAATTATTTCAAGAACGCTAACAATGATTTCAAGAACGAATACAATGATTTCAAAAACTAATAACAATTTCAAAAAAAAGTGAACAAACTTGTTGGTTGTAGTTTACATGACCGATGACATTCATTAGCAATGATCAAGCCGACCAGTATTAGGTTATGGTACCATAGGATCTGACAAATCCCGTTATTTACTGCACCCATTGTTATGTGTGGGGGTTGTGGGTAGCGACTGAATCTGTAATTATTAACTTATCCTTTGGTAAGGGTTTGTTAAGAACGAGAACGAGAGCGAGATGGAGCGAGGAACGCGTCAAGAAGGTTTGAAAGTTATTAGAGAATCGACCATAAAGTAGTTTCACAATTAAAATATTAACTTACCCTTTGGTAAGGGTTTGTTAAGAACAAGAACAAGTTTTAACATTTGTGTAAACATTTGTATATGATTGACAGTTGATCATGCATTTCCCACAAAACATAACTTTGATTTAAACCAAGTTTTACTTCAATACTTTGTTTTTGTGCATATGGTTTAGTTGAGACATTTCACTTGCCATACATGACATTTCGACATAGACATTTGACATAGACATTTGACATGGATATTTGACATAGACATTTGACATGGATATTTGACATAGACATTTTGACATGATTTACATCTTGACATGAATATTTTGACATATTACCCAATACATTTGACAATTGATTTAAACATAGACTTCTTACATTGGTTGGTTTGGATTGATTAAGTGATTATGTAACGATGCGTGTGTAATATGATACAAACATGGTGGATACGCCGCTGGTACTTCCTATATATAAGTGTTTGTATGGTATTACATATTGTAGCGTTATTTGAATCATTTCAGTTTGAGACATAGAACATTTTATACAAGCAACATACTTTTCACAAGACATTTATTTACAAACAACTTATCTTATACAAACTCATTTTACATGGTTATTCATTTAATCATGCATTATTCTCTTATTTATACATATCATCTAAACTTATTATTTTTCAAATGATTTACAAAGACAAAGCAAATTACAAGGTTCATGACTAAACATTTTCTTAAACAGAAGTCATGAATCTTATTTTCACAAAACCTATGTACTCGCCAGCATTTCTTTGCTGACCTCGTTTTCACATATGTTTCAGGTATTGTTGGATGATATCGATTGATAAGATGCATGCTCACATAGGACTGGACAAGGCCTTAGTGACTCAATAATAATGATAGACTATGTCTAATTTGTGTATTTAGAATTCCAGACGATGTAATTATTCAATGTTTAATAAAACGAAACACTTTTGGTATCCATGGTTATGAAACATTAATTCTGTTGCAATACGCCCCGATGTTTCCGCCGCGATTTGTTGTTTTACGCGGTCGGGGTGTGACAACTGTGCTTTGATCTTGTCCCTACACTTGTTGCAACACTAAGGTAACTCAAATTGGCCCCCCCATTATCAGGAAGAGGCAAGTGCAAAAGGGATTAGGAGTGGGTAACAGCTGTTAAATGCTGTTTAAACTGAATCTGCTGATCTGGGGATGCCTTACGGACCATAAGGGTGATGGCTTACGGTCCGTAAGCCAGCAACTTTGCAGAATTGTCAGTTTTGGTCCCTGTTGATGTTTAAGCTCATTTCCGACATTTCTAAGGCCCCTCAAGCCAACTTTAAGGCCCTAAAATTATGCCTAAACATTGTGGACATGAAACATGCTCAAAAATATGCCGGATGTCAGTTCGTTTGGCCGTACGATTGCGTTGTTCGGTTAATTACGACGGAATACGCATAAGCGCGAATAACGATCCAAATTGCGTGACGAATGGATTTTTCTCATGCCAAACACTAAAAAAAATATTTTAGTGCTTACATAAACTTTTGGGAGTCCGGATGTATTCAGAACGTAAGTTATGCGCGAAAATGCAAACTTGTGCAGTTTTTGACACTTTCAGTCCCTGAATGACCCAAAAGTTTATTTTAGCACACCGAACCCCTCAAAGCCTATTTATAAGTTATGTAAAGGATATTTATGGTATGTTTAACTTATGGTCATGTTCTGGAATGTCTGTTCTAGTACGAATCATCATACTTTCGCAGTTTGTCGAATTTAGTCCCTGTAAGCGATTAAACTTGTTTTTGCCATACCAAAGCCTTCAAAACTTATTCCTAAGTTATGTAAAGGTTATTTAAGGTATGTTAAGTATATGTTGATGTTCCGGAGTGTTTGTTGCATTAAACTGGTTATATTTACGCATCAGTACGCGTATAACCTTCCAGAAAGCGATTTAGAGCCCGAAATCGAACAAGAATTGATATGTGTAAATGATACACATATTTGTACAAATCCCAAGTATGAAATACAATATTTCATTGGTTTGGTATTTGTTTGATGGTCGTAGAGGCACAGGTGTCACAAAGAATCTTTGTCAAACAAAGGCCATGCTTGGCTAAATTCTTACATCACTTGGTGAAGACTTTTCTTTTATGTATTCTCTTTTATGATTTCCAATCTTTGGCTACTTTTTAATGAGGTATGTATTAATGACTTTAATAATTAATTCTTTTTATATTGAAGGCGAATTTATTCAAATACTCTTCATATGTTCCTTTACTCAACATGTTCATGTCTTTACGGTCTATATAAAATATGTTAATTAACCCGAAAGGGAGATTAGAAGGGTGGTTTGGGTAATTCTATGTCTCGTTCAATGTATAGATCCTGCGAGAACCTAGTTCAAGCCAAGTAACACCTCACGAGTCAGAGCAAGCATTACCCATCACGGGAGAGGTGCAAATAGCTTGAATCCCTTATTCTTAAACTACTATTAAAACTTTAAACCAACCCCGCGAGGACTGTATCCCTGTTGACTCAGACCAACGGGTTGAGGGTGATCGCCGCCTTTTACGAGGGGTCCACCACATTTTTCATTAATAACTTACTTAATTATCTTTCAATATTCTGACCTAGTGGAATTGTATCCTTACTGACTCAAGCCACTAGGTTGAGGGTAACGTCGCCCCCAAAAGAGGGGCTTACTACTATAACTAAGACAATCTCTTAGAATTCCCAAAGTGCAGAAATCATCAAAAGGGTACATGAAAGATAAGTTGGATCCAAGTGATTCTTTCTTATCTATCATTTTTATTTTATTTCTATTTTCTGTGTTTATCGTTTTATTAGCTTAAAAATCTTTTCTCAAAAGTTGGTTTGATTAGACGTTGATGATAAGCCGATACTAAAAGCTTTTGTGTCCTTGAACGACCTCGGTATCTTGCCATCACTATACTACGTCCGCGATGGTTATACTTTCCCTAGTGTGTGTGTAGAGCGATAGTAGAATATCGTGTTTTATAAATTTAAAACTTGAAATCGACGAGTAAAAAGAGCTAAAAATATAACAAAAAAATATAGACTCACCCACGGACGTCAATATCAGATGGATAGAAAGTGTGTTTTTCTTTATGGAAAAATTGATGAAGAAGTCTATGTGTGCCAATCATGTCTGCAAGCTAAACAAAGCTTTGTATGGACTGAAACAAGCACTAAAAGCCTAGTATGATACTCTATCAACTTTCCTTTTTCCCATTGAATTCAAAAGAAGTAAAATTGATAAAACTTTGTTTCTAAAATGGAAAGGGAAAGATCCGATGATAGTTCAGATCTATGTGGAGAATATCATTTTTAGATCCACATGTGACGAAATGTGTAAGGATTTTAGATAATTGATGACAACTCAATCTGAAATGAGTGCCATGGGTTAGCTACAATGTTTTCTTGGTGTGCAAGTAAAGTAACAAAAAAATGGAACTTTCATTCATCAAAACAAAAATTGTTCAAACACTTTTGAAGAAAAATGATATGAATGACTATAAACCATGCAACACTCCCATGTGTACAAGGAAACCCTTCATTTCTGATGACAAAGATGATTTGGTAAATCAGTCTCTTTACAGATGTATGATTGGTTCTTTGATGTATCTAACTACTTCAGCACCTTATATTATGTTTGCAACTTGTGTATGTGCTAGATACCGAATATTACCTAGAAAGTCTCATTTAATAGTTGTGAAAATGATTTTTAGATACCTTAAAGGTGCACCTACACTTGGTATCTGGTATCCTGCTATGGAAACATTGAGCTTTCAAATTATTCATATAGTGATTTTGTTGGTTTTCACACCACCAGAAGGTCCACATCAGGAGGGTGCCACTTCCTTGGTAATGCCTTGGTTTCACGGCAAAGCAAAAAAGTAAAAAACAGTTTCAAACACTACTGCAAAGAGATGGAACCGGTTATTGCTATAACCGGTTCGGTTCCAACTCCGATTATTTGACCAAAAAACCATACCCTCTATGCATGGTTCCGAGTATTAAAATACCCTATTTTCGTGTTTTTCAATACCCTATTTCCGGGTTTTTAGTACCATATTTTCAGGTTTTTTCATACTAAATTGCGTTTTTATTACTCTATTCTCTCGTCCTTTTTGTTATTATGATTAAATATGCATTCTATTACGTAAAAAAAATAATTGCACTAACAAAAATTTAAAAGATAGATGTTAGAATCATATATTGGGTATAGCGGGGTATAATCGGTTCCAGTTTTTGTCCGGTTTCTGGTATTAATAGGGTATGATCGGTTCCGGTTCCGGTTTCAGGTAGTAAGATCAAAATGCATACTCTACGGGTGGGGTCGGTTTCGGTGTTGAGTATCGTTGAAATCACCAACTTTTTACCGGGTAGGGTCGATTTCGGTTTCGAGTATAATTAAAATGCATACCTTTCGGGTAGGTTCGATTCCGGTTTCAGATTTTTTTTTATCGGGTACAATTTTCTTGTGCACCTCTGGTTGAAATCACTAACTATTTTATGGTTAGATGTTGATGTTTCCTCTAACTATTGGTTTTAACTTGTTTTCATCTTAACTACCAATGGCATAAATTAATTAAAGTAATATCTTTTATAATAAAACCAATCTAATTTTAATAAAACACTCTCAATAACATCACATGGTATTCTCTTCTTCTATTTAGTGATGATATTATTAATTAATTAATATCTAATTTTATTTTATGAGTAAAAAATATATAAAATTATCTATAATTCTAAAACCTGTGATTTTATTACTTCTTAAAATGGATAAGTATATGGTTTGATTTACTTTACCTGTT
Organism: Helianthus tuberosus; assembly: GCA_030545235.1. NCBI lineage: Eukaryota > Viridiplantae > Streptophyta > Magnoliopsida > Asterales > Asteraceae > Helianthus > Helianthus tuberosus. The sequence goes on from JARYGA010059765.1 coordinate 8,600,124, forward strand.
TTGAGTAAATCAAGTATAAATATAATTAAATGATATGTTTATCCTTGAATAAAAATTAATTGCAATTATCTAAGAAACGTGATGTTACGTTATTAAAAATACCTTTAAAAAAATTAATTGTCATTATCTAAGGAAAATGGTGTTACATTATTAAAAATGTATTTTTATGGTGTTACTTTATTGAAATGTTATTTTATTAACTATGTGCAATAATTTTCATATCAACACCGCAAAAAATATGTAAAATGATTACACTCATATTTGAGTTTATATATTAGAAATAGTGATCTGAAGTGATTATTTCAACTAATTAGTTTTGTGATGAAGTTATCTATTAAATATATTAACTCAAACAAAATTTAATTAATTAATAAATAGTATTAGTGAATTGAGAGAGAGAGAAGAGAGAAAGAGAGAGAGAGAGAATATTATATGATATTAACTGAAATCTTTTATTACAATTAGATATACCTATCACAATCCATCTCCATCGCTACTATTTCCAGCCACCAACTCCATCTCAGTTAAGATTTAAGAGCCTTCTCATTATCATCCCAAAATTTTAAAGAAACATTTATGTGTTCTATCAGTTTTTTTCTACTTCGTCTCATTCCCCAAGATAAGGATGAGATTTAATAATTTACTTCACATTCTTTATGTATTGTATCATAACATAATATATAAATTTAATTATTATATAAATACATATTTTATGTATATCTAATTATTATTACTAAAGTAACAAGTAAATATAAAGTATTTGCTTAAACGCGTCATTTATAGTGTAGTAAGTAATGTTATATTTTCTTTAACTTGGTATGGATAGTTCATGTTAGGATGCTATGTGTTTATATCAAAATGTATATTTTACATGTGCAATATCAAGATTAATTAATAATAATCAATTATTTGTTCTTCGAATACAACCTATCTTATTATTCAACCCGTGTAACCAGTGCCGGCCCTTAAGGTGGGCGGGGAGTAGGGGTGTAAACGAGCCGAGCCGAACCCGAGCTCGACCAGGCTCGAGCTCGGCTCGTTAGGTTTTTATGAAGCTCGAGCTCGAGCTCGGCTCGGTTCGAGCCTACTTCTTTGAGCTCGAGCTCGGCTCGCTAGTAAAACCCAAAGCTCGAGCTCGGCTCGAACTATTTTGAGAACAACCTTAAATGAGCTAAAAGCTCGACTCGAGCTCACTTCAACATCGCTTAAACAAGGCAAAGCTCGGCTCGAGCTCGGCTCATCAATGTTATCATCATTATTAATATATTATATATAAAAAAATTAAAATTTTGTATGGGCTCGTTTAGGCTCGCGAGCCTAAACAAGCTTTGTATTTCAGGCTCGAGCTCGGGCTCGATAACAAAACGAGCTCTATTTCAGGCTCGAGCTCGGACTCGGGCTCGTTAAGGCTCGGCTCGTTCGAGCTTTTAACCGAGCTGATCACGAGTAGCTCTCGAGCCTCTGGGCTTGTTTACACCCCTAGCGGGGAGGACCCCCGGGCAGGTCCGTGATTTCGTAGGACACATAATTTTTTTAAAAATCTGATATTGCATATGTAAAAAAAAATTATAGGGTATAGCTATACAAATATTAACATAGGCCCACTTATAAACAAAAATCATATGGGTTAGATTAGTTAGCCCATTATGATTAGGTTAGTGAGCCCAATACCCAATTGATTTTAAAAACTAATAAAAAAAACATTAAGTGTTGGGCGGCAACGTGGATACTGAAAAGTCAATAGCAGGAGTCAAGTGGAGCCTGGTTTCACGAAGAAGACGAACTCACAGAAACGAACATTCGGTCAAATTCAGGCCCTTCAGTTTTTCTGTTCTGTTTTCGGTCAGACGAATATGTTGTTCTTCTATTGAAGTCGTGCACATCAGATGCTCACGATCACGAATTCAGGTAAACATGTTGTTCTGTACTTCAGTTTTTCTGTTCTGTTTTTTGTCGAATTCAGGCCCTTATTAGTTATTTATTATTGCGATTAGTCATTGTCGAATTCAGGCCCTTGTTTAGGCGATTAGTTATTGTCGAATTCATGCCCTTTTTTGTTGTGTTGAAGATTAAAACGATTGTTGAATTCAGGCCCGTATTTTTTTTTTTTTTTTGTCGAATTCAAGTATGATTTGTGATTATATGACTTGTTGATATATGATTTAGGATCTTTTTTGTCGATCAATAGGCGTTAACTAAATTTGATACAAACTTTGTCGGTTATTTAGGTGTTAATGGCTCCTAAACAAGCATCCGGTTCACGGTTGTATGAAAACTAGTTTGAATTATTTGTTTCGTTAAAGCCTAAGGGCACGTTTCTTCGAGCTCGAACAGGGTACATGAATTCTCAAGGCCGGCACTGCGTGTAACGCACTGGACTATAAACTAGTGCATATAATAAATATATAACATGTAAAAACGAAAACATAAAATAAACCGATCAACCTCCCAAACGACCATGCTAGAATTCGAAAGTACTACAGGAGTTGAAGAAAGATCACAATTCGAAATTGCTATCCATGGAGCATATCAACAAAGTCTTGGTATATTCGCACAGAAGAGATGTGAAAATAAAGAACACCAAATTTGTACATACCTGAGACTTGTGGGAAACGAAATATCAGGGACGGCCCAATGGGCTTACGAGGCTAAACAAGGGATTAGGGCCCTTAAAAATGGAAAACCTGAATTTTAATTTTTTTTTTTTTATACATGTACTCACCATAAGCTAACTATGTTGAAGTGTTGAACTGTTCAAAAAATCAAGCCCAAAAATAAATATGCACCCAATAAAGAAAGTAAGGCCCAAAATAACCCACATTAGGAACATAGCTGTTAAAATTAAAAGGAAGAGTTAACTGCCATTTTCGTCCCTGTGGTTTGGTCACTTTGGCCATTTCAGTCCATTTTTCAAAAATGCGCCATTTTCGTCCCCCACGTTCTGGAAAGGTGCCATTTCAGTCCAAAAATCATAACCCAGTTAAGTCAGTTTGTAAATAAGGACTGATTGTGTAAATTTGTAACATAAAGGACTGATTGTGTAAATTTGAAAAATGGACTGAAATGGCAGTTAAGACCACCACCACTAGCCCTGCCACCACCACCACTCCGCTGCCACCACCACCACCACCGCCACCACAGCCACCACAGCCACCACCGCCACCACAGCCACCACCGCCACCGATGAACTCCGAACTCCGAGAACGGTATACCGAAACGAAAAGCTTGCGGGTTACGGGGACGTCTTCGTCTTCTCCGGTCGTCTTCTCCGATGAACTCCGAACTCCGGCGAGTTGCAGAGTGAACCTGACCAATCAAGCCACCAAATTTACTCTTTAAGCTCATTATTTTGTCAAGACCTTTTTCTAAGGTTGAAGGAAACTGTAGCAACCGAAGTGTATGGCCAGCGGGAGCAGTATCAAAAACTATAACTGAATAATCCATGGTTTGCACCAACCTAAAGCCAAATATTATATAAATAAATAAATTCATCTCAAAACAAATATTTCAAATCCCATAATAACAGATAGCTTAATATTACTCGCTTAATTTCAAGATCAAGTTACCTAATTAACCTCATCATATTAAGAAATCAACGATAAAAGCAATTTGGTCAAGATGATTGTTTTCTTCTGCATTATAGACATTTTACTAATATGAGAATAAATATTGAACTCACTTTAGCATCTCAGCAAAGCTCATAGCCTCATCGATTCCAGGAATAGAATTTGCCAAATCTGATAAGAAACCATCCATTCCATCTGAACTGCCCGTATCTTCGTTCTCCACTGTGCGGTCCACCTCCTGCAAAAACAGAAATGAATTTTGGTCTACAAGTGTTTTTTTAACTAAGCATTCAAACAAAGACTGAAGATATGGAGAAAGGGACAAGGAGTTTTCGTAAGAAAACTGATTGTGGAGATCAATTTAAAAATCACCTAACTATCCTTATTCCCTAACTTAACACTGACATGTGATTCTGATTATTCAAACCAGTAATGTTCACTCTGGAAATACACATCCAAAGACACCTCCTAAAAGTCTAAAACCAACCGTGCACATGTTCACTCTGCAACTCGCCGGAGTTCGGAGTTCATCGGAGAAGACGACCGGAGAAGACGAAGACGTCCCCGTAACCCGCAAGCTTTTCGTTTCGGTATACCGTTCTCGGAGTTCGGAGTTCATCGGTGGCGGTGGTGGCTGTGGTGGCTGTGGTGGCGGTGGTGGTGGTGGTGGCAGGGCTAGTGGTGGTGGTGTTAACTGCCATTTCAGTCCATTTTTCAAATTTACACAATCAGTCCTTTATGTTACAAATTTACACAATCAGTCCTTATTTACAAACTGACTTAACTGGGTTATGATTTTTGGACTGAAATGGCACCTTTCCAGAACGTGGGGGACGAAAATGGCGCATTTTTGAAAAATGGACTGAAATGGCCAAAGTGACCAAACCACAGGGACGAAAATGGCAGTTAACTCTAAAAGGAAAAAAATAAAACCACTTAGGGGGTGTTTTGTGTTGTGTTTTCAAAATAGATTATGCGTTTTCAAAATATATTTTGCGTTTTCAAAACTGCTTTTTGAAAAAACATGTAGGTACATGCGTCTCCAAAACTGCGTTTTGGAGGCAGATAATCATTTTTTCATCCAAACATTTTTTAGATTATTTATGTTTTACAAACTCAATAATCAAATAATTACTTCAAAACGTAATCCCAAACACCCTTTTAGATATCACAATGAGAACAGACTAGCAGCGAAAATTGAGGGGATTTAGCTACTTTGCCGCCTCAGCACTTTGGAAACCGTCAATAGTAGAGAGTATGATGATTCCTCCCCCATTCCCCAATATGCAATACGCATTAGTCAGTATGTTAGGTTAACGGCTATTGAATATGTATATATTTGGAATTTCACTTGAGAATTCTTTAATCTCTATTGTGAATTTGCCATTTCAATTGTGTTTGCGATTTCTATTACTTGCCATAATTGTGTCTTCTGTTTGTGATACTAATACTTGCCCTAAATCACTAATTGTGAGATTGGTTGGTTGTTGGGCATTTGGGTCGCTGGCGAGACTAATTATCAACATTTGGGTCGCCGATTAGAAACAATGGAACTTATAACATAATACCAATAATAAAGTTGTTATAAATATAAATACGTTAAATAGAAATGGGATTAACAAAATTAACTAAACTATATGAAAATAAATGGATTTAAATCAATACAGTTAAATTACTCACAAAGAATCAAATTCTTGAAAGTCGAAAACCTAAATTATATCATTTAATCGATAAATTGAACTCAATCAACGCATCAGTCTACTTTTTCCCAATATAAATTATAAATTTTATTCAAGCAACTATGAATTATAAGTATTAACTTAGTTATAGAAAACCTATATATTACCCCTTCCATTATTAAAAAAAAAAGTTACAACTTAAATATATTACGCTTCCATTATTAAGAAAAGTTATAACATTAAAACTATTAAACTTGAAAACATTTTTATGTACCACAATCACAATAGTTTCTCACTTTGATGTTTTTGTCGATGCCATCATGTTTGTTTTGAGTCTTTCTCCAACTTCTTGGTCGTTAAGAATACATTTGCACACACAATCTTCCTCTTAACGCTCTAGTGCAAATGGCACTATTCGATCAAACTTCCTCAACTAGCTCACATCACCTCAGTTGTCTTCTCTCAGTGTTTGCTATCAACAACTTATGTAGGCTGGTTATTGGATTTACCATCTACGCTTTCAAGGTTTTCGGTTCCTTGCTTCTCGGTTGGCGTCTACGCTTAAAGTGCCATTGATCACACTTAAACATTCTCATTATAAATGAAACTAATCTATACATTTCTTTATGCACATTAATATTATATAACATGACATTAATATATTTAGGTCCAAAGTTCTAAAAAATGAATTCTTCTTCTAAAGACCAAGTGTCCAAGACAAATAGAAAGCGAATCCTTTCCAACTTTCCATACAAGATCCTCAAACCTATTGAGTTGGCGTTGGACTCCATATAACTAACTTATTATCATAGTCATTAGGTGACAAAAATCATTATTTTCCATCTTTTTATAATTAAAAACAATATCATTGCTCCTTATTTTATATCGGTATTATATTAATTAACAGAATTCCACAACTACCAATACATAAAATAGTTATAAAATATTGCTAGTTTACTCAGTTTTATCGTTTAATAGGAATCATTGGTTGATGGTATTCTTGGAACTCAAAGAAAGTCTTAGAGTGCATCCTAAAAGTTCAAAATACTAACGAGTTTATTTATTTATCGGACCAACATTGGAAGAGAACGTATCTTCTTGTTCTTATGGTCACTTCGGATTATAAAAAAAAAAGGTCACTGAAAAAAATATTCATTTTTGTCAATAGTTATGAAGTCCGGAATTAAAATAAAAAAATTAATATGCACACTAATAATCTATGTCATTCATCATAAGTTTTGAAGTCCGGAAAAAAATAAATAAAAAGTTAATATGCACGCTAATAATCTATGTCATTTATCATGAGTTTTGAAGTCCGGAATCAACGTAAAAAAATTAATACGCATACCTAGAATCTATGTCATTTAGAAGGCTAAATCTAAATATCTCCCGGTTATTTAAAATGATGTGCATGAGGCCGTCAAATTGGCTCTCATTAAGGATTAGTCACCCCCTAACTTTGAATGGTGTAAATGGGTTCCGATCAAATGTAATATTATGGCGTGGAGAGGCAATTTGGATAGATTAGCTTCTAGAGTTAATCTAAGAAGAAGGAATGTGAATATTAGTTCGGTTATGTGCCCTTTTTGTGAAGAATGCGAGTAAACGGTGGAGCATTTATTTACGGCATGTCCAGTGGTGGAGAGGTTTTGGTCAGCTTTCAGTGCTTGGTGTAAATTACCTCAGATATATGCTTTCGACTTCAAAGATATTATGGAGATACACAATTTCTCGCAACTAGGTAAGAAAGCTAAGAGTCTCATTCAAGGTCTGGTGATTGTTTCGTGCTGGTGTATCTGGAAAGGAAGAAACAAATTGGTTTTCAAGCAGATCAGTCGAAGTCCGCAAGATATCTTAGGGGAGGTTAAACTGAGAGGTTACGGGTGGGTTAGGAATAGATCGTCATGTAAATATATTAGTTGGAGGGATTGGTATAAATACCCGATGTATATTTTGTAATTGTCTGCCCTTTGCCCGTTTGGGTCGGGGGTGTTGTTTGTTGTTTGGCCTTTTGCCCGTATGGGTCAGAGGTGTGTCTTAATAAAGTTACTTTTAAAAAAAAAAATGTATTAGACTGCGGGGTATGGTGGGGCTTGGGTTGGGCGTGGGTTGGGGCGGGTGCTGACACGTGGAATGGGAGCCCCCCCCCCCCCCCCCCCCCCCCACTGCCTGGTACGTGTCCGCGGGGTATGGTGGGGTGTGGGTTGGGCTTGGGTTGGGTGCACCGCGTGGCAGGGTAGTTTAAAAAAAAATATACAAAATTTAAAAAAATCACACAAACATTTATAAAAAAAAACATACAACTTCATTAATATTTATAAAATTACATAAACCTAAAAATTACAAAATAAGAAACCTAAAGCGTTAAATAAATTTCAAAAAGGTCGATCTTGTCGAACGCCTTTTTTTCCTTGCCGCGAAACTCTATGTTTGCCACCGCCACCCGGTCCTCGTGGCTTAAGTCGCCCCCGGGAACGGCTTCGTAGTAAGCCTTGAAACGCTCGAGCTTGGGACGTAGCTCGCGCCATTTATGTTGGCACGCGTTCATGTTGTGGCGGTCGTTACCGACGTTTAGTCGGTAGGCCGCGAAAGCTTCCGGCCAATATTTGGTTTGGCCCGGTGGCCGCCCCTTCATAGCGTCAACGACGCTTGTGACTAGGGCAAGTTCTTCGTTGTGGGTCCAGGATGCCATAGCGGGTTCGTGGGATGTTGGGTTTGTGGTGACCGGCTGGGGCAGCGGGTGGGGTTCGTCGAATGTTTGGGACCACGGTGGGGGTTGGGATGGACCACCCGGTTGGGGTTTGGGGGTATTTATAGGGGATGTTGGGGTTTGGGTGACCGGTTGGGGTGACCGCTTGGCCAAGCCAACGGTTTGAATTTAAAAATTCAAAACTTTTGGGATGGCCCGCTATGACGTGGCGGGTGAGCCAATGATATTCAGCCAACTAGGATGGCCAAACCGCCCCACGCCCGGCTTGAAACCCATGCCCCAAGGGCCACGCCGAAACCCATGCCCACCCGGGGTGGTGGCTTGGGCGTTTTCCCCCTACCCACGCCCAAACTCCCGCCCCATACCCCGCAATCTTAGGGATGGGATTAGTACAGTATCTATAATTGTATTGGTACTGGATTTAAACAAAATTGAGTATCAAATACCATACCGAATATATTGGTATAGGTACGGGTATTTTGGTACGGTACTCATTTTGGTACCACTTTTTTTTCTATTTTAGTTTTTGAGCATTCGTACTGGTACTAAATAAGTAAAATCGACACAAGTACCAATATAGTACGAATACCAAATAGGTAAAATCAATATGAGTATGTTAAGACTCTCACCATTCACAGATGCATTTAGCTTAGGTGGCATTTGCATTTTACAAGCTTTGCAATGGAGGAAACCTGCATTTTGAAGTTTGCACGTACTGACGTGCGGTGTTTTTGCCAAAAGATGGGTCCTAACTCCTATACAATTAATTACAAGATCTATTATTTTTCCTTTTCTACCATTGTATTTTATATATTAGCCAAGCAGAAAGCTTGCGTTTAGACATTTTTATTTGTAATACTTTTATTAACTTCGTAAAATAACAACAGGAAATTGTGATATTTTCTTTAAAAGAAAGTTTAATATAAAAGTTACTTTTTAAAAGAAATTTTGTTTTCTAAATATATTATGTTAATTTAAATAAAACAGAAACAAAATGAATTAATAATAAAAAGAATTTGTTGATTAATAATTAATTAATTAATGTAAAAGTTGGTGGTGATTTTGACATTTAAGTATCAGAAAGAATGTTTGTATGGTTGGAGAGAAAATAAATGTTTTTAATGTATTTATAAAAATCTGATGTGACTGCTGACTAAGCGTGTTTATAAGTGCATTTAGCTTATTTGCATTGGTGATGGTCTAAATACCATAATACAAAATAAAACACATTATTAACAAAACTTTTAAAGGTCTATAAAAAATTCGATAACAGTACCTATTTTTACTCATGACCTTCTTTTGGTTTATTTTTTTTTAATTCGGTGATGGGAGTGGATATGGTTGTTGAGGAAATTTCTTATGTGGGTACCACAGTGATGGGTTGGTCACTGTGGGCATCATGAGCAGTGGGCTCAGTAACAGATGTTGTGACATCTCTTGCTTCGGTTTCTAAAACATTTTGTTCACTTGCACTATCTTGATCTTTGGTCATCATGCGTGTGAATTGTTAGAACCTGAAGGTTTACACATAGAGGGTTATGATAGTTAAGGGGTTGAATTGTAATGTTTTGTTTAGTTTATGTTTGGGTCGATTAGGTGTTAAATGGGTCAAGGGTTTCGAGTGGGCCATAAGGGGTTTCGACCTATCTTGTCTAGTATATAAGGTAACCTCATTCACAATATTGAGGTTGATCAGTTTGTGCATTCCTAGAGCCACTCGAAACCTTGGAGGATCTTGTATCAGTCACCGTTCATCATTGAATGCAAGTTTCCTGTTTGTGTTTGATTATTATTCATTGTTTCGATTATTATAGTTCTTGAATCAACTTGTGTTTGTTTTCCGCACTCACACAAGTTAAAGTTTGATATCATTGAAAGATCCCTACGGGACTTACAATTGGTATTAGAGCCAAGAAATCGTATCTTGGTTCGGTCGATATCAAACAGATTCAAGACGGTTGTTTTTGTTATACTGATCGTGTTTGCTAAGTGCTGTTTCAGTGATTTTTGGTTTGCTTATTTTCTGACTTGGAAGTATTTGACTGTTCATTGCTGATTTTTATCGAAAGTTGCTAATTTTGCTTTGTTTGATTCTAGAAAAGTTGTTTGCTGTTTATTCGGAAAGTTGTTGCTGATTGAATTCAAAAGATTTCAAAATCCTTTGAATTTTGGAAAGTACTGAAAATCAGGGATTGCGAGTCAAGTATTATCTCATTATCTGTTTTGCAGGTCTTAACTCGCAACCTCGTGGTCTCGAGTTGTCTTTTTCAAGATTCCGACTCGCAACCGCATAGTTCTCGGCTCAACAGTTCAAGTTTGGCTTCAATTCTTCAAGGTTTCAACTCGCAACCTACCTGGTCTCGAGTTGTAACTTTTTTACTCGAAATCAAGGTCTCGACTGACTGTCTCGACTTGCAACCTGGAAGTTTGTTTACTCGCAACCGTGGTCTCGACTCAAGGTGTTTGTGCCAGTGATTTCGACTCGCAATCAGAGCTCTCGACTCAAAGCTTTAATACTCGAAAACGTAGTTTCGACTTGAAACGACAGACTACTACGTGAATTTGACTTTGGACTTTGGGACTCTTGAACTCTTTGGACTTAAAAAAATTAATAACTTAAAAATGACTTCAACCAATCAGACAGTTGACTTGGCAACCATGAACAAACATCAAGAATTGGACTCTATCATTGAGACCACCACTCGTGTTCCCAGATTGTTAAGTGGTGATGACTTCCTTGAGTGGAACTGGCGATTTGAACAACACGTGAAAGTTAAAGATGCTAAGATTTGGAGAAGCATTCTAAGAGGTCCTAGGGAAATCACGACGGAATGAGATGGTTGTAACGCCCCAAAATTCGAATGTTTATAATTGTTAAATGTTCTCGTATGGTACATCAAGAAATGAATGACTAGGCTATTTAACCAAGTTAACAAAAGGGTAAAAACAATTAAAGGAATGAAAGTTGTGCCCATTTATAATTAGTGACAACTTGAGGGGCTAAAGTGGGTTAAATTGAAAGTTGAATTAATAACTAAAAAATTACACACACAAACACACACGATCGTGTGTTCTAGAGAGAGCAGGAGCTCTCATGAAGCCAAAACCCTAACTTCATCTAATCCATCAAATTGGAAGGATAAACGAAGCTTAAATTCAGAACCGAACACGAATTTGTGATCACCTACACGAGGGGATCATAAGGTATGTCTTAAATTCTAGATTGGTGATTATCCACGAAGTGGGTTATGTTGTAAATCGTGAATTGGTATGAAATTGAGCATGAGGATATGTTAGAATCATCATATAGAACATGGGTTATGCATTATCTAGGTTAATTTGATGCTTAGAGGTGAAACCCATTAGTTATGGTGAGAATGATGAGTTGAATCACCATCCATGTTTAATTCTTCTTGAATATTGATGAATTATGTGAGTAATATGGAGTCTTGTTAGAAGAATTGAAAGAAGCATGATGATAATATGTTTGAATGTTTATGTGTGAATGATATATGTTAATTAGTATGAGGATTTGATGAATTATGTATGAAATTAGGAGATTTTTTGCATGAATTAGTTGTATCTTATGTTTAGAAGGTTGTACGCCCACCAAGTGTATGATGAAATGCTTAAGTGAAGTTAGGATGCAAAATGTTATGAAAAATCTTGGTGTATATAGGAACAAAATACGAAAATGATGGCATGATCATGTTAAATTACTAATTTGAATATGGTTGTAAGCACATTTGCATCGAGAGTAGGTAATGTATATGGTGCCTTTCGTATAGCCTACTTTGATATTACGAGTAGATGAGAATAAGTCGAAAGTTCACATGATGAATTGTTGACTTCTGAAAGTCAACTACCCATAAGAAGCATGATATGATTTGTTGTCGTAAAAATAGGATTATAGGAAGTCGTAAGTTACATGTTATGTCAATACGTGATATTTGTGATGGCATGACGAATTACATGAGTTTGAAAGGATATGAATTTGATTATATGTCTTATGCTTGTTAATTGTGACTAAAGAAAGTCAAATGTGAAATATGCGATTGATATGATCCTTAACATGTACAATTATGTATGCTAATGAGAATGTGATTTGGTGGCATGAAAGTAGATGAATCATGTCGAGATGGACTCAAACATGAAAGGCTAATGGGTCAAAAGGAGGCAAGGAAGTGGATACGGACACGGATGCACAAGGTAAGTGATTTCCGTAATCACTTCTTAGTTGTTTATGTAAAGTTAGGCGCGATTTAATTAAGTATGATAATTGAGGTCAAATAGGAATGAGTTGTATGAAATCGATGAATTTCTCTAAGTAAATCAAATGGGTCAAGATGAGGTTTTATTGCATACCGGAAGGTTGCATAAGTAAAAACTTCGGTATGATAACCGGGTAATGGATAAAATTGTATGTAAGCATGCTAACCGAGAAACGGTGACGCGGGTTAATGGGCAAGAGGTTCGGTAGTAAATTATGAGTAAATGAATAAACAATTTCATAGATGGAAATTGTACTATTTAATGTTCAATTATGTAATAACGAATGAATTTAACGAATACCGGGTATCGGGTGCATAAACCCCAAGTACGACACTCCGGATAATGTAAAAGTATTATGGTCATAATGTTCATGTAAGTTTTGAGTTAAAAGGAATGAGTTATTTGATAAAAACATGAACGGGTCGGATAAATCGTAAATGAATAATAAGCCGATAGCGCGCAAGTTAAGAATTTCCTTAATCCGGATATGGGATTTCAAGTTCACATGATAGAATGTCAAATTACGAGCATGTAGGAAGAAATGGGAGGTTAAACGGGTAAACTGTGACAACCCGTAATTTACGGCTCTTAATTACGTGATTAACAAGTGATTAACGCGATAATAAATAGTGTTTACAGCGCGAATTAACTTAATTAGGCCTTTGGAGTGCCTGGGAACGTCTATCCGTCTTTACAGTGCGCGAACGGTGGTTTACAGAGAAACCCGTGAAACGTTAAACGGCAACGGATTGAAACCGAACAGAATACAGACAACGCCGAAAAATATTAAATTTTACGAAATATTTTAGCTTCGTAATTGAATTTTAGTGACTACAGTCGAAACCGGATCGAAAAACGGATTAAAGACGGCAACGATACAATTTTTCGCGATTATTACCGTAATCGACGCACGGGCGTGCAAACGACGACTACCGACCGTATTTTGTGTATTTTAATTTTTGACATTAAAACGGAGTTCAGAATTGACAACGGGTCTCGTAGATATTACGGGCCACTTACACACGAGATGTGCTTGTGGGCCCTGGGCCCAAGCCCGAAACCCACAAGCCTAAACCTACACATAATAGGCAAATCCCTGCTAAATCTCTAGAAAATCTAGAAAATCTCACTATATCCTTCCATAATCTCTTTATAATCTTCAAAAGATTTTAACCCATTAACTAAAACAAAGAACCTGAATGTCATCTATTTGCACAATGGACATTGAGAAACAGTGTGTTCTATAAATACGGACCATCCATCTCTCCTCACTACACACACAAATAAGGAGCAGCTCTCCATCTTCCCTCACTCTCTATTTCAAATACAAACACAGAGAATCAGTTTCCTCTTAAACAAACAACCGAACACACACACATCAACACTCTCGGTCCCCCTTTCTTCCCCGATCGCACCCGACAAGCAGCCGATACCCCCCTCCTTCACTCATCATCCTCGGCGGCGGAGCCGGAGGTGCCGGCTGGTTAACCGGCGCTGATGCCGGTGATCCTCGTCGACGAGCAAGCCCCCCCCTTCTGTCTTCTGCTTATCGGCAGCCACCACCAGATGGCGGTGGCGTGTGGCGGCTGTAACAGGAAGGAACGACGAGAGAGAGAGAGAGTTGCGGAGAAGAGAGAGAGAGCTGCGGAGAGGAGAGAGAGAAACCGGCGGTCGGCTCGATTACCCGGCGGTTGGTTCGATTATCCGGTGGTCAATGGCAAAGTCCGGCGGTCCAATACTTTATCCGACAAGTTTCCGGTAATAATTGGTTCCCCCTTTCTTCCCTTCTTCTCTTCTCTGATTGTAAGGGTGTTCGGTTCGTTCGTATCCAGATCGTGTTCAGGTTACGATTGGCTCGGATTGGTGATGGTTCGGGTTAGTTTTTGGTTCAGAATTTGGTTTGGTCAAGGAAGGTCAACAAGACAGTGGTTCGGTCGAACAGGTCAACGGTTCGGGTTCCAGATTCGCTGTCATTCGGATACAGGCTCGACTCAGTTATAAACGGCTCAACTCGGTCCGACTCAGCTTGACTCGGTCCAACTCGGCTCGACTTGGTTCACCTCGCCTCAACTCAGTCTACAAGAGCTGATTCGGTCAACTCAGTTGACCCGGTCAACTCAGTTAGGCGGATCGACGACTCGACGCGAAAGACTCGATAAAAGACAGAGTGAATATTATTTACGTTATATTATGGTTTTATTACGTGAAACGAGCTCTCGAAACCGACTGATTATAAATTACGTTCGTTATATATTTGATAAAGTTGCATATAGTTGAATCTTGATTAAATTGTGTTGAATTTTTGAAAATAAAACGACAACTTGTGTTGTCGAGGGCGTCCAAAAATAGAGGAAACTCTGCCCGTTTTTGGAGAAAAATCCGTAAACACGACACGTATTACAGTTTCAAAAACGACACTTAATGGAATTCGAGTCTATAATATTTCAAACCTTGATATTTCCAAACGCTTTTACAAATAAATATAATGTTATATTTATTTCGAACGTCGTTAACTCGTAACCTTTTACAAAATAAATATTAGCATATATATTTATTTCGAATATCATACAACACGATCTTGCTTTATAAAATAAATATAGTTATATATTTATTTCAAACACACGAATTCTTTTACAAAATAGATACAGTTTATCTATTCAACGACTCGATGAAGTTCTTATAAAATAAATATAATATTTTATATTTATTACGAACGCCGAAACGGCCTATACTTATATTTTTGGCAAATACACACAAAATGTGATATATGTAATACAAGTTATTATATATTATTTTCATACAAACTTTTGTACATACACGTACGATTCCTCGAGACAACTAACGCGATATATGATCCAAGTTTGTTATATGATATTTTCATAAGAATATTCTTTTATACACGTACGACTACTCGAGACGGCTAACGCACTTACAACGATATATTTATATATTTTTATTTATTCGTTTTAAGTCTCTCGGAAACTAAGTCTTTTTCAAGACTTATTAAATTACTACTGACATTAAACGAGACTTAACAAGTATAACTTAATTATTTTCGTTAAGTTAGTAACTTACCGTTGAATCGTTCGATTAACGATTCGGTAGAGCTCGATGACACGTAGTTTAGATACTGCGTTTATTTGGAAACTTATTAGATATTCCGTGTTAGGAATATTGTAGAATGCACGCTAGCAAGCCAACTCTTGGAAACGACATCATGAAGTCGTAAATTAGCTAGCTTTGCACAGGAATATTCAGGTGAGTTCATAACCCCCACTTTTTACTGTTTTACATTTTTGTAAATGTTTTCGGGGCGGAAAGACATGCACATTTTGCAAAAACATACAAAGTTTTGAACAAACGCAAAACCCGTATTTCTAAATCATATTACGAATGGATTTCGAGGAACACAAATGAATTACGAAAGGTTTATACTAAACATACCGGTTTTTACAAAAACAAATGCTTATTTTCGAAATGTGAATGATATTCGGCCAGGGTGACCGGGGATTTGGTTAGGGTAGCCAGGAAATCTGGTCAGGGTGACCAGGAATCTGGTCAGGGTGACCAGGGATTTATTTTATACATGGTATGGTTAGCGTAAGGAGGTTTACTACTTAGATCATGTGAGTGGGTAGGAGCAACATGAGGCCATTAGTCCTCATGGTAGGACCGAGGGACAGGAGCGGTAGATCTATCTGGGTGTAGCGAGCCCAGCCCCAGGCCAAACTAGAAACGGACCTCGGGGTGACCTTGTCCACATACTAATGCCGTGGCAAAAATCTGCTAGGTTTGAGTCTCCCTACTTGCACTTCACATATATCAGTGGCCTTGCAAACCATTGGTGATCTCAATTCCCTTATTTGCTACATACCAGGGACATATATATTTACGAAACTACTTGTTCATACAAATTAAAATACCATGTTTTATACAAAATTCAAAGCACATGATTATGCGGGTAAGGAGTCAAAGTCAGGGTGGGCATTGACGGTTATATAAACATTACAAATACAAGGCTTTACAAATGCATGGTTTTATGAACATAACGTGCTACAAACACAACGTTGAAAATGATTTTTAAACTCATTTTCTCAATACTATTTCAAAAACCGGTTATTCCAAAGATTTATTTCAAATCTTTCACAATACCAAAGATTTATTTCAAACCTTTCATAACTTAAAAAGATTTGTTTCAAATCTTTTACAAACAAACTATGAACTCGCTCAACATTATGTTGATTTTTCTCGCATGTTCTTTCTCAGGTTACAGTTTTAAGACAAGGCACGGTTGGAATAGGAGAACCATCGAGAATTCGAGCACTTAGCAGGCGTTCAGTTTCTAGAAGTCTTTGCTTATTTGCTTCCGCTGTGCAATGACGATACCAGTCCAGTCACGCCAAGCTCTGATAATTTCGGGGTGTGACAGATTGGTATCAAAGCTATAGGTTACAGCGAATTAGGTTTCTGTTGTGATACCTAGGCTCTAACCTCACTCTCCTCTGGGAACTTAGACTATTAAGACGTTGAATACATACAGAACGCCTAGTACTCGAATATGGTCTCCAACCGTTGCCGAAAAGCAAACAGTCAAAATTTTGTTTTCAAACATACGCTATTGTGATGTTTTATACACGGTACACAAAACGATTACATACAGTACACAAAAATCTGAGAGTTTAGGAAACATGTATCTAAGACCTTCGGAACAGGGATTCAGTCTGGGAGGCTGGGAGGCTAGTGGGACTAGGAGATTCAGTCTGGGAGGCTGGGAGGCTAGTGGGACTAGGAGATTCAGTCTGAGAGGCTGGGAGGATAGTCTAGTGGGACTAGGAGATTCAGTCTGGGAGGCTGGGAGGCTAGTGGGACTAGGAGATTCAGTCTGAGAGGCTGGGAGGCTAGTGGGACTAGGAGATTTAGTCTGAGAGGCTGGGAGGATAGTCTAGTGGGACTAGGAGATTCAGTCTGGGAGGCTGGGAGGCTAGTGGGACTAGGAGATTCAGTCTGAGAGGCTGGGAGGCTAGTGGGACTAGGAGATTTAGTCTGAGAGGCTGGGAGGATAGTCTAGTGGGACTAGGAGATTCAGTCTGGGAGGCTGGGAGGCTAGTGGGACTAGGAGGACTATTTGATTATATGATTGATTATTTGCGCATGTGTGTGTTTATTAAAAGGTCATCACGTAGGAACCGCGAATATTAACTCGGGTACACACTATTATCCATATCGTCTATGATATTTTAACTTCCCGAGCAGACAGCCTACGCATAACGAAACCCTAGTGCACATAAATACATGGAACTCAATTTCTACGTCAACGGATGTCGGGGTACATCACCTTCTACGCGGCACACAACGCTAGTGCACAGGTATACGTGAAACTTAAGCTATACATCAACGGAGGTTGAAGTGCGACACATACAACCATCGAGGCGAGGCCTTTGAAAAGACACGATGACGCAATTCAATGACGACGCTAGATTCCTGTCAGCGGGAGAACTAACGATCAGGAAACGACAACTTGTCACGCGATCCTGCAACGACACGAATCACGCCAGGGAGAAGACGATTGTCTCCGCATCCCCCCTACCTAACTACTGACGAGTACGCTATGTTCGACATTCCATGGTAATGTCACCTAACAATTGGTCGTCACACGTAACCCCAGGTAAAGTCCTCAAATTTCTTTTATTGAAATTTCGAATTTCACACTTACTGAGTAGATTTTCGTATCTCTACTACTCTTAATGGTCATTGTATCACGATC
This sequence comes from Helianthus tuberosus, assembly GCA_030545235.1. Taxonomy (NCBI): domain Eukaryota; kingdom Viridiplantae; phylum Streptophyta; class Magnoliopsida; order Asterales; family Asteraceae; genus Helianthus; species Helianthus tuberosus. The sequence continues at coordinate 8,618,115 of JARYGA010059765.1, forward strand.
ATTTCTTTACAAGTTACATACATGGTTTTTCGTTGCGACCATGCCGAAAGTTGTCTTGTTGGTACATGTATTTGTTGTCGCCTAGCGCTGAAACCAAGTTCAATTATTTGAACTTGTCCATTACACATATTCACTTCAGAGCATCATATGATGTATTGGGAGCATCATATTCAAATTCCTTTTAACAAGTGTTTCATTTGTTCCGAGTCGAAGTAAACTTGTTTGGCATTCGACTCCGTTAAATTGTTTGTTAATTCCGACACCATGTGATGGTGATTTTCATTAATTTGAAGCTTGCGCTAAAATCGTTTACGCATCTTATGCACGGATCTAAATATTTATTTATTGATTGTTTTCCAATCCACTTCGATTTATTATATCAAAGCGGTCTTAATACAATAGTGTGTTAAGACAATGGTACACAAATTCATTTTTATATTCCGGTGTACCTACTAACGGTTCTTTCAACATCGATCGAATATCTTACGATATTTATTGTTTCTTCATCTTCGATCGAAAACATTATTTCTTTGATGTTCCATTTTCAATTGAAAATCCTATGATGTCATTTGAAACAAACTTTCTGATTCACTTTATTGCGCTTTCACTTGACTTCAAACACGGTGAATTTGTTTGATCACCGCTATTATAGAGTTATTTAAATCACTACGACACCTTGTGGTGTCAGTACAAACTTGTAGCTTGGGCTAATTATATGATTGAGCGTTTCATGCAAAACACAGGTGATACTTGTTCGATCACCCCTATTATTGAATTGTTTCATTCATTGCGACACCTTGTGGCGTCGGTATGACATGCAGCTTGCGCTGATCACGATCGAACGTTTCATGCAAATTATTACATTTGAGATTGTTGATTCTAAGTTCATCCAGTGGATGTTATTGCTTCTAGAACTCATTTACACGTTGTAAACATTCATATGAAATTCGATTGGTCGAAGTTCCCGTTCATTGTTGGATCCTTGTTAACTTAGTCGCACTGGTGACTGTATCATTAAGTCTTGTTTCGACTACGCGGTCATTCACTTTGTTACTATTCGGACTTACCTGCGAACAATACAATTCCGAGGAGATAACATAGTCTAAATTTCGAGGACGAAATTTCTGTAACAGGGGGAGAATGTGACAACCCGTAATTTACGGCTCTTAATTACGTGATTAACAAGTGATTAACACGATAATAAATAGTGTTTACAGCGCGAATTAACTTAATTAGGCCTTTGGAGTGCCTGGGAACGTCTATCCGTCTTTACAGTGCGCGAAGGGTGGTTTACAGAGAAACCCGTGAAACGTTAAACGACAACGGATTGAAACCGAACAGAATACAGACAACTCCGACAAATATTAAATTTTACGAAATATTTTAGCTTCGTAATTGAATTTTAGTGACTACAGTCGAAACCGGATCGAAAAACGGATTAAAGACGGCAACGATACAATTTTTCGCGATTATTACCGTAATCGACGCACGGGCGTGCAAACGACGACTACCGACCGTATTTTGTGTATTTTAATTTTTGACATTAAAACGGAGTTCAGAATTGACAACGGGTCTCATAGATATTACGGGCCACTTACACACGAGATGTGCTTGTGGGCCCTGGGCCCAAGCCCGAAACCTACAAGCCTAAACCTACACATAATAGGCAAATCCCTACTAAATCTCTAGAAAATCTCACTATATCCTTCCATAATCTCTTTATAATCTTCAAAAGATTTTAACCCATTAACTAAAACAAAGAACCTGAATGTCATCTATTTGTACAATGGACATTGAGAACACTGTGTTCTATAAATACGGACCATCCATCTCTCCTCACTACACACACAAATAAGGAGCAGCTCTCCATCTTCCCTCACTCTCTATTTCAAATACAAACACAGAGAATCAGTTTCCTCTTAAACAAACAACCGAACACACACACATCAACACTCTCGGTCCCCCTTTCTTCCCCGATCGCACCCGACAAGCAGCCGATACCCCCCCTCCTTCACTCATCATCCTCGGCGGCGGAGTCGGAGGTGCCGGCTGGTTAACCGGCGCTGATGCCGGTGATCCTCGTCGACGAGCAAGCCCCCCCTTCTGTCTTCTGCTTATCGGCAGCCACCACCAGATGGCGGTGGCGTGTGGCGGCTGCAACAGGAAGGAATGACGAGAGAGAGAGAGAGTTGCAGAGAAGAGAGAGAGAGCTGCGGAGAGGAGAGAGAGAGAAACCGGCGGTCGGCTCGATTACCCGGCGGTTGGTTCGATTATCCGGTGGTCAATGGCAAAGTCCGGCGGTCGAAGACTTTATCCGACAAGTTTCCGGTAATAATTGGTTCCCCCTTTCTTCCCTTCTTCTCTTCTATGATTGTAAGGGTGTTCGGTTCGTTCGTATCCAGATCGTGTTCAGGTTACGATTGGCTCGGATTGGTGATGGTTCGGGTTAGTTTTTGGTTCAGAATTTGGTTTGGTCAAGGAAGGTCAACAAGACAGTGGTTCGGTCGAACAGGTCAACGGTTCGGGTTCCAGATTCGCTGTCATTCGGATACAGGCTCGACTCAGTTATAAACGGCTCAACTCGGTCCGACTCAGCTTGACTCGGTCCAACTCGGCTCGACTCGGTTCACCTCGCCTCAACTCAGTCTACAAGAGCTGATTCGGTCAACTCAGTTAGGCGGATCGACGACTCGACGCGAAAGACTCGATAAAAGACAGAGTGAATATTATTTACGTTATATTATGGTTTTATTACGTGAAACGAGCTCTCGAAACCGACTGATTATAAATTACGTTCGTTATATATTTGATAAAGTTGCATATAGTTGAATCTTGATTAAATTGTGTTGAATTTTGGAAAATAAAACGACAACTTGTGTTGTCGAGGGCGTCCAAAAATAGAGGAAACTCTGCCCGTTTTTCGAGAAAAATCCGTAAACACGACACGTATTACAGTTTCAAAAACGACACTTAATGGAATTCGAGTCTATAATATTTCAAACCTTGATATTTCCAAACGCTTTTACAAATAAATATAATGTTATATTTATTTCGAACGTCGTTAACTCGTAACCTTTTACAAAATAAATATTAGCATATATATTTATTTCGAATATCATACAACACGATCTTGCTTTATAAAATAAATATAGTTATATATTTATTTCAAACACACGAATTCTTTTACAAAATAGATACAGTTTATCTATTCAACGACTCGATGAAGTTCTTATAAAATAAATATAATATTTTATATTTATTACGAACGCCGAAACGGCCTATACTTATATTTTTGGCAAATATACACAAAATGTGATATATGTAATACAAGTTATTATATATTATTTTCATACAAACTTTTGTACATACATGTACGATTCCTCGAGACAACTAACGCGATATATGATCCAAGTTTGTTATATGATATTTTCATAAGAATATTCTTTTATACACGTACGACTACTCGAGACGGCTAACGCACTTACAACGATATATTTATATATTTTTATTTATTCGTTTTAAGTCTCTCGGAAACTAAGTCTTTTTCAAGACTTATTAAATTACTACTGACATTAAACGAGACTTAACAAGTATAACTTAATTATTTTCGTTAAGTTAGTAACTTACCGTTGAATCGTTCGATTAACGATTCGGTAGAGCTCGATGACACGTAGTTTAGATACTGCGTTTATTTGGAAACTTATTAGATATTCCGTGTTAAGAATATTGTAGAATGCACGCTAGCAAGCCAACTCTTGGAAACGACATCATGAAGTCGTAAATTAGCTAGCTTTGCACAGGAATATTCAGGTGAGTTCATAACCCCCACTTTTTACTGTTTTACATTTTTGTAAATGTTTTCGGGGCGGAAAGACATGCACATTTTGCAAAAACATACAAAGTTTTGAACAAACGCAAAACTCGTATTTCTAAATCATATTACGAATGGATTTCGAGGAACACAAATGAATTACGAAAGGTTTATACTAAACATACCGGTTTTTACAAAAACAAATGCTTATTTTCGAAATGTGAATGATATTCGGCCAGGGTGACCGGGGATTTGGTTAGGGTAGCCAGGAAATCTGGTCAGGGTGACCAGGGATTTATTTTATACATGGTATGGTTAGCGTAAGGAGGTTTACTACTTAGATCATGTGAGTGGGTAGGAGCAACATGAGGCCATTAGTCCTCATGGTAGGACCGAGGGACAGGAGCGGTAGATCTATCTGGGTGTAGCGAGCCCAGCCCCAGGCCAAACTAGAAACGGACCTCGGGGTGACCTTGTCCACATACTAATGCCGTGGCAAAAATCTGCTAGGTTTGAGTCTCCCTACTTGCACTTCACATATATCAGTGGCCTTGCAAACCATTGGTGATCTCAATTCCCTTATTTGCTACATACCAGGGACATATATATTTACGAAACTACTTGTTCATACAAATTAAAATACCATGTTTTATACAAAATTCAAAGCACATGATTATGCGGGTAAGGAGTCAAAGTCAGGGTGGGCATTGACGGTTATATAAACATTACAAATACAAGGCTTTACAAATGCATGGTTTTATGAACATAACGTGCTACAAACACAACGTTGAAAATGATTTTTAAACTCATTTTCTCAATACTATTTCAAAAACCGGTTATTCCAAAGATTTATTTCAAATCTTTCACAATACCAAAGATTTATTTCAAACCTTTCATAACTTAAAAAGATTTGTTTCAAATCTTTTACAAACAAACTATGAACTCGCTCAACATTATGTTGATTTTTCTCGCATGTTCTTTCTCAGGTTACAGTTTTAAGACAAGGCACGGTTGGAATAGGAGAACCATCGAGAATTCGAGTACTTAGCAGGCGTTCAGTTTCTAGAAGTCTTTGCTTATTTGCTTCCGCTGTGCAATGACGATACCAGTCCAGTCACGCCAAGCTCTGATAATTTCGGGGTGTGACATAAACGGTTCAAAAGTTATGCGCGTTTTAGTGCGTACGGACGACGAAACGGAGCTGCAGAAAAATGCAATATCTAGAGGGCATCGCCGACGGCCTTAGGGGCGTCGCCGACGGCCTTAGGGGCGTCGCCGACGGGCTCTACAAACTCAGTTTTCTCCGACGCCTTATTTTACTGCCTATGGGGGGTTCTGGCTACGGGTAAATCCAAGGGCCGTCGCCGACGCCCTCCCCATGTCCAAAAAGCTGAAATTTGTTATCTAAGTCGATTTATGGGACGTAGGCTTCGGTATGTTAACCGTGGACTACATCGGACCTCCCAATCATGATTTTGATCGTGTCTTTAATGTTTATGGGCCATAAATCTAAGTTTAAGTCCCATGCAATTAAAGTATGTGTATGTAAGAGGTATGCAAGATCTTGAACTTGTATGTAGGAATGTAGGTACGTATGTAAATGTGTATGTATGTATGCATAAAGGTGCGTATGAGTGTACGCATGTATGTAGAGATGTAGGAAGGTATGTATGCATGTAGGAATGTATGAACGCATGATTTAGATGCGTTGAGTAATAACGTTATTAACAGTGTGCCTTGAGAATGAAAAGTAATGCAGGTACATTATTGAAGCCTCACCGGGAAATGCATACACAGAGGGAATGTTTAAGTTAGGAAGATAGCGAAATGGGAAGTGTACGGGAATGAATCTTGTTTATATAATGTGTGCTAATGTTATGAATGTATGTATGAGTGCAGGTTGTACGAGACACGGGCGATTATCACGGGGAATGGAGATCAAAGACCAAGTCACAAGATAGATTGTATGCGAACGTTGGTGTATGTAATATATCAGACATAAGATATAATTATTTTTTCATTTGTAAATGAGTTATTTGACAAAAATTTATGTGAAAGAGTTATCTTAAAGTGAATTTTTTTTAAGTAAGTCAAAGTATTATATAATGAAATAAATTTATGGCACGAACTTCCGCTGTAACTTTTGTCATATACGTGTTAGGGCCTTACAATGGTGCACCTGGTATGAAAGTAAAGAAGCCTCTTGAACAGTACACTGAAGAAGGCTTTGCTATTGTCGAAGAAGATGATAGGGCACTTTCTTACCTGACTATGGCTCTGGGTCCAGACCTTGCTATTGGATTTCGTACTTGCAAATCTGCTAAAGATATGTGGGCAGCCTTGATAGATGTCTATGAGGGGAATGAAGATATGAAAGAGAGTCGAAGAAATTTGATAAATCAGAACTTCAATAATTTCAACCATATCTATGGAGAGACTGTTGATAATCAAATTCAGTGATTTGTCAAGTTGGTTACTCAAATGAACATGGAAGAGCTGCACATGACAAATGCTACAACTAACAGACAACTTCTGAATGCACACTGCTGAATCAATTGTGACACCTGCTAAAGGTATTAGGGATCCAAATAAGACAATGCAGATTGTTTTGTGGCCTCCGACTGACAATGAGAAGACAATTCCTTTGATCTAGAAGATTCCCAACGGTGCTCTAAAGACCATGCATTTCTGGGAATATGATGAAACGTTAGGTCAAGCTGTGATTGTATGTGATGGTGATGAATCCTACCGTTTGACTGATCCGATTGATTTGTTGTTGGATCGTTGTGCGACCTAAACGAGTCGTTCAAAAGAGTTTTAATCCATATCAAAGGCGGAATCAATGATACGGACTTGATTACAGCTTGATTCTTCCTAATTATCTTCTTTTTATTGATTTCAAAGCTTTACAGATCAGTTGACAAATTGGCAGCACCTCAGCTCTGAAATCCGGATCGTTACAAATGACAAACCATGCTCCCCTATATATAGATATCCCATTTCGTACAAAACGGATATAGCTCATTTCGTGCGAAATGATCAATCAACATACAAAACCTAATTTTCAGACATCTGAGCACTGGTTTATCCTATCTAGACACAAGACTCGATAAAGACAAAGTTAACAGACATTTATGCACCAACAGACTCCCCCTTGGATGTTGACGAAGTCTTTGGCATCGAGTCTTCAGTCTTGATCAGTCTTTTCTTTCTTTCCAAATTGTTTGACACTGTAAGCTTCTTTCAATTTCTTCTCTTCTTCTATCAACATCTAATCTTCCCCTTGAATGTTGATCTAATCTACAGTCTCCTCTTATTCTCGTACTTTCTCAGAATCTCAATCTGACGCTTTTCTTTACAGTTTCAGAATCACAACCTGGTTCATATGCACCCAGACTTCACTTTGTTTTCAGACTCCCCCTTAAGCTGTACTGGGATCGTAGTCTGATCTTCATAGGTTCAGGATCGATTCCTGGCTCTATTCTGCATCTGCTCATGCGGAAAATCTCTTCAGGATTCGAAACCTGGCTAACCTGCACATCCTCTACCCAAAACATGAGTTTCACAAATTTTTAAAATTTAACAAATTTAGAAATTATCACTAGGTAGATATCACATCAAAAATGATTTTACAATATTAGTCTTTGATGACCATTTGTGAAAATATCATTTTTCTTGTTTCTAAAACAACCTCTCCCAAACCTGTTCATCATGTTTAGCACTTGGATTTTTGAAAATCAGCTTTTTAACATCAGTTGTCGAAAATAAGATGAAATAAAATCTTTTTGAATTTTCAAAACATTATGCTAAAACACACTAAAATCTTTTTGGATTTAGGAGATAAACTATATACAAACAACTTTTTGTGAGTTCGTGTAAGAGGATCATATCAGTTTTTGACAAGTCACAAGTACCGTTGAGCTTAGTTACAAATTAAGAATTAAATAGTTCACTTAGATTGTCGATATACTGATCCACTTTAAATTCTCACACAAATTTCAACTGATTCAGGATACGAATTAGGTGTATTAAGAACTTAGACTCATTCATGTGTCCCACCTTTTGAATATACTCCCGTATCCAGATCCCAATATTCAGTTTTATAGGTGAGTATACCACAGATGATATCTGTAAGGGGTTAATTGCTAAACCTTGAGAGCTCATATTTTTTGCTGAGTTGAAGGCTTGACTTTTGGCGTGTCCCCTTTAGAGGATCTTTTTTACAACAGCACATGATTTGCATTTTTTCAATGATTCATTATTTTTTATGCTGAGGGCGGGCTTTTATTTCAAGCAGCAGTAAAGTATTATACGGGGACTAGGCCATTGTTTCCGCATTATCAGGAGTCCTGGGATAATACCCCAGATATCACTGAGTATAAAGACCTAGTATTTCAGAAAGAGGGATCCTTCAAACGAGATTTCAGAGGTTACCTATATATCCAAGTAGTGTTCCCCACGAAACAAGCAAGTTTGAATTTAAGTTTATATCCCGAAAAAGTTTACTAAATGTGTAAAAACCTATCGGCATATCATCAGTGAGACCGTTTAATGCTATTTAATCATTACATTTCTTTAGCGTACCGTAATTGTCTAACTGATGTACTATCATTTCCTCTTTTTTTCTCAACAAACCTCAATTTTCATTTTTCAATGTTTATGGATTTTTCAAATTTTCAAAATTTCTAAATTTTATTACTCCCCCTAAAATCAAAATTATATTTCAAATTTTGATTTTCTGGGAAAATTTGAAAACAAACTGTACAAATAAAATGACAACTGTTATCAAATTGCTTCAATTCGCCATCCTCTTGGCATAAACAATCAAAACTCCCCCTGTCAACAAACTATTTTCCCATTATGATTTCAAAACACTTAAGTTTATTTTAATCAAAACGGTTTTTCCTGAAAATAAGTTTTGTTTGTCTTTTCACAAACTCGGGGATTCATCACCTTGTTTTCTCCATCAACATGAAAGATTTAACACTTGTAGGTTCTACCAACAACACCACTTGTAAGATAGTTAATTCAAGTACAATTTAATGTCCTTGATTAACCACTTGTAAGTCAAAATATCACAAATGTGAATTTCTCAAGAAAGATGCCGATTCCTACTCCCCAGTTACCAACCTGGGAGTTCCGGCAAGTCAGTATTTTATTTAAAAAGATCCACCCAAGCCTGACGGTCCTTGGGTTTGCCAATTTTTTTATTTAACTTTCCGTTTGACAATGGTGTAAATTTTGCATCATCCATTGTCAAAACGGAATCATCACTGTTTATCTCAACTTGTGGCTCCTCCGACTTTGACGTGTCAGATTCATTGCCCGATCGTGGCTCGTCTGACTTTGATGAGTCAGATTCATCGCCAACACATGGCTCATTTGTTTTCGAAGAAACAAATTCATCGCCAGAAAATGGCTCCTGTGTTTTTGACGAAACACATTCATTGCTAGAAGATGGCTCTTTTGCTTCCCAAGAAACAAATTCATCGCCATCCTTTATTGGAACTCAATCCTTACAAGATTTAGGTTTTCCAAATTCATCAACCTGTGACATGAACAACCTTTCACAGTTTCTTTTATATTTAAAAACTTTGATAAAAATTTTATCAGAAAAATTAACTTTCTTTGATTTTTTATCAGTTTGATTAGTCAATTTTTCTTTCTTTATCCTCTCTTTTGTCCTCAGATTTGTATCTGGTGAATTCGTTTTGCTTGATTTACCATTCTTTGTTGAGCAAATCGATTCATTAGAACTTTTATCTGAATTACCAGTTATACCCAAGGACAAAATCTTTTCAAGATACTCTTGTGCTTTCTTCCTTTTCTTTCTCAGTCTGTCTTTCTGCCCTTGTGACAATTTCACTTTCGGTTCTTTGGGCTTTTCTTCGACTTTGACTGATTTCTTCACCGTTTTCTGAGATTCAGCCCCCGATCTTCCATTTGATCTCATTGGACAATCTCTGGCAATATGACCTCTGAATTGACATTCATAGCATCTTCTTGTCTCAAAACTCTGACTCTAGCAGTTAACAGCAATGTGTCCTTTAAAACCACATTTGTAACACACCCTGTTATCATACCATTCACCACTTTCAAACCACACACTTAGATCATGACACTGTTTGGCCTTGTGGTAATCCTGCCTTCTCCTGTAAGCTTGATTTGACTTTTGAGTACTGTGGTCAAACCTGCACCACTTATTACCAACTTTTTGTGAGTTTTGATTTTCAACTTTTTGTGGTTTTTTATAATGATTGGATGATTGAACTGATGAACTTTTATTGTTGTTTTGAAAATTTTTAGATTTTTTAACATTTTGTTTTTGTTCTACATTCTTCTTAAAAGGTTTTTGCGTTGAGCATTCACCTTTTTCAGTAGATTGCAAAACAGTTTCTTTAAAATTTTCTTTTAATTCCAAAAATATTTTTCTTTTCTCATTTTCATCATCAGTTTTATCATCACAATCTTCAATTATGACTTTGTCATAATTTGTGACATTGTCACTTATTGGAATTTCATTGATCGGTTTTGGACATACAAGATCTGGTATTGATGACGAAGTCACAAAACCTTTCAATTTCTCTTCTAAGTCATTGATTTTATTTTTAGCACACTCAACTTCATTTTCAAGTAGAGTAATTTTCTCAAGATGAGAATTTATTGCCTTTTCATTTTCAATTTTATTTTTATCTAAAACAGATTTTTCATTTTCTAAAACTTTTATTTGATTTTGAAAATCTTTTTCATTTTCTTTTAAATTTTTGTTTTCTAATGTCAAACTGTCCACATCTCTCAACAGTTTGACATTTTCAGATGTTGATTTTTCACACTTTGAGCACTTTTCAGACATCTTTTCAGCGTCAACTTTATTCTCATCCTTGATAGCTGGAATTTCTTTAATCTCCTTCTTTTTCTCTTCTTCTTCATTTCCCCACCACATTCTCTGTCTCTCTTCTTCCTCTTCTGCTATTTGCTCGATAAGAGTCTCAACACTAATTGTTGTATAATCAACAACTATGTTTCCTTTAGGATCCAAATAGCATTCCCGATCAGCATCCCATCTATTTGCGCTTTTTGCCTCTTTCCATATTCGATAGAGTTTATCTTTCATACTTTGGGCTTGCATCTTCCTGTTGACATATTTTACTTCTTCTGTTCAGGTATCTTTGAAAGGAACGATCTTTGCCATTATTTTATCTCCTTGAATTACCTGAAACAATTAACAAACACTTAGAAAAATTTTTGTGATTTGAGAAACAATTTCAAACGAAATGTATCCAAGCGAAATGGATCAATCTTCAAGCGAAATGAGTCCTCAAACGAAATGAATTTCACACGAAATGAACTTCAAGCAAGATGAACTTTCAAACAGAATGGAGCTTTCACACGAAATGGTCTCTTTTCACGCGAAATGGTCTTCACACGAAAAGGTCTTCAAACGAAATGCACTTTGGTACGAAACGGATGACTATTTCGTATGAAATGAAGTCTACAAGGTTTATTCCGTGCGAAATGAAATTCCAGATGTTGATTTTGTGCGAAATCAAATGTTGATTTCGTGCGGAATGATGATGACATCACACTGTCGGCCAAGATTTTGTCAAATTGATCCTGTTTTACGTCGAATTTAGGTCCAATTCTTTCAAGGATTCGTTAAAACTATATTTTACGTGATATATGTGAAATTCAAGCCATTTTAACCGTTAAATTTTGAAAATTGTGATGAAGAATGAGTAGAAGTTAGAAATTCCGGTGAAAACAAGCTGAATCGGTATGAACTCTTCCTCCTGAGCTCTGATACCACTTGTTGGATCATTGTGCGACCTAAACGAGTCGTTCAGAAGAGTTTTAATCCATATCAAAGGCGGAATCAATGATATGAACTTGATTACAACTTGATTCTTCGTAATTATCTTCTTTTTATTGATTTCAAAGCTTTACAGATCAGTTGACAAATTGGCAGCACCTCGGCTCTGAAATCTGGATTGTTACAAATGACAAACCATGCTCCCCTATATATAGATATCCCATTTCGTACGAAATGGATATAGCTCATTTTGTGCGAAATGATCAATCAACATACAAAACCTAATTTTTAGACATCTGAGCACTGGTTTATCCTGTCTAGACACAAGACTAGATAAATACGAAGTTAACAGACATTTATGCACCAACATTTATTGAATTTGGATCGAGAAAATCTAGAAGTGCTTGCTCAAACTCAAATTAGAGCCACAGAGAAGTATGAAGCCGTTGCTAAGGAATGGACATCAGCTGTTGCTGGAGTTTTACAAAATAGTAAAAAGGGATTTCGCAGCTACAAGGATAAGTTGGAACGTAGTGGAGGCGGTGAAGGAAGTTAAAGACAGAAGAATCTCTATGGATAAACCTAGGGGGAGATTGTTGGAACCTGAAGGTTTACATATAGAGGGTTATGATAGTTAAGGGGTTGATATTGTAATGTTTTGTTTAGTTTATGTTTGGGTCGATTAGGTGTTTAATGGGTCAAGGGTTTCGAGTGGGCCATAAGGGGTTTCGACCCATTTTGTCTAGTATATAAGGTAACCTCATTCACAATATTTATGCTGATCAGTTTGTGCATTCCTAGAGCCACTCGAAACCTTGGAGGATCTTGTACTAGTCACCGTTCATCGTTGAATGCAAGTTTCCAGTTTGTGTTTGTTTATTATTCATTGTTTCAATTATTATAGTTCTTGAATCAACTTGTGTTTGTTTTCCGCACTCACACAAGTTAAAGTTTGATATCATTGAAAGATCCCTACGGGACTTACATGAATGTTTCATTTAAAAGACTTTTAATTTGCAGGGGTTCACCCTATTCAAAAATTGTTTCAAAATCCTTTTTAAAGATAGCTTAAAAGTCTTGGGTACATGATACCCCCTCTCTATGAATTCATTTTGAGGTTTAGTTCTCGAGAAGGATTTTGTACCTGTCTCATCACTTATGGCGAATGGAAATTAGCTCTGGTTTAATCTGGACATCATGTCCTTTGATCTTTGAAATGATTGTAAAGGATTTCTTTTATCTCGAAGTAAGAAATCTGAATTTGCCAAAAACTCTTGAAGAGTGTCCAAATAGATGGGTGCAACGGTGGTGAGCATTTTGTGATATTTTGAGGTGGTGATAATGTCGATTGTTGAATGGAATTCGATGTTGGTGTTAGTTTAGACTAAACATGGGAGGTAATTGTGTTGTGTTTTCATGTTAAGAGCCCTGGTTATAATGAAATCTTTTTAGAAAATCCTTTGAACATATGATCTTTTTAGATTAAGAGAGTGGACGATGAAGAAAAAATCTTTTAGAAAATATTTTTAGCAGATGATCTTTTTGATTGTATGTGATGAATGTGAGAATTTTGATAATGCTAAAGTAAAAACCTATGTAATTCGAGGGTTTTTTATAGGGTTTATATAACAGTGGTGATGACATGGCCAATGGTTACTTTTTTAGTGACGTGGCAAACCTTTATTTGTGCAAAGCAAAACTCTGTTTATCAAAGCTCTATTTTTCTAGAGACTGGTCCTCACTAAGAAAACCCTCTGATGAAGTAATGAAATGTCTGTTTGGCAAAGATCTATTTTATACTTTGAAAACTCTCTATGTTAGCAACATATGTTAGGATATAAAATAGTAGTTGGTACATCTGTTGACTGTTGTCAACATATGGATGGAAACAGATGTTTAAAACCATTGTTAGGTTAAAAACAATGTTTTAGAGAGAAAACAATGGTTGCTTTTGCAAACAGTGGTTGTGACTTTGGTCAAATAGACTTTTAAACTACTAGAATAATGGTTTACTATTTTAAACAGAGTTTTAATTTTTGTGATTATGAACATCCTTTTAATGATTTTAAAATAAAATTTTAAATTTCAAAACAACATATTAATGTTTTTATTGAAATAATTGTGAACCTTTTTAGAGTAGACCACATGTAGATATTGGCATCTGCAGACTGTATGTTTTTTCGAAGACGTTACACAAAAAACGTATGCACAAGCTCATCTTTGTGTAGTCTTGGCCCAACCACTTTTAAGATCTTCTAAGGTCTGCAGAGGGTTAAGCACCACCACCCACCACCACCACCACCACCCACCGTCCACGTACACCACCCGCCATCCACGTCCACCACCCGCCATCCATGTCCACCACCAACAATTTATTTAGAAGTCCACATATGTTAAAAACAAACAACCTTCTTCTTGCAGAATGCAGAAGTTTGGTCCACCTCTTCTTCTACAGATGTCTGCAGATGTGGTCGTAGACAGCAGACATTTTACCTCTTAAAAAACAAACAGCACCCACAGCTTTATTAACTTCAATTTTGTTCTTTTCTTCCACAAAGTCAACTTCTCAAGAATGATCTATTGTAATCATTAATTTTTGGACCATTTCCATCAATTGTTGTTGACTTTTTGCCAATGTTTGAATGTCACTACTAGAATCAACCTATGGTTGACTTTTCTCGATGAGTTGACTGTATCCATGAGGAAAATTGTTTATTCTTAGATTTTGGGGCATTTTAACTGGCTCATCATACATATAAGGTGTTCTGTGATAAGCTGGTTGCCCATACCCTCTTGATAGGTGTTAGATGGTAGAGCATCTGTAACTTGAACTTCCCTATGAACATGATGTTGATTCAAGGTTTTTGTCATAGTTGTTTGGACAAGATTAAATTCTTTTGAGTTGATAGTGGTTTCTTTTCGAAAAATCAACTCCTTGATCAACAAATGCCTTATCCTTGACCCAGTTTCTTTTTATGTCATAGGGTTTGAGATAAAAGCATTGTTGAGTTACATGATTGTTTTTGCCACAGATGGTGCACTCAGATTTTGACTCATAAATGTTGTTTCCTCTGTTTATATCATATGCTTTTAAGTGAAAACAACCTTTTGCTATATGATTTGTTTTTTTCATAGATGTCACAATATAGATTTTTGGTCTTGTCTTTCTTGTTCCTCTTCTCTCTTTTTTCTGAAACAGATGTTTGAACATCTGTTTGAGACTGGGTAACAAGAATGACTTTTATCTTTGATGGTTTAAGGGCATCAGGGTTTGTGAAGTCAACTGGTTTGAAGTTTGCAAACACATCACATTCATCAGTTTAAGTAGGTTTAAATTCATATTTTTCCTTTATAGGACTTAGTGATGGATCTGATGGTTTTTCAAGAGTGATCTTTCTACCATCAAGATCAGTGATTTTTACTTATTTGCTAGCTGATTTGGTTTGAATTACTTCAACCAATTAAGAGTCAATGTGTTCATTTTCTTTGGAATTTTTTTTTGAGATTCTTTATATCCACTTCCAAACTTCCATTACTCTTTGTTTGTTTGTTAAGAAGCATCTCAAATCCAATGCATGACTTCACCCATTTTCCACAATTGATTTGGGTAGATTCAAGCTCCTTTTTTGCAACTTTGATACTTTTCTATCATAGTTTGGAGTTGGTCTTTGGTATTTGATGCTTCATGTTTTAAACTGCTTATTTCTTGGTCCTTTCCAGTTGGTCTGGTTTTAAAATCTCTTTTTTAATTTTTCAACTACAGTTTCTGTAACTTGGACCTTTTCCCTAAGGTTTTCATTTACCTCTTTGATGTTTGCAAATGCAATGATGCATTTGTCTGAACATAATTCTTTAAGAATATGAGGTGATACCTTGGCAGCAGCTTCTTCTACACAATCATGAAGATAGTCAATGGAACTTTTGGGATGATCGTCTTCCATACTTTCTGCATGACCCTCTTCACAAATAGTTTTTTGCTCTAAACTCTCTACATTTGTACCAATAGAGTTTTCACCAACAATCTTTTCCTTTTCTTGATCACTTTCATCCCAAATACATTCAAGTGCCAGAAAACAACAAATTTACATGTTCATCATTTTCTTTTGCCAAAAGAGCAAGTTTTCATCAGTTAAATCCTCTGGTAAGCTACTCTAATCAACAAAGTCTTGTGTGAAAAAGCTTTCTTGTTTGGCCTCTGTAGGTGCAGGAGCAAGAGAAACTGGAGGTGCTTGAACATGTGTAACATGCATTTGAACATATTAAACTTGAGGAATAGGTGTTGCATGAATATATTGCACCGGTAGAGGTTCATGTTTTGTGCAAAATGAGCAGTGTTTTGTACACTTGATCTTGTGTTATTGTTAGGAAACTTTATTTGTAAGTATTGAAGAAAATCAGATTCAGCTTGATCTATGAAGAAGATAAAGTCTTGAAGATCAAATAAACAGGAAGAAGATCAGACAGGAAAACTAAAAAGAACAACATCTACTTCAAAGAATCAGAAGTTGATCAAGGACTCAAGATGATTATCAGAAAAGGCTATTCTAATAATCTGATGATATTTCTGATGAAATATCATCAGTTTCTGGCAATTCTGATCATCAGATTTTCTGATGATTTATTCACCAAAATTTCCGATGAAGTGGTTATCAGAAATTCTGATAAAACCCCACTTGTCTGAAATCAGTTCTATCCCGCCACAATAACCGATGCAAGTTGACATTATTGAATATCATGATGACAAAGGAAACTTAATTATTGGATTCAATGAATATGTCAAGAAGCTACTTTTAGCAGGACATATACATGAATAAACAAATGTTTATTTATGTATCCGAGCCCTCTATAAATAGAAGGCTCATCAAGCAAAGAACAATGAGTTAAGCCAAACATTCAATACATACAACAACAACTCCATGGTCCTTTCACCTCAGAATTCACAAGTATTCATTTGTAATAGATAATAATCTTACAATCACCTTGTAAACCATTTTGTTTCAAAGTGATATAAACTTGAAAATTTTGTAGGTCTTGTTTCTTTGAAAGTCTGATTTCTATTTCCGCACTCTATTTTCACATTTCTTGAAATCACTTACCATATTACGTGAAAAGAAGTTTTTAAGTCTAAACTGGGACCAACAATTGGTATCAGAGCAGATTGAATAAATCATTATCAAAAGATCAATCGCTTATCTTCTTTTCTCTAAACATGGCAAAATTTTAAACATGGAATAATGCTTTTAACATTGGTTCAATGTCTAAACCTCCGACCTTGGTCAGAGAGGAATACCCACAATGGAAAATCAGGATGGTCAACTTGCTTAATGGACATGACCGAGCTCTGTTTCAATCCATTGAAAGGGGTCCACATGTACCAATGACTATAATACCAGCTATTCCAGCAACTGATCAATCACCAGGAATCCCTGCCTCCCGGGCTCCCAAAAGTGAAAGTCTTTGGAGCCCAGAAGACAAGGATCTGGTGGCTGCAGATGAAAGGGCCAAATCACTTTTAATAATGGCTCTCCCAAATGACATATTCTCTCAAGTTGATGCATGTGCATCGGCCAAAGAGATATGGGATCAGTTGGAAATTCTTTGTGAAGGAGGGAAAAGGATGAAAAGAAACAAAAGAACAAGTTATGTTTCCTCATATGGGAGATTCAAATGAAAAACTATATGAAACATATCACATATTTGCAAAACTTTTGAATGAGCTAAAGAAATTTGGGATTATAAAATCAAATGATGAAAGGAATATAAAATTTCTGGATGCCTTACCTAGAGAATGGATAAGTCTAACCATGACTTTATCCTCCACCTTAGAACTAGGTAATATGAGTCTTCATGACTTATATAACATTCTGGTCCCCAGAGGAAGAAATATTTGAAGAATCAATTTAGAGAGGGGGATCTTTAGCTTTAATCTCAAGTTCACAAAGAACATCTTCCAATGATCCACAACCTTTAAATAGTCAAAGTATTGAAAATTCTAATACATCATCAGATTTTTTAGCTTTTGCTAAAGCAATTGCACTGCTCACCAAAACTTTTGAGCAGAGGTTGAGGGGAGGAGGCCAAAGATACCAGAAAAGTGATAGAGGGAGGATGGAAGGAAGATCTAGGGATAAAATTGATCAAAGGATAAGGGAAAGGCTGAAGTTGTGTGTTACAAATGTAAACAAAAGGGTCACTATGCATCAGAGTGCAAAACCAAGAAACTGAAAGATGTTGCATACTATAAGAAGAAGCTAGAAGAAGCAAAGAAGCAACAATAAGTCAGTTTGATTGCAGGGACAGATACATGGCTGTCAGATGAATCTTCTGATGAAGAAGAAGAAGAGATGGTTAATTTCTGCCTCATGGCACTTTCTAATGACCTACCTGAAACATCAGAACATAAGGTAAATCTAGATAATCTTGATCTTGAACACAAATTGAATAAACTCATGTCAGATTTTCTAAGTCTGCAAGATAAACAGAAATCAGATAGTAAAAAATCTGATGAGTTGCAAAGAACCATGAATAAAGTTATACTTGAAAACAAGTTACTAATAGAAGAGAGCTTAGATCATAGAGCTAAAATTGAATTTTATGAAAAAGAAAGAAAAGATCTTTACAAGAAAGTTCATGATAAGGAAATAAATGTAAAAGGTTTTCAACAAGCTAAGGAATTCATTAACTTTATTGAATCTACACCAAAGAACAAAGGAGTGGGTTTAGGGTATGTAAAAACAAGTGAAATTAAACCCACCATCTTTGTGAAAGCAACACATCAGATTTCTGATTAATTTTCATCAGAATCTGATTCAGAATCATGCAGATCAACAAGTTCTGAGAACTCTTTTGAAATCTCAAAAATAAACTTAAAAGAAAAAAGGAGTGAATCCAAACAAAAATCTTTAAATATTCCAGAAGCAGTTCACTCAAAGTTTCAAAATTATCCACTCATTCCATCACAAGAAAAGAAATTAGAAAATTCTGATGAAGAATCTTGTATGTGTGTTGACATACTGAAGCTGGTTCAACACCATCTCCAAACAAAAGTTGAAACATCTGTTCATGGCTCAGCATGCAACATATATTCTAATGTGTTGGGATTGAACCCTACCAGAGGAACAGTTGATTAAAGCCAAAACTGGACCAGAGCAGCAGTTGTTGGTGCAGTTGTCTGTCGACTTCATCTTCGTTTGAGTCTTAGATTAGAACTGATAGATCAGGACACGAAAAACGAGAAATGGGATTTTATAGGTAATTCCATTTGAAATGACACATGGTCATTTCAAGCGGAATCAGCAGGTCGATTCAAACGGAATCAGAAAGTTATTCTGTTTCAGGTGATTTCGCTTGAAAGGTAATTTCGCTTGAGAATGTTCAAGAGGAATCACTTGCCTATAAATACCATACAAGCGAAATTAGTTGTATTATTCTTGTTTCCGACGGCGAAGCTCTGTCGAAGTGTCTCCAAGTCTGTAAACGTGTTTTGAGCAATACAAAAGACAGTTAATAGTGATTCGAGTGTTATACAAGCTAAACAAAGACAGAATCAATGAATTCCGCCTCTGATTCTGTTTGAGCACTCTTCTAATCGACTCGTTAGGTCGTTTCACGATCCTACATGTGGTATCAGAGCTCAGGAGGAGGAGTTCTGCAGATATCAGCTTGATTTCATATCATTTTCTTACTTCTACACCTTCTTTTATCAATTGAACAACTTTTCATGGATAAAATGGCTTGAATTTTTCACAACATAAGCGAAACAGTGTTTTAACAAACCCTTGAGAAAATTAGACCAAAATTCAGCTTAAAAATGACAAAAAATGGACAAAAGTACTTATTTCGCTTGAACTGATGATTTCGCTTGAGAGTATGATTTCGCTTGAGATGGAGATTTCGCTTGTAATGGTATTTCGCTTGAGCATGTTCAAGCGGAATCACCTGGCCTATAAATAGCTTTGAACTGATTTCGTTTCAAGAAGTTCATGTATGTGTGTTTCCGACGGCGAAGCTTTGTCGAAGTGTCGTCTTGCTGTAAAATTGTTCCAGATCAATATAATCGACAGTTAAAAGTGATATCTAGCTGAATTCAACTCATTATGTCTGTTTCCGCCTTTCATTTTGAGTAGAACACCTCTGATCGACTCATTTCGGGTCCGAACACGATTCTACAACAGTGGATCCAGAATAAGTAGTGGATGTATACAAGTCTCTCCCCTTGAAAGTGTTTATAACATTTGATGGCCTGAATCCACTGTCTTCATACAACTACTGTTCTGCAAACAACTGATCAAGTATAAAGACTGATGAAGACTAAAGCCCCGATGATCAATCTACTATTATGGGTCAAGCACTGCTGGAGTCACAACAGTGGAAGGAGAAAGCAGTAGTTTAGTCATTTCTTTGTAATACATTGTAATCAGTAGTTAGCTAAACAGTGTTTGTATTAGATCAGTAGTTTCAGGTTGTTAGGAGGTTAGATGTCACTTTCATGGTGACGTCAGCCAAGATGCTTCAGTGGTTTGCTCGTGCCTATAAATAGAACAGTACCCTGTACTGTTCTATTAGCTCTTTTCACCACTTGTCTTCTTGCACGAACAATCACTGTGAGCTCAGGCTGAGGGGGAGTTTGTGATACATGCATGCATTGTAATTGGTGTTTGAAATAAATTCAATCATTCGGTTCTATGTTAAAATGTGTGTTGAAAGCATTTCTCCTATTTGATTGTGTGTGAAAGTTTGTTTCCATTTACATTCCGCTTCAATTACTTGTTCATTTTCATTTCAATCAAACGACTATTGGTATCAGAGCAGGACAGTCAAATTTGATCTAACAATCATTTTGACGTAAAAGTTCAGCTCACAATCGTTGATACTTATTATTGTTCGTTTCGTTGAAAAACAAAGCAAGGTTTAATCACGAACAAAGTTGATTAATCAGTGTCTGTAAAACAACCAAGATGAGGTCACAAGCACAAGATGCTAACAATAGCATCGGTTCACTCTTCAAACCACCCATGTTGAAGCGCAATGAGTACAACATCTGGCAGAGAAGGATGGGCCACATCCTTGCTCAACAGAACACCGGATGTTGGAAGTCGGTTATCTTTGGACCACATGTTCCAATGGTGCCGAGTGCTGAGGATTCAAAGAAGTTCGAACCTAAGAAACCTGAAAACTATACTGAAACTGATTTTCAAAAATTCGAACTGGATGCCAAGGCATTCAGCATCGTTGCATCTGCTTTACCAAATGAAATATATGCTGGACTGTTACACTGTAACAGTGCCAAGGAATTATAGGATGCACTTAAGGAACAATTTGGGGGAACTGAAGAAGTAATTGAAAATAATAGAGAAATTCCGAATCAACAGTATGAAACGTTTTGTCACGTTAAGGGTGAAATATTAACCCAACAGTTTGAGCGATTCGGTTGTCTCATTAGTGAACTAAGGCTTGTTGATGTTAAATTTACAAATTCAACTCAAAACAGCAGGTTCCTTAGATTACTACCTGAAAAATGGGATACAATCGCATTTGTGACCAGAAATTCTGTTGAGTTCAAAGATCTGACACTGGCCCAACTTCATGGTAGACTCCTGACCTATGAAAGGGAGTTAAACCAGAAAAAGAAGTTGCAAGAGTCTGGAAAACTTGCAGATGATTACACATTTGGCAACACAGCTCTTCTAGGTCAGGAAGAGTCTGGCAGCAGTAAGGATCAGAGTTATGATCATTTTATTGACATAACTGCTGGTCCAAACTTCAACTCTGATCCTCACTCATCCAACTTTGCTTTCACAGCAAATGGAGAAAGCCAGATCTCTGATAATCTGTATTTTGAACTTAATGATTTACAGCATTTTGATCCCACTGACTTAGAAGAAATGGACATTTTGCATCAATTGGCTTTACTTAGTGTAAGAACAAGCAAATTCTATAAAAGGACAGGGAGAAAATTCCCAGGGTTACATGGAAATATAAAGGTGGGGTTGGATAAATCCAAGATCAAGTGTTATAAGTGCAATAGGCTAGGTCATTTTGCTAGGGAATGTAGGAGTCAAACCACTGGTCCAATTATTATTCATCCCAGCTCAAACCCTAGACCTCAAAACCAAAGCACTGTGCACTATGCCCAATATACCCCTGCAGCCCATGTTAACACTGCTCACTATGCTGCAACCCCTGTTCCTGTGCATTATGTTCACACCACTGTTCCACAAATTCAGTATGTTCAAGCCCCTGTCCCTCAGGCTCAAGTGCAACCAGTTGCACCTCAACAAGCTGCTCCAGTAGTGGTTCAACCAGATCAGCAAAGCTTTTTCACCCAAGGCTTTGTTGACTGGAGCAGTATGCTTGATGAGTTTGGTGATGAAAATTTTGCACTCTATGCTTCTAATGATGAATTTTGTTTTATGGCATTAGAGTCAATACCAGAAGGGCTGGAAGCTGAAGGAGAACAACTAAGTGATGAAACAGTGGATGAAGTTGCTGAAACAGTGGTTACAGCAGTTGCTGGTGAAATACTGCTGGGAGAAAATTCAGAACCCTTGATAGAACCACTGTTTGACCCCTAGTCCAAAGAAGAAAAAGAAGGAAAAGAAGAAAAGAAAGAAGGTGAGAAAGAAGAGAGAGCTGATGAAGAAAGTGATCATCAATGTGATTGTGCCATGATGGCTGCAACCAAGGTATCATCTCAGGTTCTTGAAAATCTGTGTTCAGACAAATGCATCATAGCATTTGCTAACATTAAAAAGGTGAATGAAAACCTTAGGGATAGAGTGTTAACTGATGAAGTCAAATTTGAGAAATCTTTAAAAGAACTTAAAATCAAATTGGCTAAAAAGATAAAGAAATCTGCAGTCTAAAAGAAGAGCACAACATTACCAAAAACCATCTTCAAACTATGATAGAAAAATATCAAGTTTGCAAAAAGGAGTTGGAGTCCACCCAAATCACTTGTGAAAATGGGTGGAATCTTGCAAAGGTTTTGAGATAATGCTTGAGAAACAGCTTGAAAGCAATGTGAATTTTGGCATTGGTTTTAGAAAAAATGATCAAGTTGAAAACAATGTTGCAAATCAAGCTGGTTAAGTTGAAATCATTCCAACAAACAAGAATGGCCAAGAAGTTAAGATAACTGACAAACTTGGTAACAATATCACTCTGGAAAGATCTGTGGGGTCCTCACCTTTTGAGGAACTTGAGAGGTATCAATTTAAACCCACATGGTCTGATGAGTGTGACATTCTTGAAAACTTTAAGCCCATGGATTTCACAACCACTGATGGTGTAAAAGTTCCTAAAGCAAAGGTCGTTCATCTCAAAGACATCCCAACAATAGTTCAAAACTCTGTTGTAAAGGAGTCTGAAAAGAGGAAGAAAAGAGAAAAGATCAAAAACCTACTTTGTGATTTCTGTGAAAAGAAGAATCATCTAACAAAAGACTATTTTCATCTAAAAGCATATGATATTAACAAAACAAGTGTTATTGTACCTGCTGAGAGCTACACCATCTGTGGTAAATCAAACCACAAAACTCAGGAATGTGTGTATCTCAAATCCTTTGATGTAAAAAAGAATGAGTACACTGCAAAAAAACATCCTTGAGTTCATCAAATTCATCTGTCAAATTCACCGAGAACCAACCACTGTTTGTGCCAGTTCAAACAGCTGTTACAAAACAGCTGAACCAAACCTCTGTTAAAAGAGATGTTCAGGTGACTGATGCACCCCCTGCCAACCAATACAGAAGAGGTAAGGGACAACCACCATACCAAAGGATCCCACATGTTTATGAGGTTTACAAAAAACCTTCTAAACCAAGAGTGAACAGGCATCCTTTTGGGTATCAGCAGATAATTGGGCAAGATCCCCAACAGTGGTTAGAGAAAAAAAGTTCCAAAACTGTCCAAACCCCTGAGCTAACCACTGTCCATCCACCTGAACTTAACCTGGACACTATTGAGACCCCATCCAAAGCCTTATTGGATTTGGAGACCCTAATGAACTAACCTTTTACTACATGTGCAGGGAGCTTCTATATGCTTAGATAGTCTTTGGTATGTAGATAGTGGAGGCTCCAGGCACATGACAGGATGTACAGCCCTTCTCAAAGATTTCAAAACTCATGGAGGGGGTGATATATCCTTTGGTAATAATAGTAAAGGGAAGGTTCTGGGGTCTGGTACAGTTCAGTCTGGTAAAGTTAAGTTTGAAAATGTCAATCTAATAGACAATCTAAAATTCAACCTCTCAAGTGTCTCTCAAATGAGTGATAAGGGCTATGGCTCATTCTTTACAAAAGAGTGTTGTAGGATTGTTGGACCAGAAATGGTTGAAAAGATTGAAGCAATAATAAAAAATGGAAAACTCAACTTGTTGCTGAAAGAAGTGGCAATGTTTATGTGGTGGATATGTCAAAAAAGAGCCCTAGAACTGATGCCTGTCTGTTCTCAACTGCCTCTAACAAAGAGATAGAATTATGGCACAGGAGATTGGGGCACACAAATCCCAAGACAATCACTACTATATCCAAACAGGGGTTAGTAAGAGGTTTACCTCAAAAACTGTTCACCTGTCCTGAGCATTGTGTTTCCTGCCTAAAATGAAAACAACATAAAAGCTCCTACAAACCAATTGAAGAGTCCAAAACAACCACGTGCTTGCAAATGCTTCACATGGATCTGTTTGGCCCAGTTAAAGTCAAGAGTCTTAAGAAGAAAAGATATTGTTTGGTTATTGTTGATGACATTTCTAGGTTTACATGGACTTACTTTTTACACTCAAAGGATGAGACTGCAGGCATTCTGCAAGACTTTGTGACACAGGTTGATAAGCAGTTTGACTTGCCAGTAAAAGTCTTCAGGAGTGATAATGGCACAGAGTTCAGAAACAAGGAGTTAGATTATTTTTGTGTGTCAAAAGGAATTGTGAGGTAGTACAGCATTCCAAGAACACCAAAACAAAATGGGGTTGTTGAAAGAAAGAACAAGACTTTGATTGAGGCTGCCAGAACCATGCTTGCTGATTCAGGTTTGCCATTAACTTTTTGGGCAGAGGCAGTAAACACTGCTTGCTACGTCCAAAATAGAGTTTTAATCAACCCCAGGCATCGAAAGACTGCCAATGAACTGCTGTATAAAATAAAGCCATTAATTTCATATTTCAAAGTTTTTGGCTGCCTATGTTTCATTTTAAACTTAAAAGATTCTATCTCAAAGTTTGCAGCTAAAATTGATTGTGGTTATCATCTGGGATACTCAACCACTGCTAAGGCCTAAAAAGTTTTTAACACAAGGACCAAAACAGTGGAAGAGACATTGAATGTAAAGTTCAATGAACCCTCTTCAATGAAAATCCCTGCAAATCCTGCAGAATCGTTTGATCTTGATAAATTTACTTTTGAAAATACTGCTGTCAAGACTAACAGTGCAGGTCCATCAGAAACTCCTCCATCAGACAATGGGTATGAAGTGATCATTCCACACCAAACCTTCAAATCCATTTCCAGAGCAGCTGATGTTCAAAACAGCTGTCAAAACTCAACCACTGCTACCTCAACAGTTGTTGACCAAAGTAGCCCATTAACCCCTGCTTCCACATCATCAAACACTGTTGATAGTCCTCCATCAGTGGATAAAAGTCAGCATGTTTTCACACCAGTTCCACCTATTCCTCCACCTCCATTTGAAGCCACTGCTGGATCATCAAAGTCACCAGCAGTGGTTAGCTCAGATGACTCACATCTGCAGCCTTCACCATTAAATGCCATTGTTCCATACAAAGGAGATCTAATCTTCTTGAAGTCTCATCCACCTAACCAAATCATTGGCAACATCAATGAAGGGGTGCTCACAAGAAGTCAATCCCAAAACATTTGTCTTTTTGCTGGTTTCCTATCTCTCCATCAGCCAGTCAAGTACCAAGAGGCACTGAAAGACAACAGCTGGGTAGAAGCCATGCAAGAGGAGCTCCAACAGTTTAAAAGACAATAGGTATGGGAGCTTGTACGACTGCCAGAGAATGTAAGTCCTATTGGCACAAAGTGGGTCTTCAAAAACAAAACTGATGAAAGGGGTATTGTTGTTAAGAATAAAGCTAGGCTTATGGTTCAAGGTTACAGACAGGAAGAGGGCATTGATTATGATGAAACTTTTGCCCCTGTAGCAAGATTAGAAGCTATCATATTGTTCCTGGCCTTTGCTGTCAACCACAACATCAAGGTGTATCAAATGCATATCAAATGTACTTTCCTCTATGGTAAGATTCAAGAAGAGGTATATGTTTGTCAACCTCCTGGCTTTGAGGATCCATTTTATCAAGATCATGTCAACAAGCTAAACAAAGCTTTGTATGGCCTGAAACAAGCACCAAGAGCCTGGTATGAAACTCTTTCAACCTTTCTTCTCTCTATTGGTTTCACAAGAGGTAAAATAGACAAAACACTGTTTTTAAAATGGAGAGGGAAAGATTTGATGATTGTCCAGATTTATGTGGATGACATCATCTTTGGAAGCACATGTAATAAAATGTGTGAAGAGTTTAGGCAACTCATGACAGCTGAGTTTGAGATGAGTGCAATGTGTGAACTCCCGTGCTTTCTTGGTGTCCAAGTAAGGCAACTGCAAAATGGCACTTTCATCCATCAAGGAAAATATGCCAAAGAACTTTTAAATAAATTTGAGATGGATTTGTAAACCATGTAGTACACCCATTGCAACAAATAAAATAGTCATGTCTGATGAAAAGGATGATTTGGTTGATCAAACTTTATATAGAAGCATGATTGGGTCTTTACTGTACCTAACTGCATCTAGGCCAGACATCATGTTTGCAACATGTGTTTGTGCAAGATCCCAATCAGCCCCTAGAAAGTCAAACCTTATTGCTGTAAAAAGGATATTCAGATACCTAAAAGGTGCTCCCACACTTGGTATCTGGTATCCAGCTGATGGAAATATTAAGCTTTCAGGTTTCTCAGATAGTGACTTTGCTGGATGTAACACAACAAGGAAGTCCACTTCAGGAGGGTGCCAATTCCTAGGCAATTGCTTAGTGTCTTGGCAAAGCAAAAAGCAAGCAGCTGTTTCAACATCCACTGCTGAGGCAGAATACATTGCTGCTGTAAGCTGCACAGCGCAACTGTTATGGCTTCAAAATCAGTTGCTGGATTTTGGCATCACTGCCCTAAAGACACCTCTCATGTTGGACAGTCAGGCAGCAGAAAATATCATCAAAATCCAGTTTCACATTCAACCACCAAACACATTGATATCAGACATCACTTTGTGAGGGATTGCTATGAAAAAGGTTTGATTTCTCTGCATCATGTTCATACCAAGGATCAGCTGGCAGATGTGCTAACAAAAGCATTAGACACATCTACCTTTGAAAGCTTGATCTCGAGGATTGGAATGCTGAACATGGAATAATAGGCAAAATCTTGTCTTTCTATGAATAAAAGCATTAAAATATTTTCAGAAAATCAAAAATCCATCCTTAAAAATAGCTAAAAATGCAATTTTCATTAAATCCTTAAAAGTCTGCCATAACCACTGTTTTGTTCAAAACATCTGTTCTACTAAAAGCTGTCCACTGCTGAAAGTCAACCCCTGTTTTCTCATTCTCTTGGTAATCACTGTTGTTCAAAATAAGTGTTTTTATCCACTGATAGGCTATCCACTGATAGTTAAAATCACCCACTGCTTTCATTCTAACCGTTGCAACCACTGATACTACTCCATCAGTGGTTTCCTAAAAAACCTGTCTTCCATTATTCATCAGGGGTTGGCACGTGGACAGTACATAGCGGTCAGACCTTTTGTAACTGCTGCTACGTCAGCATTCACTTTTTCTCTTTATAAAACCCTGATCAAAACCCCAAACAGGGGTTTTACTGTCGAATCGAATTCAAAATTCCTTTCTCAAAACACTTATCCCCCATTTCTCTCAAAATCCTTCATCTTCTTCTTCCTCAAATGGCGAAATCATCGTCTTCATCCTCTCAAAAATCCACTGAAACAGCCACAGAAATTCCATACAAATCTCCCCATAACTACTTGGGTCTCCTGATAAAACTAAGTAATACTGAAACTTTTGATTCCATCATAGATGCACTTTCGTCTTCAAAGTACAAAACTTTGTTGACTGCTGATGCACCGATTTACCTGAAAACCCAGAGAGAATTTTGGAAGAATGCCACACTTGAATCTCATGGTGACACGATCACAACCATCAATTCCTCCATAAAGGGTAAAACAGTCAAAATCACACCACAATCCATTTCAGAGGTATTTGAACTTGGTGATCTGCAAGGTAAAACTTCTTTTCCCAAAATCGAGTATCAAACAGATTTTATTGAGAGGGGGTATGCTGAGGAAATGAAAAAGGATACCTTACAAAAAGGTAGTTTTCCTCCTGCAACAAGATTTTTATTCCATACCCTCTTGATGTGTGTTTCAAATAAGACAACTGCTTTTAATGAAATACCATTGAAGATACAATACCTGGGTTATGCTATTTTACATAAAGAAAATTTTAATTACTCCTAGGAGATCTTTGATGATTTGGTCAAAAATGTTGATAAAAAATCATTTTTACTGTTTCCAAGGTTCCTAAGCTTTTATTTTCAAAAGAAATTTGGAAAGGATGATGCTCATGTGCTCATCCAGGGTGAAACTTTTCAAATAAATGACCTTACACCTGAAACTTTTACAAGGCTATCAAAACCAACTTCCAAAACAAAAGCAGAGGCTCTTGAGCAGACTTTAGCAGCTACCACTGCTCCTCAGGCACCTGCTGCTGAGCCAACTGCTCTAGGTGATCACATCAGCAAAACAACTGTTGTGAAACCCACACCTAAAACCACCAGAAAACCAAAACAAAAGAAAATACAACATCCCCCTAAACCCAAAACAAAGGCAACTCTGGAAGATGAGATCCCAGAGCAACTGCCAGTGACAACACAAAAGTCACCAGAAACCACTGCTGCTACTTCCTCACAGCAGTTGGTAGAAAGATCTCAACCCATGCCTCAAACTCCTCCTGCTTCTTCTAAGAAAGAACAGGTTGTAAGAATAGGGACACCAAATTATGATGCTTTGAAATCACTTGAATCCATCATCCACAGCCCACTGCCCGGGGCAAATTCGCTTACTACACCCATACTCACTGCCACAATTCCCCCACAAACAAAACTTTTGTTGGATGCTCTTGATTTAAACCAGATACAAACCAGTCCTTCTCACTCACCTATCAATGAGAATATACCTCAACAAGTGACTGGGTCTGGTGTTTCAATCATTGCTAACCCACCAACAACACCTGAGGAGGTTACACCCCTTGAGTTACAAGTAACTCTTGGTGGTAGTTCAAGTGAAGCAGCTACTACAAGTGCTGAACCCACTGGTTTGCACTTGGACAATGTTTTCATCAATAAGACTTCCTTGAAGGAATTTCTTCTCTGGGAACACTAGTGTATCCAGTATTTACTGGTTCACTAAAAAGTGTTTCTCATTATGAAGGAAGAGGTCCCCAGTACCAAGACAAAGGGGCATCAGTGGATGATTTTTGGGATACATTTCCTAAGTCAACCACTGTTACAACCACTAAATGTGGGAAATCAGATGATCCCATTAAGTTGGGTGATGGTTTAATGTACCAAGAATTGATGGCTAGAGTTGATAAACTGGATACATCTGTTGTAGAAATCAAAGACATGCTGCAACAGTTGTTGAAAGTTCAAAATGTACCACCCACTGTTGCACCAACTCCAACAGCTGCTCCAACATCTGTTCTTACTCCAAATGAACTGTGGAGCTTGTTTCAACCTTTGCTCATCCAACAAAGAGAATATGCTGATCAGCAACATGAGATCCAAGTTCAAAAGATCAGAAAATTATGGAAGCAAGGTTTAAAGACACTCAGGCAGATATCAAGGCTATCAAGGCCAATTTATTGAACACCACTGGCACTGCTCCTCCCTCTATCATCTTTGTGGATAACCCACCACCAGCTGATGCCAAAAAGGGGGAGAAAATAAACCAGTGGACGAAAAAGGGATATGAAGATGGGTTATACATTGCACCAGATAATTCTTGCATGCTTGCAGACATCCCTTTGCCAGATGGGTCCAAAAAGATTGATGTAACCACAAATGCCATTGCTGATGCAAAAACAAGTGTAAAAAGGGATAAGGAGGCTAAAGATAAAGCAAGGTTTGAACAGGAGAAAAGAGTTTTTATGGAGCTGAATGAGCAGGGTACTTCTGAGCCTAAGGATGATCAGGAAAGTCCAAAGCCTGAAAGTCCTGAGCCTAAAAAGAAGTAGCCTACTAGAAAAGTGATGCAACCCAAATCCATACCATCCAGGCCCACAAAACATACTCCCAAATCTTCCAAAAGCTCCTCACATCAATCTTCCAAACCAGCAGTTGTTAAAACACCTATTGAACCAACAGCTGTTGGTACTTCAGTGGTTTCAAAAACTGTTAGCCAAACAACTGCCACCACTACTTCAACACACACATCAACCACTGTTCCCACTTCATCCTCACCACCAAAAACATCCTCACCACCAAAACAGCCTCTTGCCAAAAAGCAGAAGACAGCTGATGACACATCATCAGTTGTAATGACAACAGTCGTTGAAACACCAGTTGTTTCAACAACTGTTAGTCAGCAAACCACCACTCAAATCACCACTTCACAACCATCTAAAACACCACCAACCTCTCCTAAACCAAAAAGGAGAAGGATAATTTTAAAAAGATGATGATTCTCCACCACCACCACCACCATCTTCACAACCTCTGTCACTTGTTAGTATTCCAAACCCTGTTCCACTCTCTTATGCACATGTCTTTAACCCAAACACTGCCATTGTATCTGCAGCTGTTAAGTATCCTTTAAAGATTGCAGTTGTCAGAGAAGAGATCAAATCCTTCTATTAAGAAGATAATCCTGATAAAAGGAGCTTGCCATCTGTTGAAGGATATCCAAGACCTAAAAATATTGAAGAATACTTGAAATTGAAAGGTCAAAAGGCAGAGGATATCTCCAAAAGAAACTCAAAGGAAAAATCTGACAAGGAAATCCAAAGATACTTTCAATTCCTGCTCACACAAGTCAGAACTTTGGAGCAGTTTTCAAAAAATCTTTGTCAGTAATTGTCAGAAAGAGCAGATGAAACCTTGAGAAAAGACTATCTTGATAACATCATGGCTTACAAGAAATACAAGGGAGAAAGGTACATGTACAAAGAATGGACCATTCAAGAGCTTGAAAGTGAAGCAGCCAGAATTCAAGATATGATCAAAAACAAGGTAAAGCAGACTCCTCCTATCTAGGCAAAGTTTAAGAAAAATGTACCAGAAAGGACTCAGCAGCTGAAGAGGATGAAAGAAGTGCTGATTACAGCTGATTTTGGGTCAATAAATCAAGTATAAAGATGGACAGAGGATAAAGTGTTTGCATCCTACAAAAGGCTGGAAGAACTAAGGAAGAAAAATCCTAATATTCCATAAAAGCCTGATTATCCTGAAGTAGTGGTTTCAGTTGAGCTACAAAAGCAACAATTCAGGAGATCCACTGCTCCACCTGCTACCATCCTTTACCAAAGAAGGAAACAAAAGCAAATGGATCAAGTAACAGCAGCAGATAAAGAAGCAGAGGATTACCTTGTGAAAGAAGAGGTTAAGCGGATGATTGAAGAAAGACTTGAATCTGCACAAACTTCAACCACTGCTCAGCCAGTTATTACCAGGCCACCATCTCCAAACTCATCTGCAATAAAGCCTCTCCTAAGAAACCCACTGGACTCAAAAGTACTAAAGTGGAAATCTGACAAACAGACCCACGTACTGACTCTGATCAAGTCCAGTGGTGAAGTGAAGAAAATATCAAGGGAACAAGCGTTGAGCCTGGGTGTTGAAGATCTACAAGATCTCCTTGACCTTACACTGTGCAGGGATGAGGATGACACAGACTCTTTGGACTTTGAATTACAATTTAAAGGACAAGTCAGAGAGCTGTTGATAAGGCAATAAAGTTCCACAATAATGAAGAGTTTTGGCATCATCTGTTCCAGGGGGAGATTGTTGGGATTGAACCCTACCAGAGGAACAGTTGATTAAAGCCAAAACTGGATCAGAGAAGTGGATCCAGAATAAGCAGTGGATGTATACAAGTCTCTCCCCTTGAAAGTGTTTCTAACATCCGATGGCCTGAATCCACTGTCTTCATACAACTGCTGTTATGCAAACAACTGATCAAGTATAAAGACTGATGAAGACCAAAGCCCTGATGATCAATCTACTATTATGGGTCAAGCACTGCTGAAGAATAAAGTACTGCTGGAGTCACAACAGTGGAAGGAGAAAGCAGTAGTTTAGTCTATTCTTTGTAATGCATTGTAATCAGTAGTTAGCTAAACAATGTTTGTATTAGATCAGTAGTTTCAGGTTGTTAGGAGGTTAGATGTCACTTTCATGGTGACGTCAGCCAAGATGCTTCAGTGGTTTGCTTGTGCCTATAAATAGAACAGTACCCTGTACTGTTCTATTAGCTCTTTTCACCACTTGTCTTCTTGCACGAACAATCACCGTGAGCTCAGGCTGAGGGGGAATTTATGATACATGCATGCATTGTAATTGGTGTTTGAAATAAATTCAATCATTCGGTTCTATGTTAAAATGTGTGTTGAAAGCATTTCTCCTATTTGATTGTGTGTGAAAGTTTGTTTCCATTTACATTCCGCTGCAATTACTTGTTCATTTTCATTTCAATCAAACATAAAACACAATCAATTGAAACTCAGATCCTAACATGATGAAAGACCATCAAAAGAAGACAATCTGATTAAAATCTCATTAGAAAAAGTACCCAAGCAAGTCTGGGTACCAAAAACCATCTAATTTTTCCATTTCAGGACCATCATGTGCAGCGGATCTGGTACTGCGATTCTGGAAGCTCCAAGCACATGACTGGGGAGAGGAACTTACTCAGTAACTTTGTTTCAAAACTAGGTAAAATAGTTAATTTTGGGAATGGAGTAAAAGGGAGGATTTTGGGGTATGGATGCATACAGTATGGATGTTTGACCATAGAAAAAGTAGCCTATATAGAAGGCTTAAAGTACAATCTGCTGAGTTGTGGTCAATTCTGTGATAAAGGTTTTCAGGTAACCTTTTTACCAGAAAAAGGCTTGTTAATTGGCATGGATGATAATAAGATTTATTTAAGTGGAAAAAGAATAAGACAATTAATCTACTATTTTGATTTCAAAGTGGAAAATGAACATCCAAAATTATGTTTATTTTCAATAATTAACAAGGGTAGTAGTTGGTTGTGGCACAAAAGGTTAGGACACTTAAATTTTAAAAATCTAAGCAAATTAGCAAGCAAAGGCCTGGTAAAAGGATTACCTTTCATATCCTCAAAGAATGATAAAATTTGTGAAGCTTGTGAAATGGGCAAATCTAAAAGAAGCTCACACAAAACAATTTCTGAATCTTCAATAACACAAAATTTGGAACTTTTGCATATGGATCTTTGTGGATCCATAAGTACTGAAAGCTTTTCTGGAAAGAAATATATACTTGTAATTGTAGATGATTTTTCCAGATACACATGGGTAGAGTTTTTAAGAAAGAAAAGTGAAACTCCTGATCTGATCATTAATTTTATTAGAAAAATTGAAAATTTGTTAAAATTGACAGTCATAAGGATCAGAACAGACAATGGAACAAAATTTAAGAATTCAAAAGTTGAGAGCTTCCTTGTGAGCAAAGGAATCTCTCATGACTTTTCTGCTCCAAGATCACCCCAACAAAATGGAGTGGTAGAAAAGGAGGAACAGAACCTTAGTGGAATCAGCCAGAACAATGCTTAGCAAATGCTTATTTTACCCAAAACAGGTCCATAATCAACAACAGACACAATAAAACACCTTACAACATTATAAATGGAAGAATTCCAAGTGTAAAATTTTTACACACATTTGGTTGTAGATGTTTTGTTTTCAATGATTTTGAAAGTCTTAAGAAATTTGACAGAAATGTAGAAAAGGGTATTTTTCTTGGTTATTCAATGTCCTCAAAAGCATATAGATTTTTTATACTAAACACAAGGACAATCAGAGAAAGTTTATATGTATCTTTTGATAACTCATCAGAAACAGAAGTTTCTGATGAATATATGAAGGAAATAAACTTTTCTGATAAACAAGAAAAATATGAACATCTATTTGAAATGATAAAAGAAGATTTCCTAGAACATGATCAATCTCTTACAAATAAGTCAATAGATAATTCATGTGCTAACCCTGCAGAACAAATGGAAAATGTATCAGAAATCTTGAATCAGAACAATGAAAACATTTCTGACAATCAAAATTCTGATACATTCCACACAGCTGAGGCAACTGTCACACCCCGACCACGTGAGACAACGAAACGTGGTGGAAACGTCGGGGAGTGTTGTAACAGAATTAATTGTTTCAAATCCATGGCAATTGAAGTTTCGTTTTATTAATCAAACATGAAAGTTTACATTGTTTTAAACAAGAACCAAAGAGTACATAACATAAATTAACTAGTTCTTGTCTCGTTTTAAGTCACTAAGGCACAGGTCCGCCTAAGTATGTCTTGATAAGTCCTATGCATCATCTCCTGAAAACACATGTGAAAATAGGTACGTCAGCATAAAAATGCCTGTGAGATACATAGGTTTCGAGAAAATAGGATTCATGACTTATGTTTGAGAAAATGTTTAGTCATGAACCTTGTAATTTGCTTTGTCTTGTAAATCATTTGAAAAACGATAAGATCAGATGATATGTATAAATAAGAGAATAATGTAGGGTTAAATGAATAACCATGTAAGATGAGTTTGTATAAGATAAGTTGTTTGTAAATCAATCTCTTGTGAAAAGTATGTTATTTATATAAAATGTTATATGTCTCAAACTGAAATGATTTAAATAACGCTACGACATGTAATACCATACAATCACTTATATATAGGAAGTACCAGCGGCGTATCCACCATGCTTGTATCATATTACACACGCCTCGTTACTTAATCACTTACTCAAACCAAACTACCAAAGTAAAATGTTCATGTCTAATGTAAATCATGTAATGTGTATCCAAAATGTAAGCATGTGATGAATAACAAATGTACTAAGTATGATGAACAATGCAACAAATGGACATACATAGCATGTGAACTGTACTAAGTATGCAACGATAGACATACATAGCATGTGACGTGAAACAACTGTACTAAGTATGCAACAATAGACATACATAGCATGTGACGTGAAACAACTGTACTAAGTATGCAACAATAGACATACATAGCATGTGACGTGAAACAACTGTACTAAGTATGCACACAATGGGTATACATAGCATGAAATGTAATGTAAAACATGTACTATAAATGTACTAATGAACATAGGAAGTATATGATGGGAAAACATGAAAGCATGAAAGTAACAAGTAGGCACATGTGTTCCACCCCAAAATGTTTGGAAAACAGTAAAAGAGGGGTCTATGTACTCACTTGAGATTGCTCAGAAGTCCTAAGATAACCACCAAGCAAAGCTAGAGATCACGGAATCAAACGACACCTAATATAGGTAACTATGTTAATAAACCGGACCTAAATCGGAGGATTTAGAACGAATGAGGGTTCGTAAACCAAACAAGTATGGAGACTTATGTCATATGGTTTAACAAAGCCTACATGCTAAATGAAACCTAACCTAAGTGCTTACGACCCATTACGACCCGTTTAGGTAGCTTATGCTACTTTAATGCGTCGTTCGCGTGAAACGCGTTCGCCTAACTAGTCCTATGACAAGTATTATTTGCCTAAAATGTTTAATTATGTAACATAATCAGTTAAGTGACGAAAGTTTAGGTTACATATGCTTAATTACCGATTACACTTGGAAAGGGTATTTTGGTAATTTACCTAAGGCATATAAACTACCTATCATACAACTACTTAACGAAGCGACCATAAGGTCTAACCTCGGAAGGTTATTCCCTATATACTATGGTCACCTAAGGTATTTGCTCGGATCCTAATGATCGACCAAATGGGTCGGGTTCGAAGGTATAAGCGATTTATTAGATCGCTTACCCTTACGACCCTAGACAACATGGTAATTAGTAGGCATAGTCCCAAGGGACTATAACCATCGTGATTACAATCACGTTGCGAAGTTCAAACGAACTTCGCATTGACCATAAACTGGTCAACGCAGAAAGTCAAACAAAGTTTGACTTTCGGACTCGAAAAGCAATAAAAGAACGAAGGAATACTTATGAAGGGTCCCCGAATGCTAATCTCGATCCAAGTAGCTCAGGTATGAAACAATGGTTTCAACTTAGAGCTTCTCAAATCAAGATTCTTGTGGGTTTTGGCAAATGAAGGCAAGGGGTATTTATAGGATTCGTAGAGCCGTTAAGATCGTTCCTCGTTAACCGTGCTTCAATCTCAACCCTCCACCTCAAAACCCTGGTTTTTGAAAACCATTAGAGCCCATGGTATTGCCCCAAAACCATGTGCAAGGTGGAATGGACCAGATTCAAAGTTTCTGCAAGTTTCTGCTGTCTGGAGACAGCTTACGGACCGTAACACTCACAATGTTGAGGTCCGTAAGCTAACAACTTTACAGAATTGTCAGTTTTGGTCCCTGTTATGCATTTGAGCTATTTCTGACACGTTTAAGGCCCGTTAACCCTATTTCAAAAGCTCTAAAATGAAGTTAAACTATAGGGAACTTAAAATGTGCTCAAAAATATCTCGTATGTCGGTTCGTTTAGCCGTACGGTTGCGATGTTCGCTTATTTACGACGGAATGCGCATAAGCGCGGAAAACGATCCGAATGGCGTGACGAATGGATTTTTCTTATGCCAAACACTAAAATAAAATATTTTAGTGCTTACATAAATTTTTGGATGTCCGGATGTATTCTGAACGTAAGTTATGCGCGAAAGTGCAAACTTGTGCACTTTTTGACGCTTTTAGTCCCTGAATGACCAAAAAGTTTATTTAAGCACACCGAACCCCTCAAAGCCTATTTCTAAGCTATGTAAAGGATATTTAGGGTGTCTTTAACTTATGGCCATGTTCCGGAATGTCTGTTACCGTTCAAATTGGCATACTTTCGCAGTTTGTCAAATTTAGTCCCTGTAAGTGAATTAACTTGATTTCGGCATACCAAACCATCCAAAGCTTATTTATAAGTTATGTAGAGGTATTTTAAGGTATGTTAAGCCTATTTCACTATTCCGGAGTGTTCGTTGCATTAAACTGGTTATATCTTCGCATTAGAGCGCGTATAATCCTCCAGAAAGCGATTTAAAGCTTGAAATCGAACTAGAGTTGATATGTGCAAACGATACACATATTTTTACAAATACCAAGTATGAAATACAATATTTCATTGGTTTGGCATTTGTTTGATGGTCGCAGTGACACAGGTGTCACAGCAACTGTTCAGGGGGAAACTTCAAATCCATCCGAACCAACAACTTTTCACAATAAGTTGAGATGGATAAAAGGACATGTGCATTCTGACATCATTGGAAATCCAGAAGATGGTGTAAGAACAAGATCTGCAACAGCACATGAGTGTGCATTTGCCGGGTTCTTAAGCAAAATAGAACTCAAGACTGTCAAAGAAGCTCTTAATGACTCAGACTGGATTCAAGCTATGCAAGAAGAGTTTGATCAGTTTGAAAAGAGTAAGGTATGGGATCTGGTGCCTAAGCCAAATGACAAATCAGTCATAGGCTCAACATGGGTATTTAGAAACAAATCAGATGAGAATGGCATAATAACCAGGAATAAGGCAAGGTTAGTGGTCAAAGGTTATTGTCAACAAGAAGGTATTGACTATGATGAAACCTTTGCACCAATAGCTAGATTAGAAGCAGTGAGAATCTTTCTTGCTTATGCTGCATCCAAAGACTTCAAAGTATATCAAATGGATGTGAAATCTGCATTCCTAAATGGTAAGATTGAGGAAGAAGTTTATGTGCATCAACCTGAAGGCTTTTTGATCCTAAATTTCAAAACCATGTTTACAAATTAAACAAATCCTTGTATGGTTTGAAGTAAGCTCCAAGAGCATGGTATGAAACACTTTCAAACTTCTTACTCAATTCTAGCTTCACAAAAGTACTATTGATACAACACTTTTTCTTAAAACACACAATGGTCACACTTTGTTAGTCCAAATATATGTTGATGACATTATATTTGGATCAATAAATGAAAAGTTCTGCAAAAAGTTTCAAAAATTAATGACCAGCCATTTTGAAATGAGCATGATGGGTGAGTTAACCTTTTTCTTAGGTTTACAAGTCAACCAAAGAATTGATGGAATATTTTTGAGTCAATCTAAGTATGTGAAAACAATTTTACACAAATACTCACTTGAAAATTGCTCCATTTCAAAAACTCCCATGCCTACAGGGAACAAACTTGATTCTGATAAAGAAGGAACATGTGTAGATATTAAAACCTATAGGGGATGATAGGATCATTGTTATACTTAACTGCAAGCAGACCATATATTATGTTTGCTACATGTTTTCTTGCCAGATATCAATGAAATCCTAAAGAATCACACCTAAAAGCAGTCAAAAGGGTTTTTAAATATCTAAAAGGCACATCAAATCTTGGTCTCTGGTATCCTAAGGATACAAATCTTGAACTAATTGCATATACAGATGCAGATTATGCAGGGTGCAAGATTGACAGAAAGTGCACATTTGGTGCATGTCAAATCTTGGGAGAAAAGTTGGTATGTTGGGCAAGTAAGAAACAAAACTATGTTGCAACATCAACAGTTGAATCAGAATATGTAGCAGCAACAAGTTGCTATTCACAAGTACTATGGATGCAAACTCAGCTGAAGGATTATGGAGTAAATCTGACAAAGATACCCATTCTATGTGATTCAAAGAGTGCAATTGCAATTACAGAAAATCCAGTTCATCACTCTAGAACCAAGCACATATGTGACACCTGTGTCACTTCAACCATCAAACAAATACCAAACCAATGAAATATTGTATTTCATACTTGGAATTTGTAAAAATATGTGTATCATTTGCACATATCAATTCTTGTTCGATTTCAAGCTTTAAATCGCTTTCTGGAAGGTTATACGCGCACCAATGCGCAAATATAACCAGTTTAATGCAACAAACACTCCATAATAGTGAAATAGGCTTAACATACCTTAAATAACCTTCACATAACTTAGAAATAAGTTTTGGATGGTTTGATGTGTTGAAATCAAGTTTGTTTGATCGAAGGGACTAATTGTGTCAAACTGTGAAACTATACCGATTTGTATAGTAACGAACAGTCCAAAACTTGATCATAAGCTAAACACACCATAAATAACCTAAACATAGCTTAGGAATAAGCTTTGAGTGGTTCGGTGTGCGAAAACATGCTTATTTGATCTTACAGGGACTAAAAGTGTCAAAAACAACATAAGTTTGCATTTACGCGCATATCTTACGTTCTGACCACATCTGGACATCCAAAATTTTTGTACACACTAAAATATTTTTATTTTAGTGATCGGCATGCAAAAATACCATTCGTCGCTTAATTTGGTTCGTTTTCGCGTCCGTTTGAGTTTCGTCGTAATTTAACGAATAACGCGACCGTATGACCAAACGAGCCGACATCCGAGTGTTTTCCGAGCACATTTTGAGTCCTCTAAACTTTATTGACCTTGTAGAGCCTTGAAAATGGCTTAACGGGGGTCAAAAGAGCCTGAAATGAGCTTAATACACGTGCAGGGACCTGAACTATAATTATTGAAACTTTGGCTAATCTGGGAGGACCAGGCGGGCCGCGTAAGCCCCCTCCCTATTCTTACGCGGGCCGTGTGAAGACCCCAGCGACCAGAAACTTAAAAATCAGCTGCTGTTTGATAGTTCAGGGGCTGTTCTTGTAAGATCTTTGTGTGGTAGCCAAGTTATCACCTCTCCAAGGCTTTGTACCTGCTTGTGACAATTGTAGGGCCATGATTCTTGCTTGGAGGTTACACAAACATGTGTAATGATCTTGTGAGTTTGCACCAAGTATAAATAGCCCAACCTTTTCA
This sequence comes from Helianthus tuberosus, assembly GCA_030545235.1. Lineage (NCBI taxonomy): Eukaryota > Viridiplantae > Streptophyta > Magnoliopsida > Asterales > Asteraceae > Helianthus > Helianthus tuberosus. The sequence continues at coordinate 8,657,883 of JARYGA010059765.1, forward strand.
CATGTTCATTGCTCATTTCCTCTTATCTTCTCTTCTAATCTGAATTGGGAGCTTTCTCAAGTATTTGGAACTTCCTCTCTGGTTTTCTTATATTCTTTCTTCAAGCTTTGGACTCTTGTATGTATTCTTTCATGCTTATTCTTTATGTTAGTGCAGAAAGTCAAACAGTTTGGCCAACAGTTTGACTTTCGGTTTTGACCATCAATTGGTCAAGTCCAAGTTCAATTGAACTTTGTAACGTGATTGTAATCATGATGGTTATAATCCTTAGTGATTATGCATACTGATTACCACGTTAACTAGGTGTAGCGACGAGTCAAAGTTTCGGTCAAAATGCGTTTTAGCACGCATTTTGCCACGGAACTACTTTTAGGTATCAAAACACTTTATTTTGATACCAAATCAGTTTTTAAGTAGGTTTAACATGTTTTGACATGTTTAACTCGTCACTACTAGTTTAGTGCTTGTTTAGGGTCGTAAGTTAAGCGGTCTAGACAACCGCTTAGACTTTCGAACCCGACCCGTTTGGTCGATCATTAGGATCTGACCAAGCTTGCTTAGTGATCATAGTTACATAGGGAATAACCCCTGAGGTTATACCTTATGATCACATAGGATTGGTTAGCTATTCGTTAATTGGTTTACATGCCCATAGGAAATGACCAAAATGCCCTTTTTTAGCATAAATCCGTAATGTGCATATGTGAACAAATTTTTGACATCTAATCTGAATTAGTAACATGTTAGGGTATAATTGGGCATGTAAGACTTGACATAGCTCATAGATAACCATCCGAACATAGTTTTGCGCAACCGACACGTTATAGTAGCTTATGCTACCATAATGGGTCGAAACGGGTCAAGAGCACTTAGGTAGACTTCCAAATTAGAATGTTAGCTCTATTAAATCATACCATATGAGTTCAATTACTCATTTGATTTATAGAACATCATTCTATCCTATCTCCCGGTTTAGGAGCCGTTTAATAACATAGTTACCTATATTAGGTGCCGTTTGATTCCGTACTCCCTCTAGCTTTGCTTGGTTGTTGTTCAAGACTTCTAAGAACCCTCAAGTGAGTACATAGTCCCCTCTTTTATTGTTTTAAATGTTTTGGGGTGAAATATGTGTACTTATTTGTTATGTTCACGATTTCAAAGTATAATAGATTATACATATTAGTACTTATCTTTTGACAAACTGAATGATTATTTATGGTTTAAACACTGATTTTTCATAGATTATAAAATTAATTGTTGAATTGTACTTATTTATGTTCACAAGACCCATTGGTAGTATGATATAGCGCTATAGGATTAGACACCCCATTCCTGTTGTCATGGAATGTTAGAAACCAATATTCTATCCAAATAGGGATTTCCTTCGTGGTATCTCTATAGTCTCAATTGGTGTAGTTTGATGCACTAAGGTCTGATTGAATTCTTAAATCACACTTTTATTGTATATTTTATTATACTCCCAAAAGTATAGTTTGATATACTCTCATGTGTGATATTGTACAAAACAACATATATTTTGTTAACTACCAAAAACATATTTTAAATATGTTATTTATTGAACCAAAACATAGTTTAATATGTTATAAATCCAAAGTATACTTCTGATATACTATCGAAAACGATTATTTTGACAACCAAAGTATATTTAATATACTATCTGTTTAACGATTTTGGAACCGAAATATATTTTGATATATTACCTCATCGACTTTCTTAAAACCAAAGTACATTTTTATATATACTACAAACCTTTTTATCAAAACATTATTTTATAAACTCATTTTACTTAATTATTTATTTATGCATCATTCTTTTATATCATCAAATTTCTTATAAATTATCGCATGATTTATAAAGAAAACATTTTTAGGTTCATGACTACTTTTTATTAAACATTCTTTTAAACTTATAAGTCATGAACCATGCATAAATAAAACCTATGTATCTCACAGGCATTTTTATGCTGACGTACCTATTTTTACACATGTTTCAGGTGCTGCTATGTGATGATTGTTGATACATGCTATACATAGGATGGACTCGTGCCTTAGTGACTTTAAAACTTGAAAGATAATATTGTAATTATCTGATTTGTACTAAAACAATGAGTTCAATAATTCAATAAAACGAAATTATTTAAATCCATGGTTGTGAAACAATGATTCTGTTACAACACTCCCCGACGTTTCCACCACGTTTTGTTGTTTTACGTGGTCGGGGTGTGACATAAAAGTTGGTATCAGAGCCAATGGTTATAGGGAATTAGGTTATTAGTAATGCTTTGACCTAGTCTATAACCTTCCTAGGACCCTAACACAAGTTATCTTGTGTTTAGTTTTAAAACAATACCGTCACTTATCCTTAGGTGACAACCACAATAAGAACACAAATTTCGAATCTGCTTTGAAAACCAATCATCTGTTCTAGGATGATTGGTTACTAGGTTTTGAACCTTCAAAGTTTTCAAAATCTCATCAAAGTTTGGGTCTAAATAATGTGAACACGTGCAAACTGGAAGAGTGAATTCCTGTACCCTGAGTTTTCTGTCTAAGGCTAGAGTGTTCGTACAAATCCGCAGTATCGGACCAGTCACTCTTACCTGGGAACTCTTGGGGTGAGTGTTCACTTATAGGCGAGCATGTCTTCGGTGATACATTATACTGATCCATTTACTTTGATTAGTCACTGCGTGTCGTTTGTTTGTTTGAGGTAACGAACAAATGATCACCTTCCTTGTGTTTTGTCGATGTTTTCAATACCTCTTTTGTTTTTCCAATCATCGACCTCACTCGTTTCCCATGTTCCCTTTAGACAATGCCTCCTCGACGTGATGCTCAATCTTTTACTGCTGAGGAAGTCGCAGCCCTTGTTGCTCAACAAATGGCTGCAATGCTTCCAGGCGTAGTAACTCAGATTCATGAGTTATACAACAACAATAATAACAATAACACCTAGTGTAATTTCAAGACCTTCAACTCTGCTAAACTTTCGAAGTTTTCTGGATCTCAAGGAGCAACCGCGCTCCTGCAATGGTTCGAAAGTTTGGAGAGCACATTCAGGCACGTGCAATGCCCAAATGAGCGTAAGGTTGAGTTTGCATCCAGTGCATTCGAGAAGCGTGCTCTTACATGGTGGAACGGTGTGATGCGTGATAGAGGTGCCGATGTGGCAATAGCTCAAACTTGGGAAGAGCTTCGGGCTCTAATGATGAAGGAATTCTGTCCTCGTCATGAGCTCAGGGCTTTGGAACAGGAATTTGATGATCTTAAACAAGACAGCGGTGAACATCGAGCCTATACTGACCGTTATGAGGAATTGAGCCTGTTATGTCCTGCCATGGTCACGCCTGTGGATAAGGCGATTGAGAAGTACATTGATGGTCTTCCTGGGATATCGTTACTGGCAGCAACCCTACTACTGTCAGACAGGCCATTGAATTGTCTACCACCCTGACTGAATCCCATATCAGGAAGGGTAAGCTTTTTTGAAAAGGCGACCCAAGACCATTTGACAAGGCTGCTCAAGTTGAACCAAAGGAAAAACAGGCTGAGGTATCCAAGAAGAAGAAGCGTAAGGCTTCTCAAAACTGCGCCATAACTGCTCAGAACAATCAGGTTGCACCAAACCAACCAGCACAACCTCGTAAGAGGAAAAATTATGTTGGTACTGCACCTTTGTGCAACAAATGCAACCGTCATCATTTAGAGCAAGAGCAGTGTCACAAATGTACCCACTGTGGAAGATTGGGACATTTGGTAGATACCTGCCATTATGCAAATCCTGCTGCTGTTCAAGCACGGTTCCCACCTGGGTCGTGTTATAACTGTGGTGACCTTACTCACTACAAAAACAATTGCCCAATACTTGTTAACGCAAATCCAACGCGTGGACGAGTGTTTAACATAAATGAGGCAAACGTGAACAACGATGCAGCAGTGAACAATTAGTCTCTTGTATTTCTTTGTCTGTTATCTTTGACGATGGAACAATTCAGTTATTATATAAATAAAATTTGATGTTTCAATTTTATTTTACAAAACTGATACGATTGTGTGAATGTTTGATCCAACCCTTCGATGCCGACAAACTACTCGTGTGGTTCTGTCATTTTATGATCACTTGTGATCTCCTCGAAAATCTTAAATACACGTTTCTTTTTAAGAAACAAAGACAAATCTCTATCAAGATCTTCCTATCTTCATAGTTAGATTCTTGAAAATATTTAAAGTGCCAAACGGAATTCATGGATTGGATTCCTAGTGTGCTTTGAATACTCGTGTGCTCAATTAACAAGAAAATTAACAAAATGAAGATCAAGATAAACAATTATGTGATTATGTGTTTTCTTATATGTTTCATGTTTTTATGTGATTCATCCAAATCCTCATAGAATCTTCCATATTTCAATATGAGGGATTCATAGTAGGATATCAAAAGGTACTACCTTAAATCCTTAATGGACTTCTACGTTGTAGTTAAGTCCCTTGGGTTATAAAGTACTATTCTATAATTGGACCCCTTGAGTGGTCTAGTTAAATAGATTGATTTGAAAATCTGGTTAGGAATATCATGTGATGATATAATTGAAAAGATCCCTTAAGTGGTCAATTTAAGGAGATCGTACGACGGTCTAGTTAAGAAGATCATGTGTTGATCTAATTAAAAAGATTGTTCGTTGATCTAATTAAAAAGATCCTTTGGTGGTCTAGTCAAGTCACTTCATGTTTATTCGATTGATTTTTCCCCTACACATTATAAGATGAACTTTGCGGACTGTGCAAGGAATTACATAATTATGGATGCATACATAATTATGGAATTCAGTGCACAGAAACCACAGCAAATTTTGTCATGTGTTAAGACCTATAGTGATGAGAATAACGATACGGGAACAATGTAGAAAGGGGCATGGTGGATACGCCACTGGTACTTCCTATATATAAGTGTTCCTTATTACATCGTGAACGCAACGTTATTTAAGTTACTAGAAGTCCTGGACCTTGACCAATCTTACACTCTCTAATTCTGATTTCAAGCATACACAAGTTTCCTATGACAGTCTTCATAAGAAACGTTCCTTTGTCCGTAGTTTGAAACCCCATGTTTTGATACTACAAGGACTTCACTTTGATAGTTGACAATTTTGCTAAGAATCCAATCATGGCTCAGAGTTTTATTTAAGGTTCAATGGATTATTTGAAAGCGAAACCGTCACAGTTGTCTTCACAAGTTTCATCTAAAATTAAATTTCGGGACAAAATTTCCTAAAGTAGGGGAGACTGTGACACCTGTGTCACTTCAACCATCAAACAAATACCAAACCAATGAAATATTGTATTTCATACTTGGGATTTGTAAAAATATGTGTATCGTTTGCACATATCAATTCTTGTTCGATTTCAATCTTTAAATCGCTTTCTGGAAGGTTATACGCGCACTAATGCGCAAATATAACCAGTTTAATGCAACAAACGCTCCAGAATAGTGAAATAGGCTTAACATACATTAAATAACCTTCACATAACTTAGAAATAAGTTTTGGATGGTTTGATGTGTTGAAATCAAGTTTGTTTGATCGCAGGGACTAATTGTGTCAAACAGCGAAACTATACCGATTTGTATAGTAACGAACAGTCCGAAACTTGATCATAAGCTAAACACACCATAAATAACCTAAACATAGCTTAGGAATAAGCTTTGAGTGGTTCGGTGTGCGAAAACATGCTTATTTGATCTTACAGGGACTAAAAGTGTCAAAAACGACGTAAGTTTGCATTTACGCGCATATCTTACGTTCTGACCACACCTGGACATCCAAAATTTTTGTACACACTAAAATATTTTTATTTTAGTGATCGGCATGCAAAAATACCATTCGTCGCTTAATTTGGTTCGTTTTCGCGTCCGTTTGAGTTTCGTCGTAATTTAACGAATAACGCGACCTTACGACCAAACGAGCCGACATCCGAGAGTTTTCCAAGCACATTTTGAGTCCTCTAAACTTTATTGACCTTGTAGAGCCTTGAAAATGGCTTAACGGGGGTCAAAAGAGCCTGAAATGAGCTTAATACAAGTGCAGGGACCAGAACTGTAATTATTGAAACTTTGGATAATCTGGGAGGGCCAGGCGGGCCGCGTAAGCCCCCTCCCTATTTTTACGCGGGCCGTGTGAAGACCCCAGCGACCAGAAACTTAAAAATCAGCTGCTGTTTGATAGTTCAGGGGCTGTTCTTATAAGATCTTTGTGTGGTAGCCAAGTTATCACCTCTCCAAGGCTTTGTACCTGCTTGTGACAATTGTAGGGCCATGATTCTTGCTTGGAGGTTACACAAACATGTGTAATGATCTTGTGAGTTTGCACCAAGTATAAATAGCCCAACCTTTTCACATGTTCATTGCTCATTTCCTCTTATCTTCTCTTCTAATCTGAATTGGGAGCTTTCTCAAGTATTTGGAACTTCCTCTCTGGTTTTCTTATATTCTTTCTTCAAGCTTTGGACTCTTGTATGTATTCTTTCATGCTTATTCTTTATGTTAGTGCAGAAAGTCAAACAGTTTGGCCAACAGTTTGACTTTCGGTTTTGACCATCAATTGGTCAAGTCCAAGTTCAATTGAACTTTGTAACGTGATTGTAATCATGATGGTTATAATCCTTAGTGATTATGCCTACTGATTACCACGTTAACTAGGTGTAGCGACGAGTCAAAGTTTCGGTCAAAATGCGTTTTAGCACGCATTTTGCCACGGAACTACTTTTAGGTATCAAAACACTTTGTTTTGATACCAAATCAGTTTTTAAGTAGGTTTAACATGTTTTGACATGTTTAACTCGTCACTACTAGTTTAGTGCTTGTTTAGGGTCGTAAGTTAAGCGGTCTGGACAACCGCTTAGACTTTCGAACCCAACCCGTTTGGTCGATCATTAGGATCCGACCAAGCTTGCTTAGTGATCATAGTTACATAGGGAATAACCCCTGAGGTTATACCTTATGATCACATAGGATTGGTTAGCTATTCGTTAATTGGTTTACATGCCCATAGGAAATGACCAAAATGCCCTTTTTTAGCATAAATCCGTAATGTGCATATGTGAACATATTTTTGACATCTAATCCGAATTAGTAACATGTTAGGGTATAATTGGGCATGTAAGACTTGACATAGCTCATAGATAACCATCCGAACATAGTTTTGCGCAACCGACGCGTTATAGTAGCTTATGCTACCATAATGGGTCGAAACGGGTCAAGAGCACTTAGGTAGACTTCCAAATCAGAATGTTAGCTCTATTAAATCATACCATATGAGTTCAATTACTCATTTGATTTATAGAACATCATTCTATCCTATCTCCCGGTTTAGGAGCCGCTTAATAACATAGTTACCTATAATAGGTGCCGTTTGATTCCGTACTCCCTCTAGCTTTGCTTGGTTGTTGTTCAAGACTTCTAAGCACCCTCAAGTGAGTACATAGTCCCCTCTTTTATTGTTTTAAATGTTTTGGGGTGAAATATGTGTACCTATTTGTTATGTTCACGATTTCAAAGTATAATTGATTATACATATTAGTAGTTATCTTTTGACAAACTGAATGATTATTTATGGTTTAAACACTGATTTTTCATAGATTATAAAATTAATTGTTGAATTGTACTTATTTATGTTCACAAGACCGATTGGTAGTATAATATAGCGCTATAGGATTAGACACCCCATTCCTGTTGTTATGGAATGTCAGAAACCAATATTCTATCCAAATAGGGATTTCCTTCGTGGTATCTCTATAGTCTCAATTGGTGTAGTTTGATGCACTAAGGTCTGATTGAATTCTTAAATCACACTTTTATTGTATATTTTATTATACTCCCAAAAGTATAGTTTGATATACTCTCATGTGTGATATTGTACAAAACAACATATATTTTGTTAACTACCAAAAACATATTTTAAATATGTTATTTATTGAACCAAAACATAGTTTAATATGTTATAAATCCAAAGTATACTTCTGATATACTATCGAAAACGATTATTTTGACAACCAAAGTATATTTAATATACTATCTGTTTAACGATTTTGGAACCGAAATATATTTTGATATATTACCTCATCGACTTTCTTAAAACCAAAGTACATTTTTATATATACTACAAACCTTTTTATCAAAACATTATTTTATAAACTCATTTTACTTAATTATTTATTTATGCATCATTCTTTTATATCATCAAATTTCTTATAAATTATCGCATGATTTATAAAGAAAACATTTTTAGGTTCATGACTATTTTTTATTAAACATTCTTTTAAACTTATAAGTCATGAACCATGCATAAATAAAACCTATGTATCTCACAGGCATTTTTATGCTGACGTACCTATTTTTACACATGTTTCAGGTGCTGCTATGTGATGATTGTTGATACATGCTATACATAGGATGGACTCGTGCCTTAGTGACTTTAAAACTTGAAAGATAATATTGTAATTATCTGATTTGTACTAAAACAATGAGTTCAATAATTCAATAAAACGAAATTATTTAAATCCATGGTTGTGAAACAATAATTCTGTTACAACACTCCCCGACGTTTCCGCCACGTTTTGTTGTTTTACGTGGTCGGGGTGTGACAACATAGATGTCAGATATCACTTCCAAAGGATCGTGTTGAAAAAGGTAACATGGAAATGTACTTTGTTCCAACAGAAAACCAAATTGCTGACATCTTTACAAAACCCCTTGATGAAAAGAGACACAATTTTCTAATCAGCAAACTTGACATGGTTAACATAAAGAGATAAGGATGTTTCAGAAACAAAAATTCACAACCTGAAAACTAAGCTGAGGAACATCAAGGTGGAAATTCTAATAATCAAAGAATGGCATAACAGGTTTTTGATAAAGAAATCCATCAATCTGATGGAATATCAGAAAATCTGACAAATTATCAATGAAAACTAAACTGAGGAACATCAAGGTGGAAATTCTAATAATCAAAGAATGGCATAACAGGTTTTTGATAAAGAAATCCATCAATCTGATGGAATATCAGAAAATCTGACAAATTATCAATGAATCTGATAATTTATCAGAAAATCTGAAGAATTATCAGAATTTCTGATAATTCATCAGAATTTCTGATGATTCATCAGAATCATCAGAAATTCTGATAAAACTTCAGAAACTTTGTTAAAATATCAGAATCATCATTGATCATAAGAAAATTTCAAGAAGTTACCATCTTTATTCATATCACATATTTGTATATACTCATAACTATAGATAGTCTGTTTTTGAATTTTTTTCTCCTTTGTTTAAATTAAAAAAAATTAAAAAGGGGGAAAGTAACTTGCATTAAGATAAATTCAAAGCCACAGCAAGGAATATTAACCGTCACAGGATTTTTTTTTGCCGAAAATTGAATTATCTTAAACTTCCAATGCATGCAACGTCATACTTCATAAGGAAATAGAGAGACACGGGGGCATAAAAATGATTAGGGGCTATGAGAGTAGCCGCCTAGTTATTCAATGCTTACTCACAAATGGGGGCTTCGAAGACTGCCATATACCCACTACAACAGATATCATCTTAAATGAAGAGAAAGAAAAGGTAATAGAAAATCTTGGGTTGTCAATACCATTTATGGCATAACTATCACTTTCATCTATAAATATTAACAACTCTTGAATACTTTTCTTCATCAAAACAACCTTCACTTCAAAAACTTTCTCAGAAATTTCATTTTAAAAGAAAAATGGCTTCTACAAAAGAAATGAAATCAGATCACTTTCCTCTCCCTCTTCACAAACATCACAACCTTAGACTTAGGTCTAATCTGGAAGGTCTTGCATGGCAAGATTGCAAGTATGTGTACAACATGATTAAGCAAAGTCCTTTGGGCTATGCTGTATCTACATACGTCCCTATCTACCCAGAACTCCTTCAAGAATTTTGGTGGAATGCTGAAACCGTCTTCAGTGGCACCACCATGTGGATAGAAAGAAAAGTGATGGGATTCAGTATTATCCTAAAGGAGGAAACTCACAGGGATGTTCTCCAGCTGGCTGATCGTCCAAGTTGCACCTCCTTCAGGAAGGAAATTATTGAGGAAACCCTGACGAACATGGGTTATCGAACACCCAATGTTTCAAGGCAGATCAGCAAGTCTGGTTTTATACCACCATTCCAGTACTTGGTAACATAGCTCAGTGCCTGCTTCTCTAAGAAGATATGGCACTTCAATGAGATGTCTTACAGAATGATGGAGGTTGTACATGCAGTTGTACAAGAGAAACCGTACAACTTTTCTAAGTTTCTCATGAGAGACGTAGAATCAAACTTGCACACCCGTTAACCTTTTCTGATCTACCCTCGCTTTGTGACCAAGGTGATAACCAGACAGCTGGGATTTGGAGGGGTAACAAGCTGGTACCCAGGGGCCCAGGTGGCTTTACAAGAGAACACTTATGTTCCCTCCCTTGTTCCATCAAACAATCACAGTGGTCATATAACCTACCTCTGGTTGTATGTTAATGGCATGTACAATGAGTAGTTTTTTTAGTTGTAATTTTTTTTTGTTTGAAATAGTAAAGTTTTTGCTTTATATTTTTTCTCAAAAAAATCACAATAGATCTAGGGGGAATTAAAATGGCATTTCTGATAAAAATAAGAAAAATCTCATGAAGTTCAAAAGAAATCTGATGGATCTGGTGAAAAAAAAAATCAGAAATTCTGATAAGACATCAGAAAATCTGAAGATTCATCAAAAAATCTGATGATACATAAAAAAAAAACTGATATATCATCAAAAAATGTGTTAATACATCATAAAAGTGTTAAGATAACCAGAATAACTAATAAATCAACTGAAAAATGAGAAGAAATATCAGGTAACAATGTGTTAAAACCAGATTAAAAGAAACTTGTGACAAGATGGAAAAAGATTTATGAAAGAGTTTATGTCAAAATTAAAATTTTTCTGGGTAATCTATCTTCAAAAAGGAATGAAACAAAATGTAATAAAAAAAATCTTTTGCACAACAACACTCCTTGAAGATTAGAACAAAGATGTGAAGTTCAGAGATGCTATGTAAGTGTAATCTTCAAAACTCTACTTATTCCCTCTCATCTTAAAAAAATGATTCAATCTCTAAATATGAATCAAATGAATTCTGATGAAGTATGGTGAAAATCCAACTCTCAAAGGTTTTATTCAAAGATTTTCTGATATACAACATCAAAAGGACAACTTGGGAACATACACAGTTTCAAAAAGGTTTTTATTGGATCTTTTTACAACAAAAGGGCCCCACATGAAGAAAATGTGCAAGTTGGACATTCGTGTTTATCTACTAAATCCTTGGAATCTCCGATTTTCAGTAAAAGATTTATATTAAATTAGAGATAAACCAAAGGTTTTTTAAACGGTTGTTTCCTAAACGGATTAAAACATTATTAAAGGTGTCATAAACCACCTTAAATACAAACAACCCACGAAAAACACTCAAAGATCTCTGTCTCAAAACACTATAAATACATCCTTAAAAAACAGAGACTTCCATACTCAACCTTCCTCTTCAAAAGCGAAACCCTAAAAACCCTTTTTCGAAGCAAAACCTCAATTCTCCATGGCTGCTATCAACATCAACATGCCACCAGTTGAACACCCTGTTCAACTCATCACTGAAGCTGAATTTCTACCATTAAAGAGCAACAATGAAGCCTTGAACAAAAACATAGACGAATATGATACAAAGTGCCAAATTTTGATTGAATTTCTAACCAGATGTCCCACAGCTCAAGCTCTTACAAAGTGCAGAAAGGTGCCAGAAAAACTTATACAACAAGTTGTAAAGAGACTCAATCTCTCAAATCTAAACGAGCTCACAACACATGTATGGGGAGATATCTTCATTACAATCACACCAGAAAAGTTAAGGGAATGTTTGGAATTACCCTTAAGCCAAAATTATGAAGAAGCACTAGAAAAGGAAGATATGTTTGCACAGCTTGATGCTGTAATGGGTTACAAGACAAAGATCTCAAAGATTAGTGAATTCAAGATAAATCAGTTGCCTGCATTCTGGCAAGTACTAATGGAGATTCTGAACAAGTGCTTATCATCAAAGATTGGGGGAACAGATCAGATAAATAAGAATGTTCTGACAATCATGTTTAACCTCATAACAGGAATGAATATTGATTTTGGAAAAAAAAAATATTTACTCTGATCAAAAGATCAATTTTGACAAACACTGGAAGGATAGATTCACATCTACCTTTTCCCAGATTTTTGTCAATCATAATTTCTGATGCATTTGTTGAAAGGAATATGGAAATTCCTGCATCAGAAAATATGTGGAGTACAGAAGTGATGAAACCATGGTGTGCTTTGGGATCATGGAAATCAGATTTTGATGTACCTGTTCTTTCAGAAAGTGTGATGAATCTGATACCAGAGGATTCACCTTACAAAGCAGAGTATTTAAAGATGTTAAGCAAGAAGCCAGAGAATAAAGAAGTTTTTGATAGTGTGTCCCCTATGGATCATGATGCACAAGAGTCAAGTGCACCAAGAATAGAGCAGGAGGCTGAATCAGAACCTCATCAAGCTGATGAAGATGTGAACATGAGTCCTGTGGCAGAAGAACATCATGCAGAAATCTCACATACGGGAGAAACAGGTGAACAACACTCTAAACTTAATATTGTCCATGATACTGAAAGTGATTCTGATGAATAAATTCATGGAAATTATGAAATTTCACATAGAGGTACTGTTTCTGAAAAACAAGATGTGAGGAAATCCAAAGACCCATTCTCTGAATCAGATTCTGAGGAAGAGAATGTGGTGGCAATAGGTGGAGATCAGTCTACTGATCAAGGAAACCTGGATGAGAAAAATAAAAGTTTCTCAACAACTCATGGAGAATCTGAAAAGGTTTAAGGATACGAGGAAAACCAGAATTTGAATGAGTTTCAATTTTCTGGTAAGGGTATAGAGAATTTGGAATATTTCAATCCTCTTAACCTAAGAATAGCAACAAGTGTGTTTTCTGCTGGTGTTAGGTGGAACATCTGTTGTTCCTCCCATCACCCAAGAACATCAAACTATGTCAACAGAACATCTGCAGAAGGAGCTTGATGACATAACAGCTGTTTGTACTGGCAACACAACAACAGGAGAAAAACTTGATCTGATACTGGAAGAGATCAGAAATCAAAAGTCTGACATTAAAGCCTTATAAAAAACTGTTAAAGTTATACAGAAACAAACAGAAGATAACACTGCATCCCTCAACAATCTACAGAAGTCATCAGAAAACAGAGAGAATTCATCAGAATTTCAGAAAGCTCTCAAAGAACTACAAGAAATCAAGACACAGATGGCAGAGGTTGCAAGTGTAAGGGAAAGCTCAAGTTCTGGAAAAATCCTTGAAGAAATTTAGTTCCTTAGAGCAAACAGCAGCAACATGGCTGATGCTCTTGAAAAACTGATGTTGGAATGGTCCACTCAAAAGAATCAAGATCAACTGGAGTTTCAAAAAATGAAGAAACAAGAAGAAACAAATGCTCAAACTCTTGCTAATGTTCAACTATTAGTAAAGAGATTGAAGTACAATGTTGTCAGACTGGAAAATTTTGACTTACATGAATTGAAAGCTCCAATTCCACAAGAGGAACCAGCAGGAGAGTCAGAAACTCCTCAACAACAATTCAAACAACCAGAAGTCACTCAACAAGATCCAATCAGGCAATCAGAAGCTTCAGCAACACAAAGACAGAAGCAAACCATGGGTCCTCCTCCTAGTAGGCCAAAATTACTCATGGGTCCTCCGACAAATATACCAAAGCTAGACACATCAAAGGTACCAATGCAAGGAGCTGTCCCAGTTGAATCATCTTCCATGGCTCTCACAGGTGAAACAAAATTAAGCAAAAAGCTTAATGCAAAAGAGAAGATAAGAATGGAAGATGAAGTAACATGCTCAAAAAGACCAAGGACAATGATTGGAGAAGATCCAGATGGAAACCCCAAAGAATTCACAATGCTGAAAGGTGATCTACATACAATTATGTACCCTGAAGAACACTTGAAGCATTATTACCAGAATAATCAAGAAGATAAACAAGAAAGGTCACTCTCTCTAATAAGCAGAAATATTCTTGAACTCAGAAATGAAGGAAACTGTGAACCCTTGCACAAACCTGTTACAAATCCAATAGTTTCCATTGAGAAAATTAGCACTATGAATGTTCAAGGAAGTGTCTTAGGTACTTATGGGCAGAACAAATACACCTTGATCAGAGAAGATAGAACTCCATCAATTGTTACTGATGGAGATCTAGCTGATGAAATTCACCCACTAGGCATAGTAAAATTGAAGCAGCTCATTGATAAAGACAAAAGCAGCTCAACTGTGATCAGAAGAGCTCTTGATAGCATCAAGAATGTAGGAGAAAAGATATATCAAAGGGCTGCACTGACAGACTTTGACTTATGCATCAACTTTGAGTATAGCAAAAAGGTACTAACACCTCCTCCTAACAACACCATTCTAGCTGAAATTCGTCTCTCCAAAGTAAGAACTGGAGCTATCTTTGATAAACCAGAGATGTCTATGGTTTTCAAAGATGCTCATGATGAGAAAGCTCTGTTCAGAGTCAGTGAAATAAACAGGTATTCTAATTAAACTCTGAATTATATAAAGAACTGCGTGAATGAGAAACAAGAGCAGCTCAAGAAGAAGGGGAAGAACAATGAACAACTGAGGAAGGCAATTGAAGATATCATTGAAAAATGGAAAGAAGCTAGAGGTTGGTACAAAGAACTTTACAAAACAACTCAAAGGACAATTGATTACAAGAAAAGGTTGAAGCCAGGATAGAAGTTCAAAAGTGGGGTGAAGATCAATTGATGAAATCATAAATTTAATTTCTGTCTTTGAAAACAATATTTTATTTTTGTTTGTTTTGAACATTGGTTGGTTTGATTCTGTTTCATGTTTCTGAATTTAGATGTTTGAACTTTCTTTTTAAGGATTAGTTGAAGTTTTTTTTATGTTTGATATAGATATATATTTTTCTTACAATACTTAGGGGGAAATTGTTAGGAAACTTTATTTGTAAGTATTGAAGAAAATCAGATTTAGCTTGATCTATGAAGAAGATAAAGTCTTGAAGATCAAATAAACAGGAAGAAGATCAGACAGGACAACTGAAAAGAACAACATCAACTTCAAAGAATCAGAAGTTGATCAAGAACTCAAGAAGATTATCAGAAAAGGCTATTCTAAGGGATCTGATGATATTTCTGATGAAATATCATCAGTTTCTGGCAATTCTGATCATCAGATTTTCTGATGATTTGTTCACCAGAATTTCTGATGAAGTGGTTATCAGAAATTCTGATAAAACCCCACTTGTCTGAAATCAGTTCTATCCTACCACAATAACCGAAGCAAGTTGACATTATTGGATATCATGATAACAAAGGCAACTTGATTATTGGATTCAATGAATATGTCAAGAAGCTACTTTTAGCAGGACATATACACGAATAAACAAATGTTTATTCATGTATCTGAGCCCTCTATAAATAGAAGGCTCTTCAAGCAAACAACAATGAGTTAAGCCAAGCATTCAATACATACAACAAAAACTCCATTATCCTTTCACCTCAGAATTCATAAGTATTCATTTGTAATAGATAATAATCTCACAATCACCTTGTAAACCATTTTGTTTCAAATTGATATAAACTTGAAAATTCTGTAGGTCTTGTTTCTTTGAAAGTCTGATTTCTATTTCCGCACACTATTTTCACATTTCTTGAAATCACTTGCCATATTACGTGAAAAGAAGTTTTTAAGGCTAAACTGGGACCAACAGTTATTTTGGTATTTTAATAAAATTATTGTTGGTTGTTTGACTGAGGCCTTTTGTTTGGATAAGTTATCACGGGTGCAGTTATTTGTTTGACCCCTTCACTCTCTAGCAAAATGACCTAATATGTTACATTTATAACCGTTTATCTTTGATTTATCCAACCTTAGCCCTGACCTGCCATTTAACCTTAGATATTTCCAACCAGTCCTTTTTATAAAAGTTGTTTACTCTAAGACTAAGTAGTGCCCCTTGGTACATAATATCCATCTCCTCAAGGTTAGTGGGATCAATATGCTTCAGATCATTGATAACAAATATAGTACAAGTTCCAAATAGGTAAAATCGACACGAGTACCAAATATAGTATTGGTACTAAATAGGTAAAATCGACACAAGTACCAAATAGGTAAAATTGGTACGAGTACCAATACAATACAATACAATACAATACAATACAATACAATACAGGCACCGAATACGTAAAATCAATACGAGTACCATAAATACCATATACGATGTCACACCCCAACTGATGGCGGAATCATCGGGGCGCGACACTAGGCGAATCAGATTTCTCAAGAGAATCCATAACAACTATTTAGTGACAATATTTAATGTGTTCATTATCCCATACTAATAAAAATATCTCATCAAACAGTCGTATAGATTTCATGTCTCTCAAACAATACAAATCGAACAACCTAGATTTTAAGTGAGTATCTAGACTTCCTAATCTTGTTTCATGATAACTTGCGATTAACCTGCAACATACGTTAAAATAAAGTCAATACAAAAAGTATTGGCGAGTACACAAGTTTGCATAATAATAGAATGAAAAGCGTTTACGCATAACTAGCATGTAACACGTAACGGGCGAAGCATGTAACTATCAACAATGACTACAACCTAACCACGAGTCTGCGTTGTAGAGTATGCGTGACGCATGTTCACCGAAGCGAACACACGAAGTAAAGTAATGCGATCCCTAGCAACCCTTGTCCACGACTGGTGTTGAGTCCAAACTATAGTACTATCGTTGCTAGAGGCAGTATAGTGTAACACTGTATAAGCATAGTACAGGCATTCATAGATCACGTATAGCATGCGGGGGTGGTTTGCGTTATAAATTGTTTTGCGTTGTGTGTCATGTTTTGATATAGAACGTATGTAACACCCAAAAGTGCATTAAACAAAAATGGGTTCGAGTATACTCACAGTGTGTGTTTAGCAAGTAAACACAAGCTGGATTGGATTGAAGGGAATGCATTGAGTTAGCCTGAGCATAGAAACAGAAGCGTAAG
Source organism: Helianthus tuberosus (assembly GCA_030545235.1). NCBI lineage: Eukaryota > Viridiplantae > Streptophyta > Magnoliopsida > Asterales > Asteraceae > Helianthus > Helianthus tuberosus. The sequence continues at coordinate 8,675,099 of JARYGA010059765.1, forward strand.
TCTTCGAGCAGAGTGTTGAACGGTCTAAGTGTTCGACAGGTGATCGGAACAGATGGGTTCCATCCGGACGAATGGTCATCCGGATGGATGGTCATTCGAGCGGATGGCCATTCGAATAGAGTGTGTTTGTTTGCAAAACTTTGAAAATTTGGAGTTTAGTAAAAAGCGTTTAAACATAGGAAATTGTAAAGGTCAGGCCAATCAATTGGATGGTCATCCGGACGGATGGCCATTCGGGTGGATGGTCCATGGTTGAAGTTTTCGTAAAATTTTATAAGTAAAAAGTTTATTTCTAGTTAACGGAGACGAAGCGGCGACGTGTCAAACAACGAAATACACCAAATCCAGCTCATTCGGTCGGATGGGTCCTGCCCATTCGGCCAGACGAGCTGTTCCTGATGAAAATTCATGTTCGACCCGCTAATTGGTCCATCACTTAGGCGGAAATCCATTTTCAAGCCGTCTTTCGACTATGAAACAAGTCGAGAGTCTGATTGAGTCCTGATTCCATCGAAATTTATGTAGAAGCTGAGAAAATTTGAAAATAAGTTGAAAGAGTGTTGAAATCTTTCATAACTTAGTTGGAAAAGTGTGAAATCCTTTAGATCTTGAACCAATCTCGACTGAATAGCGCTCCTCAATAGTTTGCCTAAGCAAAATGAGTGAAAAGCACTTTCAAGAGGTCCAAATGGGTGACTTCAGGGAAAAAGTTAGCGAGTGTGTTTGATTTTGTTGAAGAAGATGATGTAGAAGTGATTAGAGGTGAAGATTAGCGAAGATTTGAGGGAGAAAGCTTACAAAATAGCCTTGATTCTAGACAGAGTCTTGGGAAGCGGATGAGAGTGTCAAAGGTTGAAATGGAGACACGAGTCCCCTATTTATAGGTGACGCGAAGAGATAAGTCGGTGCGCGAGAGAGTGGTGTTCAGATGGCTTCATCCGGTCAGATAGCCATCCGGACGGATGGTCATCCGGGCGGATGTCCATTCGGACGGAGAGCCATTCGGACGACCGAGTTGCGTTAGTTAGTTTTCCAACTTTTGTTCGTTTGGTGCATTTTGTTGTGTTAATCATTGTGGGTACTCTAGGCGTTTTAGCGAGATAAGTAGTATCGTGCTATGTTGCGTTTCAGTGCGATAGATTGAGTTGCGCGTGCCAACGAGTGCGCGTTTAAACAAGTCTTAATACTTAGATATTTGCATATATAACTAATTAATATAATAATAGGTCATAGCATAAGTAATTGCGTTTCGAGTTTGCGTTTGCGTTTGTGAGTAGCGTAGCGATAGCGTAATAGTATGTGCGAAAAGTTTAAGCATTGTGATATAGCGTGTAGTAATAAGCGATGTGTTTGCGAAAATATACGAAGTAGCGTAGTAAGCATTATAGTTTACATTATGATCCGAATCTCTAGTGCTAGGCATTACGAGAGTAACAAGCGCTAAAGTGCGAGTTATTACAATCTCCCCTGCTTTAGGGAATTTCGTCCCGAAATTTATTCGCAAGGAGGACTGCGAGAATTTGACACGAGTGAGTAGCGACAAGCGTTATGGTACGCGGAGGATGTACGAGTGATCGATCGGGGATTGATGATTGAGAGCGTCTCGGTGATATGGGGAAAGTGATGAATAAGCGATTCGTTTGACTATAGGATGGCAATTTACGAATTAGCGATCTAAAAATGTTTTAAGTTCTCGAAAGGTTTTATCGAAAAGTGACTTTAAGGAAAACTTGTTTTATGAAAAATTTCTTACGGCGTGGCATTAAACTGATTCGATGTTCACACCAACGTTGTAAGAGAAGTTTGTTAGGTTTAAGAAACTTGATTCACGAAAAAAAAATTATGACGGGGTGTTAATCTGAGTTGATTCTGAAACCATCGTTGTAAGAAAGTTTTGTTCGCTCAAAAGGTTTTAATTTAGAAAATTTCCATTTATTCCTAAAAGTTTGCAAGAAAAGTTTTGTTCATGAAAGTAAGTTTTTAATAGTACAGAAAATTTTTTAATTAGCGTCGAGCCCCACATGGCACATTTACACGAAAGTTTGTTAATATGGCTAAAACACTTATATATAGAAAGTACCAGTGGCGTATCCACCATGTTTTAGCCATATTGCCTCTGTCCCGTAGAGCAATATCATGTGTGTCGACATGTTACGGATGGATTTTGTGTCCTCGGTTCAAGCGTTAAGTGGTTGGACCAAGTTCGGGAGTGAGGTTGAGTAAACATAGCGATAAGATCGTGCGTGAATGGTTCAGCGATTGAATTATTGATGTAGCGTGAGTGTTGAGTGCGACGGGCGACTAGCGGTAAGCGATAAGCGATAAGCGTCGAGAGGGAGAAATGATGCGAGTATCGAAGCGTTGAGATTGACACGGGTGATAAGTGTTTAAGCGTTGAAGCGTTGAGAGGTAAAGTGTTAGCGAAGCGAGATAGATTTCAGCAAAGGTGCGATTGCGTTCGTGTAGACTTACGAAAAGTCTAGCGTTGACGCGTTTGAGATGCGATGAGATGTTACGCCTTGCGAAGGAGTTTAGCGTGTAGAAAGTAGTCTCAATAGTATAAGAGGTCTAATAACGTTCAACTCCACATGGCATTTTCTTCACGGAAGTTTGTTAGCATGGCGAAGTACTTATATATAGGAAGTACCAGCGGGCGTATCCACCATGCTTCGACCACACCACTTCCGTTGGTGAATAGATGTCACGGTCTAGATGGTTAAGACGCTTATATATAGGAAGTACCAGTGGCGTATCCACCATGCTTAACTATGATTTTAACATTATGGCATCATTGAAACTTACTACGATCTCCATGCACTTACCAAAATAATCCCGTGTGCACCCGCGATTAGTTTAATCCTTGCATGATTATCGTAACTTATTCCAAGGACGCGTAGTCGGGGTAAAACACATTATATCATGATATTCTATATAGTGCTAGTAATATAATCTGTGTGTGAACTTAGACTAAGTGTGAGGACAAGGGGGGAGAGCGAGAGGGAGCGTTAATGTCGCATATTGTGGCGACATCGAAAATAGAACAAGTATAACATACAAGGAGAAATGTCGTGAATCGTACCATCGGCAGCGTCGTTCTGTGCCTGGTTAGTGTTGATGTCGAAGACACTTGTGGGGGTTGTGGTTGTTGTTGGAGCTTCTTGTGTTGCGGCTGCGGGCTGCGTTGGCGGTGCGGGGAGTGCTTGCATACCTTGAGGTCGTGACCCTGTGCGGTAGTGATGGGTGAAGTGACCAAAGCAGTTGCAGTTTGCAAAATAGCGACAGTTAGCTCCTGACTAGTGATGATAAGTACACTTCGGGCACAGGGGAAGAGTTCCAGTGTAGGCGCCCTTTTGGTGGACTGAAACTCCTCGGAGAGGTTCGGGGTTTAGAACTGTTTGGGATGGAACTGTTGCTGAGTAATTGAAACTCGAGTTCTTTCGCTTGCGGCTGAGCTTGTCAGTGCCTTGCAGCTGCGCGATGTCGTCAGTTGACTCGGTGGTAGCTTGGTTAGCCTTCCTGGTGGCTTCCTTGGAGAAGAATCTAGCCAAGAATCGCTTGTCATTGATTTCTGCGGCCAAGAGATAGGTTTCTCCGATGGTAGCAAGTTTTGCAGCTTCTACAAAATCACCCACACACTCAGGAAAAGCACGGATGTACTTCTTGATGGCCTTTTCAGGAGTTTCAACTTGGCTTGGGCAAATAAGTTTAAGCTGTTTAAACCTTGCTTTGAGGCCAGCGTTGTCACCTTCAACTTGCTTGATTTCCAAAAGTTCATTTTCTAGTTTCTGGACTTCGTGGGGAGGGCAGTACTCTTTCATCATGAGCTCCTTCAGCTCATCCCAAGAGAAAGCGTATGCTGCATCGTTCCCACGTTTGTTACGCTCGGCTGTCCACCAGTCGAGGGCTCTTGATTGAAATACTCCTGTAGCGCACGTGGTATGAAGATGCTCGGTGCACACACTCTGAAAAAGGTTAACCTTGATGGCATCAAACCATAGAAGCAGTTGAGATACACCTCCTTCGCCCGTGAAGACCATCGGGTCACAGGCTTTGAAGTGTTTAATGTAGGCTTCGACGTGTTATTCTTAGAGTCTTCCGATGTCTGAGAGTCGTGGAGGGATTGAATCTACGAGACGATTTGAGGAATAACATTTTACATTTCCTTGGCCACGAGTGAGGCGATCCTCTTCTCGGTGTTTCTTTAAGCTTGGCGTCGCGAGTTGGAAGCATTCGAAGACATCTAGACAAAGAGAGAGAGAGAGATATTTGGAGTGAGATTCGATCATAATGATTTTTGAGTTTGCGATGCGATTAAGCGTGTTTAAACTTGTCATAGGTGATATAGTAATAGGTATACACATAGGAGCCACATAGGAGACACGAAATTCCTAGGTTTTCACGTATTCACAAAAGCGTGTGCGATAGTACATCGTATATTTGTTACGTATATACTTATATACTTGTATAGATAGCGCGAGGATACGTTTAAGAGGGATTGTTGTTAGAATTTAGTTTTATTGTGGACATTAGCTCTTGTTTTAGATTGTGATGGCTGTGAGAGTTGTGCGTTCGTAAAGCGGGGAAGCGAAAATCGGTAAATCGATCGATAAAGCGTAAAATTTTCAATCGAAAACATATAAACGTAATAAATTCGATGACGCAATTGCATGCTAGAAAATAGATAGAGTGTCCTGGGTTTTAGACATCGACTACCCAATGTGGTTCAACTATTCTCAACAAGTTCAAGCCCACGCTTTGGCCTAATATACTATGCTCTTACCGGAATGCGGCTACGACATTCGTCCTTACAGTCACTACGCGGCTCGAGTCGTTGGTATAGTCGGGACTTTGGTGAGAGCTTTTGAAAACCATTTTAGGGAGTGGAACGGGTTATTAAGATGCAGGTTTCACCCCTGACTTAACAACTTCGCTCCTAGTTGTGGTTGTGCTCACCGAATAAGTTCGGGAGTTCCACTAGATAAAAATGGAGATTTCTGTTGAGATGTGGATATCACTCCTAACTCAACCAGAGATTCTCGTGCTAAGAAAAATGCGCTGAGTGAGTGATCTTATCAAGAGTTCTTGGTTTTCACACCTAATCTTGACACAATCACTCGGTTATGTTATGCGAGTGTTTTCGAACGTGTGTATTGTGTTAGCCTTAGTAAAGGCAAAAGTAAGTTTTCAGCCTTAGGAAAGGCTGCCTTCGTACGAAGTTGTAGTGCACGGGTTCGCACGAAGATGTAGTTTTGCAAGTTCGAACAAGAGTATATCAGTATATAGGTTCACACAGAACCCCAAATGGTTCATATGATGGGTCTGTTGGTACTTAGACTATAAGACTAGCTCTGTTTAACACGACTCGACCTAATTCCCTAAAGTTATGGCTCTGATACCAATCTGTCACACCCCAACCGATGGCAGAATCATCGGGGCGCGACACTAGGCGAATCAGATTGCTCAACAGAACCCATAACAACTAATTAGTGACAGTATTTAATGCGTTCATTATCCCATACTAATAAACAATATCTCATCAAACAGTCATACAGATTTCATGTCTCTCAAATAATACAAATCCGACAACCTAGATTTTAAGTGAGTTTCTAGACTTCCTAATCTTGTTTCATGATAACCTGCGATTAACCTGCAACATACGTTAAAATAAAGCCAATACAAAAAGTATTGGCGAGTACACAAGTTTGCATAATAATATTATGAAAAACGTTTACGCATAACCAGCATGTAACACGTAACGGGCGAAGCATGTAACTATCAACAATGATTACAACCTAACCACTAGACTGCGTTGTAGAGAATGCGCGATGTATGTTCACCGAAAAGAACTCACGAAGTAAAGTAATGTGATCCCTAGCAACCCCAGACCACGACAGGTACTGAGTCCAAACTATAGTACTATCATTGCTAGAGGCGGTATAGTGTAACACTGTATAAGCATAGTACAAGCATTCATAGATCACGTATATAAAGTGTTTTGTGTTGTGTGTTGTGTTTTGATATAGAACGTATGTAACACCCAAAAGGGTGTTAAACGAAAATGGGTTCGAGTATACTCACAGTGTGTGTTTAGCAAGTAAACACAAGCTGGATTGGATTGAAGGGAGCGCGTTGAGTTAGCCTAAGCATAGAAACAAAAGCGTAAGTCTTCGAGCAGAGTGTTGAACGGTCTAAGTGTTCGACAGGTGATCCGAATAGATGGGTTCCATCCGGACGGATGGTCATCCGAGCAGATGGCCATTCGAATAGAGTGTGTTTGTTTGCGAAACTTTGAAAATTTGGAGTTTAGTAAAAAGCGTTTAAACATTGGAAATTGTAAGGGTTAGGTTATCCGCTCGGATGGTCATCCGGATGGATGGCCATTCAGGCGGATGGTCCTTGGTTGAAGTTTTCGTAAAATTTTATAAGTAAAAGTTTGTTTGAGTTAACGGAGATGGCATGACGACGTGTCAAACAAAGGAATACACCAAATCTAGCTCATTCGGTCGGATGGGTCCCGCCCATTCGGCCAGACGAGCTGTTCCTGGTGAATATTCATGTTCAACCCGCTAATCGGTCCATCTCTCAGGTGAAAATCCGTTTTCAAGCCAACTTTCGACTATGAAATGAGTCAAGCGTCTTATTGAGTCCTGATTCCATCGAAATTTGTGTAAAAGCTGAGAATAGTTAAATATAAGTTGAAAGAGTGTTGAAATCTTTCATAACTTAGTTGGAAAAGTGTGAAATCCTTTAGATCTTGAACCAATCTCGATTGAATGGAAACCTTCAACAGTTTGCCTAAGCAAAATGAGTGAAAAACACCTTCAAGAGGTCCAAATCTATGATTTCGGGGAAAAGTTAGTGAGTGTGTGGGATTTTGTTGAAGAAGATGACATAGAAGTGATTAGAGGTGAATATTAGCGAAGATTTGAGGGAGAAAGCTTACAAAATAGCCTTGATTCGAGACAGAGTCTTGGGGAGCGGATGAGAGTGTCAAAGATTGAAATGGAGACACAAGTCCCCTATTTATAGGTGAGGCGAAGAGATAAGTCGGTGCACGAGAGAGTGGTGTTCGAATGGCTTCATCCGGTCGGACGGAAAGCCATTTGGACGGCTAAGTTGCGCGAGTTAGTTTTCCAACTTTTGTTGCGTTAATCATTGTGGGTACTTTAGGCGTTTTAGCGAGATAAGTAGTATCGTGCTATGTTGCGTTTCAGTGCGATAGATTTAGTTGCGCGTGCCAGCAAGTGCGCGTTTAAACAAGTCTTAATACATAGATATTTATATATATATAACTAATTAATATAATAATAGGCCATGGCATAAGTAATTGGGTTTCGAGTTTGCGTTTGTGAGTATCATAGCGATAGCGTAATAGTATATGCGAAAAGTGTAAGCGTTGTGATATAGCGTGTAGTAATAAGCGATGTGTTTGCTAAAATATGCGAAGTAGCGTAATAAGCGTTATAGTTTACATTATGAACTGAATCTCTAGTGCTAGGCATAACGAGAGTAACAAGCGCTAAAGTGCGGGTTGTTACATACGAAATAAAACATAATACAAAAAAACTTTCAAAGGTCTATAAATATTCAGTACACGTACCTATTTTTACTTGTACCCATACGGATACCGAATAACGAAATCAATAAAACTAGATACCGATACATGTGTCAAATACCTAAAATCGGTACGGATACATGTATTTAGGGGGAAAGCTAGGGATGACGATGGGTTGGGTATGGGTCAGGTGTGGCTAATCCCATACCCATAACCAGTTGTAAAACCATGCCCCATATCCAGCCCATTACCCGTCGGGTATTTTTCGGGTATATACTCATCGGGTATTCCCGTCGGGTATCGGGTATCCACTTTGGGATTTCATGTATATTATTTTTTTAACTTTTGGTGTATTGCAAAATACATCCATTTATCGTGTTCAGTTTGTACATATTTCGTATTCGTTTGATAGACTTTTAGTTAGAATTTCGTTACTTTGATTAGTTTTGGTATTTCTAGGTCTTTGGTACTAAAAGTGTCAAAAAACGAAGAGTAAACAGCGGGAAAACAAGTTGGAAAGGAGTTCGGATTGTTGCGTTGCTGAAACTGAACTTAAAACGGAAGTTTTTGTGAAAAGTTAGCTGTCGCGGGACGCGACAAGGTGACAGAACAGTGGTGGCGCCCAGCGAGGATAAAAAAAATCAATATATTAGCTGATTGTGATGTCGCGCTGCGCGACACCTAAGGGTCTCACCCGTCGCGCGACGCGACGGGGTTAAATTGCGGCAATTCCTTGTTTTGTGGTCTGGATCACATATAAAGTCATCATAATCCTCAAAGCCCTACAACTTACGAATTAGCAAGCTTTTCGACGAATTTTAGAGATCTTTTGGAGCGTTTTCGAGTTCGTGGAGCTACCGGTTGAAGATATGAAGCTTGGGAATCATTCCGGTCACATATTTGCCATTCGGGTGTCTTTACTTTCATCTATCTTTCACTGTCATGTTTCGTGTTCTTGTTAATACTTCGTGTGTGATGTTTTTCATGACTTTGATTGGCTAAATTTGTTTAACTACCTAAATTAGATGAATGATTGCTAAAGTTTTGATTTATATTATGGATTTATGAATTCTATGGATTATTTATGAATTGTAAATGACTTGTTCTATAGGTTAGATGTGTTTGCGTGCTTGATATTTTTTTAATATTGTTTATTGCTTCATATGATTCTTGGTGACGGTCTTTATCACATAATAGAGTTGTGCTAGATTTTAGATTTTGGTGAGTGTCTATAACACATAATAAATCTTTAATCTTTAGGGTTGAATTACGTAATAAACCTTAGAAGTAATATTCGGTAATCTTACAAAATCAAGTGTTCTACTTATCATCAATAGCTGAAAGGTGCGAGGTTATTGCTAGGTCTAAGTTATTAAACTGAAAGGTAGGAGCTTCGTTAGGAGTAAACCTGTTGGCTAATGTCTAGCAATTCTAATTGAGAAAACAAGTCTATCCTTGGTTTAGATCTCGATGGGGAGTGAGCCTCGTAGGATACTTTCATATATCCTTTAGGTGTCTTGAAAAAAAGTCTAATGACCGGTAATCTAAACAACCTCTAGGGTTTCATAGCGTGCTCTTGAGAAGGGTTAGGAGTCCTTAGATTTCCCGAGAGGTGAGAACTATATGATCCCGGTTCCACAGTAAACAACTTCCAAATATAATCATAACTAAAAGCAATCAGGATTCCAGTCTAGGTCGTGTTTCCACCATCTGAGTAAAGTCCGAAGTAATTCATTTAGTTAACTTAGTTAATTAATTTAGTTTAATTGCATTATTAGTATTTTTAGAAACCCCCCCTATAACAACCCTCCTAAATTTTTCGACACCCTAAAAATGATTAGAATATCCCAATATGTCCTAAACTACACCTCGTATGCGAAAACGGGCCCCGAATACCTTCATTTTTACAAAAATCAAATAAAAACAAAATTAAATGGCTCGTCGCGGGGCGCGTAGCCCTTGGCTACTTCAGTCGCGGGCCGCGACAACCTAGACACTAGGCAAGCCCCGTGGACGTGATCGCCGGTACGTTTTTAGTTAATTATATTTTTGCTAAAGTATTATTTGACTCTGGTGCGAACCAAAGTTTTATTAATACTTCATTTTGCAAACTTCTCAATCAACCATTAACTAAACTCCCACAAGAATATCTAGTAGAGACAGCAAATGGGGAAACCATTAAGATTTCTGAAATCTTGCAGGCAAGAATAGAATTTCAAAATCAAAAATTTATTGCAAACCTTTACCCAATGAATCTGGCAGGATTTGATGTTGTATTAGGAATGGATTGGTTAATAGCCAATAAAGCCAGTATTTATGTGATCAAAAGTCAATTCAAGTAAATTCACCGAAAGGTGAAAAAATCACAATTAAAGGAGATAAACCCTTTAGATCCACAAAATTCATCTCTGTAATGAAAACAACAAGTTATATAAGAAAAGGATCTTTGGTGTATTTTATTTCCATAATCACCAACACTCATAGAAAAGAACTGAAAGATATTCCATTTGTATCTCAGTTTTTAGATGTATTTCCAGAAGAATTACCAGGACTACCGCCAGACAAAGAAGTTGAATTTAGAATCCACCTACTACTAGGAACAACACCGATTGCCAAAGCACCTTACAGTTTGGCACCCGCAGAAATGCAGGAACTGAAGAAACAATTAGATGAATTATTGGAGAAAGGATTCATACAGCCAAGTTCATCACCATGGGGAATACCAATTTTATTTGTTAAAAAGAAAGACGGATCAATGCGAATGTGCATTGATTACCGTGAGTTAAACAAAGTCACGATTAATAATCGGTACCCATTACCGAGAATCGATGATTTGTTTGATCAATTGCAAGGAGCTCATTTTTTCTCTAAAATCGATTTACGATCAGGATATCATCGATTAAAGGTATAGGAAGAGGACATTCCTAAGACCGCATTCAGAACAAGGTATGGCCATTATGAATTTACTGTCATGCCATTTGGTTTAACCAATGCCCCAGCTGCATTTATGGACATGATGAACTGAATATGTAAGCCATATTTGGATAAATTCATAATTGTCTTTATAGATGATATTCTCATTTATTCTAAAAATAAAGAGGAACATGAAAAGCATTTGTACGCACTTCTAAGTTTATTGAGAAAAGAAAAGCTTTATGCAAAATTTTCAAAGTGTGAATTTTGGTTAAAACAGGTACATTTTCTTGGACATCTAGTCAATCATGAAGGAATCCATGTAGATCCCACCAAGATCGAGGCAATTACCAATACCATGCAGGAAAGACAAACGTAGTAGCTGATGCTTTAAGTCGAAAGTATCACAAAAAACCAAAAAGAGTATGTTCACTTAAACTAAACCTGCAAGTAGATTTAAATGAATAAATTAGAAAAGCACAAGAATCGGTAATCAAGGATGATACTGAAAAGTTGAAAGGAATGATTAAGGAATTAGAACAAGGAACAGATGGAATTTGGAGATTCCATAAGAAACGAATGTGGATACCTAAATTTGGAAACTTACGCCACCGTATATTAGAAGAAGCCCATAAGTCTTAGTATACGATGTATCCTGGAAGTGATAAGATGTATCAGGACTTAAGAAAGAATTTTTGGTGGATATGAATGAAAAAGGATACACCAGCACATGTTGCAAAATGTTTAACCTGATCACAGGTCAAAGCTGAACACCAAAAACCCTCAGGTTTGCTGCAACAGTTAGAGATGCCCGTATGGAAATGGGAATTGATAACAATGGATTTTGTTACCAAATTACCCAAAACAAGAAAAGGTAATGATACAATCTGGGTAATTGTAGATTGTCACACCCTGGCTTTGCGGAAGCGTGGTTAATTTGGTGTGACTTCTTAATACCATAGCTTAACCATAACAAAGCTATATGAAATAAAACCATGCAAGATCATCCATTTAATTAAGTTTTGAAAACCAAATACAACAACATTTTCTTAACAATCACAAACATTAACATGACATAAACACAGTTTAAGGATTGTGACTTGTCCAGGAAAGAGTCACATTCCCCAAACCCGGATGACCTCGTAACTAGTGCAGCGGGAAAACGTGTCATACCGCGCCAGATCCTTTAATTCCCTGAAATACATGTAAGTTGAAAAATCAACAATAATGTTGAGCGAGTTCATGTGTTTAGTATGTGCGCGCGAATAAACCTTTGTAATCATTGCAAGTATGAATGTTTTGTAAACTCTGGTATGAAAGCAAATAAGGAAACATATCAGTTATTGTGTATCCACATGGTCCAACCTGCGGGCGCATGGGAGGGGATAGGACAAGGTCACCACATGGTCCAACCTGCGGGCGCATGGGTGGTGTTACGACAAGGTCACCACATGGTCCAACCTGCGGGCGCATGGGTGGTGTTAAGACGGGGTCACCACATGGTCCAACCTGCGGGCGCATGGGTGGTGTTTGTTATGCTCAGATAGGCCTATCACTCGTATCCCTCGATCGTACTACGAGGACTAATGTTCTTAAGGTTTCACCTACCCAATCACATAACCTAACAGTTCCTTCCTTAGCTGACCATACCATGTAAGAAACATTCGTAATCATAGTAACATGTATTTCACCCCCGAAGTATAGAACTGAAAACAGTTAAGAGAAAAGGGGGACATGAACTCACTGTGGTGCGTCTCTACCAAGTATGCCTCCAAATCGATCAGCTGTATGACGACCTACACGTGCTAACTCTATTAGACGGATGGCCGTGCCTTAGCTTTATGGTTTAAGTTTTTGGGGAAATAGTTAGGCAACTATTTCGTGTTTACGTTCTGTATACTTGGTAGTTATTTTCATTCCCAAGGATGGGGGGATTTAGTACATGTGTGCTCGTAACATTCAGATTCCACTATTAAGTCTCACTTAATATATTTTATTTCCAACTCCAAAATATAAATATTCTTCTCAAAAATATTATATTTTCATACAGGTGATTTCCCAAAATAATACTTAGTAATATTATTTTTACTCTAAAAATAATATTTACGTAGTTCACAAAATGATCATAAACACTTATACAAGTGATGTTGTGAAAAAATATATACTAAATATATTTATGAATCACGTTTTATTTTGTGAAAATCCCACCTCCGATGTTTCGTAAATATAGTCGTGGCGAAACTTATATTTTGAAAACAAGTCAAAATGTATTTCTAACACTTATAGTGAAAATATTTCTAAGTGTTAGGTTTTTGGAAAAATTTCGCCAGAGTTTCCTCTGTAACTGGAGGTGGCCACGCTTTCAAGCGTATCATTTTCTTTTACAAATCAACCAACAATTTTCTCAATCAACCAAAACAATGTTCAAATCACAAACTAGTCAAAATATGTATATAAATCGCATAAACTTCATGAACTTGTGATTTATCCAAAGTATGAAGTAAACCTCATTACTTTTAGTGGATATTTATATAAAAGAATCCGATTCTGTGAAAACCTCGTTTTTATGGAAGTTCCGTCTTTACAACTTCTCGTCAACTTTTACAAAAATAGTTATTTCGTCGAAACTTTGTGTTACACAAGTGTTTACACACTTGTGTGTTCTAAAAACCATTCTTGTTAGTGTAAGATCCATTTTTAGAAAGCATAATTTCTTTAACGCTTGGTCCTTTGAAAATACCACTTGCAGATACGTAGATCTGCTAGTTTTAAACACTATTGTACAAATTAAAACACTTTTACACAAGTTCATGATATGTGTGTGGTAGAGTTTCGCCCTTTAACCCTTGTTACTTCCAAAACAACCTTATGTCATGATCCAAGATCGTAACCAACCCGGGTTAAATGACGATCTGAGCTACCACAACATAGATCGGGTCCAAATAATCACACAATTCAAATACTACAACATTTACACAACTTATAAGCTTTTATCCACCATTTTTAGTGTTTTTAGTAGACTTTTAAGCTTCAACTTGTAAGATTTCGAGTTTTAACCGTCACAAATCATATTACCCACTTTAAAATAGTTCAAGAAGGTGATTTAAGCAACATACCACTAGCTCGAGGCTAGGGAAGAATCTATGCGAAAAACGCGTGGATAAAAGCAAGATAAAGAGGTCCTTCGCCTTCCGTTTGCACCAAGACTCCTTATATGCGACCCTTAACACTTGTAGATGCTTGGAATGTGATGAAGGAAATCGAAAGTATGATAGATGTATAAGGGGATGTTCGGCCGAAGCTAGGTAGAGAAGGAGAGAGAGTTGTGTTGTGGTGTTGTGTGATGGAAATGGTCATATGTGTTATGCTATGAACTTATAGGCAATTCTCAACATGTTTAACCAAAGGTCCATGTGTCTACTTGATACTAAGCACTCATGATTTAATAGATCACAAAAGTACAAAGTGTGTCCCCCTTCATGGGGACGGTTTGTAATGGGGGGGGGGGGTCTAGTCCGATTCCAACTAGTTAGTTAGGATAATAGTTAGGTTAAGTAAGTTAGTTAAGTGCTTAACCCGGTTAGTTGTGTGTAGTGTGTTACAATGGGTGTTAGGGTATTCGGGGACCCTAACTGGCTCAGAAAAAGATAAATAATGAAAATGACAATATTTTCAGGTTCCGGGTAAAGTCCGGTTGTTCGGTTGGATAGTAATCCGTTAAAGCGTTAACAAAGCTTTAAAGTGTCGTTATAACTCTTTTTAGTGACACAACTCATTTCTGACACTTTGGAAAGTGTCTAGTAATATTTTTCTCATGTTTTGGCACTTTATTAGTTAGCTAAAAGCTGAATTGTTATGTAAAGTGCTGAATTTTTGTACTTAGAGTACGTTTTAGGCACATCCAGTCATTGAAACTTATTCCTAGAGACGCAGTTCTACAACCCTTATATCCCTACACTCACCACTATTGTAGCAAAAAATTTCAGGCTCTTACAGGCCTTAGAGGCAGTGTCTGCCTGATGCTGGCTTATCAGCATGTTCAATAGGTTATCCGTTCATGTGCTACTGTGCTTTTCTGCATCATGTTTGTCACTAGGGTTCAACATGTAAATAATGTAGTGACGATAAGTAAAGCATGATGCAGGTAAGTACATGTATCAGTAATCAAGTAGCAGTTCATCCACAAGTTCAAGTAAGCACAGTAATTAAGCAGTAATTAATCATTAATTAAGTTGTACGGATACCTGATTTAGTGAGGGTTGTCACATAGATAGGCTAACCAAGTCAGCTCATTTCCTACCAATGAAAGAAACTTTCAGTATGGAACAGTTAGCTAAGTTGTATGTAAATGAAATAGTTTCATTACATGGAATTCCTTTATCAATTTCTTCTGATAGGGATAGCCGTTTTACCTCTCATTTTTGGGCAAGTTTCCAAAAAGCAATGGGAACCAAGCTGAATCTAAGCACAACCTACCATCCTCAAACAGACGGACAAAGCGAAATGACAATTCAGATAATGGAGGACATGCTTAGAGCTTGTGTAATTGATTTCAGAGGTAATTGGGATGATCATCTACCATTAATAGAATTTTCTTATAATAACAGTATCACACAAGTATCAATGCTGCACCATTTGAAGCACTCTATGGATGAAAGTGCCGAACCCCAGTCTGTTGGGCAGAAATTGGAGAAAAACAACTATCTGGACCTAATATAGTACAAGAAACTACCGACAAAATTATTCAAGTCAAGGAAGGACTGAAAGCAACACGTGATCGACAAAAGAGTTATGCTGATAACAGGCAAAAACCATTGGAGTTTCAGGTAGGTGACAAAGTGTTATTGAAAGTCTCTCCTTGGAAAGGAGTGGTAAGATTCATCAAAAGAGGAAAGCTAAGGCCCAGGTATGTTGGACGTTTTGAGATTATTAGAAAAATAGGACCTGTAGCCTATTAGCTGCAACTTCCAGAGGAAATGGCAGGAATACATGATGTATTTCTGGTAGTACCTCTTAAGGACATAGAGGTAAATGAACAGTTAAAATTTGTGGAAAGACCTCTACAGATCGAAGACAGGAAAGTTAAGAACCTCAAGCACAAGAGACTGGTTTTAGTCAAGGTAAAATGGGACTCTAAAAGAGGACCAGAGTACACTTGGGAACTTGAATCAGAAATGCAAAGGAAATATACACACCTATTCTAGTAGATCTCGAGGACGAGCTCTTGAACAAGGTGGGGAGGATATAACAACCCTATTAAATTTTTCGACACCCTAAAAATAATCAGAATATCCCAATATGTCCTAAACTACACCCCGTATGCGAAAACGGGCCCAGAATACCTTTATTTTTACAAAAATCAAATAAAAACAAAATTAAATGGGTCGTCGCGGGGCGCGTAGCCCTTGGCTACTTCAGTCGCGGGCCGCGACAACCTAGACACCAGGCAAGCCCTGAGGGCGTCACGTGTCCCAGTCGTGTCGTGCCTAGTGGTCAACTCAGCAACCCTAGGGCCTACCCTAGGGAGCCTCGCGGGCCACGAAGCCCTTTGCCGAGCTCTACGCGGGGCGCGACGAAGTCTAGGAACAACCCTATAAATGGAGGGCTTCGGCCTTCAGTTCAACTTGCTTAATTTTCTTTCTCTCTCTCGAATTTCCACATAGCAATTATAATTTTCGGGCATAATACCCCCCTAAATAACGAAGTTCTACCCGGTTGTAAGTATTATAATCCCGGTTACGTATTAGATACGCTGCCCGATTGATCCAGGGTTCCGTAACGGCTGTCGTGGTTCTGCCCGACGTAGTCATTGGAATGCCGTCTCGGGGAGAGTATTACTAATTTAAATATTGGGTTATTATACTAACACGTGTGCATTTGTGTATCTAATAGATAATCACCAGGAAACCCTTAAGGAAAACCCTAAGACAGCAATGTGAGTAATCTCCTTTTTGTAAACCTTTTTGCAAACTGTTTTTACAAAACCTCATATAATTAACATTATATTAAACAGTGATTGAGTATTTGTATTCTACAATTATCGTCGGTATGTTGGGGTTTTGTATACAAAATTTTTTACTACATTGTGAGTAGTAACATGACCACAACTCGGGTTGACAGTACCATGGGTGGTAATTAAAGTAGTTGGAAACAAATTTAATTGCGCGACCGCCCTCAATACTGTACATTGGTTTTACTTAACTTTATTAAACTGAGATTCACTCACCAGTATTTCCCACTGACCAAATGTTTTTAAACGCGTTTCAGGTAACAAAATGTGAAAGCCAAATAGAAGCCAGCTGGACAACACTGAAGGCTTGGAAAAGTGGCTATAACGTTACCTAAAATAAAGAGATGTTTTATTAAATAAAATAGGGTTTATCCCTATGAAAATGTGTGTACTTAAAACTTGGGATTATTCCCACGTATTTAATATTAGGAAAGTGTGGTATTTTACTCTGATAAAATATTTCCTAACTACAATCTTGATGTGATTCCACTGCCAAAATGATAAACACCTGGATACCACCGAAACTGGCCGCGGCTGCCCGTTCCCGGGTTGTTAGGGGACGGGGGTTGTGACCCCCCCTTCAATCATAAAAATAGTTAAGTGTCGCGTCATAGTCAGTCTAGATAAGGTAATTAGCATAATTCAATAGAGTCTCGTGGGTTCGATATCCGGACTTACATTAGTTATACCAGAGTCGATCGGTACATTCGTCGGTTAGTAGTTTAGTGTGTCTTAGTGAGTTTAGAGTATTACTTAGAGTCTAGAATTAGATTAATTTAGTTATTTTTATTAAACTACTTTTTAGAACATCAAGTTTTTGGCGCCGTTGCCGGGGATTCTTGGTAGTAGCGTTGATTACTTTGTTTGGACTTAATCTGATATCATTACGTGCTATTTGTGTGTTTTTGAGTCGTAGGAGTCTAAATAATTCTAGTGTATTTTTATTTTTTATTTCAGAGTCTTTTGTTAGAGTCGTCTTACTTGTTTATTTTCGGTTTTGCAGTGAATGCCCCATACACGTTCTCAGGGACCACCGAAGCAGCCGATCGACATGTCTGCCTTCTCGTCTTCTAGTCTAAAGGTTAGTAAATCTTCTACTTCATCTTTAGCCACTTCTGACTCTACACTCCAATCTAAACCACCAGCCTTTGACTTCACCCCGAAGTCGTCACCCCACAATTCCCCACCACCTTCCCGTTCTCGTACACCTAGTCCTACACCCAATACCCAAATGGCCAATAACCGCACCGTTTACGAACAAGCAACCACCGGTTTCACCGGTGCTACTTCACCCATCACCCTTCCAAACATCAACAATGATAGGTCCTGGTAAATCCCATCCTACATCATGACGGCCATCACTAATTCGTGCCAATTCCACGGCCGTGATGATGAGGATGCCCCTGCCCATATTAACCGCATTACCCACCTGTGTAGCACCTTCTCTATCGAAGGTGTTAATCTTGATGCCCGATACCTTCAGGTTTTTCCATTTTCTCTCGCTAGCCGCGCAACCGTTTGATTCGATTCGCAGCCAACGGGTACTTTCACCACCTGGGGCGCAGGTTTACGAGATGCTTTCTTAGCCAAATATTTCCCACCCGCCAAAGCATCTCCTCTACACGATCAGATCCATCCATTCCGGATGGAGCCTGATTAGCCTTATCACCTGGCCTGGGAAAGATTCCAAACCTTGATTTCTCATTGTTCTTAGCATGATTTGTCAGATTGAGCACTCGTAGAAAAGTTCTACAATGGTCTCACCCCCAAGATCAAAGCCCGGTTTGATACTTCTGCTGGTGGGCAACTCATGGACAAAAAGTCAGTAGTTGAGTGCAATGATTTATTTGAGAGTTTCGCCCATTCCGACATGGACTATAGCGCTACAAGTAGGACTTCCATTCCTGTGACTAGTACCTCCACAACTACTCGAGGGGTGCACCAAGTTGGCTTGGACTCGTCGGTAGCTGCTGCTTTAGATATGATGGAGAAAACTTTCAAACAGGAGCTTAATGAGATTAAGAAAAAGGTAGATAGATGTGAAGTGTGTAGGGGAGGCCACGATACGATAGATTATCCCACACTTACACTTGAGCAGGTAGAATATATTACAGGTCAGTCTAGAGGTTTTAATAATAATAATAATAATAATAATAATAATAATAATAATAATAATAATAATAATAATAACCCTAATTATAACTCCAACTGGTGTAGTAATAATAATAGTTTTCGCTCATCTGGTGATCCTCCTGGTTTTCCAACCGGTCAGTATCAAAATAGGGGGCCAGGTCTTACACTAGTGGAGGGTCAGGTCAGGGAGGTCAGTTTGGTAGTTCAGGTTCAGGGGGTCAGTTTAATGGTGGGGGGTCAAATCAAGAGGGTCAGACTAAAGATAAAGGTTCAGGGGGTAGTCTAAGGAGGATTGAGGAGCTTCTTGCTTAGTTAGTAGTTAAGGATCAGGTTACCCAAAAAACCCTAGCTGAATTTGGTAATTTTGCTAAAAATCAAGAGAAGATAAATAAAACTCAAGAGCTTCATATTAAAAATCAACAATCCGCGCTCTTAGATCTTCCGAGGACAGTAAGTGGTATAGCTAAGTAGTTACAAGAATACCCTCCTGGTCAGTTTTCGGGTAGCACTCACACTAACCCGGCTAACCATTCCGCAAAAGCAATCACCACCCGTAGTGGAAGAGAGTAGTGAGAGAGAGTGTTGAAGTAGAGGAAGAGGAAGAGGTAGACGAGGAGATAGAGATGGAAACTCCCGGTAAGGTGCACGTTAGACTAGACCCAGCAAGTACCACACACACCGAGGAGCTTCAAGTAGAAAATAGTGTAGAAAAACGTCCCATAGGGGTTAGGCCATCACCGTTAGTTGACCATTCACGCGTCCCATACCTCTCCCGCCTTAAGCATCAAAAATATTCTAAGGATTATGGGCAATTTTTAGAAATGTTCAAGCAATTAAAGATCAACCTCCCTTTCATCGAAGCCTTACAGTCCATGCCCAAATACGCCAAATTCCTTAAGGACCTTCTCAAGCGTAAGGATAGGATATGTGAGTTTTCTAACATTCCTTTGACCGAAGGCTGTTCCGCGGTGGTCTTGAATAAGCTACCGGAGAAACTAATCGACCTGGGTACATTCACCATTCCATGCTTCTTCGAGGGTGTCGTTACCCATGCTCATGCTTTAGCCGACTTAGGTGCTAGCATCAACTTGATGCCATTCTCTTTTTTATGAGAAACTAGGGTTAGGAGAGCTTACACCCACGCGTATGTCATTATCCTTGGCTGACAGCTCGGTCAAGTATCCTCGTGGAGTCATAGATAATTCACTCGTTAAGGTAGATAAGTTCATGTTTCCTGTAGATTTCGTGGTTCTAGATGTGGAGTCCGATGAGAGAGTTCCAATCATTCTTGGTCGTCTAATCCTTCGCACCGCAAATGCAGTCATCAATGTCTTTGACGGTAAGATTTCACTTCGTGCGGGCGATGAGATAGTCACCTTTGAGGTAGATAAAGCCATGCAATACCCTAGTGGTAGTGATGATTCTAGTGGTCCGTGTCACTCCGTTTACTTCCTAGATTCTTTCATCTCGTGCGTTGATCGGTGTATAGAATTCATTAGTGGAGCCGATCTAGTTAGTGAGGGAGTAGTTGAAGAGGAGTTGGTTGATGAGGCTGAGGAAGTAGATTCGACTTGGGTTCCCGAAACCTTAGAGCTTTGTGAGATTAAGGAAGAGAGTGAGAGTAAACCCATAGATACTCCACCCCTAGAGCTTAAGGTCCTTCCGTCACACCTAGAGTATGCTTTCTTAGGAGAGAACCAGAGTATGCCCGTCATTATTTCTTCTAAATTGACGGAGGAGGAGAAGGGGAAGTTAGTTGAGGTGCTAAAGGAGCACAAGGAGGCTATTGCGTGGAAGTTGTCCAACATTAAGGGGATTAGCCCCACTTTTTGTACCCACCGTATTCTTATGGAGGATGATTTTAAACCGGTGGTGCAACCTCAAAGACGCCTTAATCACAACATGAAGGAAGTAGTTAGAAAAGAGGTGTTGAAGTTGATGGAAGCCGGCTTGATTTACCCCATATCCGATTCTTCTTCAGTAAGTCCTACTCAAGTCGTCCCTAAGAAGGGGGGATGACTGTTTTCGTGAACGAGAAAAATGAGCTCATCCCTTCTCGTATGGCCACTGGTTGGTGTGTGTGTATTGACTACCGTAAGCTCAATGACGCCACCCGGAAAGACCTTTTCCCACTCCCATTTATCGACCAAATGCTAGAGCGTCTCGCGGGGCAACAATTCTATTGTTTCCTTGATGGGTTTTCCAGCTACTTCCAAATCCCTTTCGTGCCGGAAGACCAAGAGAAGATGACCTTTACATGTCCATATGGCACGTACGTGTACCGACACATTCCGTTTGGATTATGTAACACTCCGGCTACATTCCAGCGGTGCATGATAGCTATCTTTCAAGACATGGTTGAGAGTTCTATGGAGGTTTTTATGGATGATTTCTCGGTCTATGGCGATTCGTTTGATCAATGTTTTGGTAATCTTGAGAGGATGATGAAGAGATGTGTTGAGACGAAGTTGATGCTTAATTGCGAAAAGTGTCACTTCATGGTTACAGAGGGGATTGTTTTAGGGCATAAGATTTCTAGAGCCGGTATAGAGGTAGATCGTGCCAAGATAGATACAATTAGTAGGCTTCCTCCACCGACTAATGTTAAGTCCATTCATAGTTTCTTAGGTCATTCAGGCTTCTATAGGCGCTTTATTAAGGATTTTTCCAAGATTACTCGCCCCATGACTCGACTCCTTGAGAAGGACGTCCCTTTTGTCTTCAATAAGGAGTGTCTTCAAGCGTTCGATTTCGTTAAAGAGAAACCCGTGAGTGCGCCCATTCTTGTATCCCCTGATTGGAGCTTACCATTTGAGCTCATGTGACGCAAGCGACTACGCGGTCGGGGCGGTCTTGGGTCAAAGACGGGAGAATCACTTTCACCCGATCTACTATGCGAGTAAAACCCTCAATGATGCCCAAGAGAATTACACTACTACCGAGAAGGAACTTCTGTCCATCATCTTTGCTTTCGATAAGTTCTGTTCATACCTTGTGCTTTCAAAGACCATAGTTTTCACCGATAATGCGACTTTGCGCTATCTTTTCCAAAAGAAAGATGCTAAGCCTCGTCTTATACAATGGATCCTCTGCCTTTCCAAGTTTGACATAGAGATTAGGGACAAGAAAGGAGCGGAGAATGTCGCGACGGACCATCTTTCATGTTTAGAGGATCCTAGTAGGGAGGAGATTCGTGAGGAGGCGATAGGAGATAGATTCCCTCACGAGTCTATCAATTTTGTTATGGTGGAGAATGAGGGTTTGCTGTGGTTTAGTGATATAGTGAATTATCTTGCAAACGGGTATGCCATGAAGGATATGAATGCCCAACAAAAGAGGAAGTTGTTTAGAGATGCGAGAAAGTACATATGGGATGACCCTTACCTTTTTAGGATAGGAGGCGACCGTATTCTTAGGAGGTGTGTTAGTAGGGAAGAAGGTTTAGATATTCTTAAGCATGTGCACGAGGGGTTGATGGGAGGCTATCATGGTGCACACACTACCGCACAAAAAGTCTTTGATTGCGGTTTCTTTTGGCCTACGGTAGTCGATGATGCTACAGAATTCGTTAGGACTTATGATGCTTGCCAACATACCGGAAATATCTCATCCAAGAATGAGATGCCCCCAAATCCTATTCAAGTACTCGAAATCTTTTATGTATGGGGCATCAACTTCATTGGACCTTTTCCCTCTTCTAGTGGGAATCGGTACATCCTCGTGGCGATCGACTACGTTTAGAAGTGTGTTGAAGCTCAAGCTTTGCCAACAAACGATGCTCGAGTGGTGGTGAGATTCCTAAAGAAGTTTTTCACGCGTTTCGGTATATCTAAAGCCATCATTAGTGACCGAGGAATGCACTTATCTAATGACGTGATGGATAAGGCATTGGAGCGATATGGAGTTACTCACCATTTGTCTACCGCGTACCATCCCCAAACGAACGGTCAAGTTGAGAATGCGAATAGGGGAGTGAAGAGGATTTTAGAAAAAAACGGTAGGAAAGAGTCGTATGGATTGGTCGGATAAACTCGATGATGCTTTTTGGGCATTTCGCACCGCTTACAAAACACCTTTAGGTACCACACCGTTCATGATAGTCTATGGCAAAGCATGCCATCTTCCGGTAGAATTGGAGCACCGAGCACTTTGGGCTCTTAAAACCGTGAACTTAGATCTTACTCAAGCGGCTAGGAAGAGGTTTTTCAAATCCATGAGTTAGAAGCCCTTAGAGATGTGGCGTATGAGTGTTCTTGGAGTATCAAAGAGAAAACGAAAGGGTTGCATGATAGAAAGCTTAAGGGGTTGAAGGGGGTTTAAAGTCGGTGATAAAGTGCTCCTTTACAATTCGAGGTTTAATTTGTTTCCCAGAAAGTTGAAGTCGAAGTGGACGGGACCGTATGTCGTGAAGGAGGTGTTTCCGCATGGTGCGGTTGAGTTATACGATGAAGTAAGTAAGGGATCATGGAAAGTGAATGGACATCGGTTGAAGCACTACTTAGGAGGGCCGATTGATAACACCGAGAAGGAGGAAACTCCTCTCGAAGACATTCAAAACACCACCGTTTAGAGTCTTGAGAGCAATCTCAAGTGTAGAGTTTGTATAGGTTGTTTCGTGTCGTTATTTGAGTCGTTTTCGTAGCTAATGGTAGTTTCTCGTAGTGTGTAGTGTCTTTGTTTTGTGTGTTTGAGTATTTTGCAGGAATCACAACCGACGAGGAAGCGAAATTGCGAAGAAAACGGCGTTCCAGTTAAGTCCCAGTGTTTGAAAAAGTTTGGGATGGTTTTGGGAAGGTTGGGTAACATTTAGAAAATTTTCTAAGGCATAAAACTTGGAATTTCACGCATCTTTCTGTGAAAAAAGGGGTTTCGCGTCGCGCCAGCACATAACCTCCTTCTTGTCGCGCTACTTGGCCCCCAGTCCACAAATTCCACTTGACGCCTACCCTCGCGCTGAGCCACAGTTGAACCTCCTAGCCATCGCGTAATGCGACGACATCACTTGAACCCAAAAACTTGAACCCACTCCTGGTGGCACGCGAAAGCTGACCTCCTTTATCGTCTCGTAGCGCGACAATATATATTTTTGAACAAAAACCCATTCCCAGCACTTTCATCCCTAAAACACACTCAAGCCCTAACCAGCGACTCTCACCACCGATTACCCTTTCTTCCACCATATCTCCACCGATACACCACCATTAGCTACAATTTTTTGACCTATATACCCGGAATTCGATCCCGAACAAAACCCACTGAACCATTTTGGGGGACCTCACTTTCACGAAAATTTCTAAGTTTTTCTTGCAATTCTTCGCGAATCAGGTATGTCTTCTGCTTATATTCGTTCATACATGTTTGTCGAGTCGTATATGAGTCATAGTTTGCGTCTTAGTGTCAATTTTAAGTGCTTATTTCGGGTCAGTAGTGTCGAGTCGAGTCCGTGTCGAGTTTAGGTTATGTTAAAGTTCTTTAGATGGTGCGGATGGATGGTTTCGGCATGTGAAATATTGATTTACAGATTTTGAGGTTCACTTGTCGGTCTTGGGTTATGCTTAGCAAATTTTTAGTTATGTCTAGTGTAGATTGGTGTCGAGTAATGGGTGCGGAAGGTTTGGTTAGGGCATATTAAACATTGATTGGCTGATTGTTGATGCTACATTGTTGTTATGACATATAAAGTTTCAACCTTGCACATTCAAATCGGATATTTTTTTAACAAAGTTAAAAACCTCCTTTCACTAGGCAGACTTTTTCAAAGTTAAAAATCTGTTTTGAACTAACATCGGCTGAGTTTAAGCAAGGATGGACCTCAATGTCAGTTTGGTAGGCTTTTGAATTAACTGGGGACAATTAAAGTGCTGGGAGGGGGTAGTGTACATTGAGTCTAAGTTAGTGTGTCATTTTAGTCTAGTTTAGCCGTCTTGGGGTTTACTTGCACGTACAAGTTAATTAGGCTCACTCATACTCAATCTCCATTCGAGCGAGTTTAGTTACTACTTAGCAATTGTAAGAGGTAACCCGTCGTTTTTATTTCAACTTTATTTTCAGAATTAAACCGCGAATGAAATGCTATACGGTTATTCTATTTTTTTAGGAAAAAAATTTCAAAAATCCAAAAAAATAAAAATAAATAAAAATACCAAAAATAGCTTGTGATTACTGATTATCTACTTGTTTCGTATTGTTGAATACTTGTTTTGCAGATATGCAGCCGCATGTAGTAGTTCAGGAGGCGAGTAGCGGCCTCGTAAGAGGGGCCTAGGTCAAAGGTCGCAAGAGCAGCCGGCATTGCAAGTAGACGCGCCGGATTGGAGATTAAGGAAAATTATTTACTCCGCTCCTGAGAGGATTCCGATATGCTGAATTAATAATAGAGTTGACCACCCACTACTGCAGTTTGAGCTTGGTACACATGAGAGAGACAAGTATGATAAACTGAAAGATACTGATTTATTACAGCATAGGACCATAGATTGGGGTTGGTTAGATGAGATCGGTTCGAAACAGGAAGTGTTGGATCTTTTGGGACCAAAGTTGAGGATGATGGTAGATTGTGTATGGGACCAGTATGAGGATTTGGTCTTAGAGTTCCATAGCACCTGGAAGCATAAAGAGGGTAAGTTTGCAGATGGAAAGGCTGTGTCGTTCAGTTTGGGCCGACGGGCATTTGAGAGGGATATGGCCCGTTTCGCGGATGCTTCTAGTTTTTATACACCAGAGGAGGTTCAGCAGCCAGGGTTTGCTACGATTTTACGAGGGGCATACTCGAATGATAGAGAGTTTAGTGTTATAGCGGCAGAGTTACGCCGATTTTGGAGCACCATTTCCGATCACCCTTTTGCACTGACGAACCTTATTACCTCGGTTCATAATCCGGTGTATAGGTACGTTCTAAAGATCTTGTCTACTACTCTTGTGGGTCGGAAATTGGGAAAAAATAAAGCAAATTGGATTGAGATATTCATCTTGATGTGTCGGGTGGAAAATAGGGAGATGAATCTTGCGACTGTGTTAGCTGCTTCGTTTAGTAGGTGATGTAGAGGGGTTCCACAGGCTACTCTGGATATGGGTCCGTATATAACGCGCTTGGGATTGAGTTTAGGGGTGTTTGATAAATATAACCCTCGGTTTTTACATGAAGGACCGAAGATGATTATCTTTGGTATGAGGGAGTTGCAGTAGGCTGGTATTGTTTCGTACACTGAGCCGTATAGATGGGAGGAGATTAGACAGGGGCCTCAGGTGCAGCCGCCTGAGCCAGCTGCAGATGTCATGGTACAGATTGAGCCCACCCATCGCCAGCGACCACCATAGAGGCAT
This sequence comes from Helianthus tuberosus, assembly GCA_030545235.1. Classification (NCBI taxonomy): domain Eukaryota; kingdom Viridiplantae; phylum Streptophyta; class Magnoliopsida; order Asterales; family Asteraceae; genus Helianthus; species Helianthus tuberosus. The sequence continues at coordinate 8,701,033 of JARYGA010059765.1, forward strand.
GTGAGACCTGTAGCATAGTATCCTCGTGGGCAGCCACCTCCTGAGCCACTTACTTTGCAGTCTTTGTACGGCTATATGGAGCAAAGATTTGATGGTCTTGAGTAGGTTATTAGGACTGGCCTAGAGAGGCAGGAAGAAGCTCTGAGGTACATTATGAGTAGTCTGAGTATGGGAATACCTGATTTCTTCCAGCCGGCTGCACAGGTTGGACCGATTGATGCAGGAGTTATGGATGATCCGGCTCCTCCGTTTACTGTTTTCGAGGAAGGTAGTTCAGGAGCCGGTGGGCAGGAGGATAGTGAAGAAGAAGAAAGCGATAGTGGAGAGGACTAGTGTGGGGATGGCGAGGATGCAGCAGGAGCAGATAGTATATCTTTTGTTTTATCTTTTATGCTGTTTTAATCGTCAATCTTTTGGTCTGTACTTATACTTTGAATACTTGTGAACAGGTTGGGTGGGATGGTTTGGTTGGTTTGTGGTTGAACTGATGCTTATTATGTTTATATATTATCTTTGGGTCTTGTTTGGTTATGCTGCTTGCTAGGTTGATGTTTGTTGCCGGTTTTGTTCGCGTGTACGATTAGGAACTGTTTGCTGAGAGTGTTCGGATTGGAGGGCTTATGTGGAAACGACTGGCACATTGACAGTCTCACATATCAGCTAAGTCATTTTCTATTTGTATATTTTGTACATTTTATTTTATTCTGTATTTAGTTATTTAGTTTAGTGGTAATTTAGGTAGTTTAGTATGTTTTCATCCTTGCATTAGGGACAATGCAAATTTTAAGTGTGGGGATGGAGCATGTGAGTCGTAGTTTAGTTCGTTAAATTAGTTTGTCGAATAAATAAAAAAAATACAAAAAAATTAAGAAATTGAAAAAAATCCAAAAAAACTGAAAAATTTTGAAAATGTCTTTCGATTAAAGAAGTTTGCAAAATAAAAGCGGAAAATGATAGAAAAATCGGTTTTTTGTTTAGGTTGCAAATGATGATAATATGAGAATTAATAAATTAATCCTGTGTCTAATTTGGGATGTGTGAGTAGGCTTGGCCCGGTTTTAGGTTCCTTTGAGCTAAAAACATACCTAATTGTTGATTTACTAGTGGGTTCTCATCTAGGAGAGGTAGAACCGTCAATAATAGTATAAGGAATGTCATTATAAACTAAGATCGTTAGATTTTTTATCATATCATGGAAAGAAAATAAAAAAATAATAAAAAGAGCTAGACTGAAAAAAATCGGCAAGGCCTACGTAATCTCTGTAGGGGATAGCAACTCTGACTTGGAATACCTCTGGGATTGTTGAATAATAATACAAAAATACTGATGCCTACTGTAATCTCTTTTGGGGATGGTGACTCTGATTGGAAATGCCTTTGGGATAAGGTATGCACGGTCTAAAAAGCTCAAAAGAAAAAAAAAAGAAAAAAAATATAATAAGGATTTGATTTTAAATTCTCTTGATCTTGGTATAAAGGTGTTAGGAAATAGCCCAGTGGTTATTCCTTTTGTTCTATAAGCTTGAGGCGGGACTAGGTGAATCGGCTAATTCTAGTGTGAGACCCTAGGTGAGTTGACCAAACTTTAATTAAATATACATGATAAGGGCGTAGAACTGATTTTGGGTTTAAGAGTATCGAAATACTTGCAATCGCGATTAACACGGGTGTTAATTTTAGTAAACGAAACTAGCTTTTGTGCCCGAACATTAACTTGATCCTGATTCTGTTGCATAATTCTTTTTCAGGGACGAAAAAAATGTAAGTGTGGGGATATTTGATGTATGGAAAAATACATCCATTTATCGTGTTCAGTTTGTACATATTTCGTATTCATTTGATAGACTTTTAGTTAGAATTTAGTTACTTTGATTAGTTTTGGTATTTCCAAGTCTTTGGTACTGAAAGTATCAAAAAACGAAGTGAAACGGCTGGAAAACAAGTTGGAAAGGAGTTTGGATTGTTGCGTTGATGAAACTGAACTTAAAAGGAAAGTTTCTGTGAAAAGTTAGCTGTCGCGCTACGCGACAAGATGAGGGAACAGTGATGGCGCCCCGCGAGGATAAAAAAATCAATATATTAGCTGATTGTGCTGTCGCGCTGCGTGACACCTAAGGGTCTCACCCGTCACGCGACGCGGCGGGGTTAAATTGCGGAATTCCTTGTTTTGTGGTTTGGATCGCATATAAAGTCATCATAATCCTCAAAACCCTACAACTTACGAATTAACAAGCTTTTGGAGGAATTTCAGAGATCTTTTGGAGCGTTTTCAAGTTCATGGAGCTACCGGTTGAAGACACGAAGCTTGGGAATCATTCCGGTCGCATATTTGCCATTCGGGTGTCTTTACTTTCGTCTATCTTTCACCGTCATGTTTCGTGTTCTTGTTAATACATCGTGTTTGATGTTTTTCATGACTTTGATTGGCTAAATTTGTTTAACTACCAAAATTGGATGTATGATTGCTAAAGTTTTGATTTATATTATGGATTTATGAATTCTATGGATTATTTATGAATTGTAAATGACTTGTTCTATCGGTTATATGCGTTTGCGTGCTTGATATTGTTTATTGCTATGTATAATTCTTGGTGACGGTCTTTATCACATAAAAGAGTTGTGCTAGGTTTTAGATTTTGGTGAGTGTCTATATCACATAATAAATCTTTAATCTTTAGGGTTGAATTATGTAATAAACCTAGAAATAATATTCGGTAATCTTATAAAATCAAGTGTTCTACTAATCGTCAATAACTGAAAGGTGCGAGGTTATTGCTAGGTCTAAGTCATTAAACTGAAAGGTAGGAGCTTCGTTAGGAGTAAACCTGTTGGCTAATGTCTAGCAATTCTAATTGAGAAGACAAGTCTATCCTTGGTTTAGATTGTAACAACCCGACTTTTTGAAGTCAAAGTACAAGTCAAAGTCAAAGTCAAAGGAAGAAAAGATTTCTAATTGCGATCTGTCACTCCTTGCTTAATTATAGTGTATTATGTGGAGTACTTGTTAATAAATCGCTATTTAATCGCTAATCGACTTATCGCCAATCGCATCGCAACTCGAATTATAGGTTATGGATATTGTTTTACGTGTGTGCTATTATGTGTTACTTGTGCATGTTATATTTATGTTGAGGTGATAAATCGCAAAACGCAATCGCAACTCTATCGCAACGCAATCTAATCGCAAACGCTAAACGCAAGTTATTTATGTTGATTGTATGTTAGATATAGTAGTTAGGTTATTTGTGTAACTAATGGGTAATACTATCGCATTGCTCACTCGAAACGCATCACAACGCTCAACGCACGAAACGAAAACACGAAAACCAACTCGCGGCAACCAGTCGATCGAATGACCATTCGATCGAATGGTCATACGAACAGATGACCATCCGATCGAATGGCCATTCGATTGGGTTGCATCCGTTCCGACCCTATGCGCCACTTTCCTCTTTTGGCAACCTATAAATACCCCTGTCACATCACAAACAGTGATGTGACAGTTCCCTTTTCTGACCAGCGTGCTCAAGCTCTCTTTTCTCTCGATTTCTCGCGATTCTTGTAAGTTTTCAACTCAAATCTTGTACTTCTATGATCTATACACACTTCTTCATCATTTTCACCTTTGAATCTTCACTTTTAACCGTGAAATTGGCGGATTCGAGGTGTTCTAGGATGATGTCATCATTGGGTTCTTATGAACTTCAAGCTTTGGCCTCATTCCACCAAGAACAACTCGGATCTAAAGGATTTCAACATGATTTAACACAATTTTCGCATACACGTTTTCATGGTTAGAAGGATTGAAAGATGGTTTCACAACTTTCTTTCAACTCTTTTACACTCAATGCACTCAAAACCGATAGAATCAGAGCTCAGGCCTTCTACTCATTTCTAGTGAAGTGTCGGTCTGAGATCTGATTCCTATCAAAGAGATAACCGATTTTGGATTGAATATGAACAACCGCCACGAACAGTAAACTGATCGGATTGGGGTGATTCCCACTTCGGTCGGCTTACTTGGACTTGATGAGGTTCCGTTGTTCAATATGTTGTCATACCATCTCGATCAAACCGCAATAACTTAACGAATTTCAAAACAAACCAGTCACCCAAACGGACTGCATTCCGATCGGATTGCCATCCGATCGAATGACAAGCTGATTGGATTGACTTATGGTTCCAACACTTTAACAATTTTCAAAGATCATCAGTTTCGGACGGATTGCCATCCAATCAGAAGACCATCCGATCGAATGACAATCCTGCTGTGAACTTGTTCTCTGAGAAATGTCTAACCGATGGATCTCCATCCGAACGAACGACTGTTCGATCGAACGACCTGAAAGGTAGAGATACTTCTCTATTTTCAAAATGCTACAACGAAAACTTCAAAGCCATCATACACAAACACATCCATCCCAAACGAATGTCAATCCGACCGAATGGCCATCCGAACGGATTGTCATTCGATCGAATGACCATCCGTTCGGATTGGCATCCGATCGGATGAACATTCGTCACTTGGTTCACACTTCACCATTTAACGCGCCGTTCTTTCGCTTATGCTATCATTAACTATCCAGGCTAATCTCTCAGCGCTCCCTTCAATCCAAGAGAGTGTTTATTTACTAAACACGATATGTGAGTATACTTGAACCCTTTTTTCTTTAAGCACTTTTAGGTGTTACATACATTACTTATATCAAATCACATCGATCACACAACGCAAACAATTTTATACGCTAACCGTTACTGCATGTTATACGTGTTAGTCGATGAATGCTTGCATGTTATGTTTACACAGTGATTGTTGCCTGACATCTTAGCAACAATAGTACTATAGTTTGGACTCAACACCTGTCATGAACAGGGGTTGTTAAGGGCTTTTCTCACATGTCACAGTTGTCACACCCCCAAAATCCACCATGCGGAGTACCACCGCTTGGAGGCGTGACGTGACCAGGATCGAGCCACCAATCATATTGAACTTTGTAATTAAGTAAATCAGACCAACCACAATACGATTGGTGACCAAAGCTAGTTAACCATGTTTAGTTTAAACAGCGGAAGCATAAAAGTAAATCCAAATGCATAAGTCCATAGTTTATAAGTTAAAGTTCAAAACACAAGTTTAATAAGTTCATAAGGATTTAAATAATAAGCACGGAACATAACAGTCCGTACACCACAACGACTCCTTCCTCGTGCAAGCTCCAAGCGTTTAGCGACCTGTAAGGCATGTAACAACGAGTCAACAACAAAGTTGAGTGAATTCACAGTTGTTTGTTTAGTTATAGCATTCGTTTCGTAAATCATCTGTTCGTTTTGTAAACCATGTATCGTATAAATTCGTATCGCGGTCTTCCTGACATGTTTGCGAAGATTAGTGGGGGCTTCCCAAGTGTTACTAGACCACGCGTATCGACTGCTACGAAAATGTAAGAGGTTCCCTAAGTCAATGTCTATCAGCATTAACCCTTTGCCCATAGTCCATTAGTACACGCCCGTCCGACTGGCACGGTGTGAGGTTTGTTAAACCTAATAGCGTTATTAACTAATGACCCGCTCGCCATAGGCCTCGGCGATTAAGTTGATAAATAAGGGACTTCAATTGATAGAGTTGATGGTCTTATGGTCGTGTACGTAGGCTTTACGTACGTGCCCTTCAATCCGAGTACCGTAGTAAGTAGTTTAATAGTAATGATAGTTCGAGTAGTCATTCAATCCCATTCCCAACCCACCGGGAATCCCATGCCTTGGAAAGAGTGTGAACTCACCTTGGTTGCTCGGTTTGACTCTCAAATATAGCTAATAGTCAAGGTCGGTCAATCACGCCCTAGTATGATTACCACTTAGTTTATTAGTGATTTCAAATAGAACACAAAGTTCCAACACGTATCTATCACATAACATGCATCACTTTAACGGTTCATGCCCATATAACCTTCCCATCTATTCCCCACTCATAGACAAACATACAACATTGCACATAACACTTTTATTGACATATAACATGTTATATCATTCTCGGATAACCTACCCGGCATTTAGACACGCAAATTACTACTTATGTCGTTTCAGCTTTTATATTCAAAACTGGGCTGTTTTCGGGGATTTTAATAAAATAGTTAACTTGTTTCAAAAATTCCCAAATTTTTACAGAAGGTCTTGAACGATCCAAATATTATTGTGTAAAAATCTCGGGATCCAATTCATCACCAATATTTATAAAAATTCATTTTCCGGACTGAACTCGGATTTATCTTTTTCTGACTGTAGTCCACGGAATAATTTATTTAAAATTCATCGAGAGTCCGATTTACGAAATTACAGTGGGGTAATTACAAATACTTCAGTTGTCATCTTCTGTACAAATTTCATGAGCTAGTTCTAATCAGGTTTTAGGTTATGATGAAACACATAACACATATTTTCTGCAGAAAAATGCAGCTTGAGCTGCTGTCCAAAAACAGACCTTTAAAAATAGTAAACGGCCTCGAAAAATTATGATTCCAGTGCCATTGGATCTGTTTTTCGAAAATATATAATTTAGGCTTCAGAAAATCAGTTTTTCGATTTATAATGACCCAGTTACAGCCTGTTTAAGTTGGCTGAAAATATCAATCAGCATGCTTTTTACCATGTAAATGTTACTAGAAACGCATCACCAAGTGTCCTAACAACGGTTTATCAATAATTTAATGATCAAACATCATGCATGTTTTATCCAACCCTAAATCCACCCGATTTCATCTTCATGCAAACTTTTTATGTATGATTTATATGTAAGGTTCCATGTTCATCTTTTTTTAGTGTTTTAGTTTTTTGTGTAATTTAAGCATTATCATCCTACTACATAACATAACCAAGAATGAGATGGAACAAGGTGTAGAGGCTTACCACTAACTTCAAGCTAGGGAAGAAACCTAGTGCAAATATGAAGAGAAAAGATGGTGATAAAGACTTGAACAAAGCTTTCTTGAGAGCCCTTCAACTTGCAACTTCTATGAATGAACTTCAAGGCTTGGAATGGGACTTGTTAGTGAAGAAGATGAAGATGTTGAGGGGATGGTGGTGGGTTCGGTTATAGAGAGCCGAAATAGGGAGAGAGAGAGCAAGTGAGAGAGTGTAGGATTTGTAATGATGAGAGATCTTAAGTGGCCAATACATATATAGATGCTCTTACACATCTTGGTTATCTCAACAAGCAATATCTAATTACACTTGATTATAATCTAGGAGGAGATTAGGGGTAATGATGAAAATGTTGAGGTGGGTCCACATGGGGCCGAAAATCGGTTGGGGGGGGGGGTCTTGATGTAAAATTTTCACTAAATGGTAAATAGGTAGTTAAATTGTAAGTAATGTGGTGATATGTTGTTAGTTATAAGGTTTCTAGTGGTTGTTATGGCAAACGGGGATCATGGCTAGCCAAAAATAGTAAAACAATGTGTTTGACAAATATTTGGTGTCTCGGGTAATGTCCGGTTGTTCGGTCGGATACTGTTCCGTTAAAGTGTTTAATTATTCCGTAAAGTGTCTTATATATATATATATATATATATATTTGTAACACTTTTAATTCCTAACACTTGGGAAAACATTCCGGACCATTTAGTAACTTTTCTTTATACTACTAGTATGCTAACACGCACATGTAAGTATAACACAGTAATCAGAGAGCAGTTAAATGATTCAGCACAGTCATCTAGTACTTTTATTATCATTAATAAACTGTACGGTTACATGTAAATTTGAGGGTTGTCAAATTCTCCCCCTGTTAAGAGAATTTCGTCCTGAAATTTAGTGCGTAGTTACTGAGGAAGCTAGTTAAGTTGCGGTGTTTACTGGTTTTCCTGGGGTGTCACATCATCCCCCCGTTGATTTGGAATTTCGTCCCGAAATTCTGCAGTAGCTTCAACCTCAGTAGTGGTTGCACTGTTTCCGAACAACTGGGGATATCTGAGTTTCATTTGGTCTTCCCGTTCCCAGGTATACTCTGGGCCACGACGAGCATTCCAATGAACTCGGACCAGAGGTATCCTGGTACGCTTGAGAATCTTAACATCTCGATCCGTGATTTCAACTGGTTCCTCGACGAATCGCAACTGATCGTCGATAGTGAGCTCCTTCAAAGGAACTATAAGGGTTTCATCTGACAGACACTTCTTCAGATTTGACACGTGAAAAACATTGTGAACTGCATTGAGTTCTGCTGGTAGATCCAGTTTGTAGGCCACTTTGCCTATTTTCTCTATGATTTCGAACGGTCCGACATATCGCGGATTGAGTTTGCCCCTTTTGCCAAAACGGACTACACCTTTCCAAGGTGAGACTTTGAGTAGCACCCGGTCCCCAACTTGGAACTCGAGTGGCTTTCTTCCCTTATCAGCATAGCTTTTCTGACGGTCACGTGCTGCCGCCATTCGTTGTCGTATCTGAGCAATTCTCTCGGTTGTATCTACTACAAGTTCTGGGCCAGTGATTTGGCTGTCACCAACTTCTGCCCAACAGAGAGGTGATCGGAATTTGCATTCGTACAATGCCTCGAATGGAGCAGCCTGGATGCTGGTGTGGTAACTGTTGTTATATGAAAATTCCACTAGCGGGAGGTGTTTTTCCCAGCCATTTCCAAAGTCGATTACGCATGCCCTAAGCATGTCTTCAAGGGTTTGGATGGTGCGTTCAGATTGCCCATCCGTCTGTGGGTGATAAGCGGTGCTCATATCTAAACGTGAGCCAAAAGACTTGTGCATTGCTTGCCACAGTTCTGAAGTAAAACGCGCATCACGATCAGAAATGATAGAGGTTGGCACTCCATGCCTTGATACTATTTCCTTTAGATAGATGTCGGCTAGGGTAGAAAACTTATCCGTTTCCTTGATAGCCAGAAAATGTGCGGACTTTGTGAGTCGATCCACGATTACCCAAATAGTATCATTTCCACGTTGAGATCTAGGCAGGCCAGTAACGAAATCCATGGAAATTTGCTCCCATTTCCATTGTGGTATCTCTGGTTGTTGGAGTAGGCCTGAGGGTTTCTGATATTCAGTCTTGACTCTCACACAAGTCAAACATTTGCTAACGTAAGTTGCTATGTGAGCTTTCATGCTAGGGCACCAATATGTAGTCTTGAGGTCGTGGTACATCTTATCCGAACCAGGATGTACTGAATAACGAGACTTGTGCGCTTCGTTCATCACAAGCTCACGTAAGTTTCCATAAAGTGGAACCCAGATGCGCCCTGTTACATAGTAAGCGCCGTCTTCCTTTCGTTCTAGCCGCTGCCTCGATCCTCGTAAGGACTCAGCCCTGATGTTCTCTGCTTTCAATGCTTCAACCTGAGCATCGTGAATCTGAGCGGGAAGGTTGGATTGAATGGTAAGCTGTAACGCACGTACACGCTTAGGTATTGTATCCTTTCGACTAAGGGCGTCGGCCACAACATTGGCTTTGCCAGGATGATACTTGATCGCACATTCATAATCGTTCAAGAGCTCGACCCATCGGCGTTGTCTCATGTTTAACTCCTTTTGCTTGAAGATATGCTCGAGACTCCTGTGATCGGTGTAAATGGTGCACTTGGTACCGTACAGGTAATGTCTCCATATCTTAAGTACGAAAACGACTGCTCCCAATTCCAAGTCATGCGTAGTGTAGTTTCTTTCGTGAACCTTAAGTGGCGCGATGCGTAGGCAATGACCTTGTCTCGTTGCATCAACACGCAACCAAGTCCTTGGATGGAAGCGTCGCAATAAAACACAAAATCATCTGTGCCTTCAGGCAATGAGAGGATAGGCGCACTACAAAGTCTGTCTTTTAAGTGCTGAAATGCGGACTCCTGTGCATCTCCCCAACGGTAGATGACACCCTTCTGAGTCAGTGAAGTGAGAGGTTGCGCAATCCTTGAGAAATCCTTGATAAATCGTCTGTAGTAGCCCGCCAGACCCAAGAATTGGCGGATTTCTGTTGGTGTGCGGGGTGCAGGCCAGTTCTTGATCGAGTCAACCTTGGATGGATCAACATGAATCCCATCCTTATTTACTACGTGGCCTAGAAAGTGGACTTCGCGAAGCCAGAAGTCACATTTCGAAAACTTGGCATACAGTTGCTCTGGTCGAAGAAGTTCCAGAATACGCCTCAAATGTTGCTCGTGTTCCTCCTGACTCTTAGAATAGATCAGGATATCGTCGATGAAAACAATAACGAACTTATCCAGGTAAGGTTTGCATACTCGGTTCATGAGATCCATGAAGACTGCGGGTGCATTCGTCAATCCGAAAGGCATAACCAGAAACTCGTAATGGCCGTAGCGAGTTCTGAATGCTGTTTTGGAGACGTCCTCCTCTCGGACTCTCAGCTGATGGTACCCTGATCTCAAATCAATCTTAGAATAATAGCTCGACCCTTGCAGCTGGTCGAATAGGTCATCAATACATGGGAGAGGATAGCGATTCTTCACGGTCACCTTGTTGAGTTCGCGGTAATCTATACACATACGGAAGGTACCGTCCTTCTTCTTCACGAATAGTACTGGAGCTCCCCAGGGCGAAGAGCTAGGACGAATAAAACCTTTTTCCAAAAGTTCTTGTAATTGCTTGGACAGTTCTTCCAGTTCGGTTGGGGCTAAGCGATAAGGTGCTCAAGCTATGGGTGCTGCTCCAGGGGCTAGCTCGATTTGAAATTCAACTTGGCGATGAGGCGAAAGACCAGGTAATTCCTCAGGGAATACCTCGGTAAAATCACGCACAATAGGAATGTCCTCAATTATCTTCTCTTCCGTTGACGTGTCAGTAACGAGTGCTAAAATGGCAGTGTGGCACTTTCGCAAACACTTATGGGCCTTTAGGAAAGAGATGATGCCTACGACTGCACCACTCTTGTCGCCTTGAATCACGAGGGGTTCTTCACCAGAACGAGGAATGCGGACAATCTTCTTGTTGCAAAGAATTTCCGCTTGCTGATGGGATAACCAATCCATCCCAATAACAACATCGAAACTACCAAGTACGATAGGAATAAGATCAATAAAGAAGGTCTTACCAGCTAAGACAAGGTTACAACCTTTAACTATGTGTGTTGACTCGAGACTTTTACCGTTTGATAGCTCTACCGTGTGTTTGGTGTTTAAAAGTGTTGGAGTGCGCTTAAGCATTTGGCTAAGTTTTAAGGACACATAACTCGTATTGGCACCCGAATCGAATAAAACAGTAACAAAGAAATCATCCAGAAGAAACTTACCCATCACTACGTTAGGATCATTCCTTGCTTCACCCTGACCAATCACGAACACTCGACCCCTGGCACCGTTACCATCATCGTTTCCCCCATTGTTGCCCCCATTATTGTTCCTATTTCCCTGGTTGTTGTTGTTGTTCTGATTCTGGTTAAGCTGGGGACAGTTCTTCTTAATGTGGCCTTCAGCGCCACGCTGAAAGCATCCCCTGTTGCCCTGTTGCTGTTGCTAATTCTGCGGTGCTTGCTGTTGCTGCTAACGATACTGATTTGCAGGCCGTGAGCTCCTGCAATCCTTGGCTTCATGACCCATCTTGAGACACCTCTGACAATGTCCCTTGTTGCACTGACCACTATGGTGCCTGTTGCATTTGTTGCACTTTGGGTGGTTTCCTCGATATCCACCCTGTCCTTGACTACCGGAAGATTGCTGACCAGGACTCTGGTAGTCATCGGTCTTTCGCTGCTGTGTCTGAATTGATGTAGAACCTTTACTGGAATTCCCATCCCATTTTCGCTTGTTGTCGGCAGGTGCATCAGAAGTAGTTGTGGCACTGATTCGTTTGGGCAGCCTGTTTTGCTCCACCGCCTGGTCAGTGAGTCGATGGGCCAACTTGATGATTTGCCATATGGTACCCAGGTTGGCTGAAGTCACTTGACTTTGAATCTCTGGTACAAGGCCCTTGAGATACAGCTCAATTCGTTTGATGGGAGGGTCCACCATAGTTGGACACAGGATGGCCAGCTCATTTGATCTCTTAGTATACGCCTCAATCTCAGACCCCGTCATCTTCAGATTGAAAAATTCCACTTGTTGCTTGTGGATGTCATCCCGACTACAATATTCTTCTTTGATCAGTTCCTTGAAACCATTCCTGGGTGTGGCATTAGCAACTGCCAATCCTAGTAGTTGAACCTGTGCCTTCCACCAGGTAAACGCAGCTCCTTCAACTGTTCGGGTAGCATATTTCACCCTACGGTCTTCGGGGCATTCGCACATCTCGAAAACTGACTCAAGCTTTTCAAACCAGTGAAGAAGGCCCACTGCTCCTTCGGTGCCACTGAAAGTATTAGGTCGGCAGTCCATGAACGTTTTGAACATGCACACAGGAGTTTGAGCATGTTGACCTCCTGCTGGATTTGCTGCGAGTGCCTCAGCAACTCGTTCGTTGATCAAAGCCGTCAACTGGGCTTGAGTGAGGTTGATACGTCCTCCGTGTCCGCTCATGATCTTCATAATGAAGCAACGTAAGTGAGAAAGGTGTCGCGAAAGTGTGTAAGTGTGGGACGACAATAGAGAGTAAGCACACAAGGTTCAAAAAGCAATTATCACATTCTCTAATGCACAGTGAGAACTATCTAACCGACAATATAACATAAATCATACCACTTATGGTGTCGAGTCTTGCACGTGGAGCGAAGCGTCGTTGTGGATCGTTGAACACTGTACAGGTTATAGTCTGGTTTTATCAAAAAGCTTTTCCCTTTTTAAAAACCAAGTTCACTATAACCAATGGCTCTGATACCAATCTGTCACACCCCCAAAATCCACCATGCGGAGTACCACCGCTTGGAGGCATGACGTGACCAGGATCGAGCCACCAATCATATTGAACTTCGTAATTAAGTAAATCAGACCAACCACAATACGATTGGTGACCAAAGCTAGTTAACCATGTTTAGTTTAAACAGCGGAAGCATAAAAGTAAATCCAAATGCATAAGTCCATAGTTTATAAGTTAAAGTTCAAAATGCAAGTTTAATAAGTTCATAAGGATTTAAATAATAAGCACGGAACATAACAGTCCGTACACCACAACGACTCCTTCCTCGTGCAAGCTCCAAGCGTTTAGCGACCTGTAAGGCATGTAACAACGAGTCAACAACAAAGTTGAGTGAATTCACAGTTGGTTGTTTAGTTATAGCATTCGTTTCGTAAATCATCTGTTCGTTTTGTAAACCATGTATCGTATAAATTCGTATCGGGGTCTTCCTGACATGTTTGCGAAGATTAGTGGGGGCTTCCCATGTGTTACTAGACCACGCGTATCGACTGCTACGAAAATGTAAAAGGTGCCCTAAGTCAATGTCTATCAGCATTGAACCTTTGCTCATAGTCCATTAGTACACGCCCGTCCAACTGGCACGGTGTGAGGTTTGTTAAACCTAATAGCGCTATTAACTAATGACCCGCTCGCCATAGGCCTCGGCGATTAAGTCGATAAATGAGGGACTTCAATTGATAGAGTTGATGGTCTTATGGTCGTGTACGTAGGCTTTACGTACGTGCCCTTCAATCCGAGGACAGTAGTAAGTAGTTTAATAGTAATGATAGTTCGAGTAATCATTCAATCCCATTCCCAACCCACCGGGAATCCCATCCCTTGGAAAGAGTGTGAACTCACCTTGGTTGCTCGGTTTGACTCTCAAATATAGCTAATAGTCAAGGTCGGTCAATCACGCCCTAGTATGATTACCACTTAGTTTATTAGTGATTTCAAATAGAACACAAAGTTCCTACACGTATCTATCACATAACATGCATCACTTTAAGGGTTCATGCCCATATAACCTTCCCATCTATTCCCCACTTATAGACAAACATACAACATTGCACATAACACTTTTATTGACATATAACATGTTATATCATTCTCGGATAACCTACCCGACATTTAGACACGCAAATTACTACTTATGTCGTTTCAGCTTTTATATTCAAAACTGGGCTGTTTTCGGGGATTTTAATAAAATAGTTAACTTATTTCAAAAATTCCCATATTTTTACAGAAGGTCTTGAACGATCCAAATACTATTGTGTAAAAATCTCGGGATCCAATTCATCATCAATATTTTATAAATATTCATTTTCGGACTGAACTCAGATTTATCATTTTCTGACTGCAGTCCACGGAATAATTTATTTAAAATTTATCGAGAGTCCGATTTACGAAATTCCAGTGGGGTAATTACAAATACATCAGTTTTCATCTTCTGTACAAATTTCATGAGCTAGTTCTAATCAGGTTTTAAGTTAAGATGAAACACATAACACATATTTTCTGCAGAAAAATGCAGGTTGAGCTGCTGTCCAAAAACAGACCTTTAAAAATAGTAAACGGCCTCGAAAAATTATGATTCCAATTCCATTGGATCTGTTTTTTGAAAATATATAATTTAGGCTTTAGAAAATCAGTTTTTCAATTTATAATGACCCAGTTACAGCCTGTTTAAGTTGGCTGAAAATATCAATCAGCATGCTTTTTACCATGTAAATGTTACTAGAAACGCATCACCAAGTGTCCTAACAACGGTTTAGCAATAATTTAATGATCAAACATCATGCATGTTTTATCCAACCCTAAATCCACCCGATTTCATCTTCATGCAAACTTTTTATGTATGATTTATATGTAAGGTTCCATGTTCATCTTTTTTTAGTGTTTTAGTTTTTTGTGTAATTTAAGCATTATCATCCTACTACATAACATAACCAAGAATGAGATGGAACAAGGTGTAGAGGCTTACCACTAGCTTCAAGCTAGGGAAGAAACCTAGTGCAAAGATGAAGAGAAAAGATGGTGATAAAGACTTGAACAAAGCTTTCTTGAGAGCCCTTCAACTTGCAACTTCTATGAATGAACTTCAAGGCTTGGAATGGGACTTGTTAGTGAAGAAGATGAAGATGTTGAGGGGATGGTGGTGGGTTCGGTTATAGGGAGCCGAAATTGGGAGAGAGAGAGAGAGCAAGTGAGAGAGTGTAGGATTTGTAATGATGAGAGATCTTAAGTGGCCAATACATATATAGATGCTCTTACACATCTTGGTTATCTCAACAAGCAATATCTAATTACACTTGATTATAATCTAGGAGGAGATTAGGGGTAATGATGAAAATGTTGAGGTGGGTCCACATGGGGCCGAAAATCGGTTGGGGGGGGGGGTCTTGATGTAAAATTTTCACTAAATGGTAAATAGGTAGTTAAATTGTAAGTAATGTGGTGATATGTTGTTAGTTATAAGGTTTCTAGTGGTTGTTATGGAAAACGGGGATCATGGCTAGCCAAAAGTAGTAAAACAATGTGTTTGACAAATATTTGGTGTCTCGGGTAATGTCCGGTTGTTCGGTCGGATACTGTTCCGTTAAAGTGTTTAATTATTCCGTAAAGTGTCTTATATATATATTTTTGTAACACTTTTAATTCCTAACACTTGGGAAAACATTCCGGACCATTTAGTAACTTTTCTGTATACTACTAGTATGCTAACACGCACATGTAAGTATAACACAGTAATCAGAGAGCAGTTAAATAATTCAGCACAGTCATCTAGTACTTTTATTATCATTAATAAACTGTACAGTTACATGTAAATTTGAGGGTTGTCACATTCTCCCCCTGTTAAGAGAATTTCGTCCTAAAATTTAGTGCGTAGTTACTGAGGAAGCCAGTTAAGTTGCGGTGTTTACTGGTTTTCCTGGGGTGTCACATCATCCCCCCGTTGATTTGGAATTTCGTCCCGAAATTCTGCAGTAGCTTCAACCTCCGTAGTGGTTGCACTGTTTCCGAACAACTGGGGGTATCTGAGTTTCATTTGGTCTTCTCATTCCCAGGTATACTCTGGGCCACGACGAGCATTCCAACGAACTCGGACCAGAGGTATCCTGGTACGCTTGAGAATCTTAACATCTCGATCCGTGATTTCAACTGGTTCCTCGGCGAATCGCAACTGATCGTCGATAGTGAGCTCCTTCAAAGGAACTATAAGGGTTTCATCTGACAGACACTTCTTCAGATTTGACACGTGAAAAACATTGTGAACTGCACTGAGTTCTGCTGGTAGATCCAGTTTGTAGGCCACTTTGCCTATTTTCTCTATGATTTCGAACGGTCCGACATATCGCGGATTGAGTTTGCCCCTTTTGCCAAAACGGACTACACCTTTCCAAGGTGAGACTTTGAGTAGCACCCGGTCCCCAACTTGGAACTCGAGTGGCTTTCTTCCCTTATCAGCATAGCTTTTCTGACGGTCACGTGCTGCCGCCATTCGTTGTCGTATCTGAGCAATTCTCTCGGTTGTATCTACTACAAGTTCTGGGCCAGTGATTTGGCTGTCACCAACTTCTGCCCAACAGAGAGGTGATCGGCATTTGCGTTCGTACAATGCCTCGAATGGAGCAGCCTGGATGCTGGTGTGGTAACTGTTGTTATATGAAAATTCCACTAACGGGAGGTGTTTTTCCCAGCCATTTCCAAAGTCAATTACGCATTCCCTAAGCATGTCTTCAAGGGTTTGGATGGTGCGTTCATATTGCCCATCCGTATGTGGGTGATAAGCGGTGCTCATATCTAAACGTGAGCCATAAGACTTGTGCATTGCTTACCACAGTTCAGAAGTAAAACGCGCATCACGATCAGAAATGATAGAGGTTGGCACTCCATGCCTTGATACTATTTCCTTTATATAGATGTCGGCTAGGGTAGAAAACTTATCCGTTTCCTTGATAGCCAGAAAATGTGCGGACTTTGTGAGTCGATCCACGATTACCAAATAGTATCATTTCCACGTTGAGATCTAGGCAGGCCAGTAACGAAATCCATGGAAATTTGCTCCCATTTCCATTGTGGTATCTCTGATTGTTGGAGTAGGCCTGAGGGTTTCTGATATTCAGTCTTGACTCTCGCACAAGTCAAACATTTGCTAACGTAAGTTGCTATGTGAGCTTTCATGCTAGGCCACCAATATGTAGTCTTGAGGTCGTGGTAGATCTTATCCGAACCAGGATGTACTGAATAACGAGACCTGTGCGCTTCGTCCATCACAAGCTCGCGTAAGTTTCCATAAAGTGGAACCCAGATGCGCCCTGTTACATAGTAAGCGTCGTCTTCCTTTCGTTCTAGCCGCTGCCTCGATCCTCGTAAGGACTCAGCCCTGATGTTCTCTGCTTTCAATGCTTCAACCTGAGCATCGCGAATCTGAGCGGGAAGGTTGGATTGAATGGTAAGCTGTAACGCACGTACACGCTTAGGTATTGTATCCTTTCGACTAAGGGCGTCGGCCACAACCTTGGCTTTGCCAGGATGATACTTGATCGCACATTCATAATCGTTCAAGAGCTCTACCCATCGGCGTTGTCTCATGTTTAACTCCTTTTGCTTGAAGATATGCTCGAGACTCCTGTGATCGGTGTAAATGGTGCACTTGGTACCGTACAGGTAATGTCTCCATATCTTAAGTGCGAAAACGACTGCTCCCAATTCCAAGTCGTGCGTAGTGTAGTTTCTTTCGTGAACCTTAAGTTGGCACGATGCGTAGGCAATGACCTTGTCTCGTTGCATCAACACGCAACCAAGTCCTTGGATGGAAGCGTCGCAATAAACCACAAAATCATCTGTGCCTTCAGACAATGAGAGGATAGGCGCGCTACAAAGTCTGTCTTTTAAGTGCTGAAATGCGGACTCCTGTGCATCTCCCCAACGGTAGATGACACCCTTCTGAGTCAGTGAAGTGAGAGGTTGCGCAATCCTTGAGAAATCCTTGATAAATCGTCTGTAGTAGCCCGCCAGACCCAAGAATTGGCGGATTTCTATTGGTGTGCGGGGTGCAGGCCAGTTCTTGATCGAGTCAACCTTGGATGGATTAACATGAATCCCATCCTTATTTACTACGTGGTCTAGAAAGTGGACTTCGCGAAGCCAGAAGTCACATTTCGAAAACTTGGCATACAGTTGCTCTGCTCGAAGAAGTTCCAGAATACGCCTCAGATGTTGCTCGTGTTCCTCCTGACTCTTAGAATAGATCAGGATATCGTCGATGAAAACAATAACGAACTTATCCAGGTAAGGTTTGCATACTCGGTTCATGAGATCCATGAAGACTGCCGGTGCATTCGTCAATCCGAAAGGCATAACCAGAAACTCGTAATGGCCGTAGCGAGTTCTGAATGCTGTTTTGGAGACGTCCTCCTCTCGGACACTCAGCTGATGGTACCTTGATCTCAAATCAATCTTAGAATAATAGCTCGACCCTTGCAGCTGGTCGAATAGGTCATCAATACGTGGGAGAGGATAGCGATTCTTCACGGTCACCTTGTTGAGTTCGCGGTAATCTATGCACATACGGAAGGTACCGTCCTTCTTCTTCACGAATAGTACTGGAGCTCCCCAGGGCGAAGAGCTAGGACGAATAAAACCTTTTTCCAAAAGTTCTTGTAATTGCTTGGACAGTTCTTCCAGTTCGGTTGGGGCTAAGAGATAAGGTGCTCGAGTTTTGGGCGCTGCTCCAGGGGCTAGCTCGATTTGAAATTCAACTTGGCGATGAGGCGGAAGACCAGGTAATTCCTCAGGGAATACCTCGGTAAAATCACGCACAATAGGAATGTCTTCAATTCTCTTCTCTTCCGTTGACGTGTCAGTAACGAGTGCTAAAATGGCAGTGTGGCCCTTTCGCAAACACTTATGGGCCTTTAGGAAATAGATGATGCCTACGACTGTACCACTCTTGTCGCCTTGAATCACGAGGGGTTCTTCACCAGAACGAGGAATGCTGAAAATCTTCTTGTTGCAAAGAATTTCCGCTTGCTGATGGGATAACCAATCCATCCCAATAACAACATCGAAACTACCAAGTACGATAGGAATAAGATCGATAGAGAAGGTCTGACCAGCTAAGACAAGGTCACAACCTTTAACTATGTGCGTTGCCTCGAGACTTTTACCGTTTGCTAGCTCTACCGTGTGTTTGGTGTTTAAAAGTGTTGGAGTGCGCTTAAGCATTTGGCTAACTTTTAAGGACACATAACTCGTATCGGCACCCGAATCGAATAAAACAGTAACAAAGAAATCATCCAGAAGAAACTTACCCATCACTACGTTAGGATCATTCCTTGCTTCACCCTGACCAATCACGAACACTCGACCCCTGGCACCGTTGCCATCATCGTTTCCCCCATTGTTGCCCCCATTATTGTTCCTGTTTCCCTGGTTGTTGTTGTTGTTCTGATTCTGGTTAAGCTGGGGACAGTTCTTCTTAATGTGGCCTTCAGCGGCACACTGAAAGCATCCCCTGTTGCCCTGTTGCTGTTGCTGATTTTGCGATGCTTGCTGTTGTTGCTGACGATACTGATTTGCAGGCCGTGAGCTCCTGCAATCCTTGGCTTCATGACCCATCTTGAGACACCTCTGACAACGTCCCTTGTTGCACTGACCACTATGGTGTGTGTTGCATTTGTTGCACTTTGGGTGGTTTCCTCGATATCCACCCTGTCCTTGACTACCGGAAGATTGCTGACCAGGACTTTGGTAGTCATCGGTCTTTCGCTGCTGCGTCTGAACTGATGTAGAACCTTTACTGGAATTCCCATCCCATTTTCGCTTGTTGTCGGCAGGTGCATCAGAAGTAGTTGTGGCACTGATTCGTTTGGGCAGCCTGTTTTGCTCCACCGCCTGGTCAGTGAGTCGATGGGCCAACTTGATGATTTGCCATATGGTACCCAGGTTGGCTGAAGTCACGTGACTTTGAATCTCTGGTACAAGGCCCTTGAGATACAGCTCAATTCGTTTGATAGGAGGGTCCACCATAGTTGGACACAGGATGGACAGCTCGTTTGACCACTTAGTATACGCCTCAATCTCAGACCCCGTCATCTTCAGATTGAAAAAATCCACTTCTAGCTTGTGGATGTCATCCCGACTACAATATTCTTCTTTGATCAGTTCCTTGAAACCATTCCAGGGTGTGGCATTCGTTTAGTTATAGCATTCGTTTCGTAAATCATCTGTTCGTTTTGTAAACCATGTATCGCATAAATTCGTATCGCGGTCTTCCTGACATGTTTGCGAAGATTAGTGGGGGCTTCCCATGTGTTACTAGACCACGCGTATCGTCTGCTACGAAAATGTAAGAGGTGCCCTAAGTCAATGTCTATCGGCATTGACCCTTTGCCCATAGTCCATTAGTACACGCCCGTCCGACTGGCAAGGTGTGAGGTTTGTTAAACCTAATAGCGCTATTAACTAATGACCCGCTCGCCATAGGCCTCGGTGATTAAGTCGATAAATGAGGGACTTCAATTGATAGAGTTGATGGTCTTATGGTCGTGTACGTAGGCTTTACGTACGTGCCCTTCAATCCGAGGACAGTAGTAAGTAGTTTAATAGTAATGATAGTTCGAGTAGTCATTCAATCCCATTCCCAACCCACCGGGAATCCCATGCCTTGGAAAGAGTGTGAACTCACCTTGGTTGCTCGGTTTGACTCTCAAATATAGCTAATAGTCAAGGTCGGTCAATCACGCCCTAGTATGATTACCATTTAGTTTATTAGTGATTTCAAATAGAACACAAAGTTCCTACACGTATCTATCACATAACATGCATCACTTTAACGGTTCATGCCCATATAACCTTCACATCTATTCCCCACTCATAGACAAACATACAATATTGCACATAACACTTTTATTGACATATAACATGTTATATCATTCTCGGATAACCTACCCGACATTTAGACACGCAAATTACTACTTATGTCGTTTCAGCTTTTATATTCAAAACTGGGCTGTTTTCGGGGATTTTAATAAAATAGTTAACTTATTTCAAAAATTCCTAAATTTTTACAGAAGGTCTTGAACGATCCAAATATTATTGTGTAAAAATCTCGGGATCCAATTCATCACCAATATTTTATAAAAATTCATTTTCCGGACTGAACTCAGATTTATCTTTTTCTGACTGCAGTCCACGGAATAATTCATTTAAAATTCATCGAGAGTCCGATTTACGAAATTCCAGTGGGGTAATTACAAATACATCAGTTTTCATCTTCTGTACAAATTTCATGAGCTAGTTCTAATCAGGTTTTCAGTTATGATGAAACACATAACACATATTTTCTGCAGAAAAATGCAGGTTGAGCTGCTGTCCAAAAACAGACCTTTAAAAATAGTAAACGGCCTCGAAAAATTATGATTCCAGTTCCATTGGATCTGTTTTTTGAAAATATATAATTTAGGCTTCAGAAAATCAGTTTTTCGATTTATAATGACCTAGTTACAGCCTGTTTAAGTTGGCTGAAAATATCAATCAGCATGCTTTTTACCATGTAAATGTTACTAGAAACGCATCACCAAGTGTCCTAACAACGGTTTATCAATAATTTAATGATCAAACATCATGCATGTTTTATCCAACCCTAAATCCACCCGATTTCATCTTCATGCAAACTTTTTATGTATGATTTATATGTAAGGTTCCATGTTCATCTTTTTTTAGTGTTTTAGTTTTTTTGTGTAATTTAAGCATTATCATCCTACTACATAACATAACCAAGAATGAGATGGAACAAGGTGTAGAGTCTTACCACTAGCTTCAAGCTAGGGAAGAAACCTAGTGCAAAGATGAAGAGAAAAGATGGTGATAAAGACTTGAACAAAGCTTTCTTGAGAGCCCTTCAACTTGCAACTTCTATGAATGAACTTCAAGGCTTGGAATGGGACTTGTTAGTGAAGAAGATGAAGATGTTGAGGGGATGGTGGTGGGTTCGGTTATAGGGAGCCGAAATAGGGAGAGAGAGAGAGCAAGTGAGAGAGTGTAGGATTTGTAATGATGAGAGATCTTAAGTGGCCAATACATATATAGATGCTCTTACACATCTTGGTTATCTCAACAAGCAATATCTAATTACACTTGATTATAATCTAGGAGGAGATTAGGGGTAATGATGAAAATGTTGAGTTGGGTCCACATGGGGCCGAAAATCGGTTAGGGGGGGGGGGTCTTGATGTAAAATTTTCACTAAATGGTAAATAGGTAGTTAAATTGTAAGTAATGTGGTGATATGTTGTTAGTTATAAGGTTTCTAGTGGTTGTTATGGAAAACGGGGATCATGGCTAGCCAAAAATAGTAAAACAATGTGTTTGACAAATATTTGGTGTCTTGGGTAATGTCCGGTTGTTCGGTCGGATATTGTTCCGTTAAAGTGTTTAATTATTCCGTAAAGTGTCTTATATATATATTTTTGTAACACTTTTAATTCCTAACACTTGGGAAAACATTCCGGACCATTTAGTAACTTTTCTGTATACTAATAGTATGCTAACACGCACATGTAAGTATAACACAGTAATCAGAGAGCAGTTAAATGATTCAGCACAGTCTTCTAGTACTTTTATTATCATTAATAAACTGTACGGTTACATGTAAATTTGAGGGTTGTCACAACAGTGGTGATAAGTGTTGCACAATCTACAACTCGCAGTCACGTCTGTGCATATTTCATTGTCGATAACTTACTTGCTTCACACTATACATGTTACATGTTGGTTATGCGTAAACTCGCTTTCACTACTATTTTACTTTTAAACTTGTATGCTCAACCTTACACTATGTGTATTGACCTCTATTTTGACGTATCTGACAGGTGTTTAGGATGCTTTTGCTTGTTAGCTGCTATGGAATCAAGCTAGGGGTGTCTAGACACAAACTAAATAAAATCTGAGTTGTCGGAATGGATTATTTGTCTTTGAGAACAACGTCTGTAATAACTGTTTTTATTTTATATGTTTATGGTATGGGACATGAACTTTAAATATATTATAACTAACAGATGTTATGGATTCTCCTGGACAATCTGTTTCGCTTAGTGCCGCGCCCCGATGTTTTCGCCATCGGTTGGGGTGTGACAGATTGGTATCAGAGCCATAACTATAGGGAATTAGGCAAGACTCGACCTAGTCCGGGTCGATGTCTTAGAAACGACCTAGTCTATAGACTAAGTACCAACAGACCGACTTATGCATACCCGGTATGGGTTTTGCACGAGCTTACTTGCTATTTCTCGCTCGAACTCGTTGTACACTACACTCTTGCGCGAACATCACATACTACAGTTCCGCGTAAGATCAGCCTTTCCTAAGGCTGGCAACACACACAAACGGATGATCTGGTTGAGATTAGGTTTGAAAACCGCAAACTCTCGACCAAGTCACTCATTCGACACGCCATTTTTACTATAGAACAAGAGAATTTGTGTTGAATTAGGAGTGAAATCCATTCTTCGACGCGATTCTCCTTAACTGTCTCGTGATTCTATCACACAAACAGGGATGCATTCGTTAAGTCATGGGTGAAACCCGAACCTTGATGACTCGTTCCGCTCTATATTTTTGGTTTTACAAAACTCTCACCAAAGTCTCGATGGGTTCCAATGACTAGGGTCACATAATGGCCAAACAGATGAGTGCCGATCGCCCGGATTGAGGCGAGGGCACAGTCTATTAAGCCAAAATATGCACCCAAAGTCCTTGAGAACAGTCAAATCACTTTGGGTAGTTGACGTCTATCAAGCCGAGACAACCTCTCTTCGATTTTATGTGTTTCGATTATGGTATTCGCCACTGCTGACTCTGAGATCTATCGACTTTATGAGAAATTTTATGTGTTTCTATGTGATTTCATGTGTTTATATGTTTCGATTTTTGGTGATTTATACGCTTTGCGCTGTTTGCTTTGATCAACACGCACGACCCGCACTACACATTTATCCCAACACGCTAACAAATCGCTTGTGTTATTCGCAATCGCTACTCGCTAATCGCACTCGCTATACTTGATCGCTCTACGTCGCTGTGAAAGATAAGTGAATACGTGCAAAATATGTAGGTCAATACGTGCAAAATATAGTTGAATACATGCTTTTGTGCCTATGTGGATTCTGTGAATTTTGTGCCTACGTGATTCTGTGAATTTTGTGCCTATGTGCTTCGATCGAATCAAACCATTGAATACATGCTTATGTGTTTCTGTGCTTATGTGATTCTGTGAATTTTGTGCCTACGTGATTTTGTGCTTTGATGTATTCCTGTGCTTTATAAAGTAGCTCTTGTGAATTCGCTAGACTATACTAGGGTTAATCAAAACTGTGTTTGAGTCCTGTGACGATGTTTGTTTGCAGACAATGTCGTCATTTGGATCACACACTGCTCGCTCAGCTCGCCGCAATCATGAAGACAAACGCATCGCTGCTTTAGTCGCCAAGCTAATGGCGAAAGTCATCCCGCAAATTGTTAGTGAGCTGAACGAGAACGCTAGCAAGTCCTCGGAAGAGTCCAGGACTGATACTCCTAAAGCAGCTTTTAGCTTCAAGCAGTTCAAAGCATGCGGACACAAAGAATTTACCGGCAAAGATGGGCCTACGACCATTTTCCAATGGTTTGATTCGATAGAAGTCACCCCGCGCCAGAGTGGCTGTCCGGAAAACCTTCGCACTGTTAATGCCACTGGCGTCTTCCAAACCCGGGCTCTGGATTGGTGGACCGCCGATAGAAACAAACGAGGGAACGATGCATCATTTGGGCTGACGTGAGACGAGTTGAAGGATATCATGATGCAAGAGTTATGCCCTCCCCACGAACTCCAAAAGTTGGAGGACGAGTTCTGGCATATCAAGCAGGATGGTGGAGACAACGCCGGTTTAACGGCTCGCTTCAAGAAGCTGAGTATCATCTGCCCTGGTCAAGTTACTACCTCTGAGATTACGATCAAGAAGTATATCCGTGCTCTGCCGGATTGTGTTGCAGACTTCGTTCAGGCTGCAAAGACGAAAAATATTGAGGAAACCTACCTACTCGCCGCTGAGATCAACGACAAGCGAGTCAGGGCTGGTTACTTTGATAAAGCCTCCAAGAATCTGCACCAAATCACCGCTGCTCCCATCGCTGAAACCGCCGCATCGCAATATTCAAAGCCCTCCCGCCGCAAGAGAAAGAACAACAGCTCCAGCAACAAGAACTGTGCAGTAACTGCCGCTCCACCCCAAGCTGTACCGGCTCAACCGCAACCTCAAAACCGCCAAGTAGCGGCACCTGTGGTCAATGCACCGCCAGCCAAGCGTGCATATACTGGACCACACCCGCTCTGCCCTACTTGTACCTATCATCACCCGGTTGGAATCGCATGCCGGTTTTGTGTTCACTGCAACTTGTACGGCCATTTCACCGCTAACTGTCATACCGGTCCATGCCAAGCTCCAGTTCAAGCTCAAGCTCCTGCTCTACCAGTTCTGTAAGGACAACAAACAGCTCCTGCTCACGCAAGAGCTTGCTTTGCGTGTGGTGATCCCAACCACTTTGCAAACGTCTGCCCCAACAGAGTGGTTAAGCAAGAGCAGCAGCAGCACCCAGCTCAGCAAGCAGCCCGCGGGCGCGTCTTCAACATCAACGCCCGCCAGGTTCAGGTAGACAACAACGTGGTTAATGGTACATTTATCGTAAATGGTATATATGCTTCGTGTTTATTTGATACTGGAGCTGATAACTGTTTTGTATTGTTCGAATTCGAAAGGCTCCTAAATCGTAAGCGCGTTAACCTCCCATCAACGTTCGACGTAAAAGTTGCCACTGGAAGAACCGTCACTGTTAGTTCTATCCTGCGTGACTGTACTCTCAATCTTAACGGTCACGTTTTTCCAATCAATCTTATCCCGATGCAGCTCAGTAGCTTTGATGTCATAGTAGGGATGGATTTCTTTTGGGAAAATCATGCTGAAATTGTTTGCTTCGATAAAATGATTTGTTTCTCTCTCGTGAATGGTGATCAATTGTGTGTTTATGGCAAAGTCGCTTCAAAGAAGTTACAACTCATGTCGTGTGTCCAAGCTGGCAAGTATCTCCGCAAGGAATATCGAGCTTTCTTGGCACATATCGTAGTAGCGGAGGAAAAGGAAGTTAAGGCAATAGACAAGGTGTATGTGGTTCGTGAGTTTCATAATGTCTTTCCTGACGATCTACCTGGTTTACCTCCCACTCGTGATATCTATTTCCGAATCGACCTTATTACTGGAGCAAATCCTGTTGCTAGAGCGCCTTATCGTCTTGCTCCTTCCGAAATGAGCGAACTCTCGAGTCAGCTCCTGGAACTGTTTGATAGAGGCTTTATTCGCCCTAGCACCCCTCCTTGGGGCGCGCCTGTCCTTTTCGTCAAAAAGAAGGACGGATCGTTCCGGATGTGCATCGACTACAGGGAATTGAATAAGCTGACTATCAAGAATCGATATCCCTTGCCTCGAATCGATGATTTATTTGATCAGTTACAAGGTGCTACGTGTTTCTCGAAGATCTATCTACGCTCAGGCTATCACCAACTACGGATTCAAGAGGAAGATATACCTAAAATCGCTTTTCAAACCCGATACAGTCACTATGAGTTTGTCGTTATGTCTTTGGGTTTGACTAACGCTCCCGCAGTTTTTATGGATCTAATGAATCGCGTGTGTAAACCCTTTCTCGACCGCTTCGTCATCGTGTTCATCAATGATATCCTGATCTATTCCAAGTCAAAAATCAAACACTCGCAACATTTACGTTTGGTTCTTGAACTACTCCAGGGAAACCGTCTCTATGCCAAGTTCACCAAGTGTGAATTTTGGCTATAGGAGGTTCAATTCCTCGGTCACATCGTCAATAGTCAAGGAATTCATGTTGATCCTGCGAAGATCGAAGATGTTAAGAGTTGGGTTACACCAAGGAACCCGTCCGAAGTTCGTTCTTTTCTCAGATTGGCGGGTTACTTTCGCCGATTCATCGCTGACTTTTCGAAGATCGCTGTGCCTCTCACCTCACTTACGCATAAGGAAAAACCTTTTGTTTGGGGAACTAAACAAGAGGAGGCCTTTCAAACTCTCAAAGCTATGCTTTGTAACGCTCCCGTGCTCTCACTGCCCGATGGAAACGACGATTTTGTAGTCTATTGCGATGCCTCTAACCTTGGTCTTGGTTGTGTTCTTATGCAACGAGACAAGGTTATCGCGTACGCCTCTCGACAGCTCAAGATCCACGAGAAGAATTATACAACCCACGACCTCGAGCTAGGTGCAGTTGTTTTTGCGCTAAAGATTTGGCGACACTACCTATACGGTACAAAGTGTACAGTCTTCACCGACCATAAGAGCTTACAACACATCTTTAGCCAGAAGGAACTGAATATGCGCCAACGCCGGTGGGTAGAACTCCTCAACGATTACGACTATGAGATTCGTTACCACCCAAGGAAAGAAAACGTCGTTGCCGATGCTCTCAGTCGACGAAGCTATTTGCATAGCGTTCGTAATACTCAAGCCCAGCATAATCTTGAAGGTCTCATCCACGACGCCCAACATGCTTGTTTTACCGAACGTACTTTGAAGAAAGAAAGGATCATCAATAATGGCGAACAACTGGTGAATAAGTCGAATGGTATATTCCATTATCTAGACCGAATTTGGATTCCCAAGCGTACCAGTTTGCGACAGGTTCTACTCGACGAAGCCCAAAAATCTCAGTATTCTATTCATCCTGGTGCGGACAAAATGTACCAGGACATGCACTAAAAGAAAACTGGGTTTTTAGTACGCGCAAAAGCGTCCTAAAATGCCATTTTATAGGACCAACGGTAAAAGCGTTCCATGTAAAGGGGTCGTAATAAGTCCCGGAACTAAAAAAAACGTCATAACATCTCAAATAGGATTATGAAACCAATTTTATGGTCGCGTAATATGTATTTGAACAACCAAAATAGTGTCCTAATAAAAACATATTAGGTCAATTTTATGATGTTCTAACATGTGCTTACATATTTTTAATCTTTTGATACACTTACAAACGTCCTTAGAAATTAATTGATAGGACCCTTATGATGTAACATTATAGCTAATTTAGTACCACGAAAAGGGTCCTAATATACCAAATAAGATTATGAAACCAATTTTATGGTCGCATAATATATCTATAGATAACTTAAATAGCGTCCTAAAAAGAACATATTAGGACACTTTTACAATGTTCTAATATGTGATTACCTACTTTTAATCTTTTGATACACATACAAGCGTCCTTAAAAATTAATTCATAGGACCCTTATGATGTAACGTTATAGCTACTTTAATATCCAGAAAATGGTCATAATATCCCAAATAAGATTATAAAACCAATTTTATAAACAGACCATCAACATATAACATCCTAATAGTTATTGTATAACATCAACTAATGAAAGAAATAAAACTTCACTATATTTCAAATAAGCATGTTCATAACAAAAACACTAACCATAAATAAGTTATAACATTATCTAACATAAAGTCTTAACATTTAACAAAGAAATTAAAAGCAATTAAAGAAATAAGAAGCATAAGATCTTGAGTCATCATGCGTCCTCAATCCTCATGGACTACCTACAAATAAACCATCCATGTATAAGCATTAAGTTCCATGATATTAAAATTATTTGTATCACAAGTTTAACAAATACAAAACCGAGATGAATGGATAGGGCCATGCGATGGATGGACCAATACAATCTTGAATTGTAGAAAATAAACCATATGGTCTTACCAAGTTTTCATTTTTTTATTGGTACTTGAACGTTTACCTCACACCATTCTGGTCCAATCTATGTACCACCAACTAGATCATTTAGGTCTAAGCTCTGGACCCTTCCTCTTGCTACAGTCTCGGTAGAGTTTAGAATGCTTTTGAGAAAAACTTCATCTCCGACCTAGATTTTAGTTTTCAACAAATATTTATTAAACTCTAGTCATAATAGTGCAAAAAAAACATTTTACAAAAAAATTAATAAAGTTTTACACTAGCAGGCTAACATTTTTAGAGAAAAACTAAGGAAATTTGGTTTTTAATGATCCCACGTTTACAATCTTGTACACAATAATCCCACCTTTACACTTGGTACATAAGAATCCCACGTTTTTAAAATATTTTCCCAATGGTCCCAGTTAACTTAAAACTAACCATTGTTAGTTTTATCCCACATGTCATCCCAGTCAGCATCCTAGTCACCATCCTCCTTGTGCTAATTAATATCCTTTAGATTTTAAATAAACCTAGTTGTAAGTTGTTACAACTTTGGTGTTTCTCGCATGAATTAAAAGACCTCCATACTCACTTCAGATTAACAGGTTTAAGCTTATGATTCTTTACCAAATCACGTGACAAGTTTTTGTTTGCTCTTGCCTCTTATACTTCTCGTAAGGCATTGGTTAAAATTCTAGATAAAGAAAATAATGAGTTTATTGGGTGTTAAATTAATTTTATTGTTATTAGATTTCCAACCACTAAAAGATGACTCAATAAAAGTTGTAAAAGTATCAAGAGGCTTCTATTAGCACACTACATGCTAAATACTACACGCTACCATCATCTCTTTCTAGATTTATCCAACTAGAACAAAATCAAATGTTGTGCATAAAAGATACTGTGATGAAAAAAATCCATAAATCTAAAAAGGTATTAATTACCTAAACAACAAATTCATATTCACATATTCAAGTATTTAACAAAACACAAGAGAAATAGATTGAAAGAAATAAAGAGTTTACCTCAAATAAATTGATTCAAAGGAATTGATACTTGAATCAACCATTGACCATTCACATCGTCTAATTCGCGAAAGCCAAAGGGGAGAAAGCTCATTATCTGCAAACTGAAAGACCTAAACACTTCACACACTATATACACATACATATACTGATATCAATTATCAAATATGTAACTAACTCACTCTAAAAGGTGCTAGCTAACTAAATCCTAAATGCTAAATGCAGACTTACAGGTAGCAGGCAACGTGACAGCTATAAATTTATAACTTCAATGATTACAAGAAACTCTCAAAACAATATGTGAAAAAAAAAATCAAATAATACACAGTAGAATGACAGACTACTAATGGCATTGTGAAACTAGCACAAAATAAGAAAACAAGAAGCAGTCCTTTAAAAGGTCAACTAGCAGAATCAAACTTGGGACAATTTTCTTATAAGTCAAGGCTTTAACCACTCAAACCTTTCTTTATTTTCGCATATGGGTTCACCTCATATTTTATTTGAGTTCACTCCAGTCGTATTACATAGAAGCTCTATTAAATATTCGAAACTCGGGTTCCGGTGAACGCTGACCACACTATGTAGTTCGAGCCCTGTCTTGACAATCATCTCCATATCGCTAACTTTCTTTGTCTCATTTAGTTTCAACTAGTTTAGAAATAATAATCAAAGTACTGTTGAACAGGCTGAGATGAACAGGCAGGATCACTGTTAATGGGCTGCACGGGTTGAACAGGCTGAGATGATTTCACCTGAAGATCCTGCAATATAAAGAAGTAATTTTAACACCTGTGTTGTCCAGAAGTCAAAATATACAGCAAAGAAATATCAACTTAGCATTAATAACTTATTAAATAGTAATCATCATCAACTTAATATTATTTATAGACAATTACAACTGTGACTTTAGGCCTCTGGCATAGTGGCATGACATCATTTTTAGCAATTAGTTTAAATGAAACAAGCGAGCTCTCTTTAGTCTGGTCTTAAAAATTGGTTTTATTAGTTAACTTGTATAATAATTATATACGATTTTATTACTAATTGTAAGAATAAAATTACAAGTCAAACTTTGTGCCAGTTTACTTTATACATAAAAAGTAAACATCGAAATCTATCACTTAATCTTAAATGTCTTTGTTCAGGTTTCACAAAAGTATAAAAAATAGCTATTTTTCTTGCTTATTTTCACTACACAAAGGTAAAAGTAGTATTCACAACAAAGGGAAACTAACTGCCAAAAGGTACAATCAAAGTTCAATGAATATCTAACTAATTCTTTTAAAAAATAGGGAGCCTTAAAAAACAAACAATCATGATATATGCCCTCCTAAATACAAACAAGCAAGTAGAGAAAAGAGAGTCAAATATCTTCCAACTTAGATACCTTGATATCACTTCCGCGAAATAATATGTACTCATAAACCTTGTCACTAGGCATGACCTGTGGACCATCTTTTTTTCGCCCTTCTGTTCCAAGCGATCTTACTGAAGATTTTTAGCAATAAGTTAATATTCAAAATTTAGCAAGTTTGGAAAGAATGACTGCTACCAAACACATAACGCAGATAAGCGTAAGCTCACTATAGCCGGCCACCACCACCAGCCACCACCACCGGCCGGCCACCACCACCTCTCACCACCACTACCATCACTGCCGGCCACCACCACCACTCACCATCACCACTCACAGGCCACCACCACTACTCACCACCACCACCACTCACTGGCCACCACCACCGGCTACCACCACGACTCACCACCACCACTCACAGGCAACCATCACTACTCACCACCACCACCACCACCACTCACCACCACCACCACCACCACCACCACTCACCGGCCACCACCACCACTCACGGGTCAATAACCTAGTGTTATTATAAAATTCTAGCGAATAAACGTCCTATAAAACTTATGTTTTACGACTCAAATATCAAGTGTCCTATTACGGTGTATTATAATAACACCATAATGATTAAGCGTCCTATAAAGGTTAAAGTTATAAGACCCTAGTGTCAGGTGTCCTATTAAGTTATGTTATAATAGAACTCTAGCGAATAAGCGTCCTATAAAACTGATGTTTTATGACTCAAATATCAGGTGTCCTATTACTAGGGGTGTTCATCGAATCGAATATCGAATTTTCGAATTATTCGAATCGAATTGTTCGAATAATTTTTATTTTTCCTTGAATTCGTATTCGATTCGAATTCGATTAAAACCTACCAAATTCGATTCGAATTCGGATTCGAATAAAAAACCCAATTCGTATTCGATTCGTATTCGTTTAAAAAATCGAATTCGAATAAATTCGATTTA
Organism: Helianthus tuberosus; assembly: GCA_030545235.1. NCBI lineage: Eukaryota > Viridiplantae > Streptophyta > Magnoliopsida > Asterales > Asteraceae > Helianthus > Helianthus tuberosus. The sequence goes on from JARYGA010059765.1 coordinate 8,732,969, forward strand.
ATTCAGATTCTTTAAAATCATGTAAAAAAGTTTCAAAATGAAACATAAATTTTAAAGCAACCATAAAGCACGATATCACATTAAAAAGTTCCAAGTAAAGTACCACAAGTATAAAATTCAAAACGACAAGTCGGGAATAACCACTCCACATTATAAGTTAATATTTTTACGCTTAGAAATCTATTGATAGATTTGTTACTTAGGTTTTAGTTATGAGCCATGTAGTGGGTAATCTTAATACTTAGAAAAAAATTGAAAATAATTTATAGTATAGCTTAATAAAAGTTATATATGTATTATATATATATATATATATATATATATATATATATATATATATATATATATATATAGGGAGCCGCTAGAATAAGAACCACCACGAGTTATGAGAATCACGAGAACCAAGTGCCACGGAGGGGCGTTGACCACGAAATTTTTTTTACACCTAGATCCGTATATTTTAAGACCGGGTGTAAAAAAAAATTTTCAATCGGCGCGCCCGAGGGGGTAGTTTTTTACACCGAAAGTTTGTAAAAAAAAAAGAAAAAAAAAATTAAAAACACCAAACTTTGGGTGTAAAAAACTACCCCCTCGGGCGCGCCGTTTGAATTTTTTTTTTACACCCGGTCTTAAAATATACGGATCTAGGTGTAAAAAAAATTTCGTGGTCAACGCCCCTCCGTGGCACTTGGTTCTCGTGGTTCTCATAACTCGTGGTGGTTCTCATTCTAGCGGCCCCCTATATATATATATATAAAATAAACAAAAATGTATAATTTTTATTCGAATTTCGAATCGAATCGAATTTGAAATTATAAATTCGTATTCGATTCATATTCGATTTACTTGACTCGAATTGAATCGAATTCGAATTCAAATTCTTATAATCGAAACGAATTCTTGATAATTGAATCGAATTTAAACGAATTTCGAATTTTTCGAATTCGAAACGAATTCTGCACACCCCTACCTATTACACTGTATTATAATAACACCACAAATTTAAGCGTCCTATAAAGGTTAAATTTATAAGACCCAAGTGTCAAGTGTCTTTTTAAGTTACATTATAATAAAAGTCTAGCGAATAAGCGTCCAATAAAACTAATGTTTTATGACTCAAATATCAAGTGTCCGGTGTATTATAATAACACCATAATGATTAAGCGTCCTATAAAGTTTAAAGTTATATGACCCAAGTGTCAAGTGTCCTATTAAGTTAAGTTCTAATATGACTTCGAGTAGAAAAGGTCCTATAACACTGAACATTTATGACTTAACTACAACGTGTCATATTAAGTTATGTTATAATAGGACCCCAGATGATTAAGTGTCCTAATGCAGTACCACATAATGGGACACTAACAATTAAATGTCTTATAAAGTACTTTATTAGGATCTACATTTTAAGTGTCCTTTTAAATTATATGATAATAGGACCCCAAAAAATCATCAATCCTATTAAATAGTTTTTTAGGACACCAGTTTAGTAGAGTATATTAAAAAAGGACCCCAAAAGTTCATTAGTCCTATTAAATAGTTTTTTAGGACCCTCTTTTACAAGCGTCCCACAGAAAAGGTCCTAAAAACCCATTTTTATTGTAGTGATGCGCTACAAGTACTAGTGGCCAGGCATGAAGAAGGATATCGCTATCTATGTTTCGAAATGCCTGACTTGTTCCAAAGTCAAGGCTGAGCATCAACGCCCCTCTGGCTTACTCGTACAACCCGAGATCCGTATGTGGAAATGGGAGAGTATAGCTATGGACTTTATAACGAAACTTCCGCGCACGCCATCAGGTCACGACAGCATCTGGGTTATCGTTGACCTTTGACTAAATCCGCTCATTTTCTACCGATACGGGAAGACTATAAGGTAGAACGATTAACTCGAATCTATACCGACGAAGTTATTTGTCGACACGGGACACCTCGTGACATCATCTCTGACCGTGATGGTCGATTCACCTCGCGTCTTTGGGAAATGTTTCAATCTGCTCTTGGTACTACTCTTAATCTAAGTACCGCTTTCCATCCCCAGACCGACGGTCAGACTGAACGCATGATTCGTACCCTCGAAGACATGCTTCGCTCGTGTGTTATAGATTTCGGTGGTAATTGGGATTCGCATTTACCTTTAGTCGAATTCTCGTACAATAACAGTTATCACTCTAGCATCCAAATGGCGCCATTTGAGGCATTATACGGAAGAAAATGTCGATCGCCTATTGTATGGCACGAGATCGGGGACGCGCAAATTACCGGTCCTGAGTTATTGCAAGAAATGACTGACAAAATCCTCCAAATTCGAGACAATCTGTTGAAAGCTCGGAGTCGTCAGAAAAGTTACGCCGATAGACGCCGCAAGCCCCATGAATTTGACGTTGGCGATCACGTACTCCTAAAGGTTGCACCTTGGAAGGGGGTTATCAGATTCGGCAAGAAAGGAAAGCTCGCGCCTCGATATGTTGGACCCTTTAAAATTCTGGAAAGGATTGGCAAGGTGGCCTACAGACTCGAACTACCGGAGGAACTTAGTAATGTCCACCCGACTTTCCACGTTTCGAACCTTAAAAAGTGTCTAGCCGACCAGGAATTACATGTCCCCCTTGAGGATTTATGTCACACCCCGACCACGTAAAACAACAAATTGTGGCGGAAACGTCGGGGAGTGCTGCAACAGAATCATTGTTACGAAACCATGGAAACAAAAGAGTGTAGGATCGTGTTTCGACCCGAACGAGTCGTTCAGAGGAGTTTTGATCAGATACAGGTGCGGAAAACAAGTATCTGACTTAGAAACAACTAGCAAATCACTTTTAACACCTTGTTGTATTGATTTCTGACAAATTACATCCAAATCTCACACCTGCAGCACTTCGGTAGAGAATCCAAGAACTGTTACAATGATTTCGCTTATGTGACCAATATATAGAGCATGAGGTTTCGCTCCAAGGGACATGCCGTATGAGCGAAACCACCAACTGAAATATAAGCGAAACCCTAAGGTACATATAAGGGAAACCCTAAGGTACATACAAGCGAAACCCCTACCTATGTCCTTATAAGCGAAACCCTGACCTAGAATACATACAATTTCCAGTTTTCTCGTAAAACATGCCCTAATCTAACACTCTAAGACTAAGACTCGATACAAGACGAAGTCGACAGATGTAGTGCACCAACAGACTCCCCCTCAGATGTTGACGAGTCAACTATCGAGTCACGACAATGCTGTGTCTTCACTTCTTCAGTCTTGATCAGTCTCTGGGCTTCTCTCTCTATCTTCATCTCTTTCTTTCTCTTAGATTTTGACATCTTTAAATTCATCATTATCAACATGCACTCCCCCTCAAATGTTGATTTATCCTACATATAACTCTACCACAAACATAAGTTTTATGATAAACATTTAAGCATGTAAACACCATTTGAAACTATCTCAAACAACTATATCAATTCATTTCTGATGAACCACTTGAAACTATATCGATTTTCTTATCAAAATAATACACTCTCTCAAACTATCTGTTCATCATGTTTAGCACTTGGAATTTTGAAAATCAGCTTTTCAATATCAGTCGTCAAAAATCTTTTTGGATTTTACAAAATTATGCTAAAATACACTGAAAATCTTTTTGAAAGAAAATAACTGACATCACTTGTAGAATCAAGAAAATACAGAAATGAAATATTTACAGACAATATTTTTGTGAGTTTGTGTAAGATGATCATATCAGTTTTTGAGACAAATCACCAACACCGTTAAGCTTCATTTCATTTTAAGTTTTAAACGATTCACTTAGATTGTCAGTATACTGGTCCACTTAAATTTTCACACAAAGTTCAACTGATCCGAGATACGATATTAATGTCTTAAGCACTTAAACTCAATCGCGTGTCCCACCTCAGAATATACTCCCGTATCCAGATCCCAATATTCAGTCTTACAGGTGAGTATACCACAGATGATATCTGTAAGGGGTTATAATGCGAGGGCCGTGAGAGCTCAGGTCGATACTTCCGTATACGCATAGAGATGACGGCTTCGACTTTTGGTGTGTCCCCTTTAGAGGATCTTTTGATTACAACAGCAATGACTATCAATTTTATTGTTTCATCAATTTGCTGAGGGCGGCGCTATATTTCAAGCATGCGGAAAGTATTCTCCAGGGACTAGGCCATTGCTTCCGCAAAATCAGAAGTCCCGGGAAAATACCCCAGATATCACGGAGTATAAAGACCTAGTATCTCAGAAAGAGGGACCTTTCAAACAAGATTTCGGGGGTTACCCATATATCCGAGAGATGTTACCCACGATATAAGCAAGTTTGAATTTAGGTTTATATCTCGTCACAATCTACTAAATGTGCAAAAATCTACTGGCACATCATCAGTGAGACCGTTTATCACTTTTAACTTTCCAATTCTTTAGCATGTTGTGATAGTCCACTGATGTACTATCATTTCCTCTTTTATACAACAAAACTCATTTTTGATTTTATCATGTTTTTGAATTTTCAAATTTTCAAATGTTTTTGGATTTCCTAAAATTTCTTACTCCCCCTAAAATGCAAACACATTTTAGGAAATTTGAAAACAAACTGTACAATAAAGTGACAACTGATATCAAATCGCATCAATTCGCCATCCACTTGGCATAAACAATCAGAACTCCCCCTTACAACAAACTATTTTCTCATTTAGATTTCAAAACACTTAAGTTTGTTTTAATCAAAATGATTTTTCCAGAAAATAAGTTTGTTTTTACCACTTATAGGGGCATGGTTCATCAGATTGTCTTTCAACCACTTGTATGAAAATTACATCAAGTTCAAATTAATGACCTTGAGTAATTACTATGTCAAAACAAACCTCTGTATCACTTGTACAATGAACTTATCAAAGTAAGTTTCAAGATAAATGCCGATACCTACTTCACACTTACCAACCTGGGAGTTCCGGCAAGTCACACTTAACCTGTAAAAATTTAAACTTTATAAGATTCATTCACAAACATCATTTTTCAAGAAAGATGCCGATTCCTGATCCACAATTACAAACTTGGGATCTCCGGCAAGTCCACAGACTTACTGTTCATAGTATGAACCATCCCAGTCACAAACCAGGGATGGTTCAACTTTATCTTTCTTCGTCTTCTTCTCATAGAACTCTTTAACCCCTTTGACTTTTCGATCAATCATTTTTCCAAAAATATGTTTTACAGTGGGGTTAAAGGCCTTTTCAACATCAAAAACCTTTTTATCATCATAAAATTGGTTTGAAATCTCAACTTTACCAATTTTCTTTTTATAGTTTTCAGTCCGAAGTGATGGAAAATTTTCATCATCCACAGTCAGAACTAATTTTTCTCCTTTTACCTCAACATGTGGCTCATCTGATTTTGTGGAATCAGATTCATCGCCAGAAGATAGCTCCTCTGATTTTGACCTATCAGAATCATCGCTAGAACTACCTCCAGACTTCTTAACAACCCATTTCTGGTTGTCAGATTTAGCTCTTTTCTTGTAAAACTTGTTTGAACATTCACCAATTTCAAATGTAGAATTTTTGAATAACTTTGTTCTGTCAATTGGTGATTCAAACACAACCTCTTTCTCTTTCTGTTTACGAGAAACTCCCTGTTTTGATGATATTGCCTTAGAACAATCTCTGGCAATATGTCCAATAGTGTTGCATTGGAAACAGGTTCTCGTATCTTTCCTTTGTTCAGCCATCTTCTTCATGTCATCTTGCTTCTTTGCAAAGAACTCACTATTTGACTGCATCCAGAATTCTTTCTTTTCTTCCTCTTCTGAGCTAGTTCCTGAAACAAATGTCATCTTTGCTTTAAAATCACGAACATATTTTTCATTTTTCTGGTTTTTTGTTGGAGTAAAACCAAGACCTTTCTTTTTGAAATTACGGTTAGGGTTTGATTTCTTGTGAAAACCAGAACCAGAACTGTAACTTTTTTTCTTGTTTAATCTTTGTTGTACTCTTGAGGTGTAAGATTTAGATTTACCATTAAGATTTAAATCTTTTATTTCAGAAATATTAATTTATGTTAGTTTGAAAACCTTTTTGATCAATTCAGTTTTCACACCTCTTATTGGAAATTCCTCATCAGAATATAATTTTTCGGAATCATTCAAAGTATATGCAACTTTAAACGTTTCTTCATTCAAATTAGATTTTGATAATAGGAATTCTTTGTTGTAAACCCTTTTAACCGAAAATTTTGGACTGTTTTTGTTAGGATCTGAGGCTCTCATGATTGTGTTTGTTTGTGAGATTTGAACAAATTAAATAGATATGAACAGTTTTAAGTGCAGCGGAAATGAATAACAAACTTTGTAAACACAATCAAAGGAGAATATAGTTTGATAAACAATTGCTTTTCATAGAGTCGAAAGATTACATCAAAAGCAAAAGGTTACAATGCAAGCTTACAGACTAAACTCCCCCTCAGCCTGATACTCCAGAGTTGGTTGCACAAGATGAAAGGATTGAATTGAGGAGACGAACTTTCTCAAAACGAATCAAATATAACAGTACAGAGTACTGTCATATTTATAGGCAAACCAAACTACTGATGTACCTCAGCTGACGTCACCATGATAGTGACATCTAACAGCCTAACAACCTGTAAACACTGTTCTATACAACTACTGATGTGTAACAACTGATTGATAGTAAAATACAAAACAAGTCTAACACAGTTCACGTTCCACTGTTGTGGCCTAAGCACTGATTACTTGATCATCAGTGCATTCTTCAAAAGGTGATCAGTCTTTGAATGAGCAGTGCTTGGGTCTTCAGCAGTACTTAAGAGACAGCAGTAGATAGAGCTCAGTATTTGCCTTTTAGCAGTCTTTAGTTGTTCCATCAGTGTTTGCTTCATCAGTTGTTCTTTTGAGCAGTACTAGGAGTGTATCAGCAGATAGGTGACCACTGTCAAGGGGAGAGCTTAGAGTAACCGTCTGCTTATAGTGAATCCATTGTTGTGACCAGGTTTTGGCTTTACATTATCTGTTCCTTTGGTAGGGTTCAATCCCAACAGTTTTCTGTCGAACTCGAACTTTCAGAACCAGACTTTGAATCTGACTCTGACTTTGACTCTGAGTTTGACTCCAATTTTGACTCCTCAGTTTCATCTTTATCCAACACCTGATCGACGACTTTCTTTATTAACTCGGACTCATAATCAGTGTCAGATGATGTAAACGTCACATCAATATTTTCTGGCAAATTGACTGAGGACTCAGACTCCCACTGTAAATTTGTTGCTTTTTCGACTCTTTCCTGATTTGGATTTCTGGGCAAATATCCATTTTCTAGCGGGGGTGGACACTTGTTGTAACTGACATCTTGTTTCTTACCAGAATCCTTCTTGTCAGTCTTTTTCTTGGAGTCACTCTTCTTCTTGTTCTTCTTTTCTGGAGTCTTTTCTTCAGTCACTTTTCCATCATCATTCTTTTCTTCAATTACTTCATCCTCTTCAAATGCCTTCATGCCTTCAACAGTTGGATAAATCCTGTCAATAACATAAGAAGTACATGAGTAACTTTTCAATAAACGATTTACTCTTTCAGTCTCAATTCTCTGAGTTTCAAGTTTCTGCTCAAGTACAACACACTTCTCGATGTAGTTGTTCACCACTTTTTGTTTCGTCATGAAAGCACCCTGAAGTGTCTTCATTTTTGTAGCTTGTTCTTCACTTGTTTGATTATACTGATTCATCGCTTTGTTCAACACATCATAAGATTCCTTCAAACTGTTCAAGTTATAGATCAATGTACTGTTCTGTTTCTTTACAGCTTCACAGTTTTCACATTTCACTGGAATCTTTTTAGCATCAACTTCTTGATCAACCTTGAACTTTTGAACTTCAACATTTACTTTCCTTTCCTTTTGATCACTGGAATTTCTTCGTCATCACTGCTCACTGGTGTTTTTACCTTTTTCTTCTTCTTTTTAACCTTTTCATCTTCACTATCACTTTCAGCAATCAATTTCATATCAGCATCAAATTTTCTCGCCCAATATTCACGATCATCATCACTATCTTCTTCAACTCGGGCTACTAAAGCTTTTTGATTTGAAATCTCTACATCTGGACAATAATCATCCCAGTTGAAATTTGCCCAGCTAAACCCTTCAGGTAATTTTTCATCATCTTGATTTATTATCAATGCACTACCATCAGCTCTCTTTCCAGAATCTTCAATCACATTCCTTCCATGTGCAGTTTGTGCTTGATGTTGATGTTGATGTTGATGTTGATGTTGTTGAGATGGTTGCTGAGCAACTTAATGGTATATGGCTTTTCGATAGTAATCATTGTTGTTGGTAAAAGAATTCTGAGCTCCCCTTGCTTCACGATTAGTGCACTCCCTCTTGAAGTGACCATTCTCCCTGCAACGAAAACAAGTGACTTTAGATTTATCAAAACCTAAAGTAGAAACATTAGCCTCACGAAGATCATCTCTCCCCGTGATCTGTTTGAATTTCTCAGCTCTCATTAACACGCTTGCCAAACACCATTTTATATCCATCAGTTCCATCTCTTCAGCATCTATCTGGTTGTAATCTTCCTTGGTTAGCATTGGATTCCCGATACGACCTGCAACAAAACAACTATAAGATTCAAGAACAGTTCCTAATAAAGACATATGACTTTTTGCAATTTCTACTGAATAGTCTTCATCATTCTCCAAATTCAGTATAATGTTGCACTGAAGCTTTTTGCCATTCTTTGTTGTTGAAATGTTCGGATCAAAAGATGGAAATGATGTGAAACTTGTTTGTTGTTTGATCCTGATGATGAACTTCCAGAAGAATTCTTGGCATTGTAAGCAGTTTCTATTTTTGGAGGTAAATTTGTAGGCTTCTCATTCACCCCTGCTTTGTAATACAACCCAATATCTTGTTCACCATCGAAATCTTTCATTCGAATAATCTTTCGTTGCTCCATCTCTTGAGCTTCCAACTTCTCAATGAACTTGCTGAGTGTCAAACTGCTAAAACCTTTCTTGTTTCTAAGCATCATGAGATATGTGCCCCAAGTCTCGTGTGGCAATGCATCAGCAAGCTTTTCGATCAACTCTTCATTGTCTTTCTCGATGCTCAATCTCTTCATGTTTGCTAGCAGATTGCAATATCTTTCAATAATTTGTCTTGTGCTTTCATTCTTCAAACCACGAAACAGATCGAACTCTTTCTTCAGAAGTGACTTCTTGTTCTTTATCATTTCTTGACTACCAACAAAATTTGATCTTAAAGCTTTCCAAATCGAGTAGGAAGTTCCATTATGTTGCAATAACACTAAGATGTCTTCCTTCACAGCTTGTTGTAGAAGACTTAGCATCATTTTCTCATCTTTGTATTTCTTTCTAGCATCGGCGCTTAGATCTTTAATCGGAACCACTTCTTCATCATCATTCGTCGGTCGAATGTATTTTGTCTCGACACATTCCCACGCATCCAAGTAGTTGGCTTGCACCCAGTTTTCGAACCGTCCTTCCCAACCCTTATATTCCTCAATGTTCATGAGCTTAGGTGGTTTTTGCATTGTTCCCGTTTCATTTTCGAGCATTGTGTTCTGTGCAATAGTGATCGGGGTAACTGGAGTAGTGAATGCGTTGTAGAATTCCTCGTCCATTTTCAGATTTTTAACAATGTACACAACTATCCTTTTGAGCGAAATCAGGACACTTGGATGTCCTTAAAAGCGAAATCAGATTGTTGAGATGTTCACAAAAGCGAAACAATGTTGTTGATGACCTTATCAGCGAAATCACTATGTTCAAATAAACGAAATCCCAATATCGTGACACAAGAGCGAAACCTTATGAGCGAAACCAAGTGTTCACAAAAGCTAAACCTTATGAGCGAAACCAAGTGTTCACAAAAGCGAAACCCCTGGTATTGTTCACTGAAGCGAAACCTGTATGTTCAAATGAGCGAAACCTTCTGATATTGTGACACAAGAGCGAAATATGATGGTCCGAATGAGCGAAAACTTTTGATTTGGTGACACAAGAGCGAAATATGATGGTCCAAATGAGCGAAACCCCTGATTTTGTGTAGCTATGAACGAAACTAGTATGGTCACAAGAGCGAAATCATGGGATGTCCGTAAAAGCGAAACCAATTCGGAAGTTAATTTGACCTATTTTTAGTCCGAATTTCAATGCTAAACTCTCAGGGATTTGTCTATATCCAATAATACACAGTCTGCGAAATTTTGATTCAATTTTGACCAGTAAAACTTCCTGAATTGATGAAAGAAGATGTAGAAGAAAGAAATTTCGATGAAATCCAGCTATTCTCTGCAGAACTCCTCCTCCTGAAGCTCTGATACCACTTATAGGATCGTGTTTCGACCCGAACGAGTCGTTCAGAGGAGTTTTGATCAGATACAGGTGCGGAAAACAAGTATCTGACTTAGAAACGGCTAGCAAATCACTTTTAACACCTTGTTGTATTGATTTCTGACAAATTACATCCAAATCTCACACCGGTAGCACTTCGGTAGAGAATCCAAGAACTGTTACAATGATTTCGCTTATGTGACCTATATATAGAGAATGAGGTTTCGCTCCAAGGGACATGCCGTATGAGCGAAACCACCAACTGACATATAAGCGAAACCCCTACCTATGTTCTTATAAGCGAAACCCTAACCTAGAATACATACAATTTCCAATTTTCTCGTAAAACATGCCCTAATCTAACACTCTAAGACTAAGACTCGATACAAGACGAAGTCGACAGATGTAGTGCACCAACAAAGAGTCTCGCTTTATTTAATATTAAACATTGTCTTAAAGTTAAACAAGCAAGTTAAACATAGTCTATCATTGTTATTAAGTCACTAAGGCCTCGTCAAGTCCTATGTGAGCATGCATCCTAGCAATCAACATCGTTCAACAACACCTGAAACATATGTGAAAACAAAGTCAGCAAAGAAATGCTGGCGAGTACATAGGGTTTTGAGAGTGTCGGATTCATGGCTAGTTTACATGTTGCAATACTTAATTAAAAACCTTGTTTTGAAAAGTATCGTATTGCGGCATAACTAACCAACTCAAATCAAGTTGGTTATAGCGTATAAAATCTCGTAGCCATGATTCTTAACCCAAAACATTTATTTAATAAAGTCCCGTTAATAAAACTCGTATAGTTTATATCGTTTCGAAAACCTCGTTTGTGTGACATCGTTTCAAATTGTTTACCCAGATCGTTTAATTCGTTAAAAATCGCTTTAGTCGTTTAAATCATTCTCGTTTTAGATCGTGAAACTACTTTTGATTGTCTCGCTAATAACATCCAAACCTTCGTGACTCGACTATCTCGCCTATCGCTTCTCGCATTAATAAACCACCAAAGGGTAAATTAACAATCACAAATTCAGTCGCTACCCACCTAACCCACACATAACCATGGGTACAGTCTGATAAAGGGATTTGTCAGATCTTATGGTACCATAACCAAATACTGGTCGGTTCGGCCAAAATTAATGAATGTCATTCGTTATGTAACTACAACCAACAAGTTCGTTCACATTATCGAAATCGTTATTAGTTTAGTATAAACCATCGTAATCGTTTTTGAAATCATCGTTAAAATATCGAAATCATTTTGATAGATATGAATCACCCCAAAACAATTGAAAACAGTAAAAGAGGGGATCTATGTACTCACCTTTGGGTGCGTTTTTATATGTTAACACAATCCCTCAATTTATTCGTCCTAAATTAAATAAGAATGATTTAATAATAAAAAACTCACAAAAATACCAAAGTTTCTCCGATACTTAGAATTTTCACATAACTTTGAGTTTTCTCGAAAAGTTATTATTTTTTATTATTTTGGTGTATTTGTATATATACATTTACTCAAGCGTAATACAGATAATCTCGTCAACACTAGCACATCATCATACACATATTGTAAAACACATAGCACATTGTAACACATAAAATTTACTTATGAACAGCCCATTCTAGTTATGTCGAAAAGCACTTATTTTAGCGATTCGGTAACATTTTTGGGCGTCGGAAGTCACGTATGACTAACCAAAAACCAAGTAAACTTAATATAAGTTAAATTACATATTTTTATAGAAAAAAATATCAGTTTGGTTACTGATCTAAAACAATTTAATAAAAATCCTCTGAAAAGGCGATTTTTGACCGTTTTACCGCATAGTTTTGCATCAAACGTTACCCGAACCTTCCCAAATCGAAACGACTTGAAATTTTGACACAACCCATGTTATTTACTGAATAAAATAATGGTTATACTCATGATAGTGCAGGTCTTAAACAAAGCACATAAATCATGCAAATTTCACATAATTTACCACTTTTTAAGCTATATGTACAACATGCAAAGCTAGTAAACCTATGTTAAAGTTTCATGCCACTATAATACATCAAATAAGGTCATTTTTAGTGTTTATAATCTGTTCAAATTCAGTTTTGTCATACAACCATTTTTTTATCACTTCTTGAGCTTTAAATCAACATATTTTCACATGTACAAGTGCCTAAAGCATACTATCATAACATCATCATTTTATGTTAATCTAAATGCATCAAATACATGATATATTCAGGTTTATTTGCTGATGTATGTAAGAATTTAACATATTATTCATAGATCATCAATCACTTGCATTTAGACTATTTTTCAAGAACATGTAACAACATAAACAAGTATTTAACAAAAAATCAAACTTCAAGACTCATACACACACATATATATGTACGGTTACACATACATATATATACACCACCATTTTTGTTTGTTTCAAGACCCATTTCATTTTAAATTTCAAGTTTAGTGAAAATCCCAAGATTCAAGAGAAACTTCAAATCATCAAGAACAACCAAGAATCTAAAGTATGATTTAAACATAAATGTTATACCTTCAAGATTCAAGTGGGTTGTGGGATGAGTTTTTGATGATAGGAAGCTTAAAATTACTTGAATGCACCTTGGAAACCCCTTTAGATCTTCACACCAACTTGAAGGTTGCTAGAAATGAGCTTGAATTATGAAGAACAAGATTACAAAGTGAAGATGGAGGTGATGTTGGGTGCTTACGGTTTGAAGGGAGAGAGAAGAAGGAAGGTTGAGTGTTGTAGGAGTGAGAATGATCTTGGAAAGATTAAGTAGAAGATATAAGGAGATATAGGGCTAACATGAACATACAAGTGTCATACAAGATCAAATGAAATATTGAAAGATCTAGGCAAAAATCTTGGTGGGGTCCAACATATATATAACCGTAACATATATGGGGAGGGGGGGTATGTGTAAATTTTTTTATATAAATATGCTATATGTAGGCTAAAACGGGTGTTTAACTGGATACCGGGTATTTTATCTAGCGTTTAAATCCCGGTTTATGGCGTTCTAAATTATTTTTTTTATTCTATAAAAATAAACTCGCCAAAATATTACTGAAATAAATTTTAGTTGCCAGGACTGGCTGCGTTGTCTGCGTTTTGCAGTAGAAGCACTGTGTCGCGCAAAACACGCGGTACGCGCTTAAACTTGAAAAATACCGCTTTTAAGCGTTTTAATTTATTTTTCAGCATGGACCTGATTAAAAGTAAAATTTTAAATCATAACAGAATATTTTTGGGATTTAAATATTATCCGGGCGGTCACCAATGTTCGTTTCGCAGTTTTGTAGTAAATAGTCCTTTAGTTCAAATAAACATGTTTTTGCCATACCGAATCCTTCGAAACTTATTTCTAAGTTATGTAAAGGATATTTAAGGTATGTTTGGCTTATGTCACTTTTCCGGAGTGTTTGTCGCATTAAACTGACTGTGTTTATGCACAAGTTTGCGTATAACCTTCCAGAAAGTGATTTAAAGCTTGAAATCGGAATCGAATCAAATTGTAAAATCATCAAACACAATAACACATATAATAACACCAAAGCACATTTTTTATTGATAACCAACATTGTTTTACATTATGCGATGCTTACAGAACACAGTTGTCACAGTCTCCCCTACTTTAGGAAATTTCGTCCCGAAATTTTATTTAGAGGAAACTTGTGAAAACTTGAAACATGAAGTCGAAAAGATAAAACAACACTGGTTAGAGTTCCGAACTTCTAGTAACTTTAAATAACATTATGCTTGCAATGTAAGAGTGACACTTATATACAAGTATATGAAGCGCCATTGGTGCGTCCACCGTACCTCCATTACATTGTTCACGTTTCGTTATTGTTGTCACTATTGGTTCTTACACATGATAAATCTTACTGTGGTTTCCGTGCACTGAATTTTTATAATTATGTACGCGTCCATAATTACGTAATTCCTTGCATAGTTCACACAGTGCATTTAATAATGTGTAGGGGAAAACCAAATGAATGAACCTGTGATGAGTGTGACTGGACCACCATAGGGTGCTTTCAGCTATATCGTCACATGCCACTCCTAACCAGATTCTGAATCAATCTTTAACTAGACCACTCAAGGGTCTCTTTTCGAATCATGGAATGGTACTATATAACCCAAGGGTCTTAACTACCACGTAGAAGCCCGTTAAGGATTTAAGGTAGTACCTTTTGAATATCCTACTATGAATCCCTGATATGAAGATATGGAAGATTCTATGAGGATTTGGATAACGAAAATCGGATCACACAAATACATAGAGGAGAACACATAAACACATAATCACATAATAGCATAATTGTTTAATTTGACCTTTAATTTGTTATCTTTGGACACGGGTATTTAAAGCATACCAGGAATCCAATCCGTGGATTTCATCTGGCACTTTAAATATTTTCAAGAATCTAACTATGAAGATAGGAAGATCTTAATAGGAATTCGGTTTGTCCTTATTGAGTCGTAATGTCCATATTAAGGTGTACAAGGAATCCAATCAGGGCTCCGATTTGGGCGATAATCATCCACAAGGATTCTTAAAATAGAGCAACCCATCACCCTTTCGTTTCGAGTTTAAGCTCGTGTTGAAGTGGTAGGTCATATTTCAATAAGTCTTCGTTTACACGAAATCGTTGTTCTTGAAGGACACGAGATTGAATATCAGATAGAGTTTGAACAGAATGAAGCTTGACTCGCTCCTTTCGACCAAGCGCATCGGCTACGACATTCGCCTTACTAGGAAGGTAGCGAATCTCGAAATCATAATCGTTCAAGAGCTCAACCCATTGTCGCTGCCTCATGTTCAGCTCCTTCTGATTAAGAATGTGCTGGAGACCTTGGTGGTCTTG
The DNA here is from genome assembly GCA_030545235.1 of Helianthus tuberosus. Taxonomy (NCBI): domain Eukaryota; kingdom Viridiplantae; phylum Streptophyta; class Magnoliopsida; order Asterales; family Asteraceae; genus Helianthus; species Helianthus tuberosus. Next base: position 8,748,245 of record JARYGA010059765.1, read on the forward strand.
TGAAAACCACAAACTTCATTCCATAGAGGTAGTGTCTCCAGATTTTGAGTGCGAAAATCATAGCTCCTAATTCAAGATCATGAGTCGTATAGTTCTTCTCGTGAATTTTTTAGCTGTCTAGACGCATAAGCTATGACTTTACCTCGTTGCATAAGAACATAACTAAAGCCTAGATTCGACGCGTCACAAAGGATAATGAAATCATCGTTTCCATTGGGCAAGGACAAAACAGGAGCATCATATAGCTTCCGTTTCAGCGTTTGGAACACTTCTTCTTGCTTAGATCCCCACTCCAAAGGCTTATTATTCCGAGTCAAAGCAGTGAGTGGAACCGCAATCTTTGAGAAATTAGAAATGAATCGACGATAACAACCAGCAAGACCAAGAAATGATCGAATCTCTGTAGGTGTCGTCGGTGTATTCCAATCCTTAATAGCAGCTATTTGGATGGATCCACATGAATACCCTGCTTGTTGACTACATGACCCAAAAACTGAACTTCTTTAAGCCAAAATTCACACTTGGAGAATTTAGCGAAAAGTTTGTTCCTTCTTTTGGAGTTCCAATGTCAAACGTAGGGGTTATTCATGATCGGCTCGAGACTTTGAATAAATGAGAATATCGTCGATGAACACAATGATGAACTTGTCTAAATAAGGTTTACAGACCCTATTCATTAAGTCCATGAAGATAGCTGGGGCATTCGTCAAACCAAAAGGCATGACAATGAACTCGTAATGCCCATATCTTGTACGGAATACAGTTTTGTGAATATCTTCTTCGAGTACACGAAGTTGATGATACCCAGATCGTAGGCCGATCTTGAAAAAGCATGCAGCACCTTGCAACTGGTAGAAGAGATCATCAATTCTAGGTAGGGGATATCGATTTTTGATGGTAAGCTTATAAAGCTCACGATAATCGATACACATTCGAAAAGATCCATCTTTCTTTTTCATAAAGAGGACAGGAGCTCCCCAAGGCGAAAAACTCGGACGGATGAATCCTTTATCAGACAACTCTTGAAGTTGTTTCGATAACTCTTGCATCTCCGACGGTGCAAGATGATAAGGTTCTTTCGCAATTGGATTGGCATTGGGTACAAGATCAATATGAAACTCGACTTGACGAACTGAAGGTAAACCAGGCAGTTCATCAAGAAACACCACTAGATAAATCCGAACAATCGGGATATCCTGAATACTCTTATTCTTGTCTTTCTCCTTGGTGACATGTGCTAAGAAAGCAACATATCCTTTTCTTAAATCACTTTGGGTTTTTGTTTCTTAAAAGAAACGAGCGTTTAAGGTTCTTGGGGAGATCACAAGTGATCATAAAAAATGACAGAACCACATGAGTAGTTTGTCTTTGTGTTGACATCATAAGGTTGCATCAAACATTCATACAATTGTATTAGTTAAAAAATAAAAACCATAAATTTTTATTTATATAACAACCGCATTGTTCTTAAATGTTAAAAGATAACAACCAGAGGAAATTACAAAATACTAATCGTTCACTGCTACATCATTGATTGCCTCATTGATGTTAAACACTCGTCCACGTGCTGGATTCACATTGACGTTGACGTTCGCATTCGGGTTTGCATTAGCATTCGCGTTTGCATTCACCAGTCTTAGACAATTGTTGCGGAAGTGACCAAACTCTCCACAGTTGAAACATGAACCCGGTGGGAATCTCGCAACATTCCCCTAAACCGGAGCTTGAACCTGAGCAACCTGATTTTGTCCCAGACGACAATTATTGGCCAAATGCCCAAGTTTTCCACACGTTGTGCATTGCTTGCAAGCTTGTTGTGCAACGTGATGACCGTTGCAGCGTGCACAATGAGGTGCGGTACCAGCATATGCCTTCTTTGCAGGAGGCTGAGCTGCGGGTTCTGAGCAGTCTGTGCTGTAACGGCAAAATTCTGAGCATCCTTTCGCTTCCTCGATTTCTTCGATGACTCACCTTTCTTACCCTTGCCCTTATCCTTGTTCTTCTCAGAATCAGCCGACTTCTTCTTGTCCCCCTTATGGGTAAGTTTACCCTTTCTGACTTGCGACTCAGTCAGGGTAGCAGACAATTCGATTGCGTGACGGACGGTAGTAGGATTAACGCCGGTCACAATATCCTGAATGGAATCGGGTAAACCATCGATATATCTCTCGATTGCTTTCTCCATAGGGGTAACCATAGTGGGACACAACAGACTGAGTTCCTCAAAACGATCCGTATAGGCACGGTGTTCACCCCCATCTTGTTTTAGATCGTCAAAGTCTCGCTCCAAAGCCCGAATTTCGTGACGGGGACAAAATTCTTTCATTAATGAGAGCCCGGAGCTCTTCCCATGTTTGTACCAACGCCACTTCGGCACCTTTATCGCGCATAATACCATTCCACCAGGTAAGCGCTCACTTCTCAAACACGCTTGAAGCAAATTCAACCTTACGCGCATTCGGACACTGCACATGTCTGAACGTGCTCTTGATGCTCTCAAACCACTGCAGGAGCACAGTTGCTCCTTGCGACCTAGAAAACTTTAGAGGCTTAGCAGAATTGAAGCTCTTGAAGTTACACGGCGCATTGTTGTTGTTATTGTTGTTGTATATCTCGTGGACTTGGGTCCCAACGCCTGGAAGCACAGCAGCCACTTGCTGAGAGACTAGGGCTGCGATTTCTTCAATAGTGAAAGATTGTGCTTCACGTCGAGGAGGCATTGTCTAATAAGGAAACAAAAGAAACGAGTGAGGTTGAAAAGCAAAAGAGGTATTGGAAATATCTTCAAAACACCAGAAAGGCGATCATTTGGTCGTTACCTCGAACAAACAAATGACATGGAGTGACTAATCAAAGTAAATTGGTCAATATAGTGTACCGCCGAAGACATGCTCACCTATAAGTGAACACTCACCCCAAGAGTTCCCAGGTAAGAGTGACTGGTCCGATGTTGCGGATTTGTACGAACACTCTAGCCTTAGAAAGAAAACTCAGGGTACAGGCATTCACTCTTCCAGTTTGCACGTGTTCACACTATTTAGACCCAAACTTTGACGAGATTTGAAAACTTAAAGGGTTCGAAACCTTACAATAACTCATCCTAGAACAGATGATTGGTTTTCAAAGCGGATTCAAAATTTGTGTTCTTGTTGTGGTTATCACCTAAGGATAGGTGACGGTATTGTTTTATGACTAAACGCAAGTAAACTCGCATTAGGGTATTACTAATAACCTAATTCCCTATAACCATGAGCTCTGATACCAACTTTTTTGTCACACCCCGACCACGTAAAACAACAAATCGTGGCGGAAACGTCGGGGAGTGCTGTAATAGAATCATTGTTACGAAACCATAGATACAAAAGAGTCTCATTTTATTTAATATTAAACATTGTCTTAAAGTTAAACAAGCAAGTTAAACATAGTCTATCATTGTTATTAAGTCACTAAGGCCTCGTCAAGTCCTATGTGAGCATGCATCCTAGCAATCAACATCGTTCAACAACACCTGAAACATATGTGAAAACAAAGTTAGCAAAGAAATGCTGGCGAGTACATAGGGTTTTGAGAGTGTCGGATTCATGGCTAGTTTACATGTTGCAATACTTAATTAAAAACCTTGTTTTGAAAAGTATCGTATTGCGGCATAACTAACCAACTCAAATCAAGTTGGTTATAGCGTATAAAATCTCGTAGCCATGATTCTTAACCCAAAACATTTATTTAATAAAGTCCCGTTAATAAAACTCGTATAGTTTATATCGTTTCGAAAACCTCGTTTGTGTGACATCGTTTCAAATTGTTTACCCAAATCGTTTAATTCGTTAAAAATCGCTTTAGTCGTTTAAATCATTCTCGTTTTAGATCGTGAAACTATTTTTGATTGTCTCGCTAATAACATCCAAACCTTCGTGACTCGACTATCTCACCTATCGCTTCTCGCATTAATAAACCACCAAAGGGTAAATTAACAATCACAGATTCAGTCGCTACCCACCTAACCCACACATAACCATGGGTGCAGTCTGATAACGGGATTTGTCAGATCCTATGGTACCATAACCTAATACTGGTCGGTTCGGCCAAAATTAACGAATGTCATTCGCTATGTAACTACAACCAACAAGTTCGTTCACATTATCGAAATCGTTATTAGTTTAGTATAAACCATCGTAATCGTTTTTGAAATCATCGTTAAAATATCGAAATCATTTTGATACATATGAATCACCCCAAAACAATTGAAAACAGTAAAAGAGGGGATCTATGTACTCACCTTTGGGTGCGTTTTTATATGTTAACACAATCCCTCAATTTATTCGTCCTAAATTAAATAAGAATGATTTAATAATCAAAAACTCACAAAAATACCAAAGTTTCTCCGATACTTAGAATTTTCACATAACTTTGAGTTTTCTCGAAAAGTTATTATTTTTTATTATTTTGGTGTATTTGTATATATACATTTACTCAAGTGTAATACATATAATCTCGTCAACACTAGCACATCATCATACACATATTGTAAAACACATAGCACATTGTAACACATAAAATTTACTTATGAACAGCCCATTCTAGTTATGTCGAAAAGCACTTATTTTAGCGATTCGGTAACATTTTTGGGCGTCGGAAGTCACGTATGACTAACCAAAAACCAAGTAAACATAATATAAGTTAAATTACATATTTTTATAGCAAAAATATCAGTTTGGTTACTGATCTAAAACAATTTAATAAAAATCTCCGAAAAGGCGATTTTTGACCGTTTTACCGTATAGTTTTGCATCAAACGTTACCCGAACCTTCCCAAATCGAAACGACTTGAAATTTTGACACAACCCATGTTATTTACTGAATAAAATAATGGTTATACTCATGATAGTGCAGGTCTTAAACAAAGCACATAAATCATGCAAATTTCACATAATTTACCACTTTTTAAGCTATATGTACAACATGCAAAGCTAGTAAACCTATGTTAAAGTTTCATGCCACTATAATACATCAAATAAGGTCATTTTTCAGTGCTTATAATCTGTTCAAATTCAGTTTTGTCATACAACCATTTTTTTATCACTTCTTGAGCTTTAAATCAACATATTTTCACATGTACAAGTGCCTAAAGCATACTATCATAACATCATCATTTTATGTTAATCTAAATGCATCAAATACATGATATATTCAGGTTTATTTGCTGATGTATGTAAGCATTTAACATATTATTCATAGATCATCAATCACTTGCATTTAGACTATTTTTCAAGAACATGTAACAACATAAACAAGTATTTAACAAAAAATCAAACTTCAAGACTCATACACACACATATATATGTACGGTTACACATACATATATATATATACACCACCATTTTTGTTTGTTTCAAGACCCATTTCATTTTAAATTTCAAGTTTAGTGAAAATCCCAAGATTCAAGAGAAACTTCAAATCATCAAGAACAACCAAGAATCTAAAGTATGATTTAAACATAAATGTTATACCTTCAAGATTCAAGTGGGTTGTGGGATGAGATTTTGATGATAGGAAGCTTGAAATTACTTGAATGCACCTTGGAAACCCCTTTAGATCTTCACACCAACTTGAAGGTTGCTAGAAATGAGCTTGAATTATGAAGAACAAGATTGCAAAGTGAAGATGGAGGTGATGTTGGGTGCTTACGGTTTGAAGGGAGAGAGAAGAAGGAAGGTTGAGTGTTGTGGGAGTGAGAATGATCTTGGAAAGATTAAGTAGAAGATATAAGGAGATATGGGGCTAGCATGCACATACAAGTGTCATACAAGATCAAATGAAATATTGAAAGATCTAGGCAAAAATCTTGGTGGGGTCCAACATATATATAACCGTAACATATATGGGGAGGGGGGTATGTGTAAATTGTTTTATATAAATATGCTATATGTAGGCTAAAACGGGTGTTTAGCTGGATACCGGGTATTTTATCTAGCATTTAAATCCCGGTTTATGGCGTTCTAAATTATTTTTATTATTCTATAAAAATAATCTCGCAAAAATATTACTGAAATAAATTTCAGTTGCCAGGACTGGCTGCGTTGTCTGCGTTTTGCAATAGAAGCACTGTGTCGCGCAGAAACACGCGCTACGCGCTTAAACTTGAAAAATAGCGCGTTTAAGCGTTTTAATTTATTTTTCAACATGGACCTGATTAAAAATAAAATTTTAAATCATAACAGAATATTTTTGGGATTTAAATATTATCCGGGCGGTCACCAATGTTCGTTTCGTAGTTTTGTCGTAAATAGTCCTTTAGTTCAAATAAACATGTTTTTGCCATACCGAATCCTCCGAAACTTATTTCTAAGTTATGTAAAGGATATTTAAGGTATGTTTGGCTTATGTCACTTTTCCGGAGTGTTTGTCGCGTTAAACTGACTGTGTTTATGCACCAGTTTGCGTATAACCTTCCAGAAAGTGATTTAAAGCTTGAAATCGGAATAGAATCAAATTGTAAAATCATCAAACACAATAACACATATAATAACACCAAAGCACATTGTTTTATTGATAACCAACATTGTTTTACATTATACGATGCTTACAGAACACAGTTGTCATAATTTACAAGTGGACGAAACATTACACTTCATGGAGAAGCCTGTCGAGATCATGGGCCGAGAAACCAAGGTACTCCGACACTCACGCATTCCCATTGTGAAGGTTCGCTGGGAAGGCAAATGTGGCACCGAGTTCACCTGGGAACTCGAAAGTGACATGAAGGCGAGTATCCGCAACTGTTTGTTACGCCTGCTTCTTAAATTTCGGGACGAAATTTCCTAAAGTAGGGGAGGTTGTAACAACCCGACTTTTTGAAGTCAAAGTACAAGTCAAAGTAAAAGGAAGAAAAGATTGCTAATTGCGATATGTCACTCCTTGCTTAATTATTGATTGTACTCTTTGACTTATAATCGATATTCTATTTTAATTCGCTTTAGTTGTATTATGTGGAGTACTTGTTAATAAATCACTATTTAATCGTTGTTTAATCGCTAATTGACTTATCGCCAATCGCATCGCTATCGCATCGCAACTCGAGTTATAGGTTATGGGTATTGTTTTACGTGTGTGTGCTATTATGTGTTACTTGTGCATGTTATGTTTATGTTGAGGTGATTAATCGCAAAGCGCAATCGTGTAGGATCGTGAAACGACCTAACGAGTAGATCAGAAGAGTGCTCAGACAGAATCAGAGGCAGAATTCATTGATTCTGTCTTTGTTTAGCTTGTATAACACTCGAATCACTATTAAGTGTCTCTTGTATTGCTCAAAACACGTTTACAGACTTGGAGACACTTCGACAGAGCTTCGCCGTCGGAAACAAGAATAATACAACTAATTTCGCTTGTATGGTATTTATAGGCAAGTGATTCCGCTTGAACATTCTCAAGCGGAATTACCTTTCAAGCGAAATCACCTGAAACAGAATAACTTTCTGATTCCGTTTGAAGCGACCTGCTGATTCCGCTTGAAATGACCATGTGTCATTTCAAACGGAATTACCTATAAAATCCCATTTCTCGTTTTTCGTGTCCTGATCTATCAGTTCTAATCTAAGACTCGAACGAAGATGAAGTCGACAGACAACTGCACCAACAGACTCCCCCTTGAATGTTGACGGAATCTTCAGTGAGAGTCTTCATCATAACGACTCTTCAATCTTGATCGGTCTTCTTTCTTTCTTAGCATGTACCAGGATCTTCTCTTTGGCTCTAACCTCGTCAGACTCCCCCTTTCTTCATGCTAGGATCGCTGTCTGGAATTAGCTATCACCTTGAGATCAAACCCTGACTTAAACTCTGTTTAAGCTCATCTCCTGCACACATTTTCTCATCAAACATAAGTTTTCACTTAAATCAATAAGAAAAACTTACTGGTAGAAATCATTCAATCATAATAGTTACATCAAGTTCAAATTAATGACCTTGATTAACTAATCTAACTTCTTTCTCAAATCAAAAATTTCAATTCAACACACACACTCCCAAACCAGTTCATCTTGTTTAGCACTTGGAATTTCAAAAATCAGCTCTTCAACATCAGTTGTCGAAAATCTTTTTGGATTTTTCAAAACTTTATGCTAAAACAAACTAAAAATCTTTTTGGATTTTATGAATGAAATGCAACGCAGTAAAGAAATATTTACGAACAATATTTTGTGAGTTCGTGTAAGAGGATCATATCAGTTTATGTGACCAATCACTAGCACCGTTAAGCTTTAAATATTTACAGTTCTAAACGATTCACGTAGATTGACGATATTGTTGTCCAATTAAACTCAATCTAAACACTTTCGAAATGCTTACCGATACGTTAAGGTATATTAATTTTGCACTAAGTTCTTATGGACCCCACAATCTCATCATATCCCCTCATCATGCAATACACTGACTCAAGTAATGCCTTTAAACTTTTATCAACTGTGATTTGTGCGAAAACAACTCAGAATGTTTAAACATTAACAATCAGGTCGATACTTCCGTATACGCAGAGAAAGTCCAATGTTTAAACAAAATAAGAAAAATAAAAATAACTTGAAGTTGTTTAGGCTTTAACCACTAGGTCGATACTTCCGTATACGCAGAGGAGGTCCAAAGCTTAAACGAAACACCAAAGAAAATAAAGCAGAACGTTTAGGCAATAACATCCAGGTCGATACTCACGTATACGCAGAGGATGTCCAATGCTTAAACAAAATAAAGAAATCAAACAAGTTTAAATCTTTGCAAAATAAAATGCACAATCACAGCGACTTTTTAGCAAAGTTGTGAAAGTTCACAAACTTAACCAGTTTTATGTCTTTCGACAATCAGCGATTACTGAGTAGGCACATAATCAAGAAGGACAAAACTAAGTACTATGCCTTCAACCATGTTTCCCACTAGAACTAGGCTTTTTCATTTAGGTTTGTATCGTTATCGCAAATCTACTAGTCTAGCTGAGTCTACCGTCACATCTTTAGCAAGATCGTTTATCACATTTTATCATTCCATTTCTTTAGCATGCTGTGACAGTCTAACTGATCTACTATCATTTCCTCTTTTTCACAACAAAACTCATTTTTGCATTTTTCATTGTTTTTGAAATTTTCAAATTTTCAAATTTTTTTAAAATTTTTACTCCCCCTAAAATCAAAATATGTCTCAATTTTGATTTTCTGGGAAAATTTGAAAACAAACTGTACAAGGAAAGCATGACAACATGATGAGAATTACTTCAATTCTCCATTCACTTGACTTAAACAATCAGAACTCCCCCTGTCAACAAAACATTTTCCCATAGTGATTTCAAAATACTTAAGTTTGTTTTAATCAAAATGGTTTTTCTGGAAAATAAGTTTTGTTGATTTTAAACCATTTGTAGGTTAGGGGTTACACTCATCATCTCGTTCTTCTTTAATCACTTATCAAGATTTGACTTATCCCAATTTTCTCAACATAATCATGTGTAGAAAATCAAATACAACTTAATGTCCCTGATTTACCACTTGTAAGTCGAAATATCACCGAAGTGAATTTCTCAAGAAATATGTCGATTCCTGTTCCACTCTTACCAACCTGGGAGCTCCGGCAAGTCAGATTTTTCATTTAAACAGATTCACCCAAGCCTGACGATCCTTGGGTGTTTTTGAATTCTTGTTCAACAATGGTGGAAAATTTGCATCATCCATTGTTAGACCAGAATTCTCATTTTTTACCTCAACACGTGGCTCTTCTGGCTTTACCACACCAGATTTATCGCCTGAACGTGGTTTGTCTGACTTTGATGAGTCAGATTCATCGCCAAAACGTGGCTCCTTTGTTTCTGAAGAAACAAATTCATCGCCAGATTTGTTAATCTCTTGATTAACTGCCTTCTCTTTCTTTTTCTTTACTCTCTCCTCTGTCCTCAGATTTGTATCTGATGAATTCGTTTTACTTGATTTGTTATTCTTTGGTGAGAAAGATGATTTATCAGAACTTTTATCTGTTTTACCAGTTGTATCCGATGACAAAATCCTTTCGAGATACTCTCTCACTTTCTTCCTCTTTTTCCTCAGTCTGTCTTTCTGTTGGATCTGAGTTTGTTTTTGATTGTATTTTCGTTTGAAATTAAGATGAAAATGAAAGAGTTGTGCAACGGAATTATGATGAAAACAAACTTTGCATACAATCAAACGAGAGTAATACTTTAATCAAACATCTTTTCACAATGAATCAAAAGATTGAATTTGTTTCAACAACGATTACAATGATTGATGAATGAATGCAAACTCCCCCTCAGCCAGAGCTCAGTAGTTTGTTCGTGCAAAGAAGACGATGTTGCAAAAGAGCTAATAGAACAGTACAAAGTACTGAACTATTTATAGGCACTTGCAAACCACTGAGCATCTTAGCTGACGTCACCATGAAAGTGACATCTAACCTCCTAACAAACTCTAACCACTGATCAATACAAACACTGATGTACTAACTACTGCTATTACAATTCATTACATAAAAGACACTTAAACAGCTGCTGCATCCTTCCACTGCTGTGAACCCAACAGTGCTTGTCCGGATCAGCAGTACTGGACTCAAGGCAGTAGATTGAATCAGCAGAGCTTTGTTCTTCCATCAGTCTTTGACATTGGGCAGTAAATGCAAGGCAGCAGTTGTAGGTCAGCACTTAGTAAGATCAGCAGATAGGAGGTCAGCAGATATGAAACCACTTTCAAGGGGAGAGATTTGTATGAACCAACTGTAATCGTCTGCTTATTCTGGATCCACTGCTCTGATCCAGTTTTGGCTTTAATTATCTGTTCCTCTGATAGAGTTCAATCCCAACAATCTCCCCCTGGAACAGATAATGCCAAAACTCTTCATTATTTGTGGAAATCTTTATTGCCTCATCAACAGTTCCCTTATCTGACCTTTAAATTGTAATTCAAAGTCTAGGGCATCTGTATCTTCATCATCCCTGCTAAGTGGAAGATCAAGGAGATCCTGCAAATCTTCAAGAATCAGGCCAAGAGCTTGTTCCCTTGATATTTTCTCCACTTCTCCACCAGACCTGAGCAAAGTCAATACGCAGGTCTGTTTGTCAGTTTCCTACATTTGTATTTTTGAGCCTGGTGGGTTTCTTGGGAGATGTTTATTTGCAGAAGTATTTGGTGAGGCTGGCCTGTTCATGACTGGCTGAGCAGCACTTGTAGATTGTTCCAATTCAAGATCTTCTTTTATCATTACTTTCGTGCCTGCTTTTACAATGGCATCTCCAGCTAATAGATCTTGAATTGTTTCCATACTAAACTGGTTTTTGCTCCTTCTTTTGTAGATGGCAGCACCAGCTGGAGCAGTGGTTCTTTTGACTTGCAGATTTGGTGGTCTTTTAGAAACCTCTGCTTTAGAATAGTCAGGCTTTTGAGGAACATTTGGGTCTTTCTTTCTTAGTTCCTCCAACCTTTTGTAGGTGGCCCTGACTACATCTTCTTTCCATCTGGCAATTTGTCTTTTGTTTCCATATTCAGCAGCAACCAGTTCCTCTTTCATTCTTTGCAGTTCTACCTGTTTGTCAGGTACATTCTTTCTAAACTTTGCCCAGTCAGGAGGAGTGTGAGTGACCTTCCTTTTTATCATGTCTTGAATTCTTGCAGCTTCATCTTCAAGCTCAGGAACAGTCCACTCTTTGTACATGTATCTCTCTCCTTTATACTTTTTGTGATCCATGATGCTTTCAATGTAGTCTTTCTTCAAAGTTTCAGCTGCTCTTTCTGAAATTTGTTGACTGACATTTTTTGCAAATTGTTCTAGGGATCTGACTTGTGTGAGCAGATATTGATAATTTCTTGAAATTTCTTTGTCAGATTTCCCTTGTGTGTTTCTTTTTGAGATATCCTCTGCTTGCTTGGCCTTGATTTCCAAATATTCATCAACATTTTTAGGCCAGCGATATCCCTTTATTGATGGCAAACTCCTTTTGGCAGGGTCATCCTCATAGTAAAAGGATTTTATTTCATCTCTAACAGCTGCTAGTTCAAGAGGAAATTGAACACCTGCAGGAGGTAAGGGCTTGTACATTGGAACTGAAGAGAGAGGAACAGGTTTTGGTGTTGTGACAAGAGCTGAAGATTTTGAAGATGTTTGTGGTGGTGAAGTGTCATCATCTTTGAGAATTAGCCTTCTCCTTTTTGTTTGAGGAGGGGCTGATGATGTTTTGGATGGAACAGTGGTGGTGGATGTAGTGGCAGTGGTTTGTGATTGACTAACAGTTGTTGAAACAACTGGTGTTTCAACCACTGTTGTCATTACAGCAGATGTTGTAACAACCACTGTCTTCTTCTTTTTGGCAGGAGGTGATTTTGTTTTTGGTGGTAATGGTGATAAAGCAGTGGATTTGGTGTATTTTGAAATGGTGTGTGTTGAAGTGAGGACAGACGTTGAAACTACTGAGGTACCAGCAGTAGTTGATACAGCAGGAGTTACAACAGCTGTTTGGGTGGAGGTTTGATGCTGATGACTTTTGGATGGTGGTTTTGGAATATGCTTTGGAATTCTGGATGAGGTGGACTTAGGCTTCCTTTTTGTCTTAGGATTTTTAGTATCCTTTGAACCAGAATAACCCTGCTCATACAGCTCCATGAAAGCTCTTTTCTCCTCATTCCACCTTGAAATATCCTTTGCCATTCTATCTCTTTTTACACTTGCTACTCCTTCATCAAGTGCTTCTTGAGTAGCATCAACCTTCTGACTACCATCTGGCACAGGAATTTTTCTGGTCATAGCATCCTTTTCAGGTTCAATGTAGAGACCATCATCTATTCCTTTCTTCTTCCACTCCTGAATTTTCTCCCTCTTTTTGGCATTATCGTCTGGGAGTTGATCAATGAAAAGTACTGTTGGAGGAGCAGTGCCAGTGGTTTGCAAAAGCTGAGTTTTGAGAGCCTTCAGATCATCCTGAGTGTTCTTAAACCTTGACTCCATTGCATTTCGCAGCTGTTGGACATGTTTTTCATGTTGCTGATCTGCTAGTTTTGCTTGTTGATGGAGAAAAGGTTGAAATAAATCCCAGAGCTCATTTGTAGCAGGTGCCCTTTGTGGAGCAGGTGCTTGAGGTGGAATAGCAGTTGATTGTACCTTTTGTACTTGTAACACCTGTTGTAGCATATCTTTGAGTTCTGCAACAGAGTTATCAAGTTTTTCAATGCGATCCGTCAATTTCTGGTACTTTAAATCATCACCCAAGTGAATGAGATCATCTGATTTCCCACTAGCAGTGGTTTTATCAGTGGTAGATGTAGGGAGTATACTCCAAACATTAACCACTGATGCCCCTTTTTCTTGGTACTGGGGTCTTCTTCCTTTAACACTTGACAACCTTTTGATGTTGCCAGTAGGATAAATAAATTCACTGGTGGTTGGCAGAGGTGCTATAAAAGGAATTGCCTCCAAGGAAGTCTTATTAATGTAACCACTGTCCAACTGTAAACCAGTGGGTTCAACAGTTGTAGTGGCTGCTTCACTTGGACTACCACCAAGAGTTACTTGTAACTCAAGGGGTCTAACCTCCTCAGGTTGTGTTGGTGGGTTAGCAGAGATTGATACATCAGACCCAGTTAGTTGTTGAGGTATATTCTCTTTGATAGGTGATTGAGAAGGACTGGTTAATGCCTGGTTCAAATCAATTGCATCCAACAGCAGTTTAGTTGGTGGGGGAATTGTGGATGTGAAGGGTGGTGTAGAAAGTGGATTTGCCCCGGGTATTGAGCTGTGGATGATAGAAACGAGTGTTTCCAGAGCATCATGATGTGGAGACCCTATTTGTACAACCTGTTCTTTTTGTGAAGAAGCAGGAGGAGTTTCGGTTATGGGTTGAGATATTTGTACCAACTGCTGTGAGGAAGTAGCAGCAGTGGTTTCTTGTGACTTTTGTGTTGTCACTGGCAGAAGCTCTGGTATCTCATCCTCCAGAGATGCCTTTTTGATGGTTTTTGGGGGGTTTTTGTGTTTTTCTTTTTGTTGGCTTTTTGGTGATTTTAGGTGTGGGTTTCAAAACAGTTGTGATGCTGCTTTGATCACTTTGAGCAGTGGGCTCAGCAGCAGATACCTGAGAAGCAGTTGTAACTGCTAAAATCTGCTCAGGCACCTCTGCTTGTGTTTTGCAAGGTGCTAACATTCTTGAAAAAGTTTCAGTTGTTAAACTGTTTATTTGAGTAGAATCACCTTGGTTTATTACAGCTAAATCATCCTTACTGAATTTCTTTGCAAAATAGTAACTTAAAAACCTTGGAAACAGTAAGAATGATTTTGTTTCAACATTATTAACCAAATCTTTAAAAATTTCCCGAGAATAGTTAAAATTTTCTCCTTGAAGAATTGCATATCCCAGATTTTGAATCTTTAAAGGGATTTCATTGAAAGAAGTGGTTTTGTTTGAAACACATAGTAGGAGGGTATGAAATAAAAATCTGGTTGTAGAAGGAAAATAACCTTTTTGTAAGGTAAGTTTCTTCATCATTGTGGCTTCATACCCTCTCTCAATAAAGTCAGTTTGCAACTCGTTTTTAGTGAAAGAAATTTTACCTTCTTGATCATCGAGTTGAAAGACCTCTGAAATGGATTGTGGCGTGATTTGGACAGCTTTACCCTTTATAGAAGAGTGTATGGTGGTTGCAGTGTCTCCTTGTTTTTCAAGGGTTGCATTCTTCCAAAACTCCCTTTGGGTTTCCAAATAGATTGGTGCATCGACAGTGAACAAAGTTTTGTACTTTGATTTTGCCATGGTGTCAATGATGGAATCGAAAACATTTGTGGTTCCTGGTTTTGTGAGAAGACCCAGGAGATTGTGAGATGGTTTATGTGGAATTTCAGTGGAGATTGCCTTTTGAGAGGCTGTTTTCGAAGATGATTTGGAGGAGGGTTTTGAAGATGACTTCGATTTTGTCATTTTGAAGATGAATGATCGAAGAAATTTGTGAGAGATGAGAAGAAAAACTGCTTTGAGAAGAGAATTTTTAAGAATTCAATTCGACAGTAAAACCCTGTTTTGGTGGTGAATGAGGGATTTTATAGGGAAGAAAGTGAATGCTGAGGTGGCAGCCGTTACAAAAAGTCTGACCAATATGTACTGCCCACGTGACAACCCCTGGTGAAAGTGAAGGACAGTACTTTTGTGAAAGTGACTGATGAAGGCAGTGGTATGAAAGTAGTGGATGATTTTCACTATCAGTGGATAGCATATCAGTGGATAAGACACTGCTTTTGAACAACAGAGTTTATCAAATGGAATGAGAGAACAGGGGTTGACTTTCAGCAGTGGACAGACTTTTGAAGAAAAGCAGACTTTTGATCAATCAGTGGTTGATGGCAGACTTTTAAGGATTTAAATGAAAATTTCATTTTTAGCTATTTTTAAGGATGGAGTTTTGAATTTCTGAAAACATTTTGTTGCTTTTATTCATAGAAAAACAAGATGTTGCTTATTATTCCATGTTCAGCATCCTAATCCTAGAGACCAGACTTTCAAAAGTGGCAGTATCAAGTGCTTTTGTGAGCACATCAGCCAGCTGATCTTTAGTTGGGACTTGATGCAGAGAAATCAAACCTTTTTCATAGCAATCCCTCACAAAGTGATGTCTGATGTCGATGTGTTTGGTGGTTGAATGGGAAACTGGATTTTTGATGATATTTTCTGCTTCTTGACTGTCCAACATGAGTGGTGTCTTTAAGGCAGTGATACCAAAATCCAGCAACTGATTTTGAAGCCACAGGAGTTGGGCTGTACAGCTTGCAGCAGCAATGTATTCAGCTTCAGCAGTGGATGTTGAAACAGCTTCTTGCTTTGCCATGAAACTAAGCAATCACCTAGAAACTGGCACCCTCCTGATGTGGACTTCCTTGTGGTGTGACATCCAGCAAAGTCACTGTCTGAGAAACCTGAAAGCTTGATGTTCCCATTAGCTGGATACCAGATACCAAGTGTGGGAGCACCTTTTATGTATCTGAAGATCCTTTTTACAGCAATGAGATTTGATTTTCTGGGAGCTGATTGACTTCTTGCACAGACACATGTTGCAAACATGATGTCTGGTCTAGATGCAGTTAGGTACAATAAAGACCCAATCATGCTTCTATAAAGTGTTTGGTCAATCAGCTCATCCTTTTCATCAGACATGACCAGCTTATTTGTTGCCATGGGTGTGCTGCATGGTTTACAATCATTCATATCAAATTTGGTTAAAAGTTCTTTAGCATATTTGCTTTGATGAATGAAAGTTCCATTTTGCAATTGCTGTACTTGGAGACCAAGAAAGCATTGCAGCTCACCCATTGCACTCATTTCAAACTCTGCTGTCATGAGTTCTCTAAACTCTTCACACATTGAGTTACATGTGCTTCCAAAAATAATGTCATCCACATAAATCTGGACAATCATTAAATCCTTCCCTCTCCATTTTAAAAACAATGTTTTATCAATGGTACCTCTTTTGAAACCATTTGAGAGTAGGAAGTTGGAAAGAGTTTCATACCAGGCTCTTGGTGCTTGTTTCAGGCCATACAAGGCTTTGTTTAGCCTGTAGACATGATCTGGATAAAATGGATCCTCAAAACCTGGAGGTTGACAAACATATACCTCTTCTTGAATTGTACCATAGAGGAAAGCACTTTTGATATCCATTTGAAACACCTTCATATTGTGGTTGACAGCAAAGGCCAGGAACAGTCTAATGGCTTCCAATCTTGCAACAGGGGCAAATGTTTCATCATAATCAATCCCCTCTTCCTGTCTGTAACCTTGAACCACAAGCCTGGCTTTATTCTTGACAACAATACCCCTTTCATCAGTTTTGTTCTTGAAGACCCACTTTGTGCCAATGGGACTAACCTCTTCTGGTAGTGGTACAAGCTCCCATACTTGTTGTCTTTTAAACTGTTGGAGCTCCTCTTGCATGGCTTCTACCCAGCTGTTGTCTTTCAGTGCCTCTTGGTACTTGACTGGCTGATGGAGTGATAGAAAACCAGCAAAAAGACAAATGTTTTGGGTTTGGCTTCTTGTGAGTACCCCTTCATTTATGTTGCCAATGATTTGATCAGGTGGATGAGATCTCAAGAAGATTAAATCTCCTTGGTATGGTATGATGGCATTTGTTGGTGAAGGCTGCAAATGTGTATCATCTGACCTAACCACTGCTGGGGACTTTGATGATCCAGCAGTGGCTTCAAAAGGTGGTGGAATAGGAGGTAATGAAGTGGACACCTGCTGACTTTTATCCACTGTTTGAGGACTTTTGTCAGCAGTGTTTGAGGATGTGGAAGCAGTGGTTGATGGGCTACTTTGGTCAACAACTGTTGAGGTAGCAGTGGTTGAACTTTGACAACTGTTTTGAACAGCTGGTGCTTTTCCCTTTGTGGCAGACCTTTGAGGGATGATGATTTCATACCCATAGTCTGGTGTTGTATCCTCGGATGGACCTGCACTGTTAGTCTTGACAGCAGTATTTTCAAAAGTAAATTTTTCAAGATCAAACAGATCTGCAGGGTTTGCTGGGATTTTCATTGATGAAAGTTCATTGAACTTAACATTCAAAGTCTCCTCCACTGCCTTGGTCCGTGTATTGAACACTTGGTAGGCCTTGGTAGTGGTTGAGTATCCCAGATGATAACCACAATCAATTTTGGCTGCAAATTTTGAAATGGAATCTTTTAAATTCAAAATAAAGCATGGGTAGCCAAACACCTTGAAGTAAGAAATCAGTGGTTTAATTTTATACAGAATTTCATAGGCAGTCTTTTTGTGCCTGGGGTTTATTAAAACTCTGTTCTGAACATAGCAAGCAGTGTTTACTGCCTCTGCCCAGAAAGTTAATGGCAAACCTGAATCTGCAAGCATGGTTCTGGCAGCCTCAATCAGAGTTCTGTTCTTCCTTTCCACTACCCCATTCTGCTCTGGTGTTCTAGGGATGTTGTACTGCCTTACAATCCCTTTCTTCACACAGAAGGCATCCAACTCCCTATTTTTGAATTCTGTGCCATTGTCACTCCTGAAGCTTTTCACTGGAAGGTCAAATTGCTTTTCAACCTGTGTTACAAAGTCTTGCAAAATGCCTGCAGTCTCATCTTTTGAGTGTAAAAAGAAAGTCCATGTAAACCTAGAAAAGTCATCAACAATAACCAAACAATATCTTTTCTTTTTGAGGCTCATGACTTGAACTGGGCCAAACAAATCCATGTGTAGCATTTGCAAACACTGGGTTGTTTTGGACTCTTCAATGGACTTGTAAGAACTTTTATGCTGTTTTCCTTTTAAACAGGAAATGTAATGTTCAGGACATGAAAACAATTTTTGTGGTAGGCCTCTCACCAAACCATTTTTTGAAATTTCTGTGATTGTCTTAAGATTTGTGTGCCCCAGCCTTCTGTGCCAAAGTTCTGTCTCTTTGTTAGAGGCAGCTGAGAACAGACAGGCATCATCTCTGGGACACTCTTTTGACATGTCAACAACATAAACATTGCCACTTCTTTGAGCAACAAGTTTAGTTTGACCAGTTTTGATTATTGCTTCAATCTTTTTGACCATTTCTGGTCCAACAATCCTACAACAGTCTTTTGTGAAGAATGACCCAAATCCCTTGTCACTCATTTGGGACACACTCAGAAGGTTGAATTTTAGATTGTCTATTAGATTGACATTTTCAAATTTTACATTTCCAGATTGCACTGTACCAGACCCCAGAACTTTCCCTTTACTATTATTCCCAAAGGATATATCACCCCCTCCATGGATTTTAAAGTCTTTGAGGAGGGCTTTACATCCTGTCATGTGCCTGGAGCCTCCACTATCTACATACCAAAGACTATCAAAGCAAGCAGAAGTCCCTGCACATGAAGTAAAAGGATTAGTTCATTAAGGTCTCCAAAGCCAACAAGGCTTTGGATGGGGTCTCAACAGTGTCTGGGATGGATGCAGAGTGATGGACAGTGGTTAGGTCAGGGGTTTGGACTGTTTTAGGACAGTGTTTCTCTAACCACTGTTGTGGGTCCTGACCTATCACCTGCTGGTAACCAAAAGGATGCCTATTCACTCTGGGTTTAGAGGGTCTTTTGTAGGCCTCATAAATGTGTGGAATCCTTTGGTAAGACTGTTTTTCCTTGCCTTTTCTGAATTGATTAGCAGGGGGTGCATCAGTAACCTGAACATCTCTTTTGACAGATGTTTGGTTCAGCTGTTTTGTGACAGCTGTTTGAACTGGCACAAACAGTGGTTGTTTCTTGGTGAACTTGACAGATGATGATGATGATGATGGACTCAAGGATGTTTTAGCCTTGTACTCATTCTTTTTCACATCGAAGTTTTTGAGGTACACACATGCTTGAGTTTTGTGGTTTGTTTTACCACAAACAATGCAACTTTCTGCTGAAACAATGACACTTGTTCTGTTTAAATCATAAGCTTTCAAGTGGAAACAGTCTTTTGTTAGATGATTCCTTTTCTCACAGAATTCACAAAACAAGTTGTCAATTTTTTCTTTCTTCTTTCTCTTTTCAGACTCCTTTACAGCAAAGGTTTTAACCACTGCTGGGATGTCCTTGAGAGGTATGACTTTAGCTTTTGGAGCTTTAACACCATCAGTTGATGTAAAGTCCATTGGCTTGAAATTTTCAAGAATATCACACTCGTCAGACCAGGTGGGTTTAAACTGATATTTTTCAAGTTCTTCAAAAGTTGAGGAACTCCTTGTTCTGCCAAGTGTGATTTTGTTACCAAGTTTGTCAGTGATTTTCACTTCTTGGCCATTCTTGTTTGTGGGGATGAACTCAGTGGTTACATCAGTGTTTTGAACAGATTTTTCACAAGCAATGTGTTCATCATCATATTTTCTATACCCAACCCCAAATTTCACATTACTTTCAAACTGTTTAGCAAGCATCACCTCATATCCGCTGTAGGATTCCACCCATCTTTCACAAGTAATCTGGGTGGATTCCAACTCCTTTTTGCAAACTTGGTATTTTTCTACCATAGTTTGAAGTTGGGTTTTGGTTATGCTTTGCTCTTCTTTTAGACAGCTGATCTCTTTTTCTTTTTCGGTCAATTTGTTTTTAAGTTCTTTTAAAGACTTTTCAAATTTAACCTCATTAGTCAAGATTTTATCCCGAAGGTTTTCATTCACCTCTTTAATGTTAGCAAAAGCAATTATGCAATTGTCAGAACACAGTTTTTCAAGAACTTGAGGAGATACCTTGGCAGCTGCCATCATTGCACAATCACATTGATGATCCTCTTCATCAACAGCTTTCACCTTCTTTTCACCAGCCTTTTCTTCTTTCTCTTCTTCTTTGTCCTCTTTGGACCATGGGTCTGTCAATGGTTCAATCAGGGTACCTGAACTTTCTCCCAACAGTAGTTCACCAGCCACAGCAGTAACCACTGCTTCAGTCACCTCTTCCACTGTTTCAAAGCTCTGTTGTTCCTCCTCAGTTTCAACCCCCTCCTGTATTGACTCTAATGCCATCAAACAAAACTCATCATGAGAAGAATCATTAGAAGCATAGAGTGCAAAATTTTCATCACTAAGATCTTCAGGCATACTGCTCCAGTCAACAAACCCTTGAGTGAAAAAACTTTGTTGATCTGGTTGTGCTGCTGCTGGAGCAGTGGTTTGAGGTGCAACAGGTTGCACTTGTACCTGTGGAGCAGGGGTTTGAACATATTGGATTTATGGAACAGTAGTTTGGACATAGTGTACTGGCACAGGGGCAGCAGCATAGTGAGCAGTGTTCACTTGAGCTGCTGGGGTATACTGGGCATAGTGCACAGTGCTTTGGTTTTGAGGTCTAGGATTTGAGCTAGGATGAGTAATTATGGGACCAGTAGTTTGACTCCTACATTCCCTAGCGAAATGTCCCAACCTATTACACTTGTAGCACTTGATTTTCGATTTATCCAACCCAACCCTTAGATTCCCATGCAACCCTGGGAATTTTCGCCCTGTTCTTTTGTAAAATTTGCTAGTTCTAACACTTAGCAAGGCCAGTTGGTGCAGGATGTCCATTTCCTCTAAGTCAGTGGGATCGAAATGTTGTAAATCATTGAGTTCAAAGCTTAGATTATCTGATATCTGGTTTTCATTTGCAGTGAATGCATAACTTGCAGAGTAAGGATCAGGGTTGTTGAAATTTGCACCAGCAGTTATGTCAATGAAGTGATCATAACCCTGATCCTTACCACTGCTCCCAGATTCTTCTTGACCCAGAAGAGCAGTATTACCGAAAGTGTAATCATCGGTAACTTTTCCTGACTCTTGTAACCTCCTTTTCTGGTTCAACTCCCTTTCGTAGGTCAGGAGTCGACCGTGGAGTTGGGTCAAGGTCAGATCCTTGAATTCAGGTGAGTTTCGGGTGACAAAAGCTATGGTGTCCCATTTTTCTGGCAGTGACCTGAGGAACCTGCTATTTTGAGTTGAGTTTGTAAAAGTGGTGTTAACAAGCCTCAGTTCACTGATGAGACAACTGAAACGCTCAAATTGTTGCGTTAGTGATTCACCTCTAACGTAGCAAAATGTTTCATACTGTTGGTTCAGGATTTCCCTGTTGTTTTCTATGACTTCTTCAGTCCCCCCAAACTGTTCCTTAAGTGCGTCCCATAATTCTTTGGCACTGTTACAGTGTAACAGTCCAGCATATATCTCATTGGGCAGCGCTGATGCTATGATGCTAAAAGCTTTAGCATCTAGTTCGATCTTTTGAAAGTCGGTTTTGGTATAATTTTCAACTGGTTTTGGAACGAACTTTTTAGCATCTTCAGCGCTTGGCACTGAAGGAACACGGGGACCATAAATGACAGACCTCCAACAACCTGTGCTTTGTTGAGCAAGGATGTGACCCATCCTTCTCTGCCAGATGTTGTACTCATTTCTTTTTAGCATAGGTGGTTTAAAAAGTGAGCCGATGTTGTTTTTATCATCCTGAGATTGTGACGTCATTCTTGTTGTTTTACAGACACTGAGAAATCAACTTTAATGGTGATTAATCCTTGCTCTGTTTTTCAACGGACGAACAAACGATCAGTATCAACTGTTATGAGCTGAACTATTTACGTCAAAATGATTGTTAAATCAAATTTGACTGTCCAAGCTCTGATACCAATTGTTGGATCTGAGTTTGTTTTTGATTGTATTTTCGTTTGAAATTAAGATGAAAATGAAAGAGTTGTGCAGCGGAATTATGATGAAAACAAACTTTGCATACAATCAAACGAGAGTAATACTTTAATCAAACATCTTTTCACAATGAATCGAAAGATTGAATTTGTTTCAACAACGATTACAATGATTGATGAATGAATGCAAACTCCCCCACAGCCAGAGCTCAGTAGTTTGTTCGTGCAAAGAAGACGATGTTGCAAAAGAGCTAATAGAACAGTACAAAGTACTGAACTATTTATAGGCACTTGCAAACCACTGAGCATCTTAGCTGACGTCACCATGAAAGTGACATCTAACCTCCTAACAAACTCTAACCTCTGATCAATACAAACACTGATGTACTAACTACTGCTATTACAATTCATTACATAAAAGACACTTAAACAGCTGCTGCATCCTTCCATTGCTGTGAACCCAGCAGTGCTTGTCCGGATCAGCAGTACTTGACTCAAGGCAGTAGATTGAATCAGCAGAGCTTTGTTCTTCCATCAGTCTTTGACATTGGGCAGTAAATGCAAGGCAGCAGTTGTAGGTCAGCACTTAGTAAGATCAGCAGATAGGAGGTCAGCAGATATGAAACCACTTTCAAGGGGAGAGATTTGTATGAACCAACTGTAATCGTCTGCTTATTCTGGATCCACTGCTCTGATCCAGTTTTAGCTTTAATTATTTGTTCCTCTGATAGAGTTCAATCCCAACACTTTCTGCCCTTGTGAAAGCTTAACTTTCTTTTCTTGAACTTTCTGTTCTTTGGGCTTTTGTTCGACTTTGACTGATTTCTTTGCCTTTTTCTGAGATACAGCCCTCAATCTTCCCTTTGATCTCATTGGGCAATCTCTTTTAATATGGCCTCTGATTTGGCATTCAAAGCATCTTCTCCGTTCATAACTCCAACTTTGGCAGTTAACAGCAATGTGTCCTCTCACACCACAAGTGTAACACACTCTGTTATCATACCAATCACCACTTTCAGTCCAAACATTCAGATCATAGCACTGTTTGGCTTGGTGATAATCATTTCTCCTCTTGTTTGCTGGATTTGTCTTTTGAGCACTGTGGTCAAACCTGCACCACTTATTACCAACTGTTTTTGAGTTTTGATTTTCCAATTTTTGTGATTTTTTATCACGATTAGATGATTGAACGGATGAGCATTTATTTTCTTTTTGAAGATTTTTCGGTTTTTTATCTTTTTGTTTTTGTTCTACATTCTTCTTTACAGGTTTTTGCGTTGAGCATTCACCTTTCTCAGTAGAATGTAGATCAGTTTCTTGAAATTTTTCTTTTAATTTCAAAAATAATTTTCTTTTTTCAATTTCATCATCAGTTTTCTCATCACAATCTTTAACTTTGACTTTGTCAAAATTTGTGACATTGTCACGTATTGGAACAAAATTGATCGGTTTTGGACAAATATAATCTGGTACTGATGAATTCACAAAGCCTTTCAATTTCTTTTCAAGCTCATCAATTTTATTCCGAGCAATTTCAGCTTCATTTTCAAGCCGAATGATTTTCTGAAGATGAGAATTTATTTCAATCTGTTTTTCAAGATTATTTTTAAAAATAACAAATTTTTCATCTTCTAAAATCTTTATTTGATTTTGAAAATCTTTTTCAATTTTTAATTTTTCATTTTCAAACATTTTTATTTTATTTTCAAAATCTTTTTCTTTTTCTTTTTCTTTCAAACATGTATTTTCCAATGTCAAACTCTCTACATACTTCAAGAGTTTGGCATTGTCTGATTCAGATTTTTCACACTTTGAGCACATCTCAAGAATCTGTTTATCATCAGATTTCTTTTCATCCTTCAAATTTTTTATCTCCAATGTCAAACTCTCCAAATCCTTCAAGAGTTTGATATTGTCAGCTTCAAATTGAACACATTTAGAGTACACAGATTCAGAATTTGAAGATCCAAGCTTTTCTGATTCTTCATTCTTTGAAATTTCTTTTGTCTTCATCCTGAATGTTCCTGCACAAAAAAAATTAACGAAATCAAGAGAATTCATATTATCATCAATATAACAACCCCTCTTAATATCATAGTTCATGACATTTTTTGCTGCAAGACATACACATATTCTTTTATCTATTTCAACAATTACATCCAAACTCATTTTATCTAGATTTCCTTTTATTTTATCCATCAATTCTCTCTTTTTCTTATTATTTTCATAATCGAGTGCTTTGAGCTTTTTGATGAAATCTTTTGGACGTAATTTTGAGAACCCAGAGAACCCAGAATCCCTTTTTAGATTTTTCAAAATATCATCCCATTCTGCAGGTAGCGCATCTGCAAACTTTGATATTTTTTCAACATCTGACAACCCTATCTCATATGTTTTTAATTTTTCCAGTAAATAGTTAAATCTGCTTTCCAACTCCTCCAATGTCTCATTCTTTTTACACAGAAAATCTTCAAGTCGCATAATCCAAATCCTCTTATCGTTTTGTTCATAACTGCTTCCTCCACACCAACCATATCCATCATTTAATCTTTCAAGATGATCATTTTCCTTTTCATCAAACATTTTCGTCATACTTCAAAAAACAACCTGTTCAAGCGAAATTACCCTTTGAAACTGAATACCTCTCAAGCGAAATATGGTTTTGAAGCGGAATAACTGATTTCGCTTGAACCAACAGTCTTTCAAACGAAATTACCCCTTGAAGCGAAATTACTGATTTCGCTTGAACCTACTCAAACGGAAATATACTTTGAAGTGGAATCAGGAAATTTCAAGCGGAATAAAATGTGTTTTTCAAGCGGAATACCAATTTCAAGCGGAATACCAATTTCAAGCGGAATCAACCTGCTAATTTCGCTTGAAATGTTGCTGACATCATCAAGTCGATCTGTTTTTGGCAAAATTGATCAAGTTCTAGGCCGATTTTAGGTCTGATTCTTTCAAGGGTTTATTAAAACTAGGTTTTGTACATTATACGTGAAAATCAGTCCATTTTAACCGTGAAAACTTGATTAATTTTGAAAAGAAGGTGTAGAAATCAGAATTTTCCAGCAAAAACGAGTTAAATAGTAAGAACTCTTCCTCCTGAGCTCTAATACCACATGTAGGATCGTGTTCGAACCCGAAATGAGTCGATCAGAGGTGTTCTACTCAAAATGAAAGGCGGAAACAGACATAATGAGTTGAATTCAGCTAGATATCACTTATAATTGTCGTATATATTGATCTGGAACAGTTTTACAGCAAAACGACACTTCGACAGAGCTTCACCGTCGGAAACACACATACAAGTCTGACTCAAGCAAAATCAGATCACAACTATATATAGGCCAGATGATTCCGCTTGAACATGCTTCAAGCGGAATAGCATTACAAGCGAAATCTTACTCTCAAGCGAAATCATCAGTTCAAGCGGAATCAGAGATTTCGCTTGAACCTGCCATGCCTTCTTCAAGCGGAATTAGCTCTTTATCTTGTTTTCTCGATCTTCGTGCCATGTGCAATGCAAGACTCGATACAAGACGAAGTCGACAGGCGTATGCACCAACAGACTCCCCCTCGGATGTTGCCGAGTCTTAAGTGTCGAGTCTTCAACGTCTTCAGTCTTTATTAGTCTGAACATGTGAGCATCCTCAAACTATATCTCTTTCTCCTCTCCAGCATCAACAGACTCCCCTCGAACAAGCTTATCTACTCAGATGTCTTCAGACTCCCCCCTTTCGATATGCTGGGATCACAGTCTGGCTTGTTTAAATCACATAGTCCTTAGGTATCGGAATCTGGCTTTGTGCTCTTTCTTCAGGTTCAGGATCAAAACCTGGCTACACCTGCACATTCTCTACCCAAAAGTAAATTTCACAAATTTAACATTTTAACAAATTTATATGTACAAACTCCCTCTCAATATAAACCAGAATGATTTATCAATGATAGAAACCTCAGATGACCACTTGTACCGAAACAATATTCAAAAACTTTTCTTAATTAAAACACATGCTCCCCCTCACCACATGCTCATCATGTTTAGCACTTGGAATTTTGAAAATCAGCTCTCCAACATCAGTTGTCGAAAATCTTTTTGAATTTTTCAAAATTAAGCTAAAACACACTAAAATCTTTTTGAATTTTTGAATAGAAATGAAATGCAATAAAGAAATATTTACAGACAATATTTTTGCGAGTTTGTGTAAGAGGATCATATCAGTTTTTGACAAATCACAAGTACCGTTGAGCTTAGTTACACAATAAGGATTAAACAATTCACTTAGATTGCCAATATACTGATCCACTTAAATTCTCACACAAATTTCAACTGATTCAGGATATGAATTAGGTGTATTAAGGACTTAAACTCATTCATGTGTCCCACCTCTTGAATATACTCCCGTATCCAGATCCCAATATTCAGTCTTACAAGTGAGTATACCACAGATGATATCTCTAAGGGGGTTAAATGCGAAGAACCGTGAGAGCTCAGGTCAGAACTTCCGTTCAGCAGAGAGATGACGGCTTCGACTTTTGGTGGGTCCCCTTTAGAGGATCTTTTTTACAACAGCAATGATTATCAATTTTATTGTTTCATCATTTTTGCTGAGGGCGACGCTATATTACTAGCAAGCAGAAAGTATTCTCCGGGGACTAGGCCATTGCTTCCGCAAAATCAGAAGTCCCGGGATAATACCCCAGATATCACATGTAATCGCAACTCTATCGCAACGCAATCTAATCGCAAACGCTAAACGCAAGTTATTTATGTTGATTGTATGTTAGATATAGTAGTTAGGTTATTTATGTAACTAATGGGTAATACTATGCATCGCTCACTCAAAACGCATTGCAACGCTCAACGCACGAAACGAAAACACGAAAACCAACTCGCGGCAACCAGTCGATCGAATGGTCATCCGAACAGATGACCATCCGATCGGAAGGACATTCGATCAGGTTGCCATCCGATCCGACCCTGTGCGCCACTTTCTTCTTTTGGCAACCTATAAATAGTGATGTGACAGCTCCCTTTTCTGACCAGCGTGCTCAAGCTCTCTTTTCTCTCGATTTCTCGCGATTCTTGTAAGTTTTCAACTCAAATCTTGTACTTCTATGATCTATACACACTTCTTCATCATTTTCACCTTTGAATCTTCACTTTTAACCGTGAAATCAGCAGATTCGAGATGTTCTAGGATGATGTCATCATGGGGTTCTTATGAACTTCAAGCTTTGGCCTCATTCCACCAAGAACAACTCGGATCTAAAGGATTTCAACATGATTTAACACTATTTTCGCATACATGTTTTCATTGTTAGAAGGATTGAAAGGTGGTTTCACAACTTTCTTTCAACTCTTTTACACTCAATGCACTCAAAACCGATAAAATCAGAGCTCAGGTCTTCTACTCGTTTCTAGTGAAGTGTCGGTCTGAGATCTGATTCCTATCAAAGAGACAACCGATTTCGGATTGAATATGAACAACCTCCATGAATAGTAAACTGATCGGATTGGGGTGATTCCCACTTTGGTCGGACGACTTGGACTTGATAAGGTTCCCTTGTTCAATACGTTGTCATGTCATCTCGATCAAACCGCAAAACCTTTCAAACTTAACGAATTTCAAAACGAACCAGTCACCCAAACGGACTGCCGTCCGATCGGATTGACTTATGGTTCCAACACTTAAACATTTTAACAATTTTCAAAGATCATCAGTTTCTGACGGATTGCCATCCGATCGAATGACAATCCTGCTGTGAACTTGTTCTCTAAAAAATGTCTAACCGACGGATCGCCATCCGAACAAACGACCGTTCGATCAAACGACCTGAAAGGTAGAGATACTTCTCTGTTTTCAAAATGCTACAACTAAAACTTCAAAGCCATCATACACAAACATATCCATCCCAAACAAATGTCAATCCGACCGAATGGCCATCCGAACGGATGACCATCCGAACGGATTGTCATTCGATCGAATGACCATCCGTTCGGATTGTCTTCCGATCGGATGACCATTCGTAACTTCGTTCACACTTCACCGTTTAACGCGCCATTATTTCGCTTATGCTATTGTTAACTGTTCAGGCTAATCTCTCAGCGCTCCCTTCAATCCAAGAGAGTGTTTATTTACTAAACATGATATGTGAGTATACTCGATCCCTTTTTGCTTTAAGCACTTTTGGGTGTTACATACGTTACTTATATCAAATCACATCGATCACACAATGCAAACACTTTTATACGTTAACCGTTACTGCATGTTATACGTGTTACTCGATGAATGCTTGTATGTTATGTTTACACAGTGATTGTTGCATGACACCTTAGCAACGATAGTACTATAGTTTAGACTCAGCACCTGTCGTGGACAGGGGTTGTTAAGGGCTTTTCTCACATGTCACGGTGGTGATATGTGTTGCGCATTCAACAACTCGCAGTCACGTCTGTGCATATTTCATTGTCGATAACTTACTTGCTGCACAATATACATGTTACATGCTGGTTATGCGTAAACTCGCTTTCGCTACTATTATACTATTAAACTTGTATGCTCACCCTTACAGTATGTGTATTGACCTCTATTTTGACGTATGTGACATGTGTTTAGGATGCTTTTGCTTGCTAGCTGTTATGGAATCAAGCTAGGGGTGTCTAGACACAAACTAAATAAAATCTGAGTTGTCGGAATGGATTATTTGTCTTTGGAAACAACGTCTGTAATAACTGTTTTTATTTTATACGTTTATGGTATGGGACATGAACTTTAAATATATTATAACTAATAGTTGTTATGGATTCTCCTGCACAATCTGTTTCGCTCAGTGCAGCGCCCCGATGTTTCCGCCATCGGTTGGGGTGTGACATAGATCTCGACAGGGAGTGAGCCTCGTAGGATACTTTCATAAATCCATTAGGTGTCTTGAAAAAGAGTCTAATAACCGGTAATCTAAACAATCTCTAGGGTTTTATAGCGTGCTCTTGAGAAGCGTTAGGAGTCCTTTAGATTTCCCGAGAGGTGAGAACTTTATGATCCCGGTTCCATAGTAAAAAACTTCCAAATATAATCATAACTAAAAGCAATCAGGATTCCAGTCTAGGTAGTGTTTCCACCATCTGAGTAAAGTCCGAAGTAATTCGTTTAGTTAACTTAGTTAATTAATTTAGTTTAATTGCATTCTTAGGATATTTAGACCCCCCCCCCCTTAAAACATAAAAATAGTTAAGTGTCGCGTCAGAGCTAGTCTAGATAAGGTAATTAGCGTAATTCAATAGAGTCTGGTGGGTTCGATATCCGGACTTACATTAGCTATACTAGAGTCGATCGGTACACTTGTCGGTTAGTAGTTAAGTGTGTCTTAGTGAGTTTAGAGTATTACTTAGAGTCTAGAATTAGGTTAATTTAGTTATTTTTATTAAACTGATTTTTAGCACATCAACTTTCCTTTATAATTTTATGTTTTGGAATTCTATATAATATATTACTTTATGATAAATAACATACATATCATCATCCTAATAATATTTAATATATTTAAAAATGTAAATACATTATAATATTAATCTCAAAAAATACTTTTGTATTTATAGCATATAAATAAATATAAACAATGTGATCAAACTATGTATTCCAAAAGATAATGTTTTTTTTCAAATATAAAGGCTACTAGAATAAACATTACTAAACAATTGGTAAATGAAAATAAATATAAAACTTAAAAGTTTGTGGGTTTATATTTCGGGTAAATGAGTATATAGTTTCGGGTAATTAGGTCAGGTATTATCTAATCCCATACCCGTAAAGAATTTTTTCTCCAATCCAATGCCCGTCTCAAACACATCGACTTTCTGGGATACCCCTTGGACTCGGATATTTTTGTCATCCATTAAAAAAAAAAAGCTTCTAGCATGTATGGCCTTCGTGAGAGAGAAAAAAAGAATCAATGAGGGTAGATGAGTTTTGTTCACGGAGAAGTGCTTCAATATGAGATTATATTCAAAGTTTTTAACTGAAGTTTTGTTATTATGTGCTAATTACTTCTTATGATTTGTTTTACTGTTAGTGTGCAAATTTTTTGTATCCTAATATAACATTTGGTGAATTGAAGTATGTCGCAAAAGTAGAGGATGGGAAGGTTCAAATGAAAACCACTAGTTATTGTGAAAACTCGAAAACTAATTAAGAAAGCCAAAAAAACATACCAAAATTTTTTTTTTTTTTTTTTTTTTGCATAGTAATTTTCGCAGGTTTTTTTATATAAAAAAAATTTCAAAAAAAAAAAATTTGTGTAGTGCACATGTGTAGTACATACACATGTGTACTACAAAAAAA
Source organism: Helianthus tuberosus (assembly GCA_030545235.1). Classification (NCBI taxonomy): domain Eukaryota; kingdom Viridiplantae; phylum Streptophyta; class Magnoliopsida; order Asterales; family Asteraceae; genus Helianthus; species Helianthus tuberosus. The sequence goes on from JARYGA010059765.1 coordinate 8,778,746, forward strand.
AAAATTGAAATTTTTTTTTTCATATATTAAAACCAGCGATTTTTATAAAAAAAATTGAAAAAAAAAATAAATTTTGTTTGTTTATTAGGCTTTTTTTAGTTAGTTTTCGAGTTTTCACAACAAAAGTGGTTTTCATTTGAACCATCCAAAGCAAAGGATATCCTCAAGTTTCATGTCATTAGATTGGACCCTTAGTTAGGTGAATGGTTTAATGACAGAGTGTCCCCCTATACGAAAATGTGGTAAAACACTCAAATCATAAAATAACGATGTAATGATGAGCCGACCCTATACGAAATTGAAGATAACCACTCGATCGTAAATTTAAAATGGTTTCGATTCCTATGATTTTCATAGATTAAGACTATATTCGTTTTTTGTATTATGTATTCTTTTATATGTATATACTAGATTAGAACCCGTGTATTACATGAGCTGAAAAAATTCTAATTTTATATATCTTTGAAATTTTATAGGAATAAAATTTGCATAAATATCATTTTCTAATATCTCTATATAATGAACTAGGTTAGAACCATGTGTATTACACGGGTTGAATAAGTATAATTTTATATACTAAGAAATGTTTTAGTAAAAAATATTAAATATATAAGAGATAAACTGGATATTATGATTTAATATTATTATTTCATTGAAGTGTAAAACGTGATAATGAGATCCTCTATTAGAAGTAGCATTCTAGATATACCACATGTATAAAAAATATATATGTTCTACATGTATTGAATAAATCATTTTAACGAAACAATTGATTAAAATAAATATTTTTATTTTAATATGTGATTATCAGTTATCCATGTCCTTATTATTAAAATATAAAAACAATTAAAACTACCAATTAAATAAAATATTTATCCTTATAAATATTTAAAACGCTAATATATTTTTTGTTAGATTTTAATAATTAATATATGATTATAATAATTAATTTATTATTATCAGTTATCTTTGTCTTTACCATTAAAATATCTTCTACAAATTTTAAATTTAATATTATCAATAATTGAATTTCCATAATAAATATTTGGAAAAATAATTAAGACTGCCCCATAGAGAGCCATGTGTCCCTAACATGGTTTCTTTTATTATAGAGTACTAGTAGTGAGACCCATGTGCAAACACGGGTGGTTTATAGAAAATCATGCATAACACATTTTACTTATAAAATATTTAGTTTTTGTTTTCCAAATGGTTAAATATAAGTAACCTTTTGCGTTTTCATATGACCTTGATCACACTCTAGACCCTAAACATCTGATTGACCAAAAGTGAACAGACCTTTAACCTTTGTTTTTAAAAACCAAACCTCTGATTAATAAACAGATTTTAGGTTTCAAAAAGTGTATCATTTGTTTGAGGTATGTAAAACTCTGTTTGACTAAAGTCAACCACTGTTGGTAAAGGGTAATATATGTTTCGCCAAATCACTGTTTCTTAAGACATTGTTTGTAACCAAATAGTGGTTTCAAACATATGTTTCTCATACCACTATTTAAAATCTTAACCTATGTTTGTAACCTCTGTTTTAAAAACCAAACCTCTGATTAATAAACAGATTTTAGGTTTCAAAAGAGTGTATCGTTTGTTTGATGTATCTAAAACTCTGTTTGACTAAAGTCAACCACTGTTGGTAAAGGGTAATCTCTGTTTGGCCAAATCACTTTCTCAAGACTCTGTTTGTAACCCAATAGAGGTTTCAAACATATGTTTCTCATACCACTGTTTGAAATCTTAACCTCTGTTTTAAAAACCAAACCTCTGATTAATAAACAGATTTTAGGTTTCAAAAGAGTGTATCATTTGTTTGAGGTATCTAAAACTCTTTTTGACTAAAGTCAACTACTGTTGGTAAAGGGTAATCTCTATTTTGCCAAATCACTATTTCTCAAGACTCTGTTTGTAACCAAACAGAGGTTTCAAACATATGTTTCTCATACCACTGTTTGAAATCCTAACCTTTGTTTCACAAACAAATATTACAAAAGGAAAAACAAACATCCGATTGACCAAAAGTGAACAGACATTTAACCTTTGTTTTCAAAAACCAAACCTCTGATTAATAAACAGAATTTAGGTTTCAAAAGAGCGTATCATTTGTTTGCGGTATCAAAAACAAATAATTAATCTCTGTTTCGCCAAATTACATCTACTTGAAAAAGAGATGCATACATTACATCTACTTGAAAAAGAGATGCATAATTACATCTAGAATCAGCTTCCACAACAACAACTAAACAACAAATCATAATCTAAAGCTCAATAACATGCAAGAGTATTCAATAAGTTATAGATATCGGCCTCTAGGTGAAAGGCCTCTACAGCCTTTGTCCGTGGCTTCGTCTTCAACTATTACAGAGACCGGCCTTTAGATGAAATGCTGCTATAACCTTTGCTCGCGGTTTTGTCAACAACTTTTTACAGAGATCGGCCATTAGATCAGACGCCTCTATAACTTATATTCGCGGCTTCGTTTTCAGGTTTAAAAGTCGATGTTATTCACCTTTGTTGAATCTGCATCCAGAGGTCTTCCTTTCACCACCCTGTTCACTTCGATGGACTGTAATCAAAGATACCAAATTACTTGATTCCTATATGAATAGAATGGTTATAGCCAACATACTTGTTGCTAAAGTGAAAAAGTGATCATGTAGGCCATACCTGTGATTTTTTACAAAACAACTACTACAAGCTGCCTAAAATTGCTCAGTCTAGAAACCCTATGATATTAAAGGATTCGCATCAGATCAGGCACTCAAAATCTTCCTCTATGTTGTTCCTTTCTGAAGTTTCGTCATCTGAGCAGTCAAAAGAAGCTTGATCGGATCTTATAGAATCATTTTTCAGTCCAGAGGTGTGACATCTGTGCTTGTAATCATTGTATAAACCTTAAACAGTTCAGTTATCAACAAAAAAATGTTATTTGATCCCAATGTTTTTTTATTTATGTTTGACATTTTGCATGTTTTGATTTTTGTTCAATTTCAAACTCTATATCGTTTTCTGGAGAGTTATACGCAAACTGGTGCGTAAACGTAATCAGTTTAACGCGACAAACACTCCGGAACATCCATTTATGCTTAACATACCTTAAATAACCTTTACATAACTTAGAAATAAGTTTTGAAGGCTTTGGTATGGCAAAATCAAATTTATTCGCTTACAGGGACTAATTTCGACAAACAGCGAAAGTATGCCGATTCGTACTGTAACGAACATTCCGAAACTTGATCATAAGTTAAACATACTCTAAATATCCTTTTCATAGCTTAGAAATAGGCTTTGAGGGGTTTGGTGTGCTAAAATAAACTTTCTGGTCATTCAGGGACTAAAAACGTCAAAAAGTGCATAAGTTTGCATTTTCGCTCATATCTTACGTTCTGAACACATCCGGACATCCAAAAATTTATGTAATCATTAAAATATTTTATTTTAGAGATTGGCATGATAAAATTCTATTCGTCGCATAATTTGGATCGTTTTTCACGTCCGTTCGTGTTTCGTCGCAATTAACCGAACAACGTAATTGTGCAGCCAAACTGTAACGCCCATCCAATTTAACTTGATTTTAATAATAGATTATACCATTGTAATTAAAAGTTTCTTAATTAACATGATATTTCAACAAGAAGTTCATAAGTAGCAAAATCCTTAGTCAACTAACAACTAAGATAAAACATTTCAAAAGGTGTTTAACAACTGTTTACAACCCATAAACCAAGTCTAGTTAAGACTTTAAACATTGCGGAAGCTTGTAAGTAGTGTTCGGTTCCTCGAAAGTTTGCTCGATCATCTTCCGGTTAGTTTCCAACTTCACCTAAGATCAAAACCATAACAAATGTTAGTTTTGATCGAGTTATAATGGATACAAACAAGTTCCAATGGATTGCAACACAAAAAAAAAAAAAAAAATTCGGAAGGGAGGCGTCGCGTGAGGCTAAGGACCCTCGCGTCACGCTAGGCCCCCATTTTCACAGAATGTTCACTTTGTTGTTGCTGCAGATTTCCAGTTCCAAGTTTAATCAATTTCTAACTTTAAATAGCCATAACTTTTGACTCGTAAGTCCGTTTTAGGTGATTCTTTTTCCTATGCGTCTGTAAATTCGTTACCGACATAAATATTAAAATTTTGATACCGAAAATTTTATTTTCGGACCGAACCACTAAAATTCACTATGCATTTATTCGACCTGTTATAACTCTACTTATTTAGCTACCATTTAAATAGTAAACCTATGGCGCCTTATGCCCAACATCCGGGACTTATTATCACCCGCATTTCTTACCAATTTCATGGTTTAATGCCTTTGTGATTATAATCGCCAATATCGGCTCCTAGAACGTTTAAAACTACAATTTTCACGACTAATAGATCCATTGGCTCATCTTATGGAACTATCCACTTATGATGACTACCAATTTGGTTCGTTGACTATACTAAGTCTATTAATTCACATTCCAACCATAATCACTATAAATTCTATCAATAACGCATAGTTTAACCATAATTCAACAAAGGTGTCGAATCAAGTTACATACCTTAGTGTACGCCCTTCAACCGCAAATCACCACCGGCTTGTCCACTCGACGTTCTGGTATCCTTTCCTATAGAGTTCAATTCAAAACATGTTTAGAACTCTCTTTAAACCTTACATCGCATAATACACCGAAACATCATAATTATGCGTTTAATCTTTAAATTTCTATTTTAAGCCTTCTTTGAGGCATTTTCACAAACACCTTAAGGGCAGATTTTTCACATGATTATATGACAAGTTTCTAGCTTATCATTTAGCCCTAATTTCACCTCAATCAACATTTTACATGATTGTTAGCTTCTAGATTTCTGAAATCACTTCCAAATTATCAAATTACACAAGATTAACACTCAATATCCTAGTGTTCATCAATTAACACGTAACCCATTAATCACCTACAAAGGTGTTCATAATCTTCACTAAAATTTAGCATGATTTCAACTTGTATTTGCCTAGGGTTCGTCCCCAAACACTATAGTTGTTCCTAGATCATCATAAGACACACATGCAACTAACAATTCAGATTTTCCCAATTATATGAGAAATTCAAGTTGAGAGTTTTCATGAAATTTTACATACCTTGTAATCCTCTTGTGATGAGGATCAGTAATCTATACTTTAATTTTGATTTCGACTTGGATTAGACCTTCAATTTGCAAGTTTTATGAAGTTTGAGGGTTTTGGAAGAGTGGGGATCGCCCCCTGCTCAGCTTATGCGACCAGACATCCCAATTTTGGGGTGTTTGGCATGTTTTATTTGTTTAATTAAAACAAAGTTTTCAATTCTTACAACTTAAGCCCCTCAACTTTGTTCAACATATTGTTTGGCAGCTTTTAACCCTATTATAGGCTATTTCTTGTTAAATTAACTAACTAGGTTAAAATTCCTAGTTAGTAAATTCTCATTTATTTATACTTTATAATTCTAATATAAAGTTTTATATTTTTCGGAGTGTTACAAGTCCACCCCCCTTAAAAAGGGTTTCGTCCCCGAAACCGTAGTACGTACCAAATAATGTAGGGTAGAGCCGTCGCATCTCATCTTCGGTCTCCCACGTAGTGTCCGAGCCTTTTCTATGCTCCCATTTGACTTTGACTTGATCGATTTGTCTATTTCGTAAGTGCTTGACCTTTCGATCTAAAATCTCCAACGGTCTCACAGCGTAATTCAGACTATTATCCACTTCGATATCATCATAATGGATATAGGTTGTTTCATCCGCCAGGCACTTTCGTAATTGTGACACGTGAAACGTGTTATGAATTCCATTTAGTTCCTCCGGTAGCTCAAGGCGGTAAGCTACTTTGCCAACCCTTCCGATAATTTTAAATGGCCCAATAAACCTCGTGCTTAGTTTCCCCCTTTTTCTGAATCTAATAACGCCCTTCCAAGGGGAAACTTTTAGCATGACCATGTCGCCAACCTGGAATTCGATTGGCCTATTCCTTTTATCAGCATACGCCTTTTGCCTGTCTTGAGCCGCTTTCAAGTGTGCCCGAACTATATCGATCTTTTCATTCGTGGCTCGTACTATATCTTGGTGGGCGAGTTCACGTGGACCCACTTCACCCCAACATACCGGGGTTCGACATTTCCTACCATAAAGCATTTCGTACGGTGCCATCTTAATACTAGATTGGTAGCTGTTATTATACGAGAACTCGACTAACGGAAGGTGAACATCCCAACTTCCTCCAAAGTCGATTATACACGCCCGTAGCATGTCCCCCAATGTTTGTATCGTTCTTTCACTCTGTCCATCTGTTTGAGGATGGTACGCAGTGCTAATGAACAATTTGGTTCCCATTTGCTCTTGTAAATCTCGCCAAAAATTTGAAGTAAACCGGGTATCCCTATCAGACACGATGGATACCGGCACCCCAGGACGTGCTATTATTTCATTAGTGTAAACTTCTGACATCTTTTCTGACGTATAAGTCTCACGAATCGGAAGGAAGTGAGCACTTTTCGTCAATCTATCCACCACTACCCATATTGCATCAAAACCACGATTCGTTTTAGGCAACTTGGTTAATAGGTCCATTGTAATATGTTCCCATTTCCAAACCGGAATTTCTAACGGTTGGAGTTTGCCGTATGGTTTCTAGTGCTCCGCCTTGACTTGTAAACATGTCAAGCATTTTTCCACATACTTCGCCACATCCCTCTTCATTCCAGGCCACCAATAATTTTGTTTTAGATCATTGTACATCTTGGTCGCACCCGGATGAATTGAATATCGGGACTTATGAGCTTCATTCAGTAGAAGCGCCTTCACCCCACAAGTATGTGGGAACCATATCCTTCCGGATCGAGTCTTCAACCCGTTATTCCCATCCGTCAAATCTTTCAACTGACCGATTATTCTTTCCTTCTTCCAATTCTCCTCTTTTACTGCTTCTAGTTGCGCCTCTCGAATACGTTCAAGTATACCCGAGGTCAACATGAGCTGCATCGACCTTACTCGTATTGGGACATAGTCCGTTTTTCTGCTCAGAGCATCCGCCACCACGTTAGCCTTTCTGGGGTGATAATGTATTTCACAATCAAAGTCTTTCACCGTTTCTAACCATCGCCTTTGTCGCATATTTAACTCCTTCTGGGTCGAAGAAGTATTTCAAACTCTTGTGATCGGTGAATATGGTGCACTTTACCCCATATAAGTAGTCCTTCCATATTTTTAAGGCAAAAACCACCGCAGTCAACTCAAGGTCATGCGTGGGATATTTCTTCTCGTGTATCTTCAATTGCCTCGAGGCATAAGCTACAACCTTGCCCCGTTGCATTAAAACGCACCCGAGTCCCGATAGTGAGGCATCCGAATAAACCACCATGTCTTCGACTCCGTCCGGCAATGTCAGTACCGGGGCTTGAGTTAACTTTTCTTTTAGCGTTTGAAACGCTCTTTCTTGATCGACACCCCAAATGAACTTTTCTTTCTTTTGGGTTAGCTTTGTTAGCGGTGATGCAATCTTGGAGAAATCTTGAATGAATCTCTTGTAGTATCCCGCAAGCCCCAAAAAGCTTCTGATTTCCGAAGGGTTCTTCAGGGGATTCCATTTTGATACAGCCTCGATCTTGGATGGATCCACCAATACTCCGTCGGCACTTATGACGTGGCCGAGAAATTGTACCTCTCGTAACCAAAAGGCACATTTAGAGAAATTTGCATATAACCTCTCTCTCCTAAGTGTCTCCAACACCTCTTGTAGATGGTGTGCATGTTCAGCTTCGCTTTTTGAATACACCAAAATATCATCGATAAACACATTGACCGACTTATCCAACATCGTCTTGCAAACCCGGTTCATGAGGTCCATGAAAGCCGCGGGTGCATTTGTTAGCCCAAATGACATCACGAGGAATTCGTAATGTCCGTATCTCGTGCGGAAAGCCGTCTTCGGCACATCTTCTTCCTTGACCTTTAATTGGTGATACCCAGATCTAAGGTCAATTTTTAAAAACCAGTTCGCACCTTGTAATTGGTCGAATAAATCATCTATCCTCGGAAGCGGGTATCGATTCTTTACCGTGAGTCTGTTTAACTCCCGATAATCGATACACATGCGCATGCTTCCGTCCTTCTTTCTCACGAACAATACCGGTGCGCCCCAAGGAGACACACTCGGCCTTATGAATCCCTTGTCAAGCAGGTCTTGAATTTGGGACATCAACTCTTGTAATTCCGACGGTGCGAGTCGGTACGGGGCCTTTGCTACGGGTTTCGCGCCCGGAATCAATTCGATCCCAAACTCTACTTCCCGTTCAGGCGGTATCCCCGGTAAATCCTCCGGAAACACATCTTCATAATCTCGTACCACCGGTACATCTTCAATCTTCCGTAATTCTTTCTCGGGCTCATTCACGTATATCATAAATGCCTTGCATCCTCGCTTCATAAGTTTGTGAGCTTTCAAATTGAGCACACTATGGGGTTGCCTCCTTTTTCGCCATAAATGGTGACGTGTCTCCCGCTCGGAGATGTTAGTTTTATCTCCTTACGGAAACACACGACTTTTGCATGGTGCTGGGCTAGCCAATCCATCCCAACGACTACTTGAAATTCCCCCATTGACATCGGGATTAGGTCTATCAAGTATTCTTCATCGTCGATGCTTAATTTGCAGCCTCGACAAACATCACAAACTATAAAACTTTTATTGTCCCCTATTTCAACTTCTAAGGGCACAGGTAATTTCGTCAATACAAATGAGGGATGTCGAATAAATCCATGCGAAATGAAGGATTTATTCGCACCCGTATCAAACAATACACATGCTGGAATTGAGTTAATTGTGAATATACCTGAAACCACATCGGGTTCTGTCTTCGCTTCAGCCGCGGTAAGTTGGAAGGACCTAGCCTTCGCTTTGGGAGCCTCTGTTGGAGACTCTTTTGTGTCTCTCTTTCACACCAACTCAGGGCATTCAGATTTCTTGTGACCAGGTTGATAACACTTGTAACAAACAAAAACTTTCCCGGGACATAGTGCTGTGGTGTGCCCCGTCTTCCCACATACCGGGCACGGCTTGTCTTTGAAGCGGCACTCGCCCTTGTGCCCTTTACCACACACTTTGCAACTCGGCGACCCGCCTTTAGCATCCACTTTCTTTCCCGATTCCGTAGTTCTAGCTTTCTTTGTAGGGCTTGGATTCACATCTTGTGCCCTTCGTTCACCTCTCTCCACTTGTTTCTTTAACTCGATTTCCCGCTCCCGGGCGGTGTTGATAATCTCCGTGAGGGTTTCGTATTTTGACGGAGTCATAAATTCCCGGTACTCGGCACTCAGCATGTTGTAATAGTAGTATATCTTTTGCTCTTCAGTGGTGACTAACTCGTCACAAAATCTCAGCTTATCCATGAAGATGCCCGTGATCTTATCAATTGTTTCACCCTTTTGTCTCAGCTGGATGAATTCTTCTTTGATTCTGTTAATAACCGCTTTGGGACTGTGGTGTTTAAGGAATGGTACCTTAAACTCGTCCCAAGTCATAGCCCTCACCGCTTCGGCTCCCATTTCCTTCTTTTTGTTATCCCACCAATCCTTGGCTTGATTTCTCAATTGACCCATTCCGTAAGCAACAAAGTCACCTACGTCACAATGGGTTCGCTCAAACACTCCTTCAACATCACTTATCCATCTTTGACAAATTATCGGGTCAACCTCCCCGTTATAGATTGGCGGTTTACACTCCATGAATTCTTTGTACGAACATCCTTTGCGTTCTCCCGTTTTCTCCTTCATAAGGTTGACAATATCCTCCAACCTTTTAACTCGCTCTTCAACAAGCGACAACACTGTGTTTTGAATTTTGTCTATAAACCCGGATAGACTTCCTTCAATTGCCTTTCCTACCTCTTCGGCAATTGTCTCTTTCATTCGTTCGGTGCTTGTTTGCACCGGATTATCATCATTCCCGTCAGACATCTTGAAACTGAAATGTTTACATCAAACGTTAAACATTTCATTCATAACATTGCTTCTTTTGTTTCGGTTTAGCCAAGTTTCTAACTTGCTTTAACCATTCATATTTTATGCACTTTCTGGGTTTGAGTGTGTTAACACGCTCTTCCCATGCATAACAATTCGTTTCTCATTCCTTACATAAGACATAATCTATTAACATAATGAGTTAATTCTTACCGGACGATCGATCAAGCTTGAACCGAACACTTTGTTGACAACCCTAAGCTCTGATTACCAACTTGTAACGCCCATCCAATTTAACTTGATTTTAATAATAGATTATACCATTGTAATTAAAAGTTTCTTAATTAACATAATATTTCAACAAGAAGTTCATAAGTAGCAAAATCCTTAGTCAACTAACAACTAAGATAAAACATTTCAAAAGGTGTTTAAGAACTGTTTACAACCCATAAACCAAGTCTAGTTAAGACTTTAAACATTGCGGAAGCTTGTAAGTAGTGTTCGGTTCCTCGAAAGTTTGCTCGATCATCTTCCGGTTAGTTTCCAACTTCACCTAAGATCAAAACCATAACAAATGTTAGTTTTGATCGAGTTATAATGGATACAAACAAGTTCCAATGGATTGCAACACAAAAAAATAAAAAAAAATCGGAAGGGAGGCGTCGCGTGACGCTAAGGACCCTCGCGTCACGCTAGGCCCCCATTTTCACAGAATGTTCACTTTGTTGTTGCTGCAGATTTCCAGTTCCAAGTTTAATCAATTTCTAACTTTAAATAGCCATAACTTTTGACTCGTAAGTCCGTTTTAGGTGATTCTTTTTCCTATGCGTCTGTAAATTCGTTACCGACATAACTATTAAAATTTTGATACTGAAAATTTTATTTTCGGACCGAACCACTAAAAGTCACTATGCATTTATTCGACCCGTTATAACTCTACTTATTTAGCTACCATTTAAATAGTAAACCTATGGCGCCTTATGCCCAACATCCGGGACTTATTATCACCCGCATTTCTTACCAATTTCATGGTTTAATGCCTTTGTGATTATAATCGCCAATATCGGCTCCTAGAACGTTTAAAACTACAATTTTCACGACTAATAGATCCATTGGCTCATCTTATGGAACTATCCACTTATGATGACTACCAATTTGGTTCGTTGACTATACTAAGTCTATTAATTCACATTCCAACCATAATCACTATAAATTCTATCAATAACGCATAGTTTAACCATAATTCAACAAAGGTGTCGAATCAAGTTACATACCTTAGTGTACGCCCTTCAACCGCAAATCACCACCGGCTTGTCCACTAGACGTTCCGGTATCCTTTCCTATAGAGTTCAATTCAAAACATGTTTAGAACTCTCTTTAAACCTTACATCGCATAATACACCGAAACATCATAATTATGCGTTTAATCTTTAAATTTCTATTTTAAGCCTTCTTTGAGGCATTTTCACAAACACCTTAAGGGCATATTTTTCACATGATTATATGACAAGTTTCTAGCTTATCATTTAGCCCTAATTTCACCTCAATCAACATTTTACATGATTGTTAGCTTCTAGATTTCTGAAATCACTTCCAAATTATCAAATTACACAAGATTAACACTCAATATCCTAGTGTTCATCAATTAACACGTAACCCATTAATCACCTACAAAGGTGTTCATAATCTTCACTAAAATTTAGCATGATTTCAACTTGTATTTGCCTAGGGTTCGTCCCCAAACACTATAGTTGTTCCTAGATCATCATAAGACACACATGCAACTAACAATTCAGATTTTCCCAATTATATGAGAAATTCAAGTTGAGAGTTTTCATGAAATTTTACATACCTTGTAATCCTCTTGTGATGAGGATCAGTAATCTATACTTTAATTTTGATTTCGACTTGGATTAGACCTTCAATTTGCAAGTTTTATGAAGTTTGAGGGTTTTGGAAGAGTGGGGATCGCCCCCTGCTCAGCTTATGCGACCAGACATCCCAATTTTGGGGTGTTTGGCATGTTTTATTTGTTTAATTAAAACAAAGTTTTCAATTCTTACAACTTAAGCCCCTCAACTTTGTTCAACATATTGTTTGGCAGCTTTTAACCCTATTATAGGCTATTTCTTGTTAAATTAACTAACTAGGTTAAAATTCCTAGTTAGTAAATTCTCGTTTATTTATACTTTATAATTCTAATATAAAGTTTTATATTTTTCGGAGTGTTACACAAACGAACCGACATCAGTGACATTTCTGAGCATATTTCAAGTTCCCTATGTTTTAACATCCCTATGGAGCTTAAAAATGGGCTTGATGGGTGTTAGAAGTGCCAAAACACGACAATACGCGCACAGGGACCAAAACTGTCAAACTTCAAAAATGGCTGGTCTGCAAGGTCCTTAAGGACCGTAAGGGACTCTTTGCGGTCCGTAAGCAGCTCCTATATACCAGAATCATGTTTCCAGCCATTTCCAGCTGTCCCCCATGTTTGCAAATGGTTTTTATGAGACTATGGGCTTGTTTAGGGATGCCCATGGTATTCTAATTCAGTGGGTGCCCTTGCACGGCTCAGATTAAAGCTCAGTTTTTTATGAATGATCTTAACGGTTAGCCGAAAACTATAAATACCCAACCCCATTTCCTCCCAAACTCACACCTTGATCTGATTTTGTTCTCTAAGTTGAAGTTATACACTTCATACCTGAGAATTTTTAGATCAAACCTCCATTCTTGGACCTTTTGTAAGTATTCTTTCGTTCTTTTACGCGTTTTAAGCACGAAAGTCAAACTATGTTTGACTTTCAGCTTTGACCAGTTTATGGTCAACACGAAGTTCGTTTGAACTTCTCAATGTAAGCGTAATCACGATGGTTATAGTCCTTAGTGACTATACCTACTGATTACCACGTTATTTAGGCATTGTGACGAGTTATAGTTTCGGTCAAAATGCGCGTTTATGCGTATTTTCAACCAAACTATTCTTGGGTATCAAAACCGTATGTTTTGATATCAAACCTGTTTTCAAACTTCGTTAAACATGTTTTAACATGTTTAACTCGTCACTTTAGGTTTAGTGCTTATATAGGGTCGTAAAGGTAAGCGGTCTAAACAACCGCTTAGACTTTCGAACCCGACCCGTTTGGTCGATCATTAGGATCCGACCAAACACATTAGGTGACCATAGTTTCATAGGGAATAACCTTCCGAGGTTATACCTTATGGTCACATCGTTAGTTAGTTATATGATAGGTAGTTTATATGCTTTAGGAAAATGACCAAAATGGTCTTTTTGCGCATAAATTCATTTTAAGCATATGTAACCTAAATTTTGACATCTAAACTGATTAGGCAACATTATTAGAAATGTTAAGGCATATATTACTTATCATAGGACTAGTTAGGCGGTCCAAACGTGTTTTACGCGAACGACGCGTTAAATTAGATAAACCTTTAATTCGTTTAAGGGTTTGTCGCCACAGTCGCAAGGCTTGAATGTATGCATTTTTACAATACCGCATAGATGTTTGTATCAGTAGAGCATGCAGTTATTTTACAAAACATAACTTGATTTATTTCAATATCTTGTTTTGTGCATTTTACCTATGGCTTTAGTTGACATATTTCACTTGCCATACATGACATTGGTTTACACATTACATGGTTTACATTTGACATTTGACATGGTTTATACATAAACATTTTGACATTTGATTATACATGAACATTTTTACATTGGTGGTTTGTTTGGTAAATGATTTAAGTAACGAGGCGTGTGTAATATGATAAAAGCATGGTGGATACGTCGCTGGTACTTCCTATATATAAGTGCTTTTATAATATTACATATCTTGGCGTTATTTAAACCATTTCAGTTTAGACATATTACATTTTACACAAAATAACATATTTCCACAAGACATTGTTTTACAAACAGTTTATTTTATACAACTCATTTTACTTGGTTATTTAATTAACCATACGCCTTTCCCTTTATATAATCCGATTTCTTATCAAATTTTCGTATGATTTATAAAAGAAAACACTTAACAAGATTCATGACTAACTATTATCAAACATTTCTTTAAACTTAAGTCATGAATCCTATATTAACAAAACCTATTTATCTCACAGCCATTTTTATGCTGACGTACCTATTTTCACATGTGTTTTCAGGAGTTGATGTGTAGGTTTGTTCAAGATACACTAGGGTGGACTCGGGCCTTAGTGACATAAAAGAAGCAAGATTAGTTTATATAATGTTGTGTACTCTTGTTTCTTTTGTTTAAAGACAATGTAACTCCTCTTTGTTTATAAATAAAGCAGAACTTTAATTACCATGGTTATGAAACAATAATTATGTTGCAGCACTCCCCGACGTTTCCGCCGCGGTTTGATGTTTTACGCGGTCGGGGTGTGACAGAAGAGTTGGTATCAGAGCCAATGGTTATAGGGAATTAGGTTATTAGTAATGCTTTGACCTAGACTATAACTTTTCTAGGCCCCAACACAAGTTATCTTGTGTTTAGATCTTAAAAAATGCATTTCACCTATCCTTAGGTGATTACCCAAAACAAGAACACAATTTTCTAAAACGATTTTTTAAAATCAATCATCTGTTTTTAAATAATTTGTTATAAGGTTTTGAACCCTTCAATTTTTCAGAATGATTTTGAAAATTTAATCATCCATTTTTTGAATGATTCTTTGGGCCTTGTGCCTTCCAAGTTTTCAAAATCTCGTCAATGTTTTGGGTCTAAATAGTGTGAACACGTGTATACTGGAAGGGTGAATGCCTGTACCCTGAGTTTTCTGTCTAAGGCTAGAGTGTTCGTACAAATGCACATAATCGGACCAGTCACTCTTACATGGGAACTCTTGGGGTGAGTGTTCACTTATAGGCGAGCGTGTCTTCGCGATACATTATTTTTGACCCATTTACTTTGATTAGTCATTGTGTGTCGCTTGTTTGCTTTGTGGTACAAACGAATGACCACCATCTTTGCTTTTGTCGATTTTTGTATCATCTCATTCTTTTCATCTAATCATCTCACTCGTTTCCTCTCATGTTTCCTCTTTTAGAATGCCTCCTCGACGCGAAAATCCGCTACCTAATGCCGAAATGGCAGCTATCATGGCGCAGCATATGGTTGCTGTACTCCCAGACATTATTGCTCAAGTTAACCAAGCCAACAATAACCAAAATGCTCCATGCAACTTCAAGAGTTTCAATTCTGCTAACCCACTCAAGTTTAGTGGTTCTGAGGGAGCAACTGGGCTCCTCCAGTGGTTCGAGAGCATTGAGAGTATGTTTCGTCATGTTCAGTGTCCTGATAATCGCAAGGTCGAGTTTGCTTCCAGCATTTTCCAAAGGAGGGCTCTTACTTGGTGGAACGGGGTTATGAGAGACCGTGGTGCTGAGGTTGCATTAGCACAAACTTGGGCCGAGCTTAGAGCTCTTATGATGAGGGAATTTTGTCCTCGTCATGAGCTAAGGGCTTTAGAAAGGGAGTTTGATGATTTGAAGCAGGATAGTGGTGAGCACCGGGCTTACACTGATAGCTATGAAGAGTTGAGTTTGCTATGCCCTACAATGGTTACCCCACTCGAAAAGGCTATCGAGAGGTATATTGATGGCTTACATGACTCTGTGCAAGACATCGTTACTGGTAGTAACCCTACCACAGTTCGTCAGGCAATCGAGTTAGCTGCGACATTGACTGAGTCGCAGGTCCGAAAGGGTAAGCTACACAGGAAGGGTGACAAGGGTAAGAAACAGTCGTCTGATAAGGGTGAAAGCAAGAAGGGTAAGAGCAAGAAGGGCAAGGATTATGGTTCTTCAAAAGGGTCTAGGAAGCGCAAGGCTTCCCAGAATTTTGCTGTCACTGCCCAAGTCAATCAGGCAACTCCCAATCAACCTGCACAACCACCAGCAAAGAAACGGTATGCGGGGAATGCACCGTTGTGCAACAGATGCAATAGCCACCATCAACCGCAGGTGCAGTGTCGTTTCTGTACTAACTGTGGGAAGTCAGGTCATCTTGTCGATGTTTGTCGCTTTGCTCCCAATCAGAACGCACGTAACCAAGCACAGCAGGCTACTCAACAGCAAGCACAAGCTGCACGACCTCACTTTCCTCTTGGTTCGTGCTACAATTGTGGGGACCTGACTCATTGTCACACCCCGACCACGTAGAACATACAAAACGTGGCGGAAACGTCGGGGAGTGTTGTAACAGAATTAATTGTTTCAAATCCATGGCAATTGAAGTTTCGTTTTATTGATTAAAAGTGTTACAATGTCTTAACAAACAAAGAAATACAACATAATTAACTAGTCTTGCATCTTTTATTGTCACTAAGGCCCAAGTCTGCCTATGTGTATCTTGATCATCTTATGCAATAGCTCCTGAAAAACACATGTGAAAATAGGTACGTCAGCATAAAAATGCCGGTGAGATACATAGGTTTTGTGAAAATAGGTTTCATGACTTTTGTTTGAGAAAATGTTTAGTCATGAACCTTGTTATTTGCTTTGTTTTGTAAATCATTTGAAAATCGATAAGATCAGATGATATGTATAAATAATGTATGGTTAAATGAATAACCATGTAAAATGAGTTTGTATTAGATAGGTTGCTTGTAAAACAATGTCTTGTGAAAAATATGTTATTTGTATAAAATGTTCTATGTCTCAACCTGAAATGATTCAGATAACGCTACAATATGTAATACCATACAAACACTTATATATAGGAAGTACCAGCGGTGTATCCACCATGCTTGTATCATATTACACACGCCTCGTTACTTAAATCACTTAATCAAACCAAACCAACAATGTAAGATGTCTATGTTTAAACCAATTGCCAAATGTATTGAATAATATGTCAAAATGTTTATGTCAAGATGTAAACCATGTAATGTGTAACCAAAATAATATGTATGGCTAGTGAAATGTATAAACTAAACCATATGCACAAAAACATAGTATTGAAGTAAAACTTGGTTTAAATCAAAGTTATGTTTTGTGTAGTAAATGCATGATCAATGTAAATCATGTAATATGCGTCCAAAATGTAAGTATGTGATGAATAACAAATGTACTAAGTATGAATAACAATGCAACGATTGAACATACATAGCATGTGAACTGTACTAAGTATGCAACAACAGACATACGTAGCATGTGACCTGTACTAAGTATGCAACAATAGACATACGTAGCATGTGATGTAATGTAAAACAATGTACTAAGTAATGCACACAATGGCACACCTAGTATGAAATGTAATGAAATCATGTACTATAATGTACTAATGAACATAACAAGTATATGATGTGAAAACAGGAAAGCATGAAAGTAACAAGTAGGCACATGTGTTCCACCCCAAAACAGTTTGGAAAACAGTAAAAGAGGGGTCTATGTACTCACTTGAGATTGCTCAGTAGTCCTTGAGTAACAACCAAACAATGCTAGAGATCACGGAAATCAAACGGCACCTAATATAGGTAACTATGTTAATTAACCGGACCTAAATCGGAAGATTGGGTAGCATTAGGGTTTGTAAACCAAATGAGTGTAGGAACTCATATGATATGGTTTAACAAAGCCTACATACTAAATGAAACTTAACCTAAGTGTCTACGACCCATCGCGACCCATTAAGGTAGCTTATGCTACTTTAACGCATCGTGCGCGTGAAACGCGTTCGGACCGTCTAACTAGTCCTATGACAAGTGTTATATGCCTAAACATGTTACATAATCAGTTATGTGACAAAGGTTTAGGTTACATATGCTTAATTACCAATTATACATGAAAAGGGTATTCTGGTAATTTACCTAAGGCATATAGACTACCTATCATACAACTACTCAAACGATGTGACCATAGGGTATAACCTCGGAAGGTTATTCCCTACCTACTATGGTCACCTAATGTATTTGGTCGGATCCTAATGATCGACCAAATGGGTCGAGTTCGAAGGTATAGGCGATTTATTAGATCGCCTACCCTACGACTCTAGACAACGTGGTAATCAGTGGGCATAGTCCCAAGGGACTATGACCAACGTGATTACACTCACGTTGCGAAGTTCAAACGAACTTCGCATTGACCATTACTGGTCAACGCTGAAAGTCAAACAAAGTTTGACTTTCTGACTCGAAAAGCAATAAAATAAGGAAAAGAACGAAAGAATACTTACGAAGGGTCCCCGAATGCTAATCCCGATTCAAGAATCTCAGGTATGAAACAATGGTTTCAACTTAGAGGTTCTCAAATCAGAATTCTAGTGATTTTAGCAATGGGGGGTATGGGGTATATATAGTTTTCGGGTAACCGTTGAGATCGTTTCATGGAAAACGTGCCTTAATCCCACCCGTACAAGTGTCGGGACCTTATGGTGACTAAAATTCCATCCTTATCAGCTGACTAGACTAATGGGATTGTGTGGTGGAGGATTAAACAGCTGCAATCTGCTGTTAAATTCATTTAATCTGGTCAGAAGGTGCCTCGCGGGCCGCCTAAGGATGCTCAGGAACTGAGGCGGGCCGCCTAGCAGTCACAGATCAGAACAAAGTTTTAGAAATGATAGTTTCAGTCCCTGCACGTGTTTAAGGCCATTTCCGACACTTCTAAGGCCCGTAAAGCCAACTTTAAGGCCCTAAAATGTTGCCTAAACATTTTGGACATGAAACATGCTCAAAAATATGCCGGGTGTTGGTTCGTTTGGTCGTACGAACGCGATGTTCGCTTAATTACGACGGAATGCGCATAAGCGCGAAAAACGATCCAAATGACGCGACGAATGGATTTTTGGCAATCCAAACACTAAAGCATAATATAGTCATGCTTACATAAATTTTTGGATGTCCGGATGTATTCAGAACGTAAGTTATGCGTAAAAATGCAAACTTGTGCACTTTTTGACACTTTTAGTCCCTGAATGTCCCAAAAGTTTATTTTAGCATACCGAACACCTCAAAGCCTATTTCTAAGCTATGTAAAGGATATTTATGGTATGTTTAACTTATGGTCATGTTCCGGAATGTCTGTTACAGTTCAAATTGGCATACTTTCACAGTTTGTCAAATTTAGTCCCTGTAAGCGAATATACTTTGATTTCACCACACCAAACCTTCCAAAACTTATTTCTAAGTTATGTAAAGGTTATTTAAGGTATGTTAAGCCTATTTCACTATTCCGGAGTGTTCGTTGGATTAAACTGGTTATATCTACACATTAGAGCGCGTATAACCCTCCAGAAAGCGATTTAAAGCTTGAAATCGAACAAGAGTCGATATGTGCAAATGATACACATATTTTTACAAATCCCTAGTATGAAATACAATATTTCATTGGTTTGGCATTTGATTGATGGTTGGAGTGACACAGGTGTCACACTCATTATCGAAACCAGTGTCCAAGGCTGGCCAACGCAAATCAGAATCAGGCTCAGGCTCGAGGTCGAGTCTTCAACATGAATGCTAATGAGGCGCGAGCAGACAACGAGGTGGTCAACGGTACGTTCTTTGTTAATAATCAGCCTGCATCTGTTCTTTTTGATTCGGGTGCCGATAAGAGTTTTGTGTCATTATATTTCGAGCCTTTGCTCCGCATGTCTAGAACGAAACTAGGAAAGCCTTTGACAGTAGAAGTTGCTAGTGGTGAGCCCATTGTTCTTAATTCTGTTCTTCGTAACTGCCAGTTGAACCTTAATAACCATCTTTTTCCTATTGACCTCACACCAATGCAACTTGGAAGCTTCGACATTATAGTAGGAATGGATTGGTTAGCCAAGCATCACGCAGATGTAGTTTGTTTTGATAAAAATTTTCGTGTGCCTCTTTCATCAGGTAAGATCCTAGAGGTTCATGGTGAGAAACCTGCTAGTAGCCTAAAACTTATGTCTTGTACTCAAGCTTGGAAGTATCTTCGAAAAAACTATGTGGCCTTTTTGGCCCATGTTGTGGCGGATAAAGGCAAAGGTAAGTCTATTCAAGATATCCATGTTGTTCGGGATTATCCTGAAGTTTTTCCTGAAGAACTACCTGGTTTACCCCCAGCACGTCAAGTTGAGTTCCGTATTGATCTTGTACCTGGTGCAAATCCTATCACTCGATCCCCATATCGTCTTGCACCATCTGGGATGCAAGAGTTATCTAAGTAGCTTCAAGAGCTTTCTGACAAAGGTTTTATCCGTCCTAGCTATTCACCTTGGGGTGCTCCTGTTCTTTTTGTTAAGAAGAAGGATGGATCTTTTAGGATGTGCATCGATTACCGTGAGCTCAACAAGCTTACCATCAAGAATCGATATCCCCTACCTCGCATTGATGATTTCTTTGATCAGTTACAGGGTGCTTCTTATTTTTCAAAGATTGATCTACGTTCTGGGTATCATCAATTTCGTGTGCATGAAGAAGATATTCCCAAGACAGCATTCCGCACTCGATACGGGCATTATGGGTTCACAGTTATGCCATTCGGTTTGACTAATGCTCCTGCTGTTTTCATGGACTTGATGAATAGGGTTTGCAAGCCTTATTTGGATAAGTTCATCATCGTTTTCATTGATGACATCTTGATATATTCTAAGACGCAAGCCGATCATGAGCAGCATCTTCGCCTTACTCTGGAACTCCTGAAGAAAGAGCAACTTTTCGCCAAATTCTCCAAGTGCGAATTTTGGCTTAAGGAAGTTCAATTTTTGGGGGCATATCGTCAACGAACAAGGTATTCATGTAGATCCCTCCAAGATCAGCGCGATTAAGGATTGGGATACGCCTACTACTCCTACTGAAGTTCATTCATTTCTTGGTCTCGCGGGTTATTACCGCCGCTTCATCGAGAACTTCTCAAATATTGCAGTTTCTCTAACTTCTCTAACTCAGAAGAACAAACCATTTGAATGGGGAACCAAACAGAAAGACGTGTTTCAGACTTTGAAGCGGAAGCTTTGTGATGCACCTATCCTATCTTTGCCTGAGGGCAAATATGATTTTGTCGTGTATTGTGATGCATCAAACTTGGGTCTTGGTTGTGTTCTCATGCAAAGGAACAAAGTCATAGCATATGCATCAAGACAATTGAAGATACATGAGAAGAACTACACCACTCATGATCTTGAGTTAGGTGCTGTTGTTTTCGCTCTCAAAATCTGGAGACACTATTTGTATGGTACAAAATGTGTGGTTTTTACTGACCACAAAAGTCTCCAGCATATCTTCAATCAGAAAGAACTCAACATGAGGCAACGACGTTGGGTTGACCTTCTAAACGACTATGATTGCGAAATTCGCTACCATCCTAGTAAGGTGAATGTCGTGGCTGACGCATTAAGTCGTAAGGAATGAGTAAGCTTCACTGTGTCAAAGTTCGATCTGATATTCAAACCCGCATTTCTCAGGCTCAACATGCTTGTGTTTCACAAGATTTGATGGGTAAGGAATTACCATTTCATATTAAGCCTGATCTCAAGCTGAAAGATGATGGATTGTATTATTTCATGGACCGTTTGTGGGTCCCAAGTCAAGACAATCTTTGCACCTTACTTATGGATGAAGCTCATAAGTCTCGTTATTCTATTCATCCAGGTGTAGACAAAATGTATAAGGATCTTCGTACTTAGTATTGGTGGCCTGGTATGAAGAAAGACATTGCCTTATACGTATCAAAATGCCTTACTTGTCTTAAGGTTAAGGCTGAACATCAATATCCTTCTGGTTTATTGGAGCAACAAGAGATTCCAGTTTGCAAATGGGAAAACATTGCTATGGATCTTATTACCAAACTTCCACGCACTAAGAGAGGTCATGATGCCATCTGGGTGGTTGTTGATCGTCTTACAAAGTCAGCACATTTATTGCCGATCCGTGAGGATCTATATGCTGACAAGCTTGCTAAAATCTATGTGGATGAAACTGTATCTCGACATGGTGTTCCTTTGAACATTATTTCTGACAGAGATGCTCGATTCTCATCTCGTTTTTGGAGAACCATGCAATCTGCTATGGGAACCCAACTTAATTTGAGCACAGCTTATCATCCGCAATCAGATGGTCAATCTGAAAGAACAATCCAGACTTTGGAGGATATGCTTAGAGCTTGTGTGATCAACTTTGGTGGTAGTTGGGATTCGTATCTTCCGTTGATTGAATTCTCCTACAACAACAGTTATCACTCCAGTATCAACATGGCTCCTTTCAAAGCTCTCTATGGTCGAAAATGTCGTTCACCAGTCTGCTGGAATGAGATCGGTGAGGCTCAGCTTACTGGACCTGACCTCATTCTAGAGACAACAGATAAGGTTAAGAAAGTTCGCGATAACCTTTAGACAGCTCGAAGCCATCAAAAGAGTTACGCGGACCGACGACGCAAGCCCTTGGAATTTCAAGTTAGTGATCGCGTATTACTTAAGGTCTCACCTTGGAAAGGTGTGATCAGATTTGGAAAGACAGGAAAACTTGCACCTAGATATGTTGGACCATTCAAGATCATCGAAAGAATTGGAAAGGTAGCCTACAGACTTGAGTTGCCTCCTGAACTTGGAAATGTTCATCCAACCTTTCATGTGTCCAATCTCAAGAAGTGTTTAGCTGATGAGAACCTCCACATACCGCTTGATGAAATTCGTGTTGATGACACAATGCATTTTGTTGAAAAACCTATGGAAATCATGGAACGTGAAGTCAAGTGGCTCAAACACAAGCGCATTCCACTTGTCAAAGTTCGCTGGGAATCTAAACGTGGGCCAGAATTTACTTGGGAACGTGATGATCAAATAAAGGCGAAATATCCACATCTTTTCTCACAAGTTTCCTCTAAATAAATTTCGGGACGAAATTTCCTCAAGTAGGGGAGACTGTGACATCTGTGCTTGTAATCATTGTATAAACCTTAAAAAGTTCAGTTATCAATAAAACAATGTTATTTGATCCCAATGTTTGTTTGTTTATGTTTGACATTTTGCATGTTTTGATTTTTGTTCAATTTCAAACTCTATATCGTTTTCTGGAGAGTTATACGCAAACTGGTGCGTAAACATAATCAATTTAATGCGAAAAACACTCCAGAACATCAATTTATGCTTAACATACCTTAAATAACCTTTACATAACTTAGAAATAAGTTTTGAAGGCTTTAGTATGGCAAAATCAAGTTTATTCGCTTATAGGGACTTATTTCGACAAACTGCGAAAGTATGTCGATTCGTACTTTAATGAACATTCCAAAACTTGATCATAAGTTAAACATACTCTAAATATCGTTTTCATAGCTTAGAAATAGGCTTTGAGGGTTCAGTGTGCTAAAATAAACTTTCTGGTCATTCAGGGACTAAAAGCGTCAAAAAGTGCAAAAGTTTGCATTTTCGCGCATATCTTACGTTTTGAACACATCCGGACATCCAAAAATTTATGTAATCATTAAAATAGTTTATTTTAGTGATTGGCATGATAAAATTCTATTCGTCGCATAATTTGGATCGTTTTTCACGTCCGTTCGTGTTTAGTCGCAATTAACCGAACAACGTAACCGTGCAGCCAAACGAACCGACATCCTTGACATTTCTGAGCATATTTCAAGTTCCCTATGTTTTAATATCCTTATGGAGCTTAAAAATGGGCTTGACAGGTGTTAGAAGTGCCAAAACACGACAATACGCGCACAGAGACCAAAACTGTCAAACTTCAAAAATGGCTGGTCTGCAAGGTCCTTACGGACCGTAAGGGACCCTTTGTGGTCCGTAAGCAGCTCCCATATACCAGAATTATGTTTCCAGCCCTTTCCAGCTGTCCCCCATGTTTGCAAATGGTTTTTATGAGACTATGGGCGTGTTTGGGGATGCCTGTAGTATTCTAATTCAGTGGGTGCACTTGTACGGCTCATATTAAAGCTCAGTTTTCATTGAACGATCTTAATGGTTACCTGAAAACTATTAATACCCAACCCCATTTCCTCCCAAACTCACACCTTGATCTGATTTTGTTCTCTAAGTTGAAGTTATACACTTCATACCTGAGATTTTTCAGATCAAACCTCCATTCTTGGACCTTTTGTAAGTATTCTTTCGTTCTTTTACGCGTTTTAAACATGAAAGTCAAACAATGTTTGACTTTCAGCTTTGACCAGTTTATGGTCAACACGAAGTTCGTTTGAACTTCGCAACGTGAGCGTAATCACGATGGTTATAGTCCTTAGTGACTATACCTACTGATTACCACGTTATTTAGGCATAATGACGAGTTATAGTTTCGGTCAAAATGCGCGTTTATGTGTATTTTGCAACCAAACTATTCTTGGGTATCAAAACCATTTGTTTTGATATCAAACCTGTTTTCAAACTTCGTTAAACATGTTTTAACATGTTTAACTCGTCACTTTAGGTTTAGTGCTTATATAGGGTCGTAAAGGTAAGCGGTCTAAACAACCGCTTAGACTTTCGAACCCAACCCGTTTGGTCGATCATTAGGATCTGACCAAACACATTAGGTGACCATAGTTGCATAGGTAATAACCTTCCGAGGTTATACCTTATGGTCACATCGTTAGTTACTTATATGATAGGTAGTTTATATGCCTTAAGAAAATGACCAAAAATGCCCTTTTTGCGCATAAATTCATTTTAAGCATATGTAACCTAAATTTTGACATCTAAACTGATTAGGCAACATTATTAGACATGTTAAGGCATATATTACTTATCATAGGACTAGTTAGGCGGTCCAAACACGTTTTACGCGAACGACGCGTTAAAGTAGCGTAAGCTACCTAAACGGGTCGTAACGGGTCACAAGCACTTAGGATAGGTTCCGTTTTAGAATGTAGGCTTTGTTAAACCATACTACATGAGTTCCTACACTCATTTGGTTTACGAAACCACATTTTATCCAATCCTCTGATTTAGGTCCGGTTTATTAACACTGTTACCTATATTAGGTGCCGTTTGATTCCGTGATCCTCTAGCTTTGCTTGATTGTTATCCAAAGACTATTGAGCAATCTCAAGTGAGTACATAGACCCCTCTTTTACTGTTTTTCAAACATTTTGGGGTGAAACACATGTGCCTACTTGTTACTTTCGTGCTTTTCATGATTTCATATCTTATACTTGCTATGTTCATTAGTACACGTATAGTACACGATTTTATCCATGTTTTTGCTATGTATGTTCTTTTATTGCATAATTAGTACAATGTTTTACATCACATGCTATGTATGTTCATTTATTGCATACGTAGTACATTGTTTTACATCACATGCTATGTATGTTCATTTATTGCATACGTAGTACATTGTTTTCACATCACATGCTTACATTTTTGGTATGACATTTGGTTTGTTTAAATGGGACAAAAATACATTCATTAACATTAGCTACGCCGCTTGGTAGTAAGTAATGGTACCTAGGAATTGACAACTCCCGTTCCTGAAATCCTAGGTTTGTTTGGATGGAAGGAATGACTGAATCCAATATACATAATTTAGATAAACCTTTAATTTGTTTAAGGGTTTGTCGCCACAGTCGCAAGGCTTGAATGTATGCATTTTTACAATACCGCATAGATGTTTGTATCAGTAGAGCATGCAGTTATTTTACAAAACATAACTTGATTTATTTCAATATCTTGTTTTGTGCATTTTACCTATGGCTTTAGTTGACATATTTCACTTGCCATACATGACATTGGTTTACACATTACATGGTTTACATTTGACATTTGACATGGTTTATACATAAACATTTTGACATTTGATTATACATGAACATTTTTACATTGGTGGTTTGTTTGGTAAATGATTTAAGTAACGAGGCGTGTGTAATATGATAAAAGCATGGTGGATATGCCGCTGGTACTTCCTATATATAAGTGCTTTTATAATATTACATATCGTGGCGTTATTTAAACCATTTCAGTTTAGACATATTACATTTTACACAAAATAACATATTTCCACAAGACATTGTTTTACAAACAGTTTATTTTATACAACTCATTTTACTTGGTTATTTAATTAACCATACGCCTTTCTTTTATATAATCCGATTTCTTATCAAATTTTCGTATGATTTATAAAAGAAAACACTTAACAAGATTCATGACTAACTATTATCAAACATTTCTTTAAACTTAAGTCATGAATCCTATTTTAACAAAACCTATGTATCTCACAGGCATTTTTATGCTGACGTACCTATTTTCACATGTGTTTTCAGGAGCTGATGCGTAGGTTTGTTCAAGATACACTAGGGTGGACTCGGGCCTTAGTGACATAAAAGAAGAAAGATTAGTTTAAATAATGTTGTGTACTCTTGTTTCTTTTGTTTAAAGACAATGTAACCCCTCTTTGTTTATAAATAAAGCAGAACTTTAATTACCATGGTTATGAAACAATAATTATGTTGCAGCACTCCCCGACGTTTCCGCCGCGGTTTGATGTTTTACGCGGTCGGGGTGTGACAAGAGGTGCCCGCAATGGCCTTTGAAGTAAATCCCCACATGTTAAATACCCTAAATTTATTCCCGAAACTACAAGCTGGTCAAATCCATGGATGATGACAGAAGTAAATCACGAGTGTTCACTCCTATAGCTTCGGCTAATGATGGATCAAGAGTGTGTTCAGCATCAACAAATACACAATAGCCTACAAAAGAAACAGCAGGAAAATGATTTTTTCTGTAAAAAAACCCAATAGACAAACATTGTATTTAAATGTAACAACTAACCTCCTTGCTTCTGTGCTTCAGCAATTACATGCAGAGCAAGAGTTGTCTTTCTCGAAGCTTCTGGACCATATATCTCCACTACACGCCCCTGCGTAAGTGGTAAAACCAAAAATAAAACTTAGTACAAATCAAAATAAAACTTTTACATGCATGCTCGAGTAAAAGTGCGGCTTTATATTCTTTTAGTTGTTCTTGCAGGGACAAAGTTTTTTGTAAGAGTGACTGCTTCTCTTTGTCCATTTTAATTCCAACAGCAGACAGCATCTCTTGAACCGCTTGAACTAACTCATGGGCCGATACACGACCATGCTCAAGTTCTTTAATTGGTTGTCGCTGTCAAAAGTTATCTCCAAATTAATGATTATGTATTCGGTACCAAACTATAGATGAATTTAGTAAATAAAAAGTTAGTCAAACTTATCTAAAACTTCATCTTCGTCAAAAGAGTTCACAAAAGTGAGTTCTGCACATGTATTTTGTGGCATTCTTTGCATTCATTAGATTTTCTTTGCATTCATTAGACTATCGGCTCCGTCACCACTATTCATATCCAGTTATATTTTGTGGCATTCTTTGCATTCATTAGATTTTCGAAAGATGCATTGCACATGTTGTAAATTAAGATAGTCATATATATATATATATATATATATATATATATATTACACTTTAGTTGAAAAACCTTATAACATAGACCAGTCTCAAATGTAATTAGGCAAACTAAGTTTAGAAATTAATTAATATTCCAGAGCAAATGACACAAATGAGAAGTAAAAGAGCCATACCACTACTTCCATTAGAGTCAAATTTATGTGTATCCAGTCTCCTTCTAATGTGATCCTTCTGCATTCCCATGAACGTGTAATATATTAGATTTCTTATATTTTTTTTCTATTAAAGACAATGTTGAAATTTGACCTGGTCATTCTGAAAATTGGAGTCAAGTTGCTAAAAATTGGAGTCAAGTTGCCAACGGTGCTCAAATGTGGATCCCTGCAATACCATAAGACAAAACTTAGTCGCAATTAGTAAAAATGAAAAATCCATAAAGGACTCAAGTAAACGTCTACATACAAGATGTTTCTCCTTCTTTTTCTTTTTACGTCTATTCGAAACTTCCATAGAGTCAACTTGAATTGCTTTTCATAGTCTCCAGCAGACTCAGCTTCCATATTGTTCGGTATTTAGGGCCTGGGCCCACCATGAAAAGTACTTTGTTCACCATGAAAGAAATTGGTATCAACACTTGAAGCATTTGTTCTATTCAGTGTCTGTATGTGGCCAGAAACTGTAGGATCGGTTTCGCACCGAACGATTGCGTAACGAACGTTTAACGTGCGGAATCCGTGAACGTGCGTGGATTGAACACACAAGATCGTACAAATTTAACGTGATTCTATTGAAAAGATGTCGTGTACAATGCCGAGAATCACACGGAGAGACTTTCTCTCTCTAGACTTTCTCTCTCTAAATCTAAGCTTCTAAATCTCCAAATGAGCAGTCTTCAAACTAACACTATAACTCCCTATATATAGGCACAAGGTTATAAGGGATTTCCCCTTATTTACATGATTGCCACCTTGCCCTTTTATCTACATCATGTAAAATAAAGTCTAGATCTCTTCTATTTCTGCTACGGTTAAGATTGACGGAGGCGATAGACATACTGCACTAACAGAAACCCCTGCATTAAACAAACTTATAATCCTCTGTCTTGAAGCAGTACCAGTACGCACACGTTTTGTTGGAACTGTAACATTTAAAAGGACAAATAAGTGTTTATGGGTCAACCAAAAATTAATTTTTAGTGCCATATTTTTTGTAACCATACGTTAGTCATTCATAAGTTTTCTAAAATAGTTATTAAGCATTGGTGATCTGAATCATATCGACATCTTTAAAAATTGACTTGGATATACCCTTAGTTGTTGGTCACATGTCTGTTCTCAAAATTAACCAACTCAAGTGCTTTTGTCTCAAACACCAACTTCAGTAGCCTGAACCTCCAAAATGGTTAATTTACGAAAAAATAACCAGAAATTTCGCACTCAACTATCCATAAAGTATGCCCGGATCGATTCCAGACTTGATTTAAAGCAAGTGTTTTAACTTTCAATAGAACCAAAATGGATATCATACATAAATTGTGAAGATAACTAAACAAATTTCAGTATATGTTGGGACACTGCAAATGATAACTGTTCTAATTTATTAACAACCATGGGAAGAAAAATTTAACTGGTAATATCAACTATGAGAAACTGCAGTGCTAATACACTAATAGGAATCAATTATCAGTTTAACAATTAAAAGGCTTACTTCTTCATGGATTTTTTCTAAAACTGGAGCATTTCTAGGTACCACACCTCCGCCCTACTCCAGACAATGATACTAAAAAACATTAAAAGGCTTACTTCTTCATGGAATTTTTTTAAACTGGAGCATTTCTAGGTACCACACCTCCGCCCTACTCCAGACAATGATACTAAAAAATATTAGTCAGTAGACAACTCGCAAAGTGAAAATTGTGAAGCATGTGATAGCAAAAGGAATTGCATTAGAATAATTCGGAAAGGATGAATGCATCTAACAAACACCTACATAAGATAAATATACATATAAATGAAGTACTTACCAGTCCATGTTTGAATATACACTTTAAAACCTCGTCCAAATGTTGCTCATCCCCATAACAATACGCGATAACGTAATATCTAACCTGACACCAGGGACGGATTATAAAATGATGTGGGAAAAAGTGCACAACATAGTCAACAAAACTACCTTTTACCACACTGACTTGTGTCATAGGTTATAACTATTATGTCAAAAGCATCTTGCCAAAAAAAAATAATAACCTGCCTTAGAACAGGAGCTGCACATTTTTTCTCTTAGAATTTGAGCCCCAGAGTAAGTCAAGCACATTAATAAAAAAATGTTCTTAATGCAATTTTGTAAGGATAATGGTTTATTTGTAAAGAAAGTGAAGTGCACTAGTAAAATACTTTTGACTTTGAGGATACCAATATCCAAGCAACCCATTTATTTATTATCTTGGTAAAAGGGGTTTATTATGCATTTTGTTTTGGAACAAATTACATATGATACGATGGATTGATGATAAAATTTTAGAAACCAATCATGGAAATATATTTTCACCAACAAACTACAGTACCAGACATCATAAATTTGATCAGCAAATTTGTTACAAGGAATGGGATTCTTGACTGAAATGCATCCAAAAAGAGTTGTATAAAGAAAGCCCATTAAGCGTAAATCACAATTGTAACTCTAGCAAATCCAATTTCCCTGCATTTTTTTCTTAGAGGAATAAAATCAAACAGTTGGTATGCATCTCTTTAATATTTAAAAACCAAAGAATTGCTTTGTTTCAAGCCACATAATATATATATATATATATATATATATATATATATATATATATATATATATATTGTTAATTGATAACTAAGAATTCCTTTACTTAATGAATGATCATGTGCTTTTTAGAAACAAACAAATACCGGACGATTAATCAAAATAAAAGGAGCATATAATTCTTACTTACATCCTGAGATTTATTCCTCCTCTTAGATGCCGAAGAAGAAAATGTCATGTCACTGATTGATGGATCAACAATATTTAACAAATCACAAACACGCGTATGAATGAATTGAATATAAAACATGAAATATTATATAATAATATTACCTCGGCTTCTTCTTGTTCGATACTCCGGCTGTATTAGTCGTCGGACATCAAACCGACGGCAAAAGCGCACTCATAGAAGCCCTAATGGGCTTCCAATTCAACCACGTAGGCGGTGGAATGTGATTCGCCTCTGTGCCACCTGATTTCGGATTCTGATTCATGTGTTCCGTTAGAGAAATCCCTACGAGAAGTTCAGGTATATGTTGATTGAATTGGTTGTTGTGAAGTGTTATGGCTTTGAGAGAGCTGAGAATTGATAGAGGAGAAACTAAAAAGAAGTTTTGATAGTATATTATTTGAATTTTGAATCTGGAGCCAGAAGTTTGAATTTTGAATGATGAGCAGAGGTTTTTTGAATTTTAAATGAACATCAGTGGTTTCAATTACGAATGAGGGTAGAGCTTTGAAATTAGAGGGTGGGCCAGTGCTTTCAATTATGAATGAGGGCAGAGGTTTGCCCATTTGTATGTGGGCAGACCTTTGAAAAGGTGATTGTGGGTCAACTTTGAAATTTAAAGTCTTTTAATATTAAGGTTTATGATGTAAAAATGACATAAGAAAAGCCTTGTTGGATAGTCTCTCCTGCTGACACATCAGCTTTTCTTATGTTATTGGGATTTCTCCTTTTATAAAAAGTATAGATAGATGTCTTTAAATTTAAAAAATAAGTGTTTATAACTAAGTAAGAGAGAGATGCAAGAAAATAAAATATAGCTCCTAACACACGCGTATACCATAAGTTTATTTTATTAATAAAGATATTGGATTTAAATAACCTCAACTTTCACCAAATGACCAATAACATTCTCAACTTTCAATTTGTACCACATCACTCCCAACTTTCAACTTATTTTCTTCTTGCACTCCCTAGCTATTTATAATCAAGTTAGAGATAATTAAGTAGGAGAGATGCGGGAAAATAAAAAATAGATAACTTCAATGAATGACACGTGTCCACCATAGGTTTCTTTTATTATATAGTACTAGCGGTAAGAGCCATATGCAAACACGAGTGGTTTTTAGAAAACCTTGCATAACATATTTTGATAGAAAGTAAAAAAAATAATTAGTGCAGACTTACAAAATTGATATAAACTAATGGTCAATAGGTTTAGTCAACAGGAATTCATAACCAAACCACTGTTGTCTATCGACTGTTAAAAACCTCTGTTGCTTTCCAACAGACGTTTGCTAATAACTGTCATCCATTATCTCCAACAGAGTTTGCCACATTGATAGATGGTAAAGTATCAGATGTTAGTCAACTCATGTTAAAAAGGTTAGTCAACAGAAGTTAAAAGGGTTAGTGAACAGATGTTAAGAGAATAATGTTATGAACAATGAATTTAGTGCTCTCATTAAAAATGAGACATGGGAACTTGTTACTACAACTTCAGATATAAACATTTTTTCGCAGCATATGTTCTCAGGATAGGCTTCATCCAGAGCAAGTATCAGATGCTTTCAGAAACTTCTATTGCTTTCCAACAAACATTTCCTAACAACTGTTCCTCCATTATACCTAACAGACGTTGCCAGCTTGACAGATGTTAAGTATCATCATAGATTTTGCAAAACTTCCTTGTAAACTACATTAGTAGTGGTTGTACAAACTCGTTTTTCTTTATCACAAATCGAAAGTTTCAACCCCTTCCTACTTTTTACCCTAGATACAGCAACATAGAGTTGGCCATGACTAAACACTGGACGTGGAAGATACAAACCAACATGCTCCAACGATTGTCCTTGACTTTTATTTATTGTCATAGCAAAACACAGTGAAAGTGGGAATTGTCTTCGAGAAATCTTCACTGGTATTCTTTTATCAGAAGGTGTCATCTTCAGTCTTGAAATCAAAGTATGATGACCTATATTAGTCCATGTGATAATTTTTACTTCAATCATAACTTTTCCGAGTTTCGTGACTTGTAAACGTGTACCGTTACATAATCCATTTGCCTAATCAATGTTTCTAAGCAACATCACTGGAGCACCAAGTTTCAATACTAATTTATGGTTAGGTAAACCAGACAAACGAATATTGTTTAAGACATCAGGAGGAAACACTGCCATGTTAAGCTCTGATTCTTCCTCAGATTGACATAAACAATCTGAACTAAAATAAAAATTCTCTTCACCAGGCAGATTCTCTAACAACTCTTTGTTTATTGAATCCACTACTTCATTAGTTGGAGCAAGAATCGTTCTTTGTTGGAAATACGTTAAATCCCACAAAAAACTCATTCATGTCCGGACATGTAAATGAAATGAGAGAAGAAATAGGATTGACTTGGTCATGAATAAATAAATCATCTGGAATTTCAATATCTACCTGACCATCATATTCTTCATCAAGCAGACCATCACCAAGCTTTAAAATCCATTCTGCAAATTCCTTTATTTCTTTCAAATTTGTTTCCTGACATCCAACTCTCAATCTCGTATTCTCAGTTAGCTTTAGTACTTGACAGTATCTCCATATATAAGAAGAGTTCAAAGAAGCATTGACTATCATCGTTCTAATACCTTTAGGGATGACCGAAAGAATGTGTCTAAAATCACCACCGAATAGAATGAACTTTCCCCCAAAAGGCTTGCATTCCATGTTCGGTTGACTGGAACGTGATATGTCTCTCATTGTTCTATCGAGAGTCTCGAAACAATGCTTGCGAGTCATAGGTGCTTCATACCAAATAATCAAAGTTGCTCTTTTAATTAAATCACCTAGTTTAGTTTTAGGCTCAATCGAACATATTGAATCCTCATTAATGTTAATTGGAATTACAAACCCTGAATGAGCAGTTCTACCACCATCCAGCAAAAGTGAAGCAATTCTACTGTGTAGGATTGTATTGACGATCAAGTGAGTCAATCTGAGTGAAAACACCACTGTTTATAAGGCGGAATCAAATAAACAGCTTGAATCAAAGAGAAATGAGTAGAAAAGCACTGAAAGACACTTTAAACACTGGTTCTCATGTAAATTTGATGCGAAAATCCGGCAGCAGTTCAGTACACCAATCTCCAGAACTGTTGCAAATGAGAGACCAACTCACCTATTTATAGGCTAGCCGGGTTCGCTTGAAACAGACTCAAGCGAGACCTTTCGCTTGAACTTGACACAACATGTGTTCAAGCGAAACCCTAACACATATCATTAAATTTACAATTCAGCCCCCTGATCTATACATTATTAACATATTAGACCCTAGACTAAGACGTAGGCTTTAGACATCGTGCACTAACAAACTCCCCCTTGGATACAGCCGGAGTCTTCAGTCTTGGTCTTCAAAACTTTACAGGGACTTGAACTTCTCTTCACGAGGCTTAGACTTCTTCAGTAACGCTTTTCTAATATTCTCGTTTTTTTTCGCAGCTTTCAATCTTTCTGCTTCCTGTTCTCTCATAAATTTTCCTTTGTTCTCCTCCAACTTCTTTCTTTCCTTCTCAGCTTTCAACTTGACTTTCTCTTCAAGCTTCCACCATTTAGAGTTCCATTTGTTATCTGCATTAATGCCTTTTTGAAAACAAATAGAAACAACTCTTTGAAATCGCATCGCCTGCTCTCTGTCTTCAGCTTGAAAACGAATCTTGTGTATGAACAAACATTCTATATCTTTTGCAGAGCAGTTCACTAGCCACATCGGATCAAACACATGAATTTCTCTAACTTCATTTCCAGCCCGATAAGTAATCACTGCTTCAGTTGATATGCAGCTATACACCCAATCCATGAAGCCTTTATAGAAATCTTGCTCCATCTTTGGTACTGGTATAATCTTCATAGTTCTTGGCTTCTTTATATTCAAGATTGTTTCTTCGTTACCAGTTTCAGGATTGATTCTTCTCTCCTTCTTTGGATAATGTGGTTTCCAATGCTTGAACCCTCTCAAAACTTCAAACTTTAAAAAACCCCACATGATAGCATCATTTTTCCTGATTTGATACTCCAAAGTTCTAACCTTCGCTAGCTCCTCCACATCCCACCAGGGTAAGGACATAACATCATACAAATATTCAAAATACTGTACCCCGCATTCTCTACGAATAGCGTATGCATTAACCTGAGGAAGAAATCCCCAGCTAATGATATCTCCCATTGACACAACTCTGTCTCTTTGATAGAACTTCAGTGCTCTCTTGAACTTTCTTTCATTAGAATGTCTAAACCATTTCTTTCTTTCTTCTTTCTGAGGATCTTTAGTAATTCCATCAACATTCTTATCTTTCAAAATTTCATCAACTTTTCTCTTCAATTCATCTCTATTTTCTTCAGTGAAAAATTCCATCAGAGTAGGAAGACCAGATGTATCAACATTTTCAGTTTCTTCATCAGTGCAATCTTCGACTTCAACACGATCATATAAATCCGCATCTTCAACATACTTATACTTGTACTCTGGCTGATGGTTGATATCAAAAGCATTCAATTCTTCTTCAAAGTCAAATTTGAAATCTGGATCCACCATACGTATCATTTCTTTAATCTCTTCCAATGTATACATATGTCTATGTTCACCTTCTTTCAAATCAGGTTCTAAATTCAAAATCAACTTTTCAACTTGTTCAACTTTTTGCTTATCACCAAGCTCCCCCTTT
Organism: Helianthus tuberosus; assembly: GCA_030545235.1. Classification (NCBI taxonomy): domain Eukaryota; kingdom Viridiplantae; phylum Streptophyta; class Magnoliopsida; order Asterales; family Asteraceae; genus Helianthus; species Helianthus tuberosus. Next base: position 8,813,777 of record JARYGA010059765.1, read on the forward strand.
CCGTCAGCTCCCTTTGAATCTTCATTCACTTCGTCATTCATCAGATCATCTGCAGTTTGTTCTTTAGACCTTTCAGAAATTATAAAACCAGATGCACCTTGAAAACAGAACGTCTGTCTGTCAATGCTTTCTTTAATGGAATACGCCTCATAAACTCTAAAATTTCAGCAAATTCACTTAAACTTGGACTTCTTTGCACGTCCAAATCACAACAGCTGTTATACAACGCGTTGAAAACAACTTTCGAAGGCTGCAATAGTACAGTTTTACAATCATTAAACACTTAGAAAAATTTCAACAATTAAACAGTACTTACAAGCAGACATGTGTTAAACAGATTTTTTAAGCGAATACCATTCAAGTGAACAAACACAATCAATCTATGTTCAAGCGAAAATCTGTACAAACATAACCCATCCAATCGCTTGAAAAGCAAACATCATCAAACAGCCTAATTCAAGCGAGAGGGTCTCAAGCGAAAGGCTATGGTTTGCTTGAATCTAACAAAAATCCCAAATAAGTTCTAAACCAGATGTGATGAAATTGATGCTACAAAACTGTTGTACAATCAATTCCGAGTTCAAAGATATCAATTTCAACCCACAATTCTTCCTAAATCAATCCAGATCTGAGTTTGAAGTCTGACCTAATTGACAAGTATAACACATACAAGAATCTTATGAAATTAAACTATCATACGATCAACAACAATCAAATCCGACTAAGAGCATGTATTTTATTTGCAGATTAAAGCAGTTAAAAACCCTAAATCTAACAGATCAAACATATGTATCGACGAAGACCTAAAAATCAAAACAAATCAATTCAAGATGAAAAACTTACATTCACCATTTTACCAGTTGAGCAAACCAACTAATAAAAACAAGATTTCGGTGAATTTTGGCAGCGTAACAGCTAGAAAATTGAGTTTTTGAATCGTCGCTTGAAATCGCCCAGAGAAAACTTGAAGCGAACAGGTGTAGAAAATAATTTCAAGCGAAAGACAAAGCCTTATATATAGTCAGAGGGTTCTCACTTGAAAGTGACATCCAAGTCTTCAAGCGATACCCATTCAAATGAACTGCCATCTTGAAGCGATACCATGTTTAATTTCAAGCGAAATGTTATGATAAAAACTTTAACTTTTTGGTTTTTCAAGATTCTACCGACACACTCAGTCAACCAAGTCCAATTTAATGACCCTGGTCAACTGTGTAGCCTGCCAAGTCCAAATTAATGACCCTGGCTGACCAACTTATGAAGAAGCTGAATTTCTGAAATGAAATCAAGTTCAAATTAATGAACTTTTTAACGTTGAATCAATTACCGATCATTTTCACAATCAACTGCTTTCCCAACCCTCAAGATCCGACATGTTTAGCACATAAGACTTTGATCATCCAATCCCCAACATCTGTTGTCTAAAATAAGATAAAAATAAAATCTTTTTGGATTTTGAATATGAGAAGCAATAAACTGTACACACAATCTTTTTGCAAGCGTGTTAAGGGATCATATCAGCTGCCGACGAGATATAAGTACCGTTAAGCTTTAATATCATTATAAGCATTAAACAATTTGCAATGATTGTCGATATACTAGTCCACTTTAAATTTTCACACAAAGTTCAATCTGTTCAGGATACAGATTTAATGTTTTAAGGCTTAACTTTCATATGTGTCCCACCTCAGAATATACTCCCGTATCTAGATCCCAATATTCAGTCTTACAAGTGAGTATACCTAGATGATATCTGTAGGGGGTTAGATGCGAAGGTCGTGAGAGCTCAGGTCAGAACTTCCGTTCAGCAGAGAGATGCCGACTTCTTCAACTTTGGTGGGTCCCCTTTAGAGGATCTTTTTTACAACAGCATTGATTTAGCAATTTTATTGTCTATTTCTGCTGAGGGCGGCGCTATATTTCAAGCATGCAGTAAAGTATTCTCCAGGGACTAGGCCATTGCTTCCGCATTATCAGAAGTCCCGGGATAATACCCCAGATATCACTAAGCATAAAGACCTAGTATCTCAGAAAGAGGGACCTTTCAAACAAGATTTCGGGGGTTACCCATATATCTGAGAGATGTTCCCCACATAAAAGCAAGTGAAATTTATGTTTATATCCCGAACAAATCTACTAAATGTATAAAAACCTATCGGCATATCATCTACAAGACTGCTTAACACATTTATACTATACAATTCTTTAGCGTACTGCACTGTCTAGCTGATGTACTATCATTTCCCTATTATACACAAACTCATTTTTACTTTTTCAAATGTTTTTGGTTTTTGTAGTTTTTATCATGTTTTTGTATTTTTCTGCAAACTTTCTCCCCCTAAAAAGAAAAACATATTTTTGTGTTTTTGTTTTTATCGAAAAGCAGAAAACAAACTGTACAAACAAAGTTGACAACATGATGTGGTTCACTTTTGATCGCCGTCCTCCGCGGCTTCACACTCAGTAACCCTCCCAGAAAGCAAATTTTTCAACCCATTCAATTTTAAAAGATAGTTAAATCTTTTTCGATCAAAAGGTTTAGTATAAAAATCAGCCTTCTGTTCATCGGTGTGCACATATTCAATTCTGATTAGCTTCTTTTCATAGCAATCACGTATGAAGTGATGCCGAATCTCAATGTGTTTAGTTTTCGAGTGGTGAACCGGGTTTTTAGTAATGTTAATGGCCGCTTCATTGTCCACAAATATCGGTGTATCCAAGAATTGCAAATCGTAATCCCTCATCTGCTGTTGGATCCAAAGGATCTGTGAGCAACAGCTGGAGGCCGAAACGTATTCAGCCTCGCATGTAGAGAGAGCGACCGCGGTTTGTTTCTTGCACTGCCAAGTGACCAATCTAGTTCCAAAGAACTGACACCCAACAGTGGTGGACTTAGCATTCTGCTTACAACTACCAAAAACCGAATCAGCAAAACCTGTGAGAGAGAAATCGCCAGACTTAGGATACCACAAGCCGGTGCTTGGGCAGCCTTTCAAATACCGTAATATGCGTTTCACGGCTGTCAAGTGCGACTGGCAAGGATTTGACTGATAACGAGCTCACAAACAGGTCGGATACATGATGTCGGGCCGGGAGGCAGTTAGATACATCAACGAACCGATCATAGACCGATACAACGTCTCTTCAACTTTCTCTCCATTCTCATCGGGACATAACCCATGGTTCTGCGCTAAGGGGGTTGATGCTGGACTGCATTGTGCCATGCTGAACTTTTCCAGGACATCGTTGACATACTTCGTTTGATGAATGAAGATTCCATCGGGCATTTGTTCTACCTGCAACCCGAGAAAAAACTTCATCTCCCCCATAGAACTCATTTTGAACTTCTTTTTCATTACCAACTCAAATTCTTTACACAAGTCGTCGTTCGTCGAACCAAAAATGATATCATCAACGTAGATCTGCACAATTAGGAAATGGCCTGCAACTTCCTTTGTGAACAATGTACTATCGACTGTCCCTCTAATGAACCCGTTGGCCAAAAGATGTTTGGAAAGCGTCTCGTACCAGGCTCTCGGGGCCTGGTGAAGTCCGTAGAGTGCTTTATCCAGCAGATAGACTTTTTTTTTGTGAAGTGGATCAGTGAACCCCGGTGGTTGTCCCACATACACCTCTTCAGTAATCTTTCCATACAAGAAGGCAGATTTCACATCAAGCTGGTACACTTTGAAATCTTTCCATGACGGAAATGCCAGGAAGATCCGAATAGCTTCAAGTCGAGCCACAGGCGCGTAAACCTCATCATAGTCGATGCCTTCTTGCTAGGGCTGTAAACGAACCGAACGAACACGAACAAGGTCGTGTTCGTGTTCGTTCGTTAAGGAAATTAACATGTTCGCGAACTGTTCACGAACGCATACCGAACATAAGTTTATGTTCGTGTTCGTTCGTTAAGAAAATTCAGTTGTTCACGAACAGTTCGTGAACACTGGTCTCGAACACAAACGAACACAAGCTAATAAAAACGAACGAAAACGAACATTTAAATTGAAAATAAAAAATAAAAACATTGATATCCTTAAACATTATATAAGTAGTTAAGCACAATCATCAAATGATAAATCAAAACACAAGAAGTCTACTACACTACCAAACAATGAATCAAGTTTAACTAAATTAAACATAATTATCCCAAAAAATGGTTTAGAATGTCCAAATTTTAGCTAACTTATAAAAAATAGGATTTCAAGTTTTCAATAGATAAAAGGTTTATTATTTATTAATTTTTTTTAATATAACCAAACGAACACAAACGAATATGATCGAACGTAACCGAACATATTACCGAACGTTCACGAACGCAGTCGAACGAACGAGGCCTGTGTTCGTGTTCGTTCGCTAAGCTAACCGAACGGAATTTTTTGTTCATGTTCGTTCGTTAAGCTAATCGAATGAACATAAACGAACTTCCCGCCGAACAGTTCACGAACTGTTCGCTGAACGTTCGGTTCGTTTACAGCCCTACTTCTTGCTGACTGAAGCCTTGTACCACTAATCGTGCTTTGTTCCGAACCACGACACCTCGATCATCTCTTTTACATTTGAAAACCCACTTTGTTTTAATCAACTTTTGGTTTTCGGGTAAATCGACCAATCTCCAAACACCCAACTTTTCAAACTGTTGTAGTTCCTCTTGCATTACAATCACCCAGCTGTCTTCTGTCAACGCTTCCTTATTTTAGGCTCGATCTGCGAAATAAAACATTTAAGTGAGAAATCTTTCTGTAAAGGAGCAACAGATGAATAAAAACATGTAAATGCACGGTTGATTTGATCTCTTGTTTTGACACCACTTTGAAGATCTTCTATAATCTGATCTGAAGGATGGTAAGATAATGTTCGAGGCATGATGGTGTCAGGCACAACAACTTCCGATTGCTGAAACGAGATATCTAGATCACCGGTGTGATCCTCAGCTTCAGTTGATGCAACATTTGGATCCTCATCAAATATCGAAGCGTTCTCCAAATCTGAGTTATCGGACTGGTCAAATGATGAAGCTGGTTCTACTGAGTCGTCATGAGTTGTTCCACTCGGACCTGCCTCGTGATCGTTTGCACCAGTTGTAGGAACGTTTGTATCCACATCTGGTTGAGAAACCACCAACGGTCTAGGCACCTGATCTTGAAAAGATGATTGCTGTTGTTGGTACAAGTAAATAAGTTCCTCTTCACTCGGCTCCGTAGGTAGTTGGAACGATTCCCAGAGTTTATCATAATCGAACAACAATCTGTTTCCGGGAAGTTGAGGTGACGCCTTGTGTTTCTGACAATCCACATGATGAACTTCAATTACCTTCTTTAAGCATGGAACGAACACTCTTTTTAAGGGACTTGCGTATCCCACAAAGAAACTTTCATTACTCTTCGCACCAAACTTTCCATCTTGATCTATGAAGGTACACGGTGATCCGAACGGCTCTAGAAACTTTAGATTAGGCTTATATCTGTGAAGAAGTTCAAAGCACGTCTTTTTGTATTTCATAACAGTAAGCACTCGATTCAAGGTATAGCATGCCGATGCCACAGCTTCACTCCAGAAATAGATCGGTAGTTTTGAATCGGCCAACATGGTTCGAGCAGTTTCAATAAGAGTACGGTTCTTTCTTTCAGCTACACCATTCTGTTGTGGAGTGTATGATGCACTGAATTCATGAAGATTTCCCTTTTCGTTACAGAACTCTAGTATACGGTTATTTTTGAACTCCGTCCCATTATCACTTCTGATTCTTCTGATTGGTACCTTGTACAATGTTTCCATTTTCTTGAATAGAATCATCAGCGACTCAAACGTCTGATCCTTTCTTTCCATGTATACTACCCACGAAAACCTCGTATAATCATCAGTGACTACAAAACAATACAAATCACCACTGATACTTTTTACATTGACCGGCCCGAAGAGATCCATGTGGAGTCTCTCAAGCGGTACTCTGATTGAATTCAGCAACTTTTGTGGGTTTCTCAAATTTACACCTTCAACTAAATCATTTGATACAAGAAAATTCATTTTTCTAATATGAATGTGGCCCATCTTTCGATGCCACATTATCGAATCCTTTTCAGTAGCTTTGGTTTTTGACACAAAACATTGTTTTTGATAATCTGTTGTTGTTGTGACACTCATATCAAGAATGTACAAATCATTTACTCGTGGAGCTCGCAACAACACTATTTCTTCCGGAATTTTGAAACCAGGTTTTAAGACAAGACATTCATTTTTAGTGAAATGTACGGTAAAAGAATTATCACAAATTTGTGAAATACTGAGTAAATTGGTTTCCAATTCAATTATGTAGTTAACTTTCTCGAACGAAATTACTCCATTTGTTAATGTTCCTTGACCGACAATCCTTCCTCCTTGGTTTCCTGCAAAACCCACGTAACCTCCGTTGATTGATTTAACGTCATAAAGCAATGCTAGCATCCCCGTCATATGTCTTGAGGCCCCACTGTCCATTATCCATTTTGAAATTATAGACTTGGGCAGCCCCTGCAAACATTAGAGCAACTCATTCAAACAATGATGCCCATGGCTTCTTAACTGTTGAGACACTTCCAAACACTATATCACATTTCTCATCATTTTTTGGAAAATTAAACGTGACATTCGGAACATCAGTTTTTACTTTTGGTTTTACTTCATTTGTGATCGGGGGAAACTCTGCAAGAAACTTATCAAGCTCAAATTCAAATTTATGATTATCATTAGCAACCACTTTTGATTCATAAAATTCCTTTACCCCTTTGACTTTTCTGTCAACCATTTTTCCAAAAATATTTAGAACATTGGGATTAAAGACTTTTGAATAAAACTTTAATTCATTCTCCATTTTCTTCACCTCAACAAATTGTTTTGGTTTAACCACCCATGATTGAGTTTCAAAAATTTTTGTTTTCGGATAAATCTTTGAAGTCTTTTGTGACTTTGAAGATTCGCCAATCTCGAATGTCGATTTCAGATTATCTTCCGACTTCAATGATTCACCTCTTTTCAAAATACGGATTGGTGAAACCATTTGTTTTTTACCCTTTTTGTCAACTGGTGACTTAGGTCGAGGTTTTTGAACAACAGATTTTACGACAGGTTTTTCGAAAACTTTCTTGCATTGTTTTGCCATGTGCCCGATTTCATTGCAGCGATAACAAATTCTTTTGTCATACTCGACAAAAGTTGACTTAAACGACTCTTCTTTCAGTTTCTTAGCCGCATTGAAATCGTCAACGGCTTTTTGACTAAAAATGTATTCCTTCTCATCATCCACACTTGGTCCAACAACAAAGATATCATTCATTTTATCCTTTGTCTTTACAACCTTTTTAGCCATCTTTTTCTCAAAACCAATTCCTTTGTTTTTAAAGTTGTTACCATTTTTCTTGTTACCATTCCCTTCCCACTCCTTTTTGCCTGACTTGTTAGAATGTGATGTAATAAATGACTTTTTCGGTTTCGAAAAGAATTCTTTGTTGTTTACTTCGAAAATATCAATTTCAACCAGTTTGAAAACCTTTTCAAAATTTTCAATTTTTGCATTCTGAAGCGGATACTCGAAATCAGAATAAAGCTTGTCAGTTCCAATCATAGTGTAAACCACCACGATCGGATCATCATTCGTACTCTTGTCTGATTGCGGTATGAAACAATCTAAAAAATTACTCTCGTCTTCAGAATCAGTAACAGACTTCTCAGAGTGAGGTTTCATAACTTCAACCTCAGAGTTATCACTCTCTTCATCTAACACCTGATCGACAACAGTTTTGATAACCTGTGACTCGTTGTCTGTGTCGGATGCAGAGAATGTAACATCAATGCTCTCTGGCAATTCATCCTCAATTGTTTTCAACTTGAGATTCAATGCAGATTCCACCCCATCTGGATATTTTTGAGTATAATGATTCCACATTGGGGGTGGAACACTGTTAAAGACCGGTGCAACATTAGGCTGTTGTGGAACAATTTGTTCAAGAACATAGGACGATGCAACATAGCTCATTAATTTCTTATCGATTCGCTCATTTTCAATTTTAGTCAATTCCAATTCTGTGACAACTCGAAATTTCCAACATTCTTTATTTGCATTTAATGCACGTTGACTTTGACTGTTTAGTTGTTTGACTTGTCTGACTTGTAACTGTACACTTCGTGTTATAATAAACGTATTGTGTTTACATGATTATGTGTTTGATTGTATAACATGGAACCTGTCGAGAAACGTAAACTGCTTAACTTATGAAAGAACCCGACGAAACACAAGTGTGTTTCGCCATAACAAATCTCGACGAAACAGACTGTTTCGCCAAAAGCATCTCGACGAAACAGAAGTCTGTTTCGCCGAGCCCAGTTTCACCGAAGCCCAGTTCGGGCCCAACACGCTATTTTGAGTTTAAAACGTGAAACAACATCAGTTTTTACATCTGCTATCAAACAACCAAAACCCTAGAGCCCCTTTCCCTCCTGTGCGACGGCAGTTGGAGGTTCCCGGCGATATCTTAGCGATCGATTCGTATTTCTCTTATTCCGGTTAGTGTGTGTTCGTTAATCGGTTTAATATTTCTGTAATAGCTCGATTCATGTTTGTGTATATACTTGATTTCTGGATTATATAGGAGTATATGGGTATGATGTTCTTGATTGCGATATACATGGTTAATCGGATGCGTAATTCTATGCGAAACTGAATATGATCGAATGCTCGGTTCTGAATGTTGTTAATATGATTTGATTCTGAATTCAAGTTAGCATCTTGATAGGGTGCAATGATATGATTGTTGGATGTTAAATTTATATGTTATACACAAAAACTAGGGTTTATGCTAGACAATGATTCTTGGATGATTGAGTTGTGATGATTCGTTCTGCACATTGACCTTCATATGATTTCTGATACTGATAACGGCTGCTAGCATGATTAGGGTTCTGTGTTTATTCGTAACTGCTGCATCTGTTGTCTGCGAATCTGACGTCCGACGAAACAGAACTCTCGGCGAAACAGAATGTGTTTCGCCAAGAGTAGTCGACGAATCAGAAGTTCTATTTCGCCAGGGGACACCTCGACGAAACAGAATGTGTTTCGTCAATATCTTGTTTCGCCAACATATGTGTTTCGTCGAGCTGTGCTGTAACTTGAATGGATTCTGTTAAGTGTTAACTGGAATATTTAACTGCTGTTAGACGTTAGACATGACTTGTATGATTGTGATTACGTGCTACCTGCTTATACGTGAGAAACTTGAACACCAACTGATTATTCTATACGTGCGTACTTTAGGACGTGATTGACTTGCTTTGAGCACATACTTAGCATACCGAGCAAACTCAGGTGAGTTCACACACTTTCTAAGGCATGGGATTCCCGGTGGTTGGGAATGGGTTAAAGAAATTAAACGGAACCTACATATCCTCCTTGGGTAGGATATGTACCGCCATCCTCCATGGGTAGGATGCCAATATTAATCCTGCGTATTCTCCTTGGGTAGAATACGTACGTTCGTCCTCCTTGGGTAGGACAACAACCTGAACTATACTAATCTTCGCAAACATGCCTGGAATGGCCGCTAACTATACTAGAACGATCTTCGCAAACATGCCTGGAATGGCCGCGAACTATACTTTAATCTTCGCAAACATGCCTGGAGGGCCGCGATACAAATAAAACTAGTCTACAATACATGGGAAACCCCCACTAATCTTCGCAAACATGCCTGGAGGGCCGCGATGTAATTGATAACGATACATGGGTTACTAAACAAACAAACGATTTATGAAACGAACATTATTACTAAACAACCCACTGTGAACTCGCTCAACTAGTTGTTGACTCTCTGTTACATGCCTTGCAGGACCATAGGTGCTTTTGGAGCTTGCACGGGAGGCACAGTCGTTGTGGACATGGATCGCGAATGTGTTGTTAAACATTATGACATTTTTGTACTTAAACTTATGTTGGGTCATACATTATTGCTTCCGCTACACACTTGTTTTATGTTTGGTTTGAAAACACCTGTCGTATTGATGAATGACTTTTACTTTTTACTTATGTTCAATATGATTGGTGGCTTGATCCTGGTCATGTCACGCCTCCAAGCGGTGGTACTCCGTGTGTGGATTTTGGGGGTGTGACAGATTGGTATCAGAGCCATTGGTTATAGAGAACTCGGTTTTAATAAAGGGAAAACGATTTCGTTAAAACCAGACTATAACCAGAACAGTGCTCTTAACGATCCACAACGACGCTTCGCTCCACGTGCAAGGCTCAACATCATAGGTACTACTATTCATGTTACTTTACCTACATGCTAGAACTACATAGAACTTTGCTCGCGGTATGCTTAGATTACAGAACCTACTATATGTTGTTGCTTGAGAATACTTGGGTGCTCACTCTCTTCGCACTATTCGCGAACCTCTCACCCACATGTTCTCCTTGATGTCAAGATCATGTGTGGACGCGTTAACCTAACTCAAGCCCAGTTGGCGGCTTCGATCACTGAACAAGTCACTGCAGCACTCGCAGCTGCCCAGGCAGGAGGTGTAACCTGCCATCGCCACTTACTCTAGGATTTTTAGATCCTACTCTCGTAACTCAACACTTGTGCTTAATTTTGGTTACTCTTACGCACACGACAAGTCAACACGCTCAGCCACCTGTATGCATATACACGACTTTTTATGGACTGTCGTCCTACTACTTTCAACGACACTGAAGGAGCTGTTGGACTCCTCCGTTAAGTTCGAGGAACTCGAATCGGACTTCGATTATGCGAATGACCCGAGGCTAGTAAGGTGAAATATGCCACTGATAGTCTCGAAGACACTGCCCACGATTGAATCAGAACCAGAATCAGAACTACAACCAAGGAAACGGGAACTAGGGAAGACAACAACGTGGGGTAATAACGATGACAATGGTGCTAGGGAACGAGCATTCGTGATTGGTCAGGCTGATGCAAGGAACGATCCTAATGTGATTATGGGTAAGTTTCTTCTCGACGACTTTTATGTTACTATACTATTTGATTCGGGTGCGGATACCAGTTATATGTCTCTGAAAGTTAGTCAAATGCTTAAACGCGCACCAACACTTTTGAACACCAAACATGTCGTAGAGTTAGCAAACGGTAAAAGTTTAGAAGCCACACATAGTTCAGGGTTGTAACCTTATCCTCGCTGGTCAGACTTTCTCTATCGACCTCATTCCTATAACTCTGGGTAGCTTTGACGTCGTCATTGGTATGGATTGGTTATCTCAACAGCAAGCGGAGATCTTATGTAAAGAAAAGGTTATTCGTATTCCTCGTTCGGGCAAGGAACCTCTCGAAGTTCAAGGCGACAAGAGTGGTGTCGTGAGTGGCATCATACCCTTCTTGAAGGCCCAGAAGTGTTTACGAAAGGACGGCCACACAGCTGTTTTAGCACTTGTTACTGATACATCGAAGAAAGAGAAAAAGATTGGGGATATTCCAGTGGTCGAATTTCAGATCGAGCTCGCTCCAGGAGCATCACCCATAGCTTGAGCACCTTATCGCTTAGCTCCAACGGAACTGGAAGAACTGTCTAAGCAACTACAAGAACTCTTGGAAAAGGGTTTCATACGTCCTAGCTCTTCGCCTTGGGGAGCTCCAGTGTTATTCGTAAAGAAGAAAGACGGTACGTTCAGGATGTGTATAGACTACCGTGAACTCAACAAGGTGACGATCAAGAATCGTTATCCTCTTCCGCGCATAGATGATTTATTCGACCAGCTGCAAGGGTCGAGCTACTACTCCAAGATAGACTTAAGGTCAGGATACCATCAGCTGAGAGTCCGGGATGAGGACGTCTCCAAAACAGCATTCAGAACTCGCTACGGCTATTACGAGTTTTTGGTCCTGCCATTCGGGCTAACGGACGCGCCTGCGGATTTCATGGAATCTTATGAACAGGGTGTGCAAACCTTATCTTGACAAGTTCGTTATTGTTTTTATTGACGACATCCTGATCTATTCGAAGAGTCAGGAGGAACACAAGCAGCACTTACGACTTATTTTGGAACTCCTTCGAACGGAACAACTGTACGCCAAATTTTCGAAATGCGACTTCTGGCTTCGTGAAGTCCACTTTCTAGGCCACGTGGTAAACAAGGATGGGATACATGTAGAACCATCCAAGGTAGATACGATCAAGAACTGGCCTGCACCTCGCACACCGACAGAAATACGCCAATTCTTGGGTTTGGCAGGTTATTACAGACGATTCATCAAAGACTTCTCGAAGATTGCTCAGCCGCTTACACTACTGACACAGAAAGGTGTTGCTTACCGTTGGGGTAATACACAGGAGACAGCGTTTCAGCACTTAAAGGATAGACTTTGTAGCGCACCTATCCTCTCATTGCCTGAAGGCACGGACGATTTTGTAGTTTACTGCGACGCATCCATCCAAGGTCTTGGATGTGTGTTGATGCAACGGGATAAAGTCATTGCTTATGCTTCGCGCCAACTTAAGATTCACGAATGGAATTACACTACTCATGATTTAGAGCTGGGAGCCGTTGTTTTTTGCGCTCAAGATATGGCGACATTACCTGTATGGCACTAAGGGCACCATCTACACCAATCACAGGAGTCTCGAACATATTTTCAAGCAGAAAGAGTTGAACATGCGACAACGTAGATGGGTCGAGCTGCTGAACGATTATGAGTGTGCCATAAAGTACCATCCGGGCAAAGCCAATGTGGTGGCCGACGCCCTCAATCGAAAGGATACCACACCTAGGCGTGTACGAGCGTTGCAACTCACCATTCAGTCTAGTCTTCCTTCACAAATACGAGATGCTCAGGTAGAAGCATTGAAACCAGAAAACGTTAGGGCTGAAGCCCTACGCGACTCAAGGCAAAGATTAGAACAAAAGGCAGACGGAGCCTACTATGTGACAGGACGCATCTGGGTCCCACTCTATGGCAACTTACGCGAGCTTGTAATGGATGAAGCTCATAAGTCTTGCTACTCGGTACATCCAGGTTCGGATAAAATGTACCACGATATCAAAACTACATACTGGTGGCCTAGCATGAAGGCCCACATAGCAACTTACGTTAGCAAGTGTTTGACTTGTGCGAGAGTCAAAGCAGAATATCAGAAACCATCAGGCCCACTCCAACAACCTGAGATACCACAATGGAAATGGGAGCAAATTTCCATGGATTTTGTTACTGGCCTGCCTAGATCTCAGCGCGGAAATGATACTATTTGGGTGATCGTGGATCGACTCACAAAGTCTGCTCACTTCCTGGCTATTAAGGAAACAGACAAGTTCTCTACCCTAGTAGGCATCTACTTAAAAGAAATGGTTTCAAGGCACGGGGTGCCAACCTCTATCATCTCTGATCGTGATGCACGCTTTACTTCAGAACTGTGGCAAGCAATGCACAAATCTTTTGACTCTCGACTAGACATGAGCACAACTTATCATCCTCAGACGGATGGGCAGTCTGAGCGTACTATTCAAACTCTAGAAGACATGCTTCGGGCATGCGTAATTGACTTTGGCAATGGTTGGGAAAAACATCTGCCACTTGTGAAATTTTCTTACAACAACAGCTACCACACCAGCATTAAAGCTGCACCACTCGAGGCACTGTAAGGGCGTAAGTGCCAGTCACCTCTCTGTTGGGCAGAGGTGGGAGAAAATCAAATCACAGGTCCAGAAATGGTAGTCGATACTACAGAAAAGATTGCATAAATACGACAACGCATGGCGGCAGCACGCGACCGTCAGAAAGCATACGCTGATTGAGACAGGAAACTACTCGAATTCCAGGTTGGGGATCGAGCGCTACTTAAAGTTTCACCCTGGAAGGGTGTGGTTCGTTTTGGCAAACACGGCAAACTAAATCCACGATATGTTGGACCTTTCGAGGTTATTGAGAAAATAGGCAAAGTGGCCTACAGATTGAACTTACCACCTGAACTCAGTGCAGTTCACAGTGTCTTTCACGTGTCGAATCTGAAGAAGTGTACGTCAGATGAGACCCACATAGTTCCCTTAAAGGAACTCACTATCGACGAGCGGTTGCACTTCGTCGAGGAACCTGTTGAAATCACGGACCGGGATGTTAAGGTCCTCAAGAACACGAGAATCCCTCTTGTACGAGTTCGTTGGAACTCCCGTCGTGGCCCAGAGTATACCTGGGAACGAGAAGATCAAATGGAACTCAAATATCCCCAGTTATTCGGAACCAATGCAACTACTACTGAGGCTGAAGCTACTATTGCAGAATTTCGGGACGAAATTCCAACTCAACGGGGGGGGATAATGTGACACCCCAGGAAAACCAGTAATCTTCGCATACATGCTCGGGGAGCTGCGATACGAAACAGGTAAACAACGTCACACTATTAGCTTCCTCAGTAACTGCATACTAAATTTCGGGACGAAATTTCTTTTAAGTTGGGGATAATGTGACAACTCGAAATTTCCAACATTCTTTATTTGCATTTAATGCACGTTGACTTTGACTGTTTAGTTGTTTGACTTGTCTGACTTGTAACTGTACACTTCGTGTTATAATAAACGTATTGTGTTTACATGATTATGTGTTTGATTGTATAACATGGAACCTGTCGAGAAACGTAAGCTGCTTAACTTATGAAAGAACCCGACGAAACACAAGTGTGTTTCGCCATAACAAATCTCGACGAAACAGACTGTTTCGCCAAAAGCATCTCGACGAAACAGAAGTCTGTTTCGCCGAGCCCAGTTTCACCGAAGCCCAGTTCGGGCCCAACACGCTATTTTGAGTTTAAAACGTGAAACAACATCAGTTTTTACATCTGCTATCAAACAACCAAAACCCTAGAGCCCCTTTCCCTCCTGTGCGACGGCAGTTGGAGGTTCCCGGCGATATCTTAGCGATCGATTCGTATTTCTCTTATTCCGGTTAGTGTGTGTTCGTTAATCGGTTTAATATTTCTGTAATAGCTCGATTCATGTTTGTGTATATACTTGATTTCTGGATTATATAGGAGTATATGGGTATGATGTTCTTGATTGCGATATACATGGTTAATCGGATGCGTAATTCTATGCGAAACTGAATATGATCGAATGCTCGGTTCTGAATGTTGTTAATATGATTTGATTCTGAATTCAAGTTAGCATCTTGATAGGGTGCAATGATATAATTGTTGGATGTTAAATTTATATGTTATACACAAAAACTAGGGTTTATGCTAGACAATGATTCTTGGATGATTGAGTTGTGATGATTCGTTCTGCACATTGACCTTCATATGATTTCTGATACTGATAACGGCTGCTAGCATGATTAGGGTTCTGTGTTTATTCGTAACTGCTGCATCTGTTGTCTGCGAATCTGACGTCCGACGAAACAGAACTCTCGGCGAAACAGAATGTGTTTCGCCAAGAGTAGTCGACGAATCAGAAGTTCTATTTCGCCAGGGGACACCTCGACGAAACAGAATGTGTTTCGTCAATATCTTGTTTCGCCAACATATGTGTTTCGTCGAGCTGTGCTGTAACTTGAATGGATTCTGTTAAGTGTTAACTGGAATATTTAACTGCTGTTAGACGTTAGACATGACTTGTATGATTGTGATTACGTGCTACCTGCTTATACGTGAGCAACTTGAACACCAACTGATTATTCTATACGTGCGTACTTTAGGACGTGATTGACTTGCTTTGAGCACATACTTAGCATACCGAGCAAACTCAGGTGAGTTCACACACTTTCTAAGGCATGGGATTCCCGGTGGTTGGGAATGGGTTAAAGAAATTAAACGGAACCTACATATCCTCCTTGGGTAGGATATGTACCGCCATCCTCCATGGGTAGGATGCCAATATTAATCCTGCGTATTCTCCTTGGGTAGAATACGTACGTTCGTCCTCCTTGGGTAGGACAACAACCTGAACTATACTAATCTTCGCAAACATGCCTGGAATGGCCGCGAACTATACTAGAACGATCTTCGCAAACATGCCTGGAATGGCCGCGAACTATACTTTAATCTTCGCAAACATGCCTGGAGGGCCGCGATACAAATAAAACTAGTCTACAATACATGGGAAACCCCCACTAATCTTCGCAAACATGCCTGGAGGGCCGCGATGTAATTGATAACGATACATGGGTTACTAAACAAACAAACGATTTATGAAACGAACATTATTACTAAACAACCCACTGTGAACTCGCTCAACTAGTTGTTGACTCTCTGTTACATGCCTTGCAGGACCATAGGTGCTTTTGGAGCTTGCACGGGAGGCACAGTCGTTGTGGACATGGATCGCGAATGTGTTGTTAAACATTATGACATTTTTGTACTTAAACTTATGTTGGGTCATACATTATTGCTTCCGCTACACACTTGTTTTATGTTTGGTTTGAAAACACCTGTCGTATTGATGAATGACTTTTACTTTTTACTTATGTTCAATATGATTGGTGGCTTGATCCTGGTCATGTCACGCCTCCAAGCGGTGGTACTCCGTGTGTGGATTTTGGGGGTGTGACAAATTCTTTCTTTAATGATGCGATTGTGTCAATATGAAAATTGACTTCCACTTGTTTATCAAAAAGTGTTGCTTTTGCTAGTTTTGTGGCTTTATCATTTTCGACCCTTTCTTTTTTAATCATTTTAACTGATCTGGCTAGTGTATCATATGCTTCTTTGACTTGTCCTAGATCAAATTTTAACATGTCAGCATGTTCTTTCAATTCCTGAAACTTAGTATCTTTTTCAAGACACTCCATGCACCGTTGTAAACACTTTTGGCATGGGGTTTCAGATATTGAATCCAGTTTCTCAACAATTTCTGCTTCATGAGCAGTTTTCACTTCCTGTTTACCGACATCTTTGGACTCTGACTCAGACACTTTCTTAGTTTTGGTCTCCTCAATTCCCGACTCCTTATCTGACTCCTTTTGAACTGACTCGGTACCGACAGACTCGGGTTTCACAAGTTCTGTGTCTACCTCTCTCAGTTTCGCCATGAGAGCCTTGTCAGCAATTTCTTTCAAAGTGTCTTCGGTCATTTCCTTTGTCACATCGATCATTTCTTCGACAGATTCTTTCTTCTCCTCATATCTCAGACACAATCCAGTCGTCGGTTCTTCAAAGAAACCTGCAAAAGATTCAAAAAATTTTGGAGGCATGATAGATCTCAAAGAACTGGATAATACCTCCTGCTCAGGTTGAGAATAATGAACTTCTGCATCTAACTCCTAAATGTCAACCACATTATCCGCAGAAACATCTTCAACAACTACTTCAGATTCAACAACACTTTCGGTCACTTCAACTATCTCAGCCATCATAGCCTGTCCATCACTTCCAGGGATATATTTATCCCAACTGAATCCCTTAGCAACTTTCTCGTCATCCTGGTTCACAATGAGAGCTTTCTGTGGTTTGTTCTCGATTTGTGGTCTTTGAACTACAGGTTGCTGATTTGGTCGGTGATAAATTGCATGTCTGTAATAATCATTCGTGAATGGGTTCTGATGATTATTCACTTCTCTATTTGGGCATTCCCTTTTGAAATGGCCTCTCTCTTTGCACTTGAAGCAGGTTACTTTAGATTTGTCGAAACCTAGTTTCTGATCAGGTCCAGAAAGGCTGTTTCTGCCAGTGATTTCCATAAAGCGCTGTGCTCTCCTCACAAGACTAGCCATCCCCCACTTAATATCTATTAACTCAAGCTCCTCCGGGTCGATCTGATTGTAATCTTCTTTGGTCATGTCCGGATTCCTGATCTTACCCGCTACCAGAGACTCATACGACTCTAACACGGAAGCCCACAATGCAATATGATGTTTCGCAGCTGATTCAGTGAATTCATTCCCATTCTTGATATTTACTGCGATGTTGCATTGGATCCCAGAAACATACACCTGATTGTTTGAGCTGGTCGAGCTTTGAGGTGATGTCTGTTCAGAAGCTTTAAAGTTTGGCTCGTAGCTGGCAAATGGTGAAGGCTTGTTTGTTTGTGGATTATTTGATGAAGCACTTGATGATGTGTCAGCACTGAAACCAGTTTGTATCTTTGGACTCTGATTTGTTGTAACTGGAATACTGCCTTTGTAATACAAAGATACATCTTGTTGAACATTTATTGAGTTCATCTTTCTAATTTTTAGCAACTCCAACTCTTGAGCTTCAATCTTTTCTATGAATGCACTAAGATTTAGATTCCCAAAATCTGAATTGTTTTTCAACATCATCAGATATGTGCCCCACTCTTCATATGGTAATGCATCACACAACTTATCAATTAATTCTTCATTGTTCTTTTCAATTTCTAATCTCTTCATTTCAAGTACTAAATGGCAATATCTATCGAGCAATTGCTTTGTTGTTTCACCCTTCATGCTGGTAAAAATATCAAACTCCTTCTTTAATAAAGCCTTTTTATTCTTGACCATTGACACACTACCTTGAAACTTCAATTTCAATGCTTCCCACATAGATTGAGCATAATCTTCATGTTGTAATAACACTAAAATGTCTTCTTTGATAGCCCGCTGAAGGATACTAATCATCTTTTTTCTCGGCTTTGAAATCATTTTGTTCTGATTCTGTCAAACTTCTTATACCCTTTGGATAATTTCTCCCATCAACCGGTGGAACATACTTCGACTCTATCTTCATCCAGCATTCAAAATGATTAGCCTGGACCCAGTTTTTAAATCTGCTTGATCATCCTGAGTATTCATCTATGTTCATAAGCTTGGGAGGCTTTTGCATTGTTCCCAATTCGTTCTCCATGTTTACGTTTTGCATAAGACTACCCGAGGTTTGTCCTGTTGCCATACCACTGTCGGCGAAGAAGTTGTAAAAATCTTGGTTTTCCATTTTTAGAACTTTACCAAATAGATTTTAAGTTTTTCAAACACACACTTTTCACAAACTTAGACAATCGAACAATAACTCGAACACAATGGACTTTTGAGAAATCAGCAACACACAAGCGAAACCTTTTTCAAGTAGAAAAAAAATTTCAAGCGAAAGCAACTCGAGCGAAAACCCAGAGGTTTTCAAGCGAAACAGCAAGTGATCTCAAGCGAAAAGCACAAATCAAGCGAAAAAGATTCCTTCGCTTGAAATAATCATAAACTTTCAAGCGAAACACAAGTAACTCAAGCGAAAGGGTGTGTCTCGCTTCAAACTGCCATGTTTTTCAAGCGATATTATAAAAGTTCAAGCGAGAGACTCGATTTTCACGCGATAGGGTATAGTTCGGTCAAGCGAAACCCAGTTTTAAGCCATTTTTTACCACTTTTAAGTCGAATTTTAAGCTGATACTCTCAAGGGTTTGTTAAAACTTAGTTACGCACACAATGTTCAAAAATCAGTCCATTTTGTCCGTGTAAAAGTCCAGAAATCAGAATTTGTGTAGAAAAAGACTTTGATTCAAGTATTTTTACTCATGACTGGCTCTGATACCAATTGTAGGATCGTATTGACGATCAAGTGAGTCAATCTGAGTGAAAACACCACTGTTTATAAGGCGGAAACAAATAAACAGCTTGAATCAAAGAGAAATGAGTAGAAAAGCACTGAAAGACACTTTAAACACTGGTTCTCATGTAAATCTGATGCGAAAATCCGGCAGCAGTTCAGTACACCAATCTCCAGAACTGTTGCAAATGAGAGACTAACTCAGCTATTTATAGGCTAGCCGGGTTCGCTTGAAACAGACTCAAGCGAGACCTTTCGCTTGAACTTGACACAACATGTGTTCAAGCGAAACCCTAACACATATCATTAAATTTACAATTCAGCCCCCTGATCTATACATTATTAACATATTAGACCCTAGACTAAGACGTAGGCTTTAGACATCGTGCACTAACATACTGGATGCAACATTCAATACAACTTCACCTTTCGATCGTAATGCAACTGCGAATGTCTTCCAAAGAAATGTATTTCCAGTTCCACCATAACAATATACAAAAAAGACACCTCCATCACCTTTTTCAATCGCTTTCATAACAATTTTATATACTTTCCTGTTCGGCAGTTAAACACTTTACATAACCATCATGTTCCCTTTGAAGAGCTACTCTGTCATACAATAGTTCTTTCATTATCAATCGATTGTTCGACAATGAAACATAATTATCTAGAACACTTGGCATATCATCAAAATTTCTCACTATACTCCCATTGATAAGTAGCAACTTTTCAATTTTAGATAGACAAATATTTTCAAGTTCTTCTTATTGAAGAACCAAATCTAAAACAAATGTTGAAAAAGTATTAGTTTTTTCCCAATAACGGAGCTATTGCATAATTTTAATGTAGTTGTATATAACTTTAATAAAATAATCACATTACCTGCAATACCAGTTATCTTTCGTTGCTGATACAGAATGTCTTCACATAACAGGGACTTTATTTCCGACCAAAAAACACCCGGACGAGATATCAAATTTGACAGCAACAACATTACAAAAAAAGTCCTCAAGAAATATCCGGTTGACCATGTGCTAGCTTCTTTGACGACATTAACATATTCCTTATCATCATCCAACAGTCCCTGTGCAAAACATGCATCTTTAAATGTTTCAAAAACCTGTCCATCAATTGTTTTTATATCTTCAAAACAGGTTGGTCCCCTAATATGATTCAGTAAAATCCTTAGGTAATAACAATCACCAAGTGATGGTGGGACATAATGTATCCTCCCAACTGATCCATACGGATGCTTTCTTCGATTCCATTTCTGATTTTTAGCTTTCCATACATAATATCTTGGAAACTGAACATACTTTAATGTCCTGGAAAATTCATCGACTTTGTTACAATTCATCCACTCTGTGAACATTGTCATTTTCACAGTTGGATCAGTAACAATATCACACAAATTAACATGATCGTTATACACAATACTCTGACCATCTTCACAATGAAAAGGCAATACTTCAACAGCTAGATATCTATAATATATATCATACATGAATATTCTCCAAGCAGCTTCACAAGCAGAGATATATCTACAATCAAGGTATGCTTTTATCTCATCTCATCTACAGCTACATTCTGCTGCGTATCATTGTTGGTGCTATTGGATTGAAAAACAGAAGTCGTGACTGCATCAGGCCCCTTATTAATATATTTAAACAAATATTTGATAGAACCTGACTGGTTGCACCATTCAACGTTAATGCGGCACTGATACTTTCTGAGCAGGAGAGTATTATAAGGAACTACAAACCTATTATCAAGTGCCACACCATTCTTTACTACTGTATTACTTGTTTGACAACGACGATAGACAGGACATCCTTCAGAATCAACACAAGTCTCATCTACATATTTTTTGGGAAACTTTTTAGAACATTTTTGCTGAACCATACATGGACAAAGTGGATTGTCTGTACCACATGATCCATGAATCATAAATTGCTTGACAAGCTCATATAATTCATGATCTCTTTCTTTATCTGGTATCTCAGCACTAATAACACGATCAATATTAGATGCAGTTGGAAATTTGCTTTCAGCACTCAAGAACAAACATATGTGAGCCTGTGGGAGTCCACGCTTTTGAAATTCTACTGTATACATAACTGAAATTTTTTCAACAGTAAGCTGTTAGATAAATATAATTAGATGTTCAAAGTAAAAAAATATAACTAAAAGGTACCTGCTTGTATATCACCAAAGAATTTATCTTTCTTGAAATCTTTTATAAGATGATCCAATTTACACTTGAATAAACTAGAGATAATATCCGGTCTGTCTTCAGCATTAAGAGCTTTATCATGCAAACACCTATAAATCTCAGGCCAGTTGGGATTACAAGTCACCGTTATGAATAAATCGGGATATCCAACAGACTTGCAAATTGCCATAGCATCCAAGTACTTTTGCCTCATATATCTAGAACCACCAGTAAATGATGAAGGTAAAAGTATAGGTTTACCACAACTTGAGGCATTATTCTCTCCACTTTCAACAGTAGCATTCAAGTTCTTAAGAGTTTGCGTTCTAAGTTTCGATTGTTATGACCTTATATAATTCAACCTGGCAGATTCTATCATCGTGTATCCATCAACCAAAAACTGATGAAATAGTTTTTTCGCATTAACTAACAATGAAAACTGATTATGTCTATCTTGAATTTTGTAACAAAAGAACTCTCTAATTGTAAGGTTGGTTCTAAGTATCTCATTATCAACCGTAATCCCTATATGTTTAATACCAACTCTATAACCATCTTTTGAATATGGGAAAATAAGTGGATATTGCAAAGCAAGGTAAGAGGGATGAAGCTCACTAATTATGTGAAGACCACCAGACTTATTTCTAACAACAATGTCCCGCTTATCAAATACTCCATCAAAATCACCAATTATTAACGCAACAATTTCTGATGCTGCTGACAAATTGTGAACTCTTCCATCCTTATCTCTTGTTCCAATAAGCTTCAAGGTTATATCTTGCCACTCATTTTCTTGAAAACAATCTCTTACCATTCTGAAGGACTGGACAAGAGGATTGCAAGAATCCAACATATTTTTAAGACTTTTGATGGTTGTACTATCAAGCTTGTTGTTTCTTATAGTTTTGGATTCTAGCTGAACTGCAAGAAATATAAAATGTTCAAATTTACATTCGTTTCAAATGAAATATGGATGTAAATATACTGAGAAGCAATATATATATATATATTCATAAATGCCACAATTTCATAAAGAAATTACCTTACTACTTTTTGATGATTTACCACCTCGTTTTGTGAATCATATATGTAAAGTTGTGAGAATTTGGGTTCTTCCCCATCGTCCGGAAGTAGACTACCCATTCGATGATAATTCTGACCGTATAGTCTAAATACATAAGGACTTTTGCCTCTCTGATAACTTTTGTCAACCTTCCCACCAAGAGATGTGAAGGAAAACATCATGTTATATGCTCGAATATTATTCGTGAAATTGTGAGACTCTGAGGTATGACTTTTATATAAATGACGTAGTAATGGGGGAGGTGGAGGTAGTGGTGGTAGCTCAACATCTCCATTTGAACAACAAAGAGAATATGATGTTTTCTTACGATTTTGATTTCCCCTCGACATTTCATATTCCCATAACATTGCATCACATTTAGAACACACAAAGATGGCATCTCCATGATCAATATAATCTACAGAATTAGCAAATTTATAAGTCAATATAAGTTATATACATGTTGAAAACTTAACAGGAATTTATATTCGTATCTTATACCTTTAGAAATTCCATAAATCTTCTTAACCACAGAATCTGTAAATATCTCATCACTCATTGATAGTTCAATTTTAGGTATTCCACCTATATTAAAGCTTGTAAAATAAGACATATATAACAATTCATAAAACCTAAGATTAAACAAATATTTTGTTTTCAAACATTTAAAAACTAAAATTTGTAATATTTGATATTGGAGTCCTCTCAACAAAATCGGATGTTTGCTTAGTTCTTCCAAAAGGAGTGTGATGTACGTTCCTTGATGAGATTTTTCTTGATGAATCTTATAAGACAAAAGTATATAAAATAAATGAACAAAACTACAATACATAATTAAATTACAAAAAAATATCTGCAGTAAGTTTACCTTTTTGTTTTGTAGATGAGTGACACAAATTACTACTAATATTTGGAGTAGCATAAGTAGGAAGGTGATACACATTCCTTCTTTCGACATTGGTGGTTGAAACTTGTAAAATAGAACATATGTAAGGATTCCCAAAACATAACATATACATATATATTTCTTTTAAATTTTTTTTGCAAAACTATAACACATACCACTTGGAGTATTTGATAATGGAATCATTTCAACAAAATCAGAAGTTGATGTAGGATGACAACCTCTGTTGTTTTTCTTTTGTTGAAGAACACACTTCCTTTTTTCCCTTTCTTCAGCACAGCTTTAACTTTGACTTGCTTGAAGGAACACCTCATACTTACTTGAAATTGTGTTATCTGTATCCATAATTTCAAATATCTGAATGAAGAAGATTGTTGACCACTCGAGAAAAGGACTTTGAAAGTATTGTGAAAATGATTTGAAATTATTTAAAATATCTGTAGTAAGTATACCCTTTCCTTTTGTAGATGAGTGACACAAATTACTACTAATATTTGGAGTAGCATAAGCAGGAAGATGATATACATTCCTTCTTTCAACATTGGTGGTTGAAACTTGTAAAATACGACATATGTAAGGATTCCCAAAAGGTAAAATATAAATATATATTTCTTTTGAATTTTGTTTGCAAACCTATAAGATTTACCATTTGTAGTATTTGATAATGGAATCCTTTCAACAGAATCGGATGTTGATGTAGGATGACAACCACTGTCGTTTCTCTTTTGTTGCAGAACACGCTTCCTTTTTTTCCTTTCTTCAGCACATATTTGACTTTGACTTGCTTGAAGGAACAGTTCATACTTACTTGAAATTATGTTATCTATATCCATAATTTCAAATACCTGAATGAAGAAGACTGTTGACCACTCAAGAAAAGGACTTTGAAAGTATTGTGAAAATGATTTGAAGTATTTGATAATACAAATTTGAAATGGATACTATTTTATATTTAAGGATAAAAATATGACAGCTGTATTATGGGGTAAAATGTAACTTCCTTATCTTAATGGCGGTAAAATGTAATTTATTATTTCAATGGCGGTTTAATCGTATTATGTGGACCAATCAGATAAACTTCGATCATTTACATAGAAGCAGATAAAAACATACTTTACCTTTTTAACGACTCTACACATCCCTTTACAAAATTGTTTGTCTGATCTCATAAAAAGTGCTTCAAGTTTTAATCACCGATGTCCATTTCGATATTCAGTCATTCCACTTGAATACTTCTTACTTTTGACATCATTAACAACTTCGATCAAGATATAATAATATTTATTAAAATTTGTATGCACATGAGTTTCATATGCACATCATTAACGACTGTTATGAAGACTGTGATCATGTATTGCATGTTTTAGATTATGTATGAATTTCATTTTATAAGTTTTTTTTATTTTTTATAATGTTTCCGATTCGAAATTTTCTTTGATATTGTGCTACATTTGGTTTCTTGAAAGCAATCGATAAGGTATATTTTCTTGTTTTTCTTACTTGATATTAAATAATATGATTAAATGACCAATCTTTTGTTTATGAACTTCTAACAAATGTTATTTCCTTGCTACTCGGTTCTACAGTTTTTTGAGGAATCTTTATTTATTGATTTGCTCTAAATAAATCGATAAATATTAAATGCGTTATTTGAATGACATAGATATGTTAAACATTGTTGGTTCATATTTGTTATCACAGTCTTTATAAATAATGAGGTATCTGATAAAATACATTGTTTCATTGTTTCTTTGATTTTTAGATAAACATCATATCTTGGAAGATGTCTTTTTATAAATATTTGGACTCTCTTAATACCAAAATCTTGGTAAGATTAATACATTAAAACCATTTTCTGCAATTTTATTGTTAACGATTAATTCACATATAACACTTGCCATTACTTAAATACTTAAACTCCACAGATAATACCACAAATCTTTGCAAACAATCATTTACTCAATGAAGTTCGTGGTAATATTGCCATTATAGAGTCTGTAAACGGTATGAGATGGGAGATCAGATTCTCAAAACATAGTGGAAGTTTTGCTCTAAAAGAAGGATGGTCCTCAGTTGTCTCTGACCTTTAATTGAAAGAAGAGTGTCTATTGGTATTTAAAAAAACTGCACCATATACATATCTGCTGACACCTTTTGAAAAAGTTCATCGTTATCCAACAAAACTCCCAAAGATTTCTATATTCACATCAATATCATTTGAGAGGAACTTTGGATGTATGGATTCATTCTCCCATAGTTTTTCTGATGCTTGTAAGGACGTGTTGGTAAGTTTTGGTATTTTAATCCAATACTTAAATGTTACTATACTAATATATACTTACAAATTTACTGTACCTTTGTTGATTTCATAATAAAGTTTATATCTTTTTGTTCAGCTAATACCCAAGGACTTAGTTAACATTAGTATTGGAGTTAGTAAACTTAAAGAGACATTGAAGATTTATGTGAATCAGTGGGACTCTTTTGATGTAGTACTTCAACGGGACCCTCTTCGAAATTGTTACTTTATAACTGATGGATGGGAAAAGGTTGTACACTATATGGATCTGCAAACAGGAGTTGTTCTTGTTATACGTAGCGGATTACATCTTTCAGCTTACTGTCTTTGATTTGAATGGATGTGAGATTGTTGTACCCAAAGCCAATGACAGTCCGAAAGGCGATACTTCCTCACCCAAATTAGAAGTTGCTCCAATTACCGAAGATATGTATCATCAGTTGGATGTTGAAGAATCCAATGACGTAGATTCTGATAGTGATTATGTTGTATCCGATGAATCATCTGATGATGGCGACGATGCAGATTTTGATGCTGCTGTCTCAGAGTACGAAGCTGATCCTGATGTATATCCCATAGAATTCGTATGGTACTACAGTAAACATTTTGTAAGTTTGTTCTGTTAATATATTATACCTCATTCTTTGGATGTTAAATGTTTGTAACAATTAAAAATTTGTTACTTTGCTTAAATACATTATTTATTTGCTATTGATTATTGTTATTTTATATTTATTTTAAGCGTCTGAATGGCAAAGTGGCGTCATTATCAAGAATTCATAGATAATTGAAGATGACAGTTGAAAATCTGAATGGAGTTGACACTGTAATTAACTTTCGACGGGAGAAGCATGGCAAGGGATTTAGATACGCGGCTTTTCAATGGACCAAGAAGTTCACCAATGTCACACCCCGACCACGTGAGACAACGAAACGTGGCGGAAACGTCGGGGAGTGTTGTAACAGAATTAATTGTTTCAAATCCATGGCAATTGAAGTTTCGTTTTATTAATCAAACATGAAAGTTTACATTGTTTTAAACAAGAACCAAAGAGTACATAACATAAATTAACTAGTTCTTGTCTCGTTTTAAGTCACTAAGGCACAGGTCCGCCAAAGTATAAATAAGATCAGATGATATGTATAAATAATTGTTTGAAAAATGTTTTGTCTTGTAAATTGTTTTGTCTTGTAAATCATTTGAAAAATGATAAGATCAGATGATATGTATAAATAAGAGAATAATGTATGGTTAAATGAATAACCATGTAACATGAGTTTGTATAAAATAAGTTGTTTGTAAATTAATGTCTTGTGAAAAGTATGTTATTTGTATAAAATGATATATGTCCAAATTGAAATGATTCAAATAACGCTACTACATGTAATACCATAAAAACACTTATATATAGGAAGTACCAGCGGCGTATCCACCATGCTTGTATCATATTACACACGCCTTGTTACTTAATCACTTACTCAAACCAAACTACCAAAGTAAAATGTTCATGTCTAATGTAAATCATGTAATGTGTATCCAAATTGTAAGCATGTGATGAATAACAAATGGACATACATAGCATGTGAACTGTACTAAGTATGCAACAATAGACATACATAGCATGTGACGTGAAACAACTGTACTAAGTATGCAACAATAGACATACATAGCATGTGACGTGAAACAACTGTACTAAGTATGCAACAATAGACATACATAGCATGTGACGTGAAACAACTGTACTAAGTATGCACACAATGGGCATACATAGCATGAAATGTAATGTAAAACATGTACTATAAATGTACTAATGAACATAGGAAGTATATGATGTGAAAACAGGAAAGCATGAAAGTAACAAGTAGGCACATGTGTTCCACCCCAAAATGTTTGGAAAACAGTAAAAGAGGGGTCTATGTACTCACTTGAGATTGCTTAGTAGTCCTTGAGTAACAACCAAACAATGCTAGAGATCACGGAAATCAAACGGCACCTAATATAGGTAACTATGTTAATAAACCGGACCTATATCGGAGGATTTAGATAGAATGAGGGTTCGTAAACCAAACGAGTATAGAGACTCATGTCTTATGGTTTAACAAAGCCTACATACTAAATGAAACCTAACCTAAGTTCTTACGACCCGTTTAGGTAGCTTATGCTACTTTAACGCGTCGTTTGCGTGAAACGCGTTCGCCTAACTAGTCCTATGACAAGTATTATATGCCTAAAATGATTAATTATGTTACATAATCAGTTAAGTGAAGAAAGTTTAGGTTACATATGCTTAATTACCAATTACACATGAAAAGGGTATTTTGGTAATTTACCTAAGGCATATAAACTACCTATCATACAACTACTTAAACGAAGCGACCATAAGGTATAACCTCGGAAGGTTATTCCCTATACACTATGGTCACCTAAGGTATTTGGTCGGATCCTAAAGATCGACCAAATGGGTCGGGTTCGAAGGTGTAAGCGATTTATTAGATCGCTTACCCTTACGACCCTAGACAACGTGGTAATCAGTAGGCATAGTCCCATGGGACTTTGCGAAGTTCAAACGAACTTCGCATTGACCATAAACTGGTCAACACAGAAAGTCAAACAAAGTTTAACTTTCGGACTCGAAAAGCAATAAAAGAAAGAAGGAACACTTACAAAGGGTCCCCGAATGCTAATCTCGATCCAAGTAGCTCAGGTATGAAACAATGGTTTCAACTTAGAGCTTATCAAATCAAAATTCTTGTGGGTTTTGCAATGGCATGGGGGGGTATTTATAGGATTCGTAGAGCCGTTAAGATCGTTCCTCGTTAACCGTGCGTCAATCTCAACCCTCCACCTCAAAACCCTGGTTTTTTAAAACCATTAGAGCCCAAGGTATTGCCCCAAAACCTTGTGCAAGGTGGAATGGACCAGATTCAAAGTTTATGAAAGTTTTCTGCTGTCTGGGGACTGCTTACAGACCGTAACACTCACAATGTTGAGGTCCGTAAGCTAACAACTTTACAGAATTGTCAGTTTTGGTTCCTGTTATGCATTTGAGCTATTTCTGACACGTTTAAGGCCCGTTAACCCCATTTCAAAGCTCTAAAATGAAGTTAAAGTATAGGGAACTTAAAATGTGCTCAAAAATATCTCGGATGTCGGTTCGTTTAGCCGTACGGTTGCGATGTTCGCTTAATTACGACGGAATGCGCATAAGCGCGGAAAACGATCTGAATAGCGTGACGAATGGATTTTTCTTATTCCAAACACTAAAATAAAATATTTTAGTGCTTACATAAATTTTTGGATGTCCGGATGTATTCTGAACGTAAGTTATGCGCGAAAGTGCAAACTTGTGCACTTTTTGACGCTTTTAGTCCCTGAATGACCAAAAAGTTTATTTAAGCACACCGAACCCCTCAAAGCCTATTTCTAAGCTATGTAAAGGATATTTAGGGTGTGTTTAACTTATGGCCATGTTTCGGAATGTCTGTTACAGTTCAAATTGGCATACTTTCGCAGTTTGTCAAATTTAGTCCCTGTAAGTGAATTAACTTGATTTCGGCATACCAAACCATCCAAAACTTATTTCTAAGTTATGTAGAGGTATTTTAAGGTATGTTAAGCCTATTTCACTATTCCGGAGTGTTCGTTGCATTAAACTGGTTATATCTTCGCATTAGAGCGCGTATAATCCTCTAGAAAGCGATTTAAAGCTTGAAATCGAACAAGAGTTGATATGTGCAAACGATACACATATTTTTACAAATCCCAAGTATGAAATACAATATTTCATTGGTTTGGAATTTGTTTGATGGTCGCAGTGACACAGGTGTCACAGTCTCCCCTACTTTAGGAAATTTCGTCCCGAAATTAATTCGTAGGAGTCTGTCTGTGGCTTTGTGTTAAGTAACCATTAAAGATAAGCAAGGCATAATCCTGTTATTTCTCTTTAACGGACATTTTTCAGAAACGAAAAAAATGAACGGAGTTATTTTCAACAGGCATTCTTCAGAACGAAAAAGAACGGAATGAGTCATTTTCCATAATTTCTTCAGAAACGAAAATGAACGGAATGAGTCATTTTCCACAACCTCTTCAGAAACGAAAATGAATGGAATGAGTCATTTTCCACAATCTCTTCAGAAACGAAAATGAACGGAATGAGTCATTTTCCACAACCTCTTCAGAAATGAAAATGAACGGAATGAGTCATTTTCCACAATCTCTTCAGAAACGAAAATGAACGGAATGAGTCATTTTTCACAATTCCTTCAGAAACGAAAATGAACGGAATGAGTCATTTTCCACAATTCTTTCAGAAACGAAAATGAACGGAATGGTTCATTTTCCACAATCTCTTCAGGAACGAAAATGAACGGAATGAGTCATTTTCCACAACCTCTTCAGAAACGAAAATGAACGGGACGAGTCACTTTCCACAATTTCTTCAGAAATGAAAATGCACGGAATGAGTCATTTCTAGACACACGACCAAACTTGCTGTGGTTTCTGTGCACTGAATTTCATAATTATGTATGCATCCATAATTATGCAATTCCTTGCACAGTCCGCACAATTTGTTTGTAATGTGAAGGGGAGGAAAAAATCAAAACTGTGATGAGTGTGACTAGACTACCATAAGGTCCTTCTAATTAGATCAACAAATGATCCTTTTAATTAGGCCACCAAGGAGTCCTTTCAGCTATCTCATCACATGATATTCCCAACCAGATTTTTAGACCAATCTGTTTAACTAGACTACTCAAGGGGTCTAATTATGGAATAGTACAATATAATCCAAGGGTCTTTACTATTACGTAAAAGCCCATTGAGGATTTAATACAATACTTTTGGATATCCTACTATGAATTCCTTATACGAAGATATGGAAGGTTCTACGAGGATTTGGATAACAAAACTTGGATTACACAAAAACATAAAAGGAAACACATAAGCACATAATCACATAGTTGTTTAACTTGATTATTAATTTGCTATTAACTTGTTATCGATTGAAAATGGATGTGGAAACCAGTTGATAGACTTCGATGTCCTCTGGGATCTATCTGAAAAGATAGGAAGATCTCCCAAAAATTCGATTTTGTTTTCAAAGAAACGTAATATTTGAATTTAAGGAACACAAAAATTTTTGGATTTACGAATATACCCTTAGGTACCCTATTAAGGATTTATAGTGGTATTTTGGGTATTCGTCTAGTGTTGTAGCTTGCGCCTTGTACTTCGTTTCCTTGGAAGAAACGGGTACTTAGGAATTTCGTGGATAACGCAAAAGATAATAAAATAGAAAAATTTTGGGGGGTAGTTTGCTTTTCAAGGAATACGATTCCTTGATTGTCGGTATTGTAAGGGATATGTTCTTTATACATACAACCATATAAATACTTTGCAATGTATATAAAAGATTTATTTATAAACAATGATAACAACTGTTTCATGGACCTCGACAACAAAAGAAAATAATACATAAGACGTGATTATTTCTAAAGGGTGTTGTCTTCTAGTCGGTCAGATGCTCATCCCTGTGCTGGATTAGCATTAGCAAGCTTTGGGAAATTTCTTCGGAAATGACCCATCTCGCCACAATTGTAGCAAGAACCTAGTGGAAAGCGAGCTTGAGCAGGATTGTTGCCAGCTTGATTTGGTGCAACTGCAGCTCGGCAAGCTTTTGCTGTATGACCTTTAAGTCCACAAATTTGGCATTCGCGACACTTCACACTAGCATGATGATGAAGGTTACATTGGTTGCACAAGGGTGAAGTTCCATTGTATGGCTTCCTAGCAGGGGGTTGAGCTGGTTGGTTAGGGACGGCTTGATCATTGTGAGTAACCATGGCGAAGTGCTGAGAAGCCTTTCGCTTCTTTGACTTCTCATGGGATCCAGTCTGTTCATCCATGGTCTTTGATTCCTCGATTGGTTTCGATTCCTCGACCGGTTTCTTGTCACCCTTTCGGAAAAGCTTACGTTTCCTGATCTGAGATTCAGTCAAGGTTGCAGCTAGCTCAATGGCCTGCCTAACCGTAGTGGGGTTACTACCAGTAACAATGTCCTGAACTGAGTCAGGGAGACCATCAATGTATTTTTCGATCGCCTTATCCAAAGGCGTAACCATGGTAGGACACAACAGGCTCAGCTCCTCATATCGATCAGTGTATGCTCGATGTTCACCGCTGTCTTGCTCAAGATTGTTGAATTCCCTTTCCAAGGCCCTGATCTCGTGACGAGGACAGAATTCCTTCATCATCAGTGCTCTAAGTTCTTCCCATGTTTGAGCCAGTGCCACTTCGACACCCCTATCTCTCACCACACCGTTCCACCACGTCAAAGCTCGTTTCTCAAAGACACTAGATGCAAAATCTACCTTTCGCTCGTTTGGACATTGAACATGCCTGAAGGTGCTCTCTAGACTCTCGAACCATTGCAGAAGTGCAGTCGCTCCTTGAGACCAAGAAAACTTTGATGGCTTTGCTGAGTTGAACGTCTTGAAGTTGCAGAGGGCATTATTATTGTTGAGAGCTTGGTGACATTGAGCAACGATGTTCGGGATTGCAGCAGTCATTTGCTGTGTAATGACAGCTGCCAGCTCTTCAATAGATACCGGATTTTCGCGTCGTGGAGGCATTCTAAAAGGGGGAACAAGAGAGAAAACAAATGAAATGGTATTGGGTAAGAATAGGATGTTACAATTACCGAACAAATCATGGGTGATGGTCATTTGTTTGAACCACGAAGCAAACAAACAACACAAAGGCTGAGTCAAAGCAAATAGATCCTCATAATGTATCGCGAAGACATGCTCGCCTATAAGTGGACACTCACCCCAAGAGTTCCCAGGTAAGAGTGACTGGTCCGATTATGTAGATTTGTACGAACACTCTAGCCTTAGACAGAAAACCCAGGGTACAGGCATCCACTCTTCCAGTTTGCATGTGTTCACACTATTTAGGACCCAAAACTTTGATGAGATTTTGAAAACTCAAAGGGTTCAAAACCTTATAACAGAGGGTTCAAAACCTAGTAATCAATCATCCTAGAACAGATGATTAGTTTTCAAAGCGGTTTTGAAATTTATGTTCTTGTTGTGATTGTCGCCTAAGGATAGGTGACGGTATTGTTTTATGACTAAACGCAAGTAAACTCGCGTTAGGGTCCTAGAAAGGTTATAGACTAGGTCAAAGCATTACTAATAACCTAATTCCCTATAACCATTGGCTCTGATACCAACTTTTCTGTCACACCCCGACCACGTGAGACAACGAAACGTGGCGGAAACGTCGGGGAGTGTTGTAACAGAATTAATTGTTTCAAATCCATGGCAATTGAAGTTTCGTTTTATTAATCAAACATGAAAGTTTACATTGTTTTAAACAAGAACCAAAGAGTACATAACATAAATTAACTAGTTCTTGTCTCGTTTTAAGTCACTAAGGCACAGGTCCGCCTAAGTATGTCTTGATAAGTCCTATGCATCATCTCCTGAAAACACATGTGAAAATAGGTACGTCAGCATAAAAATGCCTGTGAGATACATAGGTTTTGTGAAAATAGGATTCATGACTTGTAAGTTTAGAAAGAGTTGTTTAATAAAGTGTAGTCATGAACCTTGTAAATTGTTTTGTCTTGTAAATCATTTGAAAAACGATAAGATCAGATGATATGTATAAATAAGAGAATAATGTATGGTTAAATGAATAACCATGTAAAATGAGTTTGTATAAAATAAGTTGTTTGTAAATTAATGTCTTGTGAAAAGTATGTTATTTGTATAAAATGTTATATGTCCAAATTGAAATGATTCAAATAACGCTACGACATGTAATACCATACAAACACTTATATATAGGAAGTACCAGCGGCGTATCCACCATGCTTGTATCATATTACACACGCCTTGTTACTTAATCACTTACTCAAACCAAACTACCAAAGTAAAATGTTCATGTCTAATGTAAATCATGTAATGTGTATCCAAATTGTAAGCATGTGATGAATAACAAATGTACTAAGTATGATGAACAATGCAACAAATGGACATACATAGCATGTGAACTGTACTAAGTATGCAACAATAGACATACATAGCATGTGACGTGAAACAACTGTACTAAGTATGCAACAATAGACATACATAGCATGTGACGTGAAACAACTGTACTAAGTATGCAACAATAGACATACATAGCATGTGACGTGAAACAACTGTACTAAGTATGCACACAATGGGCATACATAGCATGAAATGTAATGTAAAACATGTACTATAAATGTACTAATGAACATAGGAAGTATATGATGTGAAAACAGGAAAGCATGAAAGTAACAAGTAGGCACATGTGTTCCACCCCAAAATGTTTGGAAAACAGTAAAAGAGGGGTCTATGTACTCACTTGAGATTGCTTAGTAGTCCTTGAGTAACAACCAAACAATGCTAGAGATCACGGAAATCAAACGGCACCTAATATAGGTAACTATGTTAATAAACCAGACCTATATCGGAGGATTTAGATAGAATGAGGGTTCGTAAACCAAACGAGTATAGAGACTCATGTCTTATGGTTTAACAAAGCCTACATACTAAATGAAACCTAACCTAAGTTCTTACGACCCGTTTAGGTAGCTTATGCTACTTTAACGCGTCGTTTGCGTGAAACGCGTTCGCCTAACTAGTCCTATGACAAGTATTATATGCCTAAAATGATTAATTATGTTACATAATCAGTTAAGTGAAGAAAGTTTAGGTTACATATGCTTAATTACCAATTACACATGAAAAGGGTATTTTGGTAATTTACCTAAGGCATATAAACTACCTATCATACAACTACTTAAACGAAGCGACCATAAGGTATAACCTCGGAAGGTTATTCCCTATACACTATGGTCACCTAAGGTATTTGGTCGGATCCTAAAGATCGACCAAATGGGTCGGGTTCGAAGGTGTAAGCGATTTATTAGATCGCTTACCCTTACGACCCTAGACAACGTGGTAATCAGTAGGCATAGTCCCAAGTGTCACACCCCGACCACGTAAAACATCAAATCATGGCTGAAACGTCGGGGAGTGTTGTAACAGAATTATTGTTCCACAACCATGGTAATTAAAATTTATTTTATTCAATGACCAAAAGTGGAATACATTGTTTCAAAACAAGAACCAAAGAGTACATCATATAATTAAACTAAGTCTATCTTTATTTTTAAGTCTCTAAGGCACAGGTCCGCCCTAGTGTCACGATCATCCTAAGCATCAGCTCCTGAAACACATGTGAAAATAGGTACGTCAGCATAAAAATGCCTGTGAGTAACATAGGTTTTATGAAAATGGAATTCATGACTTAGTTTTAAAGAAATGTTTAATGGAAATTTGTCATGAATCTTGATTAAGTGTTTGTTTATATAAATCATTTGAAAAGCGATGTTAAAGAAGATGATATGAAAAAGAGTGATGTGAGGTTAAATGAATAACCAAGTAAAATGAGTTTTGTATAAAATGAGTTGTTTGTAAAACAATGTCTTGTGAAAAATATGTTATTTGTATAAAATGTTTTATATCTAAATTGAAATGATTCAAATAACGCTACAATATGTAATACCATACAAGCACTTATATATAGGAAGTACCAGCGGCGTATCCACCATGCTTGTATCATATTACATATGCCTCATTACTTAAATCACTTACCCAAACAGACCACTAATGTAAATTTGCCCATATCAAATCATTTGTCAAATGTCTTTGTGTAAACCATGTCAAAATATCTATGTCAAAATATAGTCCAGGAAATATGTATATCAATATCAAAATGTCTATGTCAAATGTCAATGTGTAACCAAAATGTCATGTATGGCAAATGAAATATATAAATATATATATCCACCGTGCCATAGGTAAAAATGCACAAAACAAGGTATTGAAGTAAAACGTGGTTTAAATCAACGATATGTTTTGTGGAAATGCATGCTATACTGAATACAAACATTTATGCGGTATTGTAAAAATGCATACATTCAAGCCTTGTGACTGTGGTGATGAGCCTTTAAACAAATTAAAGGTCTATCTGTCTTATGTTTTATCGGATTCGGTCATTCCTTTCATCCAAACATACCTAGGATGTCAGGAACGGGAGTTGTCAATTCCTATGGTACCATTACCTACTAACGAGCGGCGTGATCAAAGTTAATGAATGTATATGGACCCATTTAAACAAGCCAAATGTCATATCAAAATGTAAGCATGTGATAAAATGAAAATGTACTAAGTATGATGAACATACATAGCATGAAAAGGTAATGCAAAACAATGCACTAAGTATGCACACGATGGACATACATAGCATAAAATGTCATGTAAAACGATGTACTAATGAATATAGCATGTATATGATGAGCATGAGGGTTCGTAAACCAATATAGGTAACTACATTAATAAACGGACCTAATCGGAGGATCGGGTAGCATGAGGGTTCGTAAACCAAGTGAGTGTAGGAACTCATGTAATATGGTTTAACAAAGCCTACATACTAAAACGAAACTTATCCTAAGTGCTTTTGACCCGTTACGAGCCGTTTAGGTAGCTTATGCTACTTTAACGCGTCGTTTGCGTAAAACGCGTTCGGAACGCCAAACTAGCCCTATGACAAGTAAGATATGCCTTGACATGTCTAATATTGTTACTAAATCAGTTTAGACACCAAGAGTTGTGTTACATAGGCTTAAAATGAATTTTGACTTAAAAAGGGCATTTTGGTAATTTACTTAAGGCATAAGAACTACTTATCATACAACTACTTAAACGACGTGACCATAAGGTATAACCTCGGAAGGTTATTCCCTATACTACAATGGTCACCTAAAGTGTTTGGTCAGATCCTAATGATTGACCAAATGGGTCGGGTTCGAAAGCATAAGCGATTTATCAGATCGCTTACCCTTTCGACCCTAAACAAGCACAAATCTAAAAGTGACGAGCTAAACATGCTAGAACATGTTTAGTTAAGTTAGAAAATAGGTTTTGATATAAAAAAAACGGTTTTGATACCCTAGAGTAGTTTGGTTACAAAATACGCAAGAACACGCATTTTGCCCGAAACTACGACTCGTCACTGAGCCTAGATAACTTGGTAATCAGTAGGTATAGTCACTAGGGACTATGACCATCGTGATTACGCTCACGTTATGAAGTTCAAACGAACTTCGCATTGACCATAAACTGGTCAATGCAGAAAGTCAAACACAGTTTGACTTTAACGCTAAAACGAAAGAAAAGAATGAAGGAATACTTACAAAGGGTCCGCGCAAGATTGATTTCCAAGTATTTCTCAGGTATGAAGTGATAACCACTACAACTTAGAGAAAATCTCATAATCAAGTGGGTTTGGAATGAAATGGGTTGGGGGTATTTATAGGAAAGCTAGGACCGTTAGGATCGTTTATCGGGAAACGTGCCTCGATCTCAACCGTCCATGTGTGCCCCTTGATTTGGAAAACCATTAGAGCCCATAGATTCAGTCCATGGTTTGAGAAATACCATTTGCAAGTGGAGAATGAAGGTACAACAGCTGGAACAGGCTGTTTACAGCAATTCTGCAAACCTGGGAGGCCTCGCGGGCCGCGTAAAAGGCAACAGAAACTTACGTGGGTCGCCTGATTGTTACAGTTCAGAAACAAGTTTGCA
The DNA here is from genome assembly GCA_030545235.1 of Helianthus tuberosus. NCBI lineage: Eukaryota > Viridiplantae > Streptophyta > Magnoliopsida > Asterales > Asteraceae > Helianthus > Helianthus tuberosus. The sequence goes on from JARYGA010059765.1 coordinate 8,851,428, forward strand.
GAATTACAGTTTCAGTCCCTGTTGTGTTTTAAGGCCATTTCCGACACTTCTAAGGCTTGTTAAGCCAACTTTAAAGCCCTAAAATGATGCCTAAACATTGTGGACATGAAACATGCTCAAAAATATGCCGGATGTCGGTTCGTTTGGTCGTACGATCGCGATGTTTGCTTAATTACGACGGAATGCGCATAAGCGCGAAAAACGATCCAAATTGCGCGACGAATGGATTTTTCTTATGCCAAACACTAAAATAAAATATTTTAATGCTTACATAAATTTTTGGATGTCCAGATGTATTCAGAACGTAAGTTATGCGTGAAAATGCAAACTTATGCACTTTTTGACGCTTTTAGTCCCTGAATGAGCATAAAGTTTATTTTATCACACCGAACCTCTCAAAGCCTATTTCTAAGCTATGTAAAAGATATTTAAGGTGTGTTTAACTTATGGTCATGTTCCGGAATGTCCGTTACAGTTCAAATTGGCATACTTTCGCAGTTTGTCAAATTTAGTCCCTGTAGGCGAATTAACTTGTTTTTGCCATACCAAAGCCTTTAAAACTTATTTCTAAGTTATGTAAAGGTTATTTAAGGTATGTTAAGTGTATGTTGATGTTCCGGAGCATTTGTCACATTAAAATGAGTATGTTTACGCACCAGTTTGCGTATAACTCTCCAGAAAGTGATATAGAGTTTGAAGTTGAACAAAAGTCAAAACATGAAAAATGTCAAACATAAATAAACAAACATTGGGATCAAATAACATTGTTTTATTGATAATTGTACTGTTTACAATAATTACAAGCACAGATGTTACAGTCTCCCCTACTTGTGGAAATTTCATCCCGAAATTTATTTAGAGGAAACTCGTGGAAAAAGATGCGGATATTTCGCCTTCATTTGATCTTCGCGTTCCCAAGTAAACTCGGGTCCACGTTTAGCTTCCCAGCGAACTTTGACCAAAGGAATGCGCTTGCGTTTAAGCCACTTGACTTCACGTTCCATGATTTCCACTGGCTTCTCAACAAATTTCAGTGTTTTGTCGACACGAATTTCGTCAAGCGGTATGTGGAGGTTCTCATCAGCTAAACACCTCTTGAGATTGGACACGTGAAAGGTTGGATGAACATTTCCAAGTTCAGGAGGTAACTCAAGTCTATAGGCTACCTTACCGATTCTTTCGACGATCTTGAATGGTCTAACGTATCTAGGTGCAAGTTTTCCTTTCTTTCCAAATCTGATCACACCTTTCCAAGGTGAGACCTTAAGTAATACTCGATCACCGACTTGAAATTCCAAGGACTTGCGTTTTGGGTCCGCGTAACTCTTTTGACGGCTTCTAGCTGTCTGAAGGTTATCACGAACTTTCTTAATCTTGTCAGTTGTCTCTAAAATGAGGGCAGGTCCAGTAAGCTGAGCCTCGCCGATCTCATTCCAGCAGACTGGTGAATGACATTTTCGACCATAGAGAGCCTCGAAAGGAGCCATGTTGATGCTGGAGTGATAACTGTTGTTGTAGGAGAATTCAATCGACGGAAGATGTGAATCCCAACTACCACCAAAATCGATCACACAAGCTCTAAGCATATCCTCCAGAGTCTGGATTGTTCTTTCAGATTGACCATCCGTTTGCGGATGATAAGTTGTGCTCAGATTAAGTTGGGTCCCCATAGCAGATTGCATGGTTCTCCAAAAATGAGAAGTGAAACGAGCATCTCTGTCAGAAATGATGTTCAAAGGAACACCATGTCGAGCTACAATTTCATCCACATAGATTTTAGCAAGTTTGTCAGCAGAAAAATCCTCACGGATTGGCAAGAAATGCGCTGACTTTGTAAGACGATCAACAACTACCCAAATGGCATCATGACCTTTCTTAGTGCGCGGAAGTTTAGTAATGAGATCCATAGTAATGTTTTCCCATTTGCAAACTGGGATCTCTGGTTGCTCCAAAAGACCAGAAGGATGTTGGTGTTCAGCCTTGACTTTAAGACAAGTAAGGCATTTTGAAACGTACAAGGCAATGTCTTTCTTCATACCAGGCCACCAATACTGAGTACGAAGATCCTTATACATTTTGTCTGAGCCAGGATGGACAGAATAACGAGACTTATGAGCTTCATCCATAAGCAGAGTGCGAAGACCATCTTGGCTTGGGACCCACAAACGGTCCATGAAATAGTATGATCCATTGTCCTTCAACACAAGATCAGGCTTAATGTGATAGGGTAATTCCTTACCCATCAAGTCTTGTGAAACACAAGCATGTTGAGTCTGAGAAATGCGGGTTTTAAAATCAGCTCGATCTTGAATATCAGATTGAACACGAACACAATGAAGCTTGACATGTTCCTTACGACTCAAAGCGTCAGCTACGACATTCGCCTTACCATGATGGTAGCGAATTTCGCAGTCATAGTCGTTCAGAAGCTCTACCCAACGTCTTTGCCTCATGTTGAGTTCTTTCTGATTGAAGATATGCTGAAGACTTTTGTGGTCAGTGAAAACCACACATTTTGTACCGTACAAATAGTGTCTCCAGATCTTAAGAGCGAACACAACTGCACCTAACTCAAGATCATGAGTGGTGTAGTTTTTCTCATGCACCTTCAACTGCCTCGATGCATATGCTATGACTTTGTTCCTTTGCATCAGAACACATCCAAGACCCAATTTGGATGCATCGCAGTACACGACAAAATCATCATTGCCTTCAGGCAAAGTCAGAATAGGTGCGTCACAAAGCTTCTGCTTCAAGGTCTGAAATGCTACTTCTTGTTTAGAACCCCATTCAAAGGGCTTGTTCTTCTGAGTTAGAGCAGTTAGAGGAACTGCAATCTTCGAGAAGTTCTCTATGAAGCGGCGATAATAACCCGCAAGACCAAGAAAAGAACGAACCTCAGTAGGAGTAGTAGGCGTATCCCAATCCTTAATCGCACTGATCTTGGAGGGATCTACGTGAATACCTTGTTTGTTGACAATATGTCCCAAGAATTGAACTTCTTTAAGCCAAAATTCACACTTGGAGAATTTGGCGAAAAATTGCTCTTTCTTTAGGAGTTCCAGAGTAAGACGAAGATGTTGCTCGTGATCAGCTTTCGTCTTAGAGTATATCAAAATATCATCAATAAATACGATGATGAACTTATCTAAATAAGGTTTGCAGACCCTATTCATCAAGTCCATAAAAACAGCAGGAGCATTAGTCAAACCGAATGGCATAACTGTGAACTCATAATGCCCATAACGAGTACGGAACGCTGTCTTGGGAATATCATCTTCATGCACACGAAGTTGATGATACCCAGAATGAAGATCAATCTTCGAGAAATAAGAAGCGCCCTGTAACTGATCAAAGAGGTCATCGATGCGAGGTAGGGGATATCGATTTTTGATGGTGAGCTTGTTAAGCTCACGGTAATCGATGCACATCCTGAAGGATCCATCCTTCTTCTTGACAAAAAGAACGGGAGCACCCCAAGGTGAAAAGCTAGGACGGATAAAACCTTTGTCAGAGAGCTCCTGAAGCTGCTTAGACAACTCTTGCATCTCAGACGGTGCAAGACGATATGGAGCTCTGGCAATGGGATTTGCACCAGGTACGAGATCAATACGGAACTCGACTTGGCGTGCTGGGGGTAGACCAGGTAAATCTTCAGGGAATACTTCAGAGTAATCCCGAACAACAGGAATATCTTGGATAGACTTACCTTTGCCTTTATCTGCTGTGACATGTGCCAAGAAGACCACATAATTCTTTCGCAGATACTTCCGAGCTTTAAAACAAGACATGAGTTTGAGACCACCAGTAGGTTTCTCACCATGAACCTGTAGGATCTCACCTGTCGGAAGTGGCACATGAACGATCTTCTCAAAACAAACTACCTCTGCTTGATGTTTGGCTAACCAATCCATGCCCACAATAATGTCGAAGCTTCCAAGTTGCATTGGCGTGAGGTCGATGGGAAAAAGATGGTTATTAAGGTTCAACTGGCAGTTGCGAAGGACAGAATTAAGAACAATGGGTTCACCACTGGCAACCTCTACTGTCAAGGGTTTACCTAGTTTCGTTCTAGACACGCGAAGCAATGGCTCAAAAGATAAAGACACAAAACTCTTATCGGCACCAGAATCAAAGAGAACAGATGCAGGTTGATTATTAACAGAGAACGTATCGTTCACCACTTCATTTTCTGCTTGCGCTTCTTGTGCATTCATGTTAAAAACTCGACCTCGAGCTGGAGCCTGATTCGGATTCGCATTAACCAGCCTTGGACACTGGTTTCGATAATGGGTCACGTCTCCACAATTATAACACGAGCCAGGAGGATAGTGAGGTCGTGCAGCTTGACCCTGTTGCTGAGCAGGAGGCTGAGCAGCTTGTTGAGCCGGGTTCTGAGCTGCCTGATTTCGAGCAGAACGACAAACCTCTGCAAGGTGTCCAGACTTCCCGCAGTTGGTACAGAAACGGCACGGAAGTTGCTGTTGATGATGACTATTGCACCTATTGCACAAAGGTGCATTCCCTTCATACCGCTTCTTTGCTGGAGGTTGCGCCGGCTGATTTGGTGCAACTTGGTTTGCCTGTGTAGTAACAGCGTAATTTTGGGAAGCCTTACGCTTCCTTGAATTCCTTGAGGATCCAGAATCCTTACCCTTTCTGTTCTTACCCTTCTTGCTATCTTCTTTGTCAGACGACTGCTTCTTACCCTTGTCACCTTTTCTATGCAGCTTACCCATTCGAATCTGTGACTCGGTCAATGTTGCAGATAGCTCAATTGCCTGACGAAGTGTGGTAGGGTTACTACCAGTAACGATGTCTTGTACGGAGTCAGGTAGACCATCGATGTACCTTTCGATAGCCTTGTCGAGTGGGGTAACCATTGTTGGGCATAACAAACTCAGCTCCTCAAATCTATCAGTATACGCCCGGTGCTCACCACTATCCTGTTTTAGATCATCAAACTCCTTTTCTAGAGCTCGCAGCTCATGACGAGGACAAAACTCCCTCATCATAAGAGTCCTAAGTTCAGCCCATGTTTGTGCTAAAGCAACCTCAGCACCACGATCTCTCATAACCCCGTTCCACCATGTCAAAGCCCTCTTCTGAAATACGCTTGAAGCAAACTTGACCTTGCGATTATCAGGACACTGAACGTGACGGAAGGTATTCTCAATGCTCTCAAACCATTGAAGAAGCCCAGTTGCTCCCTCCGTACCACTAAACTTGAGAGGTTTAGCCGAGTTAAAACTCTTGAAATTGCATGGAGCATTGTTGTTGTTGTTGGCTTGGTTCCATTGAGCAAAGAGATTTGGAAATTGAGCAGCCATCTGCTTCGCAATGATTTCTGCCAGTTCGGCAGTCGCTATTTGGTTTTCGCGTCGAGGAGGCATTCTAAAAGAGGAAAACATGAAAGGAAACGAGTGAGATGATTGGATGAAAAGAATGAGATGAAACAAAAATTGACAACAGCAAAGATGGTGGTCATTTGTTCGCATCACAAAGCAAACAAACGACACACAGTGACTAATCAATGTATCGCGAAGACATGCACGCCTATAAGTGAACACTCACCCCAAGAGTTCCCAGGTAAGAGTGACTGGTCCGATTATGTGGATTTGTACGAACACTCTAGCCTTAGACAGAAAACCCAGGGTACAGGCATTCACCCTTCCAGTTTGCACGTGTTCACATTATTTAAAACCCAAAACCTTGACGAGATTTTGAAAACTCAAAGGGGTTCAAAACCTTATAACAATTTATTTAAAAACAGATTATTGAATTTTCAAAAATCGTTTTAGGAAATTGGGTTCTCGTTTTATGATCACCTAAGGATAGGTGAAATGCATGTTTTAAGATCTAAACACAAGACAACTTGTGTTGGGGTCCTAGAAAGTTATAGTCTAGGTCAAAGCATTACTAATAACCTAATTCCCAATAACCATTTGCTCTGATACCAACTCTTCTGTCACACCCCGACCACGTAAAACATCAAATCATGGCGGAAACGTCGGGGAGTGTTGTAATAGAATTATTGTTCCACAACCATGGTAATTAAAATTTATTTTATTCAATGACCAAAAGTGGAATACATTGTTTCAAAACAAGAACCAAAGAGTACATCATATAATTAAACTAAGTCTATCTTTAATTTTAAGTCTCTAAGGCACAGGTCCACCCTAGTGTCACGATCATCCTAAGCATCAGCTCCTGAAACACATGTGAAAATAGGTACGTCAGCATAAAAATGCCTGTGAGTAACATAGGTTTTATGAAAATGGAATTCATGACTTAGTTTTAAAGAAATGTTTAATGGAAATTTGTCATGAATCTTGATTAAGTGTTTGTTTATATAAATCATTTGAAAAGCGATGTTAAAGAAGATGATATGAAAAAGAGTGATGTGAGGTTAAATGAATAACCAAGTAAAATGAGTTTTGTATAAAATGAGTTGTTTGTAAAACAATGTCTTGTGAAAAATATGTTATTTGTATAAAATGTTTTATATCTAAATTGAAATGATTAAAATAACGCTACAATATGTAATACCATACAAGCACTTATATATAGGAAGTACCAGGGGCGTATCCACCATGCTTGTATCATATTACATATGCCTCGTTACTTAAATCACTTACCCAAACAGACCACTAATGTAAATTTGCCCATATCAAATCATTTGTCAAATGTCTTTGTGTAAACCATGTCAAAATATCTATGTCAAAATACAGTCCAGGAAATATGTATATCAATATCAAAATGTCTATGTCAAATGTCAATGTGTAACCAAAATGTCTTGTATGGCAAATGAAATGTATAAATATATATATCCACCGTGCCATAGGTAAAAATGCACAAAACAAGGTATTGAAGTAAAACGTGGTTTAAATCAACGATATGTTTTGTGGAAATGCATGTTATACTGAATACAAACATTTATGCGGTATTGTAAAAATGCATACATTCAAGCCTTGTGACTGTGGTGATGAGCCTTTAAACAAATTAAAGGTCTATCTGTCTTATGTTTTATCAGATTCGGTCATTCCTTTCATCCAAACATACCTAGGATGTCAGGAACGGGAGTTGTCAATTCCTATGGTACCATTACCTACTAACGAGCGGCGTGATCAAAGTTAATGAATGTATATGGACCCATTTAAACAAGCCAAATGTCATATCAAAATGTAAGCATGTGATAAAATGAAAATGTACTAAGTATGATGAACATACATAGCATGAAAAGGTAATGCAAAACAATGCACTAAGTATGCAAACGATGGACATACATAGCATAAAATGTCATGTAAAACGATGTACTAATAATGTACTAATGAACATAGCATGTATATGATGAGAAAACATGAAAAGCACGAAAGTAACAAATAGGCACATGTGTTTCACCCCAAAATGTTTGGAAAACAGTAAAATAGGGGTCTATGTACTCACTTGGGATTGCTCAATAGACTTTAGATATCCACCAAGCAAAGCTAGTAGGTTACGGAATCAAACGGCACCTAATATAGGTAACTACATTAATAAACGGACCTAATCGGAGGATCGGGTAGCATGAGGGTTCATAAACCAAGTGAGTGTAGGAACTCATGTAATATGGTTTAACAAAGCCTACATACTAAAACGAAACTTATCCTAAGTGCTTTTGACCCGTTACGAGCCGTTTAGGTAGCCTATGCTACTTTAACGCGTCGTTTGCGTAAAACGCGTTCGGAACGCCTAACTAGCCCTATGACAAGTAAGATATGCCTTGACATGTCTAATATTGTTACTAAATCAGTTTAGACACCAAGAGTTATGTTACATAGGCTTAAAATGAATTTTGACTTAAAAAGGGCATTTTGGTAATTTACTTAAGGCATAAGAACTACTTATCATACAACTACTTAAACGACGTGACCATAAGGTATAACCTCGCAAGGTTATTCCCTATACTACTACGGTCACCTAAAGTGTTTGGTCGGATCCTAATGATCGACCAAATGGGTCGGGTTCGAAAGCATAAGCGATTTATCAGATCGCTTACCCTTTCGACCCTAAACAAGCACAAATCTAAAAACATGCTAGAACATGTTTAGTTAAGTTAGAAAACAGGTTTTGATATAAAAAAACGGTTTTGATACCCTAGAGTAGTTTGGTTACAAAATACGCAAGAACACGCATTTTGCCCGAAACTACGACTCGTCAGTGAGCCTAGATAACATGGTAATCAGTAGGTATAGTCACTAGGGACTATGACCATCGTGATTACGCTCACGTTATGTAGTTCAAACGAACTTCGCATTGACCATAAACTGGTCAATGCAGAAAGTCAAACACAGTTTGACTTTAACGCTAAAACGAAAGAAAGGAATGAAGGAATACTTACAAAGGGTCCCCGCAAGATTGATTTCCAAGTATTTCTCAGGTATGAAGTGATAACCACTCCAACTTAGAGAAAATCTCAGAATCAAGTGGGTTTGGAATGAAATGGGTTGGGGGTATTTATAGGAAGGCTAGGACCGTTAGGATCGTTTATCGGGAAACGTGCCTCGATCTCAACCATCCATGTGTGCCCCTTGGTTTGGAAAACCATTAGAGCCCATAGATTCAGTCCATGGTTTGAGAAATACCATTTGCAAGTGGAGAATGAAGGTACAACAGCTGGAACAGGCTGTTTACAGCAATTCTGCACATCTGGGAGGCCTCGCGGGCCGCGTAAAAGGCAACAGAAACTTACGCGGGCCGCCTGAGTGATACAATTCAGAAACAAGTTTGCAGAATTACAGTTTCAGTCCCTGTTGTGTTTTAAGGCCATTTCCGACACTTCTAAGGCTTGTTAAGCCAACTTTAAAGCCCTAAAATGATTCCTAAACATTGTGGACATGAAACATGCTCAAAAATATGCCGGATGTCGGTTCGTTTGGTCGTACGATCGCGATGTTTGCTTAATTACGACGGAATGCGCATAAGCGCGAAAAACGATCCAAATTGCGCGACGAATGGATTTTTCTTATGCCAAAACTAAAATAAAATATTTTAATGCTTACATAAATTTTTGGATGTCCAGATGTATTCAGAACGTAAGTTATGCGCGAAAATGCAAACTTATGCACTTTTTGACGCTTTTAGTCCCTGAGTGAGCATAAAGTTTATTTTAGCACACCGAACCTCTCAAAGCCTATTTCTAAGCTATGTAAAGGATATTTAAGGTGTGTTTAACTTTTGGCCATGTTCCGGAATGTCCGTTACAGTTCAAATTGGCATACTTTCGCAGTTTGTCAAATTTAGTCCCTGTAGGCGAGTTAACTTGTTTTTGCCATACCAAAGCCTTTAAAACTTATTTCTAAGTTATGTAAAGGTTATTTAAGGTATGTTAAGTGTATGTTGATGTTCCGGAGTATTTGTCGCGTTAAACTGAGTATGTTTACGCACCAGTTTGCGTTTAACTCTCCAGAAAGTGATATAGAGTTTGAAGTTGAACAAAAGTCAAAACATGAAAAATGTCAAACATAAATAAGCAAACATTGGGATCAAATAACATTGTTTTATTGATAATTGTATTGTTTACAATGATTACAAGCACAGATGTTACACCAAGGGACTATAACCATCGTGATTACAATCACATTGCGAAGTTCAAACGAACTTCGCAATGACCATAAACTGGTCAACGCAGAAAGTCAAACAAAGTTTGACTTTAGGACTCGAAAAGCAATAAAAGAAAGAAGGAACACTTACAAAGGGTCCCCGAATGCTAATCTCGATCCAAGTAGCTCAGGTATGAAACAATGGTTTCAACTAAGAGCTTCTCAAATCAAAATTCTTGTGGGTTTTGCAATGGCATGGGGGGGTATTTATAGGATTCGTAGAGCCGTTAAGATCATTCCTCGTTAACCGTGCTTCAATCTCAACCCTCCACCTCAAAACCCTGGTTTTTGAAAACCATTAGAGCCCAAGGTATTGCCCCAAAACCATGTGCAAGGTGGAATGGACCAGATTCAAAGTTTCTGCAAGTTTTCTGCTGTCTGGGGACAGCTTACGGACCGTAACACTCACAATGTTGAGGTCCGTAAGCTAACAACTTTACAGAATTGTCAGTTTTGGTCCCTGTTATGCATTTGAGCTATTTCTGACACGTTTAAGGCCCGTTAACCCCATTTCAAAGCTCTAAAATGAAGTTAAAGTATAAGGAACTTAAAATGTGCTCAAAAATATCTCGGATGTCCGTTCGTTTAGCCGTACGGTTGCGATGTTCGCTTAATTACGACGGAATGCGCATAAGCGCGGAAAATGATCCGAATAGCGTGACGAATGGATTTTTCTTATGCCAAACACTAAAATAAAATATTTTAGTGCTTACATAAATTTTTGGATGTCCGGATGTATTCTGAACGTAAGTTATGCGCGAAAGTGCAAACTTGTGCACTTTTTGACGCTTTTAGTCCCTGAATGACCAAAAAGTTTATTTAAGCACACCGAACCCCTCAAAGCCTATTTCTAAGCTATGTAAAGGATATTTAGGGTGTGTTTAACTTATGTTCATGTTCCGGAATGTCTGTTACAGTTCAAATTGGCATACTTTCGCAGTTTGTCAAATTTAGTCCCTGTAAGTGAATTAACTTGATTTCGGCATACCAAACCATCCAAAACTTATTTCTAAGTTATGTAGAGGTATTTTAAGGTATGTTAAGCCTATTTCACTATTCCGGAGTGTTCGTTGCATTAAACTGGTTATATCTTCGCATTAGAGCGCGTATAATCCTCCAGAAAGCGATTTAAAGCTTGAAATCGAACAAGAGTTGATATGTGCAAACGATACACATATTTTTACAAATCCCAAGTATGAAATACAATATTTCATTGGTTTGGCATTTGTTTGATGATCGCAGTGACACAGGTGTCACAACCAAGCCCAATGGTATCTACAAAAATATGAAATGCAAATTTGTCTACTCTACGGAAAAAGCCAAGCTGATCTTAAAGAAAGTCTACAAATAGTTATGGTTATTGATATTATCTCATGTGAGATGAAGTTATGGGATGGTGATGTATCAAACTTGTATATTTTCCAAACTTACGAATATTTAAATTATAATCATGTGTGCTTTATCTTGTTAGTTATATTAACTTAGATTTTTGCTATACATTCATTATATTTTAATTGGCTCTTCATGATACATTACAACTTGAATTATACTGTTAAATCCATGGCCAATCATTGACATTTAAAAGGCTTCAACAAATTTATGGGCGATCATTGTCATAACTTCACTTGAATTATACTCTGCAACCTCTAATTACAAATAACAGTCTTTTAACATCTACAACTAAAGGGATACACTCAATATCTCTTTAGATAAAGTCTGTCAAACCCAAAGCTCTGTTGAACACAAAATCTGTTGAAGCAAAGTCTGTTGTTCCAAACAACCTCTGCTGATAAACAAAAAGACTTTTGTAGCAAAGGTCTACCAAAAGAGAACCTCTGCTGATGAATATGAATACAAAAGTATCAAGAAGCTAACATCTGCTGTTACGTAATAGATGATGCAGTCTTTAAACATCTGAAACTAAAAGGATACACTCAACATCTATTTCGCTAAAGTCTGCCAAACCCAAAGCTCTCTTGAAGACAACATCTGTTGAAGCAAAGTCTGTTGAACCAAACATCCTCTGCTGATAAACACAAAGACTGTTGAACCAAAGGTCTGCCAAAGACAACCTCTGCTGATTAATACAAAAGTATGATGAAGCTAACATCTGTTGTGGCTTAACAGATGATGCAGTTCAACAGAGGATTTCAACATCTGAGAAGCACATGGATCACGGTCAACAGATGATAAGGTCTGTTGAATGAAAGTCTATTCAACAGATCCTAATGTAGCTCAGGTCCCTTTCCATCTAGGTCACAACAGATGTTAGCAATCTATAGCAGAGGTTTAGATGATTCTCATTTTTGTTATACATTCATTATATTTCAATTGTCTCTTGACGATAAATCACAACATGTTGGTGATCGACATTTAAAAGGCGAAACAAATTTATGGCCGATCATTGTCATAATCTAACTTAAATTATACTCTAAAACCTCTAAATACAAATAACAGTCTTTTGAAAATATGCAACAAAAGGAATACAATCAACATCTTCTTATATAAAGTCTACCAAACTCAAAACTCTGTTGAAGAGAAAATCTGTAAAAGCAAAGTCTGTTGAACGAAACAACATATGCTGATAAACACAGTGATTGTTCAAGCAAAGGTCTGCCAAAGAGAACATCTGTTGTGGACTAATAGATGATGCAGCTCAACAGAGAATGTTTAACAGAAGAGCTTTAAAAGACCATGATCAACAGATGATAACGTCTGTTGAAGCAAAGCCTGCTCAACAGATTCTAACAGTTTTCCTACTAATCAATTCATTAAAGTAGTACTGATTCACTAAAAATAATATATAACTCTACTACTTGTGCAAAAAATGAATATTAACAATAATATAATAACAATAATATTTAAATTGTTGCAATTACATACAAAATCCATCAGTTTAGATGATTCAAATTGTAGCCATAACATACCAAACTTTCAAACACACCAGTTTAAAACAAAAGTTAACAAACATAACTAAAAACCACAATTTTAGTCTTCAAAATAAGTTGTTTTTACTTTCCATTCAGACTTAATCCAGAATCCTTTTCAACCTCTGCTGCTAAAAAGTCTTCCGTAACCTCACCAACATCCTTGCAACAGATCACAAAACAACTAATGAATATTTATTCAACATGTTATTATATTGCCAGAAATAAGGAGTATAGTTATGATTTGCAGAAAGTAACAAAAAATACCTTTTCCATTTCCCTACACTTTACATGTTGTATAATAGACATCACATGCTCATGAGCCGTCATTTTAGAGATGAATTCGTTAAACTGCAGAGCATAATCATTCCACACAATACATCGCAAAACCGTAACCCTACATGGAAACAACATCCATTTAGCCATAAACTAAACACTAATTTATGAACAGTTTTATAGAATCTATAAAATCAAAACAAAAACTGAATGAATAACAACATAAAATCAAACGAAAATTATGACCATCTATTAAAGTAGTAAATGAGCAACAAATTAACTAACATATTCAACTGAAGAGGGAATAAATTTGTTGATCTAATTTATTACCATGATTCCACATTAGATACAAAGATTATTAGTCTCATTTATTAGCATTACCCTCATTCCCCTTTAAATACCAACAGTCCTAATCTCATCTTTTAAGATCATTCCACAGTAAATATAAATAATAATTTGAATTCATGACTGAACATATAAACCACCACTTACTCCAACACTTGAATATCGCTTTTCATACTGTTAGTTTCCTTTGAAGGTCGGCCAATGAATTCAAGACCTCCACACCAAATAACAGATCCAACAACATCATCCTGAAGAACATTTAAACAAAGTATTTTTTAGCATACAAAGCTACAGTCTGTGATAAAAAGAAAAAAATCAAAGAATACACATCCTCAATAAACTACCATACAAAACTACGGAACATTTATATTACAAACCTACAAAGCATAGAATCAGGAATTCACACATAGACATCTATCTTTAAAAACAAATAGACATTACCTTTTCATCAATGAAGAAGAGATCCATCTTATATCCTTGATTCCATTTTCGGAAGATCATCGCTCTCTTGTGCCACAAATCTTTCCAAGGAACATTTATAATAGAAACCTATAAAGCATAGAAACAGGAATTCATAGATATACATCCATAGAATCCTTTATACACGAACGGAAACACACAAATACACCATACCTTTTCATCAATGAAGATGGGATCCATTCTATAACCTTGATTCCATTTTCAGATGATCTTCACTCTCATGTGCCACAAATATTTCCCAGGATTCAAATCATTAACTAAACTAAAATTGTTAATCTCAACTGTTGCTGGCGTGCTTCTAATTCTGAAATCGGAATGAATTCAAATTTCAAAATACAAAAGCAGAGAACAGTAGAGTGGAAATATGAAGAGGGAAATGAGAAAAAGAAAACTTTATATAAGAAGATGATTAACAGAAGTGAGTGAGTGACATGCATTAATTGAAAATTACATATTCCCAGGCATTTTGAATTTGAAATTACCGGCAACTAAACATCTGCTGAGATATAGCACTATATGAACCTTCAACCGCTGCTGCTTTTAAAGTATGGATGGATATGAGCAGAGGTTTTGGGAGGCAAAGTTTTAGATAGTTTTAAAGTAATTTTATATATTGGGCTTTATGATGCGGTAATGACAAAAGAAAAGCATTGTTGGAAAGCCTCTCTGGCTGCCACATCAGCTTTTCTGATGTCACTCAGATTTCTCCTTTTATAGAAAATATAGATATTATATAGTACAAATGTATTTTATGATATGTATTCTTTTATATGTATACATGTTCTTGGGATAAAATAAATTATTATTATTAAACCTTTTTTATTCACTTTAATTTATAACTATAATTCAAAATGTCTATATGTGCATGTTCTCAATCATCTAAATCAATGTTACATAACTTAATGGTCATCTTAATCCATATTTAATAATTATATGTATGTATGTATGTGTAAATAGGGGTGGATATTCTAATATGGATAAAATACCTAAAAAGCATGAGAAGTTATCATAATTTAGCATGTATACCATAGGAAGAGGGGTAGATGTGTCTTATTAACCAAGTAAATGTTTGGTAGTGAAGGCACACATTTTAGATGCTTTGTTATATAGTTTAGAATCATCTTATACTAGAAGGACGTTGAGTTAGATGTGTTATTGTTAAAGTTATTGTATCATTGTTGTAGGCTATATGTTGATACTGAAGTTGTTGATCATGTTAACCTAGGGGGAGATTGTTAGGTCCTAGAATTGTGAGACTAATGCATCAATTATACGCAATGAGCTATGGTGGCTAACTGGGATTAATTGGGTTAGTTTATATAAGGAATTTGACCTTGTATAGGTCATTTGGGCATGCCATAGGCCATGTGGGCCAGCAAGCCCAAGGGAAGCCCATGAGGGGCATGGGCATACCCTAGGTATATAAGCTAATGTTATAGCTTTCCTAGGGTTAAGCCTTGCTAAGCCTTCCCAAGCCATTAGAGAAGCCTCCATTTAGAGACTAGAGAGAGAGAGCTAGAGAGAGAACTTGTATCAGACAGTTTTGCTTGAGAAAGTAATAGAATCGTATGCAAGTTTAAAAGTGATTCATGTGTCATTCTCGTTCATCTCGATCATCTCGCTCATATTTTATGGTTTACTTGAATATCATCAAGTTTGGATTCCGCCCATCTTTTGTGATCGTTTGATATCGTTGTTAGATCCAGTTATTCGGGACTTTCAGAGATTGAGGATTTCCAAAAAAGTCTGATGTACTAAAAATCAACAAGTTCAACTTACACGAAAGTCCAAGTTTCACATAACTGTTCACGTGAGAGTTTCATGCGAGAGTTTCAAGACGGGTACGGAATTTGTTGGGTTGATCATATAATTAGATTAATTAGAAGGGGTTTAGTCGTAAATTTTTATTATCTTGTATGTGACTATAAATAAGATTGATTGCACAAATTGAGAAACTCCACATCTTAAAATTTCTGATGCAAACATATTGATTCTTCACCCGAAAGTCCAAGTTGTGCATATTGTTCAAGCGAGAGTCTGTGCGTAAATGCAGATGAATATCATAATTAAAGCTGACTTTGTGTCACAATCAAAGTTTAATGGTTTGACTTCAGGGTCTTTAATGATATTTTCCCAATCTTGTGTTAGAGACGTTATAAAGGTGGCATAGGCTTGTAACTCATTTAGTAGATCTTTGGGGTTTTCCTTTTATAATCTAGAGAGAAATCTACAGTTTGTACTTGTTCATGCCTCAAAGAAATAATTGGGGGTTTATATCATCATCTTCTTCTTGTGATTTCAGCAACAAATTAAGAGAATTCATATCTGAATTCATGTCGACTAGATCCGTATTATAATTGAGATATGAAATCTCTCAATTGGTTGATGAAATCACACATACAATATGATGTAAATGTAAATCCCCCAATTGTGTATTTCTTTCAAGCTTGAACAAGTACAAACCCTATATCTCTGTCTATATTACCAAGTGAAAACCCCTAAAGATTTACTTATTGGATCTAAGTTTGCTACACTTGTGAGTTTAAACAATAAAGAACAAACAATTTGTAAATTGCAATATATAAGATAAACACACAAGCACGAGGTTATATCAAGACTATTTTATATTGAATTTCAAATGATTTTAATTACTTATGCAAACTCCCCCTCAGACCGATCACACACTGTGATGGTCGTACAAAAGGAATTTTTGTGATAAAATAGATCTCTAAAACATGAGATCTATTTATACAAGTACGAAAGCTTTGTTTGTAATCAGCTGACGTCACCCTGATAGTGACATCTAACATTCCTAACAGAAACGATTCCTAAGATTATAGCAAACATCTGTGGAAATCTAACATCTGATCTATTACATTAAATATTTGTTCTAAGCTAAATATTGTGACATTGAATAAACCTCTATTCTTCAGACCGATCACACACTGTGATGGTCATACAAAAGGAATTTTTGTGATAAAATAGATCTCTAAAACATGAGATCTATTTATACAAGTACGAAAGCTTTGTTTGTAATCAGCCGACGTCACCCTGATAGTGACATCTAACATTCCTAACAGAAACGATTCCTAAGATTATAGCAAACATCTGTGGAAATCTAACATCTGATCTATTACATTAAATATTTGTTCTAAGCTAAATATTGTGACATTGAATAAACCTCTATTCTTCAAACTATTGTTGGCTTGTATTAAACATTTGTTTGACCATAACAGATGTTTCGTCTTCATAATCAGTGCTTTGCTTCAACAGAGCTTTGGCCTTGATCAGTGGTTTCTTCCTCTTTAATAGTGGTTCCAAGGCTTCAAATAGATCTTTGAATGTCTATAACAGATGTTTTGATTCATAATCTTAGGGAGGAAAATGCTTCATCAACTTTTTATTTCATGATCAGCAAGTCATGTTTTGGCTTTTGAATATCATCAGTTCTTTTGCAGGTCTAACATTACTAAACAAATTACAAGCCATGACAACCTTTTATAGTCCCTAACACAAGATTGGGAAATTTTCATTAACGCGTTAAAGTTAAACCGGTAAAGTTTGACTACAACACAAAGTCATTTCTAATTATGATCTTCATCTGCACTTTCGCATAAAATCTCGCTTGAGCAATATTCAAAACATGAACTTTCGCATGAACAATATGCGAAACCTTCGCATGTCTTGAAGTTTTGCACAAGTTGAAGTTGTTGATTTTCGATACATTGTTCTTTATAAAATCTTCGCAATCGCTAAATGCACAATGAATCAACACGTTAAAAAGAAATTTTTTTTTTCAAGATAGAATACTATACCTACTAAAGGACTAAAATTCTAGATTCTAGGGTATCAATGATTGTACAAAAAGATCTCAGAAATTAGGCAAGGGTGCCAATCATTTTTTGGTAATACGTCAATTTGAACCCGATTCATGTATTAATTTGTGTTGAGCCTTGTTTATGTTGGACACACTTAAAAAATGTGTCGTCTTCGTGTCATGTTTCTAGCCGACTAGTTTAATATTCAATTGCAAAAAAGAGTAGGGGTGTACTCTACAACCAAATGATTGGGAGTTCAAATCGTGTAGGGTGCAGGTTGTGATACATTTATCCTAAAAAATCCAAGAAAAAATTGATGTTATAAAAAATAACTCATGCTCAAATGAACATTTTTGTAATTGATCTCTCTTTATTTTTTTTTCTCCTATTCCCAATCAACAAACATATATACGTTTACTTCAACATAAAAGGAGCCAAACAGAAACAACCAAAATATAGGTAGTTAGAACTTATGAAAAAAAAACTGTTGTAAATGAGTAATTGATAAAAAGTTCAAAACAAAATAATATTTCTAATTTAAAAAACGAATAATTATAGGAAAAAATTAAATTAGAATATCTAACTTCATGTTATATGAGCTCAGTTCATCATCTCTAAAATCAAAATATAACTTTTTATTTAACCTCTTAATATGTTTAATAAGTTAATATATTCATTAAACGTATTGTGTTTGAATTAGCCCACTTATTAAAAGGAGTCATGCTTGAGTTTAACTAGATTAGTACTAGTACTAAGTCGTATTAGTCAACACATATTCTCTAATCTCTTTATTTCCAATCAAAAACATGAAAAAAACTATTGATATTATCTATAAGTGCACTAAAAGTGATGAAGTGTTGTATGTAACCAACCTGAGAAGAACAAGGGTCTTAGTGTAACATATGGGTTATGTTTGTAAATGAAATATAAGTTCCGAATTAATTGTAAGTTCCAAATTACATGTTTTAATTCAGAACAACCTTTTTTATATTAATTTCTTTGTCTGTAGTATCAAATGATAATACTGAACTATATGTTGGTTCCGTATTATTCACTTAGACTATAAATAGGGTTTGATTTATGTAATTAGTAGAACTTTTAGGCAGTTTGTAGATATGAGAGAATTATATATTCTCTTTGTGTTTAATACAAGTTGCAATTTGGATTGAAATGTTTTGTTTCTACTATTTCTTATTGATCACTTGCACAATTGAAAACGGATTCATTCATGGTGTGATCAACTCCACGATATTCATTTTGAAGAAAGGGGGGTATTTTCTGATCGTGCAAATATACGTTTACAACATTATTTTATGTTCTTCAAATGAAGAGATGTGTTGAGATTTTAAAGCGGTAATGAAATCGAAGTTTGAGATCATCGCAATGGGTGAATTGTCTTTCTTCCTTGGACTTCAAGTGAAACAAGAAGAGGACGATACATATATTTATTTGATGAAATATGTCCATGAAATCCTCAAATGATTCAAGTTGGAAGATAGTTTGTCGTATGATTCGTCATTGCCAACCAATCACAAGTTTTCTTCTAATAAAGAAAGGGATCCTGACGTGGAACCTACCTTATATCGTGTGCTATGATTGGATCTGTAATATATCTTACAGCTTCATGGCCGGATATAATGTTTGTTGTGTGTTTGTGTGTCAGGTACCAATCGAATCCTAAGGAGTCTCACATGAAAGATGTTAAGAGGATCTTTCGCTACCTTAAAGGAAAACTAAAGTTGGGCTTGTGGTATCCTGCTTAAGGAAGTCTTGATCTGATAGCTTATGCTGATGCAGATTTTGTGGGTGTCCGGTCAATAGAAAGTCTACCTCAGGAGGTGCTCAATTACTTGGAAACCGTTTAGTGTCGTGGCAGTGCAAGAAACAAGTTGCAACTTCCTTGTCCACATGTGAGGCATAGTACATTTCAGCTTCAAGCTGTTGCTCATAAGTATTGTGGATTCAACAACAGATGCGCGACTAAGGGTTTGAATTTCACGCAAACTCCTATCTTAGTTGATAATAACTCTGCTATTTCAATAACCAATAATCCATTTAAACGTTCACGAACTGAACACATTGACATAAGACATCATTTTATTCATGATTGTGCAAAAAATGGTTAATTGAAGTAGTAAGGTTCGACACACTAGACAATTTTGCTAATTTATTTATAAGACATTTGATCGAGCTAGATTTGAAGATCTAGTTCGTATGATCGGTATGATAGATCTAGAGTAGAATGGTTTTTAAAACTCGCATGGAAGTTTTTCTTTTGAATTTATACTTTGTTTTGTTTTTATTCATAAAAATCCAAAAAGATTTTACGTAGTTGTAGGATTATTTTGATAAAATACAACAACATTGAAAAAATTTGTTAAAAATATTGAAATCATATTGAGCAAAAGAAGAAATGATAGTACATCAGTAGTCAAGTTTTTCTCAAGGTATCTATTAGAATTATATAAATGGTGATAGATTCATTATATGATGTAACAGTAGACTTCACGCGTATAATAAAACCTGTTTTCGTTGATATATATATATATATATATATATATATATATATATATATATATAATGAAACTTCGTAATCTGTGGTTAACGTCTCATAGATATATGGTCTTAGTACTGTAATTTCGTTTGAGAGGTTGCCTGATTATGAGATACAAGGTCTTAATATAATTTGATATCTGTGATATTATACTTGTTCTTTTGATAATGTGGTGGCATGGACCTAGAATTTGTTAATGTCTTGCTAAAGGGCTTGGTTTGTGCGCAAACCCTTTAGGTAGATTTCTTTTCTACCCCAAAAACAATCATCAACGGATGATACGTTAATGAATTTTGTCAACACATTCAAAATTATGTTACCATCGGGTACATACATTCCAAACGGTGTTCTGTGTATTGAAGATACCAAAACGTTGGTATTTCTCCTAAAGCCGAGCCTTCATCTCTTTATCGGTGCAGTGGCACTAACCTGAGCTCTCAAGGTTTTGCAACTAGTCGGATACAAATATCAATATAGTATACTCACATGTAAGATGAAATCTAGGAAATCTTAATACGGGAGTACATTCTGGAATGGGGAACACAGTTGCGTTAAGTTCTAATATACTTAATTGTTATATCTCGAAAACAGTGTTTAAAAACGTCATAAAGTTTAAGTAAACAACAATATTGTTAATCATCAGGGACTGTCAATGCCATTATGTGCTTAAAACTTTTAATGATACTAACTGTGTATTAACTTTGATGGATAAGCTGATATGATCTTCTTATGCAATTTTCACATAAAGAAGTGTATATATTTCTTTACTGCTTTTATTGATTTTATGTTATAAATGCAAAAAGATTTTAGGTGTGTTTTAATATAAAGTTTGAAAAGCCAACAAGACTATGTTTCCAACTTCCATGTGTGGGTTTACATTTTTATGGATACTTGATTGGATTGCAACATTTTTGAAAGCGGATTAAATTTCCAATAAGGTAATTTAAAATAAGTCTTTTCACGAAAATAGCAAAATTTGTCTATGTGTAGTTATTTAACCTGTGCGGGAAAATGTTTGAAAATTATAAAATTCTGAAAAATCAATTTAAAAGATATTTTTCATTATTCCAAAGTATTTGTTACTTCGGAATAGATTTAAATATGTTAAATGATTCCAAAATTTGAGTTATTTCGGAAAAGATTTTAAAAAAGTAAAAGTTTCCAAAGTTTTAGGTGTTTTAGAATAAATTTCTTCAGAATAGTTTGTTCCAAAGTACCAGTGGTACAAAATGGGAACTGAGTGTTCCGAGTTATCATTCTCTTGAAACACAATTTGAAATTCCGAAAAACTTTGCAACGTCTCTTTTCGTTTGGTTTTTTTTCGGAATCATAAATCAAGGATTAAAGGTAAGATTTCTTGCTATGTTTCCATCATCATCATCATCATCGATTAACCAATTAGAGTTTGCAGTTCTATTGAGATCGGATATATGATGTGTTTAGATGTTTAAATCAAACTAAGATATGTTATGATTAGTTGATTGTGGTTAGATTTCATAGACTTCTTTTTGATTTGATGATAATGTTTGAATCAAAATTGTGAAAATTTGACGATTTAGGAATGTGTATTGATTTCTAAGGTTAATTAAATTTGATGAACAATACGAATGTTTTAAAAGGATGAAAATAAGTGCTTTTTGATTGCAAAGTTTGACTAAGTTAATTGTGTTAATTGTTGGTCCAGAGTTTTGAGGTTCCAGATTATGGACTTCCGTAGTTTGGAAGATCTAAATAATCTGGTTCCAATGATCTTTTCCAGACTATTGGATTTGTTCCGGATTACTAATTGTTTCCGACCTACTGAAATTTATTCCGCATTATATGTCTTCCGAAGTTTTGGTTATTTGTTAACTAAGAAATTATTCGGGATATGTTATTCCAGACTATGGTTCACTTTGATTTTGTTCCGGATGTTATTCCAACGAACTAATCAAAAATTGGATGATATATAGAATTCCGGGGTATTGGTTATTCTGATGTTCTGTTTAATATTACATTATTCCGAGTTTTTTATCGTGTATTTGGTCTAGGGTAATGGTCTGTAGTGTTGATTATCAGTAGTATGGTTTCGAGTTTTCATCCCTTAGTAAAATTTAACTAAGTGTTGGAATTTTTATACAGAACCTACTTATGCCATTTAGTTTATTAAGAAAGTTGTGATATATTGTTATGTTTCATTTCAAAGGTATGGATGCACCTGTCCTTGTTCTCAACAATTTCAAAGGTATGGATGCACCTGTCCTTGTTCTCAACATTTTTTATCTGAAACACAACCAGGAGGCCCTCATGGTTGAAACTCTACAAGGAATCAATGATTGTTAGGAAATTATTCAGTTTTTGATAAGTTTAAGAATATTTTATGCTATTTCAACGCAAGTTCAGTTGGTATGGTATGGCCATATATTGAAGATTTTATGAGAACAACAAGAATGGTTGTTAATGGTGTTCAAGCAACGGTCAATGGTCAACAGATTTTGAAAACAAAAGATGTCATTTGTGCTGTCTTTACAATTGGGTGCCTTGGATCATAGGGAGATTAGCTATGCATCGGTGATCCGAGATCGTGCGGTTAGAGAGTTTGGGCATGTTAGGCCACTACCTGATAAGCAGATTTACAAAAGCTTACTGATAGGCTAATGGCGTGTGACAATCGTAAAAAATACAGGTATCCGTACAATTAATTAATATTGATTAGTGCTTAATGAATGTGCTGAATTACAATTAATGACTTTAACTGCTTTCTGATTACTGCATCATACTTACATGTGCATCACATTTCATACTGTCACATCATTACTACATACAAACACTTAGTGACATAAACGATGCACAGCTAGCACAGTTAGCGGATAACTCAGAAAAATGCTGACGATGTCAGTACATAGACAAACAGTGTTTTGAGACCCTGTACGGGCCAGAGTCTAAGTTCTACACTAGTATAGTGTGTAGGGAAGTAAGGACCACAAAACTGCCTCACTAGGTGATAGTTTAAGTGCCGGAAAGTGCCTAAAACCCACATAAAGTGCAGAATTCTGCATAAATCAGCAAAATTCAGCATTTAAATAGGCTTGTATCATGCAAAAATATGACTAAATGGTCCTGAATGCTTTCCTAAGTGTCGGGAATTAAAAGTGTCACAAAAGGGTACTTAAAGAACACTAAACGGTATAGTTTGACACTTTAACGAACCGGTATCTAACCGAACAACCGGACACTACCCGAAACACCAAAATTTTACTAGAGGCATTGTTGTAATGTTTCTGAGCTAGTTATGATCCCCGAACACCCTAACACACTATATGACACATGATATGCATAAACACTAAACACTACACTTAAAATCTAACTAATATCTCTAACTATGATTTAAACTTACATAAGACCCCTCCCCCCCCCCCCTTCATATTTACGGTCACCAAGGGAGTGGCCCCACCCACAATCTTTCTTAATCTTCCTAAGATCTCTGTTGATCTTACTTGGATTGGTTAGAGATCATGCTTGTACTTTGGGAAACATATGAACCATTGGTTAAAAGCTTAATTTGGATTATAAGTAAATCATCACCATCAACATCTTTCACACTTTACAACACCACTCATCTCTCTCCCTCTCCTCCCACTCTCGGCCGAGAGCCACCCCCACATCACCATCATTTCCATATCAAGATCATCCATTTCCATGTGCACTCAAGGTGTAAGAAGCAAGAATAGGAAGCTTGGTGGTCTTGGATCTTGAAGGACCTCTCCCATTTACTATTATCCTTCACTTTTGCCATCATCATCTTCTAGTGTTCTTCCCTAGCCCTTGTGCTAGTAGTAAGCTCCTTGTAACTTGT
The DNA here is from genome assembly GCA_030545235.1 of Helianthus tuberosus. NCBI lineage: Eukaryota > Viridiplantae > Streptophyta > Magnoliopsida > Asterales > Asteraceae > Helianthus > Helianthus tuberosus. Next base: position 8,875,304 of record JARYGA010059765.1, read on the forward strand.
TTCTACTTCATATTTTGATGGTTAAAATATGATGTATGTTAGTAATCATGAGGAACACTAAAGAACCTAATCAAGAAACATGAACATAAGCTTAACATATTATGAAATCTTGATGAAACCATGTTGTTTAGTGTATGTATGATACTTGATTGTTATTTTCTTGAGATTATGGTGTTGATCATCATAAGGAGCTTGCTAGATTGTGATTAAACACATGATCTAGCAAGTGAGATGATGATTATGTGATAAAACAAGATGATCATCCTCATGTGTAAGCATGAACATGAAGAATAAAGTGATTTCTTGAAAAATAATAATCAAAGTGAGTTAATAATCTTATGGATCTAAGATTTATGAGTGGTTTTCCAAAAGAACCAATTTCAAGATATGATTTTTAGAAGATCTTGGTTCTTACTTAAACACACACTATTTTTGGTGGTAAAACAAGTGTAGAAACACTAGAGAAACAAGAAGATTTCATAAAGAAGCATTTTTGTAAAACATGTTTACAAGTTGTAAACACCTAAATCTTCCAAGAATTAGATTTTGAAAGAAATAAACACACTTTAAAGGGTAACTAAGTTTACTAAACACACTACCAAGTTACTACAAGTTTTTATGAAAATTCAAGTTCATGATTGTTATGTAAATAGCATAGTTTTGGCACTTGGTAAGTGTAAGTTGTTTAGGGTTGATTGTTGATTACTTATGATGATTTTTTTTGAAAAGAAAGTGATATGCTTAAATAGCATGGCCACCTCCATTTTTAGAGTAAACTATGGCGAAATTTTCTTAAAATACAAACACTTATAAAAATATTTTCTAAACAAATATTTACAAGTGAGTTTTAACTATGATAAACCTTGCCATAGAATTTATTACATAAATACAAATATTGGAGGTTGATTTTTATAAATGAAAATGAGTAAATATGTATTTAGAATATATATTTACACATTGTGTGTGGTTATTTGTATACTTTGTGTGTTAGTTATATTACCTTAGGATTTAAAGTAATATAAGTTAACAAAATACCAAGAATTTACAATCCAAAATTATACCAAAAATCACAAGGGATAAATATATAAGTTATACGCACTTAATATTGAGGAACCGAACGATAGAACGTAACTTACAAAATATTCCGGAAAATACCGTTATAAATATATTTTTGGTAAATATTATTTTGGATGCAAGAAATGAAAATATGATTTTTGTAAATATTACCAAAGTATATCATAATTTCGACAAGAAGAAAATATATTGTTTTTGGAAGTAAAAATATATTTTCTTGGAATATTTAGAAGATATATGATTTTTGGGAAAAATATATATTTTCTTGAAATACAACATTTTTGACAAGTAAGTTTAAATATATTTTCTAAAAGTGAGACTTGAAAATATATTTTGGAACTACGAATACAAGAATGCGAAAATACATGTATGAGATACCCCCATCCTTTGGAAGGAAATACGAAAATAAATACTTGAGAAGTATTATTTCAAAAATATTGTTTAACAAATTATTCCAAAATCAAATATAATTTTAAAGTTAAAATAATTATTATTTTAACAAGAAATTATAACTTGGGATAATATTGAAAGAAACATAACTCGAAAACATTAATACTAAGGCAAGGCACGGCACGGCCCGTTCGTCTAATAGACATTAGTACATTGTAGGAAATCGTGTTTGCTGAAGAGATTTGGGTTACGATTGTGAAGACGCAAAACTGTGAGTTCATGTCCCCCTTTTCTTTAAACTGTTTTGTTTGTTAACTTCGGGGGTGAAATACATGTTACAAAAGGATTACATACGAATACTATTGGTATGATTAGCCTAGGAAAGAACCATAGATCATGTGAACGGGTAGGCGGATAGTTGGGACCATTAATCCTCGTATAAGGACCGAGGGGCATGAGTGTTAGATCTATTTGGGTGTTGCGTGTCACACCCCGACCGCGTAAAACAACAAATCGCGGCGGAAACATCGGGGCGTGTTGCAACAGAATTAATGTTTCATAACCATGGATACCAAAAAGTGTTTCGTTTTATTAAACATTGAATAATTACATCGTCTTGAAATCTAAATACACTATTTAAACATAGTCTATCATTGTTATTGAGTCACTAAGGCCTTGTCCAGTCCTATGTGAGCATGCATCTTATCAATCGATATCATTCAACAATACCTGAAACATATGTGAAAACGAGGTCAGCAAAGAAATGCTGGCGAGTACATAGGTTTTGTAGGAGTGTCGAAATCATGGCTAGTTTAGACGTTGCAATACTTTATTTAAAAACCTTGTTTTGAAAAGAGTATAATATTGCAACTTAATTAACCAACTCAAATCAAGCGGGTTATAATTTGTAAAACCTCGTAGCCATGACTCTTAACCCAAAAACATTTGTTTTAGTAAATTATTTGAAAAACAATGATAAGTTCAGGTGATATGTATAAATAAGAGAATAATGCATGATTAAATGAATAACCATGTAAAATGAGTTTGTATAAGATAAGTTGTTTGTAAATAAATGTCTTGTGAAAAGTATGTTACTTGTATAAAATGTTCTATGTCTCAAACTGAAATGATTCAAATAACGCTACAATATGTAATACCATACAAACACTTATATATAGGAAGTACCAGCGGCGTATCCACCATGCTTGTATCATATTCCACACGCATTGTTACTTAATCACTTAATCCAAACCAAACCACCAAAGTAATGTTCATGCCCAAATGTAAATCATGTAATATGTATAACCAAAATAATATCGTATATCGCTTTGAAGCCAATCGTTTACCCAATCGATAAAACATCGTGTGAAACCCAATCGTTACCCAATCGTTAAAACATCGTGTGAAAACCAATCGTAAATCGTTTAATTCGTTTTAGGTCGTGAAACTACTTATAAGGTCGTCTCGCTAATAACATTCAAACCTTCGTGACTTTCATCGCTTCTCGTTTTCGTCGCTTCTCGTTTTCGTATTAACAAACCTCCATAGGGTAAGTTAATAATTACAGATTCAGTCGCTACCTACCATACCCACACATAACCACGGGTGTAGTAAATAACGGGATTTGTCAGATCCTATGGTACCATAACCTAATACTGGTCGGCTTGATCATTGCTAATGAATGTCATTTGTTATGTAACTACAACCAACAAGTTTGTTCACTTTATGAAATCGTTATTAGTTTTGTATAAATCGTCTTAATTGTTTTTGAAACCATCGTTATAACATCGAAAACATTTAGCACATATGAGTCACCCCAAAACAATTGAAAGCAGTAAAATAGGGGAATAATGTACTCGCCTGATAATGCTTAGAGGTCTTGAACAACAACCAAGCAAAGCTAGAGGGAGCACGGAATCAATCGGCAAATCTGATAACTATATAAATAAACCGAACCTAAATCGGGAGATCGGATAGGATGAGGCTTGGTAAACCAAATGAGTATTGGAACTCGTATGATATGGTTTAACAAGGCCTACATACTACAATGAAACCAAACCTAAGTGCTTTCGACCCATCGCGACCCATTAAGGTAACTTATGCTACTTTAACGCGTCGTGCGCGTGAAACGCGTTCGGACCGTCTAACTAGTCCTATGACAAGTGTTATATGCCTAAATATGTTACATAATCAGTTATGTGACAAAATTTTAGGTTATATATGCTTAATTACCAATTATAAATGAAAAGGGTATTCTGGTAATTTACCTAAGGCATATAAACTACCTATCATACAACTATTTAAACGATGTGACCATAGGGTATAACCTCGGAAGGTTATTCCCTACCTACTATGGTCACCTAATTTATTTGGTCGGATCCTAATGATCGACCAAATGGGTCGAGTTCGAAGGTATAGGCAATTTATTAGATCGCCTACCCTACAACCCTAGACAACGTGGTAATCAGTGGGCATAGTCCCAAGGGACTATGACCAACGTGATTACACTCACGTTGCGAAGTTCAAACGAACTTCGCATTGACCATTACTGGTCAACGCTGAAAGTCAAACAAAGTTTGACTTTCTGACTCGAAAAGCAATAAAATAAGGAAAAGAACGAAAGAATACTTACCCAGGGTCCCCGAATGCTAATCCCGATCTAAGAACTCAGGTATGAAACAATGGTTTCAACTTAGAGCTCTCAAATCAGAATTCTTGTGCAAAATGAGGTTGTGTGGGTTGGGTATTTATAGGAATACCCGAACAGTTAGGATCGTTTCATGGAAAACATGCCATGATCCAACCCGTACACTTGTCGGAACCTTATGGAAGCTGAAATTAGGTTCTTATCCGCTGACTAGACGATTGAGAATGTGTGGTTGAGAATCGAACAGCTGGGACCCGCTTGTTAAAACATTGAATCTGATCCAGATCATGCAGTCGCGTAGCGCGACAGGTAGGCCCTTAGGGCTCGCGCTACGCTACTGCCTCCCAGTTCCAGAATTGTTTCAAAATTGGCAGAAATGGTCCCTGCACGTGTTTAAGGCCTTTTTCGATGCGTTTGAACCCCGTTAACCTCATTTCAAGGCTTTAAAATGAAGTTAAAGTATAGGGAACTCAAAACATGCTCAAAAATATGCCGGAGGTTGGTTCGTTTGGCCGTACGAACGCGATGTTCGCTTAATTACGACGGAATGCGCATAAGCGCGAAAAACGATCCAAATGACGCGACGAATGGATTTTTCTTATGGCGAACACTAAAATAAAATATTTTAGTGCTTACATAAATTTTTGGATGTCCGGATGTATTCAGAACGTAAGTTATGCGCGAAAATGCAAACTTGTGCACTTTTTGACACTTTTAGTCCCTGAATGACACAAAAGTTTATTTTAGCATACCGAACACCTCAAAGCCTATTTCTAAGCTATGTGAAGGGTATTTATGGTATGTTTAACTTATGGTCATGCTCCGGAATGTCTGTTACAGTTCGAATTGGCATACTTTCGCAGTTTGTCAACTTTAGTCCCTGTAAGCGATTAAACTTTGATTTCACCACACCAAACCTTCCAAAACTTATATCTAAGTTATGTAAAGGTTATTTAAGGTATGTTAAGCCTATTTCACTATTCCGGAGTGTTCGTTGGATTAAACTGATTATATTTACGCATCAGAGCGCATATAACCCTCCCGAAAGCGATTTAAAGCTTAAAATCAAACAAGAGTTGATATGTGTAAAAGATACACATAATTTTACAAATCCCAAGTATGAAATATAATATTTAATTGGTTTGGTATTTGTTTGATGGCCGTGGAGGCACAGGTGTTACAGTCTCCCCTACTTTAGGAAATTTCGTCCCGAAATTTATTTAGAGGAAACTTCTGAGAGCTTGAAAACATGAAGTTGAAAAGATCAAGCAACATTGGTTAGGGTTCTGAACTTCTAGTAACTTTAATAACATCATGTTTGCAATGTAAGAGGGATACTTATATACAAGTATATGAAGCGTCATTGGTGCGTCCACCGTACCTCCATTACATCGTTCTCATTTCGTTATTTTTGTCACTATCGGTTCTTACACATAATAAATCTTACTGGGTTCCTATGCACTAAATTTCATAATTATGTACGCGTCCATAATTAGACAATTCCTTGCACAGTTCACATAGTCTATTTTATAATGTGTAGGGTAAAACCAAATGAACAAACCTGTGATGAGTGTAACTAGACCGCCATAGAGTCCTTTTAATTAAATCAATAAATGATCTAAATAGACTATCAAGGAGTCTGTTCAGCTACATCACTAGATGTCGTTCTTTAACCAAATTGTGAATCAATCTTTTAGACTAGACCACTTAAGGTCTCTTAAGAATCATGGAATGGTACTATATAACCCAAGGGTCTTAACTACCAGGTAGAAGCCCATAAGGATTTAAGGTAGTACCTTTTGAATATCCTACTATGAATCCCTCATATGAAAACATGAAAGATTCTATGAGGATTTTGAAAATCGGATCACACAAAATCATAGAGGAGAACACATAAACACATATCACATAACCACAAAATTGTTCGTTAATTTGTCTTGTAAATTGCGTACATACATTTAAAGCACACTAGGAATCCATTCCATGGATTTCATTTGGTACTTTAAACGTTATCAAGAATCCAACTATAAAGATAGAAAGATTCAAAAAGAAAATTCGATTTCGATTATTAGGAACCGAAATGTTCGAATTAAGGTACATAAGGAATCCAATTAAGGACTCTGATTTGAGTGATAATCATCCACAAGGATCTAATTGTAAAGATAAAAAGATCCCATATGAATTTTAGAAGTTGAACATGTTTTGAAACCTTGCACTGGATGTGCTTAGGTCAAAACATGATGTAAAATGCTTATGAAGTTGAGATGCTTGATATGTCAAGGCGACATATGAAGCAGAATTTTGAAGGTTAAGTCAATGTATGAGGAAAATATTTTTGAAAACTATGCATGGGGTTCTTTTAAGAAAAATGTGTTTAACGTTTTTGAAACCTTATATATAATATTTTTTTGAAATCATAAAGTAGGTGTATTAAGTAGATATATTTACAAAAAAAATGTTTTAAAATCATGCGAGATGAAAGTTTGAAATTATGTATAAGGTTTTTGAAAGACATGAATGATGCTTTTCGAAATCATGCACTCGATAAGAAAATGTATTGTGTTAATATTGTCTTCAGACTATATGAAATATTTTGAAATTAGGAAGGTTGGTTTTGATAACATGACCAATGTTTTTGAAATAACATAGACAATGCATCTAGAAAAATTGTTTTCAAACTATATGAAATGTTTTGAGATCATGAAGATTGTTTTGAAATACTGGTACTGTGTATGTTGAAAAATCAAAACGTAATGGGTATGAGATTTGAAAATACCCTTAGTTATCTAACCAAGGATTTAAAGGCACAGATGTGCGAAAAGCACGATTACTCATAATGTCACTTAATTTTCTGTACTTTGTTTCTTAGAGTGAAACGAGTACTTAAAATTTTCAAGGGAATCATGAGCAATCATTTGAAAGAGAGAAATCACAAGAGTAGTTTGTAAGGTACATAGTTCCTTGATGTAGGTATCATAGGAAAAGCCATACACACCTAGCAGGGGGTTGAGCTGGTTGGTTGGGGACTGCTTTACCATTGTGAGCGACCATGGCGAAGTTCTGAGAAGCCTTTCGCTTCTTTGACTTCTTAGGGGATCGTTCATCCATGGTCTTTGATTCCTCGATTGGTTTCTTGGCTGATGGTGTTGTCGCCTGACTAGGTCCTGCCTGTCTTGGTGACTCTTGAGTGGCTTCATCCTGGAGATGATACATGGCAGTAGCTAATTCAACAGTCTTCAGGACTACTTCGCCTATTCGCTGAGCGAATTTTGGCTGCTTGCTCAGATATCTGGGCGTCATCGTGATGAAGAGACATTCTTGAAGAAAAAGAAAGGCATAGGGAGAAACAGGTGAAAGATTATTGGACAAACAAAACAGAAAGATAACGCATGAAAATTGCGATCATTTGTTTGTTACCTAAGGCAAACAAATGAGACGGTGACTGATCAAAGTAAATGGGTCAAAAATAATGTATCGCGAAGACATGCTCGCCTATAAGTGAACACTCATCCCAAGAATTCCCAGGTAAGCACAACTGGTCTCGCGTCTGATGAGATGTATACGAAGTGCTTGCCTAGACAGAAAACCCAGAATACAGGCATTCACCCTTCCAGTTTGCACGTGTTCACATTATTTAAAACCCAAAACCTTGACGAAGTTTTGAAAACTCAAAGAGGTTCAAAACCATATAATAGAGAGTTCAAAACCTAGTAATCAATCATCCTAGAACAGATGATTAGTTTTCAAAGCGGTTTTGAAATTTATGTTCTTGTTGTGGTCGTCGCCTAAGGATAGGTGACGGTATTGTTTTATGACTAAACGCAAGTAAACTCGCGTTAGGGTCCTAAGAAGGTTATAGACTAGGTCAAAGCATTACTAATTACTAATAACCTAATTCCCTATAACCATTGGCTCTGATACCATCTTTTCTGTCACACCCCGACCGCGTAAAACAACAAATCGCGGCGGAAACATCGGGGCGTGTTGCAACAGAATTAATGTTTCATAACCATGGATACCAAAAAGTGTTTCGTTTTATTAAACATTGAATAATTACATCGTCTTGAAATCTAAATACACTATTTAAACATAGTCTATCATTGTTATTGAGTCACTAAGGCCTTGTCCAGTCCTATGTGAGCATGCATCTTATCAATCGATATCATTCAACAATACCTGAAACATATGTGAAAACGAGGTCAGCAAAGAAATGCTGGCGAGTACATAGGTTTTGTAGGAGCATCGAAAAAGGCCTTAAACACGTGCAGGGACCATTTCTGCCAATTTTGAAACAATTCTGGAACTGGGAGGCAGTAGCGTAGCGCGAGCCCTAAGGGCCTACCTGTCGCGCTACGCGACTGCATGATCTGGATCAGATTCAATGTTTTAACAAGCGGGTCCCAGCTGTTCGATTCTCAACCACACATTCTCAATCGTCTAGTCAGCGGATAAGAACCTAATTTCAGCTTCCATAAGGTTCCGACAAGTGTACGGGTTGGATCATGGCACGTTTTCCATGAAACGATCCTAACGGTTCGGGTATTCCTATAAATACCCAACCCACACAACCTCATTTTGCACAAGAATTCTGATTTGAGAGCTCTAAGTTGAAACCATTGTTTCATACCTGAGTTCTTAGATCGGGATTAGCATTCGGGGACCCTGGGTAAGTATTCTTTCGTTCTTTTCCTTATTTTATTGCTTTTCGAGTCAGAAAGTCAAACTTTGTTTGACTTTCAGCGTTGACCAGTAATGGTCAATGCGAAGTTCGTTTGAACTTCGCAACGTGAGTGTAATCACGTTGGTCATAGTCCCTTGGGACTATGCCCACTGATTACCACGTTGTCTAGGGTCGTAGGGTAGGCGATCTAATAAATCGCCTATACCTTCGAACTCGACCCATTTGGTCGATCATTAGGATCCGACCAAATAAATTAGGTGACCATAGTAGGTAGGGAATAACCTTCCGAGGTTATACCCTATGGTCACATCGTTTAAATAGTTGTATGATAGGTAGTTTATATGCCTTAGGTAAATTACCAGAATACCCTTTTCATTTATAATTGGTAATTAAGCATATATAACCTAAACTTTTGTCACATAACTGATTATGTAACATATTTAGGCATATAACACTTGTCATAGGACTAGTTAGACGGTCCGAACGCGTTTCACGCGCACGACGCGTTAAAGTAGCATAAGTTACCTTAATGGGTCGCGATGGGTCGAAAGCACTTAGGTTTGGTTTCATTGTAGTATGTAGGCCTTGTTAAACCATATCATACGAGTTCCAATACTCATTTGGTTTACCAAGCCTCATCCTATCCGATCTCCCGATTTAGGTTCGGTTTATTTATATAGTTATCAGATTTGCCGATTGATTCCGTGCTCCCTCTAGCTTTGCTTGGTTGTTGTTCAAGACCTCTAAGCATTATCAGGCGAGTACATTATTCCCCTATTTTACTGCTTTCAGTTGTTTTGGGGTGACTCATATGTGCTAAATGTTTTCGATGTTATAACGATGGTTTCAAAAACAATTAAGACGATTTATACAAAACTAATAACGATTTCATAAAGTGAACAAACTTGTTGGTTGTAGTTACATAACAAATGACATTCATTAGCAATGATCAAGCCGACCAGTATTAGGTTATGGTACCATAGGATCTGACAAATCCCGTTATTTACTACACCCGTGGTTATGTGTGGGTATGGTAGGTAGCGACTGAATCTGTAATTATTAACTTACCCTATGGAGGTTTGTTAATACGAAAACGAGAAGCGACGAAAACGAGAAGCGACGAAAACGAGAAGCGATGAAAGTCACGAAGGTTTGAATGTTATTAGCGAGACGACCTTATAAGTAGTTTCACGACCTAAAACGAATTAAACGATTTACGATTGGTTTTCACACGATGTTTTAACGATAGGGTAACGATTGGGTTTCACACGATGTTTTATCGATTGGGTAAACGATTGGCTTCAAAGCGATATACGATATTATTTTGGTTATACATATTACATGATTTACATTTGGGCATGAACATTACTTTGGTGGTTTGGTTTGGATTAAGTGATTAAGTAACAATGCGTGTGGAATATGATACAAGCATGGTGGATACGCCGCTGGTACTTCCTATATATAAGTGTTTGTATGGTATTACATATTGTAGCGTTATTTGAATCATTTCAGTTTGAGACATAGAACATTTTATACAAGTAACATACTTTTCACAAGACATTTATTTACAAACAACTTATCTTATACAAACTCATTTTACATGGTTATTCATTTAATCATGCATTATTCTCTTATTTATACATATCACCTGAACTTATCATTGTTTTTCAAATAATTTACTAAAACAAATGTTTTTGGGTTAAGAGTCATGGCTACGAGGTTTTACAAATTATAACCCGCTTGATTTGAGTTGGTTAATTAAGTTGCAATATTATACTCTTTTCAAAACAAGGTTTTTAAATAAAGTATTGCAACGTCTAAACTAGCCATGATTTCGACACTCCTACAAAACCTATGTACTCGCCAGCATTTCTTTGCTGACCTCGTTTTCACATATGTTTCAGGTATTGTTGAATGATATCGATTGATAAGATGCATGCTCACATAGGACTGGACAAGGCCTTAGTGACTCAATAACAATGATAGACTATGTTTAAATAGTGTATTTAGATTTCAAGACGATGTAATTATTCAATGTTTAATAAAACGAAACACTTTTTGGTATCCATGGTTATGAAACATTAATTCTGTTGCAACACGCCCCGATGTTTCCGCCGCGATTTGTTGTTTTACGCGGTCGGGGTGTGACGACTTTCTGACTCGAAAAGCAATAAAATAAGGAAAAGAACGAAAGAATACTTACCCAGGGTCCCCGAATGCTAATCCCGATCTAAGAACTCAGGTATGAAACAATGGTTTCAACTTAGAGCTCTCAAATCAGAATTCTTGTGCAAAATGAGGTTGTGCGGGTTGGGTATTTATAGGAATACCCGAACCGTTAGGACCGTTTCATGGAAAACGTGCCATGATCCAACCCGTACACTTGTCGGAACCTTATGGAAGCTGAAATTAGGTTCTTATCCGCTGACTAGACGATTGAGAATGTGTGGTTGAGAATCGAACAGCTGGGACCCGCTTGTTAAAACATTGAATCTGATCCAGATCATGCAGTCGCGTAGCGCGACAGGTAGGCCCTTAGGGCTCGCGCTACGCTACTGCCTCCCAGTTCCAGAATTGTTTCAAAATTGGCAGAAATGGTCCCTGCACGTGTTTAAGGCCTTTTTCGATGCTCCTACAAAACCCCGTTAACCTCATTTAAAGGCTCTAAAATGAAGTTAAAGTATAGGGAACTCAAAACATGCTCAAAAATATGCCGGAGGTTGGTTCGTTTGGCCGTACGAACGCGATGTTCGCTTAATTACGACGGAATGCGCATAAGCGCGAAAAACGATCCAAATGACGCGACGAATGGATTTTTCTTATGGCGAACACTAAAATAAAATATTTTAGTGCTTACATAAATTTTTGGATGTCCGGATGTATTCAGAACGTAAGTTATGCGCGAAAATGCAAACTTGTGCACTTTTTGACACTTTTAGTCCCTGAATGACACAAAAGTTTATTTTAGCATACCGAACAACTCAAAGCCTATTTCTAAGCTATGTGAAGGGTATTTATGGTATGTTTAACTTATGTTCATGCTCCGGAATGTCTGTTACAGTTCGAATTGGCATACTTTCGCAGTTTGTCAACTTTAGTCCCTGTAAGCGATTAAACTTTGATTTCACCACACCAAACCTTCCAAAACTTATATCTAAGTTATGTAAAGGTTATTTAAGGTATGTTAAGCCTATTTCACTATTCCGGAGTGTTCGTTGGATTAAACTGGTTATATTTACGCATCAGAGCGCATATAACCCTCCCGAAAGCGATTTAAAGCTTAAAATCAAACAAGAGTTGATATGTGTAAAAGATACACATAATTTTACAAATCCCAAGTATGAAATATAATATTTCATTGGTTTGGTATTTGTTTGATGGCCGTGGAGGCACAGGTGTTACATTGCGAGCCCACACCCATGAGGACAAGGGTGGCCCATAGGGTGACTATGTCTTCCAGCCGGAAGCCCGGTACAAATTTGCTAGGTTTGAGTTTTACTACACCGTCACACATATCAGTGGCCTTGCAAACCAATGGTGATCTTTTCCTTGTTTGCTTTCATACCGGGATTTACATACACTATTTACAAAGGTTTATACATACTTATACAAACGCATGAACTCGCTCAAGTTTTTTTGATGTTTTCAAATTACATGTATTTTAGGGAACTATGTGGATCTGGCAGGTGTTGCATGTTTTCAAGTTGCGTCATAAATAAAGGATGTCATCTGGGGTCGTAGGGTTTAGGAGGTGTATCCTATTCCTGGACGGGATACATGTTTCTAAACCCAGTTTTATTTAAAGTCTTTTGTTGAGTCATCATGAACTCATTTAAAACATGTTGCGGTTTGTAACTTGAATTAGATGTCAACGTTTCAGACAAGTATGTTATGCTGTTTTCAAACTTAATTAATGGATGAACATCTTATGGTTTTATCATATAGAGTTGTTATGATTGAATGCTATGGTATTAAGAAGTCACACCAATAATCACGCTTCCGCAAAAGTCAGGGTGTGACAGCTTGGTATCAGAGCTTCGATCGTAGCGAACTAGGATTCTCTCTCGAGTCTAGACTACGATCATTAGGGCTCCCACGAAAATGTTTTCATAAACATGTTTTCATTGCATACACAAAATGTCCAGATCCAGGAAACAAATATTTTTACAAATAAAGGATACAAAATACATTTCAAGGAATTCATTTATATTTCAGTCTGAGAGACTGGGTGGTGCAGTCTGAGAGACTGGGTAATTCAGTCTGAGAGACTGGGGAGTTAGTCAAAGAGATTAGTTGGGGAAGTCTGAGAGACTGGGTAGTTCAGTTTGAGAAACTGGAAGGTTTAGTATGAGAGACTAAGTAGTTCAGTCTGAGAGGCTGGGCGGGATAGTCTGGGAAGACTAGGATGCATACATGCTTACATTGTTACTACTTACATGCTTATTTGATGATTGTTGATATATGTGCATATGTTGTGATTGTTTTGTTACAGACACCATGTCCTCTTCTGATAGTGGAGTATCAGATACCGTAGACCCTATGGCCATAGTATCGGACGATGAGATTGTCCCGGACCCTGAGGTTTTCACTTCTGACACTGAGAGTAGCGATGATGATGATTTCCAGCCGTTTGCTTTACCAGATTTTGGCGATGATATAACGCTAGCTGATGGTCTTCCTGGAGAGGATCTATTTCTTGTTCCGATCCCTGCCCCTCTTCCTCTTGCTCTATTTCCTCTCGAGGATCTACCTCTTGATGCCATGTCTGACGATGACGTCGATCTTTTTATTGAGGGCCTCCCAGAGGGTGCCCATGGTGATGGAGCTCCAGTCGATGATGTAATTGCTGTTCCGCTTATTGAGATTCCGATCATTGAGATTTCGTCCGACCATTCTGGTCCTGATTCATTCGAGTCTGTGTCATCCACGACTCTACACGCACTGGATTACAGCATTATCCCACCGATCTGATTCCGACACAGTTATCCACAGGACTTTGAGTTTGATGATGAGTTTGATCCTGACATTCATCCTGAGCATGAGGTTGACTTCATCCTTGACGATCGATGTACCTGCTGATCTTGAGTTAGCTCCAGCTGTCACACCCCCAAAATCCACCCGCGGAGTATCACCGCTTGGAGGCGTGACTGACCAGGATCAAGCCATCAATCATATCAAACATAGTATTTAAGTGTAAAAGTAGGAAAAGGTAATTCATCTTGACATGACTGATGTTCATAACCAAACATTGTTTAAGTAGCGGAAGCATAATAATGAAAACCCAAAATAAGTTATAAGTTCAAATATCGTCTACGATCCGTATCCCACAACGACCTGCTCCTTCCTGTGCAAGCTCCATATGTACCTAAGGTCCTGCAAGGCATGTAAGAGAGAGTCAACAACTAGTTGAGCGAGTTCACAGTTAACAGTTCAGTAATAGTATAGTGTGAGTAGTAGTATGTTCGTTCGTTACAAAGTATTGTATTATTTCCCATCGCGGCCCTCCAGGCAGGTGTGCGAAGATGTTGGGGAATGTTATTCCCCAAGTATTCTAGACTAGGTTTGTTTGTATCGCGGCCAATGTCCTTGGCAGGTGTGCGAAGATGCTGTAAATTTAGTTCGCGGCCAATGTCCTTGGCAGGTGTGCGAAGATGTTGTAAATTTAGTTCGTGGCCAATGTCCTTGGCAGGTGTGCGAAGATGTTGTAAATTTAGTTCGCGGCCAATGTCCTTGGCAGGTGTGCGAAGATGTTGTAAATTTAGTTCGCGGCCAATGTCCTTGGCAGGTGTGCGATGATCATTCAATAAGTGTTACTAGTCTAGCAGTAGGTTCTGTCATCTATGTATGTACAGTAATCATCAAATCCCCATTCCCCCCTGGGAACCCCATGCCTTGGCTTGTGTGAACTCACCTTGGTTTGCTCGTTATGCTAAGTGTATGCTCACAAGTAATCAATCGCGTCCTAAAGTAGGCACGTATGTGAAATCAGTTTGTGTTCAAGTTGTTCACGTATAAACATGTAGCACGTAATCACAATCATATACAAGATGGTTACACTTAACAGCAGTTAAATATTCCAGTTAATGCTTAACAGAATTAACCCAAGTTCCTGCACAGATCAGCTATTCGGCGAAACACACATGTTGGCGAAACACAGATATTGACGAAACACATAAGTTGGCGAAACAAGTTCTGTTTCGTCGTGGTCTTAATTGGCGAAACAGAATTCAATTTCGTCGATTACTCTTGGCGAAACACTTTCTGTTTCGCCGAGAGTTCTGTTTCGTCGGATGTCAGTTTCGCAGACATCAGATGCAGCAGTTACGAATATACACAAAACCCTAATCATGCTAGCAGCCGTCATCAAAATCAGAAATCATATGAAGGTCAATGTGCATAACTCAATCATCTAGCATAAACCCTAGTTTTTGTGTATAACACATTAATTTAACATCCAACAATCATATCATTGAACCCTACCAAGATGCTAACTTATATTCAGAATCAGAACATAATAACCATATCCAGAACCGAGCATTCGATTGTATTAAGTTTCGTATAGAATGATTATTATCCAACTACATCATACATATCAAAATCTGTAACATCAACATATTCTTATAATCACAGCAGTAACACACATCAACTATAAGCACAAGCATGGATCGAGATATCACAGAAACATGAACCGATTAACGAACACATACTAACCGAGATATGAGAAAATACAATCGATCGCTAGGGATATCTTCGAGAAGCTCCTACTGCCGTCACAAAGGAGAGGAGGGCTCTAGGGTTTCGGTTGTTATGATAAATGTGTGAAACTGAGGCTGTTACACGTTTTAAAACCCGAAATAACAAGCTGGGCCCGAACTGGGCTTTTGGCGAAACTGGGCTCGGCGAAACAGCCTGTTTCGTCGAGAAGATTGTTGACGAAACTGACCTGTTTCGTCGAGGTCAAACTTGGCGAATCTCACTTGTTTCGTCGAGTTGTTTTATGGTTTACAAGTCTAAGTTTTTCAAACAGTATGCAAGCTATCATATTACACATAACCATGCAAGTACACTACATTTTATCATATCACAAAGTGTACAGTTACGAAGTCAAACAAGTCAACAACTAAACAGTCAAAGTCAACGTGCATTAAATGCGAATAGAGAATGTCGGAAATTCGAGTTGTCACATTATCCCCAACTTGAAAGAAATTTCATCCCGAAATTTAGCGTGCAGTTACTGAGGAAGCTAGTAGTGTGACGTTGTTTACCTGTATCGTATCGCGGCTCCCCGAGCAGGTTTGCGAAGATTACTGGTTTTCTTGGGGTGTCACATTATCCCCCCGTTGATTTGGAATTTCGTCCCGAAATTCTGCATTGGTAGCTTCAGCCTCAGTAGTAGTTGCTTGGTTTCCGAATAACTGGGGATATTTGAGTTCCATTTGATCTTTACGCTCCCAGGTGAACTCTGGGCCGCGGCGGGAGTTCCAACGAACTCGTACAAGAGGGATTCTCGTGTTCTTGAGGACCTTAACATCCCGGTCCGTGATTTCAACAGGTTCCTCGACGAAGTGCAACCTCTCGTCGATAGTGAGTTCCTTTAAGGGAACTATGTGGGTCTCATCTGACGTACACTTCTTCAGATTCGACACGTGAAAGACGTTGTGAACTGCACTGAGTTCAGGTGGTAAGTTCAATCTGTAAGCCACTTTGCCTATTTTCTCAATAACCTCGAAAGGTCCAACATATCGTGGATTTAGTTTGCCGCGTTTGCCAAAACGAACCACACCCTTCCAGGGTGAAACTTTAAGTAGCGCTCGATCCCCAACCTGGAATTCGAGTAGTTTCCTGTCTAAATCAGCGTATGCTTTCTGACGGTCGCGTGCTGCCGCCATGCGTTGTCGTATTTGTGCAATCTTTTCTGTAGTATCGACTACCATTTCTGGACCTGTGATCTGACTCTCACCCACCTCTGCCCAACAAAGAGGTGATCGGCATTTACGCCCGTACAATGCCTCGAATGGAGCAGCTTTAATGCTGGTGTGGTAGCTGTTATTGTATGAAAATTCCACCAGTGGCAGATGTTTCTCCCAACCATTGCCAAAAATCAATTACGCACGCCCGAAGCATGTCTTCTAGAGTTTGAATGGTGCGTTCAGACTGCCCATCGGTCTGAGGATGATACGCCGTGCTCATGTCTAAACGAGAGCCAAAAGATTTATGCATTGCTTACCACAGTTCTGAAGTAAAACGTGCGTCACGATCAGAGATGATGGAGGTGGGCACCCCGTGCCTCGAGACCACTTCTTTTAAGTAAATGTCTGCTAAGGTAGAGAACTTGTCTGTTTCTTTGATAGCTAAGAAGTGAGCAGACTTTGTGAGTCGATCCACGATCACCCAAATAGTATCATTTCCGCGCTGAGATCTAGGTAGGCCAGTAACAAAGTCCATGGAAATTTGCTCCCGTTTCCATTGTGGTATCTCAGGTTGTTGGAGTGGTCCTGACGGTTCCTGATATTCTGCCTTGACTCTCGCACAAGTCAAGCACTTGCTAACGTATGTGGCTATGTGGGCCTTCATGCTAGGCCACCAATATGTAGTTTTGATGTCGTGGTACATTTTATCCGCACCTGGATGTGCCGAGTAGCGAGACTTATGAGCTTCATCCATTACGAGCTCGCGTAGATTACCATAGAATGGAACCCAGATGCGTCCTGTTACGTAATAAGCACTATCTTCCTTCTGTTCTAAGCGTTGCCTTGAGCCACGTAGGGCTTCAGCCCTGACATTTTCTGGTTTCAATGCTTCTACCTGAGCATCTCGTATCTGAGAAGGAAGACTAGACTGTATAGTGAGTTGTAAAGCTCGCACGCGCTTAGGCGCGGTGTCCTTTCGACTGAGGGCGTCAGCCACAACATTGGCTTTGCCTGGGTGGTACCTGATCGAGCATTCGTAGTCATTTAACAGTTCGACCCATCGTCGCTGTCGCATATTCAGCTCTTTCTGTTTGAAGATATGTTCGAGGCTTCTGTGATCAGTGTAGATTGCGCACTTGGTACCATACAAATAGTGTCGCCATATCTTAAGTGCAAAAACAACCGCTCCCAGCTCTAGGTCGTGTGTCGTATAATTCCGTTCGTGAATCTTTAGTTGGCGCGAAGCATAAGCAATAACTTTATCCCTCTGCATCAATACACATCCAAGACCTTGGATAGATGCGTCGCAGTAGACTACGAAATCGTCCGTGCCTTCAGGCAGTGAGAGGATAGGTGCGCTACAAAGTCTATCCTTTAAGTGCTGAAACGCTGTTTCCTGTGCATTACCCTAACGATAAACAACACCTTTCTGTGTCAGTAGTGTAAGCGGCTGAGCAATCTTTGAGAAGTCTTTGATGAACCTTCTGTAGTAACCCGCCAAACCTAAGAATTGGCGTATTTCTGTTGGTGTACGAGGCGCAGGCCAGTTCTTAATCGAATCTACCTTGGATGGATCTACATGAATCCCATCCTTGTTCACCACGTGGCCTAAGAAGTGGACTTCACGAAGCCAAAAGTCACATTTAGAAAACTTAGCGTATAGCTGTTCCGTTCGTAGAAGTTCCAGTATAAGTCGTAAGTGCTGCTCGTGTTCCTCCTGACTTTTCGAATAAATCAGTATGTCGTCGATGAAAACAATGACGAACTTGTCGAGATAGGGTTTGCACACCCTGTTCATAAGATCCATAAATACGGCAGGCGCGTTCGTTAGCCCGAATGGCATGACCATAAACTCGTAGTGGCCGTAGCGAGTTCTAAATGCTGTTTTAGAGACGTCCTCATCCCGGACTCTCAGCTGATGATATCCTGACCTTAAGTCTATTTTGGAGTAGTAGCTCGACCCTTGCAGCTGATCGAATAAATCATCTATGCGCGGAAGAGGATAACGATTCTTGATCGTCACCTTGTTGAGTTCACGGTAGTCTATACACATCCTGAACGTACCGTCTTTCTTCTTTACGAATAACACTGGAGCTCCCCAGGGCGAAGAGCTAGGACGTATAAAACCCTTTTCCAAGAGTTCTTGTAGCTGCTTTGACAGTTCTTCCAATTCAGTTGGAGCCAAACGATAAGGCGCTCGAGCTATGGGTGCTGCTCCTGGAGCGAGCTCGATCTGAAATTCGACCTGGCGATGAGGCGGTAACCCAGGTAATTCCTCAGGGAACACTTGAGGAAAGTCACGTACTACAGGAATATCTTCAATCTTTTTCTCTTTCTTCGATGTATCAGTAACGAGTGCTAAACCAGCTGTGTGGCCCTTTCGCAAACACTTCTTGGCCTTCAAGAAGGGTATGATGCCACTCACGACACCACTCTTGTCGCCTCGCACTTCGAGAGGCTCTTTGCCAAAACGAGGAATACGAATGATCTTATCCTTGCATAGGATCTCTGCTTGTTGTTGGGATAACCAATCCATACCAATGGCGATGTCAGAACCATCGCAACGCTGGGGTCATTCCTAGTATCACCCTGACCAATCACGAACACTCGACCCCTGGCACCATTGCCGTCGTTATTACCCCCGTTGTTGTCTTTCCTAGTTCCCATTTCCTTGGTTGTGGTTCTGATTCTGGTTCTGGTTCAACCGTGGGCCGTGTCTCTTGAATTAACCTTCAGCACCACACTAATGACATCCCTTGTTACCCTGCTGTTGCTGCTGATTCTGTGGAGCTTGTGGTTGCTGTTGTTGGTTCTGGTTTGCAGGACGTGAGCTTCTACAATCTTTGGCTCCATGACCAAGCTTGTTGCATCATTGACAATGATTGCGGTTGCACTGTCCGCTGTGGTGCAAGTTACATCGTTTGCACTTAGGGTGGTTTCCCTTGTATCCACCCTGCCCTTGACTACTAAAAGGTTGTTGACCAGGACTTTGGTTGTCATCGATCTTTCACTGCTGTGCCTGGGACGGAATCGTAGTCGAACCCTTGCTAGAGGTTCCATCCCACTTTCATTTGTTGTCACTGGGAATAGCAGAAGTAGTAGTAGTAGCACCAATACGTCTAGGCAGCTTGTTCTGTTCCACTGCCTGGTCTGTGAGACGATGAGCAAGATGAGTAACATCTTAAATAGCAGCAAGGTTAGCAGTCATCACATGGCTTTGAATTTCTGGTACTAAGCCTTTGAGGTACAGCTCTCGGTGCGCTTGATGGGAGGTTCCACCATAGTAGGGCACAAAGTTGCCAGTTCGTTAGATCGCTTCGTATACGCCTCTATTTCAGACCCCGTCGTCTTCAGGTTAAAGAACTCCACTTCCAGTTTGTGGATGTCATCATAGTTACAGTATTCTAGTTTGATTAGTTCCTTGAAATCGTCCCAAGGGGTGGCATTAGCAGCCGCCAGCCCCAGTATCTGAACCTGCGCGTTCTGCCAAGGTTAACGCAGTGCCTTCGAGAATATCAGTGGCATATTTCACCTTACGAACCTCGGGTCATTCTCACACTCGATGACCGATTCGAGTTCCTCGAACTAATTGAGGAGTCCAACAGCTCCTTCAGTGTCGCTGAAAGTAGGTAGGACGACAGTCCATAAAAGTCTTGTATGTGCATACAGGTGGCTGAGCGTGTTGACTTGTCGTGTGAGTAAGAGTAATCAAAATTAAGCACAAGTGTTGAGTTACGAGAGTAGGATCTAAAGATCCTAGAGTAAGTGGTGATGGCAGGTTACACCTCCTGCCTGGGCAGCTGCGAGTGCTGCAGTAACTTGTTCAATGATCGAAGCCGCCAACTGGGCTTGAGTTAGGTTAACGCGTCCACACATGATCTTGACATCAGGGAGAACATGTGGGTGAGAGGTTCGCGAATAGTGCGAAGAGAGTGAGCACACCAGTATTCTCAAGCAATAACATATAGTAAGTTCTGTAATCTAGGCATACCGCGAGCAAAGTTCTATGTAATTCTAGCAAGTAGGTAATAGTAATACCTATGATGTTGAGCCTTGCACGTGGAGCGAAGCGTCGTTGTGGATCGTTGAGAGCACTGTTCTGGTTATAGTCTGGTTTTAACAAAATCGTTTTCCCTTTATTAAAACCAAGTTCTCTATAACCAATGGCTCTGATACCAATCTGTCACACCCCCAAAATCCACCCGCGGAGTATCACCGCTTGGAGGCGTGACTGACCAGGATCAAGCCATCAATCATATCAAATATAGTATTTAAGTGTAAAAGTAGGAAAAGGTAATTCATCTTGACATGACTGATGTTCATAACCAAACATTGTTTAAGTAGCGGAAGCATAATAATGAAAACCCAAAATAAGTTATAAGTTCAAATATCGTCTACGATCCGTATCCCACAACGACCTGCTCCTTCCTGTGCAAGCTCCATATGTACCTAAGGTCCTGCAAGGCATGTAAGAGAGAGTCAACAACTAGTTGAGCGAGTTCACAGTTAACAGTTCAGTAATAGTATAGTGTGAGTAGTAGTATGTTCGTTCGTTACAAAGTATTGTATTATTTCCCATCGCGGCCCTCCAGGCAGGTGTGCGAAGATGTTGGGGAATGTTATTCCCCAAGTATTCTAGACTAGGTTTGTTTGTATCGCGGCCAATGTCCTTGGCAGGTGTGCGAAGATGCTGTAAATTTAGTTCGCGGCCAATGTCCTTGGCAGGTGTGCGAAGATGTTGTAAATTTAGTTCGCGGCCAATGTCCTTGGCAGGTGTGCGAAGATGTTGTAAATTTAGTTCGCGGCCAATGTCCTTGGCAGGTGTGCGAAGATGTTGTAAATTTAGTTCGCGGCCAATGTCCTTGGCAGGTGTGCGATGATCGTTCAATAAGTGTTACTAGTCTAGCAGTAGGTTCTGTCATCTATGTATGTACAGTAATCATCAAATCCCCATTCCCCCCTGGGAACCCCATGCCTTGGCTTGTGTGAACTCACCTTGGTTTGCTCGGTATGCTAAGTGTATGCTCACAAGTAATCAATCGCGTCCTAAAGTAGGCACGTATGTGAAATCAGTTTGTGTTCAAGTTGTTCACGTATAAACATGTAGCACGTAATCACAATCATATACAAGATGGTTACACTTAACAGCAGTTAAATATTCCAGTTAATGCTTAACAGAATTAACCCAAGTTCCTGCACAGATCAGCTATTCGGCGAAACACACATGTTGGAGAAACACAGATATTGACGAAACACATAAGTTGGCGAAACAAGTTCTGTTTCGTCGTGGTCTTAATTGGCGAAACAGAATTCAATTTCGTCGATTACTCTTGGCGAAACACTTTCTGTTTCGCCGAGAGTTCTGTTTCGTCGGATGTCAGTTTCGCAGACATCAGATGCAGCAGTTACGAATATACACAAAACCCTAATCATGCTAGCAGCCGTCATCAAAATCAGAAATCATATGAAGGTCAATGTGCATAACGAATCATCATAACTCAATCATCCAAGAATCATTGTCTAGCATAAACCCTAGTTTTTGTGTATAACACATTAATTTAACATCCAACAATCATATCATTGAACCCTACCAAGATGCTAACTTATATTCAGAATCAGAACATAATAACCATATCCAGAACCGAGCATTCGATTGTATTAAGTTTCGTATAGAATGATTATTATCCAACTACATCATACATATCAAAATCTGTAACATCAACATATTCTTATAATCACAGCAGTAACACACATCAACTATAAGCACAAGCATGGATCGAGATATCACAGAAACATGAACCGATTAACGAACACATACTAACCGAGATATGAGAAAATACAATCGATCGCTAGGGATATCTTCGAGAAGCTCCTACTGCCGTCACAAAGGAGAGGAGGGCTCTAGGGTTTCGGTTGTTATGATAAATGTGTGAAACTGAGGCTGTTACACGTTTTAAAACCCGAAATAACAAGCTGGGCCCGAACTGGGCTTTTGGCGAAACTGGGCTCGGCGAAACAGCCTGTTTCGTCGAGAAGATTGTTGACGAAACTGACCTGTTTCGTCGAGGTCAAACTTGGCGAATCTCACTTGTTTCGTCGAGTTGTTTTATGGTTTACAAGTCTAAGTTTTTCAAACAGTATGCAAGCTATCATATTACACATAACCATGCAAGTACACTACATTTTATCATATCACAAAGTGTACAGTTACGAAGTCAAACAAGTCAACAACTAAACAGTCAAAGTCAACGTGCATTAAATGCGAATAGAGAATGTCGGAAATTCGAGTTGTCACACCAGCCGACCCTAAGCCTTTGATTGCACCCGAGCCTATACCTGCTCATGATCATCTACCTGAGCATGACCCGGTTGACATGCCAGTTGTTGCACCACCTTTACCTGACCCTCTACCTGCACCCGTAGACCATGCTCCTTTTGCTGACCATATAGATCCCCGTTATGCATTCACCCGCAATGGGTGGATAGATGATGATGACCTGCCTCCTTTCGTTGAGCTTCTTACTCCCCCAACTGCACCTGCACATGCACCTGTTGATATCGCCCTGTTTCACCCACATGTGTCTGACATACACCGCACCGATCTACCAGTCATGTTCTTACAGGATATCCCTCCGCCCCATCCATGGGAAGGACCGACTAGCTAGCCAGCCTTCTGGTCATGTCCCACCTGTGTCAGCAGCTTTTCCCTTCATGCCTCAGTTTTCGCATACTGCACCTTTTGCTTCTACACCATCGGGCGAGCCACTGATTTGGTTTCCGCCCAACACGATGTCTGTTTCTGATCCATACCATCCCTTCCATTACACTGGGTACACAAGGGATGAGCTACTCCTATCCTTACAGCTCCAGCAGGAGATGTTGTGTCACAGAGTCATGGAGTTAGAGAGGATTCCGCGTCCTCCACCTTGCACTTGTCAGTCACCATTCGTGACTCCACCCGCTCCTCTCCTGCCATACCCAGATTTTGATATTCGTTTTCTTACTATGGAGCAGCAGATTAGCTATCTGTTGCATTGTGTCCACGCTCTTGAGGAGGAGTTAGCGCGTGTGCGCAGTTTGCTATTTGTTCCTCCTCCTCCTCCACCATCAGCATAACAGTTTTTGGTTTTATGCAGGTAGCATACTTTTGGTGAGAGTGTAGCTATTGAGCCCAGATTGCACAGCCTCTTGAAGACCACTATTTGACTTTTGACTATTGTAGTTGGATAGACGATTTGGGCAAGGGTGATGTGACCCTATAGTCCCCTTTGTTGTATGATACATTGTAGAACATGTAAAACTGTAATCGTGGTCATTTGATATATGAAAGCTCAATCGCAACATTCTCATTACATACATTGTTGAATTACTTGTTTACGTTATGATTGGGATGTTATGTGTTTACTTGTGTTGATGAATGTTATTACTTACACGTATTACATACTTATATGCATAAGGCCTGACCTATACTATCTTCTTTAGAAGATGCCTCCACGAAGAGAAACTCGATTGCCAACAACAGAGGCCGAGTTACAAGAACGGATTTCACGAGCGATAGCACAACACGAGGCCTTACACTCCGAACATAGCGGGGGTACCTCGGGAAGCAACCCACCTCTTGGTAATGTTTGAGTCACTAAAGAAACATTATGTTACATTTGGATATTCCATGTGCGATCGCTAATGCTTTATGTGAATGATGTTACTTGTACAGGTTGTACCTATAAACAGTTCTTAGACTGTAAGCCATTGAATTTTGACGACACCGGGGGTGCTGTAGCTTTTGTAAGATGGACGGAGAAGACTGATTCTGTGATAAGAATGAGCAAGTGTGCTCCGGAACACCAGGTCACCTATATCTCCAGATTGTTCTTAGACGGAGCGCTTTCCTGGTGGAATCTTCAAGTCCAGACCTTGGGAGAAGAAGCTGTTTATGCCATGACATGGGAAGAAATGAAGGAACTCATGCGAAAGAAATACTGCTCCAGGGCTGAAATCCAAAAGTTGGAAACTGAATTCTGGAATCTCAAAATGGATGGCCCGAAGATCGCAGAGTATGTGCAGAGATTTCACGACCTATCTCGTGTGGTACCATACATGGTTGATCCGGAATTCAAATGCATCAAGCGATTTCTTTGGGGGTTGGCACCTCAGATTATGAGTATGGTGACGACGTCAAAGCCTACAACAATCACTGAGGCTATTGATCTGAGTGTAGCACAAACTGAAGAGGTAATCAGGTTAAACAAGTTTTCGATCTCTGACCAGAAAAAGAAGGAGACTCACGTTGAGTCATCCGGTGAGAACAAAAGGAAGTTCTCAAATTTCAAGAAAGGTACCAGCAGTGCTAGCAAGAAGGAAGAGGCAAACGCACCAGCCAAGGTCAAAACTGGTGCTGAAAACAAAGGAAAAGGGTATATGAGCACCTTGCCCAAATACGATGCGTGTCAGTTGCATCACAATGGACGATGCCGACACGGAAGATGTGAATCGTGCAGAAAAGTTAGGCATGCCAAAGAAACATGCTGGGTGGGTGCCGGTCGTGGAAATGGTGGTCAGAGAGGTTATGGTAGTGGGAATGGAAATGGTAACCGCGGTGGTAATGGGTATGGAAACCGCCCTCAAGGAGGAAATGGCGGTAATGGTAATCGTGGTAATTTTGGGAATCAAGCTGGAAGTGGGAACCGGGGAGCGAATAACAATCAGGGTAATGGGAATGGAAATGGTCGGGGACCAGGTTGCTTTAACTGTGGAGACGTGGGGCATTTCAAGAGAGAGTGCCCAAAACTCAATCAAGCTCAGGGAAGGGTTTTCAACATCGGAGCGAGGGAAGCTCGCCAAGATCCAAATGTGGTCACTCGTACGTTCCCTATCAACCAACGCTTTGCATCTGTACTGTTTGATACTGGTGCCAATTATAGTTTTGTATCGCTAGATTTTAAGAATATACTTGGGTTGGTAGCTAGTAAGCTAGACATTCCGTATTCAATAGAACTAGCTAATGGAAAGCTAGTAGAAGCGAATGAAGTCATTAGAGTTTGCGTAATAGAGCTTGGGGAGCACGAGTTTATGCTTGATCTACTGCCAGTCGAGTTGGAAAGCTTCGACGTGGTAGTGGGGATGGATTGGTTGTCAAGCAACCGAGCAGAGAGCGTATGTCACGAGAAGGTCATTCGCATTCCGATGGCGAATGGAGAAACAGTTGTGGTACATGGAGAGAAGCACGATACACCTCTAAGGATCATTAGCTGTTTGAAAGCCCGTAGATGTTTGCAGAAAGGATGTGTTGCCTTCTTGGCACACATTGTGGACAAGGAAGCCGTTACTGCCAAAGTTGGAAGATATCCCAGTCGTGAGGGAATATCCTTAAGTCTTCCCCGAAGACTTGCCAGGATTGCCGCCGCAAAGACAGGTCGAGTTTCACATTGACTTAGTTCCAGGAACTGCGCCTGTAGCTAAGGCGCCTTATCGACTTGCACCTTCAGAAATGCAAGAACTGTCAACACAACTTCAGGAGTTATTAGACAAGGGATTTATCAGACCAAGCTTCTCGCCTTGGGGAGCTCCAGTTTTGTTTGTCAAGAAGAAAGATGGTAGTTTTCGCATGTGTATTGACTACCGGGAGCTAAACAAGTTGACAATTAAGAATCGGTACCCTTTGCCAAGGATTAATGACCTGTCGATCAACTACAAGGTTCGAGTTTTTACTCCAAGATCGATCTTCGATCGGGTTATCACCAGTTGAGAATTCAAGAGGAGAGTATTCCAAAGACTGCCTTTAGGACTCGGTATGGACATTACGAGTTCCTGGTTATGCCGTTTGGTTTGACAAATGCGCCAGCAGTATTTATGGATCTGATTAACAGAGTCTGCAAGCCATATCTCGATAAATTTGTGATTGTGTTTATCGACGATATTTTGATTTATTCGAAGACGAAGGAAGAGCATGAGCAACATCTAAGAGCTATCTTAGAGCTGCTCAAAGAAGAGAAATTGTACACAAAGTTCTCGAAGTGCGAGTTCTGATTGCGTGAGGTTCAGTTCCTTGGTCACGTGGTTAACGGAAATGGAATTCATGTGGATCCCACAAAGATTGGGGCAATCAAGAATTGGGAGACTCCGAAGACGCCAACCGAGATTCGACAGTTCCTAGGTTTGGCTGGCTATTACCGCTGATTTATTGAGGATTTCTCGAAAATCGCTCAACCTTTGACCTCCCTCACTCAGAAAGACAAGAAGTACGAATGGGGAGACAAGCAAGAAGAAGCATTTCAGTTGTTGAAAAACAAGCTTTGCAATGCACCGATCTTATCCCTACCCGAAGGCACTGACGACTTCGTGGTATATTGCGACACCTCCCGTCAAGGTTTAGGCTGCGTACTGATGCAGCAACAGAAGGTTATAGCCTATGCTTCATGCCAGTTGAAGGTTCATGAGAAAAATTACACCACGCATGATTTGGAATTAGGCGCGGTGGTGTTTGCATTGAAGATCTGCGACATTACTTGTATGGTACCCGTTGTGCGATCTTTACCGATCACAAGAGCCTGCAGCATATATTCGATCAGAAAGAGCTTAATATGAGACAGCGCCAATGGGTTGAGCTGTTGAACGATTATGACTGTGAGATTAAGTATGGCGAATGTAGTAGCAGACGCCTTGAGTCGGAAAGAGAGGATCAAGCGCAAAAGGGTTAGGGATTTGGAAATGATTATTCAAATGGATCTCTCGTTGTGCATTCGTGTTGCGCAGAGAGAAGCTCTTAAGGAAAAGAATCTTGAAGACGAATATCTCCGTGGGATGGAGAAACAGTTAGTACCCAACGAGGAAGGAACATTGTGTTTCATGGGAAGAATTTGGGTACCCCTCTTTGGTGGTCTTAGAGACGTGATTTTCGATGAAGCTCACAAGTCACGGTACTCGATCCATCCAGGATCGGATAAAATGTACCAAGATTTGAAGGATTTTTATTGGTGGCCGAGATTGAAAGGCAATGTTGCAACCTATGTTGGCAATTGTTTGACTTGTGCCAAGGTAAAGGCCGAATATCAGAAGCCTTCAGGTCTTCTACAACAACCTGAAATACCCATGTTGAAATGGGAGCAGATTTCAATGGATTTTATAACAAAGTTACCAAGGACGCCCAGAGATCATGATACGATTTGGGTAATCGTAGACCGTCTGAGGAAATCTGCACACTTCTTGGCGATCAAGGAAAAGGATAACACTGGCAAGCTTGCTGAGCTATACCTGAGAGAGATAGTTGCATGACATGGTGTGCCTCTCTCGATTATTTCTGGTAGAGATGGAAGATTCGTATCAAGGATTTGGCAATCCTTCCAAGAAGCCTTTGGTTCTCAGTTGAATCTGAGTACTGCATTCTATCCGCAGACTGATGGCCAGAGCGAGCGAATGATTCAAACATTGGAAGATATGTTACGAGATTGCGTGATGGATTTGGGTGGTAGTTGGGACACTCACTTACCCTTGGTAGAATTCTCGTACAACAACAGCTACCATGTGAGCATCCAAGCTGCACCATTTGAAGCTCTTTATGGACGCAAGTGTCGATCACCGTTATGCTGGGCAGACGCGGGTGATAGACAGCTTGTTGGTCCTGAATTGGTTCAAGAGACGATAGACAAGATTATACAGATCCGAGAGCGCATCAAGGCAGCTCGTGATCGACAAAAGAGTTATGCAGACCAAAGGAGGAAACCTTTGGAGTTTGAGGTAGGATTTATGGTTTTGTTAAAGGTGTCACCCTGGAAGGGTGTAGCATGCTTTGGGAAGCGTGGGAAGTTGAATCCACGATACATTGGACCGTTCAAAATCCTAGAGAGGATTGGTCTTGTGGCTTACAAGTTGGACCTACCCGCAGAACTGAATGGCGTTCATGATACATTTCATGTATCTAATCTGAAAAAGAGTCCAACTCAAGAAACAGTTGTCATTCCTGCCGATGAAGCCCACATTGACGACACACTCCACTTTACTGAAGAACCTATTGAGGTTACTGATTGGAAGGTTAACAAGACACGCAAGAGTAGTGTTAGACTCGTCAAGGTTCGTTGGAACGTGCGACACGGCCCAGAGTTCACTTGGGAGCGTGAGGATCGCATGAAAGCAAAATATCCGTACATGTTCCCAAAATCCCATGCAGCTAGTAGCAGAACTAAAATTTCGGTACGAAATTTTCTTAACAGGGGGAGAATGTGACAACCGTCAAAAATATAGGTATCCGTACAATTAATTAATATTGATTAGTGCTTAATGACTATGCTGAATTACAATTAATGACTTAAACTGCTTTCTGATTACTGCATCATACTTACATGTGCATCACATTTCATACTGTCACATCATTACTACATACAAACACTTAGTGACATAAACGATGCACAGCTAGCACAGTTAGCGGATAACTCAGAAAAATGCAGACGATGTCAGTACATAGACAAACAGTGTTTTGAGACCCTGTATGGGCCAGAGACTAAGTTCTACACTAGTATAGTGTGTAGGGAAGTAAGGACCACAAAACTGTTACACTAGGTGATAGTTTAAGTGCCGGAAAGTGCCTGAAACCCACATAAAGTGCAGAATTCTGCATAAATCAGCAAAATTCAGCATTTAAATAAGCTTGTATCATGCAAAAATATGACTAAATGGTCCTGAATGCTTTCCTAAGTGTCGGGAATTAAAAGTGTCACAAAAGGGTACTTAAAGAACACTAAACGGTATAGTTTGACACTTTAACGAACCGGTATCTAACCGAACAACCGGACACTACCCGAAACACCAAAATTTTACTAGAGGCATTGTTGTAATGTTTCTGAGCTAGTTATGATCCCCGAACAACCTAACACACTATATGACACATGATATGCATAAACACTAAACACTACACTTGAAATCTAACTAATATCTCTAACTATGATTTAAACTTACACAAGACCCCCCACCCCTTCATATTTACGGTCACCAAGGGAGTGGCCCCACCCACAATCTTTCTTAATCTTCCTAAGATCTCTATTGATCTTACTTGGATTGGTTAGAGATCATGCTTGAACTTTGGGAAACATATGAACCATTGGTTAAAAGCTTAATTTGGATTATAAGTAAATCATCACCATCAACATCTTTCACACTTCACAACACCACTCATCTCTCTCCCTCTCCTCCCACTCTCGACCGAGAGCCACCCCACATCACCTTCATTTGCATTTCAAGATCATCCATTTCCAAGTGCACTCAAGGTGTAAGAAGCAAGAATAGGAAGCTTGGTGGTCTTAGATCTTGAAGGACCTCTCCCATTTGCTATTATCCTTCACTTTTGCCATCATCATCTTCTAGTGTTCTTCCCTAGCCCTTATGCTAGTAGTAAGCTCCTTGTAACTTGTTTCTACTTCATATTTTGATGGTTAAAAGATGATGTATGTTAGTAATCATGAGGAACACTAAAGAACCTAATCAAGAAACATGAACATAAGCTTAACATATGATGAAATCTTGATGAAACCATGTTGTTTAGTGTATGTATGATACTTGATTGTTATTTTCTTGAGATTATGATGTTGATCATCATAAGGAGCTTGCTAGATTGTGATTAAACACATGATCGAGCAAGTGAGAGGATGATTATGTGATAAAACAAGATGATCATCCTCATGTGTAAGCATGAACTTGAAGAATAAAGTGATTTCTTGAAAAATAATAATCAAAGTGAGTTAATAATATTATGGATCTAAGATTTATGAGTGGTTTTCCAAAAGAACTAAGTTCAAGATATGATTTTTAGAAGATCTTGGTTCTAACTTAAACACACACTATTTTTGGTGGTAAAACAAGTGTAGAAACACTAGAGAAACAAAAAGATTTCATAACGAAACATTTTTGTAAAACATGTTTACAAGTTGTAAACACCTAAATCTTCCAAGAATGAGATTTTGAAAGAAATAAACACACTTTAAAGGGTAACTAAGTTTACTAAACACACTACCAAGTTACTACAAGTTTTTATGAAAATTCAAGTTCATGATTATTATGTAAATAGCATAGTTTTGGCAATTGGTAAGTGTAAGTTGTTCAGGGTTGAGTGCTTATGATGATTTTTTTTTTGAAAAGAAAATGATATGCTTAAATAGCATGGACACCTCCATTTTTAGAGGAAACTATGGCGAAATTTTCTAAAAATACAAACACTTAGAAAAATATTTTCTAAACAAATATTTACAAGTGAGTTTTAACTATGATAAACCTTGCCATAGAATTTATTACAAAAATACAAATATTGGAGGTTGATTTTTATAAATGAAAATGAGTAAATATGTATTTAGAATATATATTTACACATTGTGTGTGATTATTTGTATACTTTGTGTATTAGTTATATTACCTTAGGATTTAAAGTAATATAACTTAACAAAATACCAAGAATTTACAATCCAAAATTATACCAAAAATCACAAGGGATAAATATATAAGTTATATGCACTTAATATTAAGGAACCGAACGATAGAACGTAACTTACAAAATATTCCGGAAAATACCGTTATAAATATATTTTTGGTAAATATTATTTTGGATGCAAGAAATGAAAATATGATTTTTGTAAATATTACCAAAGTATATCATATTTTCGACAAGAAGAAAATATATTGTTTTTGGAAGTAAAAATATATTTTCTTGGAATATTTAGAAGATATATGATTTTTGGGAAAAATTTATATTTTCTTGAAATACAACATTTTTGACAAGTAAGTTTAAATATACTTTCTAAAAGTGAGACTTGAAAATATATTTTGGATCTACGAATACAAGAATGCGAAAATACATGTATGAGATACCCCCATCCTTGGGAAGGAAATACGAAAATAAATACTTGAGAAGTATTATTTCAAAAATATTGTTTAACAAATTATTCCAAAATCAAATATAATTTTAATGTTAAAATAATTATTATTTTAACAAAAAATTATAACTTGGGATAATATTGAAAGAAACGTAACTCGAAAACATTAATACTAAGGCAAGGCACGGCCCGTTCGTCTAATAGACATTAGTACATTGTAGGAAATCGTGTTTGCTTAAGAGATTTGGGTTACGATTGTGAAGAAGCAACATTGTGAGTTCATGTCCCCCTTTTCTTTAAACTGTTTGGATTATTAACTTCGGGGGTGAAATTCATGTTACAAAAGGATTACATACGAATACTATTGGTATGATTAGCCTAGGAAAGAACCATAGATCATGTGAATGGGTTGGCGGATACTTGGGACCATTAATCCTCGTATAAGGACCGAGGGGCATGAGTGATAGATGTATTTGGGTGTAGCGAGCCCACACCCATGAGGACCAGGGTGGCCCATAGGGTGACTATGTCTTCCAGTCGGAAGCCCGGTACAAATTTGCTAGGTTTGAGTCTTCCTACACCGTCACACATATCAGTGGCCTTGCAAAGCATTGGTGATCTTTTCCTTGTTTGCTTTCATACCGGGATTTACATACACTGTTTACAAAGGTTTATACATATTTATACAAACGCATGAACTCGCTCAAATTTTGTTGATGTTTTCAAATTACATGTATTTCAGGGAACTAAGTGGATCTGGCAGGTGTTGCATGTTTTCAAGTTGCGTCATAAATAAAGGATGTCATCCGGGGTCGTAGGGTTTAGGAGTTGTATCCTATTCCTGGACGGGATACATGTTTCTAAACCCGGTTTTATTTAAAGTCTTTTGTTGAGTCATCATGAACTCATTTAAAACATGTTGTGGTTTGTAACTTGAATTAGATGTCAACGTTTCAGACAAGTATGTTATGCTGTTTTCAAACTTAATTAATGGATGAACATCTTATGGTTTTATCATATAACATTGTTATGATTGAATGCTATGGTATTAAGAAGTCACACCAATAACCACGCTTCCGCAAAAGTCAGGGTGTGACATGGCGATATCTTTATCATGTTCTGATGCAATGCTTCACTCTGCGTAAAGCTGGAATGGATGGATGTAATGGGACATCACTTATTATCGTCCATGATCAGTTTGGCATTTGCCTAACCATTTAGTTTTTCAAGAATGATTCTCAGAGCCTTACAAACTCAATCGAGCTACCGAGCTGGAAATGTAAAGCCAATGATTTTGTATCTTAGGTTTCTTATGTTGATCTTCAAACACTTGATTCTTAACTTAGCGGTGCATGAAGGCTTAGATTCTTATAAACCAGATTTCATGACACGACGAATCTTCAAAGATTTTCGAAAGGCTATACCCTCTGTACATGCAAATGTGCTTCTAGCTGACAGGAATTTAGTTGGTGCTTTAATTCAAGCAGCGAATTATAATCCAGCTGCAGATCAGACGTGGATTCAAATTACTAACCGTGTCGCTCATTTGTTTGAAGTTGATGATGAAGAGGCACAAGTTAACATTCCACATTCAGCGGTTGTTCAACCTCAGGTTGATCATCAACCTCAGGTTGATCATCAACCTCAGGTTGATCATCAACAACCTCCGGTAGTTATTCAAGAATATGTTATTCTTGAGCTTGCATTACAAGTGCTTAAAGAACCTGCAATACAAGTACCTGAAGAACGTACAAGAACCCATTATAGATACCTCAGTTCCTGAAGATGTACAACAACAACAACAACATGAACAAGTAGTTGATGAGTTTGAGAATGTTAAAAGTGGAGATGTCGTAGGTGTTGAACGTAGTGAGGTTCAAGAAGAGTCGAATTTGGAGAATGTAATTTCTGAAGTTGATGCTACACTATCATCTAAAGGTCCATCCTCAGTGTTAGCAAAAGGTAAGGGAAAAGTAGGTGAGGATGATGATGAGATGTTAAGTGAAAAAAAAAGTATAGAAAGTTTGTGAAAAAAGATTTTATTGGTCGTTTAACTGAAGAAGAAGCGTTGAAGCTTGCTATGTTTACAAGCAAAGTTGATTTATATAGTCTCTCTTGTGAATGAGCAACCAAACTAATAGAATGGAATGAGAAGTTTAATGACATTAGTGCCTTGTCTTCAGATTCTTCGGAGGATGAAGTTCTGTTGAAGAAGTATAAACGAAGAAGAACGGGTGAAGAAAGTTCAAGCTCTATGCACGCTACTCCAATTGTTTCTCGTGAAGAAGTGAGCGTTACTACTGCTGGTGCTACCAAAGTACTTGTCTCATCTCCTATCGATGCTCATTGTGTTATAACGCTTGGCAATGAAAGAAAGATCGCTATGTTAATGGGCATTGTGTCTAATCAAGCAAGACAATTGAAGATTTATGAGCATCACGATAAAATATATGTTGAATGGCATACTAATATGGTGAAGCTAAATGGGCAGATTAGGACATTACTTACAGAAATTTTAGAGCATCTTGCTGCTCAGGGGGAGAATCCCGAACTCAAATATAATGTTGATGAACTGGAGAAGTTGTAGGATGGTTTTGAAAAAGACAATGATCCTAAAGCCTCAAGGGTTAAGGGAGCAGCCAAGTAGTTCACAAGCTACTAAAGTAACGGCAGCGGGGGAGTTTGGTGCTGGTACGGGTGGTGATGGTAGTAGAACTACTGGAGGAACGACATTAATTGATGGAAAATATAGAGGTTCGTGAAGGTTTATCTTCTAATGATTCGGATGATGTGGAAGACACTTCTACTAAAAGCTATCTTTAGAATGATAATCTTAATAAAGATGAAGTAGTAGAAGATTGGAAGTCAGATGATGACGATGTGGTTGCTAATATTGATGTTGTTGAGACAAAGAACGTGATGGAATTCACATTTATAATGATGCAGATGTTGAAGAAATATCAAATCCCGAGCCAATTCTTGAAGAAACAATTTATCAATTCAAGATGAAGTGGTTGAAAGATCCCCCTTCAATATAGAAGCAAAAGAAAAACTATGTACACACACGTGGGGAGTATTCAGGTCAGATCATTAGCTGGGATTTTAACGAGAGGCATATGTTGTGAATGGTTAAAAGAACTGATGGTGTAAAATATTTCAATTGTCGTGCTAAGTCTCTTCAAAGTTTTCCCACTAGGGATTTATATCATTTAGCTCAAATTGCTCTCAACAACCGTACATCAAATGCACATGTTAGAAGCAGAGATCCAGTTACCGGTAAACGAATTTACAAGATGGTGTATAAACTGGCTAGATGTTTGAGGAAGATACGTATGTGGGAATTTGATTTGGATTGCTTAAAGGGAATAAGGAGTTGGTATGTAAATGGGAATACAAGTGAAGCAGTGATTACTCGTAAAATGTCTTGGAAGAAATTGTTCATATTTTGTATTCTATGTGGTTGGTGAATATGAAGATTGAAGATCTGAAGAAGCTAAAGAGACATTCTTTACAATACATAGATGATACTCGAACGTTTTCCATGCAATATATTATAGTCGTTTAGTTTTGTGTTAAACATGGAGTTTGTGCAAGAAGTGCTTTCTCATTACGTGATTGAAGACAAGTCAACAAATGCTTTTGAAGATTCGAACATTTATCAAGGGGGAGTCTGTAAGTGTACTAAAAGTGATGAAGTGTTGGATGTGACGAACTGGAAAAGAACAAGGGTCTTAGTGTAACATATGGGTTATGTTTGTAAATGAAATATTAGTTCCGAATTATTTGTAAGTTCTGAATTACATGTTGTAATTCGGAACAACCTATTTTGTGTTAATTTGTTTGTCCGTATTATCAAGTGATAATACAGAACTATATGTTGGTTCCGTATTATTCACTAAGGGGCTGTTTGTTTTTTCCAAGAAGAGTTTCTTGGCCTCTTATGTATGCGTTGTGCAGACCATGCGCATACATTTGGGTCTGAAGATTGTTCGTTTTCTCGAAGACTTTTTATTAAAAAAAGTCTGCGCATCCTCTTTTTGGTGCAGATGTGGATTGTCCTCTCCTAACCTCTTTTCCTTCCCTATTTTCAAAACACATATGCTCCTCCCACACAAACCCTAGTCCCGTTTCCTCCTCCCAGTCGCCACCTCCACATCGCCGCCACCTCCCCCACTCTCCACAGCAGCCGTCGACCACCTCTCCTTCCTCAACAACCGTCATCAACCACCCCTTTTCCCTCATCAGCCGTCGTCGACCATCCCTCCTCTCAAGGGCAAACTGATGCCTACGTCATGTGGTGCACATGCACCCCCTCAGTTTGTGTTTTTACCATGAAAAAATCCAAAGGCACCTTCTAAAAAAATTATAAGGCACCCAACAACAAGTTTTCAGATTTAAAAGAAGATAAAATTTAAAAACAGATGAGATGAGTAATTTACGAACTTCTCTGTTTCTTTTGGTTCAAAAAGAGTATGGTTGGAAAAGCTCAAGGTTGAAGAAGATGATAGATGTAATATCCGAGATTTACATTTTTACCCTTAAAATGTATTGTGACGTTTGATGTATCAATCCATAGCCACAGTTTTCTACTTAACAATATAAAGTCTAGAGTCTTACTCTACTAGCTACATTCTAATATATACTAGTTTTTTTTACGTCGCGCGTTGCAGCGAAACCGAGTAAATGATAATGTAAAACAAACGTGATTTAAAAACAAAGAATGTTGTTTAGAAAGACAAACAATTAGAATGATTTAGTTTATCATCGTATCGTTTATGATACCAAATAAATACTTTATTTTGACTACAATTTCGTTTTTAACAAAACTTACAACAGAATGTCAGGGAAAAAATTAAGCACAACTACGTACTTAAGTTTTTAGAAAAAAGTTACAAACATAAATTATTAAAGAAGTAACAAATTAATCGATAAATTAATATATTTTCTAAAAAGGAAAAAACAATAGTTAAAAAAGGGAGTAAATTACAAGTTTTGTCTTTTATTTTTATATCAAATTGCAGGCGCTGTCCTTTTGGCCAAAAGTTTACAGGCGGTGTCCTTAACCTTCCAAAATCTTGCACGTTTTGTCTTTTAAGTCAAAACTGGTTAGAAATCTCAGTTAATTATTGTCATGTGCAATGCATATGAGAGTGCAATAGTCTTTTTCCCTCTCAACCCTTTCTATTTCTCCCAATCATAACCCTCAATTACAGTTGATGAAATCGAAAAAAAAACACTCTCCATCTGGCAATAACTCCAACCGAGTAGCATTTAAGGTAAACTTAATTGTAGTCTGTTGTAATATTTGTTTGATTTCATCTTGCTTTTTTGGCCAAACATGAATAAAGTAAATATTAACAAATTGACAGTGGCTCGATAAGCTATGCTAATCATTTTCCTTTCTAATCATAGAAAAAGGTTAAGAATCTGTAAATATGAAGAGAACAGATCAATTCTTAGGGTGATGCCAATGAACTCTAGCTCAAGTGGTAGGAGGACTTGAGTTCTTCTTTGAAGACTCAAGTTTAATTCTCATTTGGTGCAAAAAAAGGAGTGAGGCATCGGTGGACAGTGATAGGAGACCCAGGGAAACCTGGGTTCGATCCTTGAGCCAAACGGGTTTTAACGGTAATTTTACCGTCGTGCCTGCGGGTGGGTTACGGGGTTTTCCCCGGAATTGGTGGTGGACGACTCGGGTTACTCTCGGAGTAATCCGTTTGTCCAGTGGGTGCCCCGAGAGTGTTCGGGATTGATTTGTTGGCCGTTCAAAAAAAAATTCTTACGGTGATTTATTTAATAATAAATATTAGAAAGAAAAAATGAATAAAAATTATATCTATATGATCTATAAAAGGAGACTAAGTGCTGACCTCATTTTGCTGATGTGTCAACCAACTAGATATGCCACATTGGATTGGATGACATCATAATTCCGATTTTAATATATAATATAATGTTATTAATAATCTGTTTTTTTGTTTTGGCTCCATATTCAAAATTTAAACATGGCTCCAGATTCAAAATTTAAACAATAGACCTATAAAATGCTAACTCTCTCTCTCTCTCTAAAACTCATTTCAAAAGTTTCCAATCCAGAACTCTTTCTCTCTCTAAAACTCTTCCGTATAATATTTCTCCTTCTCACATTCTCCGATCAAATTATCATGAAATTCGGCAAGAGTTTGAGCAATCAAATCGAGGAAACATTGCCGGAATGGAGAGACAAGTTTCTCTCCTACAAAGACCTCAAAAAACGCTTGAAACTCATCATACCGGTGGAGAAAATGGACCAAGACGGTAACCTTCCAGCGAAGAGGTTGCGGATCTCCGACGAAGAGTGTCCGGTGGCTGCTGGTGGTGAGTTGTCGAAGGAAGAAGTTGATTTCATGCAGTTGTTGGAAGAGGAGGTTGAGAAGTTTAATTCGTTTTTTGTTGAGAAAGAGGAAGAGTATATCATCAAATTGAAGGTATCAGATCTGGATTTGTTATAATTCTGTTAGTGTAGATGATAGATCTGTAGTTGTAGCTACTTTTTTGCCCTAATTCTGTTATATGCTTTATTAGGTTATGTTTTGATTAGACAATTAGTGTAGATGATAGATCTGTAGTTGTAGCTACTTTTTTTGCCCTAGTTCTGTTATATGCTTTATTAGGTTTTGTTTTGATTAGACAATTAGTATGTTTAGAGTTCAATTTATGAGAGATAGTGTGCTATTTGAGCATGACAATGCAATAGATTGAATTCATATTTCATAGGTGTATATATGTGTATAGTTGTATGTTGACTGTATACATACAAGTATACAACCAAATCAGTGTCTAGATAGAGTGTTACTTTATCAATCACTTATTACAGACATGAAAATTGTAAAACATATGTTTAGAGTATACAAGTATATTGACTGTATACATACAAGTATACAAACAAATATGTATATGTATAGTAGGTCATGTTTCAATTAGACAGTTAGCATGTTTAGAGTTCAGTTTATGAGACATTGACAATGCAAGAGGTTGAATATATGTATCTTAGTTAATGTTAAGCATGTAGTGTGTGGTTGTGTGTATACATACAGGTTTAAAACAAAAACATATTACATGTTATTTCTCTATTTATATGTTCAGTTTATCATTCACATATTGCACACCTTAAGACTATAAAATTTTTAATCATGTTGTTACATAATAGTGTTCATATTAGCTAATTTCACTAGGTTAAAAAGCATTTATGTTTGGCAAAGTATTATGAGCTGATATTTGTGCAGTATAATCTTATACAGAGTTAAAAAATATGAATACCCCGATCTTACAAATGGTGATGAACGAGTTTTTGATTGAAATTACTAATTACTATGGTTGTAAGTAACAAGTTGATTGTTAATTTAGGTAATGGGGATTTCCGTGTCATCAGTATGTATCTGTGGTAGAAGAAGAAAGAGTTTCTGGTATGAGTTTTAGTTATATATATATATATATATATTCGATTGGATTGTTGTTCATAGATTTCGAATTAAGAGTTATTAGTTATTATAAAGGAAGATATGTTATTGCTTATAAAGGTGAAGTTAGAATTGATGACAATGTTATTGGATTCACCCAACGTCGGGCTTGCTCTAAATGTTGCAGAAGATGCTTCTAATGCGGTTGGGTTTGTAGTTAATGATGATTTAAGTCAAAGTCAAACTAGCCCGAGAAAGAAAAGGCAAGTTACTTGAACCATTATAGTGTCGGTGTATAACGTTTCAATATGCTAAGTGTGATGGTGATTAACGTTTTGGTTGAATTTTATAGGCTAGAGCGGAAAATGCTGGAGAGGCGGAGGCTTGCAAGCGATGTAACTGTAAGAAATCCAAGTTTTTGAAGTTGTATGTTCTATAAGTTCACTGTGTTAATTGTGAATATGAAAGCATTATTATTACGATATTAATGTTTGTGATTGTAATCCTGTTGTATATAGGATGTGATGTTCAGGGAACTGAGACGTTCTAAAGGAACCCGAAATTGCTGGCTGCTAAATCGAGGGAACAATGTATCAAGGTTATAATGTTTTAAATCGTCAAGTTCTTTTAAGTAACCTAAATATGATTTTACAATCTGACACAATTGCATTTTCGCTAAATTATGTAGTCTTCGCTTATGACAGCAGTTTTGAAACCACTTTTGAAACCAGTGTTGAGTTAAAACAGTGGT
The DNA here is from genome assembly GCA_030545235.1 of Helianthus tuberosus. NCBI lineage: Eukaryota > Viridiplantae > Streptophyta > Magnoliopsida > Asterales > Asteraceae > Helianthus > Helianthus tuberosus. Next base: position 8,915,048 of record JARYGA010059765.1, read on the forward strand.
TTGTGGAGAAAAACAGTGGTTGTTACATCTAACTCAGAAGCCATTTGTTCAAACCACTATTTAATCCAACAGTGGTTTCAAACATCTGTTTTCTCCATAAACCACTGTTTTAACCCAACAGTGGTTTCAAGCCACCGTTTCAACCTAACAGTGGTTTAACCACTGTTGGGTTAAAACAATGGTTTATGGAGAAAACAGATGTTTGAAACCACTGTTGGGTTAAAACAATGGTTTGAACAAATGGCTTCCCAGTTAGATGTAAGTTTGGTTTCTCTTAACACTGGAGATTACAATTTATTATAATTTATAATGGAAATTACCAAATTTTCTTGTCGCAGGTGTGCCTTCAAGTCGCAAACCAGTTGGATCAAGGTGTGACAAGATTCTGCTGATAAAAATATCGACATGTGGTTGCCGGTTGGAAATTTTTTAATATATTATATCTTTTATTTGTAGGTGGTCCGAAACTTTCTCAAATCCTCTGAATCTTAGGAGAAACGCGTCTTTGTCGACTAATATGGAAGAGCTTGCTACAAAATGTCAGACAAATCCATGTAAGTTATTTATCTAAAACAATCCATGTAAGTTATTTATTTGGTTCATGAACGAAGGTTTCTGGAACAGACAACAACGAATAACTTTGCGTTGATTATTGAAGAGAATCGTTGATTATTGAAGATAGATTTTAGGACAAAGAGGAACAAAATGATTTTTTGTTTCATCAAATTGATCTCTAATGTGTATCATCTGTAAAATGTTAATGACTTTAGATAATTATTGTTATGGGTCATTTTCTAAGCATACATATCTTGACCAATATCCTGTTTTTTATTGTTTATTTGTGACCAGGATGCTGGACGAGGATATTGCTAACATCTTGGGCGATATCCTGAGGTTGATCGAATTAATCACGTGCAGGTTAAAGACTGGGACTTGCCAACGGTCAAATGGACTTCATCTCCTCAAGACTCGGACGTATTTATTATGGGAGAGACGTTGAACCCGAAAGACTTGGTCTACAACGTTCGACTGAGGAATATTCGCTGGATCCCGGTTATTTAGGATAGTTTGTTACATTTGTTTTACTATAAATAGATGGGGGTGGATCAGATTAAGGCACAACGCAACTTTCACACACTCTCAGACACTTTTGCTTTCTAGCTTTCAGCAGTCACTACACACAAACACTTGTATTCAAATCACTTTGTAACACCTAGTTGATTCGCTCTACATCCTGCACTGTATCCTGATATTTGAAGCAATAGAAGAACAAGGCAGCTGCGATTGTCAGCTCCCGAGGTTTTGTGCCGGCGATCTAGATTGATCAAGGGCTTTCCTCGTACATCACGTGTCAACCTTTACTTTTCTGCTCATTGTTTGATCACAGATAGAGCTCTATATCTTGAGCCGTATCCTGAAACTGTTTTTACAACTAACTTGGTTAACATACTTTTCACACATAATTTTAGCACACTACCTCACTTAACTAATTTGATCACTAAATTGCTTTGGTAATTTTTTGACCAAAACAATTATATTGGTTTATCTATTCATTATTTGACCAGTTGTTTAGAAGCTTGATTAAAGATGGGAAAATCAAGACCATGAACAGAACTGAAGTGCTAAAAATAGTTGGCTTATTTATTACATGTAAGTTTTACATTTCTTCTAGATTTGATGTTCACGATACCTGAATTTATGTGTTTGTTGTGTTTTTACAGGGTGGACTTCTATATTGATAGTGATATAGGTTAGTTTCAGTTTGTTTCTCAATTGGTAATTCTACTACGTTATGTCGTGTTCAAGTTATGATTGGAATCTTTAGATGATTATGCCAGTTCTGTTTTAGCTAAAAAAAATCTAGCACATATCATCACTGATGTGATATTTGATTGAATATAAAACCATTTTTGGGTTTGCTTTGCGGTATGTCTTGATGGTTTAGTTGTCATCAAGGTTTAATTGAAAACTTATGTTGGTTTGCTTTGTGGTCTTTATATTGATATTGAATGCGAGTTTAGATATTTGGAGACTACTAAAATGGTTGAAGTGTAGGCAGTTTTAGACATAATATTTTGAAGACCAACATTAATCAATTGTGTGAAGCCCATAATATTTTGCTAAACTGGTCTAATAGGTTGCTTGAAGATATGTGATGTGATAATAGGCAGGGGCATTTTAGTGTTTTTGATCGAATGGGTGTCCACTAGCCGGAAGAGCTCTTAAAATTCAGTTGTGAGTTTTGCATCTTCTTAAACATTTGCATCTTTTGTCTTATGATTATAACATGTGATATAGCTATAGGCATGATCTTTGTGCAGAGTAATAACAATGTGTCATGAAAACATGGATTTAATACATAAATGACTATAAAGGCATGTTTTGCATAGTATAACGATCTTTCTTATTTAACAGCGCCAAACGTATGCATATTGTCTTAAATAAAAGCATTTACATTCTACTAAAGGACATGATGGTGTGGGTCACCAAATGTTAATGCTCAAGAAGACAAGCCAGCTTTTGAAACAGGTCAGAACACCTTCTTTTTCGACTTGTGAGGTTTTAAAGTTGTGATGTTAGTAGATCTGATGGAGATAAAAATTAGGCTGGCAACTAAGTAAATCATGAAGGAGATAAAAATAGTTTCGGAACGCGTTCTCACGTGGATACATACGTGTATGCTTTAATTTTATATGTGAACTACTCAAACAAGCATAACTAATGCTTTTAGCTAATTTGCCAACTATTCATGTACGTCAAATCATTAATTTTTCGTTAGGTGCTAAAATTAAAAGTTCAATTTCTCACAGGTGAAGGAATATGATTCAGGCCGTTCTAGAAGCCGCAGTCGAAGCAGAGGCAGGGGCTATAGCAGGAGTCGAAGCAGGAGCCTAAGGTTGGAACAAATTTTATTGCACAATTCATATTGTATTTTTTTATCTCGTGAAAATTATGGGGTTTTCCCCATCAATCATAGTCTGCTACACTAAGTTCGATCACCAGAACTGTTTTAAAGGTAACTTTTTGTATTCAGTTCAAGTCTCTTAAATGAAGCGAATTGACATTCGGTTCCATCTTTCAGGTAGATTTGGTCTAGATTTTGTGCGGAAAGATCGATGGCATGGTGCTGCTCAACGCTGATGGATTCTTGTGTGTTGATTTTGTCATTTATCTAGATTTGGGGACTTTTTAGGTTTAAATTGAATTTTGATGTGATTACATTAACGTAGGTACACTGGCTGTGTCTTCTGGATCTGATATGTTTGGATTTGAGCAGCAGTAAAGGAAGCAACGAACTGATAGAACGGGGAAAGTGTCAGCTAAAGAGAAAATGTCAAAGACTTCAAGTATGTTCATTCTTTTAATTTCTTTGAAATATATTGTCACAAGTTTCTAAATCAATATATCTTTACTGCCGCTTTCGATTTTGACTTTCAATGAATAATGATGGCCCTGGTAGCCTTTATTATTGTCTCATAAGTTGTTAAATTTTGGTGTTTCACATGGATATAGTTTCTGTTAATTTTTTTGCTATTACTTCAAAATAGTAGAAATTTAAGTAGCACCAATAGTTGAAATTTAAGAAGCACTAATGTTGTAACGAGTAGGCAAACAAGCAATAGAAATATGTAGCCCTTATAGCAATAATGTAAATCTCAACAATGCTATGAGAAAGTATAGCGATGTGAAAACCGACACTTTGAGTAATCACTTTCAGGTCAATGATCTTGCGGATGCAGCAAGTGTTTACGGCACTTTGAGTAAAGTAGTCGATTGCGATGTGAAAACCGACACAACTTTATGATTATCAATTACTTACCTTATTTCTATATCAAACATGTACACTAAAACAAACTGTCTTTAACATTCTTTTATAAAGATATGTAACTAAATGCAAATAATTTAAATAATATATTATAATATGTTTTTTAGTATTTGATTTCGATCGTTATTAAACATACCCGTGTGTCACACGGGTGTTACAACTAGTTATAATTATAGTGGGTTTCATTTCTGCACAAAAATCCAAAGTTTGGTGCTGCCTTTACACTAATTGAAACGTTAACAAATTGAAGTTAACTCTGAATGAATGAATCCACTATAAACAACCGCCTCACAACATCAACCATTTCTTCTACAATCTCATTAAAATCAATGGCTGAACTCGTGTTTTCTGCCCGGCTCCCAGTCCTCTTTGAGAAGCTGACCATTTATAACCCGTTGATAATGTAATTAAGAAGAGGCTGAAGTTGTCGAGGGTTATAAATGGGGAAATAGAAAGGGTTGAGAGGGAAAAAGACCATTATACCTCATGTGCATTGCACATGACAAGAATTAAGTGAGATTTCTAACTAGGTTTAGCCTAAAGGACAAAACGTGCGAGATTTTGGAAGGTTCAGGACACCGCCTGTAAACTTTTGGCTAAAAGGACATCGCCTGCAATTTGATGTAAACATAAAGGACAAAACCTGTAATTTACCTTAGAAAATGGTAAAGGAAATATATGTTTTTTAAAAAAGAAAAAAAATAAAACTGTGTGATTAAAATTAAATATAATAATAAACTATTATAATATATTAAATAATAATTAATAAAAAGCTTATATATATAAAGTTACTATTCATCATTACTCGTCAACAATATATATGTAATTTTTTAAGTTTTTATATATTGCTTTAATATAATAAACCATATGAATTTTCTTTTCATTATTAAGTTATACATTATCAAATTTAATTAATTTCAGTTCAATTATTTTATTTAATTACATTTTATATATCTTTTTATTATGTTGTTTATTTATAGTTCAGTTTATTTCAGCAGCTTGCAAAAGTTAATAAACAAACAGTTTTTTTCTTATAGACTGCAGATGTTTGGTCGAAATCTTCTGCTACAGATGTCTGCAGATGTGGTACGCAGACTGCAGATGTTTTACCTCTGAAAAAACAAACAACACCTTAGACTATAAATAAGGTTTGATTTATGTAATCAATAGAACTTTTGGGCAGTTTGTAGATCTGAAATAATTTTGTATTCACTCTGTGTTAAATACAAATTGCAATTTGGATTGAAATCTTTTGTTTCTACCATTTCTTATTGATCACTTGTACAGTATGAACGTGTATTAGTTTACGCATGTTACATAAGATAGTTTGTTCGAGATAGATCCTATTTAGTGAGAGGTTAGATATTCAACTTGAAAAAAGTCTTCTTTGTCTTCCCATTCGCAAACGTAGCAATGTTAGCAAAATGGTGGTGGCGCTTCAAGGTGGATCGAACCAGTTTGTGGAGAAAAGTGATATGGTGTATTCACAATAATGCTAGAGCTTAGAATTTTATACCGATGCGATTATCCAATCCCGGCCTTTGGAAACAAGTGGCAAAAATTTCGAGTGATTTAGATCACGTAGGGATTGATCTCGCTTGTTTGTTTCGGGGGGGTTCCGGGTGTTACGCAGCAGCTAACATTCTGGAAAGAAGCATGGCTTTTCGAGGAGCCATTGTGTATAAAGTTTCCTAATTTATTTAATATTGAGCGCCACAAAAATGTAGAGATTTCGGAATGGGTTATAATCGAGGGCGGTATCGTAAATCTAAATTTTAACTGGCTGAGACAGCCTAGCAACCAGGACGAAGTGGCTGAATTAAACAGCTTAACAACAGCTGTGAACTCGTTTGCGTTCGGGACGGGTGGCGAGAGATGGATATGGAACTTGGGGTCGTCGGGACAATTTTCAGTTAAAAGCTTGAGGCAACTGATGGAACGAAAGAATTTCTCAGATTTTCGCATTTGTTTTGACTGGAAAAGTTGGGTTCCGCTGAAGGTAAAATTCGTAGCCTGGCGTCTTGTGCAGAATCGGCTGCCAACTGCAACTGAGTTGGCACGTCGTCGCGTTTTTATTCCAGATATTCGATGCAAGATATGTTTGGAAGAGGACGAGTCGGCTGCCCATTTGTTTGTTAGATGCAAGTTTGCGCAGAATGTGTGGGAGGAGGTGGTAGGCTGGTGTAAAATAAAGCTTATCTACATCCTTGAACTTAAGGATCTGTTACAAGTTCCAAAGATGAACCATGGGTCAACAAAGTGGAAAAGAGTGATTTTATCAATCGTCCAAGTGACTGTTTGGATTGTATGGAAAACTCGTAATGAAGCGGTTTTCAAGAACAAGCAAGCGAATTTCAGTAGGGCAATGGAAGAGATCAAGACGTATAGTTATCTTTGGATAAAAAATAGAGCGAAGTTTCGAGCTCTTTCGTGGGAGGATTGGTGTAATTTCAATGTCGCGTCCTTTGGCGTATAGTTTTGTGTATTCGTGTACTGGTGGATGACCATATCGGTTTAACGAGATGTTGACCGATGTGCTCTCTTATTTAACAAAATTTTCGTTTGCCTTTAAAAAAAAAACAAAAAAAAACAATGAAAATACTGTCTCCTTAAATTATGTTATTTCTTTGTTTAGTCACCTCTTAAAATTAGTTGTATTGTTTTCCCAACCGTTACCCGGTTTTCAATGATAAAAAAAAAAGTATTTTCCTTCTTCTACACACAAGAACCACATTTTCAACTTGTTGGAAATCGCAAATATAATCCCTAAAATCATGTTAACTTTCGTGTATTTTATTATTTATTTTGTTTCATTATCTCGTCACTTGAGTGAGTTTGTGTCTTTCTATAATATTTTTATATATCCTTGTTACTTCATAGAAATAACTTCCTTATGAAACTATTACATCAATATACTCATAATAGCAACCTTAATTGAACACTATAGTGTGAACTTGTCATTCTACACTAAACTACTACACATATTAGATATGAAATTTGTTAGTTGTAGTCGATTCAATCATTCAAAATTATGTTTTATTGATGGTTGGCATGTTTTAGTTTTTGAATGTTCCGAGTTGCATTTTTACCGAGTCAGTTCACTGAAATTAACAGTAACTGACTAGCATTACGATAATAATTTACAATTTAGGATTGTAAAAATACGCACACAATTGTAATAACCTAAACATTATTGATTATTTCGATTCAACTCACACTAAAACCCAAACAATCAAAATAACCACTATTTTTCTTTTTGGCTTATTGTGTCATTTGGTACATGCATATGTGATATTATTTAATATTATAACGTACAATATAACACATAATTTTTTTTTATCAAAATGGATGGGTATTTAAAAATGGTTGATTAATGGTAAAAGTCAGAACATATATATGTATAGGTGAATCCAGTTTATTTGCTCTAGACTTTTAAATCTGAAGTAACATATAAAATAGATTTAAAGTTACACGAATTTTCTCTGTATCAACCGTAATGTGATTTTCGGATTAGTATGACTAGCACCATATTCAAGTTTGCACTATAAAACACACTTAATTGTTTCTGAAAGACGACGTACGATTTGAACCCAAAACCTTTCAACCAAAGTGTTCATAAACGCTTAGCCTTTGCCAATTAACCACCAACCTCATTGGTCGTTTCACACTTATTATATGCATAAAAATAATCACAAAACCATATTGTTTTGTGAACTTTTCTAAAGAAATAATACAAAAATATCTTAGTTTTGTTTATAATCCAGAACTAAGAAACTCTTACGATAAAATCTTAGAAAAAAAGGAGTAAATTGCCAAAATGGTTCCTGAGATTTGGTCACTTTTGACACATTAGTCCAAAACTCAAAGCTTTTGAATCTGAGTACATATTGTTTCAATTTTGTTGTCATTTTCATTCAAAAGCAAAAACTGGTCAGTTTTTTCGGTTAATATCCAGCTTATTTGTCTTTTCCCTCCTTTTTAATGAAAGGAAAAATGGTCAGATTTTTTTTTAATCTGTTATAATAAAACGTTAAAATACATTTTGCCCTTCATTAAAAGAGTGAAAAAAGACAAAAAGTTGCATATTAACTAAAAAAACTGAACAGATTTTGATTTTGAATGAAGATGACAATAAAATTGAAACCACAAGGATCAAGATTTAAAAGCTTTGAATTTTGAACTAATATGTAAAAAGTGACCAAATCTCATAAACCATTTTTACACTGTAATCTACATGATTACATTCAGCCGAGAGGGCTGAAAATTAACATTTGACAATTATATGTTGTCTGACCAATGAACCCATAAATTTGACAATGATATGTTGTCTGACCAATGAACCCATAAATTACATAAAAATATTTTATTTCCATCTTTACTAAAGATATCCGATTAATCGGCATTATTTAAAACTTTTAAGTGTTAGACGAAAATGAAAAATCAGATAAGCATTCGACTTCACATGTTAATTACTCTTAACTAGATCCATCATAATTTACAAACCCATAAACCAATTCAAGTTCTTACTACTACAAGATAACATCATCAACTTCTAGTACATTAAACTAACATAAATATAAAACTAAAATAATAATAATAATAATAATTAAAAAAAAAACAAAGAAACAGTTGCATTCTTCTACCAGAAACAAAGAGAGTTGCTATGATGATTCAAACGAACAAACCGTTTCCTCCGAAACCCATAAAACAACCCATGGCGGAGCCTGAACCAGATCATTTTCTGGATCTTCCTGGCGGATCGAAGCTTGACCCATATCAGTTTCTTGACCCGAAACAGAGATCTCTTCACCCTTTGACCAGTGCTTTGTTTCCTGCTAAACTGGTAACTTCTGAGAAATAACTGCCTCTTCTCCACCTCTGTAATGGCAGCGTACGGACCCGAACCCAGACCCATACCCGTAAAGGATTCGCTCCTGAAAATGGGATTCATGTGTGATTCGAGAGAGAGAGAGAGGAAGATGGAAGGAGGGGGTAGTTTTTATAAGGGAGTGGGAAAGGGAAAAGCAGATGGGTGGGGGTGGGTTGGTTGCTTTTGTTTCTCACTGTGATGATTTATATAATTTATTATAATCAATTCTTTTTTACATCTTTTTCGTTTTTTTTTTACATTTTATTGTACGTAGTCAATGTGTGATTGTATATTTTTTATGACTTTTTTATATAGAATATTCATATCTTGCTATATAAGTTTTCATACAGGTTCACATGTTAAACAGCTTTCTAAACGTAGGAAATTTTATATATAGTTTAAAACTTTAATATATGAATATATAACTAAAGTCAAATCTAAAATGTAGACCTATTTTGTGTAGTTTTACAAAATTAATAAAATAAAAAGCTCTTAAATCTATCTCTACCTATTCTTATGCTATTTTTATATGATAAATGAAAATATTTGAGGAAACGTGACACTTTTAGTGCCTCACTAGTCTTATTTTCTTGTCTATCTCTTCTTCTAATCTATTAAATAATAATAAATCCTATTTTTCTCTGCTTTTAGAACTATTTAATATCGTATAAATGATGGGTTTCTAACTAAACAAAATATAAGAAAATTCGCAATTAAAATACCATATTCACCTTTTAAGGGGCTCATCCGACCTCATATATATTTCTAATCAATTAAATAATACATTTTATGCACTAAAAATACGGGATAGTAGATTAACAGTGAACCGCTAAATATGAAGGTATACTTCAGTTTTCCACGTAATTTAGGGTATATGGGGATGTGACTCCAATATATGTGGGAAAATAAACAAAATCTCATATTTTCACTGTAATTTGGATATCTGGAAGGAATGGTGACTCCGTTATGAATACTCTAAAGTCCGAAGAAGCAATTAAATTAGTGAAGACTCAATGACCAGTTGGTCCGAGCTGATTGTAAAACAAAGTCTCAGAAGTCTTTGCTGCAACCTGTGAGATCGCAACAAGGAAAGAAACACACCGTTAGTCTCGTCACAGGGAGGGGGCATCTCTGTGACCACGCTCGGGCGTGAGAATAACTATTGGAGTATGAGAAGTAGGTCAGTAAGAGAGAAGGGGAGTTAGAGAGAGAAAGTGGTGATTACCCTTTCTTGGAGGTCTAAGTGTGGTATTTATACCTTTTGGGTATGCTGATGTGGCAAAGTTAGTTATGACCGAAACTGTCATTGTCAATGTGACATTTGTGCTTGTAATTTTTGTAAACAGTTCAGTTATCAATAAAACAATGTTATTTGACCCCAATGTTTGTTTGTTTATGTTTGACATTTTGCATGTTTTGACTTTTGTTCAATTTCAAACTCTATATCGCTTTCTAGAGAGTTATACGCAAACCGATGCGTAAACGTAATCAGTTTAACGCGACAAACACTCTGGAACATCAATTTATGCTTAACATACCTTAAATAACCTTTACATAACTTAGAAATAAGTTTTGAAGGCTTTGTATTGGCAAAATCAAGTTTATTCGCTTACAGGGACTAATTTCGACAAACTGCGAAAGTATGCCGATTCGTATTGTAACGGACATTCTGGAACTTGATCATAAGTTAAACATACCCTAATATCCTTTACATAGCTTAGAAATAGACTTTGAGGGGTTCGGTGTGCTAAAAATAAACTTTTTGGTCATTCAGGGACTAAAAGCGTCAAAAAGTGCATAAGTTTGCATTTTCGCGCATATCTTACGTTCTGAATATATCCGGACATCCAAAAATTTATGTAATCATTAAAATATATTACTTTAGTGATTGGCATGATAAAATTTCATTCGTCGCGTAATTTGGATCGTTTTTCGCGTTCGTTCGTGTTTCGTCGTAATTAACCGAATAACGTGATCATACGACCAAACGAACTGACATCCGTCATATTTTTGAGCATGTTTCATGTCCCCTATACTTAGGAATCATTGTAGATCCTTGAAAATGGCTTAACGGGCCTTAAACGCATCGAAAATGGCCTTAAAAGCATGCAGGGACTGAAACTGCAATTTATGAAACTTGTTTGCTGAACAGACATCTCAGGCGGGCCGCGTAAGCCCTCCCTGACTCTTACGCAGGGCGTGTAAGCAGCCCAATTCAGCAGAAAATGTGTTACAGCTTGATCCAGCTGTTTCCATGACTTGCAAACGGTTTTTAAGCATTCTAGGGTCTATTTTGGGGCACCAATGGTATTCTAAAACCATGGGCACACTTGTAAGGCTCAGATCGAAGCTCGATTTACGATGAACAATCCTAACGGTGGCCCGAAAACTATATATACCCCTTGGTTTTCATTTGCAACTAACATTGATCTGCTCATATTCTCTAAGTTGAAGTGTGTACACTTCAAACCTGAGAATTTTCATATCAAATCTCCAATTCTTGGACCTCTTGTAAGTATTCTTTCGTTCTTTTACGCGTTTTAAGCACGAAATTCAAACAGTGTTTGACTTTCTACATTGACCAGTTTATGGTCAACACGAAATTCGTTGAACTTCGCAACGTGAGCGTAATCACGATGGTCATAGTTCTTGGTGACTATACCTACTGATTACCACGTTATCTAGGTATAGTGACGAGTCATAGTTTCGGTCAAAATGCGCGTTTATGCGTATTTTGCAACCAAACTATCTTTAGGTATCAAAACCCTTTGTTTTGATATCAAACTTGTTTTCTAAATTCGTTAAACATGTTTTAACATGTTTAGCTCGTCACTTTAGGTTTAGTGCTTATATAGGGTTGTAAGGTAAGCGGTCTAAACAATCGCTTAGACTTTCGAACCCGACCCGTTTGGTCGATCATTAGGATCCGACCAAACACATTAGGTGACCATAGTTGTATAGGGAATAACCTTCCGAGGTTATACCTTATGGTCACTACGTTTAGTTAGTTGTATGATAGGTAGTGTATATGCCTTATGAAAATGACCAAAATGCCCTTTTTGCATATAAATTCATTTTAAGCATATGTAACCTAAATTTTGACATCTAAACTGATTAGGCAACATTATTAGACATGTTAAGTCATATATTACTTGTCATAGGACTAGTTAGGCGGTCCGAACGCGTTAAAGTAGCATAAGCTACCTAAACGGGTCGTAATGGGTCGTAAGCACTTAGGTTAGGTTTCGTTTTAGAATGTAGGCTTTGTTAAACCATATTACATGAGTTCCTATACTCATTTGGTTTACGAAACCACATTTTATCCGATCCTCCGATTTAGGTCCGGTTTATTAACGTAGTTACCTATATTAGGTGCCGATTGATTCCGTGATCTTTCTAGCATTGCTTGGTTGTTATCCAAAGACTATTGAGCAATCTAAAGTGAGTACATAGTCCCCTCTTTTACTGTTTTCAAACATTTTGGAGTGAACCACATGTGTCTACTTGTTACTTTCGTGCTTTTCATGCTTTCATAACATATACTTACTATGTTCATTAGTACATGTATAGTACATGATTTTATTCATGTTTTTGCTATGTATGTTCATTTATTGCATACTTAGTACATTGTTTTACATCACATGCTATGTATGTTCATTTATTGCATACTTAGTACATTGTTTTACATCACATGTTATGTATGTTCATTTATTGCATACTTAGTACATTGTTTTACATCACATGCTATGTATGTTCATTTATTGCATACTTAGTACAATGTTTTACATCACATGCTATGTATGTTCATTTATTGAATACTTAGTACATTGTTTTCACATAACATGCTTACATTTTGGTATGACATTTGGCTTGTTTAAATGGGACAAAAATACATTCATTAACATTGATCACGCCGCTTGATAGTAAGTAATGGTACCATAGGAATTGACAACTCCCGTTCCTGAAATCCTAGGTTTGTTTGGGTGGAAGGAATGACTGAATCCAATATACATAACTTAGATAAACCTTTAATTTGTTTAAGGGTTTGTCGCCACAGTCGCAAGGCTTGAATGTATGCATTTTAACAATACCACATAGATGTTTGTATCAGTATAGCATGCAGTTATTTTACAAAACATAACTTTGATTTAAACTATGCTTTATTTCAATACTTTGTTTTGTGCATTTTACATATGGTTTAGTTGATATATTTCATTTGCCATACATGACATTCGATTACACATTACATGATTTATATTGGACAATAGACAATGTTTACACATAAACATCTTGACATTTGGTTACATATTACATGATTTATATTTGACAATAGACATTGGTTACACATAAAAATTTTGACATTTGACAAGACATTTTGGGTGGTTTGTTTGGGTAAGTGATTTAAATAACGAGGCGTGTGTAATATGATAAAAGCATGGTGGATACGCCGCTGGTACTTCCTATATATAAGTGCTTTTATGATATTACATGTCGTGGCGTTATTTAAACCATTTCAGTGTGGACATATTACATTTTACACAAATAACATATTTTCACAAGACATTGTTTTACAAACAGTTTATTTTATACAACTCATTTTACTTGGTTACTTAATTAACCCTACATCTTTCTTTTATATATCATCTGATTTTCTTATCACTTTTTATATGGTTTATAAAAGACAACACTTTACAAGATTCATGACTATTTTTTATTAAACATTCTTTTAAACTTAAGTCATGAATCCTATTTTAACAAAACCTATGTATCCCACAGGCATTTTTATGCTGACGTACCTATTTTCACATGTGTTTTCAGGAGTTGTTGCATAGGGATGATCAAGTTACACTTAGGCGGACCTGTGCCTTAGTGACATAAAATGAAGCTAGACTAGTTTAATTATGTTATGTACTCTCGTTTCCTTGTTTGTTTTAAGACAATGTAACCAATGTTTATAAATAAAACAAAACTTTAAATACCATCGTTGTGAAACAATAATTCTGTTGCTACACTCCCCGACGTTTCCGCCGCAGTTTGTTGTTTTACGCGGTCGGGGTGTGACAGAAGAGTTGGTATCAGAGTCAATGGTTACAGGGAATTAGGTTATTAGTAATGATTTGACCTAGACTATAACTTTTCTAGGACCCTAACACAAGTTATCTTGTGTTTCGATCTTAAAACATGCACTTCACCTATCCTTAGGTGATTACCAAAACAAGAACACAATTTTCCAAATCGATTTTTGAAAATCAATCATCTGTTTTTAAATGATTTGTTATAAGGTTTTGAACCCTTCAATTTTTCAAAATGATTTTGAAAACAATCACCCACCCTTCTGGATGATTCTTTTGGCCTTGTGCCTTCCGAATTTTCAAAATCTCGTCAAAGTTTTGGGCCTAAATAATGTGAACACGTGCAATCTAGAAGAGTGGATGCATGTATCTCGAGTTTTCTGTCTAGGCTAGAGTGTTCGTACAAATCCACATAATCATACCAGTCACTCTTACCTGGGAACTCTTGGGGTGAGTGTCCACTTATAGGCTAAAGCATGTCTTCGCGATGCATTATTTTTGACCCATTTACTTTGATTAGTCACTGTGTTTCGTTTGTTTGCTTTGTGGTACGGACAAATGACCACCATCTTTTCTTTTGTCGATTTTTGTATCATCTCGCTTTTTCATCTAATCATCTCACTCGTTTTCTCTCATGTTTCCTCTTTTAGAATGCCTCCTCGACGCGAAAATCCGATACCTAATGCTGAAATGGCAGCTATCATTGCGCAACAAATGGTTGCTATACTCCCAAACATTGTTGCTCAAGTTAACCAAGCCAACAATAACCAAAATGCTCCATGCAACTTCATGAGTTTCAATTCGGCTAAACCACTCAAGTTTAGTGGTTCTGAGGGAGCAACTGGGCTCCTACGGTGGTTTGAGAGCATCGAGAGTACGTTTTGTCATGTTCAGTGTCCTGATAATCGCAAAGTCGAGTTTGCATCAAGTGTGTTTCAAAAGAGGGCTCTTACTTGGTGGAACGGGGTTATGAGAGACCGTGGTGCTGAGGTTGCTTTAGCACAGACCTGGGCAGAGCTTAGGGCTCTTATGATGAGGGAATTCTGTCCTCGTCATGAACTAAGGGCTTTAGAAAGGGAGTTTAATGATTTGAAGCATGATAGTGGTGAGCACCGCGCTTACACTGATAGGTACGAAGAGCTGAGTTTGCTATGCCCTACAATGGTTACCCCAATCGAGAAAGCTATCGAGAGATATGTTGATGGCTTACCTGACTCTGTACAAGACATCGTCACTGGTAGTAACCCTACCACAGTTCGTCAGGCAATCGAGTTAGCTGTGACTTTGACTGAGTCGCAGGTCCGAAAGGGAATCTTCATAGGAAGGGTGACAAGGATAAGAAACAATTGACTGGTAAGGGTGAAAGCAAGAAGGGTAAGAGCAAGAAGGGCAAGGAATCCGGTTCCTCGAAAGGCTCTAGGAAGCGTAAGGCTTCCCAGAACTTCACTGTCACTGCCCAAGTCAATCAGGCTGCTCCCAATCAGCCTGCACAACCACCAGCAAAGAAACGGTATGCGGGGAATGCACCGTTGTGCGACAGATGCAATAGCCACCATCAACCACAAGTTCAATGTTGTTTCTATACTAACTGTGGAAAGTCGGGTCATTTAGCCGATGTTTGTCGCTTTGCTCCCAATCAAGCTGCACATAACCCAGCCCAGCAGGTTGCTCAACCGCCTGCTCAACAACAAGCACAAGCTGCACGACCTCACTACCCTCCAGGTTCGTGCTACAACTGTGGGGATCTGACCCACTACCATAATCAGTGTCCAAGGTTGGTGAATGCAAACCAAGATCAGGCTCGTGGACGAGTCTACAACATGAATGCTAATGAGGCGCGAGCAGACAATGAAGTGGTCAATGGTACATTCCTTGTTAACAATCAGCGTGCATCTGTTCTTTTTTATTCAGGTGCCAATAAGAGTTTTGTGTCATTATCTTTTGAGCCTTTGCTTTGCATGACTAGTACGAAACTAGGAAAGCCTTTGACAGTAGAAGTTGCTAGCGGTGAACCCGTTGTTCTTGACTCTGTTCTTTGTAACTGCCAGTTGAACCTTAACAACCATCTTTTTCCTATTGACCTCACACCGACGCAACTTGGAAGCTTCGACATTATAGTGGGCATGGATTGGTTTGCCAAGTATCACGCAGAGGTAGTTTGTTTTGAGAAAATTGTTCGTGTGCTGCTTTCGTCAGGTAAGATCCTAGAGGTTCATGGTGAGAAACCTGCTAGTAGCCTCAAACTCATGTCTTGTACTCAAGCTCGGAAGTATTTTCGAAAGAACTATGTGGCCTTTTTGGCACATGTTGTGGCGGATAAAGGCAAAGGTAAGTCAATTCAAGATATCCCTATTGTTCGGGATTATCCAGAAGTGTTTCCTGAAAAGTTACCTGGTTTACCCCCAGCACGCCAAGTCGAGTTTCGTATTGATCTTGTACCTGGTGCTAATCCCATTGCCAGATCTCCATATCGTCATACACCATCTGAGATGCAAGAATTGTCTAAGCAGCTTCAAGAGCTTTCTGATAAAGGTTTTATTCGTCCTAGCTTTTCACCTTGGGGTGCTCCCGTTCTTTTGTCAAGAAGAAGGATGGATCTTTCAGGATGTGCATCGATTACCATGAGCTTAACAAGCTTACAATCAATAATCGATATCCCCTACCTCACATTGATGATCTCTTTGATCAGTTACAGGGTGCTTCTTATTTTTCAAAGATTGATCTACGTCCTGGGTATCATCAACTTCGTGTGCATGAAGAAGATATTCCTAAGACAGTGTTCCACACTCGATATGGGCATTATGAGTTCACTGTTATGCCATTCGGTTTGTCTAATGCTCTTGCTGTTTTCATGGTCTTGATGAATAGGGTTTGTAAGCCTTATTTGGACAAGTTCATCATCGTTTTCATTGATCACATCTTGATTTATTCTAAGACGCAAGCTGATCATGAGCAGCATCTTCGTCTTACTCTGGAACTCCTGAAGAAAGAACAACTTTTCGCCAAATTCTCCAAGTGCGAATTTTCGCTTAAGGAAGTTCAATTTTTGGGACATATCGTCAACGAATAAGGTATTCATGTAGATCCCTCCAAGATCAGTGCGATTAAGGATTGGGATACGCCTACTACTCCTACTGAAGTTCGTTCATTTCTTGGTCTCGCGGGTTATTACCGCCGCTTCATCGAAAACTTCTCCAAGATTGCAGTTCCTCTAACTGCTCTAACTCAGAAGAATAAACCCTTTGAATGGGGTTCTAAACAGGAAGAAGCGTTTCAGACCTTGAAGTAGAAGCTTTGTGATGCGCCTATTCTATCCTTACCTGAGGGTAATGATGATTTTGTCGTGTATTGTGATGCATCCAATTTGGGTCTTGGCTGTGTTCTCATGCAAAGGAACAAAGTCATAGCATATGCATCGAGGCAGTTGAAGATACACGAAAAGAACTACACCACTCATGATCTTGAGTTAGGTGCAGTTGTATTCGCACTCAAGATCTGGAGACACTATTTGTATGGTACAAAATGTGTGGTTTTCACTAACTACAAGAGTCTTCAGCACATCTTCAATCAGAAAGAACTCAACATGAGGCAACGACATTGGGTTGAACTTCTAAACGACTATGACTGCGAAATTCGCTACCATCCTGGTAAGGCGAACGTCGTGGCTGACGCATTGAGTCGTAAGGAACGTGTTAAGCTTCATTGTGTCAAAGTTCGATCTGATATTCAAACCCGCATTTCTCAAGCTCAACATACTTGTGTTTCACAAGATTTAATGGGTAAGGAATTACCATTTCATATCAAGCCTGATCTCGAGCTTAAAGACAATGGATTGTATTATTTGATGGACCGTTTGTGGGTCCCAAGTCAAGACGATCTTTGCACCTTGCTTATGGATGAAGCTCATAAGTCTCGTTATTCTATTCATCCTGGTGCAGACAAAATGTATAAGGATCTTCGTATCCAAATGCCTTACTTGTCTTAAGGTTAAGGCTGAACATCAACATCCTTCTGGTTTATTGGAGCAACCAGAGATTCCAGTTTGGAAATGGGAAAACATTGCTATGGATCTTATTACCAAACTTCCGCGCACTAAGAGAGGTCATGACGCCATCTGGATAGTTGTTGATCGTCTTACAAAGTCAGCACATTTCTTGCCGATCCATGAGGATCTATCTGCTGACAAGCTGGCTAAAATTTATGTGGATGAAATTGTATCTAGACATGGCGTTCCTTTGAACATTATTTCTGACAGAGATGCTCGATTCTCGTCTCGTTTTTAGAGAACCATGCAATCTGCTATGGGGACCCAACTTAATTTGAGCACAACTTATCATCCGCAATCAGATGGTCAATTTGAAAGAACAATCCAGACTTTGGAGGATATGCTTAGAGCTTGTGTGATCGATTTTGGTGGTAGTTGGGATTCGTATCTACCATTGATTGAATTCTCCTACAACAACAGTTATCACTCCAGCATCAACATGGCTCCTTTCGAGGCTCTCTATGATCGAAAATGTCGTTCACCAGTCTGCTGGAATGAGATCGTTGAGGCTCAGCTTACTAGACCTGACCTCATTCTGGAGACAACAGATAAGGTTAAGAAAGTTCGCGATAACCTTCAGACAGCTCGAAGCCGTCAAAAGAGTTACGCGGATCGACGACGCAAGCCCTTGGAATTTCAAGTCGGTGATCGTGTATTACTTAAGGTCTCACCTTGGAAAGGTGTGATCAGATTTGGAAAGACAGGAAAACTTGCACCTAGATATGTTAGACCATTCAAGATCGTCGAAAGAATCGGAAAGGTAGCCTATAGACTTGAGTTACCTCCTGAACTTGGAAATGTTCTTCCAACCTTTCACGTGTCCAATCTCAAGAAGTGTCTAGCTGATGAAAACCTCCACATACCGCTTGATGAAATTCGTGTGGATAACACGATGCATTTTGTTGAGAAACCAGTGGAAATCATGGAACGTGCAGTCAAATGGCTCAAACGCAAGCGCATTCCACTTGTCAAAGTTCGCTGGGAATCTAAATGTGGACCAGAATTTACTTGGGAATGTGAAGATCAAATGAAGGCAAAATATCCACATCTTTTCTCACAAGTTTCCTCTAAATAAATTTCGGGACGAAATTTCCACAAGTAGGGGAGACTGTGACATCTGTGCTTGTAATTTTTGTAAACAGTTCAGTTATCAATAAAACAATGTTATTTGACCCCAATGTTTGTTTATTTTTGTTTGACATTTTGCATGTTTTGACTTTTGTTCAATTTCAAATTCTATATCGCTTTCTGGAGAGTTATACGCAAACCGATGCGTAAATGTAATCAGTTTAACGTGAAAAACACTCCGAAACATCAATTTATGCTTAACATACCTTGAATAACCTTTACATAACTTATAAATAAGTTTTGAAGGCTTTGGTATGGCAAAATCAAGTTTATTCGCTTACAGGGACTAATTTCGACAAACTACAAAAGTATGCCGATTCGTACTGTAACGTACATTCTGGAACTTGATCATAAGTTAAACATACCCTAAATATCCTTTACATAGCTTAGAAATAGGCTTTCAGGGGTTCGGTGTGCTAAAATAAACTTTTTGGTCATTCAGGGACTAAAAGCATCAAAAAGTGCATAAGTTTGCATTTTCGCGCATATCTTACAATCTGAATATATCCGGACATCCAAAAATTTGTGTAATCATTAAAATGTTTTACTTTAGTGATTGGCATGATAAAATTTCATTCGTCGCGTAATTTGGATCGTTTTTCGCGTCCGTTCATGTTTCGTCGTAATTAACAGAATAACGTGATCATACGACCAAACGAACCGAAATCCGTCATATTTTTTAGCATGTTTCATGTCCCCTATACTTAGGCATCATTGTAGAGCCTTGAAAATGGCTTAACGGGCCTTAAACACATCGAAAATGGCCTTAAAAGCATGCAGGGATTGAAACTGCAATCTATGAACCTTGTTTGCTGAACAGACATCTTAGGAGGGCCGCGCAAGCCCTCCCTGACTCTTACGCGGGGCGTGTAAGCAGCCCAGTTCAGCATAAAATGTGTTACAGCTTGATCCAGCTGTTTCCATGTCACACCCTGGCTTTGCGGAAGCGTGGGTTTATTTGGTGTGACTTCTTAATACCATAGCAACAATCATAACAATGCTATATGATAAAAACATGTGATATTCATCCATTAATAAAGTTAGAAAATCCCATTTTCAACAATCACAAAATAAGTTACAAACCTTAACTTGATTTAATTGAGTTTATAAAGACTTAGCAAAAGACTTTAAACAGTACTAGGTTTAGGGGTATGTAACCCGTCCAGGAAGAGGTTACACCTTCTAAACCCTGGATGACTTCTTTAGTCAAACGCAGCTTGAAAATACGTGCATACCGTGCCAGATCCATTAGTTTCCTGAAATACATGTAGTTTGAAAAATCAACATAAAGTTGAGCGAGTTCATGTGTAAGTGAGTATGTATAAACCTTTGTAATGTGTCTGTATGAATGTATGTTCTTGGTATGTAGCGATAAGGAAAAAGAGATCAATTAATGTGTAGCTAATACATTAATAAGTGACATAGTCACCACATGCAGCCACACGCTGGCCCATGTGTGGGGCTCACAACACCCGATAGATCTATCACTCATGCCTCTCAGTCCTTATACAAGGATTAATGGTCTTACGATAATAGCCTATCCATTCACATGATCTAGCAGTAAATTCCTTAGCTAATCATACCGTGTATAAAACGTTTGTAGTAAATGTAACATGTATTTCACCCCCGAAGTATAAAAACTGAAAACAGTTAAGAGAAAGGGGGGGGGGGGACATGAACTCACTGTATTGCGTCTTAGGTACTTGTAACTCGTAACCCAAATCTCCTCAGCAAACACGACTACCTACAATGGTCTAACGTCTATTAGACGGACGGGTCGTGCCTTGTCTTAGTATTTATGTTTTTGAGTTACGTTTCTGGTATTATTCCAAGTTATAAATATTATGTTTGGTTTTGGAATAATTGTTTATACGATATTTATGTATTAACACTTCTCAGGTATTCGTATCCGTCTCTCCTTCCCAAGGATGAGAGTATCTCGTACTTGTGTATTCGTATTTCTTGTATTGGTATATCTTGCCATGTATCGGCGTTGTATTCCGGTGTGTTATAAAAATACGTCAATATATTCCCCAATATATATTTTTTCAAGTAATATTATTTTTACCCCAAAAATAATATATCTCAAGTTAGTAAACTAATCATGTAAGCACACAAGCGTCTTATTACGAAATATATATTCTCAATATATATATTTAACAAGTTTTATTTTCGAAAATCCACCTCCGACACTTGGTTATTTCGTAATAAAAATCATGGCGAAATTTATATTTTGAAAACAAGTTAAAAATATATTTATAACACTTGTCACCAAAAACATTTCTAAGTGTTATATTTTCTGGAAAAATTTCGGCAGAGTTTCCTCTGTAAACGGAGGCGTCCACGCTTACTAGCGTATCATTTTCTTTTGTAAAATCATTCAGTCAGTTCTCATTCAGACATGCAAAACACTACTTATATCGTTTCAGTTTTATTATACAAAACTGGGCCGTTTTCGAGTATTTTAATAAAATAATTATCTTATTCTAAAAATTCCCAAATTTTTATAGAATGTCTTATACGAACCAAAAATTATTGTGTAAAAATATCGGGGTCCAAATCATCACCAATATTTTATAGAAAATCATTTTCCGGACCGAAATCAGATTTATCTTTTTCTGACCACAGTCCATGGAATAATTTATTTAAAATTCATCGTAAGTCCGATTTACGAAATTCCAGTGGGATAATTACAAATACATCGGTGGTCATCTACAGTAAAAATTTCATGATTTAACTCTACACGGAATTCGAGTTATGATGGAAAACATAACTCCCATTTACTGCTGTAAAAATGCAGCTCTAGCTGCTGTTACAAAACGACACCTTAAAAATAGTAAACGAAGTCCAAAAATTATGATTCCAGTGCCATTAGAACCGTATTTCATAGTAAATAAACCTAGACTTCAGAAAATACATTTTTTGTTTAGTTAAGGACCTGTTACAGCCTGTTAAAGTTGGCTGGAAATACAACTCAGCATGCTGTTTTTAGCTCATATGTTACTAAAACGCACACATATGATCGTCACACCTTCTAATACGATTAACATCAGATCATGAGTCTGTTACAGCAGATTATGGTTTGTTTATTTCAGATTCATCATGATTTATACCACTAGTTTCTTTTTAACCAACTAGTTCATCATACTTTCAAGTCTTTTGGTTTTGATCTTTAGTGTTCTCGATTTTTATCCGTTAAACCTCTTATTACCCACTTTAAATAAGAACAAGAGAGTGTTTAGAAGCACTTACAGCTAGCTCTAGGCTAGGGAAGAATCAAAGCGAAAACAAGGTGGTTAATAGCGATGTGGAGAGGTCCTTGTGATTCCGTAAGCACCGGGTCTCCTTATGTGAACTCTAGCACCTTGGATTGTATGTAAAATGGCAAGATCAAAATTTGAAAATGAGTGTGGGTGTGTGGGAGTTCTCAGCCGAGAATGATGAGAGGAGAGGGAGAGATGCAACTTTTGAAGTGGGGTTTATGAAGTGAATGATGGACCTTGTGGGTTTACTTATAGACCAACCATCCTAATTAACCATTAGGTATTATGTTTAATAGATATTAGACAAACAAATAAAATAATCATATTTTGTAAGGGTGGTGTCCCCTATGGGGGAACCGTTCGTTTGCAAAAAAAAAGGGGGGGGGGGGTTTAGTTTGATTTCAACTAGATGGTTAATGTCTAGTTATGTTAAGTTAGGAATTAAGATAGGTTATTTGTGTGTTATGAAATATAACGGGTGTTAGGGTTTTCGGGGACCCTAACTTGCTCAGAAAAGAAAAATAGTGTCATTGTCAATATTTTTAGGTTCCGGGTAAAGTCCGGTTGTTCGGTTGGATATTAATCCGTTAAAGTGCTAAATAAGCATTTAAAGTGTCGTTAATATTATTTTTAGTGACACAATGAATTCCCGACACTTTGGAAAGTGTCTAGTATTATTTTCTCATGTTTTTGCACTTTACTAGTTAGCTTAAATGCTGAGTTTTGTATTAAAGTGCATGATTTTGTACTTAAAGTACGTTTTAGGCACATCCGGTCACTATAACTATCATCTAGTGACGCCTTTTTACAATCCTCACTTCCCTACACTCCCTACTGGTGTAGTAATCTATTCCCGGCTCATACTGGCCTCAGAGACAGTGTCTGTCTGATACTAGCTATGTCAGCATGTTTACTGGGTTATCCGTATAGTGTGCTCACTGTGCTTTTGTGCATCAAGGTTGTCACTGATGTTTGTGTGTAAATAATAGAGTGACAGTATAAAATGTGATGCATGAGTATGTATGTATCAGAATTCAAGAAGCAGTTTAACCACAGTTGTAAGCAAGCACAGTAATTAAGCATTAAATAAATATTAATTATTTCGTACGGATACCTGGTTTGGTGCGGGTTGTCACATTCTCCCCCCGTTAAAGAAATTTCGTCCTCGAAATTTGTACTACCCTACTCCTTATGGTTAAGTCACACACGTATGTATATGAATAATATCGAAGTAGGTAATCATCAAATTGAAACAAACATTGCTCACATTTGGTGAGTCCAAGAATATATATCAACCCGAATCCTGGGGTTAAAAGGTATGTGCTTTTAGCATTAGTTGTCAAGGTACAAGATGTACTCGACGTATAATCTAGTGTAAACCAGCTAGTAGGGGTTCCACAAAAGTGGAGTTTTGACTAATAAGATTTTTATTCGCTCGGTTGCAATATGCAACCGAGTTTTCACAAACCATAGCACCCGCTATATGAACTCAAAAGCAGCAACTCAGCGTAATAGTAAAATGATCTGTCAACTCCTGAATAAATGTCTGGTAAGGTTTAGTGTGTTGACATTTTTGAATGGTGAAGATACACTGAATGGAAATACAAGCTAATCTGGTGTATCATTGTCTTGATTTGTAGTTGCATCAGAAATGTCTAAATGATAAATCAAACAGAAGTATGTGTGGTCTCGTGTGAAACGGTTAACCATGATTAGCACAAGCTACAAGGTTATGATGACACCACAAGGTGTCGTAATGGCATTATCCAATAATTGTGGTGACTGAACAAGTTCACCGCATTTGAAATCAAATGAAAGTGTACTGAGACAATCTGAAGATTTGATTTATACCATGTTATAGAGTTTCCAATTAAATACGGAACATCAGAGAACCACTGTTTCCAATCGAAGATGAAAAGTAATAAGTATCGCAAGGCATTTGATTGACAACGAAAGAATCGTTAGGAGGTACATGGTGCTTATGAGATGAATATATGTACCATTGCCTTAACACACAATTGTGTTGAGACCGCTTTGATCGTGAAGATCCAAAATGGATTGTTAGCAACTAAATAGGGAATTTAAATCCGTGTACGAAGTGAGTAACCAAATTAGCGCAAGCTTCAATTTTGTGAAAATATCACCGCAAGGTATTGAAATAAATCAAATGTTTTAGTGGAGTCGTAGACCAACCAAATCTACTACGACTCGAAATGAAAGAATCTCTGCAAAAATAGTTGAATATGATGCTCCCAATACATCATATAGCATTTTAAGTTAAACCTGTGAACTTGATAAGTTCAAGCAATTGAACTTGGTTTCAACGTAACCTGACAATGTATGTATCAACAAGGAATTCTCGGCATGGTAGCAAAATAAACCATGAATGTAACTTGAAAGAAAGCGGTTTCAAGAAAGTGTGTTGGCTTGGTAACAAAAGAGCCAACAATAACAATAATGTAGGTTACTCGAATCAGTAATTAGGTTTAGCAAAATAATATGTAAATTCCAATGAAGTGCTTGTTCAAAACGAAATCACATGTGTAGCAAATGATGCATGTATGTCAGGTAAGTTTCCAAGAAAAGGAACAATGAGTATTTGCTAAAGTGAAGAAATGACCAGATATCGAAGCAAATGTGTGTTCGCCCTCAGCGAGAAAATTATTGTGATGCAACTACCATTAAGGGGAGTAGAGATGCAAACGTATACTCGCTAGAAGTAAAAGAAATTCAAGTACTTCCGGTTTGGTCAACAGAACTGGCATATGCGCCAGGTTAATGATGGTTGATTGAGTTGACAGATATGGTTCCTAAATAAAAACCTTTACGAGTTTGGACCTGGGTTCCCAAGGTCCTAAATATATGTTTTCTAAATCCTCCAGATTTCGTATCCCGTGTAGACTGGTTTGTGCATTGTGTAGGAAGCACTATTTTTTGTGTACGTCTAAGAACAAGTCGTTGTCCTACAATTTTTCCTCGGTATACCTTCTTACTGAATTTACCGCCAATGACACTCGATCGTCGATTCATCGTGTAATGGTAGTCGGACCCTTACAGTTAGTCAAATAAGTAATTCGTCAATCCTTAACAAGAGCCACCGACCCTGGTTGGCTGGCTCATCCGACTTCCGATCATTTGAAAGTCATCGTCCTTTTTATTGACGAGCGGAACTGAGGTTACCCAAAAGGGAATTTTGGTCTGTTATCTTCCTTCTCTATTTACTACTGAAACTACATTGTTAATCCTTGCATCTCCGAAAATGTAAGTCGCTACGGTGCATCGACTACAGGTGTGGTGCCTGGAATTAAATCGATGCGAGATTCGACTAATCGTTGAGGAGACGATTCCGGCAAGTCTTCGAGGAAGACTTCAGGACATCCTCTGATCACGGGGGTATCTTCAGGCTTTAGTTCTTCAGCTCCCTTGTTCCCGACATGAGCCAAGAAAACAACATATTCTTTACGCAACATCCTTTGTGCCCTCAAGCGATTTGTAATTTGCAGAGGCGTATCCCGCTTCATGAGTCAAGATCACTTCTTCGTTAGCCATCATGGTGTGAATATCAATCTCCTATTGATCATTTGTCAACCAATCCCTCCAACTACCTTGTTGAAGTCTCCCAATTCACTGGCAGTAGATCAAGTGTAATCTTACGCTTCCCGGGTTCTATCTTGCCGATTCCAGTTACTGTGTTGGCTTCCACTAGCTTCCCCTAAGCTAGTTCTAATGGGTACTGGAATATCTTCTTACTCGCTGCTTAAACCAATTATACTCTCGAACTCTAGAGGTGCGAATCGTAAAATTTGCAACAGTATTTGGCAATACAGATGCATAACATTGAGTAGTATGGGACGTACTGATATCCATGCTTGGATTCCTGGCGTGCTTCCTTGGCTCCGGTGTTAGACATCTTTCCCATCATTTTGCTTAATCCCCCTTGGGCAATCTTTCCTATAGTGCCTCATATCCCCGCAGGTATAACATCCCTTATCTTTTCCCTTTCCTTTCTTTCCACGCTTCGTCTCACGCCAACACGTTTCCCTGTTGTGTCCCACTTTGCCACAGTTGTCACACTTCCCATTTTTACATCGCCCGGTATGATGACGTCGGCATCTGTCGCATTTAGGTAGCTTACCCATGTACTCTTTTCTCTTTTTGGCCTTGTTGTTGCTACTCGAATGGGTACCCTGTTTGAAATTTGCCAACTTTCTCTGGTTGTCCCCAGATGACTCTACATGAGTCTCCTTCTCCTCAGAGGTTGAAAATTTGTTCATCCTGATTGCCTCTTAAGTCAAGGCTACACTTAGATTGATGGCCTCAGTGATCGTTGCAGGCTTTGATGTCGTCACCATGCTCATGATTTGGGGTGCCAATCCCCAAATGAAACGCTCAATCCTCTTAAACTCCGGATCTACCATGTAAGGAACGATACGCGACAGAACTTGGAACTTCTCCACATACTCAGTTATTTTTGGACCTTCCATCTTCAAGTTCCAGAACTCAGTTTCCACCTTCTGGCTTTCTGTTCTTGAACAGTACTTTTTTATGCATTAGCTCTTTCAGCTCGTCCCATGATAAAGCATACGCAGCAACCTCGCCCATCGTCTGAACCTGGAGTTTCCACCATGACAGAGCCCTATCTCGGAACAGCCCGGAAATGTACGTGACCTGATCCTCTGGGGCGCATTTGCTCGCACGCAAAATAGTGTACGTCTTCTCAACCCAGCGCACGAAGGCTACGGCACCCCCAGTGCCGTCGAAATGTAGGGGCTGGCAGCCTAAGAACTGCTTGTAGGTGCAGCCGTTGGGTGGGTTATTTCCTGAGGTACCTCTGTTGCGCTCGGAGCGATGGGCCTCGTACTGTGCGATGACCTGTAAGATGCTTTCTTGATATTCCGCCTCTGTCGTTGGCAGAGGGTGGTTGGTATCGGTGTTCCCTTGAGTCGACATCTTCCTAGAAGAAGGTCGGCTAGGTCAGGTCTTGTTAAGTACACGGGCACACAAGTCTCTGTTTAACGAATAAGACCTCAGAGGTATATTGCATATATGTATATACACAGTCGTTATAACATTCAATCACGTATCATCACAATTATTGCACAACTTGTAAATAGGAACGTAGCAAGTAAGCATGAAGCATTATAGTTATAGCACAAATATGCTGATCAACAGCGTGCTTAGTGGGAACATAGCGACTGAGTTTTTCATTAGTTATTAGTCATAAGTATTGTCGCATGTTTAAAGATGATTGGGCTTTCATTATCCTCCGGCCACAATCACTGTGTCTTACAAAATGTATCACATTAGAAGGGACACAGGGTCACCCTACCCTTGTCCAACACGTATATTAGTGTATCAAAATTACGTAGTCAGAAGTGGTCCTCAAGAGTCTCCGCAATCCCGGCTTATCATTAGTGTCTTTACCCAAGTGTAATGCAATCCGCATAATCCAGAAACCAACTATACTGGTGACTGAGGTGGAGGAGGAAAGAAAAGTGACCGCTAACATGCGAGAGTCCCTCCTCAAGATTGTATATACATTGGGGTAATTATCTGCTCTGCCGCCCGATAGTAAAGAAATGAGTATCAGAATCCTGGGAACGGTGTAATAGCAACGGTCGAGAGCGCAAAAGGAACCTTGATGTATGTGGCGAATCAAAGTATGCTGACAATAGACAGGGTGGAGGACGTGGTGTCTAACATAAACTTTTCTGACAAAATGTTGTCTTGTGATGAAGACACTTAAATCATGTTTTCGGTTATGTAATGTTTTGCATCTGAAGTTGCCAATTGTGGTGTCAGCTCAAGCTTCAACATTCTGCGACTCATATCCTCAACTGTAGCTGATGTGACATGTGTACTCATCCCGTGTGGCCTCCATAATGTGAGGGATGGTAAGGGTCTAAAAATAAATATAGTGTATTATAGGAACCATCGAAATGACTCGTCCGGCGTTGTAGAGGTGAATGTAGCAAATGGTGCGACCTGTGCAGTTGGGAATATGCTGTTGTAGCAGATGAATCGTTATGCGGGTGCTGACCCGAAGTACCTCCCTGGGGTGCGGTTATATTCTGAAAGGAAGCTATAGGCATCCTGGCATAATGGATGTTGGTTGCCATAGGGGAAAGGAGCAATGTCAACGGTTGCGGGTGTAAAAACAAACATTTCAACCAGTAAGGAAATTGTCAGGTGCTGGTACTGAGTTAGATAGTAGGGATGCAATGTCTGGCAGACCAAAAGAAACAAGATCGTGATCACGTAATGGTGTAGGTTCAGCAGGCGCAACATCGAGCTGACCCAAAAGGTGTAGAAGCTAGCTCAAGAGCAGGCCCTGGGTAGTGTAACGGTGTGGTGCCTCGAGCAGGTGATAGTGCAACAGCCATGTCATCATCGTTTTGTGTCAGTAGTAGAATGCTGTACTCCAGCTGTCTGTTAGGTTGCAGGTGTCACCGATTCAAAGGAGTCTGGAATCGAATGTATACTAGAATCGGAAGATAGCTGGTTAACATGGGTCTCAAAAGTGAAATTTGTAACGACATTCTCGTTAATTTTCCATCATCGTGGGCGTTATCAGAAGGATCATCAATATCACGTCGATATCCTTATCAATTGTTTGCCGAGTAATCAACCTTTGGAAGAAATGTCCACAAGAGGCGCATCGTTGAGGATCGGAGCCATGGTGTGCTCATCATCGGGATGTCCAGTGACGAAGTGGTCATGGATCGAAACAATAGTGACAGAAGGATTCTTGTCAGAGAAGCCATCAGCAAGGGTAAAGTATTACCAGAATCTGGTAGCGCGGACTGTTGGAAGTCGTCCTTGGTCGGCATATCAGGATCACTCTCAGTGTCTGCCGTAAATATCTCTGGCGCAGATGTAGTCTCATTATCTATGGCGGTGGTCGTAGGGTTATCAATGTTTGATAACTCATTCTCTAATTAGAGTGACATGTGTGCCGGTATGTAACATGTATATCCATAGTAGTTACTAACAATTAGTGTATGCGAATAAGTACCACGTATGCACGTACATCAACGTTAAATCAAATAAGCATGTAAGTCGCAATTAATGTAAGCAAGTAATCATCCTAGTCTTCCCCAGACTATCCTCCCAGTTTCTCAAACTGAACTCCCTAGTCTCTCAGACTATCCTCCCAGCCTCTCAGACTGATCCTCCTAGTCTCTCAAACTATCCTCCCAGTCTCTCAGACTGATCCACCTAGTCTCTCAAACTATCCTCCCAGTCTCTCAGACTGATCCTCCTAGTCTCTCAGACTGACTTCCTGGTTTCTTATACTAAAATCTCCCAATCTCTCAGATTGAATTCTCAGTCTCTCAGACTAAGCCTCCTAGTCCCACTAAACTACTCCCTCAGCCTCTCAGACTGAGCCTCCTACTCCCACTAGACTACTCCTTCAGCCTCTCAGACTAAATTTTTCCCCAGTCTCCCCGACTGGACTATAAATTTTGAAAAGTGTATTTGTGCCTTTTTGTTTGTAAAAAGGTTTGTTTCCTGGATCTAGACGTATAGTGTATGCAATGTAAAAATGTTTGAAAACGTTTTCGTGAGAGCCCTGATGATCATAGTCTAGACTCGAGAAAGAATCCTAGTTCGCTATGATCGAGGCTCTGATACCAACCTGTCACACCCTGGCTTTGCGGAAGCGTGGGTTTATTTGGTGTGACTTCTTAATACCATAGCAACAATCATAACAATGCTATATGATAAAAACATGAGATTTTCATCCATTAATAAAGTTAGAAAAATCCCATTTTCAACAATCACAAAATAAGTTACAAACCTTAACTTGATTTAATTGAGTTTATAAAGACTTAGCAAAAGTCTTTAAACAGTACTAGGTTTAGGGGTATGTAACCCGTCCAGGAAGAGGTTACACCTTCTAAACCCTGGATGACTTCTTTATTCAAACGCAGCTTGAAAATACGTGCATACCGTGCCAGATCCATTAGTTTCCTGAAATACATGTAGTTTGAAAAATCAACATAAAGTTGAGCGAGTTCATGTGTAAGTGAGTATGTATAAACCTTTGTAATGTGTCTGTATGAATGTATGTTCTTGGTATGTAGCGATAAGGAAAAAGAGATCAATTAATGTGTAGCTAATACATTAATAAGTGACATGGCCTAGGAAGCACTCAAACCTGTAACACGGATTTCATACCGGTCCTTCCGGCGGAATGACATAGTCACCACATGCAGCCACACGCTGGCCCATGTGTGGGGCTCGCAACACCCGATAGATCTATCACTCATGCCTCTCGGTCCTTATACAAGGATTAATGGTCTTACGATAATAGCCTATCTATTCACATGATCTAGCAGTAAATTCCTTAGCTAATCATACCGTGTATAAAATGTTTGTAGTAAATGTAACATGCATTTCACCCCCGAAGTATAAAAACTGAAAACAGTTAAGAGAAAGGGGGGGGGGGGGACATGAACTCACTGTATTGCGTCTTCGGTACTTGTAACTCGTAACCCAAATCTCCTCAGCAAACACGACTACCTACAATGGTCTAACGTCTATTAGACGGACGGGTCGTGCCTTGTCTTAGTATTTATGTTTTTGAGTTACGTTTCTCGTATTATTCCAAGTTATAAAGATTATGTTTGGTTTTGGAATAATTGTTTATACGATATTTATGTATTAAGACTTCTCAGGTATTCGTATCCGTCTCTCCTTCCCAAGGATGGGAGTATCTCGTACTTGTGTATTCGTATTTCTTGTATTGGTATATCTTGCCATGTATCGGCGTTGTATTCCGGTGTGTTATAAAAATACGTCAATATATTCCCCAATATATATTTTTTTCAAGTAATATTATTTTTACCCCAAAAATAATATATCTCTAGTTCGTAAAATAATCACATAAGCACACAAGCGTCTTATTACAAAATATATATTCTCAATATATATATTTAACAAGTTTTATTTTCGATAATCCACCTCCGACACTTGGTTATTTCGTAATAAAAATCATGGCGAAATTTATATTTTGAAAACAAGTTAAAAATATATTTATAACACTTGTCACCAAAAACATTTCTAAGTGTTATATTTTCTGGAAAAATTTCGCCAGAGTGTCCTCTGTAAACGGAGGCGTCCACGCTTACTAGCGTATCATTTTCTTTTGTAAAATCATTCAATCAGTTCTCAATTAACCAACCCGTCATTCAGACATGCAAAACACTACTTATATCGTTTCAGTTTTATTATACAAAACTGGGCCGTTTTCGAGTATTTTAATAAAATAATTATCTTATTCCAAAAATTCCCAAATTTTTATAGAATGTCTTATATGAACCAAAAATTATTGTGTAAAAATATCGGGGTCCAAACCCTCACCAATATTTTATAGAAAATCATTTTCCATACCGAAATCAGATTTATCTTTTTCTGTCCACAGTCCATGGAATAATTTATTTAAAATTCATCGTAAGTCCGATTTACGAAATTCTAGTGGGATAATTACAAATACATCGGTGGTCATCTACAGTAAAAATTTCATGATTTAACTCTACACGGAATTCGAGTTATGATGGAAAATATAACTCCCATTTACTGCTGTAAAAATGCAGCTCTAGCTGCTGTTACAAAACGACACCTTAAAAATAGTAAACAAAGTCCAAAAATTATGATTCCAGTGCCATTAGAACCATATTTCATAGTACATAAACCTAGACTTCAGAAAATACATTTTTTGTTTAGTTAAGGACCTGTTATAGCCTGTTAAAGTTGGCTGGAAATACAACTCAGCATGCTGTTTTTAGCTCATATGTTACTAAAACGCACACATATGATCGTCACACCTTCTAATACGATTAACATCAGATCATGAGTCTGTTACAGCAGATTATGGTTTGTTTATTTCAGATTCATCATGATTTATACCACTAGTTTCTTTTTAACCAACTAGTTCATCATACTTTCAAGTCTTTTGGTTTTGATCTTTAGTGTTCTCGATTTTTATCCGTTAAACCTCTTATTACCCACTTTAAATAAGAACAAGAGAGTGTTTAGAAGCACTTACAGCTAGCTCTAGGCTAGGGAAGAATCAAAGCGAAAACAAGGTGGTTAATAGCGATGTGGAGAGGTCCTTGTGATTCCGTAAGCACCGGGTCTCCTTATGTGAACTCTAGCACCTTGGATTGTATGTAAAATGGCAAGATCAAAATTTGAAAATGAGTGTGGGTGTGTGGGAGTTCTCAGCCGAGAATGATGAGAGGAGAGGGAGAGATGCAACTTTTGAAGTGGGGTTTATGAAGTGAATGATGGACCTTGTGGGTTTACTTATAGACCAACCATCCTAATTAACCATTAGGTATTATGTTTAATAGATATTAGACAAACAAATAAAATAATCATATTTTGTAAGGGTGGTGTCCCCTATGGGGGAACCGTTCGTTTGCAAAAAAAAGGGGGGGGGGGGTTAGTTTGATTTCAACTAGATGGTTAATGTCTAGTTATGTTAAGTTAGGAATTAAGATAGGTTATTTGTGTGTTATGAAATATAACGGGTGTTAGGGTGTTCGGGGACCCTAACTAGCTCAGAAAAGAAAAATAGTGTCGTTGTCAATATTTTTAGGTTCCGGGTAAAGTCCGGTTGTTCGGTTGGATATTAATCCGTTAAAGTGCTAAATAAGCATTTAAAGTGTCGTTAATATTATTTTTAGTGACACAATGAATTCCCGACACTTTGGAAAGTGTCTAGTATTATTTTCTCATGTTTTTGCACTTTACTAGTTAGCTTAAATGCTGAGTTTTGTATTAAAGTGCAGGATTTTGTACTGAAAGTACGTTTTAGGCACATCCGGTCACTATAACTATCACCTAGTGACGCCGTTTTACAATCCTCACTTCCCTACACTCCCTACTGGTGTAGTAATCTATTCCCGGCTCATACTGGCCTCAGAGACAGTGTCTGTCTGATGCTGGCTATGTCAGCATGTTTACTGGGTTATCCGTATAGTGTGCTCACTATGCTTTTGTGCATCAAGGTTGTCATTGATGTTTGTGTGTAAATAATAGAGTGACAGTATAAAATGTGATGCATGAGTATGTATGTATCAGAATTCAAGAAGCAGTTTAACCACAGTTGTAAGCAAGCACAATAATTAAGCATTAAATAAATATTAATTATTTCGTACGGATACCTGGTTTGGTGCGGGTTGTCACATTCCATGACTTGCAAATGGTTTTTAAGCATTCTAGGGGCTATTTTGGGGCACCCATGGTATTCTAAAACCATAGGCACACTTGTAAGGCTCAGATCGAAGCTCGGTTTATGATGAACGATCCTAACGGTGGCCCGAAAACTATATATACCCCTTGGTTTTCATTTGCAGCTCACCTTGATCTGCTCATATTGTCTAAGTTGAAGTGTGTACACTTCATACCTGAGAAATTTCAGATTAAATCTCCAATTCTTGGACCTCTTGTAAGTATTCTTTCGTTCTTTTACGCGTTTTAAGCACGAAAGTCAAACAGTGTTTAACTTTCTGCATTGACCAGTTTATGGTCAACACGAAGTTCGTTGAACTTCGCAACGTGAGCGTAATCACAATGGTCATAGTCCTCGGTGACTCTACCTACTGATTACCACGTTATCTAGGTATAGTGACGAGTCATAGTTTCGGTCAAAATGCGCGTTTATGCGTATTTTGCAACCAAACTATCTTTAGGTATCAAAACCCATTGTTTTGATATCAAACTTGTTTTCTAAATTCGTTAAACATGTTTTAACATGTTTAGCTCGTCACTTTAGGTTTAGTGCTTATATAGGGTCGTAAGGTAAGCGGTCTAAACAACCGCTTAGACTTTCGAACCCGACCCGTTTGGTCGATCATTAGGATCCGACCAAACACATTAGGTGACCATAGTTGTATAGGGAATAACCTTCCGATGTTATACCTTATGGTCACTACGTTTAGTTAGTTGTATGATAGGTAGTTTATATGCCGTAGGAAAATGACCAAAATGCCCTTTTTGCGTATAAATTCATTTTAAGCATATGTAACCTAAATTTTGACATCTAAACTGATTAGGCAACATTATTCAACATGTTAAGGCATATATTACTTGTCATAGGACTAGTTAGGCGGTCCGAACGCATTTTACGCGAACGACGCGTTAAAGTAGCATAAGCTACCTAAACGGGTCGTAATGGGTCGTAAGCACTTAGGTTAGGTTTCGTTTTAGAATGTAGGCTTTGTTAAACCATATTACATGAGTTCCTATACTCATTTGGTTTACGAAACCACATTTTATCCGATCCCCCGATTTAGGTCCGGTTTAGTAACATAGTTACCTATATTAGGTGCCGATTGATTCCGTGATCTTTCTAGCATTGCTTGGTTGTTATCCAAAGACTATTGAGCAATCTCAAGTGAGTACATAGTCCCCTCTTTTACTGTTTTCAAACATTTTGGGGTGAAACACATGTGTCTACTTGTTACTTTCGTGCTTTTCATGCTTTCATAACATATACTTACTATGTTCATTAGTACATGTATAGTACATGATTTTATTCATGTTTTTGCTATGTATGTTCATTTATTGCATACTTAGTACATTTTTTTTACATCACATGCTATGTATGTTCATTTATTGCATACTTAGTACATTGTTTTACATCACATGCTATGTATGTTCATTTATTGCATACTTAGTACATTGTTTTACATCACATGCTATGTATGTTCATTTATTGCATACTTAGTACATTGTTTTACATCACATGCTTTGTATGTTCATTTATTGCATACTTAGTACATTGTTTTCACATAACATGCTTACATTTTGGTATGACATTTGCCTTGTTTAAATGGGACAAAAATACATTCATTAACATTGATCACGCCGCTTGGTAGTAAGTAATGGTACCATAGGAATTGACAACTCCCGTTCCTGAAATCCTAGGTTTGTTTGGGTGGAAGGAATGACTGAATCCAATATACATAACTTAGATAAACCTTTAATTTGTTTAAGGGTTTGTCACCACAGTCGCAAGGCTTGAATGTATGCATTTTAACAATACCGCATAGATGTTTGTATCAATATAGCATGCAGTTATTTTACAAAACATAACTTTGATTTAAATTATGCTTTATTTCAATACTTTGTTTTGTGCATTTTACCTATGGTTTAGTTGATATATTTCATTTGCCATACTTGACATTCGATTACACATTACATGATTTACATTGGACAATAGACATTGTTTACACATAAACATCTTGACATTTGGTTACGTATTACATGATTTACATTTGACAATAGACATTGGTTACACATAAACATTTTGACATTTGACAAGACATTTTGGGTGGTTTGTTTGGGTAAGTGATTTAAATAACGAGACGTGTGTAATATTGATAAAAGCATGGTGGATACGCCGCTGGTACTTCCTATATATAAGTGCTTTTATGATATTACATGTCGTGGCATTATTTAAACCATTTCCGTTTGGACATATTACATTTTACACAAATAGCATATTTTCACAAGACATTGTTTTACAAACAGTTTATTTTATTCAACTCATTTTACTTGGTTACTTAATTAACCCTACATCTTTCTTTTATATATCATCTGATTTTCTTATCACTTTTTATATGGTTTATAAAAGACAACACTTTACAAGATTTAATGACTAATTTTTATTAAACATTCTTTTAAACTTAAGTCATGAATCCTATTTTAACAAAACATATGTATCTCACAGGCATTGTTATGCTAGCTTACCTATTTTCACATGTGTTTTCAGGAGCTGTTGCATAGGGATGATCAAGTTACACTTAGGCGGACCTGTGCCTTAGTGACATAAAACGAAGCTAGACTAGTTTAATTATGTTATGTACTCTCGTTTCCTTGTTTGTTTTAAGACAATGTAGCCAATGTTTATAAATAAAACAAAACTTTAAATACCATGGTTGTGAAACAATAATTATGTTGCTACACTCCCCGACGTTTCCGCCGCGGTTTGTTATTTTACGCGGTCAGGGTGTGACAGTCAAGCAGTTAGGGTTGTGGGCCCCAGGTTAGTTAGAGATGATCCTCTACGTCACTCGTACCTACTAGGCCATTCGGTACGGTTTGGTGGCGTCTTGCCTTCGATAACTGATGCTCGGACCTTAGCGGATGATGGCCGATCTGAGGTGGGTGATGTTCGGTCCGGCGCTTTGCACGTAACCTCATCAAGTCCCCCTAGTTCGTGGCGTTTATTTTGTAAAGTTACGAACCAGCCTCAAGGCCTGGTTCGGTTTTTAAGAGGGCGGTCTTTTTTATTTTAGAATTTTCCTTTTAGCGGTCATTTGTTTGGGTGACCGTCGGTCGTTTTTATTTTACCGTTTTGACGTGACGTTTGGTGTGCGTCATCAGAGTAACGTGTGTCCTTCTTATTGGGGGAGTAAGTCGGTTTGCTTTCCTTATAAAAGGAGAGAGAAAAGTAAAAACTCATTTTTACTTTTTACTCTTCTTTTTCCCGACTCCTCTTCTCTGTTTCGCTCTCATCTATCTTCCTCGAATCGCCATTTTTATCGGGTTCGTTTTACTCTTCAATATGGCTAACAAGAATAACATGTCTGCGTGTTTTAATACTTTGAACCAATCGGGTTTGGAGTGGATTGTTGGGAAGTACGAAATCCCAACTTCCCTTAAACCAGTCCTTCCTGAGAAGAATACAACCATTTATACTTTTAAACTTGGGAAGATAGGTGTATACACCCGGATGTTCGATTATTGTAACTATAGGCTTCCTTTGACCAAATTTTTGGTTGATGTACTTTTGTTTCACCAAGACCATTTGTCTCAGATGAACCCTTTTGGCTTAGCCAAAGTGTGTCATTTCGAGCTTTCCTGCCGTGGTTTAGGATTGGACCCGGATTTGGATATGTTCCGGGCTTTTTACAGGTTGAACCGGACCGGAGATTGGTATACATTTGAGGTTCAGAATAAAAGTACTACCTGTTTTTCCTGGATTCCTCAAGTATGAAAGACTAGAAGGACCATTTCTTCTTGGTGGACGATCATTGCGTTCCGTCCGAGATGGCTTGGAGGCCAAAGAAGTCAAGCCTTCCCGGACCCCTTCCAGATGGTTTTCAATATAACAAAACCCTGTATACTTCATTAATCATGGAGGCTGGTCGTATCCAAAAGCTTCCGGAACACATCCTTGTCATGGGGAAGATCAGCACTCTCTGACCTGAACCTGGATATTATCCAACAATTCGTTGGAACGGAGAGGGTCAGTTATGCTTTTTGTTAGGATGTTCTCTCTTTTTTTATCTCGTACCTTTCCGACCCCCCCCCCCCACTTTTTTTGTTATTATTATTTTTTTAATTATGACTTGTTTGTTGATGTAGTGATGGGTTTGAAAGATGCCCTCCGACTAAAATCTTTTGATTCCAACGAATTTGGTATCCGGGTGACAAAGACCAAAGAAGGTGTCGGTTGTACTTGGATCAAGTTAACAAAAATTTATATCAGATTCGGGACCCAATTGCTGCCGGTGATCAAGGTGGTTCTGTGACAATTGTCAAAATTTCCTGTATCCGTACAATAATTAAACAATGATTAGTGCTTAATGACTGTGATGATTTAACATTTATGACATGAATGTTTTCTGATTACTGTTATCATACATACATGTGCATCATATATTGCAAAATGTCATATCATTATTGCATGCAACACTTATTGATTCAAATGATGCATGA
The DNA here is from genome assembly GCA_030545235.1 of Helianthus tuberosus. Taxonomy (NCBI): domain Eukaryota; kingdom Viridiplantae; phylum Streptophyta; class Magnoliopsida; order Asterales; family Asteraceae; genus Helianthus; species Helianthus tuberosus. The sequence continues at coordinate 8,952,990 of JARYGA010059765.1, forward strand.
AACAAAGCTAACACAGTTATCAGACAAATCAGAAAGATGCTGACGGAGTTCAGTACTTAGACAGACATGGTATTGAGACATAGAATGAGCCAGAAAACAAGAGTTACACTAGTATAGTGTGTAGGAAAGTATGGATCATAAAACTGCCTTCCTAGTGATAGTTTAAGTGCCGGAAAGTGCCTAAAACTCACATAAACTGCTGAATTCTGCAGAATTCAGCAAAAATCAGCATTTAAACAACTTAATATTATGCAGAATTATGGTTAAATGGTCCAGAATACTTTCCTAAGTGTCGGGAATCAAAATTGTCATAAAAGGTAACATAAAGCACACTAAACTGCATAGTTTAGCACCTTAACGAACCGGTAACCAACCGAACAACCAGACACTACTCGAAACACCAAATTATCACTAGAAACATTGTTTTATCATTTTTGAGCTAGTTATTGTCCCCGAACATCATAACACATTATATAACATCATAACAACTAAAACACTAACTAAATCCTTTATATTTTAACTAACTAACTTAACTAATCTTTCAAAGCTAACCAAGACCCCCCCTAACTTCACGGTTACAAGGTGGCCCCCACCTTGATTTTATTTGCTTATTCTAATTGATCTTGTCATGAACTTTAGAGAACATAAGAACCATTGGACTTCATGTTGTTGGAAGTTTATAAACACTAACCAAGAGTCCACCCTTCTCATTTCACAAACATTTCACCTCAAACTCTCTCCCTCTTCTCCCTCTAGTCTCGGCCGAGAACAAGGCCACACACCACCACCATCTTCATCACAATCTCATCCATTTTCAAGTAATCACAAGGTGTAAGAAGCTTGTTTAAGGAGCTTGGAGCCTTTGGGGAGTAAGGACCTCTTGCAAGTGCTATTAACCACCAAGTTCATCATCTTCATCTTCTTGAACATCATCCCTAGTCTTGTGCTAGTAGTAAGACCTTCATAACCTCATTTTACATCTTGTTTAGTTGGTTAAAAGATGATACAAGTAACTAATCATGAAGAACAATAAATATCAAGAACATAATCTTTAACAGAAGACTAAAAATCATGATGATCTATGTTGTTTAAGTGTTATTATGCTTCTTGATTGTTGATTGTTTGTGTTAATGATGTTAAACATCATATGAACTTGCTAGATTGTGATTAAAGACATAATCTAGCAAGATAAGAGGATGATCTTATGAAAGATCAAGATGATCATCCTTATGTGAAACATGAACTTGAAAGGTTAAATGTTTTCTTGAATTATGATGATCAAAGTGTAATGTAAGTCTTGTAAATATGTGATCTTAAAAATAATTTTCTCAAGAAACTAAGTTAAAATACAAGACTTATATAAACATGGTTCTTAAAGAAACTAATCACATTTTCAGTGGTTAATTAAGTGTAGAAACGTGTATTTAACAAGAAAAATTCAAGAAGAAATATTTTTAGAAAATCATTTTACGTGTTGTAAACATCTAAAATCTTCAAGAATGATGTTCTTAAATAAACAACCACACTTTAAAAGGTAACTAGGCTTACTAAACACACTACCAAGTTACTACAAATTTTTATAAATTTTCAAGTTCATGAAGTTGTGTAAATAGCTTGATTTTGGCACTTGGTAAGTATTGTTTGATTTGTTGTTGATTGTTGTGATTTATAAAAGAAAATGATATGCTTTGAAAGCATGGAAACCTCCATTTTTAAGGGGAAACTATGGCAAAATTTTTCTAGAGATTAAACACTTAGAAAAATATTTTTAAACAAATATTTACAAGTATATTTAAACCATGATTTTCATATAAAATTTGCTATAAATTTTGTTACAAAAATTACAAATATTGGAGGTTGGTTTTTAATAAATAAAAGTGACTAAATATGTATTTAGGAAAATATATGTTTAGATGCCACAATTTGTGTGATTACTTGTATATTATGTGTATTAGTTATATTATTTTAGGACTTGAAATAATATAACTCACCAAAATACCAAAAATTACAATACAAAATATTACCAAAATTCTAAGAAATAAATTTATAATCTATACCCAAAAATTGGAGAAACCGAACAAGGAATATAACTTACATAAATATTCCGGAATAAAATTCATAAGTATATTTTGGTAAACGGTATTTTGGAAACCAAGCAAACGAAAATATGATTTTTAATATAGTTACAAAATTATATTGTATTTTTGACAAGAGGAAAATATATTATTTTTTAGTAAAGAAAAATGTATATGTTTTCTTGAACTACTAGAAAATATATTATTTTTGGAGAAAATATATATTTTCTTAAATAAACTTAGAATATAGTATTTTTTGGGTGAAAATGGATTTATAAATATTTTCTAAGATAATCTTGAAAATATATTATTTTTTGAGGTTTATATGAAAATATAAATATTTTTTTCCAAGAAGAAGTATAGGCAAAGTTCTATAAATGATTTCTTAAGAATATATATTTTGAGAGTATATATTGGTGAATTTTTATTGGAAATAATATTATTCCGAAAAAATTAATACAAAAATTAAGTATAGGAATACTTAATAAATACAATAAAAGTACGTATTCTCGTACGTATAAATATACACCTGAATACGCCACCAATACTTGGCAAAAATATACAAGTTAAAGAATATGAGTATGAATACGCCCATCCTTGGGGAAGTTATACATGTACAAGTACATAATGTATCAAGTTAAAATATATTATTTTAACTAATATTCCAACAATTAATAAATATAATTTAAGTTAAAATATTTATTATTTTAACAAATAATTATACCTTGGAATAATATTTAAGACACAAGGAAACATAACTCAAAGATACTAAGACTAAAGTCAAGGCACTACCTATCCGTCTAATACACCTTAGCACGTTTGTAGGTAGTCGTGTGAACAAGTAGCAACTTTGAGTTACACCGGATTCGAGACGCAAGACTGTGAGTTCATGTCCCCCTTTTCTTTTAATTGTTTTCAGTTTTATAACTTCGGGGGTTAAGTACATGTTACAAATTGTTTACAAACGTTTACATATGGTATGGTTAGCTAAGGAATGTACTGGTGAGATCATGTGAGTGGTGGGTACAACGCTTAAGACAATTAATCCTCGTTGTAGGACCGAGGGACATGAGTGATAGATCTATTTGGGTGTTGCGAGTCCCACCCATGGAAACCGGGATTTGGCCCATGAGGTGATTATGTCTTCCAGCCGGAAGCCCGGTACAAAATCCGCTAGGATTGAGCCTTCCTGCATCACGTCACACATATTAATGGCCTTGCAAACCATTAATTGATCTGTTTTCCTTGTTGCTTTCATACCGGTTTACAAATACATACATACTTCCAATGATTACAAGGTTTATTCGAGCTCACAAACAAAACACATGAACTCGCTCAACTTTTGTTGATGTTTTCAAACCACATGTATTTCAGGGAATGGAAATGGATCTGGCGGGCGCTAAAGTTTTACAAGTTGTGTCTTCCAAAGAAAAGATGTCATCCAGGGTCGAAGGGTTTGGATTATGTATCTTATCCTGGATAAGATACATAGTTCAAGGCTTAGCTTTTGATAGTATCTTTTGTCAAGACCTTATGGAACTTTAAACAATTTGGATGGTTTGTAATATGAATTTGAAGTCTTGGATTTCTGTTAAACAATGATGGTTGTATCATTTGGAAACTTATTTATGGATGAACATCTTGGTTTTATCATATAGCTGTTTGTTATGGTTGAATGCAATGATATTAAGCAAGTCACACATAATCACACTTCCGCAAAAGTCAGGGTGTGACAGTTTGGTATCGGAGCTTTGATTGTAGCGAACTATGATTCTTTCTCGAGTCTAGACTACAATCATTAGGGCTCTCCCACGAAAACATTTTTACAACATGTTTTTATTGCATACACAAAACCCCCAGATCCATGGAACAATCGTTTTACAAAAGGAAAGACAAGAAAAACACAATGCAAGGACACATTGGTGGTTTAGTCTGCATGGGGTAGACTAGGAAAGATAGAAAGGTTTCATGAAGGATCACGTGAATAACCGTCTAAGTGATGATTTCTTTGTTTGCATATACTGAGTGTTAGTGGTTAATATATGTACACATGTTATGATTTTTATGTTACAGGCATCATGTCATCTTCAGAGAGTGGACTATCGGATACCCACGACCCGATGGTTGTCGTTTTAGACGACGAGGTTATACCCAAGCCAAAGATATTTACGTCAGACACTGAGAATGATCCTGATATGCTATCAGAGGATGAGGATGACTTCCAGCCATTTGCATTACCAGACTTTGGCGATGATTTACCTATTGCTGATGGTTTCCCTGACGAGGATCCTTTTGACATTCCTGCTCCAGTCCATGATCACCTCATCATTGGTCATCCCGATGGTCAGCACATCATGGCTCCAATCCTCGATCCTGTTCCTCTTGTGGTTATCCCTCCCGAGGACTGGCCTTTCGATGACTTGCTCGATGACGACGTTGATTTGTTTGTAGACGGTCCCCCAGCTGACGCCCATGGCGATAGGGAGATAGATGAAGATGTTGTAGCTGGTCCACCTCCTGCTGTTCCTGTCGTTGAGATATCTTCTGACACCAGTTTGCATTCGGTCTCAGACTCCTTTGATTCTGTGACATCTTCAGCTTTACGGGCGGCCGGATTGCAGCTTTTTGCTACTGACTCAGATGACGACACTGCTATGTCTGCTGGACCATCTCCTGCTCATGACCCTACACCTCCACACGACCCCGAGCCTGGTCCTGAGCTAGATCTTGTTCCTCTTGGTCAGCCTGATGTTGCACCTATTGATCCTAAGCTGATTCCCGATCATGACCATGTCCCGTTTAGATTACCTGATATTGCACCTCTTAAGCCTGACCCAGTTCCCGCACCTGTTGATGTTCCTTTTGCTGAGCCATTTATTCCTCCACCCGCACCCGCTGATGTTGCTCCTCTCCCTCCTGTAGAGTCTGATGTCCACCGCACTGATTTGCCGATTACTTTCTTACAGGACATCCCGGCACCCCGTACAGGGGAAGGTACTTTGGGCCAACACCCGAGATACGATCCTTTTGCTTCAGCAGCTTTTCCTCCGATTTCTCAGACTGCACCATTTGTTCCCTTCACATCTACACCGCTTGACGAGCCATTCCGATGGTTCCCACCTACTCTATGCCGATTTCAGATCTCTATCATCCCTCCCATTTTGTTGGCTACATACGGGATGAGTTGCTTTTTCTTAACAGGGGGAGAATGTGACAATTGTCAAAATTTCCTGTATCCGTACAATAATTAAACAATGATTAGTGCTTAGTGACTGTGATGATTTAACATTTATGACATGAATGTTTTCTGATTACTGTTATCATACATACATGTGCATAGTATATTGCAAAATGTCATATCATTATTGCATGCAACACTTATTGATTCAAATGATGGACGAAACAAAGCTAGCATAGTTATCAGACAAATCAGAAAGATGCTGACGGAGTTCAGCACTTAGACAGACATGGTATTGAGACACAGAATGAGCCAGAAACCAAGAGTTACACTAGTATAGTGTGTAGGAAAGTATGGATCATAAAACTGCCTTCCTAGTGATAAGTGCCAGAAAGTGTCTAAAACTCACATAAACTGCTGAATTCTGCAGAATTCAGCAAAAATCAGCATTTAAAAAACTTAATATTATGCAGAATTATGGTTAAATGGTCCAGAATACTTTCCTAAGCATCGGGAATCAAAACTGTCACAAAAGGTAACATAAAGCACACTAAACTGCATAGTTTAGCACCTTAACGAACCGGTAACCAACCGAACAACCGGACACTACCCGAAACACCAAATTTTCACTAGAAGCATTGTTTTATCATTTCCGAGCTAGTTATGGTCCCCCAACATCATAACACATTATATAACATCATAACAACTAAAACACTAACTAAATCCTTTATATTTTAACTAACTAACTTAACTAATCTTTACAAGCTAACCAAGACCCCCCCTAGCTTCACAGTTACAAGGTGGCCCCCACCTTGATTTTATTTGCTTATTCTAATTGATCTTGTCATGAAATTTAGAGAACATAAGAACCATTGGACTTCATGCTGTTGGAAGTTTATAAACACTAACCAAGAGTCCACCCTTCTCATTTCACAAACAACATTTCACCTCAAACTCTCTCCCTCTTCTCCCTCTAGTCTCGGCCGAGAACAAGGCCACACACCACCACCATCTTCATCTCATTCTCATCCATTTTCAAGTAATCACAAGGTGTAAGAAGCTTGTTTAAGGTGCTTGTAGCCTTTGGGGAGTGAAGGACCTCTTGCAAGTGCTATTAACCACCAAGCTCATCGTCTTCATCTTCTTGAACATCATCCCTAGCCTTACGCTAGTAGTAAGACCTTCATAACCTCATTTTACATCTTGTTTAGTTGGTTAAAAGATGATACAAGTAACTAATCATGTAGAACACTAAAGATCAAGAACATAATCTTTAACATAAGACTAAAAATCATGATGATCTATGTTGTTTAAGTGTCATTCTGCTTCTTGATTGTTGATTGTTTGTGTTAATGATGTTAAACATCATATAAACTTGCTAGATTGTGATTAAAGACATAATCTAGCAAGATAAGAGGATGATCTTATAAAAGATCAAGATGAGCATCCTTATGTGAAACATGAACTTGAAAGGTTAAATGTTTTCTTGAATTATGATGATCAAAGTGTAATGTAAGTCTTGTAAATATGTGATTTTAAATATAATTTTCTCAAGAAACTAAGTTAAAATACAAGATTTACATAAACATGGTTCTTAAAGAAGCGAATCACATTTTTAGTGGTTAATCAAGTGTAGAAACGTGTATTTAACAAGAAAAATTCAAGAAGAAATATTTTTAGAAAGTCATTTTACAAGTTGTAAACATCTAAAATCTTCAAGAATGATGTTCTTAAATAAACAACCACACTTTAAAGGGTAACTAGGCTTACTAAACACACTACCAAGTTACTACAAATTTTTATAAATTTTCAAGTTCATGAAGTTGTGTAAATAGCTTGATTTTGGCACTTGGTAAGTATTGTTTGATTTGTTGTTGATTGTGGTGATTTATAAAAGAAAATGATATGCTTTGAAAGCATGGAAACCTCCATTTTTAAGGGGAAACTATGGCAAAAATTTTCTAGAGATTAAACACTTAGAAAAATATTTTTAAACAAATATTTACAAGTATATTTAAACCATGAATTTTCATATAAAATTTGCCATAAATTTTGTTACAAAAATTACAAATATTGGAGGTTGGTTTTTAATAAATAAAAGTGACTAAATATGTATTTAGGAAAATATATGTTTAGATGTCACAATTTGTGTGATTACTTATATATTATTTGTATTAGTTATATTATTTTAGGTCTTGAAATAATATAACTCACCCAAATACCAAAAATTACAATACAAAATATTACCAAAATTCTAAGAAATAAATATATAATCTATACCCAAAAATTGGAGAAACCGAACAAGGAATATAACTTACATAAATATTTCGGAATTAAATTCATGAGTATATTTTGGTAAACGGTATTTTGGAAACCAAGAAAACGAAAATATAGTTTTTAATATAGTTACAAAATTATATCATATTTTTGACAAGAGGAAAATATATTATTTTGGAGTAAAGAAAAATATATATGTTTTCTTGAACTACTAGAAAATATATTATTTTTGGAGAAAATATATATTTTCTTAAATAAACTAAGAATATAGTATTTTTGGGTGAAAATGGATTTATAAATATTTTCTAAGATAATCTTGAAAATATATTATTTTTTTGAGGTTTATATGAAAATATAAATATTTTTGCCAAGAAGAAGTATAGACAAAGTTCTATAAATGATTTCTTACGAATATATATTTTGAGAATATATATTGGTGAATTTTTATTGGAAATAAAATTATTCTAGAAAAATTAATACAAAAATTAAGTATAGGAATACTTAATAAATACAATAAAAGTATGTATTCTCGTACGTATAAATATACACTGGAATACGCCACCGATACTTGGCAAAAATATACAAGTTAAAGAATACGAGTATGAATACGCCCATCCTTGGGGAAGTTATACATGTACAAGTACATAATGTATCAAGTTGAAATATATTATTTTAACTAATATTCCAACAATTAATAAATATAATTTAAGTTAAAATATTTATTATTTTAACAAATAATTATACCTTGGAATAATATTTAAGACACAAGGAAACATAACTCAAATATACTAACTAAGACTAAAGTCAATGCACTACCATCCGTCTAATACACCTTAGCACGTTTGTAGGTAGTCGTGTGAACAAGTAGTAGCTTTGAGTTACACCGGATTCGAGACGCAAGACTGTGCGTTCATGTCCCCCTTTTCTTTTAACTGTTTTCAGTTTTATAACTTCGGGGGTGAAGTACATGTTACAAATTGTTTACAAACGTTTACATATGGTATAGTTAGCTACGGAATGTACTGTTAGATCATGTGAGTGGTGGGTACAACGCTTAAGACAATTAATCCTCGTTGTAGGACCGAGGGACATGAGTGATAGATCTATTTGGGTGTTGTGAGCCCCACCAATGGAGACTGGGATTTGGCCTATGAGGTGACTATGTCTTCCAGCCGGAAGCCCGATACAAAATCCACTAGGATTGAGCCTTCCTGCATCACGTCACACATATTAATGGCCTTGCAAACCATTAATTGATCTATTTTCCTTGTTGCTTTCATATCGGTTTACAAATACATACATACTTACAATGATTACAAGGTTTATTCGAGCTCACATACAAAACACATGAACTCGCTCAACTTTTGTTGATGTTTTCAAACCACATGTATTTCAGGGAATTGAAATGGATCTGGTGGGCGCTGAAGTTTTACAAGTTGTGTCTTCCAAATAAAAGATGTCATCCAGGGTCGAAGGGTTTGGATTATGTATCTTATCCTGGATAAGATACATAGTTCAAGGCCTAACTTTTGATAGTGTCTTTTGTCAAGTCCTTATGGAACTTTAAACAATTTGGATGGTTTGTAATATGAATTTGAAGTCTCGGATTTCTGTTAAACCATGATGGTTGTATCATTTTGAAACTTATTTATGGATGAACATCTTGGTTTTATCATATAGCTGTTTGTTATGGTTGAATGCAATGATATTAAGCAAGTCACACATAATCACCCTTCCACAAAATTCAGGGTGTGACAGGTTCTAGTTCAGCGCCACTGGTGCAAACAGTCAATGTTTCTCCACTTTGTGCTATTTCGGTGGTGGCCGGTGACAAGGGGAAGGCAGCTGGTTCGAGCGGTGTTCAGGTTTCTCAAGAAGGGGGTTCGAAGGTTATTCTCTATGGTTCCGATCATATATCTGTTGAGAACGAAGATCCGGTAGGTGAAGGTGGTGATGCTACTATTCAGTCACAGGGAAGTTTGAAACGTCATCGTAATCAGTCGTCGAAGTCTGATTCGAACCCTAAAGAGCCGAAGAAGCCCAAGTCTGTTTCCTTAACTAACAAAGTGGTTATGTTAGAGGATGAGTGGGATCGTGCTACTGAGTTTTCTGCATTTAGGGCTTTGTTGGAGAATCTGTTTGTAATACCCTTAATTTATTTATCAAAACTTGATATAAATTTCGCATATAATTGTGTATATACAATATACACATACATTCGAAAATACGATTTTCATAAAATATCTTGAATTTAAAACATTTCAACATAATATCATCGTTTATTTTCGTATCGATGAAACGTAATGCGGAAGCTTAAATTTGATCGTGTTCGGTTCTTTGTTGAGCTTGATCGTTTTCCGGTGCTTCAAGGTATACCTACATTTCATAAATCATGAAATGCGTTAGTTATGAGATGTTTATAACACGTCTAAACAAGTCCGTAAGACAAAATAATCAAATAAAACAATTTTCGCCAGCTTTGTAGTCCGTCGCGGGGCGTGACGACAAACGACAATGCCTGTCGGGGGCGCTACATCCTGTTTTCACAGAAAGTTTGTTAGCTGGAGCTGCATTCTCCTAGCATTGCTATTTTTCACTTGTGTGACAACCCGAACTCTAAGGTTAGTGCCTTCGGTTTTGTGATTTTCCCTGTTCTTGTTTTAATCAATCTGTTCAACCCGTGACTTTGATAAACGTGCTAAAATATGTTGTAGTTGTGTTTGCGTGTGTGTTTTGGGCCAATCTTTATATTATTGGGCCGCTACATTGGATCGGTCACTTTCACCTTTGGGCCCAACTTTCTTGATGTAATTAACTTGGCCCAAATCCTCTCTTTTGCTTAGTATACGTAAAATTAGTGTATTAAGATACAATCTTGTATTGCAAAACCCTAAACAAACATCACCCCCATCAAGATATTGCGACGGGTGTGGATACCCCCCCCCCCCTCTTGAGACATCATCCTATTAATCGAAGATCTTGGTTAGTGAATCCATATTATGTTAAATCTTATTGGATTGTTCTTTATGTGTTCATGATTAGCAAAAGTGTTATAGTATGTTGATTTGTTTAAGTATAGTCATAATGAATGATTCCTGATTAACGAGTTGGATTGGTTTGAGTAGCATATTGGTCGAATCAAATATGGATCAGGCTATTCTTGTTCACATCTAAGTGGGGTGGGTTTGCATGAATATCAGTGTGTTTATGTATGATCTTGATTTAATATGGTATTGGTATGTTTACATATGTGAGGAACTTGTGTCATATTAATCATGTGCTGATATGATAGTTATGTTAGGGCCGCGTTTGTTATGTTCTTAAACTAAATGGTATGCTATATATGTTGGTTTAGGTGTTAACTGATGATAAAAAAATAATAATGAACGACTAGGGTACATGATAGTATGTATGTTTATTTAAAACATGATCAGGAAATCGATAAGAGGATAGGTTATTGTTATAGTTACACAAGAGTCTAAACATTGAATTGGTTTGCATGGAATTGTTAAGCACATATTAACTTGGACTGGGCTGCAAGAATTCAACATCTGGGCCGAGTAACAACATCAAATAACATAGTACTAGGACTGTTTTGGTATGTTGGGCCACACACGATTAACTAACCACACACCCACTAATAATAAGTTGTTAATTGTGAATATGTACATGGGATTGTGCCGAGCACATTGGGCCGCAAAGTAGCTGTGGCGTGTGGGCTAATGAAGTAACTGGTAACATGCAAACATTGTTTGGGCCTTACATGTTCTGTTGGACCGCATGGTTTAGTAAATTGAATAGTGGGCCGCAATCTTGGTCTTGTTATGGAAGGGTTATAAGGGACACTACATGGGTCATGCACATACTTTTGTTAATTGGATTAGGCCCCTTACTTGAAATTGTTATGAATTTGGGCCACTTACTGAACAAGATTTCACCAGGCCCAAACCGCACAAACGGAGGTCCACTTATATTGTTTGGGCCTCTCGTATGACCCGGGTTGCAATTGTATATTGGGCCGCACATGGGTCAATGGCCCACGGGTGGGACTGGATCAACTGTGTTAACTTGGATCGTGTGTGATATAGTTAACTGTTATAACTTGCATAAAAGATGTGAATATTTCATGAACGTAACATGTGTAATGTGTGATAACATACGTGGTACTACGGGAATGTAGAACTGATTGTGATTGGTAAATCATGATAGGACGCGTTTGAGCAACTATTAAACAAGTAATTAATCTTACCAAGCAAACCAAAGGTGAGTTCATTCCTCTTGAGCATGCGTCCCGGTGGTTGGGACAGTCTTTGGGTATCCCTGAGAGGGATTGGTTTTGGGTAAATCAGGGGTATTCCTGAGAGGAATATGTCTTTTGAGTAAATCTGGAATGTTGGATATTATACTCATCCTATCACCATTAAAGTCCCTCCGTGTTGTTTGGTTACCTGAGAGGTAACAAGGTATTAGTTGGTAGCCCTACTTAGGTTTGGCACCCTCACCCCGTACCTAAGAGGACGGGTGTGAACTAATGACCTAGTCATGACCAATGCTTTGATAGGAGCATTGGAGAAAGCCCAATGTAAATCAGGAGCCATCTTGTATTCGGGGTATTATCAACATTAAATTTAATGGATTAACTAAACACTTGGTAACCAACGTTTTCGTATGAACCTACCAGCGTTGTCTGATACACTTGTTGCATGCTCGCAGGACGTTAGATGTCTTGGATTTGGAACTTGCTGTCTGGAGTAGCTGGAGTGGTCATGGGTCGACTGGAGGTATTCATGTGATTAAATTATTGATATTATACATTGGTTTGATACAGTTTAACTTTGGTTTACTATTTGCTTCCGCTGAACATGTTGGTTTTCATTTAAACTCTTTGATGGTATTTTTCATTAATAATGGAGGATTTTATTTTGAAACATGTATGGGTTCAATGTAATTAGTGGCTCGTTGTTGGTACATCACACGCCTAATAGGGACATTCCCTAGGTGGTATTTTGGGGGTGTTACAGTTTGGTATCAGAGCCACTGGTTATAGTGAACTTGGTTTTAAAACATTTTTATAAAACCAGACTATAACCGAACATATCCGAAATCGACCATGACACTCAGCTCTAGACTGCAAGGTTCGTCTCTCATATACTCATTGTACTGCATAACTAGTGAACACTTACATATGATATTGCATGTGATTGCATGTTTAGCACAACAGTATGAACTCCTGTATTACTTGCATGTGTTATGTGACTGATAGGGTGGTATTTCCCTAAACATTCATGACTTATGTTTCGTGATGCTCTTTGTTTGCTACTCGAGTTTGAGGAACCATTTGACATGAGTTAGGAGGAGCTGAGATGTGCATGCAATCACAATATTATTATGGGTGCACACATAATAATAATAATGTGGGGTGCATGTGAGTCCCAGTGAGACTTGACAAGTGAAAAAGGGGTTCTGTTCCGTTATTCGAACAGTGTGAAACGTAACAAATCTTTAGGAGTCATAGCAGTGATTGTCTCCTACTTTAACGTGATCTTCTAACTCCTCTCTAAATTCTTACGAATCTCGAAGCTATCGAGTATTACTTGAACACCCATCTGAACGCCTAGCGAACTGTGTAGAATGTTAGGTGCAAGTACGAACGTCCCTGAGTTAGATGTCACAACGTCGAATGATTGGTCGATACCTTTCTCACTTCTCTTCGTTTGCTAGAACTCAATGTATTGACGTCTTAGATCCTGAAGTGCGATCACTTCTGCAACACTCTAGAAACATACCGTGCATTACTCAGTCAACTTGCAAGAACGATGGACAAGAGGATGAGCGTAGTGCCTTACCAACCTCAGCATTAGAACGACCCTGATTACCGGCAACGAGCACCAGCGAATTGACTTCAATAGAATCCTTAACACTAGCCAGCAACTTGTGGGAGTCAACTCTTACAAATCAATCGGGGCATAAGCGAGGACAAATGACTATAGTGTGGAATGTGTAGCTGCCAGCCCAGTGAGTAGCGTTTTAGGACGTGGCACAGAATGTGAAAGGATGGACCCTGTTGGTGAAAGATCGTAGGGCTCCGTTTTAAGCAACGATAGTAGAGGAAACAGTCACGGCAACATCAAGGAACTCATGATCGTAGCTTACAGTATGGGAACGAAGGTGACCTCGACAAGGATTGACTGTGTTAAGTCAAAGTGTCGACACCCAAGGGACAAAAACGGTACTAGGAATTCTCGCAACGAAAACAATAACACTGGAAATGATGCTTACGGGAGGGCATTTAGGATTGGCGTAGGTGACGCCAAGCATAATCGTAGCATGGTAGCTTGTATAAGTAGCCCTGTTTTGGCTAACCCTGATGCTTCTTGAAACCGAACCTGTTGTGGCAGCAACGGATGGCAAGTCAAATGAAACCTCATATGTCCATTTGGATGTAAACTCGACCTTGTGGGAAAAGTGTTCGACGTCAACCTTCTTTCTGCTACCCTTGATAGTTTGGCGCAATAGTTAGTATGGATTGGTTATCCAGATGTCGCGCAGATACACCCGGTGAGGGGAGAATTTTGCGTATCCCTCTCCCTAGTGGAGAATCGTCGTCTGAGCTGAAGCGTTAGAGTGGTGCAAAGGTTAGCATCCTATCAACAATGAAAGCCCAGAAGTGTCTACGAAGGGATTACCCTGCCATGATAGCAACCGTTACTGACGTTAAGGCCAAGGGAGAAAGGATCGAGGATCCACCAGTTGTTTGTGATTTCTTCCGATGAGCTCCTTAAAGAACTTCTAGGATGACTTCCACAACTGTTAGGCAGAATCGCAGTTTGATCTCACGTCAGATGCAGCTCTGAATACTCGTACTCTTACCGTCTTGCACCAGAAGGGTTGCAAGAGCTGTCTAATCAGCTACAGGAATTGTTGAACATGAGTTTTGGCCGACCTAGTTTTTTTTTGCTTTGGGGAGCCCCAGTTATATCCATGAAATAAGCCTTTTCGTACGTGTACTGATTATCGAGAACTCAACAAGGTGACAGTATTGACAGCCTGTCGGCCAGTTGCGAGGGCCAAAACCCCATTCGAGGATGACTAACGAACGAACTATTATCCGATGGAAGTCCAAGGGGAGAATGCTCTTAGAACGGCATATCGAATGCGATGCGGCCATTGCAACTTTGTGCACCATGATCATTGAATTAATCAACACCAGCAGCTTTATGAACCACAAGAATAGACCGTGTTTGTTGATGGCATTTTGAATCATTACCAGGAGAAAGAAACAACATGGGAGGCATATGTACCCTATTTTAGAGCTCCTGGGGGAGGAGCCACTCCACGCGAAGTCTTGTTAAGGGTATCTTCTTGTTTCGAGAGGTACACTTTTGGTCATTTAAACAACGAACTGGGAATACACATGGATCTTGCTAGGATCCATTTTGTTAGAAACTGACCGACACCAAAGATCCCTTCGAGGATAGAGTGATTTCTTGGTCTAGCTAGATACTATTGTAGATACATCGTGGAATTTTCGAAGATCGTGCAGCATTAACCCCCTTTGGCACAACAGGGTGCTGTGAACTCTTGGGAGACAAAACAGAAGAACGTCTTCTCAGCCTCTGAAATTCAACTCTACAACACACTGAGCATCGTTTTTACCCGAGGGTACGGATGATCTAGTGGTATACCTTAATGGTTCGAATCAGAGTCCCAGCTACACATCGATGCAACACAAGAAAGTGATGACTTACGTAGTGGATTTACAAGAAGAGTTACACGAGACCCAACCTGTGGTGGAAACCATGGTCTTTGGATTTAAGTCGGAGGCACTACTTGGGCGGTACCGAATGCACTACTAAGACCGATCACAAGGGCCTCCAGTGTACCCTGGTTTCGAGATAGCTAAATCAGTTAATGGCATCGCTGGATGGAATTTTGGATGATTACGACTGCGAAACTTGAATGTGCACGAGCTCTGCATCTCATTATCGACTCTAACCTACCTAATCAAACTCACTCTGTTCAGACTGAGGAACTGAAGGAAGAGGGTTTTCAAGCTGAACCCATGCGGGGCATGGAGAAGCAACCTTTGGAAGGTCGGATGATATTCGCTACCTCATGGAACGAATGTCGATCTCATTATACGGCAACCCTAGGGAACTTGTGTTGAGCAAGCACACCGGCCTCGATATTCTAGTCGTTTAGGTTTCGATAGGAGGTATTAGGATCTATAAATCTTGTACTGGTGGTCGGGCATGAAGGCCCACCTGGCAATGTATGCGAATGACGTTTGACTTGTGGGAAAAGTCAAGGTGGAGTATCAGCAACCGGCAACACCCACATGGACAATGAGAACAGACTGCCATGAATTTTGTCGCTAGTCTAACTAAAACTCGAAACAGAAACATTATTGTTATCACTTGGGTTATCGTCGATTGTCTCACGTAACCAGCACACTTCCTTGCAATCAAGGAAAATGACGAGTCTTCACAGGTTGTGAATATCCCTCTGAGAGAGGCGGTTTTAGGCACGAGGTGCCAACTTCTGTTACCTTTGATTTTGAGCTATACCTGATTTATGGCAGGCAATACACAACACCCTTGGCTTACATCTAGACATGAGCATTACTTATCACTGTAGGACAACCGGATAGAGTAACGAACCATCCTAACACACGAAGACATGCTGCGAGCATGTGCTTGATTGACTTTAGTAAACATTTGGGTTAGACACTTGTCCCAGTGGTAGGGACGAGTGCACGTAACAGAGAGCTCTGTTTGAGGCACGTAACTGAGAGCTCTCTTTGGTTGAGCTCTACTGCAGCCGTTACCGTTTTAGTATGCATACAGCTCTGTTTAAGGCATTGCGTGGATGATAATGCCAACCTCCTTATGGATTGAGGTGGATGACAACCTAATCACGGGTCTAGGACTTGCACACGGTATTGGAAATTGTGTGGCGACAACGTGTGATCGCCAGGAACCCTGATAACTTAGGAAACACCGGGAGTTCGCTGCAGGAGAACGTGTCATATTGGAAGTCTCACCCTGGGAGGGTGTGGTACGCTTGGGAAGCGTGGCAAGCCTAATTTATGTTACACAGAGTTATTCAGAATTTTGGAAAGAATCGGTCACGTCCCCTACAAACTCGAGTTACCCGACGAATTGGGTAACGTACATGATATCATTTATGCCTCGAATCTAAGGCAGTGTTTGTTCGATGGAACACTTGTGATACCTTTGTTAGCGTCTGAGGTTAAAGACAAGTCGCAGATGTTGAGGAATCTATCAATAACATGGACTAGGAAGTCAAGGTTCGTTAGCATAGTTGTACGAAAATCAAGAGAGTTCGTTGGAACAGAAGACGTGGACCAGAGTTCACGTGGGAGCGCGAGGATCAGATGAAACTCAAGTATCCTCAACTTTTTCCTGATGACCAATCTAATTCTGGTACTACTGGTGAATTTCGGGACGAAATTCCATTTCAAGTTGGGGATGTTGTGGCACCTGAAGAAAATCTACATTAATCTTGATTATCACCTCACTTCTCTGTGCTTACTTGCCAAATTTCGGGACGAAATTTCTTTCAAGTGGGGGATGATGTGACAACCCGAACTCTAAGGTTAGTGCCTTCGGTTTTGTGATTTTCCCCGTTCTTGTTTTAATCAATCTGTTCAACCCGTGACTTTGATAAACGTGCTAAAATATGTTGTAGTTGTGTGTACGTGTGTGTTTTGGGGCCAATCTTTATATGATTGGGCCGCTACATTGGATCGGTCACTTTCACCTTTGGGCCCAACTCGCTTCATGTAATTAACTTGGCCTAAATCCTCTCTTTTGCTTATTATACGTTAACTTAGTGTATTAAGAGACAATCTTGTATTGCAAAACCCTAAACAAACATCACCCCATCAAGATATTGCGACGGGTGTGGATACCCCCCCCCCCCTCTTGAGACATCATCCTATTAATCGGAGATCTTGGTTAGTGAATCCATATTATGTTAATTCTTATTTGATTGTTCTTTATGTGTTCATGATTAGCAAAAGTGTTATAGTATGTTGATTTGTTTAAGTATAGTCATAATGAATGATTCCTGATTAACGAGTTGGATTGGTTTGAGTAGCATATTGGTCGAATCAAATATGGATCAGGCTATTCTTGTTCACATCTAAGTGGGTGGGTTTGCATGAATATCAGTGTGTTTATGTATGATCTCGATTTAATAAGGTATTGGTATGTTTACATATGTGAGGAACTTGTGTCATATTAATCATGTGCTGATATGATAGTTATGTTAGGGCTGCGTTTGTTATGTTCTTAAACTAAATGGTATGCTATATATGTTGGTTTAGGTGTTAACTGATGATGAAAAATAATAATGAACGACTAGGGTACATGATAGTATGTATGTTTATTTAAAACATGATCAGGAAATCGATAAGAGGATAGGTTACTGTTATAGTTACACAAGAGTCTAAACATTGAATTGGTTTGCATGGAATTGTTAAGCACATATTAACTTGGACTGGCTGCAAGAATTCAACATCTGGGCCGAGTAACAACATCAAATAACATAGTACTAGGACTGTTTTGGTATGTTGGACCACATACGATTAACTAACCACACACCCATTAATAATAAGTTGTTAATTGTGAATTTGTACATGGGATTGGGCCGAGCACATTGGGCCGCAAAGTAGTTGTGGCGTGTGGGCAAATGAAGTAACTGGTAACATGCAAACATTGTTTGGGCCTTACAAGTTCTGTTGGACCGCATGGTTTAGTAAATTGAATAGTGGGCCGCAATCTTGGTCTTGTTATGGAAGGGTTATAAGGGACACTACATGGGTCACGCACATACTTTTGTTAATTGGATTGGGCCCCTTACTTGAAATTGTTATGAATTTGGGCCACTTACTGAACAGGATTTCACCAGGCCCAAACCGCACAAATGGAGGTCCACTTATATTGTTTGGGCCTCTCGTATGACCCGGGTTGCAATTGTATATTGGGCCGCACGTGGGTCAATGGCCCACGGGTGGGACTGGATCAACTGTGTTAACTTGGATCGTGTGTGATATAGTTAACTGTTATAACTTGCATAAAAGATGTGAATATTTCATGAACGTAACATGTGTAATGTGTGATAACATACGTGGTACTACGGGAATGTATAACTGATTGTGATTGGTAAATCATGATAGGACGCGTTTGAGCAACTATTAAACAAGTAATTAATCTTACCGAGCAAACCAAAGGTGAGTTCATTCCTCTTGAGCATGCGTCCCGGTGGTTGGGACAGTCTTTAGGTATCCCTGAGAGGGATTGGTTTTGGGTAAATCATGGGTATTCCTGAGAGGAATATGTCTTTTGGGTAAATCTGGAATGCTGGATAATATACTCATCCTATCACCATTAAAGTCCCTACGTGTTGTTTGGTTACCTGAGAGGTAACAAGGTATTAGTTGGTAGCGCTACTTAGGTTTGGCACCCTCACCCCGTACCTGAGAGGACGGGTGTGAACTAATGACCTAGTCATGACCAATGCTTTGATAGGAGCATTGGAGAAAGCGCAATGTAAATCAGGAGCCGTCTTGTATTCGGGGTATTATCAACATTAAATTCAATGGATTAACTAAACACTTGGTAACCAACGTTTTCGTAAAACTGTGAACCCACCAGCGTTGTCTGATACACTTGTTGCATGCTCGCAGGTCGTTAGATGTCTTGGATTTGGAACTTGCTGTCTGGAGTAGCTGGACTGGTCATGGGTCGACTGGAGGGATTCATGTGATTAAATTATTGATATTATACATTGGTTTGATACAGTTTAACTTTGGTTTACTATTTGCTTCCGCTGGACATGTCGGTTTTCATTTAAACTCGTTGATGGTATTTTTCATTAATAATGGAGGATTTAACATGTATGGGTTCAATGTAATTAGTGGCTCATTGTTGGTACGTCACACGCCTAACAGGGACATTCCCTAGGTGGTATTTTGGGGGTGTTACAACTTGAAAGGTCATAACTTCCACAATTTTTATCCGTTTTACCTCCTGTTTCTTCCTACGTGATCCTAATTTAATTCTCTATCATATAGAGTTAAAATCTGACAATCGGATTAACAATTTTCTAAATTTTTAAGCTCTCGGCTTTATATTCATTTATAAAACTTTTGACCCGCTAAGGAAATTTTAGCATTTAAGCTTAAATCTCGCTCCTTCTTTCTTACCTCCTATTTCTATACTAAGACTTCTTTTATTTTTCCACCACAACAATATTTGTGGTAGACTTCTTATGGTGAAATCATATCTTCCAAAATTTACCCTTCGGTTTAGAAATTTATGAAAAAAGACTCATTACGAGGCATTAGACCAAAAAGGCTAATACCTTTCACTTTCACATTTATCCAAAGGATTTACTCAATCATAAAACTTATTTTCAAACTACCCTTAAGGGTCGTTTGTCCGGTTTATCATTCAAGGGCGTTTGGTCAACCTTAGCCCCTTCTTTTACCTCGGAGGTCTTCCAATAACATGTTTGACCAATATTGCACATTTTAGCCATAATCCTATTTAAAGTCATTATGTTTCTAAGAATGCAATGACTGCAATTTAGATTATTAGATTTACCTACCTTAGGTAAACCAATATTCATTCTTGACTTCGTTTAACTCCCGTAGAACCTTAAGTTTTTAATGAGAGTTTGACCTATTACACATATCTGGCTCGGGTAAAAGCATTGACCCGTTTTAATACCTTGCCTTAATAAATCGCTAATTAATAGCAACACAAATTCCATACGTTATTCACCCTGTGAGCATAAGACTCGACAAACAATTATTAGCCGTTATTTTCAAATGGTGTTAACATCACCCTTTGACCCGTTTGGCATAAATGACCAAACATTTTGTATCTATAATAGAATGGTATTTATTTACCATTTCACTCATTTGACCCATTACATATTTTCACCATATGGTCATATTTTTTAAATCATTTTCTTACGCATCTATCCCATCATAGTTTACGCCATAGGGTGTCATTTAAACTTCAACTTTTATTCATCTACATGTGACTAAGTTACCGTTTTACCCTTATTATTCATTTTGGCTTTCCCTATAAGGTAACCATTCAAAACTCATTATATGTTCGTCATTTCATGGCCGAATTACCGTTTTGCCCCTTTTTACCATCAAATATGGTTTTTCATCATTTTCACTTGTTCCGAACCGTATCATTTCACGTCGGAACATCATATTTCAAATATTACTTTATCATATTCATAACCCATAAAATAAATAGGTATTCTACAAAAAGGGTGTAAGCTTTACTTACATGCATCCGAATATGCTTTTCCTTCGTGCTTGATCCATTTGACCCGCTTCTTCCCCAAGCTTCCACCTAGCTTGTCAAGCGTCAAAATATCATTTATAATTTGTAAGATGGTTAGATTAATCATCGTCTAACACGATTATCCCACCTTACGCATTTTCTATCAAAATTATCATTTAACCTTATTATAGGTCAGTTTGACTTTTAAAAGTCAATCTCCTATTTTCTTATGTAATTGCACAGTGGGTTCAAATATAGAGGGGTATAGTAGTTATGAGGAATCTGATGGTGACATTCTCACACCCGGTGATAGTGAGGACGATGATGTCAAGGGTAAGAAGTATAAGGAAGTTGTTCCATCTGTAACTGAACACACTAACTGGAAAAAATTTATTTGGAAGGTAGGAAGAAGGTTTGCATCAAGGGATACCTTTAAAGAGGTAGTGAGAATGTATTCAGTGACTAATGGTAGGAATTTGTACCTTGCAAAGTGTGAGACGGCCAACTGTGGCCGTATAGCTGTCAAGTGTGTAGAAGGGTGTCCTTTTTCATATTGTGCTCATTGCATAAAGGGAAAGAGTGTTATATGGTAAAAAGAGTTAAGAATAAACATGCCTGCCAAAGAAACATGATAAAGAATAGACAACTAACTGCAGGGTTTATAGCTAATAAGTTCCTACCATTGTTTAGATCCAAGCCCAATTGGTCTGCTAAGGAGATCGTATTAGCTGTAAAATAGAAGTGTAAGGTCATAATTACCAAGTGGTTGGCTTACAAGGCTAAAGCTTGTGCTCATAAGAAGTTGCATGGATCAATGAGGGATCATTATAGTAAAATTGGTGCATACATGGATGTTTTGAAGAAAACAAATACAACATCAACATTTTTTCTTGTAACTGCACCACCAGGTTTTATCAATCTAGATCCAACAGCCACATGTGAAGCATTCTTTAGATTATTTGTATGTTTTGATGGTGTCAAAAGAGGTTTTTTATCTGGATGGAGGAAGGTGTTGTGTATTCCTCGGGGGAAAGTTATTAACTTCTATTGGAAGGGATGCTAATGATCAGATGTATCCCTTGGCATGGGCAGTGGTTAAAGGGGAAAATAATGATAGTTGGGAATGGTTCATGGAAGAGATCAGGAAGTGTTTGGGAATAAATGATGGTGGGGAATCATGGACATTCATATCAGATCAGCAAAAGGTACTACTTTTTCATGTTGCTTACTAAAAATACTTGTGTTCTATTCTGCTTAGTAGTAATACTTATGATCATGCAGGGTCTATTGAATGTGTTTGCACTAATTTGG
Organism: Helianthus tuberosus; assembly: GCA_030545235.1. Lineage (NCBI taxonomy): Eukaryota > Viridiplantae > Streptophyta > Magnoliopsida > Asterales > Asteraceae > Helianthus > Helianthus tuberosus. Next base: position 8,975,165 of record JARYGA010059765.1, read on the forward strand.
CCAAGAGCAGAGCATAGAAACTGTGCAAGGCACATCTATGTTAACTGGCATAAGACATTCAAGGATGAGGAGTTGAAGGAGTTGTATTGGAAAGCTGCAAGTGCTTATTGTGAACCTGAGTACATTCAAGCCCTTGATGAGATGAGATCAATTAACCCTGATGCAATAGAGGCATTTTTGAAACAGGATAAAACTTGTTTCAACAGATGCTACTTGAAAACTCACACTAAATGTGATGTAATAGTAAACAACACAGAAGATACATTTAATGGTTACATCATCAATGCAAGGTCAAAGCATATTATACACATGTTAGAGGATATTAGAATTAAGATCATGAGTAGGTTAGTGACAAAAAACAGAAATGGCTGCCAAAGATGTTGCCATCTGCCCTAATATACAAGAAACACTAGAGTTTTCAAAAGGTGCAGCTTATAGGTGTGAAGTGTACCCATCATCTTATCAGGTTTTCCAAGTAAGAGACTTTGATGATGTATCTGTTGACTTGGTTAATAAAACCTGCACATGTAGAAAGTGGGAACTTAGGGGGTTATCCATGTAAGCATGTGTGTATTGTGGCTGGATTTATACATAAGAATGCAGAAGAGTATGTGGACCAGTGTTACCACAAAGATACATACATGAAGATTTATGACTTCACAATCCCTCTATTGCCTAGTGAAAAGTATTGGCCCAAGATTGATTATCCAATGGATCCACCTCCAATAAAAGTTTCTCCTGGTAGGCCTAAGAAGAACAGAAAGAGAGACCCTCATGAGGATCCAAAAAGGCCAGGCAAACTAACTAAGCATGGGGTTATAGTGACATGTGGTATTTGTGAAGCAAGTGGTCATAACAAGAGAAAATGTAATGAAAAAGGAAACATGAATACAGGTGGACATTTATGAGGTTTAGTGTTTTATTTCAATTGTTATATATGTCAAATTATGCTAACTAGTGTGTTTTTATTGGTCACAGCTAAACCTGGATCAAAAAGACAGAAGGGGAACATAAAGAAGAAAAAGTCAACTCAAAAGTCAACCTAACATTCAACTTAGCAGTCAACCCAACAGACCACTCAACTCAACAGTCAACCCACCAGTCAAAGAAGGAGTAAACAGTCAGCTAAAAGACGAAGACCAAGAGGGAAGGGCAACATAGAAGGATGTACTTAGTTGGTCAAAGTTTGACTTATGTTTTGACAATTTGATGTTTTGTATTGCTTGTTTTAGACAAGAATCATTTAGGCTTAATGTTAAGTAGTGACTTTAGGTTATGTAATGACTTAATGTTTTATGTAATGTTTTGTTAAATTAATGTTACTGATGCAGGGGTAATTTGGTAATTATACAGTAGTGGTATATATACAAAAGTGGCTTATATAAGTTTTAACTTATGCAGGGGTAATTTGGTCATTATACAGCAGTGGTTTATATAAGTTTTGGCTACTGCATGGGTAATTTGTTCATTATACAGTATTGGTATATAAACAGTAGTGGTTTATATAAGTTTTGGCTGCTGCAGGGGTAATTTGGTCATTATACAGTTTGCTTCAGTTTGGTTTAGTCAATACACTTTGCTGCAGTTTGGTTTGGGTCAATACAGTTTACTGGGTTGGTTGGGAACATAGAATCAACTTTGGTTTTGGTCATTACCCACTGCTACAAATGGTTCAATACAATCCACACTTTGGTTTTGCTTCTGGTCATTACAAACCACTGCTTCAAATGGGTCAATACAGACCACACTTTGCTTTTGGTTTTGTTCATTACCAACTGCTGCAAATGGGTCAATACAGACCACACTTTGCTTTTGGTTTTGGTCATTACCAAGTGCGCAAATGGGTCAATACAGATAAGACTTTGCTTTTGGTTTTGGTCATTACCAACTGCTGCAAATGGCTCAATACAGACCACTGCACATGGTTCAATACAACAACTGTCAATGGCAAAAAAAACATGGTCAACACAAACAACTGTCAGTTGCAAAAAAAAAAAATAGTAAACATTGTCAATGCAACAAGGGAATTCTGGTTTCCATTCATAAGTTCAATATCGTACAACCAAATTAAATCACGACTTCAACATGTACATCCATATGGCAATCATAAAAAAAACATAGTAAACAAAAATGATTGCTTCCACATAGACTTTTTACCACGAATTTGTCTTTTCGGTATCTTGTTCTCTTCTAGTAACAACTTGTTCTGCAGTTGCAAATTCTCATTCTTCAATTCTTCGTAACTTACTGGACTTGAACTACAGTTTGAATGAGCTTCGAAAACTTTGTCGTAATCTTGTTTCCACATAAAGAACTTGCAATTGGATAACTACAAACCAATATTCCCACTTCAGTTTCAACAAGAAATTAAGTTCAATCCATAATTAAACAACTTGCATGCCATTGAGGGCAACCATAAAATTGATCACCATGTCGAACACTTTTCGGACCATCCATGCAAAGAACAACAACAATTTCATGATGACAATACAAGTTTCCATCCAAATCAACCTTGAATAATTTAGGGGTTCGGTTCACACTACATGAAGAATTGGAAGATGAACTCATCTCAATTAGAACTTATGCTTCAATTGGACATGAGTCGATTCGCACATATGCTTCAAAGGCGATGAATCGAAGAGAACCCAAATGGATGACTGTGAGGAAATTAAGGTTTTTGTGGGGACTTTCTGTGTTATAAAGAAGCAGATGAGGTTTATATACACATCAGCGCCATGTAATAATCTCCAACTCAGCAAACCTGTGCCACGTTGGACAAAACAGAAACCCAGTTAGTGCGGATTTAACTGGGTGGTGCCATTGCAAAAAAAAAAGAGTCAAGTTGGGGGTGCCGGGTGTCAAAGTGTTAGTTGCGGGTGGCAACGGCCAAAGGCCGATAGTTGGGGGTGATAAAATCCAATAACCCTTTTTTATTCCTATCATATGTGAGATTTGGACCTAAGACCTCCTCTCTCAAACCCAAGTGTTTGAAGGCTTTGCCTTTGCAAATGGAACACCAACACACTGGTAAGGCACCCCTTTGATTACCATTGTGGCGAAATCAATTTTGTAGATATACGACTCATTTTAAGTTTTTAACTAGTAAGTTATGCGACGAACTCCTTAGGTTGCATTCATTTCGTAGAATTTATTAGAATTGGAATTTGCATAAAGATTGAAATTTAATTTAGAATTTATGCATGTTGAAATGAATGATATAAGAAATGAAATCTACTTTCTAATTCTACCAACTTTCATTTTATTCTGTAAAATAAACACACCCACTATTGTATATCCTTTATCAACTAGTGGAATTCCCTCGCGTGTTACGCCAGGAATTAAGTACGCATCGGTTCATTTTACTATGGTTCAGTATGGTAGAGGCACTCGGTTTCACAACCAAAAGATAATATCCAAAGTCGTGATTTGCTAAAAAAGACATCGACATGTGCTTTACATTAATCTAAAACTACAAAACTAATATTTTTTCGAAAGACAGACACATGTCACAACCGAGGATCACACAAATAACTCATTTTTTAATTTAACACTATTTCTATGACATAAATTTTAAGAGATTTAAAAATATATAATCTTATATGCTAGAATATTACATGTGTTTGGAAACGAAATATTCTATAATTTGTTTGCATGTGATGTAAAACCATTTTTTTTACCATTGGATTCTCTGTCTTTCTCATATCTGATATAAAAAAAATGTCATTAAGTGACATTTTTATAAATACCTTTTAAAATGAAGGATAAGGTATGTACCGTAGCTAAGAACTTGATCTTTCATATATATATATATATATATATATATATATATATATATATATATACATATATGATGAGGTTTATTTGAGAAGAATCTTCTTAAAAGAAGAAAAATAAATTAATCTAGACCCTATATTTTTTGATCAATGGTTGTGAATCAAGAAATCATTTTTGTCCATTTTTAATTAATGTTTTAATTACTTAGGGTAGTATAGACAATTTGATGTAGAATATTAATAAATATTTTAAAGAGTTACTCAAGTCTCATTAATGCAACCATAATTTCCTCCTTCACCGCCATTAATGTGTTGGCACATACATCAATCTTATTAGAAGTGAAAAAATTATTTAAAAATGTTGTGTCTTACACATATTTTATTATGAGTTGTGAAGTTATTTAAAAGTGTTTAAGTCCTACACATTATGTATCTTACACCAAAATATTGTTTTAATGGTGTAGGAAACACTGAATATGTAAGATCATGTGCGGGATTGTTTTTATTGTGTAAGGTGCACAAATATTTTATAAGATAGACTCATTAAGTGATTATAGTTCATTAATTTGATTTAAAAAATAAATAATAGACTCATTAAATGATTTGTTCAAATTACCTATAAAAATTCTTCATTTTACTTCATTTAATATTTGCATTTATTTTTAATGTAAGGGTATATTTGTAAACTTGCATAGATCATTAATTCTTAGTCTTCCTCTTTAATAGCTAACTACATTAAATTAGAACTTATTTTCAAAATATATAATTTTTTTCAAAAAATAGAAAAAAGTTAATTTAGAGTGTAGGATAAATTACTACGTGTGTAGGATATATTACGAGTTGTGTAGGATAAATTTAAATATGTGTAAGATAATTTTCGAAATGTGCAAGATAAATTTTTATGTGTTTAGGCAAAAAAAATTAGTGTAGAAAATAATAGTCTTTATGAGTAATTAATTACTTAAAGATAGTAATAAATGAGATGAAAGAAAAACTACTTAATAGTTTACAATTGTACCCTTTCTTCCTTTTCTTCTCAATTAAATTTTCTTCTCAAATGAAGCTCCTCATATATATATATATGGTAAGGTTCATGCGAGAACCACCTTTATTGTGAGAATCGCGAGAACCAATGTGAACACAAACTAAAATAGCTAAAAAAAACCTAAAAAAACCTAACCCCACCCCTCCCCCTTAAAAAACCTAAACCCTCCACCCCCAAGCTAAATGCTAAAAACTAAAACCCCCTAAAAAAAATAAAAAAAACTAAACCCCTACCACCCAAAAACCTAAACCCCCCCCCCCCCCCCCCAAGCTAAAATGCTAAAAACTAAACCACAAAAAAACCTAAAAAAATAAAAAAAACACACAATTTTTTTAGTATTTTTTACATTAAAATCGCTACTTTTAGTAGCAAATTTTTTTTTTTAAATATTAAATTTTTTTTGTTTTTTTTTTTTTTTGCTACTAAAAGTAGCGATTTTTTCATAAAAAATGTTAAAAAAAAATTGTGTGTTTTTTAGCTATTTTTAGGTATTTTTGGTTGTGTTCACATTGGTTCTCGCGGTTCTCGTAATAAAGGGTGGTTCCTAACGGATGTTTATCCTATATATATATATATATATATATATAGGTACGGGATCAGAAGAAAACGTCCAAAAGTATGAGAACGGTGAGAACGAATCCTGGCGTAACACGTGTCACGCGACATAGTGAAGGGTGGGGAGGCTTTTTTATCCTTTTATATTCTTTTTTTAAACGCGTCTCACATCACCTTTCCATTTTTTGGCGTTTAACAAAGACGCGGCGTTTTTATTATTTTTTTAGATCAGGAGCATAGTAAATATTTTTGCGTTTTAACTAAGTATGGCTTTGATTGTTTTGACTTTCACCCTTCTCCTATTAGAGAACTTAATGACGAAACGTCCTCTGACCTCTCAAACCTCCATGCAATAACATGTACCATTTTTTTTAAATTAAATGGCGTTTTAGAAAAGATGTGGTGATTTTAGTGAATGTGTGTAGTGTGAAGGTTTTGTTTAGCTGTTGTACTTATATAATGAGCTTTTTTTAGGGCTAGGTAGATATTTGTTTTTGGCGGTAAAAAACATCAGTAATTTTCTTGATGCTTATTTTTTTATCAATTGTTTTGCATGTAGGATGCATGCCTATAATGTGATAGGCAATTATGGCGTTTTGAAAAGATAAATAAATTCAATTTCCCATATAGTGGTTTTTAATATTATAAATGTTTAGCAATAATGTTTACCGTCTCTTCATTTTACTCTTTTGCAATTAGTGTTGTTTTCCAGTAATAAATTGTTTGGCATTTTTGGCGTTTTATATAGCAACAACGTGCTTTGCTAGCATCCATTCTCGCAGTTTTCATACTATCAGGCGTTTTGGTGTTTGTAGTTTTTGGCGTTTTATACTCAATTTTTTTATTAGTATAGAATTAGATAATAAACAACAGAGAATTAGATAACAAACAATAGAAAAATAAAAATTCTAATATAATTTCTCATCCAAATCTTCACTGTCATCAGCCTCTTCTTCTTTAACCTTTTTGGCGTTTTGAACATTTTTGAATACCTTACCTAGATGCTAATTTTCCTACATAATGTCCGTCTTTAGAAGAAGCTTATTTTTAGTGGCATCCTGTATTTTGTTTAATATATAATTGTTTGGTGACATGTTGAAGATCAACACCTGCTCGAATGCATTGATCCCTTCATGTCATCAATATATCAATCAAGAACAAAGTGACATGATGACATATCATTGTCATCAGTCTTTTTTTATTAAATATTTGTCCATCTCATTAAGCAAAAGTTTATAGAGATACCCACCTCAGAGAAGAATCCATTCAGTGAAACTTCATTCAGAACAATACTCAATATAGAAGAAAAGAGGTTTCTCATCTGTGGTTTTTTAACTATTTTTTTGACGTTTTTAAAGTGAGTAGTTTCTAGGAAACATGACGTTGTTTTTGGGTGTGATCAATTGATTGTGCAGAGACGTCTCTCTTGTAGGATGTTTTTGGCGCGTATTTTAGGCGAGATTTTATTATAATAAATTATATTAATAAAGTAACCGTCTTTTCAGTTACTGTGTGTATTTTTACTGTTTTTGTTCAGCTTTTTACGAGTTTAGGGTGATAGACGTGCCATCTTCCAAGTTTGGCGTTTTTAATGGTTTTACATAGTTTTTCGCGTTTTTTTTAGGTTCTAATAATACTTGTCCAAATTACTTTTATTATAGTTTGGGAGTTTTTGGCGTTTTATGACATGATGGCGTTTCACAAGCATTTTGTCTGTGTGGTGTTTTTGTTAAAATAATGTATTTTTTGTTCTTAGCTGAAAAATACATAACAAACAACAGAAAAAAATTAAAAATAGAAACAATTCATCTTCCAAATCTTCACTGTCATTAGTCTCTTTCTTCTTTGAAACATGTTCACTGACGGTTTGAGTTTGGTATGCTTCATTTTTTTGTTAAAGTACCTTTTTGTGGCCATTTGGAAGGACAAAATGACGTGAGTTTGTTGTTTGAAGTTCATCTTTATCTTCATGTTTATCTTCAAACGACTCATCAGTGTCATTCGTCTCTTTATGTCATTAAAAAATTCATCAACAACAAAACACAAAAAATGACATAACTCTGACACCAGCATCTTTTTGTTGAAGATTTGTCCATCTCATGCAACAAAATGTTATTGAGTTACACCCCCCTCAGCTAAGAATGCATTCTGCGAAACTTCGCATAGAACAATATTGAATATACAAGAAACGATGTTTGCCATTTTGGCGTTTTACTGAGGAAATAGTGTATCTAAAAGAAACGTCGATTTGGAATCTTTAATGTTTGAGTTTTTTTTGGAGTTTTATAAGATAATTGGTATATAGTAAAATATGGCATTTTTGAGTTTGGTGTGTTGATGTTTTGGGTTTTCTGGCGTTTCTAAGATGAATGATATATAGTAGTAAATATGGCGTTTCCGGTTCGGGGTGTGTTTAATGAATGTCTGAGATGTTTTGTTTATATAGGATGTGTTTTAGCCCGTAATGGCGTTTTATTCATGAGTTTGGCGTTTTTGGTAGAGAAATTTAAAAACCCTTTTACCCATAATGAAGCGTGTCCACTTAATAGAATTGGTGTTATTTACGAAAACGCCACCGCGCCAATCTAGTCCATAGATTGTTTTGATCGGACGATCCATAACCGTTCTCACTGTTCTCACACTATTCATCGTTTTCTCTAAATCCTGACCATATATATATATATATATATATATATGGGAGAAAGATAAATCGAAAATCCATGTGAGTTAAGAAAACCCAAAGAAACCCTAAGTAACATTTTTATTTTTTTTGAAAAAATAGGGAATGTAATATAAATGTACACGAACATTTTTAAAAAAATGAAAAAAACGCTTAAATGTTGAAAATTTGTATGTTACATTTTTTTGGACATATATATTATGTAACATGAAATTTGTAACATTTAAAAAAAAAAACTACTCGGTGTCTTTTTGTATTTTCTTTTTTTTAAAATGTTCAAATATAGGTATATTACATTTCCTATTTTTTTTAGAAAAAACAAAAATGTTACATGGGGTTTTTTACAAAAGTTTCTTAAGTTTACACAACTTAAGTGGGTTTTCTCTATAGCCTTCCTCTCTCTCTCTCTCTCTCTCTCTCTATATATATATATATATATATATATATAGGGGATGGATCATGAGAAAACTAGTTTAAATGAGAAAATAAAAAAACTAACTAAAAAAGCCTAAAAACCATATCAATTTTTTTTTTTACATTTTTTTATAAAAAATCGCTACATTTTATGCATGGAAAAAAATTAAAAAAAATAAATTTTTTTTGTTGTATTGCACATGTGCACTATTACGGATATAATGCACATGTGTAGTACACATATAATGCACATGTGCAGTACAACAAATTTTTTTATATTTAAAAAATAGTGATTTTTATTAAAAATTGTAAAAAAAAAAATTGGTATGTTTTTTAGCTTTTTTTTAGGTTTTTTGAGTTAGTTTTCTAGTTTTCTTATTTAGATGTAGTTTTCTCATGATCCTCTCCCTATATATATATAGGGTCGGGATTTAGAGAAAACGGTAAAAAGTGTGAGAACGGTGAGAACGCTTATGGATCGTCAGATCAAAACAATCTATGGACTAGATTGGCGCGGTGGCGTTTTCGTAAAAACATCAATTTTATTACGTAGACGCGCTTCATTAAGGGTAAAGGGGTCTTTTGACTTCTCCACACAAAACGCCATCTCATGAAAATAAAACGCCAAACAAAAATCACACACCATTCTAACTAAAAACGCCATTAAATATAAAACGCCAAACTTAATTATAATAAAATTCCGCCTAAAAAACCGCCTAAAAAATCCTAAATATACAACATCTCAGACCTTCAATTAAAAACACACACAAAACCCCAAACGCCATATTTAATATATACTATTCGTCTTAGAAACGCCAAAAAAATCCTATATATCCTCAACGTCAAAACATATAAAAACATTATTCAGGTTTGTTGACAATAAAGTTTAGCTGTATGGGGTGGACAACATTGTCAGTTATCTTTCTTAACTGAGGATTAACAATGTTGTCTATCTCATACAGCAAAACATTATTGATTTTAGCATGATCAAATTTTGAGGTTGAAGGTGCTTTTATTTTGTGGCGTTCTTATTATCGGTAAAACGCCAAAATTAAAAAATCAAACATCGTTCATTTGGAAAAATCAAAGATTGTTGCTGAAGGGTCTAAACTCAATAACATTTAGCTGCATGAGATGGACAAATTTCCAAGAAAAAGATGCCGATGTCAGACTTTGTGCTTCCAAACAGCCACAAAAAAACTACTTGAAAAACAAAAAAACAAAATGAATCATACGAAAGTCGAACCAGCCAGTTAAGATGATTCAAAAAAGAAGAAAGAGACTGGTGACAGTGAAGATTTGGAAGATCAATTGTTTATATATTCTTTTTTTTAATTTTCTTTTTCAGATGATTGTTATATAATAAAACGCCATATATAATAAAAACGCCAGACAGCCAAAATGCTTGTTAAAACGCTATCATGCCGTAAAACGTCCCCCAAAACTCCCAAACTATAATAAAATTACTTTGGAAAAGTATTATAAAAAACCCAAAAAATAAAAATCAAACTTCAAAATGTAACTAGAAACAGTAACTACAAAATAGAAAAATTAAGAGATGGAAAATTTATTATATTAGAATCTAAAACGCCAAACTTGAAAGACGGGACGTGTTACAGACTTCAGAGAAAAAAGCTTATCAAAAACAATAATTACAAACAGTAACTGAAACGACGAATACTTTATTATAATAATGCACCGCCTAACCTACGCCGCCAAAAGAAATCCTATAAAATAATAACTCTCAGCAACTACCATTTAATCAAACAAAAAAAAAACGACAAAAATACTACTAAATACCACTCAGTGTAAAACACCAAAAAACTAAAAAAATTAAAGATGGCTAATATGCTATCTTGGATATTCAGTATTGTTATTCGTGAAGTTTCACTGAATGGATTGTTTGCTGAGACGAGTAACTCAGAAAGATTTTTATGCATGAGATGGACAAATCTTCAAGAAAAAGATACTGATGACAGTCATATGTCATTTTGTATTCTTTGTTCTTGAAGAGGCTTGGATGAGGAGAAGAGATCAATGACACTGAAGAGTGAGATGGTTATAAAGATGAAGATCAAGATGAAGAAAAAGCGAAAAACCCACTCACACGTCATAGATCTATGTACCCAAACATCCACAAAAAAAAAGTCACTTCAACAGACGAGCAGGCAAAAAAATCAAACCGATGAGTTTGTTAAGTTCTACATAAAACGCCATATATTTGGTGACAGTTCTTGTATTATTTTCTTCGCTTCTATTTTTTTCCCTGTGGTTGTAATATAATCTTACAATTGTAAAACGCAAAGATACCACAAACGCCAAAATGTATATAAAAATAATAGAACAATGGGCCATCTTGTTTAAAACGCCTTGAAAAAACGCCATTCAGATAGATTTACTGACCCCCTCTGGGGTTCCAATGGCATAAGATTTGAAAAACGCCATAAACGCCAAAATGTTAATACAATGAAACCATTAAACGCCATTAATTATTGAATTTGGATAGGCTAAAAATCTTAAACCCCAAAAAATAAAACAATATTGGGAAAAACGGAACTAGAAAAGCAGAAGATAAAAGGACAAAAAAGTCCCTCCGCCCTTCTCTATACCGCGTGACACGTGTTGGGCCAGGATGCGTTCTCACCGTTCTCACACTTTTGAGCGTTTTCTCCTGATTCCGTTTCTATATATATATATATATATATGGGATGGTTAAAATGAAAACCACATTTATTGTGAAAACTCGAAAACTAACTAAAAAAGCCTAAAAAACACATCAAATTTTTTTTTCAATACACATGTATAATATTACACACGTGCACTACAATTTTTTTATTTTATTTATATATATATAAAATTGCGAAAATTGGTATTCAAAAAAAAAATAAATAAATTTGGTATGTTTTTTTGGCTTTTTTAATTAGTTTTCGAGTTTTTACAATAACTGGTGGTTTTCATTTGAAACTTCTCATATATATATAAATATATATATATATATAATTATCGTGTTGAATGTCAAAATGAAATCACAAGGTTTCTCATGTGATAAATTTGACACGTTTTCTTGATTTGGAGATGGATTCTTAGTGAATATTTATCAGTTGATTATTGTAGTAATATAATAAATAATTTAAACAAACATGAGTATTCTTTTTTTTTTTTTTTTTTTTTTTTTTTTTTGCTAGCTACGAAATCTCATGAGTATTCTTATGGGACACGTTTTAGAAAGTTGGTCAAGAATTGTATTAGGTGTGCCGATTGCCGAAGTAAAAAGGTTGTCATGACTACTTAATTGAATAATTGTTTTCAACTTAAGCCTTCTCATCAAGTGGTGGAGGTTTGTATTTATTTTGATAGATGTAGGTTCGACTCTCATTTCGTGTAGAGTAAGGCACTGGTGGGCAATGATAGAAGACACAGGGAAACCTGGGTTGGATCCTTGAGCCAAACGAGTTTTACCGGTAATTTTATCGTCGTGCCTACGGGAGGGTGGGTTACCGGGTTTTCCCCGGAATTGGTGGTGGACTCGGGTTACTCTCGGAGTACTCCGTTTGTCCAGTGGGTGCCCTGAGAGTGCTTGGGATTGAGTTTGTTGGCCGTTAAAAAAAAATTGTTTTCAACTTTGAATAAAGATAAATGTCATTTTAGTCTATGTGATTTAGGCCATTTTAACAGTTTAGTTCAAAGGTTTTATTTTTTACTTGTGGGTCGAAAAAGTTTCACTGTTGCCATTTTAATTTATTGGGCTAACTTCATCCATATTTTCTGTTAACGAGAAAGCCAATTGGGTCATTTTATATGTAATTCTGTTAACTAGAAGGGCAATTCGGCCATATAAAATGACCGAATTGGCCTTCTCGTTTACAGAAAAAATGGATGAAGTTAACCCAGTGGACTAAAATGGCAACGGTGAAACTTTTTTGGACCCACATATGAAAATAAAACCATTGGACCGAACTGACAAAATGACTCAAATCACAGGGACTAAAATGACATTTAACTCTAAAATAAAACAACCTTTAATCGTTAAATTATTCGATTTAATATATTTGAGTATTAATCAAATACGTACATACTTTATTTTTTAGAGTTAAATGCAATTTTAGTTCTTATGGTTTGGCTTATTTTGCCAGTTTAATTCAGCGGTTTCATTTTTGACATGTGGGTCCAAAAAGTTTTCACTTTTGCCCTTTTAGTCCAGTAGATTAAAACTCTATCCATTTTTTTGTTAACAAGTTGGGCAATTCGGTCTTTTTATATGACCAAATTGTACTTTTAGTTAACAGAATTACATATAAAATGACTTAATTGTCATTCTCTTTAACAGCAAAATGGATAAAGTTAACCCAGTGGACTAAAATGGCAACGCTGAAACCTTTTTGGACCTAAAGGCGAAAAATGAAACATTTGGATTAAACCGTCAAAATGACACAAACCATAGGGACAAAAAGGACATTTAACTCTTATTTTTATTATATTAGATCATCACTAACGAGGTCAGGCGGTTGTCACCCTCTCTCTTCTTTACGCATGTTTATCTTTTCTTTTTGAACGACAACTTTCTTGTATTAGGTTATCATACTCCTCAATTGAAGAGTCTCGTTGTCCCATTCCAGTCAGAATATGTTGTCTTAAACAGACCCACACTGCCTTCAGAGTTTGACTTGGGCGTTCATTCGGGAAAGCATACCGCCGACTATCACTTGACAGCTGTTGTGCCACCACAAGAGTTGAACACTCTCTAGCGTAACACACGGTGGGACGAAAACCAGTGTAGACTCAGAATAAAACACCTCTGTAAAAAGACTAGACTCTATCGATTGTTGTCTAATCTAGCAAAGTGACATAATAAGGATTGAATTTGGGTCTCCATCCATTAGAGAACCAACACCTACCTACAACTAGCCCAGAAGTAGTGGTTTCTGCGCCTGTTTATCTAGCCAGCTTCTTTTCTCCTTCTCCCTACAAATGTCACTTTCCTAGTCCTCGTGGTGGCCATTTGTGGTAAAAGATTCCACCCCTTCTCTTTCGTTGCAACGTCCTCGACCAACATCCGTTGCCCCTCCCTATCTCTTCCACTTATGTCAACAATTGCGCGCATTGGGCATGCTCTTATAGTAACCATAACAAAGGAAACACGTATAAATCGTAGTAAATTTGTAGTTTCTTTAAACAACTTAGGTTATTCATCTTAATTTATAATCATAAAATTAATGATAACTTTTTCATTATTATTTACTCTATTCTATAAAATAATATTTTCTGTTCTATAAAATAATTTTAGTGACTGAAGCTTATATGATAACTAATTATGTATTATACAGAGGCGCAGCATGTGAGGGGCGGGGGGGGGGGGGGGGGTCGCCCGACCCTCCGAACTTTTCGGTTAGTAGTGTTACGTATGTGTTTTTCGTATAGAAATTTTTAGGGATATACGTGTTAGACCGCCCGGTTTTTAAAAAAAAATTATGTTAGACCCCCCGGTTTTCTAATTTTTTTTTTTATGTATATACGTGTTCGACCCCTCCGGTTTTCTAAAAAATAAATTGTATAACCCAAATAAAATACTAAATTAGCCCAAATAAAAGAGTGTTTTATGTATTTTTATCATAAGCCCAAAATAATCAAATCAAAACTCATGGCCCATTTAAGAAATTAAGCCCAATATAATAATCATCTGATTTCAATTGTTGCTTGTTCGACCAGGGCGCAGACAGAAGAAACAGAAGAAAAACGCAGGGGCTGGGGAAAGCGACTGGCTGCTGGGCTGCTGCTTGTTCGACTGTTCGACTTCGAGACTTCAAGTTCGAGATTTCACTTGTTCAATCATCCTCAGGTATGTTAATTTTTATGTTTAGGTTTGATTTAGGGCTCCAATTTATATGAATTAGGTTGAAATTAGATGTGAGTTTTAGCCCTAAACTTGTTGAATCATTCTCTAGCTATTAGAATTTTTGAAACTTAGGTTGATTTGTTCACATTTGTTATTAGATTGCCATGGGGAAGAATAAATGCATAACCTCCTTTTTCAAAAGAAAGAATGAAAATGAAGAACAAGTAGAGGGAAATCAGGGAATTGTTAAAAATCTTAAAGGAAGACGAGCAGAACTATAATTCTTCATCCAACTAAACCGGGTACCCACCTTCCTCTTCTTTTTAATGTTTTGGTATCTTTATTCAATTGTTTGTTAAACAATGTTTACGTTTTAATGTTTGAGAACGGCTTTTAATTTGATATTAATGTTTGACACGACCCGAATCGCATCACCGACACCCTACCCGACCCGACCAGAATCGAATCACCGTTGCTCGACCGAACATAGAAATTTTTTTTAGGTCTAATGCCTTCCGACCCCTCGAAAAATTTTTTCAAGCTTCGCCACTGGTATTATATATATATAGACAAAAGGTAAGTACAAAAACAAAGTATCTATAGGATAAAACGTATGAATGGAGTGGAAAGGTAAAAAAAAACGCGGTGACATTTTTCGTAATTATTTTACTCGTAGGGTAATTATCAAAATTACTCTACCAATAATCTTGTAGGGTAATTTGTAAAATGATTTTGAAGGTTAATTTTGATCTTGTGGGGGTAATTTTGATCTTATTGGGTAATTTTGTAAAGTGTCATAATTACTCTACAAATGATTTTATAGGTAATTTTGATCTTTGTATGGTAATTAATAGTAAAATAAGTAGGAGAATGTCATCACGTTTTTTACTTTTCCATGACATTCGTACATTTTGTACGATAAAATACTTTTTTACGGGATCTTTACTCTCTCTCTCTCTCTAATATATATATATATAGGGTAAGGATATATAGAAAACCACTTTTATTGAGAAAACCCGGGAAACTCAAAGCTCACGACTTTTTTTTTTAAATAACACATGTAATATACATGTTTTTAAGAGTTTTGGGCAAAAAAAAAAGCGCCGAATGAATGTTTTTAAAAAAAAATAATCAAGTTTTAGCATTTTTTGTCTAACACGTGTTAGTCACGAAAGTTGCTGAAATTTGTTTATTTTTTTTTAAAATAATCCTTCGGCGTTTTTTTGTTTTTTTTTTGTTCAAAAATCTTAAAAACAAGTATATTACATGTGGTAATTTTTTCAAAAATAAAAATAAAAATCGGGAGGTTAGAGTTTCCCGAGTTTTCTCAATAAAAGTGGTTTTCTCCATATACTTCCACTATATATATATATATATAGTAGGAGTTGGGTGGAAAGTCTATTTTTCCTAGAAAGTCTAGGAAGGAATAAGAATTGGACATGTGTCATTGAGGGATTTTAAGTAGAAGGGCCATCATGTAATTTCACATTTTAATTTTATTTTTGGAATGTATCTTCATTAACTAAAATTCTATGATTTTCGGAATTTTTATTATTTTCGAATTCAAATCTGGAAGTCAATGTGTTCATTAACTAAAATTCCATGTCACATTACATCGCATATTCCATTGTTCAGAAGATTACTGGAATTTATCAGCATGTTCTTGGTGCTGTGTTTTAACAGTTTACAGGGCTAAAGTCAATTTTTTTATAGATCCCACAATATAAAGATGGTAAAACACAGGGTATGAATCTGATTGCTGTTAAAACACAACTGTATGAATCTGAATGCTAAAACACAAGTGTATGAATCTGCTTGCTGTTAAAACACAACTGTATGAATCTGTTTGCTGTTAAAACACAACTGTATGAATCTGAATGCTAAAACACAGCTGTATGAATCTGCTTGCTGTTAAAACACATTTGTATGAATCTGGATGTTAAAACACATCTGTATGAATCTGCTTGCTGTTAAAACACATCTGTATGAATCTGCTTGCTATTAAAACACATCTGTATGAATCTGGATGTTAAAACACATCTGTATGAATCTGCTTGCTGTTAAAACACATCTGTATGAATCTGGATGTTAAAACACATCTGTATGAATCTGCTTGCTGTTAAAACACATCGGTATGAATCTGCTTGCTGTTAAAACACATCTGTATGAATCTGTTTGCTGTTAAAACACATCTGTATGAATCTGAATGCTAAAACACAACTGTATGAATCTGCTTGCTGTTAAAACACATATGTATGAATCTGGATGCTAAACCACAACTGTATGAATCTGCTTGCTGCTAAAACACAACTGTATTAATTTGCTTGCTGTTAAAACACATCGTCAAGAAAACGGAGATGATAAGAACAATATTTGAATGGTGATAATGAACTCGGAGATGGTGGAGATGGAGAAGTGTTTTAATTTGATCTGGTGCTCTCCATCGTTTCTAAAGTTATCTTCTTCCATGATTGTAGTTATTTTTGGTAGGGATTGGGGTTTCCAAGATGGGTTTGGAGAGAGAGAGAGGGAAAATCGTTTGAATTTAGGAACTGGGCGGTTATCTAATTGATTTAAAACACGGCCATTGACAAAATTGTCCCTACTCATTTAAAAAAATCAATTAATTAAACTCAAATATTACAAGATTGCCATTGATTTAATCTCAACCCTTAAACACACCAATCGGATGGACCAGATCGCTTCCTAGACTTTCTAGGAAAAACACACTTTCCGTGCGAACCCTACTCTCTCTCTCTATATATATATATATATATATAAACACGCCATTCCAGCAATAGGTGGGTGGTAGATCCTCTTGCCTCTTGAAGAAAAGATCAGGGTTCAATCAAATCTTGGCATGACTGTAATTTAATATTTATTGGTATTGGTATATTTAATAAGTAGGAACAATATAACATTTGTCATTCAACATATATATATATACGAGATCAGGAGAAAACTGTTGGAAGTGTAAAAACGGTGAGAACAGATCCTGGTCAAACACGTGGCAGAGGGGCGCTAAATGATATGCAGGGGCATGATTGTCAAATGTTCATGTTCCCCTAAATAAGTCGGGTTATATACAACATATATGGCGTTTTGTTCTTTATGCTTGTTTCAATTGTCACACCCGCTCATAGCGGAAGCGCGAGGTGTGATCTGATCGGTTCTCATTGCATAACAATATAAGTGAACATACTAAATGAATAAAACATGCTCCAATGTCATTGTCATAATTGTTTCAAAAGAACGCAACATAAGTTAAATGTATAGGTTACAAACTATCAAATGAAAATACGTTGTCATTGTTTCATACATCAAAATGTAAGTCTTAAAATGTCAAGGCTTTGACCACTATATCACCGCAAAGAGGCGGTATATAACGGGCAAACCCTTCACGATGTTGGCCTGGAGTCTTTATACTTGCTTTCTTGAACTGAAATATCTGCATGGTCCACTAATTTCCTGAAATACATGTTAAGTTGAAAACATCAACAAAAGTTGGCGAGTTCATGCGGTTTAGTTGTATAAGATGTATCTTGTAAAATGTAAGATGTATCTTGTAAAATGTGAGTTGTATAAAATGAAAGCCAGTATGTAAAGCGTCAATGAAATCGTTGATCATTAATGTTGCGCGAGGACATTAATATGTGTGACGAAATAGGAAGCAATCCAAACCTAGACGATTTTGTGTCTACTACTATCGACTGGGACACAAACGCATTCTTCTGTATGGGTCCACGACCAAGAGTGGGGCTCACCAAAACCCATTAGATCTAACCCCTTGTACCTAGGTCCAAACTGGATTAATGGTGCTTAGATGTATAACCCTATTCGCACATGATCTAGGTGTTTCATTCCCTAACTTTAACATACAATTGAACATGTATTTTCCCCGATAGTTGTAAAGTTGCAAAACATTTAAATGAGTAGGGGACATGAACTCACATAATTGCGTCCGTGAATAGTAAGTAACTGTGATCTCATGTGTGGTCGTCCTGAATAGTGTCACGACCTACAAACGTTCTATATATGTTAGACACTTCGGCCTTTGTAATGACTTGAGTACAAGTCTTTTATCTTGAATATGTGTTAAGACTTGTATGTCTTTGTTATTCGTTGAACTGTGTTTTAGATGTATTAACTGATAATTGTTTAGTGTATATATTTCGCCAAATATATATTCTTGTATCTCGTGAGTTGTATCGTAGTTGTATAAATGTGTTTTCACCAAGTGTTAGATGATGTGAAAGTGCATATCGTTGCACGTATAGGAATACGTATGTCCGCGTGTTTGTTATATGTGATCTTGTATTTTTAGAATATATATACTTATATATTCTAAGATATGTTTAATAAAAATATATATGTTATACTTGGTAAAAGGTATAGAAAGTATCTTAAAAATAATCTATTTTTAAGTTGTGTCCGAACGCTCGGAACGTCCGTAAGTTGTTTTTAAGGTGTATTTTTGTGTAGTCTTGTAAGACTTTAGTTGTAATGTGTCTTGTGTTTATTTGTACCATTGTATTCAAGTTCCTAGTTATCATACATATAACTAATACAAACAAATAACATATAACACATAAGTTGTTAAGATAACTAAATATATATTTTCTCAAAAAAATATATATTTATAACTAGTTTTGCTTTTATAAAAACTACTCTTTAAAATCTTTTTAATCTAATAAAGATTTTGTCAAAAATAGTAGTTTTTATAACACATGATTTTTAAGAAAAATGGCCATATTTCCTTTGAAATATATGCTTAGCCATGTTTAATAAAACATATATTTTTCTTATAAAACTCACCAATAATCTTCTCATATTATTCTTAACTAGAATTGAGACCCGCCGCAATGCGGCGGGAATTCTTTAGTTATAAATAAGTCGATCTAGGAACCGTACGTTATGTTAAACTTGTCAAACGGAAAAAAAAATAGACGATGTTCACCCACACACGCACGTTGCGTCGTGTTAACTCGTAAAATTTAGAACGAAACGTAAAAACGTTAAATCAAAGACACACGTTGCGATGTGTCAAGTCAGAAAATTTAGAACCAAGAATAAAGCGAAAAATTTGCTAAAAATGAAAACTATAAAGGACCAAAGTTGAAAGTAAAAAAAGTTGTGAGGATAGATTGCCAAAGATAAAAAGTTTTGGGTTAAAACATAAAAGTAAAAAAACAAATAGTTTTGGGTTAAAAGTAATTTATGAAATTCTTTTGGGTGGAAAGTAAAAAAAAATCATTTTTTTTTGGAAAACCCCCGAAGCCAAGCTTACGACATCCATATGCATAACCATGTTTTCTTTGAAAAAACCTCCAAAGCACACCCCGCGTTGCGGTGGCGCGTAAAACGGTGTTAAATAGTAATAATGTCACACAACCGTTATCGACCACCAACACTGACTCGACCTAGGATTTGCGTGTTGCGACGAACCTGTCAAACATGAAAAAATAGAGGTAAAAACGTTGAACCACACATGTACGTTGCGCCGTGTTAACTTGCAAAATTTGAAACAAAACATAAAAAAGTTGAACCACACTCGTATGTTGCGTCGTATTAACTCGGAAAATTTAGAACTATACGTAAAACGAAAGTTTGCCAAAGATGAAAATATAAGTGAGAAAAGTTGCGAAGTTAAATTGCAAATAATGAAAAGTTTTGGGTTAAAGTTAAAAAAACAAAATATGTAAGGTTAAATTTGAAAATTGTAGAAACCTTAGGGTTAAAAATAAAAAAAATCAAGTTTTTTTTTTTGAAAAACACCCAAAGCCAAAAGTACAAGTCACCCAAGCTTAAAGTAGTTGCTAATTTATATAGGTTTTAATAAAAACATATGAGATTTATTCCAAAATCTTAACAAGATGAAATCAATAACATGTAGGGTTTTGGTATGATCATAACATATGTTAACTAGTTCAAAATCCATGCTTTACTTCTAGTTTCATCAAACTTTTTATAAAAACCCACATTGTATGTTTCTTTTTATAAATTTCTAAAAGTATTATTTTTAGTGAAAAACCTTATATACTTTAACAAAATCAAAGATTATAATCATCCATTCAAACTTTTATATCATGATTTTTATTTTGCTTCTTCGTATTTTCATATTATTTTGTATGATTGTTTAGTTTATTACATGTTCTTTAAACAAATAATACATTAATAAGTATGAAAAGGGGATTTTAGAAGCTTACTTCTAGCACTAATGGCTAGGGATGATCTTGATGATGATCAAAGAAAAGAAAAATTGTTAATCTTGATGTTTGGAAAAGCTATGGAATGGAAAGAAAGACTTGCTTCTTCTTGTAGTGTCTTTAGATCATCCTAAGTATCTCAAGCTCCATCTTGATCATCAAAGAGGTTTAAAATAGTGAAAGTTTTGAAGGTGTTCTTGGCTAAAATATGAAGTTTGAGAGGATTTCTTATGTGTGTGAAAAAGAAGGTGAAAATGAGATGAAAGTGGTTAGTGATTATGGTAACTAGTTGTTTATTACTTTCACCATGTTCACCACTTGGTCCACTTGATAAACAACTTGCAAACAAGGGTAAATATCCAAGATATTTATGGAAACTAGTTGAAAGGGGGGGGGGGGTACCCTTGCTTTGTGAACTTGTTTTTCCTTGTTAAAAAGTGTTAGGATTCTTAGATGTAATGTTAGGAGACTTCATAAGCTTAAGTATTTAAGTTTTTTAAATGTGTTAAGTGACCATTACCAGTCTAACATGATCCAAATAACATTAGATGGTCACTTAAAAAAAGATCCGATATCGTTCGGATATTCGTTTCGCTTTGTTTCCGTTAGTCGTTATTTGAACGCTAAGCTTGTGTAACTTGTGTGAATTGATGTAGTTATTGGTTCGAATGATACCCGAAGGTATCCTCATATGAATTCTATGTTATACAACACTTTTATATGTTGCAAAAAGATTAAAAGGCTGATTTCTGCAGAATTTATGTAGAAAAATGTTGAATTTGTCGCTTTTAGTGCTTTTCAGGCAGTTTTTAGTGTTATCAAACTTCGGGAAAGTTTTAAACCAAACCCTTGCATTCCTAGTTAGGGTTTAATGTATATTAGATGTTGGACTTTCGTCTGAGTCCTAAAGATGTCGTTTAGATGGTTTCTGCGGATCTTGCGTTTTCGTCAGAATACTAGTTTACTAGGTGCTTTTCTAGTAGTTTTGATGCATCGTTTAAACTGTTTCAAATGTACTTAATAAAAATGGATCATATGCATCCTAAGTAAGTATTCCTTGAGTATTCTAAGTGTATGTCATGAAATATGTAGTTCGGATGTTCAAAACGCATAAAATGTAGCTAAAAATTAGTACTTTAAGTGTAAGAAAGTTACCGAAAAGTGGCAGTTGTCACATCAATGGCGTTTTTTTCAAAGTAATATTCGAAAATGGCGTTTATGTTTCAATGGTCTTCTTCATATATCACTTTTTTATGCATAACATATGATTTGGAAGGTACATAACAAACCATAGAAGATCGCACACACACATAAACACCAAATAAAAATAACACTTTTCAGTATATAAAATAGGTGAGGATAAACTCAATAAGATTTTGCTCAATGAGATGGACAAAATCCTCACTTAAGCATTTTGTCCAACATATTGAGTGAAACTTTATTGAGTACAAAACTGAATCTCCAAGAAAAGACGATTGCCATGTGTGGTTTTTGAACTTTCTGGCGTTTTAAATTAAACGATATTTAGTAAATGATAGCGTTTGTTTATATAAGATGTTTTTGGCGCGTAGTTTAGGCAAGAATTTATTATAATAAATGTTAGTAATAAAGTTTCCGTCGTTTCAGTTACTGTTTGTTCAGCTTTATCTGTTAAAGCTGTAAGGCGTCCCATCATTAAGTTTGGCGTTTTGTTTGAATGACGTTTTAGATAAAGATGGCAAAATACAACTAATTAACTTTTTGTAAGAAAAAATAATGTTATCGCTTTTTGAAACATAAATCATTTTTTTGTGCATAACATGTGATTTGGAAGGTACATAACAAGCCATAGAAGATCGCACACACAAATAAACGCCAAAGAAAAAGAACACTTTTCAGTAAATAAAATAGGTGAGGATAAAATCAATAAGATAAAGATGTAAGGCGTCCCATCATTAAGTTTGGCGTTTGTCTGTTAAAGCTGTAAGCCGTCCCATCATTTATTATAATTTTGGTGTTTGGTGTTTGGGGCATTTTGGCGTTTTATAACTAATTAGAGGAATAAAGTATTTTATTAGCGGAAAAGTACACAACAAACTAAAGAAAATGACACAAAAAGTAAAAAAAAAAATTGAAACACCACATCCAAATCTTCACTGTTATCGGTATCTTCTTCTTGAAGATTTAGTTATAACAACTCTCCTAAAAGTCTTATGGGACACCCCTATACGTCCTAAAATACACCCCGTATACGAAAAACTGCCCGAAATACCTTTAATTTAATAAAAATTAAATAAAAAAAATTCTTATGTCGTTCGCGGGGCGCGACACACCCTTGTGTGTTGTTGGTGCATGTTTGTGACAACAACTTAGATTTGGTCTTTGGATATCTTGTAATTAGTTAAACGATAAACAGTTAGCGGGTTTAGCTTTGTAATAGTTTGATTATAGAGTTTGGGCTAAACAAAACCCACATTGGGTCTAGGGGGACGATTTGGGCCTTGCCCATGTAGGAAACTCTAGCCCAAGTAGCAACCTTGTGTTATATAAACAAGGTTAGGCTTTAGGGTTTAGGTTAATCAGCCAAAACAATATTTGTGAGAATTTCGTGAGAGCTCCTACAGCTTGGACGAATTTGAGAGTGGTTAGGGTTTGATTGATTGTAATTCAGTTTGATTGATAATCAATAGAAACCCAGTTTGAAAGTGATTGCTGTTCTTCTACTTGTTTCTGTGATATTCTGATCAAGAGGATTCCGCACTCTTGATTGGAAAGACAATTCTGTGAAAGATCCATACGTCAAGGGGACCTACAATTAGTATCAGAGCATTAGGCTCTTGAAGGCTCGGTTCAGAATTGTTCTTGGCTGAAACAGGGAGATTTTCAAAATTTTTGCAAATTAGGGTTTCAAATTTTTGGCTGTTTTTGATATAATTTTCGAAAATTTTTGGCTGTTTGATCTTCTGCATTGTTTGTTTGGTATTCTGCAGGTTTCAGGATTCAATACTGATTGATTCTGGTTGAACAATTCTGCTTGGAAAGGGTTGAAGATTCGAAGATTTTCTTCGTGTTCTTCACGTTGTTCATCTGTTCTTCGCTGTTTTTCAGAAATTACTGATTTATTTGCTGTTTCGATTTTGCAGCAAGTTGTTAGGAGGATCAGGAAAATAATCAGAAATTCGAAAAGATTAAGTTTCCAAATTTTGCAGACCAGCGAAATTACTGGACCTGCGAAATTACTAGACCTACGAACTTATCGGCGAAATAAATCCAAAGGCGACTTTGGTAACCGTGTGATTGTCCACAGCGAAATCATCACGGTTTCAGCGACTTTACCAGTCGTCGTAATAGCGAATTTGGCAGCGAATTTGACCAGCAAACCTTGACCAGCGAAATTGAACTAGTAACAGACCTGCGAATTTAATTGACTCATCAGCGAAATTAACCCAACGAAATTAATTAAAGTGGTGGAATCTTAATTGGCAAGCGTCGATAAAATTTCAGTGTTTTGCAAATAGAAATTGATCCGTAGCCCGTTTGACAGAACCGTTTGGACCGTTAAATTCCTTGTATTTTTAGGACCAAAAAAAAAAAAAAAACCACCAAAGATGATGTATTTTTAGAACATGTCTACTTTGAATGAGCTGTTGAAGATGGAGCATGAGGTTGGCACTACCAACAAACCACCAAAGATGATGAAGGTGGAGAACTATTTGACATGGAAGGATCGTTTTCAATCCTTCATTGAATATCAGGACACTCGCATGTGGATATGCATTGAAGATGGGTACACAAACCCTACACACGACTTTGAGGGCAGACCTCGTCGAACTGCTTATGTGAACATGGAAGATGCTGATAAAAAGATGTATGAGGCTGAAAAGAGAGCCTTGGTTGCAATCAAAATGCCCTTACCTGATAGCATCAAGCATACTTTCAAGAAGTACACAAACTCAAAGGATATGTGGGATGCATTAGAGAAAAGATATGTGGGAAATGAAGATGTTAAGAAAAAAAAAGTTGATCTACTGAAGAAGCAGTTTGCTGTTTTCAAGTTCATGAAACATGAGTCACTTGAGGACATCATCACTCGATACTACCATCTGATGTCAGAAATGGATAATTATGAGATAGAGTGCTATACTGACGTTGAAAAGAATGACAAGCTGCTAGATGCCTTACCTACCAAGTGGGATATTTACACTCTCATGATCAAGGGAGAAGCAGATTATGAGACAAAAGAGCTTGAAGAAGTAGTTGGCAAGCTAAGAGCTTATGAGCTCAGTATGAAGAAGAAAGACACTGGATATGATCAGGTTCAAGATCCAGCGATTTACAATGGGCTTACATCTTCTTCATCTCACAACGCTTCTAGCGACTCTGCTACTGCTTTTCTTTCATGTGAGAATGAGCAGGTCACAGTGAATGAAGATGGTGATGTGTGTTTTGTAGCTGCTTCAGGAGGATCAATAGGAGCCAAGAGAACATCAGGTTCTAAGCAGAGTAGTGGTGTTAAGTCGATGCCAATGAGTGTGAAGTCTGCTGAAGAGCATCTGGCTCTACTTGCTTCATTTGTTGCTTCTTATGAGAACTACATTCAGGGAAAGATATCTGATCCTGCCACTTTAGATGAAGATTACGATCAGATTGACCTTGATGATCTTGAAGATATGGATTTGCAGTGGCAAATGGCCATGATTACTAGACGAGTGAAGAGGTTTATGACCCGAACGGGAAGGAAGTTTATAGGAAAGACTGTTGGTTTTGATAAGACCAAAGTGAGATGCTTCAACTGTCAAAGTTATGGGCATTTTGCTAGGGAATGTCAAAAACAAAAGCAGGAGAATTCGAGTCAGAGTTCAAACAATAGGAATGCATCAAATAACTCTAACTCAAGAGCGCTGATCTCTACTGCTAGAGAAGGTTCATATGACTGGAGTGTTCACTTGGAAAATGATGACAATGTTACACAGGAATTCATGGCAGAGATAACTCCAGTTGATGATAGTGAAGCTACTGTGGGAGATGCTGAAGCAAAAGTGGATGCTGAGGCTGAGGTGAAGAAAGCTGAAGAAAAGAAGGCTGATAAGACAAAAGATGCTGAAGAAGAAAAGCAAAAGTCTGACTATGAAAAGGAAGCTGAAGAAAAAGAAGCTAAATACAAGAGAATGGAAGCTCAGCTTGCGGCTCTAATGGCCAACCTTGACAAACAAACAGGAGCGGTAAAGTCAAATTCTGTGTGTTTAAAATGTCGTGAATTACAGGGTGAAGTTGACAGGTTGTCCACACAAAACCAAAGTCTGGTGGGCGAGATGTCTACCATAAAAGAAGCAAACTTTTTTGCTAAAAGAAATGAATCCTCATACTTGAAGAAGATAAAAGGTTATGAAAGTAAAATTGATTCTTTAACCTGCAAATTAAACAAAAAACTTCAAGTCATAGACTTAGCTCATGAAATGATGGCAGAGAAAACAAAAGAGATTTCTGATAAATGCAAAGAGTTGTCAGATGCACAACTCAAAATTATTGAACTTGAAAAGAAATTAGGTCAATTTAGAGACTCTACTTTTGTTATGAAACATATGATGGGTGGCTTGAAGAAAAGTAATGACAAAACCAGTGTGGGATTTCATGGTTTCAATGAAGTTCCACCTCCTGTTAGTCATGACTATTCTTTCTTGCCTGACGAAGATGAGCTCATGGACTTTGGGTCAACATCACCAAGTAGTTCCACGTCATGTCAAGGAAATGTTTTTGAGAATGCTGATGCTAAGAAGGATAATAACAGCAAACCTGTTTTGAAAAAGAATACGTCACATCCTAAAAATAACAATCCAACTTTTGTTAAAAAGGTTAATTTTGTTCAAGGAAGTGACATGAAAAACGAAACAGCTGTTATTGAAAATGAATCTAATATAGAGTTTGCTAAAAACAAGAACATAGAAAATTCTGAAACTAAGCAAACTGAACCAAATCCTTCTAAGGCATCATCAGAAGAAAAACCCGAATCTAGTTCAAAGGCTTCAGAAAAGAAGTCTTCGAAAAAGAGATCGTGCTTCAAATGTCACACCAAGGGACATGTAGCTAGCTGCTGTCCTAATAAAAAGAATGAAGCACAAGTGAATGAGAAGAAGAGAGAGAAATCACCTGAGAAGAAAGGTGATAATGAGGAGAAAGTTGCAAATTCTCCAACGAAATCTGCCCCTAAGCAACCAGAAAATGTTGCTGTTGGTGTAGATAAGGCTGAAAAAGGAACTCCACAAGTTCCTCGTTTTCAAAGAAATCAACCAAGATTTCAGCCTAGATCTCCACCAGGCAGATTTGAGAGACCTAGAAGCAGTTCACCAAGAATGAACAATTTTAATTCTAATAATTTCAGAAGTCAAGGTCAATATCAAAATCGATACCAAAATAATGGTGGTTGAACTTTTTATAACAATGGCTTTAGAAATTACAACAATAATGCTTCTTGGAATCAAAATCAAAATTTTCAAAGGTCAAATAGTCCAAACACGTATAGGAACCCTCAGGACCAAAGACCTAGTGGAAATCAAAATCAAATTCCATCAACAGGTCTGAGATCTAAGACTCCAGTTAGGAGTAATGGATATTGGATGGATGTTCCAGTGGTTGGTGAATTTGGACGACCCAAGACCATTAAGGCTTGGGTCCCCCAATCTAACTAATTTCTTGGTTGGTGTGTGCAGGAGCTGCTAAGGAGGATTATCAACTTATGGTATGTTGATAGTGGCTGCTCTAGGCACATGACAGGGGATGCGAGATTGTTGACTGAATTTGAAGATTATGATGGTGTAAATGTGACTTTTGCGGGTGCTAAAGGTGGTAGAATTACAGGACGAGGAAAAGTGACCAATGGGAAGATCACCCTGGACAAAGTGAATTATGTTGAGCATCTTAAACACAATCTGATGAGCGTGTCACAAGTCTGAGACAAGGGTCACTCGGTCCATTTTACCAAGAATGAAGCATTAGTGTTGAAACCAGGTTTGAAGATTCCGGACGATTGGATAGTGATGCGAGCGCCAAGGAGAAATGACACTTATGTCATGGACATATTCACATCCAACTGCTGTGGTGGCGTGTTTACTATCAAAAGCATCTGAAGCAGAATCGATGTTGTGGCACAGACGCATGGCCCATATTCACTATCGAAAAATGAATTACCTTGTTAAAAATGAGCTAGTGAAAGGGGTTCCAATGTAGAGGTTTCACGTGGAAGATAAATGTCTTCCATGTCAAAAGGGAAAACAACACAAGAAACCTCATAAATCGAAAACATTAAATTCCATAGATGCCCCTTGTGACACCTGTGTCAATTCAATCATAAAACAAATGCCAAACCAATGAGATATTGTATTTCATACTTGGGATTTGTAAAAATATGTGTATCATTTGCACATATCAACTCTTGTTCGATTTTAAGCTTTAAATCGCTTTCTGGAGGGTTATACGCGCTCTAATGCATAAATATAATCAGTTTAATCCAACGAACACTCCAGAATAGTGAAATAGGCTTAACATACCTTAAATAACCTTTACATAACTTAGAAATAAGTTTTAAAGGCTTTGGTATGGCAAAAACAAGTTAATTCGCTTACAGGGACTAAAATTGACAAACTACGAAAGTATGCCAATTTGAACTATAACAGACATTCCGGAACATGACCATAAGTTAAACATACCATAAATATCCTTTACATAGCTTAGAAATAGGCTTTGAGGGGTTCGGTGTGCTAAAATAAACTTTTGTGTCATTCAGGGACTAAAAGCGTCAAAAAGTGCATAAGTTTGCATTTTCGCGCATAACTTACGTTCTGAATACATCCAGACATCCAAAAATTTATGTAAGCACTAAAACATTTTATTTTAGTGTTTGGCATAAGAAAAATCCATTCGTCGCGTCATTTGGATCGTTTTTCGCGCTTATGCGCATTCCATCGTAATTAAGCGAACATCGCGATCGTACGGCCAAACGAACCGACATCTGAGATATTTTTGAGCACATTTTAAGTTCCCTATACTTTAAATTCATTTTAGAGCTTAGAAATGGGGTTAACGGGCCTTAAACGTGTCGGAAATGGCCTTAAAACACAACAGGGACCAAAACTGTCATTTCTGAAACTTGGTTCTAATCAGACATGGCCAGGCGGCCCGCGTAAGGTTTGTGTGTATCCTTACGCGGCCCGTGTCAGTGTTCCACACCAGATTCGATGTTTAACAGCCTGTTTCCAGCTGTTGTGCACTCCCAATTCCATTTCCACATGTCAATTCCTTATGGTGGGTGGCCATTTGACATACCATAACATTCCAACACATGTACGGGTGGGATTCGAGCACGGTTTCCATGAAACGATCTTAACGGTTACCCGAAAACTATAAATACCAACCTCCACCCTTCACTTTTTCTCACAAGAATCTGATCTAATGTGCTCTAAGTTGAAACCTTTGTTTCATACCTGAGCTATTTTGATCTAGATTAGCATTCGGGGACCCTTCGTAAGTATTCCTTCGTTCTTTTATTGCTTTTCGAGTCTGAAAGTCAAACTTTGTTTGACTTTCTGCGTTGACCAGTTTATGGTCAATGCGAAGTTCGTTTGAACTTCGCAACGTGATTGTAATCACGATAGTTATAGTCCTTTGTGACTATGCCTACTGATTACCACATTGTCTAGGGTCGTAAGGGTAAGCGATCTGATAAATCGCTTATACCTTCGAACCCGACCCGTTTGGTCGATCTTTAGGATTCGACCAAATACATTAGGTGACCATAGTATATAGGGAATAACCTTCCGAGGTTATACCTTATGGTCGCTTCGTTTAAATAGTTATATGATAGGTAGTTTATATGCCTTAGGTAAATTACCAAAATACCCTTTTCATGTATAATTGGTAATTAAGCATATGTAACCTAAACTTTTGTCACATAACTGATTTTGTAACATGTTTAGGCATATAACACTTGTCATAGGGCTAGTTAGATGTCTCGAGTGCGCTTTTGCGCGCACGACGCGTTAAAGTAGCATAAGCTACCTTAATGGGTCGCGATGGGTCGAAAGCACTTAGGTTAGGTTTCATTTAGTATGAAGGCTTTGTTAAACCATATGACACGAGTCTCTATACTCGTTTGGTTTACGAACCCTCATTCTATCCGATCCTCCGATTTAGGTCCGGTTTATTAACATGGTTACCTATATTAGGTGCCGTTTGATATTCTGTGATCTCTAGCATTGCTTGGTGGTTATCTTAGGACTTCTGAGCAATCTCAAGTGAGTACATAGACCCCTCTTTTACTGTTTTCCAAACATTTTGGGGTGAAACACATGTGCCTACTTGTTACTTTCATGCTTTCCATGTTTTCATATCATATGCCTGCTATGTTCGTTAGTACATTATAGTACATGATTTCATTACATTTCATGCTATGTATGCCCATTGTGTGCGTACTTAGTACATTGTTTTACATTACATTTCATGCTATATATGCCCATTGTGTGCACACTTAGTACATTGTTCTACATTGCATTTCTGTTGCATACGCTCATCCAGCATATGAACACATTATATTACATTTTGAACCATTGTAACCATTTTCCTATGTGAACCGTCGTAACCGTTTGATTATATGAACCGTTTGTAACTATTGAACCGTGTGAACCAGTTGTATCTGTTGACATGATTTACATTTGACAATAGACATTTGACTATACATAAACATTTCTACAATCGTTAAACCTTACATCTTGGTGGTTTGGTTGGAGTAAGTGATTTAAGTAACGAGGCGTGTGTAATATGATACAAGCGTGGTGGATACGCTGCTGGTACTTCCTATATATAAGTGTTTGTATGGTATCACATATTGTAGCGTTATTTGAATCATTTCAATTTGAGACATATAACATTGTAAACAAATAACATACTTTTCACAAGACATTGATTTACAAACAACTTATCTTATACAAACTCATTTTACATGGTTATTCATTTAACCATACATTATTCTCTTATTTATACATATCATCTGATATTATCGTTTTTCAAATGATTTACAAGACAAAGCAAATTACAAGGTTCATGACTAAACATTTTCTCAAACATAAGTCATGGATTCTGTTTTCACAAAACCTATGTATCTCACAGGCATTTTTATGCTGACGTACCTATTTTCACATGTGTTTTCAGGAGATGATGCATAGGACTTATCAAGACATACCTAGGCGGACCTGTGCCTTAGTGACTTAAAACGAGACAAGAACTAGTTAATTTTTGTTATATACTCTTTGTTTCTTGTTTAAAACAATGTAACTCTCTTGTTTGATTAATAAAACGAAACTTTAATTGCCATGGATTTGAAACAATTAATTCTGTTACAACACTCCCCAACGTTTCCGCCACGTTTTGTATGTTCTACGTGGTCGGGGTGTGACAGAAATGATGGTATCAGAGCCAATGGTTATAGGGAATTAGGTTATTAGTAATACTTTGACCTAGTCTATAACCTTCCTAGGACCCTAACGCGAGTTTACTTGCGTTTAGTCATAAAACAATACCGTCACCTATCCTTAGGCGACGACCACAACAAGAACATAAATTTCAAAACCGCTTTGAAAACTAATCATCTGTTCTAGGATGACTGATTACTAGGTTTTGAACCCTCTGTTACAAGGTTTTGAACCCCTTTGAGTTTTCAAAAATCTCGTCAAGGTTTTGGGTTTTAAATAATGTGAACACGTGCAAACTGGAAGGGTGAATGCCTGTATTCTGGGTTTTCTGTCTAGGCAAGCACTTCGTATATATCTCATCAGATGCGAGACCAGTTGTGCTTACCTGTGAATTCTTGGGATGAGTGTTCACTTATAGGCGAGCATGTCTTCGCGATACATTATTTTTGACCTATTTACTTTGATTAATCACCGGGGTCGTTTGTTGCTTTGTAGTAACAAACAAATGACCACTATCCTTGCTTTCATCAGATTTGTTCATCTCATTCTTTTCGTCTAATTCTCTCACTCGTTTCATTTCATGTTTCCTCTTTTAGAATGCCTCCTCGACGCGAAAACCAGATAGCGACTGCCGAACTGGCAGAAATCATTGCGCAGCAAATGGCTGCTGCAATCCCGAACATCGTTGCTCAATGTCACCAAGCTCTCAACAACAATAATGCCCTCTGCAACTTCAAGACGTTCAACTCGGCTAAGCCATCAAAGTTTTCTGGGTCTCAAGGAGCGACTGCACTTCTGCAATGGTTCGAGAGTCTAGAGAGCACCTTTAGGCATGTTCAATGTCCAAACGAGCGAAAGGTAGATTTCGCATCTCGTGTCTTAGAGAAACGAGCTTTGACGTGGTGGAACGGAGTGGTGAGAGATAGGGGTGCCGAAGTGGCACTGGCTCAAACGTGGGAAGAACTTCGAGCACTGATGATGAAGGAATTCTGTCCTCGTCACGAGATCAGGGCATTGGAAAGAGAACTCGACGATCTTAAGCAAGACAGCGGTGAACATCGAGCCTACACTGATCGATATGAGGAGCTGAGCCTGTTGTGCCCTACCATGGTTACGCCTTTGGATAAGGCGATCGAGAAATACATTGATGGTCTCCCTGACTCAGTTCAGGACATTGTTACTGGTAGTAACCCCACTACGGTTAGGCAGGCCATTAAGCTATCGGCAACCTTGACTGAATCTCAGATCAGAAAGAACAAACTTTTTCGGAAAGGCGACAAGAAACAAGCAGCAAATGTTCAGGAGGAAACCAAGGAAAGCAAAACAGAACATTCTAAGAAGCGTAAGGCTTCGCAGAATTGTGCGATTGCTGCTCAACCCAACCAAAACACCCGCAACCAACCAACTCAACCTCCTGCAAAGAAACCTTATGCCGGTACTGCACCGATATGCGACAAATGTAATGCACACCACTTAGCTCACCTACAGTGTCGTTTATGTGCATCATGTGGGCGACTCGGTCACCTGGCAAATGCTTGTCGATTTACCCCAAACCAAGGTGGTCCAAACCAACCTCAAGTAAATCCTGCTCAAACTCGTCTTCCACCAGGACCTTGCTTCAACTGTGGCGAGATGGGCCATTTCCGAAGAAATTGCCCAAAGATTGCTAATGCGAATCCAGCGCAAGGATGAGCATCGGACCAACTAGAAGACGATGTTGTTTAGAGATAATCAAGCCTTATGTATTATTTTCTTTTGTAGTCAAGGTCCATGAAACAGTTGTTGTTGTTTATAAATAAATCTTTTTATTTACATTGCAATGTACAAATGTGATGGCTTGTATAAACAACGTATCTTCTACAATACCGACAATCAAGGAACTGTATTCCTTGAAGAACAGACTACCCCGTAATTTCTTCCATTTTATTATCTCTTGCGTTTTCCACGGAAATCCAAAGTACCCGTTTCTTCCAAGGAAATGAAGTACAAGGCGCAAGTTACAACTCTGTACGAATACCCAAAGTACCACTATAAATTCTTAATAGGGTACCTAAGGGTATTCCCGTATATTCAAAAATTATTGTACCTTAATTCGAATATTGCGTTTTCTTGAAAACGAAATCGAATTTTTGGAAGATCTTTCTATCTTCATAGTTAGATTCTTGCTAATGTTTAAAGTACCAAATGAAATCCATGAAATGGATTCCTAGTGTACTTCAAATACATGTACGCAATCAACAAAACAAAACTTACAAATTAAAGATCTAGATAAACAATTTTGTGGTTATGTGACTATGTGTTTATGCATTTTGTGTTTTTGTATACACTGGATATTCGCTATCCAAATCCTCGTAGAATCTTTCATACCTTCATATGAGGGATTCATAGTAGGATATTCAAAAAGGTACTATCTTAAATCCTTAATGGACTTCTACGTTGTAGTTAAGTCCCTTGGATTATAAAGTACTATTCCAAAGTTTAAGGACAACATGTGTTGATATAGTTGAAGAGATTGGTTCGACAATCTAGTTAAAGACATCCTACGTCGATGTAGTTAAATATTCCCTGTGGGTAGTTTAGTTAAATAGATCATTCATTGATCTAAGTTAAAGAGATTGGTTCGATAATCTAGTTGAATATATCATGCGTTGATATAGTTAAAAAGACCCTCTGGTGGTCTAGTTAAAGAGATCCTACGTCGATCTAAGTTAAATAGATTGGTTCGACAATCTAGTTAAAGACATCCTACGTTGATGTAGTTAAATATTTCTCTTGGGTAGTTTAGCTGAAGAGATTGTTCGTTGATCTAATCCTTTGGTGACCTAGTTAAAGAGACTCTTTTGCAGTCAAGTTAAATCACCACAGGATTTTTCGTTTGATTTTTCCCATACGCATTATGAAATGAACTGTGCGGACTGTGCAAGGAAGTACGTAATTATGGAGGCCTACATAATTATAGAATTCAGTGCACAGAAACCACAGGAAGTTTTGTCATGTGTTAAGACCTACAGTGACAAGAGTAATGATACGGGAGAAGTCTTGGACTTTGACCAATGTCATATATTCTTACACTCCCCAATACTGATCTCAATCACACACCAAGTCTCCTATGAAGAGCTGTCTTCACAAGTTTTCTCTAGAATTAAAATTTCGGGACGAAATTTCCTAAAGTAAGGGAGCCTGTGACACCTGTGTCAATTCAATCATCAAAAAAATTCCAAACCAATGAGATATTGTATTTCATACTTGGGATTTGTAAAAATATGTGTATCATTTGCACATATCAACTCTTGTTCGATTTTAAGCTTTAAATCGCTTCCTGGAGGGTTATCCACGCTCTAATGCGTAAATATAACCAGTTTAATCCAACGAACACTCCGGAATAGTGAAATAGGCTTAACATACCTTAAATAACCTTTACATAACTTAGAAATAAGTTTTAAAGGCTTTGGTATGGAAAAAACAAGTTAATTCGCTTACAGGGACTAAAATTGACAAACTACGAAAGTATGCCAATTTGAACTATAACAGACATTCCGGAACATGACCATAAGTTAAACATACCATAAATATCCTTTACATAGCTTAGAAATAGGCTTTGAGGGGTTCGGTGTGGTAAAATAAACTTTTGTGTCATTCAGGGACTAAAAGCGTCAAAAAGTGCATAAGTTTGCATTTTCGTGCATAACTTACGTTCTGAATACATCCGGACATCCAAAAATTTATGTAAGCACTAAAACATTTTATTTTAGTGTTTGGCATAAGAAAAATCCATTCGTCGCGTCATTTGGATCGTTTTTCGCGCTTATGCGCATTCCATCGTAATTAAGCGAACATCGCGATCGTACGGCCAAACGAACCGACATATGAGATATTTTTGAGCACATTTTAAGTTCCCTATACTTTAACTTCATTTTAGAGCTTGGAAATGGGGTTAACGGGCCTTAAACGTGTCGAAAATGGCCTTAAAACACAACAGGGACCAAAACTGTCATTTCTGAAACTTGGTTCTGATCAGACATGGCCAGGCGGCCCGCGTAAGGTTTGTGTGTATCCTTACGCGGCCCGCGTCAGTGTTCCAGACCAGATTCGATGTTTAACAGCCTGTTTCCAGCTATTGTGCACTCCCAATTCCATTTCCACATGTCAATTCCTTATGGTGGGTGGCCATTTGACATACCATAACATTCCAACACATGTACGGGTGGGATTCGAGCACGGTTTCCATGAAACGATCTTAACGGTTACCCGAAAACTATAAATACCCACCTCCACCCTTCACTTTTTCTCACAAGAATCTGATCTAATGTGCTCTAAGTTGAAACCTTTGTTTCATACCTAAGCTATTTTGATCTAGATTAGCATTCAGGGACCCTTCGTAAGTATTCCTTCGTTCTTTTATTGCTTTTCGAGTCTGAAAGTCAAACTTTGTTTGACTTTCTGCGTTGACCAGTTTATGGTCAATGCGAAGTTCGTTTGAACTTCGCAACGTGATTGTAATCACGATGGTTATAGTCCTTTGTGACTATGCCTACTGATTACCACATTGTCTAGGGTCGTAAGGGTAAGCGATCTGATAAATCGCTTATACCTTCGAACCCGACCCGTTTGGTCGATCTTTAGGATTCGACCAAATACATTAGGTGACCATAGTATATAGGGAATAACCTTTCGAGGTTATACCTTATGGTCGCTTCGTTTAAATAGTTATATGATAGGTAGTTTATATGCCTTAGGTAAATTACCAAAATACCCTTTTCATGTATAATTGGTAATTAAGCATATGTAACCTAAACTTTTGTCACATAAATGATTTTGTAACATGTTTAGGCATATAACACTTGTCATAGGGCTAGTTAGACGTCTCGAGTGCGCTTTTGCGCGCACGACGCGTTAAAGTAGCATAAGCTACCTTAATGGGTCGCGATGGGTCGAAAGCACTTAGGTTAGGTTTCATTTAGTATGAAGGCTTTGTTAAACCATATGACACGAGTCTCTATACTCGTTTGGTTTACGAACCCTCATTCTATCCGATCCTCCGATTTAGGTCCGGTTTATTAACATAGTTACCTATATTAGGTGCCGTTTGATATTCCGTGATCTCTAGCATTGCTTGGTGGTTATCTTAGGACTTCTGAGCAATCTCAAGTGAGTACATAGACCCCTCTTTTACTGTTTTCCAAACATTTTGGGGTGAAACACATGTGCCTACTTGTTACTTTCATGCTTTCCATGTTTTCATATCATATGCCTGCTATGTTCGTTAGTACATTATAGTACATGATTTCATTACATTTCATGCTATGTATGCCCATTGTGTGCGTACTTAGTACATTGGTTTACATTACATTTCATGCTATATATGCCCATTGTGTGCATACTTAGTACATTGTTCTACATTGCATTTCTGTTGCATACGCTCATCCAACATATGAACACATTATATTACATTTTGAACCGTTGTAACCATTTGCCTATGTGAACCGTCGTAACCGTTTGATTATATGAACCGTTTGTAACTATTGAATCGTGTGAACCAGTTGTATCTGTTGACATGATTTACATTTGACAATAGACATTTGACTATACATAAACATTTCTACAATCGTTAAACATTACATCTTGGTGGTTTGGTTGGAGTAAGTGATTTAAGTAACGAGGCGTGTGTAATATGATACAAGCATGGTGGATACGCCGCTGGTACTTCCTATATATAAGTGTTTGTATGGTATCACATATTGTAGCGTTATTTGAATCATTTCAATTTGAGACATATAACATTGTAAACAAATAACATACTTTTCACAAGACATTGATTTACAAACAACTTATCTTATACAAACTCATTTTACATGGTTATTCATTTAACCATACATTATTCTCTTATTTATACATATCATCTGATATTATCATTTTTCAAATGATTTACAAGACAAAGCAAATTACAAGGTTCATGACTAAACATTTTCTCAAACATAAGTCATGGATTCTGTTTTCAAAAAACCTATGTATCTCACAGGCATTTTTATGCTGACGTACCTATTTTCACATGTGTTTTCAGGAGATGATGCATAGGACTTATCAAGACATACCTAGGCGGACCTGTACCTTAGTGACTTAAAACGAGACAAGAACTAGTTAACTTTTGTTATATACTCTTTGTTTCTTGTTTAAAACAATGTAACTCTCTTGTTTGATTAATAAAACGAAACTTTAATTGCCATGGATTTGAAACAATTAATTCTGTTACAACACTCCCCGACGTTTCCGCCACGTTTTGTATGTTCTACGTGGTCGGGGTGTGACACCCCTTATGAATTACTTCACATGGATTTATTCGGTCCAGTGAACGTAAGGAGCATAGGTGGAAAGTACTATTGTTTAGTTGTCACAGATGATTACTCACGTTATTCATGGGTTTTCTTTTTAGGTACAAAAGATGAGACGGGGGAGATGCTGATAGATCTTTTTACGAAATTGGAAAACGTCCATGATGCAAGGATCAAGAGGATAAGGAGTGATAATGGCACGGAGTTCAAGAATCGAATTCTGGATCTCTAATGTCTTCGAAAGGGAATTGAACATCAATATTCCGCTCCTTATACACCTCAACAAAATGGAGTTGCTGAGAGAAAAAACAGGACGTTGATTGAAGCCGCTAGGACGATGCTTTCAGATTCAAAGCTACCAGTTCTTTTCTGGGGAGAAGCTGTGAATACAGCTTGCTACATCCTAAACAAAGTTTTGACTGTTAAACGTTTTAATAAAACTTATCACGAATTGATGTTTAACAAGAAACCAAACTTGGAAGGCTTTGAACCATTTGGATTACCCTGCACCATTGTGCGAAATAAAGATAAACAAAAATTCGGTGAGGTGGCTGACGATGGCTACTTTCTAGGTTACGTGCCTGGCACACCGAATAAAAGGGTTTTTAATCTAAAAACTGGTAAAATTGAGGTTGTGTACAATGTTGAAATTACTACATACAAACCTCAACAATCAACGAGTGGTCCTGCTATATTATATGATTATGAAAGCACTTTTAAGTCATTTAATATTCCTGAGTTTCCAAATGCAGATGATTCTCATTTGATTCAAACAATGATTGGAGGAGACGATGAAGGCGAGTTCATGCCTAGATCGAATGTTGATATGACAGATGCTGCGGAAACTTCCAAAGGTGCTGCTGATCCTGATTCAAGCGATAGTGACTCTGAACCCATTAAGGGGGAGGATTTCATTAATCCATTTGCAGATCAGAACATTCAGGGGGAGATTGGATCAAACCTGGGTGATAACTTAGAAGTGGATACTGTTGCTACTACACGAGCAAATAGAGATCATCCAGTTGACATGATACTTGGAGATCCTACTGCAGGTGTTCAGACGAGAAGAAGCATAGCAGCGAATTCTGGCTTATTTGTGTCGATTGAGAAGACTGGGATTGTGAACGAATGCTTGTATAGTTGCTTTATTTCCCAAGAGGAGCCCAAGAACATTCATATGGCTCTTAAAGACAATTCATGGGTTGAAGCTATGCAAGAGGAATTGGCCCAGTTTGCTAAGTTGAAGGTTTGGGAGTTAGTTGATCTTCCTAAAGGTGAAAGAGAGATAGGCACCAAATGGGTGTTTAAGTGCAAGAAGGATGACAGAGGGATAGTGACGTGAAACAAGGCTCGATTGGTGGTAAAAGGTTTCAATCAGCAGGAAGGGATTGATTACAATGAGGTGTTTGCACCAGTGGCAAGGTTGGAGGCAATTCGTTTGTTTTTAGCCTTCGCAACATTCAAGGGCTTCAAAGTTTACCAACTAGACGTGAAGAGTGCATTTCTTTACGGGAAAGTTCAAGAAGTGGTGTATGTCTCACAACCAGATGGGTTCGTTGATCCAGATTATCCAGATCGGGTGTACAAACTTGATAAGGCTTTGTATGGGTTACATCAAGCTCCCAGGGCGTGGTACGAGACACTGTCTACACATCTGATCAAGAATGGTTTTGAAAGAGGTCAGATTGACAATACACTGTTCATCAAGAGGAAGAAGGAAGATTTTCTGCTAGTACAGGTGTACGTGGATGACATCATCTTTGGGTCATCAGATGAAGATATGTGTAAAGAGTTCGAACAGGTGATGAAGAGCAAGTTTGAAATGAGTGCTATGGGTGAGCTGTCTTACTTTCTGGGATTACAAGTTGAACAGAAGGAGGATGGGATGTTTATTCATCAAACAAAGTATGTGTATGACATTTTGAGTCGATTCAAAATGAATGATTGCTCTACTTTCAACACACCCATATGTGAAAATCACAATCTTGGCCCAGATCATGAAAGTACTGAAGATGTTGATCCTACTCAATACAGGGCGATAATTGGTTCTCTAATGTACTTGACTGCTTCAAGACCTGACATCATGTTTGCCGTATGCTTG
Source organism: Helianthus tuberosus (assembly GCA_030545235.1). Lineage (NCBI taxonomy): Eukaryota > Viridiplantae > Streptophyta > Magnoliopsida > Asterales > Asteraceae > Helianthus > Helianthus tuberosus. The sequence goes on from JARYGA010059765.1 coordinate 9,014,540, forward strand.
TGTACCAGATATCAGGCAAATCCAAAAGAGTCACGCATGAAAGCAGTAAAGCGTATTCTTCGTTACTTGAAGGGGAAACCTAAACTTGGGTTGTGGTATCCAGCTGATAGTGATATGAATTTTGTTGCTTACACTGACTCAGACTTTGGGGGATGCAAGTCGAACAGAAAGTCTACAACATGTGGTTGTCAGTTCTTAGGAGGCAGGATTGTGTCTTGGCAATGCAAGAAGCAATCTTGTGTGTCTACATCTACGTGTGAAGCTGAATATATTGCTGCGGGTAGCTGCTGCTCTCAGGTTCTCTGGATTCAACAGCAGATGCGCGATTACGGTTTGGATTTCACTCGTACTCCTATTATGATAGACAATAATACCACGATTTCAATAACTAATAATCCCGTGAAACACAGTCGCACAAAACATATTGACATACGTCATCATTTTATACGGGATTGTGCTGAAAAGAGATTAATTGAATTACATCGAGTTGACACACTAGATAACCTGGCAGATCTTTATACTAAAGCTTTTGACAGGGCTCGCTTTGAACATTTAGTCGAACTCAACGGGATGAGGAATCCTGAATAACTGGTTTTTCATTAGAATTTTGTAAATAGTTTACTGCTTTTCTTAAAAATCAAAAATACAAAAACATTAAAAAATAAAAAACATAAAAAAATAGAAAATAAAAAATAAAAAATGAGTTATCACTGTGTGAAAAAGAAGAAATGATAGTACATCAGCAAGTTAGACTGTCACACTGAAAATGAAATTAAAATGCTTAAGTGTGATAGCAGCTTCATCATACGATGTATCAGTAGGCAAAAGCATGAAATAATCAACTTACCAATGTGATATAAACCTAAATGAACTGTGTATGAGTGGGGAACACATCAGTGGTGTATGGTTTAATGACCTTAAATCTTGCGTTGATAGATTGCCAAAATCTGAAGTTTTGGGTCTTTATACTGTTATTTCATCTGGGGATATCAGGGGTGTCCTTCTGCTGCATCCAGATATATGCTGACCTAGACACACCCAGGATATCTTAAAAGAGCTAAAAATGCCAAAACCCAAAAATGAAGAAGCTCTCAAAGAGAGTTATTCAAATATGCAAAATGCATAAATCGTACCCAAAAAAAATGGTATTTGTCTTAGCCCTCGTTAGATATTTTGGTCTCTCTGCTGTACGGAAGTACTGACCTGTTCACCAATTATCTAAACGTTGAAAAACAAAACGGATGAATTCAGTATACTCACCTACTACAATGAATCTTTGTGCATACCTTGATCGCGGGGGTATATCCTGAAGTGGGACACGCTAGTATATCAGTAATTAATATTACCTTAACGTATCATACGGTAATGGTACTTGAAATGTTCATGCATTTTGTTTAAGAGGACAAACATACTGGTAATCGTCTTGGACTGCTTTTCACGAAAAATTAAATAAAGAATTATCTAATAGTGTGAAACAATTTGATTTTGTTGATATGATCTTCTTACCAGTGATTCTCACAAAAATAGAGTGTTTATTGCTTTTGTTATTTACTTGCTTTCAGAAAAATATAAAAATCCAAAAATAGTGTCTTTTTCTGTTTAAAATTCTTAACGTACGGAAAACTGTTATTCTTGGAGGAATTGTTACTGATAGGGGGAGACGGTGTTAGAAAGTGAGTTCAAAATTTTAAATCATGCGGGTTATAGGGTGTGTGATTAAAAAGTTTTGCATGTTGGTGATAAAATTGAAAATGCTTAATCTGTGGTACAGTTTAACTATCTCTTGAAAAATAATAATTTATTTAACTTTGTTGAAAAATTCTTATGGTTTCTCGAGATGTTTGTTTTATAGTAAACAGATTGAAGCAGTGTGTTGCTGAGAAGTTGCTGTGTTGCTGAGAAGTTGCTGTGAAGAGATGAGAGTTTGATTGGATGCATGGTAGAACCTCCTTTCTACATTGCAGACAAAGTGAAGAGTTTAAAGATTGCTATACATATGCTAAACTGGAGTTTACTCAAACGCTAAAGTTTTTGAAGATTTGGTGATTGGATGCATCAGCTTAGGGGGAGTCTGTTGCTGACAGAAGCTATTGAAGCTGAAGCTATCCAAAGACCAAAGACAGTGCAAGATTACATGAAGATTGCAAGAAGACTGAAGACAAAGTTATTTTATGAAGCTATTGTCAAGGGGGAGTTTGTTGGTGCATGTTTGTGACAACAGCTTAGATTTGGTCTTTGGATATCTTGTAATTAGTTAAACGATAAACAGTTAGCGGGTTTAGCTTTGTAATAGTTTGATTATAGAGTTTGGTCTAAACAAAACCCACATTGGGTCTAGGGGGACGATTTGGGCCTTGCCCATGTAGGAAACTCTAGCCCAAGTAGCAACCTTGTGTTATATAAACAAGGTTAGGCTTTAGGGTTTAGGTTAATCAGCCAAAACAATATTTGTGAGAATTTCGTGAGAGCTCCTACAGCTTGGACGAATTTGAGAGTGGTTAGGGTTTGATTGATTGTAATTCAGTTTGATTGATAATCAATAGAAACCCAGTTTGAAAGTGATTGCTGTTCTTCTACTTGTTTCTGTGATATTCTGATCAAGAGGATTCCGCACTCTTGATTGGAAAGACAATTCTGTGAAAGATCCATACGTCAAGGGGACCTACATGTGTCTGTCACGGGGCGCTACCCCTTGGCCACCAAGCGAGCCCCTGGGCTGCCACGTGGTAGCATCGTGTCAAGCCTAGTCGTTGATTCAGCCAAGCTACGCCCTAGGTAGCCTAGCTCGCAGGCCACGAGGACCCCCTTGATCTCTCTCGCGGGCCGCCAGAAACCCCCTGATCAGCCCTATAAATAGCGAATTCAAGCATTCAGTCCAAATCGTTCACAATCGATCTCTCTCTCTAAATTTCTCTAATAGTAGAAGTAATTTCCGGGCATAATACCCACTAAAATAACGAAGCTCTGCCTCGATGTAAGTATTATAACCCCCGGTTACGTATTAGATATGCTGCCCAATTGATCTAGTGCTCCGTAATGCATGTCGAGGCTCTGCCTGACTTAGTCGTTGGAGTTCTATCTCGGGGAGGGTATAGCTATTGTAAATTGGGTTATTATACTAACGTGTGTGCATTGTTTAAATTAATAGATTATAACCAGGAAGTCACAAGGAAATACCTAAATTAGCAATGTGAGTAATCCTTCTTTTTGTAAACTGTTTTTACAAAACCTTAATTGTTTTAAAATATAATTAACAGTGATTGAGTATTTGCAAATCTACAATTATCGTCAGTATGTTGGGGTTTTGTATACAAAATTTGTTACTACACTGTGATTAGTAACATTACCACAAGTCAGGATTGACAGTGCCATGGGTGGTAATTAAGGTAGATGTAAACAAATGTAATTGCTGGATTACCCTCAATACTGTACCATGATAAAACTTTTTTGATTAAACTGGGATTCACTCACCAGCATTTTCCACTGACAAAAATGTTTTAAATGCGTTTCAGGGAACAAAATGTGAAAGCCAAAATAGAAGCCAGCTGGAGAGCACTGAAGGCTTGGAAAAGTGGCTATAAAAGTTACCTAAATAAAGAAGAAGTTTTATTTGAATAAAATAGGGTTTATCCCTATAAACATATTATGAATGGAAACTTGGGTTTTACCCATGTGTTTATTATTTATAAAATGAGGTGTTTTACTCTGATAAAATATTTACTAACTACGGTCCTGATGTAAATTCCCCTGCCAAATTAAATAAACACCGATACCACCGAATGTACGAGCTCGCAGCCGCCCGCCTCCCAGGGCAAGGGGTCGGGGTTGCGACATTAGTCCCCGAAACTTTTGAATTCCTTAGACAGATGCCGATTCCTACATGGCTGGACGCCCGACTGTAGAAGAAGCTGATCATTCAGTAAAATTTGGGGTTTGTTTTTGTGGGCATCAGTCTCTTCTTCATCCCACTCTTCACTGTTATCGGTCTCTTCTTCTCATCTAAATCTCCATTGTCATCAGTCTCTTCTTCTTGAAGAGTTTGTCCATCTCATTCAACAAAATGTTATTGAGTTAATCCTCAGTTTAATAATGTTGTCAAACCCATTTAGTGAAATTTTACTGAGAACAAAACTGAATCTCCAAGAAACGACGTTTGCCATCTATGGTTTTTGAACTTTTTGGCGTTATAAATTGGATAGTATTCAGTAAAGTAAAATATAGTGTTTGTTTTTGGTGTGAACAATGGAAGGTCCTGAGACGTTGTTCATATAGATCTTTTTGGCGTGTAGTATAGGCGGACATTTTTTTATAATGAACGCCAATAATAAAGTTTCTATCGTTTTAGTTACTGTTTGTTCAGCTTTTATCTATTAAATTTGTAAGGCGTCCCATCATTAAATTTGTATTGCATTTGTCAGCAGAGGCCCCCACACGACCCCGTGTCTTCTGGGCACGGACCCGTGGTTAACTCTTCGCTGTACTATCAAGATTCTGCAAATCTAAGAGTTGACCAGGCCCCATGGTGAGCTGGGCATGGTCCCGTGGTGGGCGTAGAAGCTTCTGCAGCTTTTGTCTTGATGTCCCAGGGCTGACCATGCCCCATGCTCAGCTGGGCACGACGCCGTGGTCAGGTTGTGTTTCCTTGTTTTTGCTTTGGGAGATGCTGCCAAGGGGTTGGGCATGTCACGTTATTCCTTCTTCTTGTATTTATGTTGGTTTTGGCTGCTTATTTGTTCCTTTTGTTCTTTTAAGTTTATTTGGTCCTATAAATTCAAAAGGAAGAAAGAAACGTGCTTTTTCCAACATTAGTACTAAAAAGGGGTTAGCTTTATGCCTCTATTGATGTGATTTATATGTTGCATTTTGCACACATCAAAGGTTAATTAGTTATATTTTGCGTTGTTTATCTAAAACAACGCAAAATGAAGGAAGAGAAGAAATGCAATTAATGAAGGAAGAGAAGAAGGATGCCCATGGGCCGTGCCCACTGGACACGGGGCCGTGGCCGGGGCTCTGTTCTGGCTATAAATAGGGGTGCTTGGTTCATTTCAAAGGCATCCCTTGGCAAACCATTTCTCTTCCACTTTGCCACCAATCCACCACTACTACAACACCAGACCATCATCCATTTATCATCTTTAGAGTGTGTAGTAGTCTCGGGATCCAAGATTGATCGTAAGACTTCTTGTCAATCAAAGGCCATTGTTGGATCTGAGTTTGGTTTTGATTGTATTTTACGTTTGAAATTAAGATGAAGATGGATGAGTTGTGCAGCGGAATTAAGATGGAAACAAACTTTGCATACAATCAAACGAGAGTATTGCTTTGATCAAGACATTTTCTACAAAGAACCGAAAGATTGAATTTAGTTTCAACACCGATTACAATGTAATGCTTAATACAAACTCCCCCCAGCCAGAGCTCAGCGTTTGTTCGTGCAGGAAAACAAGTTTGCAAAGAGCTAATAGAACAGTACAGAGCACTGTTCTATTTATAGGCCCTAGCAAACAACTGAGCATCTTAGCTGACGTCACCATGAAAGTGACATCTAAGCTCCTAACAAACTATAACCCCTGATCTATACAGACACTGCTATACTAACTACTGCTTATTACCTTACCTTACATTACATTACATTACATTACATTACATTACATTACATTACATTACATTACATTACATTACATTACATTACATTACATAAAAACAGAATAAACAACTGATGCATCCCTCCACTGCTGTGAACCCAGCAGTACTTGTCCGGATCAGCAGTGCTTGAACCAAGGCAGTAGATTGAACATCAGAGCTTTAGTTCTATCATCAGGTCTTTACTGGAGCAGCAGTTGTGGGTCAGCAGTGTGCACGATCAGTAGATAGGAGGTCAGCAGATGTTGAAATCACTTTCAAGGGGAGAGACTTGTATGTAACATCTGCTTATTCTGGATCCACTGCTCTGACCCAGTTTTGGCTTTAATTATCTGTTCCTCTAGTAGGGTTCAATCCCAACAGCCATGTTTGGCTAATCTCTTACATCACTTGGTGAAGACGAGTCTTTAATGTATTACTTTTGATTTTTAATCTTTCGGCACTTTTTAGTTGGGTTTGTATTAATGACTTTAATAGCTAGTTTCTTATGTTGAAAGTGAATTTTCTTTACCATTTCTTCATGATGTCATTGATTTGCTCATTCATGTCTTTACAGTCTATATAATGCACGTTAACTACCTGGAAGGGAGTTAGGAGGGTGGTTTGGTAAATTTCTTGTCTCGTTCAATATAGATCCTGCGAGAACTTGGTTCTAGCTTACTAGGACCTCCTTCAATGCCCCAAAGGTATTGGATGGCGGGGGAGCGAATAGCTTGAACGCCTTATATGTCAACTACTATTAATACTTTAAACTGGCTTCTTGGGATTGTATCCTTGCTGACTCAAACCACTTAGCCGAGGGTAACGTCACCTTCAAAAGAGGGGTCTACCACTTTTCGCATTAATAACTTACTTAATTATCTTTCAATATTCCGAGCCTTTGGGATTGTATCCCTGCTGACTCAAACCACTGGGTTGAGGGTAACGTCACCTTCAAAAGAGGGGCCTACAACTATAACTAATATAATCTCTTAAAAAGTCTGAAAGTGCGAAAATCATCAAAGCGTACATTAAAGATGAGTTGGATCCAAGTGATTCTATCTTTTCTATTTGTTTTTTATTTATCTTTATTTCTTAGATTTATTTTCATGTTTAAAAACTCTTTTAAAAAATTTAGATTGATTAGACGTTGACGACAAACCGGTATTAAAAGCTCTTGTGTCTTTGGACGACCTCGGTATCTTACCAACACTATACTACGCTCGCGATGGATGCACTTGCCCAAGTGTGTGTTTAGTGTTTGTACAATTTCGTGTTTTATAAATTTAAAACTTGACTAATGCGTAAAACGGGCTTAAAATATTAATAAAATCATATCGCACTCGACACGCACCAAGTTTTTGGCGCCGTTGCTGGGGACACAAGGATTTTAAGAAAGTTTAAAATCAATGGCCTAATTATTTTTATGCATTTTTTTTTAATTTTTAGGATTTTTCTTAGTTTTCCAATTTCTGAAGAACATAGCACGGGCCGGTCCCAGCCAAACACGGGGCCGTGTCCATCACCCTAACTGGAAATTATGTTTTAAGTCAGATAGTAGCTGACTACGGGCCGTGTCCATCCAACACGCCCCCGTGTCCAATCTCCAGTTACTGAAAACAGGACCGTAAGATCCTGATGATTGGTAAGTTCTGACAAGAATATGGATGCTATTGATTATTTTTACTTTCGCCACTCTTACGGTGAGTGGTGTCAATTATGTGGTGGATTTCATCAAGATTTAGAATGTTATATTCTAAATTATGATCCCCACTATTTAGACCCATCATTTTCCTGTAATCACCTTAAGGTGGGCGAAAGTAAAAACGATCACTATTAGCCACCCGAATGCCCTCAACCATCTCTTCCAACCGACATAGCCTCCGAAGAATTATGTCAAATTGAAGAAATAATTCTCCAAAAATTAAAAGAAATAGAACTTATGATGAAAATGAGGTATTCATCAAAAGACAACAATCAAGGAGAAATGTTGGGATCACATTCGGAATCTATCAACATCAACGACACCAAAAGTACCTCAACCTCTTGTGAAAGCATGAGCGATAGTCGTCCTTGTGTTGATTGTGCCATGAAGGACTCTCCATCAGCCCCCACCGATGCGCTCATAGACCTGAGCGATTCGACATACAACTTCTTTAACAAGAGCCCGGATAAGGGGAATAAAGGTTTGTTTCGCCCACTGGTGAGTAGTTTAGGTTTTACCCTTTCCGATAACCTCTTGCGTTTTTGCATAAATCAAGAGTAATTAAGGTACCTTAGGCACTTCATTGTTGTTCCGTCCAGTAAGGAACCGCCCGATCCGAATAAAAACCTTAAAAATAATATCGACACCACTTCATAAAAACTCTAACCATGGGGCTGTGCTCAGGTCTACACGCCCTGTGTCCACCTCAAAATTCACCACGGGGCCGTGTTCAGGCCACCACGCCCCATGCCTCTAATACGGACAAAAGTGTTAGAATCTTGTCTGACCACGGGGCCGTGTCCAACTAACACGGGGCCGTGGTCAGTGTGCTGTCGTTTTCTATAAAGTCAGCATTGGTTCTGCATGTTTGGACCCATTCCAAAGACAAAGATCTGCTGGGATTTTCACATATACCTTAAAAGGTATATTCTCAAAAAGGTTTTACTCAAACCATCTTCTCTTTGCCACTTTTTTCACTTTCCTTCTTCTCCAAAGCTCTTCCACCTCCAATAAAGCTTGAAGCTTCAAAACTTCAAGCTTTATTTAAGTACTTGCAAGGTTTTTAACCAAGAAGTCTTATTAAACATAAGCTTTACAACACTATTTTGAGTTATTTATGTTCAGAAATGTATTAAAACACAGAAAAATAATTTAAAACAACAATGTTTCGGGGTTCAAATCTTGCAGAGGTGTGACCACGGGGCCGTGCCCAGCAGGCACGGGGCCGTGGCCGAGAGTTCCATTTTCATCTTTCTCATCTTGTTTTCTTAGTATGTCGAGCCAAAACAGTGGAACATCATCAACCAACTCAAGAAACAGTCGAAGAGGAAGAAGACCATCAATCGAAGCTACCCTTGTCCGCTATGTGTATGCATTAAGGGAAGCCATCGACGAAATGACATCAGTGGAGGAGATCCTCATTGATCGTATCAACTACTTGACGGTGGGACTAGAGAATAGCTTTCAAGAAATCAACCTTTTGCACCAAAGTTTGAACATTCTTGCTACACCACCCATGGAACCGATCTTCCCACAAGAGGATTGGAACCTCGCGCAAGAAGTTGTTAACCCAACTGGATGGGATGACCTTCCTCGAGAACCTCCTCTAGAAGCATTACACGAGGTTCCGGTGGTTGTTGCACCTCCCCCACAGGATGTATGGGACAATGAGCCCGTCTTCCTTCTCCCTCAGGAGATTGAGGAGTGGCTCAACGACGTTTGAGGAGCACCCTCCGGAGTGAAGCTCTAAAAAGCCCCTACTCTCCGAAAAATTTTCGGGTTTTTGTTGTTTCGACATGTAAAATCTAGGGTAGAGCTTCCTTTTGGTTTTAAAATTTCTTGCATATTAGGACCTATCTATCTTATCTTAGGACTTTTGTAACTTTTAATTTTTAGGATTATCTTAGGACCGTATGTATCTTGCACTCTAAATAAATGATGGTTTAAGTTATTGTGTGGTGTTTGGATGTTGTATAATGGCTTAACAAACGAGAAAATATGAAAACTGCCAAAGGGACGCTAAAACCACATCCCATGCATATAAACAATGCCTTCCGACAACTTTTCCAACTTTCCAACTGTGCAGCACGGGGCCGTGCCCAGCCCAACACGCCCCGTTCCCAGACACTGCAGAAAACAACAAGTAATTAGGTAACTGGCCATGGGCCATGCTCATTGAACATGCCCCCGTGGTTAGCCTTCTATTCATTTCTGTTACTGGCAATCTGACCACGGGGCCGTGGCCAGATGCCTAGTGACATAAAACTTGTTTTTAAACACACTTTTACACATTCAAATCAACCTAAAAACTTATTTTTGGGACACATTGAGGACAATGTGTAATTTAAGTGTGGGGGGATGCTAAAACCTTGAATCTTGCAAGTCCTAATAACAAGCCTTACACAAAACTCTATTGGAACCGCTAATCACCCCAAATCTTTTCAAAACTTTTCATTTTTTTTACTTATCTTGGTTTAATTTGGGAATAACAAGTTCTAAAAAGGTTATGTTTTTACAAATTTACAACCGGTGCGTCGTGATAAAAACAACCAAATAAGAAAATTATGAAAAGGCATGACAAATCTTTTTAAAATTTGATTATATATACTTGATCACATTATAAATCCGTTCCCACAATAAGTGAGTTTTGAGCCTTTATTGAGCATACTTGCATACATCTTTAAACTAAATGCTCATTTTCGTTTCTTGTGTGAATAGCCGCTTGGTTCTTACGACTCTAGAACTTGCCAAGATGATTCATTCTCAGTCCTTACCAAGTTGAACCTAAGTTAGTAAATGATGGAGGCATTAGGACTAACCCATTTTTCTTTCAAAACCATTGTTTTTCCTCTTTTTACCCCCTACCAAAAAAATTCCCATAGTTAACCCCTTTGAGCCTAAACCTTTTCGTTTCAAAACCCGTAAAACAAACCCACCCAAAACCTTTTTATTTCAAAACCCATTTGTTTTAATAAAAAGCTCGGTTATGTTGTGACATGAACATAAAAAAAAGAGAGCATTTTGCAATAACCAAACAAGTTCCTCAAAAATCTTGTTTGAAACTATGCTTAGATTGAATAAATGTCAAAAAACAAAAAGTTTTACGACAACCGATGCTTTTTACACTTTCTGCCATTTTACTAACCACTAACCAAAAACCACCTACCCTTAGTCCAAGCCTAACCCTTTCCAAAGTCTTCTTGATATTTACAAAGGTTTATAGTAAAAAAGGAGGAGGTTTGATCGTTTGGCAAGCATATGATAGAAGTAAGTCCCATGCCGGTATCGAGTGTTTCACAAAAATACACAATAGGCCGAGTGTTGAGTGATCTCCCGTGAGTTATGTGAACTTGTATATAAATAGAATTTTAAAGAGGAATGTTATGCCCAAGTAAATATATTTTCTCAACAAGTTATTCTAAATAAATCATGACAAATAGGATTGTAAATAAAATAAAAAAAAACTAAATAAAGATCTTGGATTCCCGACACTCAAGATAAGCCACTAAACTTCTTTTCTACCTCTTCCATTTGGGTGTGTAAGCCACATTTAAAGAGTTTTGCTTGAGGACAACCAAAGATTCAAGTGTGGGGGTATTTAATGTGTGAAAAATGCAACATATAAATCACATCAATAGAGGCATAAAATGAACCATTTTTTAGTACTAAAGTTGGAAAAAGCACGTTTCTTTCTTCCTTTTGAATTTACAGGACCAAATGAGCTTAAAAGAACAAAAGGAACAAATAAGCAGCCAAAACCAACATAAATACAAGAAGAAGAAATAACGTGACATGCCCGAACCCTCGGAAACATCTCACAAAGCAAAAACAAGGAAACAGAACCTGACCACGGGGCCGCGCCCAGCTGAGCATGGGGCGTGGTCAGCCTTGGCACATCAAGACAAAAGCTGCAGAAGCTTCTACGCCCACCACGGGGCCATGCCCAGCTCACCATGGGGAATGGTCAACTCTTAGATTTGCAGAATCTTGATAGTACAACGAAGAGTTGACCACGGGGCCGTGCTCAGAAGACACGGGGTCGTGTGGGCCCTCTGCTGACAGATGCAATTAATGAAGGAAGAGAAGAAGGATGGCCACGGGCCATGCCCACTGGACACGGGGCCATGGCCGGGGCTCTGTTCTGGCTATAAATAGGGGTGCTTGGTTCACTTCAAAGGCATCCCTTGGCAAACCACTTCTCTCCCACTTTGCCACCAATCCACCACCACTACAACACCAACACTCACCACCATCATCCATCTATTATCTTTAGAGTGTGTAGTAGTCTCGGGATCCAAGATTAATCATAAGAGTTCTTGTCAATCAAAGACCATGTTTGGCTAATCTCTTGCATCACTTGGTGAAGATGAGTCTTTAATGTATTACTTTTGATTTTTAATCTTTCGACACTTTTTAATTGGGTTTGTATTAATGACTTTAATAACTAGTTTCATGTTGAAAGTGAATTTTCTTTATCATTTCTTCATGATATCATCGATTTGCTCATTCGTGTCTTTACGGTCTATATAAAGCACGTTAACTAGCTGGAAGGGAGTTAGGAGGGTGGTTTGGTAAAGTTCTTGTCTCGTTCAGTGTATAGATCCTGCGAGGACTTGGTTCAAGCTTACTAGGACCTCCTTCAATGCCCCAAAGGTATTGGATGGCTGGGGTGTGAATAGCTTGAACCCCTCATATGTAAACTACTATTAATACTTTAAACCGGCTTCTTGGGATTGTATCCTTGCTGACTCAAACCACTTAGCCGAGGGTAACGTCACCTTCAAAAGAGGGGCCTACCACTTTTCGCATTAATAACTTACTTAAGTGTCTTTCAATATTTCGACCCTTTGGGATTGTATCCCTGCTGACTCAAACCACTGAGTTGAGGGTAACGTCACCATCAAAAGAGGGGCCTACAACTATAACTAAGATAATCTCTTAAAAAGTCCGATAGTGCGAAAATCATCAAAGGATACATTAAAGATGAGTTGAATCCAAGTGATTCTATCTTGTCTATTTGTTTTTCTTTTATTTATCTTTACTTCTTAGATTTATTTTCATGTTTAAGAACTCTTTTCAAAAATTTAGATTGATTAGACATTGACGATAAACCGGTATTAAAAGCTCTTGTGTCCTTGGACGACCTCGGTATCTTACCAACACTATATTACGCTCACGATGGGTGCACTTGCCCAAGTGTGTGTTTAGTGTTAGTACAATATCGTGTTTTATAAATTTAAAATTTGACTAATGCGTAAAACGGGCTTAAAATATTAATAAAATCATATCACACTCGACACGCACCAACCTTTTTGTAAGGCAAAATACAATTAACTAATTTTGGTGTTTGACGTTTTAGATAAAGAAGGCAAAATACAATTAACTAACTTTTGGTGTTTGGCGTTTTATATCTAATTAGAAAAATAAAATATTTTATTAGCGGAAAAGTACATAACAAAGCAAAAAAAATGACACACAAAAAAAAAAATTAAAACTCCTCGTCAGAAGGGATTTTGTCTAAGAAGTATCCATCGCTCCCCGCGTCTTCTTCTTTGGATTCTCCATCAAATTCTCATCCAAATCTTTACTTTCATTGGTCTCTTCTCCTTGAAGATTTGCAAACCTCAATATGAACATGTCATGCAACAACGCCAATTTTAGGTTAATTCTGTGTTCAAACATGTTGCGTTGTTTAACTCCTTTAAGAACCCAAGACTCTGTTTGGTCATGATGTTTTCAACCGTGTAGTCTTCCTGCTCCATTGTCACATACAACAGTCACCATTTCATTGTCTTCATCATAACGCCATGATTGGATGATTTGGTCCACAACTGGATTTGCATTGATCGATCCAAATTTTCTGGTTAATCATCGTATAACCGTCTGTATTTTCTCACAAAGGTTATCAAGATGAACGCCAAGTGCTAGGATCCCCCTCTGTACTTCTTCGTCCAAGTTCATTATGGCTTTGATGGTTTTCACAAACACTCTTCTTCTGTTGTCAAAGAGGATTACGAATCTATTGATTCTAGTTTTGAATCTCCATGAAACGATGTTTCCCATATTTCCTCTTTTAGAGATTTTTTTTTTTGAAATTTGGGGTTTTAGGTAAAGATGGAGTTTTTTAGTATGATTAATGGAAGGGATGATAACATCGTTTATATAATGATGTTTTTAGCGCGTAGTTTAGGATAATTTTTTATAATAAATGTTAGTAATAAAGTTTCAGTTACTGTTTGTTCACCTATATATGTTAAAGCCGCAACGCGTTTCATCATTAAGTTTAGATAAATATGGCGTTTCATCTGGAAGGGGACTGATGTGTATGTTTTGTAGTTTAAAGCGAGAATTTTAATGGCGTAATAGAGTTTATGTTATTTATGAAAACTCCACCGTGCCAATCTAATTCATAGATTGTTTTGATCCAACGGACGAGGGGGGTTCTCACCGTTTTCACACTTATAGGCGTTTTTCCCTAACTCATGCCCCTATATATATATATATATATATATATATATAGGGAAAGGTTAACATACTTCACGGCTTATCATACTTCACGTAGGAGACAATGGTAACCGTTGGATCAGGGGTATAATCACGCATGGGACCACATAATCACGCATGGATCCAAAATCACGCACGTTATTTTGGTCAAAAAAATAATTACGCATGTTATATTTTCGTGAAGTACGTTAATGTACGTTAAGGCGTGAAGTACATTATACTTTCTCTCTCTCTCTCTCTCTCTCTCTCTCTCTATATATATATATATATATAGGGAGTAGCTCATGCGAGAACCACCTTTATTGTGAGAACCGCGAGAACCAATGTGAACACAACCTAAAATAGCTAAAAAAAACTAACCCCCACCCCCCCCCCCCAAAAAAAAAACCTAAACCCCCCACCCCCCCCCCCCCAAGCTAAATGCTAAAAACTAAAACCTCCAAAAAACCTAAAAAAAACCTAACCCCCCACACCCCCCCCCAAAAAAAAAAAACCTAAACCCCCCTCCCCCACCCCCCAAAAACCTAAACCCCCCCCCCTCCCCAAGCTAAAATGCTAAAAACTAAACCCCCAAAAAACCTAAAAAAAATCTAAAAAAATCTAAATTTTTTTTAAATATTTTTTATGTTAAAATCGCTACTTTTAGAAGCAAAAAAAAAAAAAATTTTTTTTTAAAATTTAAAAAAAAAAATTTTTTGGCTTCGAAAAGTAGCGATTTTTTTATAAAAAATATTAAAAAAAATAAAAAAAATTTTGTGTGATTTTTAGCTATTTTTAGGCATTTTTGGTTGTGTTCACATTGGTTCTCGCAATAAGAGGTGGTTCTCGCATGATCTTCTCCCTATATATATATATAGGCGAAGAGTACTGTACAATATTCCTTAACGTACATTACGTACAATATAGTGAATTCGCATGTTATAAAATAAAATCGCATGTGATAATTTTGATGAAATAGCCTGTTGTTTTTTTTGTAACAATTTCGCATGTGGTAATTTTGATGAAATCGCATGTTAAAAAACCAACATGCGAAATTGTTACAAAAAAACAACATGCGAATTCAGTGCGGGAAGATGATCGGATGGCTGAGATTGTAGCGTACGTATTGTACGATAAGGACATTTGTACGTTAACCTACCCCTATATATATATATATATATATATATATATATTCTAAATATATACTAGCCCATTTTTGTTTACAAAAACCAACCTCCAATACTTGTATTTTGTTACAAAAATTATGGCAAAGTTCGTATCGAAAACCATAGTTAAAATACACTAGTAAATATTTGTTTAGAAAATATTTGTTTCTAAGTGTTTATATTTTTAGAAAATTTTGCCATAGTTTTCCTTAAAAATGAAGGTGTCCATGCTATCAAAGCATATCTTTTTCTTTTCAAAAATCATCACAACAATCAACAATTAATCCATAAACAACTTATACTTACCAAGTGAAAAAATTATGCAATTTACATAACATCATGAACTTGATCTTTCACAAAAACTTGTAGTAACTTGGTAAAGTGTTTAGTGGGTTTAGTTACCCTCTAAAGTGTGTTTATTCCTTTAAAAATCTTATTTTTAAAGAAACTAGGTGTTTACAACTTGTAAACATATTCTACAAAAATGTTTATTTATAACATCTTCTTGTTTCTCTAGTATTTCTACACTTGTTTTTCCACTAAAATAGTGTAGGTTTAAGTAAGAATCAAGTTCTTACTAAAAATCATACTTTGGACTTGGTTCTTTTGGAAAACCACTCATGAATCTTAGATTCATAAGATTACTAGCTCACTTTATTTATTATTTTTCAAGAAATCGTCTTATCATTCAAGTTCATGATCATGCATGAGGATGATCTTCTTGTGTTAGCATATAATCATCCTCTAACTTGCTAGATCATGTGTTTAACCACAATCTAGCAAGCTCCTTATGATGATCAACATCATAATCTCAAATAAACAACAACAAGTATCATACATATACTTAACAACATTATTTTATCAAGATTTCATCATATGTAAGCTTTATGTTCATGATTCATGTTCAAGTCTTTTAGTGTTCTTGGGATTTATAACATAATACATCTTTTAACAATCAAAATTAGAAGTAACAAAGGGTTGTGAGAGTCTTACTACTAGCTCTAAGCTAGGGAAAAATAATTGAAGAAAAAGATGATGAAAATGGTGGATGAAAGCAAATGAGAAAGATTTTTCAAGTTCCACAAGCTTCAAGCTTCATAAAACACCTTCTAGTACTTTGAAATGAGCTTGGAATGGATGAATGGTGGTTGTAAGGTGGTGGTGGCGGCACTAAGCTAGGCCGAGAGGGAGAGGAAGAGAGTAAGAGGGTGGAGTGAAGTTGTGAAATGTAATGATCTTTTGTATCTACAAGCCATACTTATAATCTTCCAACCAATATTTTGTTCACTATATCAAGCAAGATCTTAGAGAAGATCATATAATATCTTGCAAGATTTGTAGAGATCACAAGTGGGGCCACACCTTGTGACCGAAAATATATAAGGGGAGGGGGTCCAAGTGTAAGTTGTAATGATAAGTAGGTGATTAGCTGAAAATCAAGTGTATTAGTTTAGGTGTTATGCATAAGATATGTTATATAGTGTGTTAGGGTGTTCGGGGATCATAACTAGCTCAGAAACATTAAAACAATGTTTCTAGTATAATTTTGGTGTTTCGGGTAATGTCCGATTGTTCGGTTAGATACTGGTTCGTTAATGTGTCAAACTATTCCATTTAGTGTTCCTTATGTACCCTTTTGTAACGCTTTTAATCCCCGACACTTAGGAAAGCATTCAAGACCATTTTGCCATATTTTTGCATGTAATAAACTTGTTAAAATGCTGAATTTTGCTGATTTATGCAGAATTCTGCACTTTATGTGGGTTTTAGGCACTTTCCAGCACTTTATCTATCACCTAGAAAAGCAGTTTTGTGGTCCTTACTTCCCTACACACTATACTAGTGTAATACGTAGTCTCTGGCTCATACTGGGCCTCAAAACACTGTCTGTCTATGTACTGAACTTCGTCAGCATTTTAGTTTGTCCGGTAATGGTGCCAATTCTGTTCTGTGTATTATTAGAACTATATCGTGTTGCATGTAGCAACGATAAAAGTCTTGCAACATGAAATGCCATTGTATGTATATAACAGTAATCTGAAATTCATTTGTCTTGCAAACTAGATCATGCACAGTTATTAAAGCACAAATTACTGTTCAATTAGTGTACGGAATGTACGGAAAAGTGACAGTTGTCACAGACTCCCCCCGTTAAAAGAATTTCATCCCGAAATTCAAGCGATGCCATCGGTCGCAGGGGAGTTGTGAATCAAATATGGTCACTTAGGTTTAAAATTTGTCTTCATGTTCCCATGTAACTCTGGGTCATGATATGAATTCTAACGTACTCAAGTAAAATCAACTATGTCTTCTTTGTGTTTTGTGGACTCTTGGTTCGTAACCTCAACAGGTTCTTATGGTAAATTCATTGACGTGAATCTTATTTGTGGGAACAAAGACTGTTCCTTGAGTCAGACTCCTCTAAAGACTAGACACGTGGAATGTGTCGCGATCACTACTGATCTTTTCTGGAATTTTCAGCTTGTGAGCAATGGTTCCGATCCCTACACCGGGGGTCCAACCTTTACGTTTTCCAAATCACACCATGCCTTCTCTAGGCGAGGCTCCCATTAAAGTCATACTTCTTATTTCAAATTCCTATGATTTCCGCCGCTCATCGGCGCAATCTTTCTATATTCTGCGGGCTGTCTTGATATGATCACATATCTGAACGATCTTGCCTTTAGTTTTTCCTGGACCAACTCGGGCCAGTAGATTGTTTATCTCCGGTCTCCGTTCAACACGACGGGGATCGACTTATTATGTTCCATCTAAAGCTTCACACGAAGCGGTTTAAACGGCGATGTGATAAATACTGTTGTAGGAAAACTCCACTAAGGGCAAGTGAGTGTTCCAACTTTTCATCAAAGTTTATCACACAAGCACGTATCATGTCCATACACTCTGCATCGTTCAGCAGCTTAGTCCATCTACGTTAATATTCAAGTTTTTACGATCAACGGTGTGATGCAACCCTTGTGATCAGTAAAAGTCGTGCAGCGTTTTCTTACAGATAATGACGTCAAATTTGCGGCGCGCAATCACTGCATCTAGGTCATGGTTTCTTCTCTTGATCTTTTAATCAACGTGACGCGTATGCAATTCCATGGTCTCGTTGCATTGACGCGCAATCGAGACTTTGTCGAGGAGCGTCACATAATTGCAACTCTAACTCCTTAGCTCTTGATTGTAGGCTTGGCATGAATCTCGTTTTTGTCCACCATGTATCCTATGTTAGTGCATATGTCTGTTGACTTCGTTTTACATCGAGTCTCGGTTTCGTTGCGAATTTAAACAAGAATGATGTCATCATATTAAATGATGACATCATACAAGTGATCTCAATGATGACATCATGGTGATAAGATGGCACACGAAATACAAGGCAACATTACATGAAACACGAAACAGTATATGAAATAGGATTATTAAATTGTTTTTTATGTAAGTTCGCTTGAGTTGTAAACTTGTATGTTCGCTTAAACTGTCACATGACAATTTCAAGCGAATTAAGAGGACTATAAATAGGTGTCCTAGTTTCTCATTTGTAACAGTCCCATTATTCTTGTACCGAACTGCTGCTGGTTTGTCAAGTGATATATGAATGAGAAACAAGTGTTAAAGTGATATTCTTCTGTTTTCTATTCCATTCTCTCTGATTCAAGCTGTTTGTGTGATTCCGCCACATAAATAGTGGTATTTTGACTCTGATTGACTCACTAGATCGGTCAAATCGATAGTACATCCTAAAGTTCTTATCTTGCGAATTTGAAATCCGTTTTTCGACATCTTATCACATAACTGTTCTTTCTCTAAGAGTTGCAAGATAAATTGCAGATGTTGCTCATGACCTTACTTGGTCGTTGAGCATATAGTCAATAGGTATAATCATGATCTATCCAGGTATGGCTTATATGTTTGATTCATGAGGTCCATGAATACTATCGATGCATGTGTTAAGCCAAACGGTACGACAAGGAACTCGTAATGCTCGAAGCGAGTCCTAAAGGTCGTTTTTGGGATGTTTCCTTCTTGTATTCACAGTTGAGGACACCCTGTGTGACAACCCTCAAAATCCCATGTATTCCATACAATTCATTAATGATAATTAAAGTGCTTGACGACTGTGTGGAATTACTTAACTGCTTTCTGATATCTGTGTTATACTTACATGTACATGTTAACATATTAGTAGGATACATAAAAGTTACTAAAAAGTCATGTGTGCTTTCCTGAGTATTGAAAAGTAAAAACGTTACAAATATATATATATATATATATATATATATATATATATATATATATATATATATAAGGCACTTTACGGATTAATTAAGCGCTTTAATGGAACAGTATCGAACCGAACGACCGGACTTTACCCGGAACATAAAAATATTGACATGACATTGTTTTTCCTTTTCTGAGCCAGTTAGGGTCCCCGAATACCCTAACACCCGTTATAAATTACTAGTCATTTACCCGCGCGATGCGGCGGGAAACATATCATTTAGGTTGGTGAGTTTAGGACTATGTACGGGGTAGTTCTCGTTTTCCAGTTAATTTATCAGTCGTCTGGTGATATATTGTATAGTACTTAAGTTAGTCTTCGTAACTCCCAGCAACTGAACCGATTACTAAAAATAACCCATTTGTACACCTCTTCTATATGATTTACACGAATCTACATGTTGAGCCCTTAAGCTTTTTTTGTCTTTTGAGTCCTTGTGGTTGCATAATATTCTTATCTGAGTCCCTCGTCACAGATTGCGTTTGTTGACTGTTAGTTGACTGGATATCTTCGTCATATTATAGTAGACTGTCTAACACCCTATATTCGACGACCAACTTCGAGCCTGTCCCACGCCCTATATCTGGCAACCAACTTTTCCCCCACCCTAAGGGTTCATTTTTAGGGTACAAAAATGTTGGTCGTTCAAGTTCACTTGATCAGAAACATCAGTTTTGAATATAGGATTTGACACTCTAGTCATTTCAGGTTTATTCAATTAAAAGTCTTACTTCTAGGGTTTGAGGATGCAAGCCATTCCAATTTCAGTCAATTAGAAGCCTTGGGTCGTTTCTAGGGTTTGAGGATGTTTGTCGTTTTAGATTCGTTCGATTATAGGTGGACAAATCGGGATTTCTTCACCAAACCAGTTCAGGTTATAAACCGAACCGGGCTTGTCAACTTTGGTCATGAAGCGATTTTGTGTTAAACAAATTCGAACCCTAATTAAATCGGTTTGGGCCATAGACCTCTTTGAGTGAAATAAATTCGAACCATATTCAAATCGGTTTGGGTCCGTCTCTATTTCGATTAGAAGCCCTATATTCCAAACTAAATAGATGAAGACAGAAAATACAACAGAGGAGAATGGAATGTTAGCCAACCATTATTTGAATTAACTTAAAGTTTTTGTTCATGTAACAAATTTATATATCTATAAATCCAACACCTCGGTAAAAAAAATCTTAAAATTAATTCAAATTCTTTTAGAATTTGTTCATTAACCAACAAACCTTAGTCAAGTCGGTTTTATATCTATTTGATCGGTTACCCAAATTTTTAGCCAGATCACATATTTCTTCCTTTGATGGGCTTAAAATTTGTTAATATTGCACATCATGACTGCTGGCAGTCTAGCAGTTAGGGAATTTTGGTGCAACTAAACAATCATTTAATCACCCTCTAAACAAAAAAAAAATTGCAACTGACCACTATTTCATTACTCTTAAAATGACGTTAAGCAAAGACAAAAATATATCCAAATAAAAAATACAACTCATTCGTAATGCTTTTAAACATAATAAAAATTATTATATCTTCACCTTTTCTTTCCTTTTACTTGCGGGGTATTTCAAAATCCCAGAAACTACAACAAAACATAAAAGATAATATAAATAACAACTTCAATTACCTTCATTCATCTTTCAAAATTGTTTTTTTTTTCTTTTTCCAGTTTTTTCATATTAAAACCCGCTAATTTCTGGTTCACGACACAAAAAATTAATAAACATAAACTATATAAATGTCACAACTTTCACAATCCGGGTTCGTTTTAAGTCGCAAACACGTCATAAAACTACTTAACATATACAATAACATAACATAATTCAACGTCATATCCGTGTCTCGCTGCCATCATCCGCTTCTTCATCATTAGCATCTTGGTTTCCTTAAGCTTGTAACTCTTTTCATTTACACTATGTAGATCAAATAAATTGTTCCCATTTTATAAGCATGAATATACAAAAAGAACTAATTTTAATACATCGATCATATAACTATTACTTTCCAATGCATGTTCGTACCTTAGTGATGGTGTGCAAACGTCCATTCCTATGCATGAGCAATCCATAAGCAGTTGCTAACGGCTGCAAATGTGATAAATTCAGACCCAAAGACTTCGAGGAAACTACATAGTTTTAACAATAACATAATGCTAATATAGACTTAAAATATTTGAGTTAATTACATATATAGCAGAATCCATGTTACGGCAGCCGCGCCGCTGCGTTTGACTGCAGCCGTGCCCGCCGCGACGTCTGGGCCGCCGCGCGCTGAGCAACAATATTGTTAAGACCAACACACCTGTGATGCATGCAGAAACAAAGTTTATCATAAGAGCGACGATATTCACGGTCAACTGGAACTGTACAAACTTCTGAATATTAATGTAGACCGCACGTCCCCATTTGGCCACTTTTACGATCGTTGCGAAATCGTCATCCATCACAATGACATCAGCTTGTTCTTTTGCAACCTGCATATATCGCACGCAATATATATGTCAAGACTCGGGTAAAAAGTACAAAAAACGTGCCCATTACCAAACCCAAAGTCATTTTGCTTATATCCCGCATTTACCCAAACCCGTCACCAGAACCCACTTCATATAGCCAGTTTTTCAGCCTTAAGCATGCTAATGAGGTTTAAAACAGTACGAAACTATCTCAAAGAGAACTGATAGAACCATAACCTGGATGCATCATGCACGGTAAACAATTATACTATTGTAAAAAGGTTGAGAAAAGTAAATGATGGATGTGTGTGTTAAAAATAACCTCCTTTGACTGTAAAAGTCAAATGTATATACTTCTCGAGACATGACTAAAAATTTTGTGTTCTCGAAATTCGTGAATCGTTTGTTCTAGTTATAGCATGAAAACAACAAAGTTAGAAGGAATGTATAGAAATTGAAGTTGTAAAGATTAATCCCTTTGACCTTAAAAGTCAAACGCATCTTTTTTATAACACTAATGAGAACTATATTATAACAAGAATGTACCTGTTCTCAAATACTCAGGAGGAGTAAATGCGAGATTTGTGCTATAACTTTTTCCATCCCGACTATTTTTCATCAACCCAAAACACGAAAGTCGAGGATTACCTTCCTGCAAGAATCTAATGCATGAATATCGGCATCCATATATAAAAGATAGGAAAAAATTAGAAAAGTAAATTACCTCATCGAATAGGATTCTGTAAGCATTGAGATCGTGATAAAGAGCACGTCCTTTACTTGTACAATATTCAAGAGCTTCAGCTAGATGCAAAACCACGCGTAACCTCATTGCCCATTTCATCGGCTGCGATTCCCCTGAGTCGATAGAAATTTATTTGACTTTTTATTAGAAACAAAACATGATTCTTGGTATAATTTTTAAAAAGTAAATCATTAAAAAAAGTAAAAACAATGGTGAAAATAATTAAGAACAATGGCTTACAGTGAAAAAGATGTTTAGCAAGTGTATTATTGGGAAAATACTCAGCCACAAGTAATCGCTCATCGTGTTCACAACAGCAACCAAGAAGATTTGCCAGCCTAGCGCTACGAAGTTGACCGACCAATTTTGCTTCTTCCTGATTTTTCACAAGAAAAACTCATACATATACAGGACCAATACAAGCAATCTTAAAGTAATAAAGAGAATTAATGAAATATAACGAAATGCAAATCGAAGAACTTAAAGTAATGAATTTTTGTACCAAAAATTGTCGGGAATCAGGCCAAGCTGAACGATTGAAGCGTTTAACCGCTATTCTCACTTGATTCTCAAGTTTTCCTTTATAAACTACATTTGGGGCGTTTTCACCATGCTCAGATACAATGTTTTCGACAGCAAAACCTGATGTTGCGTTTTTAAGTTGCTCAAAAGTAAATTCTTTAAAAACGGGTAAATTGCCAGCTTCCTCTTCTTTCCCTAAAACAAAAAAAGAGAGGGACCAAACATATTTTGTTTCAAATTTTTAATACAAATTACTGAAAACAATATTAAAGATAAACATTTAAATATTTGAAAATGTCTTGATGGGATACATTATACATACCGTTGTTTGGATCCTCGAGAATCGACGCCTTATTTGGTGAAACCAGACATGGTATGAGCTTGGTGCAAATTGAACCCATGTTGCCGAAAGTAAACGAAACCTATAACTGAGAACAAATGTAAAATGTTTATGGATTTTCAAGATCAAAAAACATAAAGTGAATCATGAATCAGATCAACCAATCCGTTCGCACACCACAATTTTAAAAGTACTTCACCTGAGATTATCACGAACAAAATTAACTTCATACATCAATATGTGCGTATATATTTGTGTCTGTATAAATATAAGTGTACGTATAAGTGTGTGTGTGTGTGTAACACAATAACAAATCCAGAATCATCCAAAACTTTCGCCAGATCTAACCCTAGATCTCGGTTCGCACATCCTTCCACGCAGATCTGAACAAATTCAATTAAAAGCAAATAGCTAAAATCTTGGATTAAAAAAGGGATTTTAGAAAGTGCATACCTTTGGGTAAAGAGCTTTACAACCACCACAACCAGGTGAATAGAAAAAAAAGATGGGATTTTATCCCATGATTCCAGAGCGATTTGTGTGTTTACCTTCATCTGAAACATGATTCTAGAGAGATTCATGGACAGACAGTCACCTGATTCCGGCCATTCTCCAGCAAATCTGTGGATCCCTTGTTCAAATCTGTGGATCCCTTGGTGCCTTCGACATCTGAAAAACATATAGAAACTACCGTCAAACATCATAACTTGCCATATTAGAGCCAGATATATTCATTAAATCAGAAGAAAGAAATGATTCTACAGGTATCAGTTCTTACCAAGTTGCCAGATAAAGCTTGTTTAAGCCCTATATCGCCAGAATCTCCACTTACAAAACCCTAGATCTGCTCATCAAACGGATCTGGTGATAGATCTCATGAAACCCTAGATCGCCGAGAGAGAGAGAGAGAGAAGATCTGATGTTTTTGTGAGATGTGTGAGGAATGAGAGAGAAAGGAATTGTTGATCCGTGTGAAGTCAAATGGACGGTCCAGATCGTGATCCGTGTGAAAAAAGTGAAAAAATGGACGGTTGATGATGAATCAGTTGAAGGGTAATTTATTTGTGTTTTCTTGTGCTTTAAGTCTTGTACATTATGCATTGAGGGTGTTTTCAACACCTTGCTGAATTACCATTCTGTCCTTCCTATATCCTTATTAAAGTAGTATAGATACACTCTAGTAACTACTTTAAAGCTCCTAATTAACAAACTAGAGCACTAACTAGATGGTAAAATTCCAACCAAATGCCCCCCCCTTCCACCAATTTTGAATATTATAAGCAAGATGTCAAATATCTAGCAAGCACTTTATACCTTGGGTATTTAGAGAATATGGTCTATAAAGGAAACCATTAGATTACAAATTCATTTACATCAACACTTTGCAAAAAAATTGAATTCTTTCCCTCTTGTCTTGCTTACGGCCGAGAGCCACAACACACCCACCAACATCTTCCAATTTCGTACTACCCAATTTACATACTTACAAGTGTGAAGGATCACATATAAGGAGGCTCGGTGCTTACGGATTGCCAAGGACCTCACCACAACGCTATTAACCACCCATTTTTCGTCTAGTTTCTTCCCTAGCCACGAGCTAGTAGTAAGTGACTCTAAACACCCTATTGATCTTGTCTAAAGTGGTTAATAAGAGATTTGTCGGATAAAAATCATGAACATATAAGATCAAAGTTTAAAGTCTACTAAAAATGATGAACATGGTGGTTAATGAGCAAATATTAGTGTAAAACTCTTGGATCTTGTTTTGTTATGATTCTTGGTTGATTATCTGATGTGTTGCTGGTTAATATTGATGTTTGATGTTGTTGTGATCACTAAACATAATTAACGGAATCAATCGAACACAAGTTAGTAAGTAAAAAAAAAAAAACAGAATCTGTCCAAGTTTTACAGCCAACTTCAATTGGCTGTAAACAGGTCATAAACTCAACGAAAAACTGATATTTTGATTCTAAAACGTGTTATTATGAAATACGGTTCTAATGGCACCAGAATCGTAATTTTTGGACTTCGTTTACTATTTTTTTAAAGCGTCATTTCGTAACAGCAGCTAGAGCTTTATTTTTCTGCTGAAAATATGTGTTCTGTTTTCTGTCATAACTTGGGTTCGGTGTAGAGTTGGATCATGAAACTTGTACTGTAGATGACCACCGATGTATTTGTAATTACCCCACTGGAATTTCGTAAATCGGATGCTCGATGAATTTTAAATAAATTATTCCGTGGACTGTGGTCAGAAAAATATAAATCTGAGTTCAGTTCGGAAAATGAATGTTTATAAAATATTGGTAATGAACTGGACCCCGATATTTTTACACAATAAAATTTGGAACGTTTAAGACATTTTGTAAAAATTTGGGAATTTTTGGAATAATTTAACTATTTTATTAAAATGTTCGAAAACAGCCGGTTTTGAATATTAATGCTGAAATGACATAAGCTGTGACTTGCGTGTCTAAATGTCGAGTATGCTATCTGTGAAGGATCTAACATGTTATATGTGTTATGTGCAATATCGTATGTTTG
The DNA here is from genome assembly GCA_030545235.1 of Helianthus tuberosus. NCBI lineage: Eukaryota > Viridiplantae > Streptophyta > Magnoliopsida > Asterales > Asteraceae > Helianthus > Helianthus tuberosus. Next base: position 9,040,416 of record JARYGA010059765.1, read on the forward strand.
TTTATAAGTGGGGAATGTATGGGAAACTTATATGGACGTAAACCGTTAAAGTGATGCATGTTATGTGATAGATACGTGTAGGAACTTTGTGCTCTATTTGAAAACCACTAAATGACTAACTGGTAAATCATACTAGGACGTGATTGACCGACCTTGACTGTTAGCTATTTTTGAGAGTCAAACCGAGCAACCGAGGTGAGTTCACACCCTTACTAAGGCATGGGATTCCCGGTGGTTGGGAATGGGATTGAATAGCTATTTATATTATCAACACTACTAGACTACCTACTACTGTCCTCGGATTGAGAAGGGCACGTACGTAAAACCTACGTACACTCACACTTACAATTGTCCTCGGATTGGGAAGGGCACGTACGTAAAACCTACGTACATTCATACTTACTACTGTCCTCGGATTGGGAAGGGCACGTACGTAAAACCTACGTACACTCATACTTACTACTGTCCTCGGATTGAGAAGGGCACGTACGTAAAACCTACGTACACTCATACTTAATGTCACACCCCCAAAATCCACACGCGGAGTATCACCGCTTGGGAGCGTGACTGACCAGGATCAAGCCACCAATCATATAGAACAATATAAATAGTAGAAGTAAATATAATTTAACCAAACCCATCCATATGAAAGGTGTTCAAAACATAAGTGTAATAACAAAGTTTAGCGGAAGCGTATGAGTAAAAGCCCAATCATAAATAAGGTATGTAATGTCATAATGTTTAAATCAAGCATTCACGATCCTTGTCCACAACGACCGCGCCTCCCAGTGCAAGCTCCATGTATACCTAACGACCTGCAAGGCATGTAACGGAGAGTCAACAACTAGTTGAGCGAGTTCACAGTAAGTATGTTCGTAATAGTAAGTTTGTTTCGTAACATGTGGCTCTACTAGGCCGATAGTATGTTCTATTAGTGGGGGCTTCCCATATTTGCATATACACTAGACTATTCGTAACCATAAGTGTTCTTCTTAACCCGAGAACAGTAGTACGTACAAGCTTTACGTAGGTTTTACATAAGTGTCCTTCTTTACTCGAGGACAGTGGTACGCGTGGGGTTTACGTAGGTTTTACGTAAGTGTCCTTCCTGACTCCGGAAGACAGTTGCATGTGTGAGTTTACGTAGGTTTTACGTAAGTGTCCTTCCTGACTCCGGAAGACAGTGGTAAGTACTTGTTTACGTAGGTTTTACGTAAGTGTCCTGCTTAACCCGAGGACCATGGTAGATAGTCTAGTAGCTGTGTAAGTACGAGTAATTGTTCAATTCCATCATTCAACCCATTCCCTATCCCCGGGAATCCCATGCCTTAGTAAGAGTGTGAAATCACCTTGGTTTGCTCGGTATGCTAAAGAAATACACGCTCACAAATAATCAGTCACGACCGAATCATTTGATCCACCAGAAGAATGCCTCGAGGGGGAGGGGTCTGCCGTCGCAAAAGATGAAAAGGGGGTGATGGTTGTTAGGGTTTGTAATGTTACAAGTAATCTTATACAAACTTCACGTAAACAAATAATTGGAAAAAGGCTAGGATTGGTTCGGGCCTAACACTCATGGGCCGATTTAATGTGAGAGGGAGTGTGAGAGGGTGCGGCCTTAGGCCTAAGTGGGTGGCTCGAGTTTGAGGTAGGTGCGGTCCATTAGTGTTGCACATAACATAAAACATCTAACAATTTCGGTTCCTACCTTTCATATCCACCAAATATGACATGCATTTAATCATGTATATATATTATACACAATTAAAATCAAGTAATTATATAAGCAAGTTCATTTAGTATACACACGTCGAGCATCGAAGAAACTAGAGAAGTATTGAAAACACGGGTTGTCACATTATCCCCAACTTGAAAGAAATTTCGTCCCGAAATTTAGCACGTGGTTACTGAGGAAGCTAGTTGTGTTGTGTAGTTTACTGGTTTTCCTGGGGTGTCACATCATCCCCCCGTTGATTTGGAATTTCGTCCCGAAATTCTGTAGTAGCTTCAGTCTCAGTAGTGGTTTCACTGTTTTCGAATAACTGGGGATACTTGAGTTTCATTTGATCTTCTCGTTCCCAGGTAAACTCTGGGCCACGACGAGAGTTCCAACGAACTCGCACAAGAGGTATTCTTGTGTGTTTGAGGACCTTAACATCCCGGTCCGTGATTTCAACTGTTTCCTCGACGAATCGCAACTGCTCGTCGATAGTGAGCTCCTTCAAAGGAACTATGAGGGTCTCATCTGACAGACACTTCTTCAGATTCGACACGTGGAAAACGTTGTGAACTGCACTGAGTTCAGCTGGTAGGTTTAGTCTGTAGGCCACCCTGCCTATTTTCTCAATGATTTCGAATGGTCCGACATATCGCGGATTGAGCTTGCCTCGTTTGCCAAAACGAACCACACCCTTCCAGGGTGAAACTTTGAGTAGCGCTCGATCCCCAACCTGGAACTCGAGTGGTTTCCTGCCCTTATCGGCGTAGCTTTTCTGACGGTCACGAGCGGCCGCCATTCGTTGTCGTATTTGCGCAATCTTTCTGTTGTGTCTACCACAAGTTCTGGACCAGTGATCTGACTGTCACCCCACCTCTGCCCAATAGAGAGGTGATCGGCATTTACGCCCGTACAATGCCTCGGATGGAGCGGCTTGAATGCTGGTGTGGTAACTGTTGTTATACGAGAACTCCACCAATGGGAGATGTTTTTCCCAGCCGTTGCCGAAATCAATTACACATGCACGAAGCATGTCTTCTAAAGTTTGAATAGTGCGCTCAGACTGCCCATCCGTCTGAGGGTGATAAACTGTGCTCATGTCTAAACGAGAGCCAAAAGATTTGTGCATTGCTCGCCACAACTCAGAAGTAAAATGTGCATCACGATCAGAGATAATGGAGGTTGGCACCCCGTGCCTCGAGACAACTTCCTTAAGATATACGTCTGCTAAAGTGGAGAACTTATCCGTTTCCTTGATAGCCAAGAAGTGTGCAGACTTTGTGAGTCGATCCACGATCACCCAAATAGTATCATTCCCACATTGGGATCTAGGTAGGCCAGTAACGAAATCCATGGAAATTTGCTCCCATTTCCACTGTGGTATCTCTGGTTGTTGGAGTAGGCTCGATGGTTGCTGATATTCAGTCTTGACTCTCGCACAAGTCAAGCACTTACTAACGTACGTTGCTATGTGAGCTTTCATGCTAGGCCACCAATATGTAGTTCTGAGGTCGTGGTACATCTTATCTGATCCAGGATGTACCGAGTAGCGAGACTTGTGTGCTTCATCCATTACAAGCTCGCGTAAATTGCCGTAGAGTGGGACCCAAATGCGTCATGTTACATAGTAGGCGCCGTCTGCCTTTTGTTCTAACCGTTGCCTTGAACCGCGTAGGGCTTCAGCCCTGACGTTTTCTGGTTTCAATGCTTCTTCCTGAGCATCTCGTATCTGAGAAGGAAGACTAGACTGAATAGTGAGTTGCAACGCTCGTACACGCCTAGGTGTAGTATCCTTTTGACTGAGGGCGTCGGCCACCACATTGGCTTTGTCCGGATGGTACTTTATAGCACATTCGTAATCGTTCAGTAATTCGACCCATCGTCGTTGTCGCATGTTCAACTCTTTCTGCTTGAAGATGGTGCACTTGGTACCGTACAGGTAATGTCGCCATATCTTGAGCGCAAAAAAACAGCTCCCAGCTCTAAATCATGTGTAGTGTAATTCCGTTCGTGAATCTTAAGTTGGCGTGAAGCATAAGCAATGACTTTATACCGTTGCATCAGTACACATCCAAGACCTAGGATGGATGCGTCGCAGTAGACTACAAAATCGACTGTGCCTTCAGGAAATGAGAGGATAGGTGCGCTACAAAGTCTATCCTTTAAGTGCTGAAACGCTGTTTCCTGTGTATTACCCCAACGATAAGCAACACCTTTCTGTGTCAGTAGTGTAAGTGGCTGTGCAATCTTTGAGAAGTCTTTGATGAACCGTCTGTAATAACCTGCCAAACCCAAGAATTGGCGTATTTCGGTTGGTGTGTGAGGTGCAGGCCAGTTCTTGATCGAATCTACCTTGGATGGATCAACATGAATCCCATCCTTGTTTACCACGTGGCCTAGAAAGTGGACTTCACGAAGCCAGAAGTCGCATTTTGAAAACTTGGCGTACAGCTGTTCCGTTCGAAGGAGTGCCAAAATAAGTCGTAAATGCTGCTCGTGTTCCTCCTGACTCTTCGAATAGCTCAGGATGTCGTCGATGAAAACAATAACAAACTTGTCAAGATAAGGTTTGCACACCCTGTTCATAAGATCCATGAAGACTGCCGGTGCGTTTGTTAGCCCAAATGGCATGACCAAAAACTCGTAATGGCTGTAGCGAGTTCTGAATGCTGTTTTGGAGACGTCCTCATCCCGGACTCTCAATTGATGATAGCCTGACCTCAGGTCAGTCTTCGAGTAATAGCCCGACCCTTGCAACTGGTCGAATAAGTCACCGATGCGTGGAAGAGGATAGCGATTCTTCACGGTCACCTTGTTAAATTCGCGGTAATCTATGCATATGTGGGAGGTACCGTCTTTCTTCTTCACAAATAATACTAGAGCTCCCCAAGGCGAAGAGCTATGACGTATGAAACCCTTTTCCAAGAGTTCTTGCAATTGCTTAGATAGTTCATCCAGTTCAGTTGGAGGTAAGCGATAAGGTGCTCGAGCTATGGGTGCTGCTCCTAGAGCTAGCTCGATCTGAAATTCGACCTGGCGATGAGGCGGTAGCCCAGGTAACTCTTCAGGAAACACTTGAGGAAAGTCGCGTGCAACTGGAATATCCTCTAACTTCTTCTCTTTCGTCGATGTATCTGTAACGAGTGCTAATATAGCTGTGTGGCCCTTTCGCAAACACTTCTGTGCCTTCAAGAAGGAGATGATGCTACTCACGACACCACTCTTGTCGCCTTGAACTTCAAGAGGTTCTTTGCCAGAACGGGGAATACGAACAATCTTCTCTTTACATAGTATCTCTGCTTGTTGTTGGGATAACCAATCCATACCAATGACGATGTCAAAACTACCCAAGACTATAGGAATGGGGTTGAGGGAGAATGTCTAACCAGCTAAGATGAGGTTACAACCCTTGACTATGTGACTACTGTGGTGTCTGTTGCATCTATTGCACTTTGGGTGATTTCCTCGATATCCACCCTGCCTTTGACTACCAGAAGACTGCTGACTGGGGCTCTGGTAATTATCTGTCTTTCGCTGTTGTGCCTGGGATTGAACCAAAGTTGAACCATTGCTGGAGGTTCCATCCCATTTTCGCTTGTTGTCACTAGGAGTAGCAGTAGTGATAGCAGTAGTAGTAGCACTGATACGTTTAGGCAGCCTGTTCTGGTCCACTGCCTGGTCTGTGAGACGATGAGCAAGACGAGTAACATCCTGGATAGTAGCAAGGTTAGCAGCAGTCACATGGCTTTGAATCTCTGGTACTAAGCCTTTGAGGTACAGCTCAATGTGCTTGATGGGAGGATCCATCATAGTTGGACATAACACTGCCAGTTCGTTGGATCGTTTTGTGTACGCTTCTATCTCTGACCCCGTCATCTTCAGGTTAAAGAACTCCACTTCCAGTTTGTGGGTGTCATCACGATTACAGTATTCACGTTTAATCAGTTCCTTAAAATCATTCCATGGGGTGGCATTAGCAGCCGCCAGCCCCAGCATCTAAACTTGCGCGTTCCACCAAGTTAGCGCAGTGCCTTCGAGAGTACCAGTGGCGTACTTCACCCTACGAGCCTCAGGGCATTCACACATTTCGAAGACCGATTCGAGCTTCTCGAACCAGTGGAGGAGTCCAACGGCCCCCGTTCAGTGCCATTGAAAGTACTAGAACGACAGTCCATGAAAGTTTGGAACGTGCACACAGGTGGCTGAGCGTGTTGACCTGTCGTGTACGTAAGAGTAAACATACTTAAGCACGAGTGTTGGTTTACGAGAGTAGGATCTAAAGATCCTAGAGTAAGTGGTAATGGCAGGTTACACCTCCTGCCTGGGCAGTTGCGAGTGCTGCAGTAACTTGTTCAGTGATCGAAGCCGCCAACTGGGCTTGAGTTAGGTTAACGCGTCCACTCATGATCTTGATATCAAGGAGAACATGAGTGAGAGAGGTTCGCGAAAGTGCAATGTCAGAAGAGAGTGAGCACAAAAGTGTTTCAATCAACAGTTGTTATGTTTATCTAAGCATACTATGAGCAAAGTTCTATGTAATTCTAGCAAGTAGGTAATAAAACATATACCATATTACCTAGGATGTTGAGTCTTGCACGTGGAGCGAGGCTCGTTGTGGATCGTTGAGCACTGTACTGGTTATAGTCTGGTTTTAATAAAAACGTTTTTCCCTTATTAAAACCGAGTTCTCTATACCGAGCACGGTCCTCGGATTGGGAAGGACACTTATGGATACGCCTAGTCTAGTAACATACATAATGGGAAGCCCCCACTGATTATGGTTATGGTTTGGGTAATGAAAGAGGAACTGGTTAAACATACTTTCAACTACGGGGTAAACCCCACGGAAATTAAGCCAACGAAAGTCAAACCACGTTTTTCAGAAACAACTTAAAAACTAAACAACCAAACGTGAACTCACTCAACTTTGTTGTTGACTCGTTGTTACATGCCTTGCAGGTCGTTAGATGCTATGGAGCTTGCACATGGAGGTGGTCGTTGTGGAATGCGAACTAATATGTCCCGTACTTACTAAATAAACGTTATAAACTTATGAAACTTATGGTTGGGGTCTTTAAACTTATGAACTACAAACTTGTGTTTTGGTATTTACTTTTATGCTTCCGCTGTTTAAACTAAACATGGTTAACTAGCTTTGGTCACCAATCGTATTGTGGTTGGTCTTATTTACTTAATTACGATGTTCCATATGATTGGTGGCTCGATCCTGGTCACGTCACGCCTCCAAGCGGTGGTACTCCGCATGGTGGATTTTGGGGGTGTGACAGATTGGTATCAGAGCCATTGGTTATAGAGAACTTGGTTTTAATAAGGGAAACAGTTTTTATTAAAACCAGACTATAGGTGATACGATTCATGTTTATATTACCTTCTTGTTAGTTATACAGAACATTGCTTATGATATGCTTAGATAACATAGTATCTACTGCTTGAAAACTTTGTGTGATCACTCTCTTCTGTCACTCCACACTTGCGTAATGATACGACGCACTTCTCACTTGTGTTCTCCGTATGGTGAAGATCATGAGTGGACGAATCAGCCTCACACAAGCCCAGCTGGCGGCTTTGATCAAAGAACAAGTTACTACGGCACTTGCAGCCGCTCAAGCAGGAGGCCAGCTTACCCAGCCGTCTGTGTGCACGTTCAAGACTTTTATGGACTGTCGTCCTAGTACCTTCAGTGGCACTGAAGGGGCCGTCGGACTCCTCCACTGGTTCGAGAAGCTCGAGTCGGTCTTCGAAATGTGTGAATGCCCTGAGGATTGTAGGGTGAAGTATGCTACTGGTACTCTTGAAGGGGTAGCGCTCACGTGGTGGAACGCTCAGGTTCAGCTGCTGGGGTTGGTTGCTGCTAATGCCACCCCATGGAATGACTTCAAGGAACTGATCAAGGAAGAGTACTGCAGTCGTGATGACATCCACAAACTAGAGGTGGAATTTTTCAATCTGAAGATGACGGGGTCTGAGATTGAGGCGTATACTAAGAGGTCGAATGAACTGGCCATCATGTGCCCTACTATGGTGGACCCTCCCATCAAACGTATTGAGCTTTACCTCAAGGGCCTTGTACCCGAGATGCAGAGTCACCGACCAGGCAGTGGAACAAAATAGATTACCCAAGCGTATTGGTACTGCTACTACTGATACCCCCAATGATCACAAGCGAAAATGGGATGGAAATCCGGGCAAAGGCTCTACCACTGTTCAGTCTCAGCAACGAAGGACTGAGGAACATAGGAGCCCTGGTCAGCACTCTTCTGGTAGTCAAGGGCAGGGTGGATATCGAGGAAACCACCCAAAGTGCAACAAATGCAACAGACACCACAGTGGTCAGTGTAACAAGGGACGCTATAAGAGGTGTCTCAAGATGGGTCATGAAACCAAGGATTGCAGGAGCCCACGGCCTACGAATCAGAATCGTCAGCAGCAACAGCAAGCACCGCCGAATCAGCAACAGCAACAGGGCAACAAGGGATGCTTTCAGTGTGGTGCTGAAGATCACTTCAAGAGATACTGCCCGCAGTTAAACCAGAATCAGAATCACAACCAAGGAAACGGGAACCACAATGGGAACAACAATGGAGGCAACAATGGAGGCAATAACGGGGGTAACAATAATGGCAACGGTGCCAGGGGTCGTGTGTTCGTGATTGGTCAAGGTGACGCGAGGAACAATCCCAACATTGTGATGGGTAAGTTCCCTCTGGATGATTTCTTTGTTATTGTTTTATTCGATACGGGTGCCGATACTAGTTATGTGTCCTTGAAAGTTAGCCAAATGCTTAAACGCACTCCAACACTGCTGAACACCAAACACACGGTAGAACTAGCTAACGGTAAAAGCCTTGAGGCCACGCACGTAGTTAAAGGTTGTAACCTCGTCTTAGCTGGTCAGACTTTCTCTATCGATCTTATTCCTATCACACTTGGTAGTTTCGACGTCGTTATTGGGATGGATTGGCTATCTCATCATCAAGCGGAGATTGTTCGCAAGGAGAAAATCGTCCGCATTCCTCGTTCTGGTGAGGAACCTCTCGTGATTCGTGGCGACAAGAGTGGTGCTGTCGAAGGCATCATCTCTTTCCTTAAGGCCCAGAAGTGTTTATGAAAGGGCCACACTGCCATTCTAGTGCTCGTTACTGACACATCAACGGAAGAGAAAAGAATTGAAGACATCCCTATTGTACATGACTTTCCCGAGGTATTTCCTGAGGAATTACCTGGTCTTCCGCCTCATCGTCAAGTTGAATTTCAAATCGAGCTAGCTCCTGGAGCAGCGCCCATAGCTCTAGCACCTTATCGTCTAGCTCCATCAGAACTTGAAGAATTGTCCACACAACTACAAGAACTCTTGGAAAAGGGTTTCATACGTCCTAGCTCTTCGCCCTGGGGAGCTCCAGTCTTATTCGTAAAGAAGAAAGATGGTACATTCAGAATGTGTATTGACTATCGCGAACTTAACAAAGTGACCGTGAAGAACCGATATCCTCTTCCACGTATTGACGACTTGTTCGACCAGCTGCAAGGGTCAAGCTATTACTCTAAGATTGATTTGAGATCGGGATACCATCAGCTGAGAGTCCGAGAGGAGGACATCTCCAAAACAGCATTCAGAACTCGTTACGGCCATTACTAGTTTCTAGTCATGCCTTTCGGGTTGACGAATGCACCAGCGGTTTTCATGGATCTCATGAACCGAGTGTGCAAACCATACCTGGATAAGTTCGTTATTGTTTTCATCGATGACATCCTGATCTATTCTAAGAGTCAGGAGGAACACGAGCAACATCTGAGGCTTATGCTGGAACTTCTTCGAAAAGAGCAGTTGTATGCCAAGTTTTCGAAATGTGACTTCTGGCTTCGCGAAGTCCACTTTCTAGGCCATGTGGTAAACAAGGATGGGATTCATGTGGATCCATCTAAGGTTGAATCGATCAAGAACTGGCCTGCACCCCGTACACCAACAGAAATCCGCCAATTCTTGGGTTTGGCCGGATATTACGGAAGGTTTATCAAGGATTTCTCAAAGATTGCGCAACCTCTCACTTCACTGACTCAGAAGGGTGTCACCTATCATTGGGGTGATGCACAGGAGTCCGCATTTCAGCACTTGAAGGATAGACTTTGTAGCGCGCATATCCTCTCATTGCCTGAAGGCACAGATGATTTTATGGTTTACTGCGACGCTTCCATCCAAGGACTTGGTTGCGTATTGATGCAATGTGATAAGGTCATTGCCTACACATCACGCCAACTCAAAGTTCACGAAAGGAACTACACTACACACGACTTGCAACTGGGAGCAGTTGTTTTCGCGCTTAAGATATGGAGACATTACCTGTATGGTACCAAGTGCACCATTTACACCGAGCACAGGAGTCTCGAGCATATCTTCAAGCAAAAGGAGTTAAACATGCGTCAACGCCGATGGGTTGAGCTCTTGAACGATTATGAATGTGCAATCAAATATCATCCGGGCAAGGCCAATGTTGTGGCCGACGCCCTCAATCGAAAGGATACTATACCTAAGCGTGTACGTGCGTTACAGTTTACCATCCAATCCAACCTTCCCGCTCAGATTCGCGATGCTCAGGTTGAAGCATTGAAAGCGGAGAACATCAGAGCTGAATCCCTACGAGGATCGAGGCAACGGCTGGAACAGAAGGAAGACGACGCCTACTATGTTAACGGACGCATCCGGGTTCCACTTTATGGAAACTTACGCGAGCTTGTGATGGACGAAGCGCACAAGTCTCGTTGTTCGGTACATCCTGGTTCGGATAAAATGTACCACGACCTCAAGACTACGTATTGGTGGCCTGTCCTCAAGTCGATCTTTGAGTGGTAACTAGGACCTTACGATATGTCTGTTCATGTCATCAATCCTTGGCAAAGGATTCCGATTCACAATTCTCTGAAATTGATGCAAAGTGGAAGCTGACAACTTTCTCCTTATGTCCTTAACTAAGGATGTCATGTCCTTAATTTCCTCTGTCTAGCAGCTCCTGCAGTTATATCAAAGGCTCATGCTTCTCGGACGAAACTAGTCGGTAAGGCGTCATTCGGCACTGGTGCCGCTCCTAGCATCAGGTTCATCCTAAACTCCTCTTGTCGTTGAGGTGGGGGTGTATTCCTGGCAAATCTTCAGGAAAGGCTACTGGAACTTCTTCCGCCACGGGGATGTTCTCAGGCTCTGCAGTCTATTCGGAGGCGCTTCTGTGTCTTTTCGACCAATGAGAGATGTCGCAAACCCACGGTCTAGTACCCTTGAAACTATTGCATGAAGGTTATGCACTATAAATTTTCATCATTCGCAAGAGGGATGCGACTGATTTTCCTTATAACGAACGACTTCAACTCTATACTTAGATATCTAATCCATGCTGACTATCATATCATCACTTCCCCTAGTCAATGGTAACAGAAAGTTCCGGCCTTCTGAGTCCCCAAGGTATAATCCTTAATTGCTTCGTCTGCTTAAACTAGCCTTCTATATGCCCATTTCTAAAGAATATGGGACGTCTATTCTACTTGAAACTAGGCCAAGCAGTTTCTTAGGTTCTACGCATGCAAGGTCAAAGTTAGTGCCAATATTAATAAGAAATAGATGCATAAGGTTGGTTAATAGGGAACGTACCCGTAACCGCATCTGGATCCTGGCGTGCTTCACGAGCTTCGATCGTGAAGACCCTTCCTTGCTTGGTTCTTCCTAGGGCAATCCTTCCTAAAGTGCCCTGCTTCACCACATCTGTAGCAACCTGGTACTCTACCATTATCTCATCCATCTGGATCCTTCGCCCAACAGGTGTCCTTGCTGTGCCCTTCTTTTCCACACTTCCCGCACTTAGGCCTCAGACATCGACCTTCATGGTAAAAATTGCATTCCTCGCATCTCGGCTTAGTCCCCAAGTAAATCTTACCACCAGTCTTATTAGTGGCTCCATAAGCTTTCCTGCCACTCGGCGGATTCACTTTCTTTCTCTTGTTTGCTTTAGAGCTTCTATAGCTGACTTGGGGGCTTATCTTTAGGTTTGAAGACTTCCTCTTCTTGTTTCCTGATGACTCCACATGAGTCTCTTTCTTGTTATCCTCAGATTCAGAAAATTTTCCCATGCGTAGAGCTTCTTTAGTAAGAGTGACACTCAAATCGATAGCCTCTGCGATGGTCGAGGGCTTTGAGGTAGTAACCATGCTCCTAATTTGAGGTGCAAGTCCCCAAATGAATCGCTCAATCCTCTTGAATTCCGGCTTGACTAAGTAGGGGACGACCCTAGACAAGTCGTGAAATCGCTGGACATATTCAGGAATCTTCGGCCCGTCCATTTTCAAATTCCAGAACTCTGATGTGCACAAAATGCAACATATAAATTACATCAATTGTGGGATAAAACTAACCCTTTTTTAGTACTAATGTTGGAAAAAGTGTGTTTTTTTCTTCCTTTTTGTATTTTCAGGATTAAATGAGCTCAAAATAACAAAAGAAGCAAAAAGGCAGCTAAATCTAACATAAATACAAGAAAAGGAACAAACGTGGCATGCCCGACCTCACCGACAGCATTTTCCCACGCAAAACAAGAAGACAGAAGACTGAACACGCCCTGTGTTCAATGAACACGGGGGCGTGCCCAAGTGCCATCATAAAAGACAAAGCTATAGAAGCTTCTATCGCCCACCACAGGGCCGTGCTCAACTATAAGATTCACAGAATCCAGGCAAATCTTGATAGTACAGATATGCTTCTGCACACGGGGGCGTGCCCAGCGGACACGGGGGCGTGGTCAACTAATGCAGACAAACTGCAATTAATGAAGACAGAGAAGAGGATGGACACGGGGTCGTGCCCAATGGACACGGGGCCGTGCCCGAGCTGCTGTTCAGGCTATAAGTAGGGGTGCTTGGCTCATTTGCAAACCATCCCTTGGCACACCACCTCTCTCACACTTCACCCACCACCCACCACCATCACAACACCATCATCCACCACCATCATCCATTGTCCATCATAGAGTGTGTGAGTCGTCTCGGGATCCAAGATTGATCGTAAGAGTTCTTGACAATCAAGGCCATGTTTGCCTAAGTCTCTTACATCACTTGGTGAAGACAAAGTGTCTAGTGTAATACTTTTTATTTTTAATCTTTTCGCGCTTTTTACTTGGTTATGTATTAATGACTTTAATAACTAGTTTCTTATGTTGAAGGTGATTCTTCCTTATCGTTTGTCTATGGTGTCTTGGCATTATTTTACTGTCTATATAAAATAAAAGATTTTCACCATTCATATCTCCATGGTCTATATGGAGGTATGTTGGCTACCTGGTCAGGGGTTAAGGGAACGGTTTGTTAAGAGTCTTGCCTTGTTCAGTGTATAGATCCTGCAAGGACCTGGGTCAAATTTAGTAGGACCTCCTTCAATACCCATCGGTATTGGATGGCGGGGGTCCAAACTCTTTGATCCCCTCATATGTAAGCTACTATTAATACTTTAACCTGGCTACTTAGGACTGTATCCCTGCTGACTCAGACTACTTAGCCGAGGGTAACGTCACCTTCAAAAGAGGGGCCTACCATAATATGCATTAATAACTTAATTAATTATCTTTCAATAATCCGACCCTTTAGGATTGTATCCTTGCTGACTCAAACTACTGGGTTGAGGGTAACGTCACCTTCAAACGAAGGGCCTACTACAATAACTAAGATAATCTCTTAGAAAGTGCAAAAGTGCGGAAATAATCAAAGGTCACACTAAACACGAGTCGGAGCCAAGTGATTCATCTTGTCTATCTGTTTTTCTTTTATTTTTATTTTTCAACATTTTAGTTAGTTTTTATTTTTCTAGTTTAAAACCTTTTTTCTAAACTTTTGATTTGATTAGACGTTGAGGATAAACCGGTACTAAAAGCTCTTGTGTCCTTGGACGACCTCGGTATCTTGCCAACATTATACTACGCTCACGATGGGTGCACTTGCCCATATGTGTGTTTAGTGTTAGTAAATATCGTGTTTTATAAATTTAAAACTTGGCTAAAAAGTGTAAAAGGGCTTAAAATATACTTAAACTTATATACACACTTTACACGCATCAAGTTTTTGGCGCCGTTGCCGGGGACACGAGGATTTTAAGAAAGTTAGAAATCAACGGCCTAATCATTTTTTTTTTATAATTTTTTTCTTTTTTAGGATTTTTCTTAGTTTTTCAGCTTCTGCAGAACTCAGCACGGGTCGTGCCCGCTGAACACGCCCCGTGCCCAATCATTGGAACTGGCAATCATGTTTTAAGTCAGACAGTAAGCTGAACACGGGGCCGTGCCCACTCATCACGCCCCGTGCCCAAGATTCAGTTACTAAAAACAAAACTGTAAGATCCCGACGGTTGGTAATTTCTGACACAAACATGAGTGATACTGATATTTTTTACTTTCGGCACTCTTATGGTACGTGGTGTCAAATATGTGGCGGCCCCATAAAGAATTAGAATGTTATTTTCTAAATTATAAGCCCCACTATATAGACCCATCGTTTTCCCGTACCCTTAAGAGGGGCGAAAGTAAAAATAATCCCTATCTCTCCCTCGAATGCTCTCAACCGGATCTCCTAGGAGAAATGCTTCTTGATGAACTATTTCAATTAGAAGATCTAATTTTTAATTGGTTAAAAGAACTTAGGATAGATTTCAATAATCTATCTCAAGATAATAACCAAGAAGAGTTGTTGGGATCACATTCAAACAACTTCGTTGTTCCCGACGATACCTCTAACTCTAGCAAGAACTTGAGCGATAGTTGTCCCTGTGTCGATTGGGCCGTGAAGGACTCCCCATCGACTCAGTTCGATGCATACATAGACCTGAGCGATTCGGCATACACCTTCTTTAACGAGAGCCTGGGAAAGGGTTGGACTTGTCCACCTACATATAGCATAGGAATCACCCTCACCGACAACCTCTTGCGGTCTCGTCTTAATCTAGAGCAATTAAGGTATCTTAGGAACTTTGGGGTTGTCCCATCCAGTAAGGACCCGCCCGATCTGGATAAAAATCCTTAAAAGAAGGAAAACTCCATAAGACAGCCTCTAGACACGGGGCCGTGTCCAGGTCAACACGCCCCCGTGTCCACTCAAAGATTCTCGTCTGATTTCGTGTCAGAATAGGGACAAAATGTGTCAGGATTCCACCTGAACACGGGGCCGTGTCCAGCCGACATGGGGCCGTGTGCAGCGTACTGTCGTTTTCTATAAATGCAGCCAAGAATGCTGCACATTTGAACCATTCCAGGGACAGAGATTTGGGGAATATTCTCACATACCATCCTACGTATTTTCTAAAAGAAGTTTCTCAACAACCTTCTTGTCCTTTCCTCTTTTATGCACTTTCATCTTCTTCAATTTTTCCTTCATGCTTCCATTAAAACTTGAAATCTCCACAATTTCAGGCTTTATTGAGATGATTGTTAGATTTTTATTCATGGGATCTTATTAAAAATAAGTTCTACAACAATGTTTTAAGTTGTTTCTGCTTAAAAACGTTTTAAACATCATAAAAAAATTAAAACTCCATGATCCCTTGTCCTAAAAATCTGCAGACATTTGAACACGGGGCCATGTCCGAAGCACTGATCCCATAAAGTTGAACTCTTTTCGGTATGTTTTCTCAGAATGGCGAGCAGAACTAGCGGAACATCTTCATCACACTCCAGAAACAACCGACACGGGAGAAGATCATCAACGGTTAAAGACTCTCTTGTAAACTACGTTTACGCCTTAAGAGAGGCCATTGATGAGAAGACTGGGGTGGAAGAAGCATTGGTTGACCGTATTAATCATTTGACGGTGGGACTAGAGGGATGTCTTCGAGAGGTCAACCTTTTGCACCAAAGGTTGAACATTCTCGCCTCTCCTCCTTTGGTTCCAATCATTACCCAAAGGGCATGGAATGAGGTTCCCGAAGTCATCATACCGGCCGAATGGTACGCCATACATCCAGAGCCCCCTCGGGACGTACTACAAGGGGTTCCTGTTGGTATCTCTCCCCCTCCACAAGATGTTGAAGAAAACGACCCCGCCTTCTTTCTCCCAAGAGAGATAAAAGAATGGCTCTAGCAACATCTAGGGAATACCTCTTGGCTCGGAGTTCTACAAAACTTTTAGATACCGGAAAGCTATTTCTGGAATTTTGGTTATTATTGTATTAGTAGAGCTCCTTAGGATGATTTTACGTATCACTTGACCTATCTAATTTAGGACCCTTAAATTTTAGTTTCTGCTTTGTTTTCAATCTTTTAGGTTTATTATGTAATTCTCTCTATGACTTAATGAATGATGGTTTTAGCTAATTTGGTGTTTGAATGATGTTGTAATGGATAAAACACGCTCGGGATGGTGAAGGATAACAAGGGAAACTTGGACCAGCACCCCATGCACGAAAACAGGGCCATCCAACAAAATCTTCTTCATTACAGCAAGCTCAGCACGGGCCGTACCCGCCCAACACGGCCCCGTGCTGCACAATCTGCATAAAATGCCCAGTTCAGGTAAACTGGACACGGGTCGTGTTCACCTAACATGCCCCCGTGTCCAGGCTTCTGTTTCTTTTTACAACTTTTTGTTACTGGTGACTGAACACGGGGCCGTGCCCGGACACCATGGGGTCGTGTCCAGACGCCCAGTAACATAAAATTTTGCTTTTTCACACCTTTTTACACATTCAATCAACCTAAAAACTTATTTTTGGACACATTGAGGACAATGTGTAATTTAAGTGTGGGGGGGATGCTAAAACTTTGAATCTTGCAAGTCCTAATTACAAGCCTTACACAAAACTCTATTGGAACCGCTAATCACCCCAAATTTTTTCAAAAAATTTCATTTTTTTACTTGTCTAGGTTTAATTTGGGAATTTCAAAATTTTAAAAATGTTATATTTTTACAAATTTACAACCGATAGCGTCGTGATAAAAAGAACCAACATAAGAAAATTATGAAAAGGCATGACAAGTTTAGTTAAAATTTAATTAAATATACTTGATCACATAAAAACCCATTCCCACAAAAGTGAGTTTTGAGCCTTTATTGAGCACACAAATACATATCTTTAAACTAAATGCTCATTTTTCGTTTCTTGTGTGAATAGCCGCTTGGTTCTTACAACTCTAGAACTTGTCACGACGATACATTCCCGGTCCTTACCAACTTAAACCCGAGTAAGTAAATGATGGAGGCATTAGGACTAACCCTTTTTCATTTCTACACCATTATTTTTTTTTACCACCTACCCAAAATCCCCCTAGTTAACCCCTTTGAGCCTAAACCTTTTCATTTCTTAATCCAAAAACAAACACCCTTTCACCCACCAAAACCCTTTTTTTTATTTTTAACCCTTTGTTTTAGTAACAAGCTCGGTTTTTCGTATGACTTTTCAAAAAAAAAAATTAAAAAAAATGTTGAAGATGAAGGAAAAGAAATAAACAAACAAGTTCATCAAAAATAACTTTGTTTGAATAATGGCTTCATCAATATAAAAATTGAAAAAAATAAAAAGTCCTACGAAAACCGATGCTTTTTACGGTTTTAGCCATTTTCTACAAACCACTAACCCAACTACCTACCTTTAACCCAAGCCTAACCCTTCACCCAAAAGTCCTCTTGATACAAAGGTATATAGTTAAAAAGGAGGAGGATTGATTGCTTGGCAAGCCTATGGTAGGAGAAAGTTCCATGCCGCTCTCGAGTGATTCACTAAAATACATCTTCGGCCGAGTGTTGAGTGATCCCCCGTGAGGTATGTGAACTTGTATATAAATGTAAAATTTAAAAAGGCATGTTATGCCCTAATAAGTAATTTATCTTATGTATTTTTTTAAATAAATCATGACGAATAGGATTGTAAATAAATAAAAATAAAACCTAATAAAAAATCTTGGAAATCCCGACACTCTATGACAAGCCCAAAAACCTTCTCTTCTACCCATTCCATTTCGGAGTGTAAAGCCACATTATAAAGAGTTTTGCTTGAGGACAAGCAAAGATTCAAGTGTGGGGGTATTTGATGTGCACAAAATGCAACATATAAATTACATCAATTGTGGCATAAAACTAACCCTTTTTAGTACTAATGTTGGAAAAAGTGTGTTTTTGTTTTCCTTTTGTATTTTCAGGATTAAATGAGCTCAAATTAACAAAAGAAGCAAAAAGGCAGCTAAATCTAACATAAATACAAGAAAAGGAACAAACGTGGCATGCCCGACCTCACCGACAGCATTTTTCCAAGCAAAACAAGATGACAGAAGACTAAACACGTCCCGTGTTCAGTGAACACGGGGGCGTGCCCAAGTGCCAGCATAAAAGACAAAGCTATAGAAGCTTCTATCGCCCACGGGGTCGTGGTCAACTATAAGATTCGCAGAATCCAGGCAAATCTTGATAGTACAGATATGCTTCTGCACACGTGGGCGTGCCCAGCGGACACGGGGGCGTGGTCAACTAATGCAGACAAACTGCAATTAATGAAGACAGAGAAGCGGATGGACACGGGGCTGTGCCTAATGGACACGTGGCCGTGCCCGAGCTGCTGTTTAGGCTATAAATAGGGGTGCTTGGCTCATTTGCAAACCATCCCTTGGCACACCACCTCTCTCACACTTCACCCACCACCCACCACCATCACAACACCATCATCCACCACCATCATCCATTGTCCATCATAGAGTGTGTGAGTCGTCTCGGGATCCAAGATTGATCGTAAGAGTTCTTGACAATCAAGGCCATGTTTGCCTAAGTCTCTTACATCACTTGGTGAAGACAAAGTGTCTAGTGTAATACTTTTTATTTTTAATCTTTTCGCACTTTTTACTTGGTTATGTATTAATGACTTTAATAACTAGTTTCTTATGTTGAAGGTGATTCTTCCTTATCGTTTGTCCGTGGTGTCTTGGCATTATTTTACTGTCTATATAAAATAAAAGATTTTCACCATTCATATCTCCACGGTCTATATGGAGGTATGATGGCTACCTGGTCGGGGGTTAAGGGAACGATTTGGTAAGAGTCTTGCCTTGTTCAGTGTATAGATCCTGCAAGGACCTGGGTCAAATTTAGTAGGACCTCCTTCAATACCCATCGGTATTGGATGGCGGGGGTCCAAACTCTTTGATCCCCTCATATGTAAGCTACTATTAATACTTTAACCCGGCTACTTAGGACTGTATCGCTGCTGACTCAGACTACTTAGCCGAGGGTAACGTCACCTTCAAAAGAGGGGCCTACCACAATATGCATTAATAACTTAATTAATTATCTTTCAATAATCCGACCCATTAGGAGTGTATCCTTGCTGACTCAAACTACTGGGTTGAGGGTAACGTCACCTTCAAAAGACGGGCCTACTACAATAACTATGATAATCTCTTAAAAAGTGCAAAAGTGCGGAAATAATCAAAGGTTACACTAAACACGAGTCGGAGCCAAGTGATTCATCTTGTCTGTCTGTTTTTCTTTTATTTTTATTTTTCAGCATTTTAGTTAGTTTTTATTTTTCTAGTTTAAAACCTTTTTCTAAACTCTTGATTTGATTAGACATTGAGGATAAACCGGTACTAAAAGCTCGTGTGTCCTTGGACAACCTCGGTATCTTGCCAACACTATACTACGCTCACGATGGGTGCACTTGCCCATATGTGTGTTTAGTGTTAGTAAATATCGTGTTTTATGAATTTAAAACTTGGCTAAAAAGTATAAAAGGGCTTCAATATACTTAAACTTATATACACACTTCACACGCATCAACTCCACCTCAAGCTTCTGGATTTCAGCCCTCGAACAGTATTTCTTCTCCATCATTTCCTTGAGCTCGTCCCAGCTCAGTGCATAAACAGCATCTGCACCAAGGGTCTGAACCTGAAAGTTCCACCAGGAGAGTGCGCCATCCAAAAACAACCCTGAGATAAAGGTAACACTCTGCTGGGGTGAACAGTTACTCATTCTTAGAATGGAGTCAGTCTTTTCTGCCCAACGAACAAATGCAACGGTACCTCCTGTGCCATCAAAATTCAATGGTTTACAGTCCAGGAATTGTTTATAGGTGCAGCCAGTTGGAGGGTTATTTTCGGAAGTGCCACCGCTGTGTTCGGAGCGGAGGGCTTCATGTCGTGCAATTTCCTGTGAGATGCGTTCTTGAAGCTCGGCTTCTGTCCTTGGTAACGTACTGGTGTTTGTGTCACGTCTGGGCGGCATTCTTTTCTATCACCAGGTATGAGGTAGGTTAGACAACACTTCCATAATTGTTTATGAGGTACATAGCACCATAAACCAACATGTAATTACCCAATATCACACGCATATATAATCAATGTACGAGCGAGGAAACAATTACTGAGCCTTCACATAAGCTTGGCAACTTGACTTATTTCTTGCAACCAAATGAACTCGAGGTTACATCACCTTGGTCATAGGTTTCAGTTATTTCCTGCTACATTGGTTTTCTTAGGTCTTTAGCTTTACTGATCTGTATATTTTCCCAGACATGGGGTTGTTCATGTAGGGGTGATAGAGAGTGTAACGTCACTGAATCCTTCCGAATGTTATCCATCTTCACTTGCTTAAATACCGGTTCCCAAACGTCTCGTACACGGGTAGAAGTGTCAGACATGAAGTAGGCAAATACAGGTTTCCTACTTTATAAAGTGCTAAAGCAATGGTCTATGCATTGTTCTACCATATGAAGGTGTGAACACCTAGAGTTTAGTTTTGGAGGGATGGTGATCATCAACCTGACCCGCAGAGTCCACCAGGATTTCCATGCACTACAAGTTGTTATTACGTGGGCCCCCGTAATAATAAATTGTCTTTCACAGTTACCCCAATTTTCTCTCGTCCAAGCAGATGATCAATCAAGGTGGGGACACTACTGTCCTTATACCTCTGTCATGGAAAGGACCATTGCGGTGGTTCATGCGCTAACAATCGCTATCGTTACGCGTGAATAGGCACGATGATTAGATGAAACAGGAACAAGGAGAATTCCTAGTAGTTGGAGGGGCACCTTCAAGATGAATACTTCATCTTCCTTGTCTGGTCAGGTGTCATCAATCTTGCTTCACAAAAGCCGCAGGGATCTCGTCCTGCTGATTAAGAAGTTGTTCAAGGTTGCCGCCTCTGCCTCGCCGTCACTACCGTAGTCGGGCACCTTCACGATCAAGAGGGAAGAGCAGCCATCTCCTACGGAAGCAAGCTCAGAATCTTGTTTGGTAAACACTCCAGCCATGAGCTTTGCAATGATCGCGAGGTCGATAGCTCCATCATGCGAGTTAAGTACAACAATAGAGTTCGGAGTCGAAGGTATCTTATTCACGTCAACAATTATTCCGTACACTTATTCGTATGTATATATCAGTAAACAAATATGTTACTTAGCATAAGCAGGCAATTTGATGCATCATATCACGTATAACTCTTGTTTATCCTTTGGGGGGTCATTTTGTCTTTGGCAAGTCTAACTCGTGTAGACTATGCCTTAGTTGGCACCTTATTTTGGGGTATTCCCTACTAATGTCCTTGCCTTGTCTCTTCTTTGAAAATGTTTGACTCATGGATCTTGATGCTTACGTGAATGTAATGAAAAACCTTTTTGTAAAATGTTTTTTTTTGTGAGAGAACTCTAGTGATTGTAGTCTAGACTCGAGAAGGAATCCTAGTTCACTACAATCGAAGCTCTGATACCAAACTGTCACACCCTGACTATTGCGGAAGCGTATGATGTGTGACTGGTTTAATATCATTGCATTCAATCGTAATAAACATCTACAAGATTAAAACAATGTTCATCCATTCATAAAATTTGAGTATTACAAACACTGGTTATTTAAGTTTTAAAACACAACCTTCGACTAGGTTACAAACCAATAAAAGTGGATGACATCTAAACTTGAAGTCTACTTCTAGTTACAACACCCGCGCCCAAGATCCAACATGTCACCTGAAATACATGTAATTTTGGAAACCATCAACAAAAGTTGAGCGAGTTCATGCGTTTTGTGTGAGTACTGTAATCTTGTAAATCTTTGAGAGACTCCTTTGTAAACAGGTATGAAAAGCGTGTATGAACATAAATGTTTTACAAGGACTTTAAGGCATGTGAGGACATAGGGAGCACTCGTAATGAGTAGGCTTATACCCTTGTCGATTTTCCCTCGACTATGTCAATTTACCTTGACTATGTCAATTTCCCTCGACTATGTCGATTTGCCTCGACTATGTCGATTTGCCTCGACTATTGTCGATTTTCCTCGACTGGGACACCGAAGCACTCAAGTGATCACATGAGGACCATGAGTGGGGCTCGGCCGTACCCGTTAGATCTAATCCTCGTCCCTAATTAAGTATTAATGGCATTTCAATATTAAGTCTATGCTCACATGATCTAGTATTTCATAGGCAATTCATACCGTTTAAGCATTCGTAACATGTATTCCACCCCCGAGAGTTATAAAACCAAAAACAGTTAAGAGAAAAGGGGGAGCATGAACTCACTGTTTTGCGTCTTCAGTACTCGTACCTCAAATCTCGTCAGCAAACACGACTACCTACAATGTGCTAGGGCCTATTAGACGAGCGGGTCGTGCCTTGCCTTAGTATTCCTGTTTTGAGTTACGTTTCCCTTATGTCTTTAACATTATCCAAAGTTATAATACTTCACAAATATTTATTTTCGTATTTCCTTCCCAAGGATGGGAGTATTCATACATGTGTATTTGTATTCTCGTATTTGAAGTTTCCAAAATAATATATTTTCAAGTCTTACTTCAGAAAATATATTTAAACTTGTTTTGTCCAAAAAATAATGTATTTCAAGAAAATGTATATTTTTCTCAAAAATCATATATCTTCTAAATATTCCAAGAAAATATATTTTTACTTCCAAAAATAATATATTTTCTCTTTGCCGAAAATATGATATACTTTGAAATAATGAAAATCATATTTTCATTCTTGTGTCCCAAAATAATGTTTACCAAAAACATATTTATAACGGTATTTTCCGGAATATTTTGTAAGTTACGTCCTTGCGTTTGATTTCACAATACTGAGTGCGTAACTTATATATTTATTCCTTGTGATTCTTGGTATCAATTTGGATAGTAAACTTCATGGTATTTTGTTAAGTTATATTGTTTTACCCTAAAATAATATAACTATTTCACAACGTATACTAATATTCACACAAGTGTCTTTTATATATATATATATATATATATATATATATATATATATATATATATTCGCCCATTTTTGTTTACAAAAACCAACTTCCAATACTTGTATTTTGTTACAAAAATTATGGCAAAGTTCGTATCGAAAACCATAGTTAAAATACACTAGTAAATATTTGTTTAGAAAATATTTTTTTCTAAGTGTTTATATTTTTAGAAAATTTTGCCATAGTTTCCCTTAAAAATGGAGGTGTCCATTCTATCAAAGCATATCTTTTTCTTTTCAAAAATCATCACAACAATCAACAATTAATCCATAAACAACTTATACTTACCAAGTGCAAAAATTATGCAATTTACATAACATCATGAACTTGATCTTTCACAAAAACTTGTAGTAACTTGGTAAAGTGTTTAGTGGGTTTAGTAACCCTCTAAAGTGTGTTTATTCCTTTAAAAATCTCATTCTTAAAGAAACTAGGTGTTTACAACTTGTAAACATATTCTACAAAAATGTTTATTTATAACATCTTCTTGTTTCTCTAGTATTTCTACACTTGTTTTTCCACTAAAATAGTGTAGGTTTAAGTAAGAATCAAGTTCTTACTAAAAATCATACTTTGGACTTGGTTCTTTTGGAAAACCACTCATGAATCTTAGATTCATAAGATTACTAGCTCACTTTATTTATTATTTTTCAAGAAATCGTCTTATCATTCAAGTTCATGCTCATGCATGAGGATGATCTTCTTGTGTTAGCACATAATCATCCTCTAACTTGCTAGATCATGTGTTTAACCACAATCTAGCAAGCTCCTTATGATGATCAACATCATAATCTCAAATAAACAACAAGTATCATACATATACTTAACAACATTATTTTATCAAGATTTCATCATATGTAAGCTTTATGTTCATGATTCATGTTCAAGTCTTTTAGTGTTCTTGTGATTTATAATATAATACATCTTTTAACAATCAAAATTAGAAGTAACAAAGGGTTGTGAGAGTCTTACTACTAGCTCTAAGCTAGGGAAGAATACTTGAAGAAAAAGATGATGAAAATGGTGGATGAAAGCAAATGAGAAAGATTCTTCAAGTACTTTGAAATGAGCTTGGAATGGATGAATGGTGGTTGTAAGGTGGTGGTGGTGGCGGCACTAAGCTAGGCTGAGAGGGAGAGGAAGAGAGTAAAAGGGTGGAGTGAAGTTGTAAAATGTAATGATCTTTTGTATCTACAAGCCATACTTATAATCTTCCAACCAATATTTTGTTCACTATATCAAGCAAGATCTTAGAGAAGATCATATAATATCTTGCAAGATTTGTAGAGATCACAAGTGGGGCCACACCTTGTGACCGAAAATATATAAGGGGGAGGGGGTCCAAGTGTAAGTTGTAATGATAAGTAGGTGATTAGCTGAAAATCAAGTGTATTAGTTTAGGTGTTATGCATAAGATATGTTATATAGTGTGTTAGGGTGTTCGTGTCACACCCTGGCTTTTGCGGAAGCGTGGGTTTTTATAAGTGAACTCCAACATCTCATAAACCTTTGGTTCTTATGTCTTCTAAAGTACTTAACAAATCCTTTAAACAATTAGAAGAAAATCAAGGGGGGTGTCCCACTTCCATAACCGGTTTGGGGGGGGGGGGGGGGTTGGTTTAGTTGATTTGCAATGGTAAGTTAGTCTAGTTTAGTTAGAAGTTAAGTGATTTAGTTAAAGGTTTAGGTATTGTGTAGTAATATAGCGTATTATGATGTTCGGGAACCATAACTAGTTCAGAAAAATAAAAATAATGCTTCTAGCATTATTTTGGTCTTCCGGGTAATGACCGGTTGTTCGGTTTGATATCGTTGCGTTAAAGTGCTATGTTACGTCGTAAAGTGTACTTTATGTAACTTTTAGTGACCCTTTTAATTCCCGACACTTAGGAAAGCATACAGGACCATTTTGTCATATTTTTTCCAGTGACTAGCATGTTTAAATGCTGAATTTTGTTAATAAATGCAGAATTCTGCACTTAGAGTGGGTTTTAGGCATTTTCTGGCACCTAAACTATCACCTAGTGACGCAGTTTTATGGTCCTTACTTCCCTACACTCCCTACTAGCGTAGTACCTTGTTTCTGGCTCATACTGGGCCTCAATATATTGCCTGTCTATGTGCTGGCATTGTCAGCATGTTTCTGAGTTATCCGCTCACTATGCTAACTGTGCTTTGTGCATCAAGTTTGTCACTAAAGTTTGTGTGTAATAAATGGAGTGACAGTATGAAATGTGATGCATATGTATGTATGATGCAAAAATCATAAGGCAGTTTATTCAGCAGTTGTAATCAAGCACAGTCATTAAGCACCAATTTACTATTATTTAATTGTACGGATACCTGAAATTTTGAGGGTTGTCACATTCTCCCCCTGTTAGAAAATTTCGTCCCGAAATTTTAGCTCTACTACTAGATGCAGGGGTCTTGGGGAATAAATGTGGGTACTTGGCTTTCATATGATCCTCATGCTCCCACGTGAATTCTGGCCCGTGTCGTGCATTCCATCGAACTTTGACGAGTTTGACACTACTCCGGCGTGTCTTGTTAACCTTCCAATCAGTAACCTCGACAGGTTCTTCAGTAAAGTGGAGTGTGTCGTCAATATGAACTTCGTCGGCAGGAATGGAAAATGTTTCTTGAGTTTGACTCTTTTTCAAATTAGATACATGAAATGTATCATGAACGCCATTAAGTTCAGCAGGTAAGTCCAATTTGTATGCTACAAGTCCAATTTGTATGTTACAAGCCATTAAGTTCAGCAGGTAAGTTCAAATTAGATACATGAAATGTATCATGAACGCCAATGTATCGCGGATTCAACTTTCCACGCTTCCCAAAGTGTGCCACACCCTTCCAGGGTGAAACCTTCAACAAAACCATATCACCAACCTCAAATTCCAAAGGTTTCCTTCTTAGGTCCACATAACTCTTTTGTCGATCACGAGCCGCTTTGATGCGCTCTCGGATCTGTGCAATCTTGTCTGTCGTTTCCTGGACCAATTCTGGACCAACTAACTGTCTATCACCCGCGTCAGCCCAACAAACCGGTGATCAACATTTGCGCCCATAGAGAGCTTCGAACGATGCGGCTTGAATACTTGCATGGTAACTGTTATTGTATGAAAATTCAACCAATGGTAGGTGAGTGTCCCAACTTCCACCTAAATCCATTACGCAAGCTCGCAGCATGTCTTCTAATGTCTGAATAGTTCGTTCGCTCTGTCCGTCTGTCTGCGGATGAAATGCAGTACTCAGATTTAACTGAGAACCAAATGCTTCTTGAAAGGATTTCCAAATCCTTGACACGAAGCGTCCATCTCTATCAGAGATAATTGAGAGAGACACTCCATGTCGTGCAACAATCTCCCTCATGTATATTTCAGCAAGTTTACTCGTGTTGTCTTTTTCCTTGATTGGCAAAAAGTGCGCAGACTTTGTTAGACGGTCTACTATTACCCAAATCGTATCGTGGCCCTTGGGCATCCTTGGCAATTTCGTTATGAAGTCCATAGATATATGTTCCCATTTCCATTGGGGTATTTCAGGTTGCTACAAGAGACCTGAAGGCTTTTGGTATTCAACCTTTACCTTGGCGCAAGTTAAACATTTGCCAACATATATCGCAACATCGCCTTTCATCCTTGGCCACCAATAGAAATCCTTAAGGTCTTGGTACATCTTATCCGCTCCTGGATGAATCGAGTACCGTGACTTGTGAGCTTCATCAAAAATAACATTTCTCAAACCACCAAACAAAGGAACCCAAATTTGTTTCATGAAACACAACATTCCTTCCCCGTTTGGTACCAACTGCTTCTCCATCCCACGGAGATACTCATTCTCAACATTCCTTTCCTTGAGTGCTTCTCTCTGCGCGGCATGAATGCGCAATGAGGGGTCCGTCTGTATGATCATTTCCAGAGCCCTTACCCTTATGGGCTTGATCCTTTCCTTTCGACTTAGGGCGTCGGCGACCACATTCGCCTTCCCCGGGTGATACTTGATCTCACAATCATAATCGTTCAATAGTTCTACCCAGCGTCTTTGTCTCATGTTAAGCTCTTTTTGATCAAATATGTACTGCAGGCTCTTGTGATCAGTAAAGATTGTACATCGCGCGCCGTATAAGTAATGTCGCCAGATTTTCAATGCAAACACCACTGCGCCCAATTCCAAATCATGCGTGGTGTAAGTTTTCTCGTGGACTTTCAACTGGCGAGATGCATATAACCTTTTGTCTCTACATCTGCACGCAGCCTAAACCTTGACGCGAGGCGTCGCAATATACCACGAAGTCGTCAGTGCCTTCGGGTAGAGATAAGATCGGTGCGTCACAGAGCTTGTTTTTCAACAGTTGAAATGCTTCTTCTTGTTTGTCTCCCCAATCAAACTTCTTGTCTTTCTGAGTGAGAGTGGTTAAAGGTTGAGCGATTTTTGAGAAATCCTCAATGAACCTTCGATAATAACCAGCCAAACCTAGAAACTGTCGAATCTCGGTTGGTGTCTTAGGAGTCTCCCAGTTCTTGATTGCCTCGATCTTTGTGGGATCCACATGAATTCCATTTATGTTAACCACGTGACCAAGAAACTGAACTTCATGCAGCCAGAACTCGCGCTTCGAGAACTTAGCGTATAACTTCTCCTTTTTAAGTAGCTCTAGAATAGCTCTTAAGTGTTGTTCGTGCTCGTCCTTCGTCTTTGAGTAGATTAGAATGACATCAATGAACACAATCACAAACTTATTGAGGCATGGCATTCATCAAGTCCATGAATACTGCTGGCGCGTTTGTCAAACCAAACGGCATGACCAGGAACTCGTAATGTCCATAGCGAGTCCTAAAAGCAGTCTTTGGAACACTTTCCTCTTGTATCCTCAACTGGTGATATCCCGATCGAAGGTCGATCTTTGAGTAAAAACTTGAACCTTGTAACTGATCGAACAGGTCATCAATTCTTGGCAAAGGATATATGTTCTTGATAGTCAGCTTATTCAGCTCCCGGTAGTCGATACACATGCGAAAACTACCATCTTTCTTCTTAACGAACAAAACTGGAGCTCCCCAAGGTGAGAAGCTTGGTCTGATAAATCCCTTGTCTAGCAACTCCTGAAGTTGCGTCGACAACTCCTGCATTTCCGAAGGCGCAAGTCTATAGGGTGCCTTAGCCACAGGCGCGGTACCTGGAACCAAGTCAATGTGAAACTCGACTTGTCGCTGTGGCGGCAATCCTGGCAAGTCTTCTGGAAAGACTTCAGGATACTCTTTTACGACTGGAATATCTTCTAGCTTTGGCTCAGCTGCTTCTTTATCAACGATGTGTGCCATGAAAGCAACACATCCCTTCTTCAAACATTTTCTAGCCTTCAAGCAACTAATGATTCTCAAGGGCGTATCACGCTTCTCTCCATGAACCACATTTGTTTCTCCATCCACCAATGGGATGCGAATGGTCTTCTCGTGACATACAATTTTGGCTTTGTTGCTTGACAACCAATCCATCCCTACTACCACGTAAAGCTTCCCAACTTGACTGGCAGTAGATCCAGTGTAAACTCGTATTCTCCCAGCTCTATCATGCAACCTCTGATAACTTCATTTGTTTCAACTAGCTTTCCATTAGCCAGTTCAATTGAGTACGGAATGTCAAATTTACTAGCAGTTAACCCAAGCATTTTCTTAAATTCTAGCGATACAAAACTATAGTCGGCACCAGTATCAAATAGCACAGATGCAAAGCATTGATTAATAGGGAACGTACCAGTGACAACATTCGGGTCCTGGCGTGCTTCCCTTGCTCCAATGTTGAATACCCTTCCACGAGCTTGATTGAATTTTGGGCATTTGCGCTTGAAGTGCCCGATGACTCCACAATTAAAACATCCCGGTCCTTGACTGTTACCATTACTACCTTGAGCATTGTTTGCTCCCCGGTTCCCAGCTTGGTTCCCAACATTCCCCCGATTACCATTTCCGCCGTTGCGGTTCCCATTTCCGTAACCACCGCGATTGTTGTTACCAAAACCCCTTTGACCATGGTTACCACGACCAGCACCTGTACCAACCCAGCATGTATTCTTTGAATGGCCCTCCTTACCACAAGACTCACATTTCCTTAACCTGCACTGACCAGAATGATGGTACAGGCATATGTCACATTTGGGCGAAGCGCCCATGTATCCCTTTCCCTTGACTTCAGCACCAGTTTTAGCTTCAACTGGTGGGTTCACCTCCTTCTTCCTGCTGGTGCTGCTGGTGCCCTTTTTAAAGTTGGAGAACTTTCGTTTGTTCTCGCCAGATGACTCCACATGAGTCTCCTTCTTTTTCTGATCAGCATTTGAAAACTTGTTTAGCCTGATCGCCTCTTCAGTTAAAGCCACGCTTAGATCAATTGCCTCAGTAATTGTGGCAGGATTCGATGTTGCCAACCCCCAGATGAAACGCTTCACACGTTTGAATTCAGGCGTAACCATGTAAGGTACCACATGGGACAAATCATGAAACCTCTGAACATACTCGACGATTTTCGGGTCGTCCATTTTAAGATTCCAGAATTCCGTTTCCAGCTTTTGTATTTCGGCCCGTGAACAGTATTTCTTCCTCATGAGCTCCTTCAGCTCAGTCCATGTTAATGCATATGTCGCCGCTTCTCCCAAGGTCTGTACTTGCAAATTCCACCATGATAAAGCACCATCAAGCAAGAGCCCTGAGATGTATGTAACTTGCTGTTCAGGAGCACACTTGCTCATCCTTAAAATAGAATCCGTCTTTTCTGCCCATCTGACAAATGCAACAGTGCCTCCAGTGCCGTCATAGTTTAAGGGCTTACAGTCAAGAAATTGTTTGTAGGTGCAGCCTGTCCAAGCAATGTCATTCATAGAAAACATTAGCATTTGCACATGAAATGTCCAAATGTAGTGTAATGTGTCTCGAGTGACTTATCATTACCATTTGGTGGGTTGTTGTTTCTTGAGGTATTCCCGCTGGTCTCAGCGCAGGAGGCCTCGTAATCAGCAATGGCCTGCGAAATTCTTGCTTGCAATTCTGCCTCAGTGGCAGGCAAACGTGTGTCTCGTCGTGGAGGCATCTTCTAAAAGAAGATCATATTGGTCAGGTCATGGTAAGTTTAGTAAATAAGTAATATGCATATGTAATAACATCCATCAACCTCATAACACATAACATCCCATGTTATAATATAAAACAAATAATTCAACAATACATGTAGTGAGAACGTTGCCATTGAGCTTTCATTTAATCATGACCACAGTATAGTTTTACATGTTTCACAGTACATAATAAATCAAAATAAGATCATAGGGTTACATCACCCCAAAATACAAGTCAGTCTACACAAATCATATACAAAAATGTGGTCTTCCAAAAGTCTTCATATGTTGGCCCAATTGTGACTCTCTCACCAAAACGATCTACCTGTACCAAACCAAAAATATAGCTATGCTGATAGCGGTGGAGGAGGGAAGAAAAGCAAACGGCGCAAATGCACCCAATCCTCCTCGAGGGCGTGGATAACGCGCAGCAAGTAAGCAATCTGCTGCTCGGGAGTGAAAAAGCGGACATCAGAATCTGGGTGTAGTGGAAGAGGAGCTGGTGGTGTAGCAAAAGGAGACTGACAATGACAAGGACGCGGAGTCCTCTCCAGCTCATGGACTCGACGGCTCAAAGCATCCTGTTGTATCTGCAGGGATGTAAGTATGTCATCTGTGGTATATCCAACATGGTAAGGATGATAGGGGTCTGACAGAGGCATGATATTAGGCGAAGACCATAGAAATGGCTCGCCTAAGGGTGCAAAAGGTGATGTAGTGTGAGGAAGCTGAGACATGAATGGAACAGCTGACGACATAGGCGGGACAAAAGCAGGCTGCTACCTCGAAGATCCCTCCCCAGGACGAGGTGGAGGAATGTCCTGGAGAAAAGTGATAGGAAGGTCGGTGCGATGGATATCAGATATGCGTGGGTGCAACTAGGGAACATCGAGAGGTGCAAAAACAGGTGCAACAGGGGGTGTAACTGGTACAACAAAAGGAGGAAAATCATCATCCTTGATCCACCCGTTATGGGTGTCGGCATATCTCGGATCAATATGTGTGGCGAAAGGTGCACGGTCAGCAAACGCCGGCACAGGATCAGGCAGAGGTGCATCAGCAACAGGAACATCCACCACTGGTGGTGCAACAATGGGAATATCAACAATGGGTGGTGCAATGGCTGGTGCATCCACAACAGGCGGTGCAACGACTGGAGCATCATCAAGAACAGGGTCGTGCACAAGTACAGGGTCATGAGCAATAACAGGCTCTGGTGCTATGACAGGTTCAGGGTCAGCAAAGGCTATATCAAGGTCAGTAGGTACATCAAAAAGCTGGTCAATAGGAACAATTGGTGCCTCCAAGGGCTGGTCATCAGGAATAAACTCGATCTCGTGATCGGGATCAAAATCATGAGGAAAAACTGGACCGAACTCATCCTCGAACTCAGGATCAAACTCAAACTCGTGGGGCGAACCAGGTGCAGCTGACATGGCTGTATCGGAGTCGGAGTCAGTAGGATATCGACGCAATCCGACAGCATGCAAAGTAGAAGATGATACTGACTCAAAAGAATCAGTACCGGGCTGATCAGACAAAATCTCCTCAGCGGGAGCCTCAACGGGTGGTAAAACAACAGCATCCGCAACCGGAACCTCAACCTAGGGAATGGCGACATCATCAGTAATCGGGGCCCCACCCTCATGGTCGTCCTCAGGGGGACCCTCGACGAAAAGATCGATGTCGTCATCAGACACAACATCGAGTGGAAAATCCTCAATGGGAAATGCAGCAAGTAGAATAGGAGCAGGGATCTCAACAAGATGTAGATCCCCGACTAGAATACCATCAGCGAGCTGAGCATCGTATCCGACATCCGACAAAGCAAAAGGCTGGAAATCGTCATCGTCTGTACTAGTGGTATCCGATGTGTAGACCTCAGGATCTGTGCGCATCGGATCATCTGAATCGACTGCTATGGGGTCTAGTGTGCCAGAAACTCCACTCGAAGAAGACATGACGTCTGTAACAAAACAATCACGACAATTGCCCATATATCAACATATAATCAAATAAGCATGTAAGTCACAATAATGTAAGCAAGTAATCATCCTAGTCTTCCTTAGACTATCTTCCCCAGTCTCTCAGACTAAACTCCCCTGGTCTCTAAGACCAACTCCCTGGTCTCTAAGACCAACTCCCTGGTCTCTAAGACCAACTTTCCCAGTCTCTAAGACTAAATCCCTGGTCTCTAAGACCAACTTCCCTAGTCTCAAAGACTAAATCCCTGGTCTCTAAGACCAACTTCCCCAGTCTCTAAGACTAAATTTCCCTCAGTCTCTAAGACTGAACTCCCTCAGTCTCTAAGACTGAAATATAAATTTTTGAATTGTGTATTTGTGCCTTTTGTTTGTAAAAATGTTTGTTCCCTGGATCTGGACGTTTAGTGTATGCAATGTAAAAATGTTTGAAAATGTTTTCGTGAGAGCCCTGATGATCATAGTCTAGACTCGAGAAGGAATCCTAGTTCGCTATGATCGAGGCTCTGATACCAAGCTGTCACACCCTGGCTTTTGCGGAAGCGTGGGTTTTTATAAGTGAACTCCAACATCTCATAAACCTTTGGTTCTTATGTCTTCTAAAGTACTTAACAAATCCTTTAAACAATTAGAAGAAAATCAAGGGGGGTGTCCCACTTCCATAACCGGTTTGGGGGGGGGGGGGGGGGGGGGGGGGGGTTGGTTTAGTTGATTTGCAATGGTAAGTTAGTCTAGTTTAGTTAGAAGTTAAGTGATTTAGTTAAAGGTTTAGGTGTTGTGTAGTAATATAGCGTGTTATGATGTTCGGGAACCATAACTAGTTCAGAAAAATAAAAACAATGCTTCTAGCATTATTTTGGTGTTCCGGGTAATAACCGGTTGTTCGGTTTGATACCGTTGCGTTAAAGTGCTAAGTTACGTCGTAAAGTGTCCTTTATGTAACTTTTAGTGACCCTTTTAATTCCCGACACTTAGGAAAGCATACATGACCATTTTGCCATATTTTTGCCAGTGACTAGCATGTTTAAATGCTGAATTTTGTTAATAAATGCAGAATTCTGCACTTAGAGTGGGTTTTAGGCACTTTCTGGCACCTAAACTATCACCTAGTGATGCAGTTTTTTGATCCTTACTTCCCTACACTCCCTACTAGTGTAGTACCTTGTTTCCGACTCATACTGGGCCTCAATATATTGTCTGTCTATGTGCTGGCATTGTCAGCATGTTTCTGAGTTATCCGCTCACTATGCTAACTGTGCTTTGTGCATCAAGTTTGTCACTAAAGTTTGTGTGTAATAAATGGAGTGACGGTATGAAATGTGATGCATATGTATGTATGATGCAAAAATCATAAAGCAGTTTATTCAGCAGTTGTAATCAAGCACAGTCATTAAGCACCAATTTACTATTAATTAATTGTACGGATACCTGAAATTTTGAGGGTTGTCACAGTTCGGGGATCATAACTAGCTCAGAAACATTAAAACAATGTTTCTAGTATAATTTTGGTGTTTCGGGTAATGTCCGGTTGATCGGTTAGATACCGGTTCGTTAATGTGTCAAACTATTCCATTTAGTGTTCCTTATGTACCCTTTTGTAACGCTTTTAATCCCCGACACTTAGGAAAGCATTCAGGACCATTTTGCCATATTTTTGCATCTAATAAACTTGTTAAAATGCTGAATTTTGCTGATTTATGCAGAATTCAGCACTTTATGTGGGTTTTAGGCACTTTCCGGCACTTTATCTATCACCTAGAAAAGCAGCTTTGTGGTCCTTACTTCCCTACACACTATACTAGTGTAATACGTAATCTCTGGCTCATACTGGGCCTCAAAACACTGTCTGTCTATGTACTGAACTTCGTCAGCATTTTAGTTTGTCCGGTAATTGTGCCAATTCTGTTCTGTGTATTATTAGAACTATATCATGTTGCATGTAGCAACGATAAAAGTCTTGCAACATGAAATGCCATTGTATGTATATAACAGTAATCAGAAATTCATTTGTCTTGTAAACTAGATCATGCACAGTTATTAAAGCACAGATTACTGTTCAATTAGTGTACGGAATGTACGGAAAAGTGACAGTTGTCACAGTATTAAACGCCAAAAAAATTGATTAAACGCCATAAAAAAACATTTGGTCATGTTGTAATCTTATGAAAATATTAATGACTCGTAGTGAATTATTATACAACGCCACAAAACGCCAAAAAAAATTACCAGGGAAACGCTATAACGCCAAAAAAATTATATATGTGACACAAAAACAATTAATTCAACGTGACAGATCTAAGAAAAAATAAAACGCCAGTTTGTTAATGAATATAATTAACGCCAAAATAATCTTAGACGCCAAAAATGAAGCAGTATGTTACGCAAAATTGGGAAATAAAAGAAGAATATTGAAAAGAAAAAAAAACCCCTCAGACCCTGATCATGTCCCGCGCCACGTGTTGGCTCAGGATACGTTCTCACCGTTCTGACACTTTGAAGCGTTTTCTCCTTATCCCGTAACTATATATATATATATATAGGGGATGGATCATGAGAAAACTAGTTTAAATGAGAAAACCAAAAAACTAACCAAAAAAGCCTAAAAAAACCTAAAAACATAGCAAAATTTTTTTTTTTTTTTTTACAATTTTTTTTTTAAAAATCGCTACTTTTTATGTAAGGAAAAAAATTTCAAAAAAAAAAAAAAATTTTTTTTGTTGTACTGCACATGTGCACTAATACATAAAGCTTAAACCACTTAACCCACCCCCCCCCCCCAAAAAAAACCTAAACCCCCCCACCCTCCCGAAAACCTAAAACTAAACCCTAAACATAAACCCGAAAAAAACCTAAACCCCCCCCACCCCCCCCCCCCCCCAAAACCTAAACCCCCCTCCCCCCCACACCCAAAAACCTAATCCTAATCCTAAACCTCCAAAAAAACTAACCCTAAAAGCTAAACTAGACTCAAAAAGCTAATTTTAAGCATGTAATGCAATAAAAAAACCTAACCCCCCCCCCACCCCACCCCACCCCCACCCCCCAAAAACCTAAACCCCCCTCCCCCCCCCCCCCACACCCAAAAACCTAATCCTAATCCTAAACCTCCAAAAAAACTAACCCTAAAAGCTAAACTAGACTCAAAAAACTAATTTTAAGCATGTAATGCAATTGTAGTACATGTTATATTGCACATGTGCACTACTATAATAATAGTATTGAAAACAAGACGACACCATAAATCTTTTTTTATGTCATAAAAAATATGCTCGAATATACTTGAATGAAAGATACAAAAATTTGTGATCTTATGGTGCCATTTTTGTTTTAAAATGATAACGTATGGAGAAATGGGAAATGTTTGAAAAGTTATATATATATTTTTTTCCAATTTTACCCCTCCTTCATTAAAAGTCCCCCCCCCCCCCCCCCCTTCATTAAAAGTCTCCCCCTCCTTTTTAGTGCTTTTTTGGTTAGTTTTTTGGTTTTCTCATTTATATCTAGTTTTCTCATGATCCTCTCCCTATATATATATATATATATATATATATATAACAACCCACTTGATAGTGAACACTAGTGAACTAATCCTAGCTCTTGATTATCAACGCAGAAGTGTAAATCAATGGCCAGGATTTGATGATGAAAATACAGTAGTGTATTTTACGATTTGATGATGTACATCAATGGCCAGGATTTTGTTCAACCAGTTCACAAATACACTAGTGTTCACTCTTGAACCCTACCATATATATATATATATATAAGTTTATTTGGGCCCAATAAGTTTTATTGTCGCCCACCCCTGGGGCTGTCCCTGATATTGGATATACCTTGGGAGCTCAGCATGCTCATTCAATGGCTGATTTAAGAACTTTTTTTTCCTAGTGGAATCATTATATTTAGATGTTCTAATTTCATAGAACTGGAAATAAATATTTCAAATTTGTTTGACTGTTCAGGTAATGTTTATCACATAATAAAAATGTGGCACGTTAATAAAAAAAACATCGTCATTAAAATTAAAAAAACACATATTATATTATGGTTGCCTTTATGAATTAAAAAGAAAACTACCTATAGTTATTCCTACGAGATTTTATCTATTGAAAACGTTGTATTACATCTTCGACCAAAATTTGTTGAAAAACTCTTTTTCAATACGTCATAAATGCTTAAAACATGGGGAACCGTATAAAATCTTAATTGGATACTTATTATATTTTTAGGGGGTTTGTGTTTGTGAGACATAAGTGACAATTTAATCATCCTCACACAAGTATATTATTTGTGACAATCATATACATAAAATGTTTTTCTTAGAGGTTCTGTCATTTTCCAAACGCATTAATTTCTATGTTTTTCTTAGAGGTTCCATCATTTTCCAAACGCATTAATTTCTATGTTTTTTTTCTTAGAGGTTCCATCATTTTCCAAAGGCATTAATTTCTATGTTTTTCTTAGAGGTTCCATCATTTTTCAAATGCATTAATTTCTATTTGTATACTCTCTTAGACTATGGGCTATAGGGCGGGTTGGGGAGAAACGCCCAAGCCACCACCCTGGGTGGGCTTGGGTTTGGGCTTGGCCCCTTGGGCGGAAGTTTAAGGCCGGGCGTGGGGCGGGGCTACCACATGACATGGCGGAACCTCATTGGCCAAGAGCACTAGCCGTTTGAAATTGACTTTTTTTCCACGCCACCCAACCCACGCCCCACCATACCCCTTTGAAATTGGCTTTTGGTCTTGGGTGTCCCATAGTCCACGTGTCGCACCATGCCCCCAACCCACGCCCCACCATACCCCACGGTCTTAAAAGAACTTTGATCTTGTTTAGTTCACAACACAGAATCAACTCGAAGTAGAATTAATATGAATTTACACTAGAACGTTTTCTGGCTGTTGTGATGGAACTGGAATTCTTTTCCTTCGTCAATGGATTTTAGCATTCCATTATCGTAGTGAAGGAATTCCAGTAGTTCACCAAAACATTTTTCGAGGCATATATTCACTAATTCTCTAAATCAAACTCATAAACATATAACATGTTCATCTAATTAAAACATGGATTAGGATCAAATACAAAGGCTCCTTTTTGTAAGAAGGGTACAAAAGCTTCTAAAAAAACTTAAACACCCACCACCACCCAAAAATCCTTCTTAGAGTTCTTACAATTAGAAGTCTTTGTAGAATAACTTAACATATTAAAACATATAACATTCAAGGGATTTAACAATTTATCTCCTAAGAAATTGGAGGTTGGCGGTGACTAAAATGAAGAACAGAAGAAGAAGAAGAAGAAGAAGAAGAAGAAGGAGGAGGAGGAGGAGGAGGAGGAGGAGAAGAAGAAGGGTCATGACTAGAGACATGGATGTGGTGGTCGTTTGGGTGGCACAGCTACGGTCGTGGGCAAGTTTGGATTGGCGGGAGGCTGTGATGGTCAGTTGTGTTTGCTTCTGAGGTCTGCCTTATGAAAGTTTTAGCAGCAACTTAGTTCTGTGTGGGAACTAGGTTGATATGTTACAATGATTAAAATCCCTAATATGTTTTTCAAGTTTGCATTTTAAACTAAAGAACAAACCAAAACTAAAAAAAAACTTTAGGATTAGGCTTCAAACTCGGAACATTATATAAAGTTTCATCTAGGGCTGCAAACGAACCGAACGAAGTGTTCGTTTTTTAAGAAATATATGTGTTCGCGAACCATTCACGAACACTTATCGAACGAGATTTTATGTTCGTGTTCGTTTGTTAAGGAAATGAATTTGTTCGTGTTCGATTATGTTTATTTGTTAATTTTAGGCAACTAACAAACAGTGGCGGACCTAAGAAATTTTTCCTGGGGTGCGAAATATTTTTAAAGATTTAGTCCCTTAGTTATATAAAAAAATTGGTTCATAGCGGGTCGAATCGGGTCGGGCCGTGTAAGACAAAAGAACATCAAACTAAAATTTATATAATCATAAAAAAAAACGTAAAACGTCATTACAAACATATTTAAAATTGTGCCCTACAGGTTTTCATTTTTTAATATTTATCCAAAACATTATTTAGAGATACTAAACACTCAATGAGTTCATTACATTCTTACTCATGGTTTCTATCACACATAAATCGCTCCATAAGTTCATAAAACAACAATAAAGACTTCAACAAAATAAACAATCATGTTCAACTATAGTCCATAATTTTCGAACATTCAAGCCTAGTATTAAATGTTAATTACTTGTAACTAATCATTTAAACAAACAAAGCTATAAATAAAACAACAAAATCATTTATTTACAAGTCTAGAACAACCAAAAAAAATAGAAAAAAAAAACATAAAAAGATCAAACTCTTATACATCGATACAGGGCCGGATCTGAGGGTGTGCCGGCCGTGCCACCGCACAGGGCCCGACATTTTTAGGGGCCCGAAGTTTTTCGAAATTTTTTTTATATATATGTATATTGGGGCCCGATATATTTTATAAAAAAACTAAATTAAAAAACCCCAAGAGAGACTTAATGGATTGGCTTTGATATCTATTGAGAACGAGCTTTTAAGGAACATGAATTATGAAGAGTTGATACATAAGTTTGCTTCGGAAAATGCTAGGAGAACAACACGGTTTTATGAACTAATGTAAAACAATCAGTTTTTGGAAAAAATACAACGTTTTTTTTGTTTACTTTTATATATATTTATGTGTTTTTACTTTGGTATGTGGGGCCCAATTTTTTTCTTGGCACGGGGCCCGATAGGGCCCGAGACGTTTCGGGACCGGCCCTGCATCGATATTTTCTCCTAATCATCACATAATACAACGAAAAAAATCAATAAAGAAACCATACTAGTTCTATATCGGAATTCTAGGGTAATATGGGTCGGTCCTGCCAGAATTTTGGTTTTTCCGGCAAAAAATATCGTCCAGTCGTGAGCAGTGGCGTCAAGTCGCTGGGAGTTTTTTTGGGGCGGGATTTGGAATTGGAATTGGAATGGGTGGATGGGTTTGGGTATTTTATTTTGTTCAAATTTCTTTGGGTTGGGTTAATAAAAATAGATTGGGCATTGATTGGGTTAACAAATTAAGTGAATAAGTGGTTAAAGAATAATTATATAAATTGTGATATATACTTATAAATTAAATAATAATCAGTGTTTATTTTTTTATAAATTCATAATATTTTTTTTCTAAGTAGGGCGGTTGAAAATTTTCAAGGGGTGCGAGTGAAATTTTTCAAGGGGTGCGAGTGAAATTTTTCAAGGGGTGTGGTCGGGATTTCCGGAGAAAAATAACACTGAAAATAAAATTTTCAAAGGGTGTGCCCGCCCACCCACGCCTTGGGGTGGGTACGCCCATGCTAACAAAAATGAACGTTGACGAACACAAATGAGTACAAACTAATGTTCATAAACACAAATGGAAACAAACGAACACAAATAATCGTTCATGAACAGAATTTATAATACACTGACACTTATTAGATATTTAATTTGTCGGAAGTTTGAAGTATTTAAATAAATATAAAAACTAAAAACACTAATGAACTATCGAACACGTTACCAAACGTTCACGAACATAAACGAATAAACATGTCCTCTGTTCATGTAGGTTCATTTAACTAAACGAACGAAAGTTCTTGTTCGTGTTTGTTTGTTTAATAAACGAACGAACACAAACGAACTTCACACGAATGGTTCACAAACTGTTCGCCGAACGTTTGATTCGTTTGCAGCCCTAGTTCCTTCCCCTAACCACTAGAACCTTTGTTCATTTTAATGTATGGGTTCACTCTAACTTTTCTTAATGGGTTAACTCCAAATTTTTATATAGCCATTCTATTATGGGTTCATGAGAACCTAGAGCTTTGTACCTAACTCCGCTCCTGCGTTTATTGGTAGTTGGCAGGGGCAGACCCACCCATAGGGCGCCGGGATCTAGGACCCCAATCTTTTTTAAAAGAATTGTAGTAATAATATAGAAATTTTTTGAAGGACCCCATAAAATTTTTTCAAAGAAACGCATAGCATAAAGTTCAAGCTTGTTGTGATGGTAAACCCTTGCCGTTTTAAAACCAAACTTCATGGGTTCGAGACCCTTTACTTCCGTTTATTGTTAATTTTCCCACTACTAATTTACAACATTCTTTTGTCAGTTGTTTGTTTCAATTATGCAAGTCAGTGGCGGATCTAGAAAATCTTTATAGGGGCAACGTTTCATATAAAAAGGGGTAACGAAGCATGGGTAACTTTGATAACTTTGCCTAATTAAGTAAAAGTTAATGTGTCGGTAGGGTGAATAATTTAAAATTAATGATGTAATAAAATAGAAGCATGCTAGGCCAAAATTATACAATTTAATAATCTATTTTGGGGGAATGGCAATGAACGGGTGGAGGGCCAGTTGGTTCGAAACCCGGGAGCCACCCCGAGTTTTCTATTACAGTGCATTTACTCCAGAGAGTCCCCGACTCTTGTGGAGGGTGCAACTACACGCTCCCGGTTAATCGGGTGGGCAGTGGGCTGGAAATTTTCTCGGGGAACGCCTTAGCCAAACTCTGATGCACCAAGCGTGGGCCCGGTTAAGACAACATAGCCTTGGATGCCGGAGTGGGGCGGAGGGGCCTACCCGAGTTATAGGGTAGGTGCGATCTCTATCGCCTGTTGTAGAAATATCGCCGTTAAAAAAAAAAAATCTATGTTCTCTCTCTAGGATTCTGACTATTTGACACAACCTTCGAAGGAAGTGTCTATTTCAGTAGTATTGCACACCTATGTGATTTAGAATTACATAGTATTTGTGAGTCGAATTATTCATATCTCCACTTTTAAAAAATATATTTTTGTCATTTGATCCTTCTAAAAGCACTTAAGCAGCATATGCATCGAATTTACAAGTAACTTTTAAGACACACATCAAGTACTGGTGTACAAATCGGTTAAAAAAAAAAAAAACTTGTCTGCTTTTTAACCGAACCGGTTAATTATGTGTGGGAAAAAAACCGGTTCGATTTTTAACCGGTTTTTCACGATGGGAACCCAAACTCATAACCGGTTCGGTTCAGTTTATAACATGTTGGTGCCAAAAAAAAACTGGTTAAACCGGTTTTTTAAAACAGGTTTCGGTTTTAAATCGGTTTAAAAGATCGAAATCCCTATCCAGTATACTAACCGACGATTCGGTTCGGGTTGAAACCGGTTTCAGTTTTTTTCCAATTATGGTCCTAAAACCGGTTTTTTTAACACCTCAGCGTCAAAGTCATGGTTGTCTTACTTCAAAAAAGTTTAAGGCGGCCTCCAAATTACTGGGCCCCAATATAAAAAAATCTTATTTTTTGAGGTTTCTTTTTACCGAGCTTTATTAGTTTACTAGAATTACCACCCACCGCAATGCGGCGGGTGATTCGTTAGTTATATATCATGTTAAATGAAAGGCAAATTTTTCTCACATGACCACGAGCCTTTGTGTAAAACCGAGAAAAAAATAACTAAGTCGATCTCTGACTCGTGCATTGCGACAGACCAATTAAATGGGGAAAATAGACGGGTTGCGATGGACCTGTCAGAAGGGAAAAAATAGATGAAAAAATGTTGAAACTCACACGCACGTTGCGGCGTATTAACTCGGAAAATTTAGAACAACGCGTTAAACGGAGAACTTATGAAAGATGAAAAGTATAAGGGACCAAAGTTGAAAGTAAGAAAATGTTGAGGTTAAATTGTAAAAGATTAAAAGCTTTGGATTGAAAGTAAAAAAGAAAAATAAGAGGCTAAATTGTAAAAGATGAAAACTTTTGAATTATAAGTGAAAAATCAAATTAATCAGTGGGGTTAAAATATTAAAAATTGAAACTTTAAACTTAAATTGTTAAAGATTGAAACTTTAGAGTTAAAAAAGTAAATCAATTTCACATTATGAAAATAAAAGAGATAAATAAATTTAGTTATATTGATGTTTATTATTATTATTATTATTATTATTATTATTATTATTATTATTATTATTTTTATTATTATTATTATTTAATAGAAGATATAAATTGAAAAATAAGAGTGAGAAATTACCAGTAATTTTTATTTATTTTTAGTATACTAGGTTAGAACCTCGTGTATTACATGGGTTGAATAAATTTAATTTTATATACCAAATAATATATATATATATATATTTATTTATTTAAAAATCCCGTTTATTACACGGGTTGAATAAATGTAACTTTATATACTAAATAATAAAACAATATATATTTAAAATCTCATTTATTGCATGGGTTGAATAAATGTAATTTTATATATTAAATAATAAAAGGTTATATTTTTAAAAACCTGTGTATTGTACGGATTGAGTAAATTTAATTTTATATATTAAATAATGAAAAAAATTACATTTTTAAGAATCTCATGTGTTATACGGATTGAGCACATGTAATTTTATATACCAAACAATTAAAAGTTATATCTTTATAAACCCTATGTATTATATGGATTGAATAAATCAAATTTTATATACTACATAACCCATGTATTACACGAGTTACATAAATGTAATTTTGTATAGTAAAACTGAAAATCTTATATCTTTAAAAAACCTCGTTTATTACACGGGTTGAACGAATCTAATAAAAATTTATATCTTTAAAAAGAACTAACGGATATACTCGATATACGATGGATGAGAGGATTGCGGTGATGGTTCTTCTAAATGTCACTCAAACTTAGTGATTACCGTATTTGAGTTGAGAGTTGAACACGAAAATAAAAGTATAGAGCCAATAAACATCGATTAATATTTTTGTCTACCCCTTATAAACATTTTTGAAATAGGTTATACCCTTAATTATTTTAGTTTAATAAAATAAATAAATCATTTACATTATATTAATTTATATTTAGCATACATCTTTTGTTAATTTCAGGATAAATAATTTTGAAATCTGATAAATATTTTAAAATATTATATTATCTCCTATACGAATTGTTTAAATTTATATTAAATTAAATTTTATAATTATCTTTTAATTGATATTAATTATCTATAAAAAATAGATGGCTTCAATGAATGACATGTGTCCTCTTATTGGTTTCTTTTATTATATAGTACTAGCGGTAAGACCCGTGTGCAAACACGGGTGGTTTCTTAGAAAACCATGCATAACACATATTAATAGAGCATATAGATACGTGTATGGATATTGTACCAAAACTTATTATCTATTATCTATATGATAATAGATAATAGACAATTATAAACATGCATCATCAGTTAATATATAAGATACATATGAGTATTTCCATTGTCCTATCAAAAAAAAAGAAGCACCCACCCATTGACAATGCACTAAAAGAAAACTAGGTTTTTAGTACGTGCAAAAGCGTCCTAAAATGTCATTTTATAGGACCTTTCATTTAATAGGATCAACGGTAAAAGCGTTCCATGTAAAGGGGTCGTAATAAGTCTCGGAACTAAAAAAGCGTCATAACATCTCAAATAAGAATATGAAACCAATTTTATGGTCGCGTAATATGTATTTGAACAACCAAAATAGTGTCCTAATAAAAACATATTAGGTCACTTTTATGATGTTCTAACATGTGCTTACATA
This sequence comes from Helianthus tuberosus, assembly GCA_030545235.1. NCBI lineage: Eukaryota > Viridiplantae > Streptophyta > Magnoliopsida > Asterales > Asteraceae > Helianthus > Helianthus tuberosus. The sequence goes on from JARYGA010059765.1 coordinate 9,084,078, forward strand.
CTTTTAATCTTTTAATACACTTACAAGCGTCCTTAGAAATTAATTGATAGGACCCTTATGATGTAACATTATAGCTAATTTAGTACCAAGAAAAGGGTCCTAATATACCAAATAAGATTATGAAACCAATTTTATGGTCGCATAATATATCTATAGATAACTTAAATAGCGTCCTAAAAAGAACATATTAGGACACTTTTACAATGTTCTAATATATGATTACCTACTTTTAATCTTTTGATACACATACAAGCGTCCTTAAAAATTAATTCATAGGACCCTTATGATGTAACGTTATAGCTACTTTAATATCAAGAAAATGGTCCTAATATCCCAAATAAGATTATAAAACCAATTTTATAAACAGACCATCAACATATAACATCCTAATAGTTATTGTATAACATCAACTAATGAAAGAAATAAAACTTCACTATATTTCAAATAAGCATGTTCATAACAAAAACACTAACCATAAATAAGTTATAACATTATCTAACATAAAGTATTAACATTTAACAAAGAAATTAAAAGCAATTAAAGAAATAAAACGCATAAGATCTTGAGTCATCATGCGTCCTCAATCCTCATTGACTACCTACAAATAAACCATCCATGTATAAGCATTAAGTTCCATGATATTAAAATTATTTGTATCACAAGTTTAACAAATGCAAAACCGAGATGAATGGATAGGGCCATACGATGGATGGACCAATACAATCTTGAATTGTAGAAAATAAACCATATGGTCTTACCAAGTTTTCATTTTTTTATTGGTACTTGAACGTTTACCTCACACCATTCTGGTCCAATCTCTGTACCACCAACTAGACCATTTAGGTCTAAGCTCTGGACCATTCCTCTTGCTACAGTCTCGGTAGAGTTTAGAATGCTTTTGAGGAAAACTTCATCTCCGACCTAGATTTTAGTTTTCAACAAATATTTATTAAACTCTAGTCATAATAGTGCAAAAAAACATTTTACAAAAAAATTAATAAAGTTTTAGGGGCTGTTTGTTAGCATCTGAATGGTCATTAAGAGGCTACCTCTTAATGGAACTATTAAGAATTTTACTAATGAGATGGTAGAAGAATGTGACATGTGATGATTTACCATTCAGAGGTTACCTCTTAACCATTCAGACTTGAGGTTACCTCTTATTCATTCAGAGGTTTTAAACCATTACGAGGTAGCATCTGAATGGTCATTAAGAGACTACCAAACAGCCCCTTACACTAGCAGGGTAACATTTTTAGAGAAAAACTAAGGAAAATTGGTTTTTAATGATCCCACGTTTACAATCTTGTACACAATAATCCCACCTTTACACTTGGTACATAATAATCCCACGTTTTTAAAATATTTTCCCAATGGTCCCAGTTAACTTAAAACTAACCATTGTTAGTTTTATCCCACATGTCATCCCAGTCAGCATCCTAGTCACCATCCTCCTTGTGCTAATTAATATCCTTCAGATTTTAAATAAACCTAGTTGTAAGTTGTTACAACTTTGGTGTTTCTCGCATGAATTAAAAGACCTCCATACTCACTTCAGATTAAGAGGTTTAAGCTTATGATTCTTTACCAAATCACGTGACAAGTTTTTGTTTGCTCTTGCCTCTTATAATTCTCGTAAGGCATTGGTTAAAATTCTAGATAAAGAAAATGATGAGTTTATTGGGTGTTAAATTAATTTTATTGTTATTAGATTTCCAACCACTAAAAGATGACTCAATAAAAGTTGTAAAGTATCAAGAGGCTTCTATTAGCACACTACATGCTAAATACTACACCCTACCATCATCTCTTTCTAGATTTATCCAACTAGAACAAAATCAAATGTTGTGCATAAAACATACTGTGATGAAAAAAATCCATAAATCTAAAAAGGTATTAATTACCTAAACAACAAATTCATATTCACATATTCAAGTATTTAAAAAAACACACACGGGTCAATAACCTAGTGTTATTATAAAATTCTAGCGAATAAACGTCCTATAAAACTTATGTTTTACGACTGAAATATCAAGTGTCCTATTACGGTGTATTATAATAACACCATAATGATTAAGCGTCCTATAAAGGTTAAAGTTATAAGACCCTAGTGTCAAGTGTCCTATTAAGTTATGTTATAATAGAACTCTAGCGAATAAGCGTCCTATAAAACTGATGTTTTATGACTCAAATATCAGGTGTCCTATTACACTGTATTATAATAACACCACAAATTTAAGCGTCCTATAAAGGTTAAATTTATAAGACCCAAGTGTCAAGTGTCTTTTTAAGTTATATTATAATAAAAAAAACTAGCAAATAAGCGTCCAATAAAACTAATGTTTTATGACTCAAATATCAAGTGTCCTATTACGGTGTATTATAATAACACCATAATGATTAAGCGTCCTATAAAGTTTAAAGTTATATGACCTAAGTGTCAAGTGTCCTATTAAGTTAAGTTCTAATATGACTTCGACTAGAAAAGGTCCTATAACACTGAACATTTATGACTTAACTACGACGTGTCATATTAAGTTATGTTATAATAGGACCCAGATGATCAAGTGTCCTAATACAGTACCACATAATGGGACACTAACAATTAAATGTCTTATAAAGTACTTTATTAGGATCTACATTTTAAGTGTCCTTTTAAATTATATGATAATACGACCCCAAAAAATCATCAATCCTATTAAATAGTTTTTTAGGACACCGGTTTAGTAGAGTATATTAAAAAAGGACCCCAAAAGTTTATTAGTCCTATTAAATAGTTTTTTAGGACCCTCTTTTACAAGCGTCCCACAGAAAAAGGTCCTAAAAAGCCATTTTTGTTGTAGTGATGAAACCTCTTTATAGACATAACTACATATAGAACATGTCTAAGAAGCAAAATTAGTACCACCGACGAACCAAATGTACAACCACAAACAATCATGACATGAAACGTTGTCTATAAATCTTCAATCAACGCAAGACAGACTAAGAGAACTTTATCTTTGTCATGAAATGCACAACTTTTGTTAACTTCAGTAATTTAGTACACTTGTGAAATTCTAAAGAAAGTTCATCACCAAAAGCAATATTGCAAGATTTCAGATAAGAAGACCATCCAACAATAACGTAGTTGAATCTAGTATTGGTTTTTTGAGATGTTGTAAACAGTTCCTGGACTTCACATTTGAGATTCTGGATCTTGATAGGCTTAGGATTATCAGTATGCAGATCCAACGCAGAAGATACATCTGATGGCAGATGCTAAAAAACAGAAAATTGAATAGTGAATTTTATAAAATATTGATATATAACTGAAATTGTTGAAATAACGAAACAAAGTAACTACTGTGAAACCTTACAAGCCTGTCTTCAGCATGTGTGGTGAAGTGTAAGACTGATTCTGAAGTGGATGATACTAAACGAACCTTTTGAACTTTACACGGTCTATTAACAGCTTGGTTATCCTCTACAATTGTCTTGCCACGAAGATTGTGCATCTTTTCAACCTAAGTAAATTAATTTAGAATATAACAACTCTAAATTCTTGAAATTTTGTAACTTTCTTTATCAACACAAACTATCTTCTCAACTCAGCTTTGAAGTTTAAGACTCAATCATACAGAAGAATATCAATATATTGAGACAATAATAAAATGGACAGTATAAAACTAATAAACGCTTACATTAGATACAACACTTGAAGAGGCAGAAATGTCACGAACAGAAAAATCTTTAGACTGAAGTTGAGGATCGTTAACATCATCAGCTATGTTTACAGATTGATCTTCAGGCTACAACAAAATTTTAAAAAACCTTGTTATACTTATTATACAATAAAATATATGCGTAGGAAATTATAAACTTACAGCCTTTTTAACATCTGACTCATCAACCAGACGCACAATCTTTGAATCAAATAGCCCATCATCAGCAGACTATATTTATAAGAATGATCATATATAAAAAACCATATTTTAAATTATAATAATAAGTAAATATTACATGTGTATATATACATTAAAAATATCCTCAAAACTCGTAAACTGCTTAGAATTACCAACCGAAGCTCCCGTGTCATCATCATCTAAAGCAACTTCCCCGGAATCCAGAACTTGTTTGTGTTTAGCCTACAATAAGGGATTTCAAAAGTTATTAGCATAATATAATAAAAGCTACTTATCACCATCATGTCATCAAACAATGTATTTTATCATCAAAATTTTATACCGCAACCAATAAGTCAAACCCATCATCTCCATAAACTGGATCATCCAAAACAACAACATCAGCTTTCTTGAAGGAAACCTCAGTTCCAGTCTTGGGATGGAAAATGGAAAGCTCAAACGTTTTAGATGCAATCTGTAACATCCGGCCCCTCTCATCACCAATACTGTCCGCTCTGCCCCCGATGGGTTGCCCATCCAGGAACTTCACGGATTTGTTTTTGGTTGCTCCTGTGGAGACTTCCCAGGAGGTCATCCATCCTGGTACTACTGCCACCGGAGCACGCTTAACTGTGGAGTTTTCATGTGCTCCACAGCCAACTAAGCCCAAAACGCTATGGGGATTTAAGAGGCAGTGCATTCCTTAAGAACCGAGGATCTCTCCTGGCCACGGCCGATGTGGGATTTCCTAGGGTGTCACAATGGTCCTGTTAATCTTTCGATAGTCAGAATCTGTATTGTTACAATCACCCCCCCCCCCCTTAGAGACTCATCGTCCTCGATGAGGTTTGCCCCATCATCCCGAACGGCACAGGAGTGGCTCTGATAACAATACGGATACTTGATACGTGGTTGAAAACCGGTGTTCGTTAGTGTATAACTTAATGTTTTTACATAAGTTTTAATTTCGGATAGCCTACTTTTAATCAAAAATGTGTTTTGCAGGTTTGATGGAGTTTAAGGAGCTTTTCGGGAGCTTTACGAGTCACCGGGTCGAAAACCGAAGCATCGGGACGCGTTACGGATCAACCGGGAGTGCGAGAATTGAAAAATGGGAAGTTAATACTGTGGAGGCCATCGCCGACGGGCTAGAGACCGTCCCAGGTGGGCTCTAGAAACACCCGTCGGCCAAAGATACCCGTAACCAGTCAAATAGAGCGTCGGACGAAAACCCCATCAGGAGAACCCATCGGCGACGGGGTCAGACCCGTCGGCGACGGGAAACAGTTTCTCAGAACGTGAATTTTGGTTTCTTTTGGGTTAAACTTGATGATAATTGGTCCGGAAGCATTCAATTTCGTGAGTTACACTTATTGGGAAGTTTGAATCTTGATTTGGGAGCCTCAATCAACCTACCATTGATATCTATTCCATTTATCATCAACACACAATCCGAATCATCAAGAATCACCATCACCATCTCACCAATCAATCATCCACAAACCCTAATCCTTCCACCATCATCATCTTCCACCAAACCTTCATCATCCACCATTCCTTCATCCTTCAAGCTTCAAGATGATCTCCATCAAGTTCTAATCATCCAGTGATCAAGCTTCTTCAACCATGAGCAGCTAATCATCTCGGTTTCACCCCGGCGTAGGTAGTTGTTTAATTTAGGGTTTCGAATTGTTTATTGCTTCAACTTTGTGACAAATTGTGTTTGATTTTTGAAACCATTGATAATAGTGTTACATTTGTTGCGAATTTGTAAATTGTCGAACGATGTTAAAAGTTATGACTTTACGAAATGGTTATATGTAATTGTGCGTTGTCGTGGTTAGGTTTTACTTGTGTTGATTATAAAGTGCATTCTTGTCCGTTCTTCGGGACGTTGATAGTTATTGCCACCTAAGTCACGGTACACTAAATCCGCTAATCGTATACAATTGAGTTGAATCTAAAAACTTGTAGAAACCCTAGGTTGGCAATTACCGAAACCGGGTGTGAACCCTTTTTCTTATTCTCGTTTAGTAATCAATCTTTCTTGCAATTGTTAATTCGTAATTATTACTCAAGTAAATCAATTTCTTTAGTTTAAACTTACATCTTTCAACTAAACAAAAATACAAAAATATCTGGCAAGCTTCATAAACTGTGACAATTGTTCTAATTCAATCGAATCCACACACAAACCACATACTCTTCGTGGTTCGACCCCTTGCTACCACTAACTATTTGTTAAGGGTAATTAGGGCATATAAATCTTATCTTTGACCGGAGCGCGACATTCCGATCAAATTTTGGCGCCGTTGCCGGGGAGTGCGTGCGCTATGTGTTTGGATTATTGTTTGAATTTGCGTGATTATCTATTTAATTTGTTTAGTTACTTTTTGCACTTTGTCTTTTTCCTTGTTACGCAGGTGTGTTACTTGTGCAGGTTAGAGGTAGTGTATGCATACGCGGAACTCTGGGAGGACTTCACCTTTAGTCTACGAACCGAAAATCGAAAGAGTAGCAAGAAGAAACTTAGCAAGCCGGTTAGAGGCAACACTTGCTTCTAATCAAACCAACCAAACACCATAATTCACACCGATCATTGAAACCGATTCAATGGCAAACCTAAACTCAAACCAAAACCCGAACCAATTCCAATACCGTAGCAACTTCAATCCCGCCCAAAACGTTCAACCTATGCCTCAAGAGCGACCGGGTGGTAACAACAATACCGGACCACCCACACCACCGTTCCAAAACTAAAACCCCAACAATACCCAAAGAACACCCCAACAACAAAACCTTCATCGACAAACTTCCTTACCCATTAACCTTGATGACCGGAATGTCAACTCCGACCATCGAGGTAATCGAGATCGTGGCAATCCCGTGAACGAAGACCCGTTCTTCAACATAGACGATTTGAGGAACGCCATCCCTGATGACGAATCATATAGTGTTCCCGGTTATCAATCGTCGGAACATGTGAGCGTGCATACGGAAAATCCGGACGATGGAGGATGTTAATCGTGGCAATGATGACGAAGATTGGGGGTATGTTAATCGTGGCAATGTCTACAATGCAAGGGGGTATGAAGATGAAGAGTTTGGCTACCAAAACGCCAATTATGTGGGGAATGATGAGTATGGGTATGGGAATAGAAGAAATGACGGTTACGAAAATAACCGCCAACCACGAAACAACTACCAAAGGAACCGGAATGATGGGTTTTACAACAACAACAATGCTAACCCTAACCGGATTCCTCGTTTTGTGGGAGGTGGAAATCAAGGGGGTAACCAAGGTGGAAACCGAAGAGATGATAGAAGGGGTGATAGGGGCGGTGATCAAAGGGACAATCGAAGACCGGTTGATCAAGAAGTTAATGGTCCACAATGTCGTCAACAACCTCCACGGGGAGTGAATGACCGTTTTCGACCGGTAGTTACCGATAATGACTCTCCGATAGTGTGCGAAAGGAGAATGTTTGATTGTAAACCGCATTACATCAATATACTTCCCCACTTCAATGGGAGGTCTAATGATGAGCCGTATATGCATTTGGCGGAGTTTTCGTCCATTTGTAACACTATTGGGGGGTACAACTTCGCATTAGAGGAGGTCAAGCTTCGTTTGTTTCAATTTTCGTTGAAAGACAAGGCAAAGCAATGGTTTCTCACACTTCCGGCGAATAGTATCCGGACATGGGGTGAGATGCAACAAGTCTTTTTAGACGAATATTATTCGATGGCGAAGACCGACGATGCTAGGGATGAAATAAGGTCGTTTCGGAAACTATCGAGTGAACCGTTACATGAAGCATTCACTCGATTCAAAGAATTGATGCGGAGATGCCCACATCACCAAATAGAAAAGTGGGAATTGGTGAAGTGTTTTGTACGTGGGTTGGATGACGCGACATGGAATCGCCTCGAGTCGACGAGCAACGGGACTCTTTGGAGCAATCATGAAGATGATGATTGGGAGTTTTTGGAACGGATGAGCAAACGGTCAAAAGAGAAAGAATCGGCCGATAGAGCTAAGAAACATCCCATTTCCCGGTCACTTCCCGATCTTGATTCTAAGGATCGAATTTCTACCTTAGAACGGGAAATGGCTCGTATGAAGAAGAAGAAGGAGGTGAACGCGGTCCAATTCGCGGTGTGTGAGGATTGTGGAGATATTGTCCATAGGACCGATCAATGTCCAACGGGGCCGGGTGAGTACACTGAGGAAGTAAATCAAGTGTTCGGGGATAGAAAAAATAATGACATGAATTCGAACACTTACCATCCTGGATTGAGAAACCATCCCAACTTTCGATATGGGAATGCCGCGAATCAAATGAACCCGAACTTTCAACCGGGTAAGCAAAGCGGGTCATCATATCAAAATCGCCAAGGTGGTAACCAAGGGGGTTACCAACATAATTACAATCAAGGATACCAAGGTAGAGATAATAATTATCAAGGTGGGTATCAAAGAAATTACAACAACCAAGGCGGTAATGGAAGTGTGTCAAACAACCAAGGGGGTGGTAATGATTTGAATGCGAAAATGGATGCGATGCTTTCGATGATGCAAGAATCCAAGAAGGAGAATGAGATTCGGGACAAAGCACATGAGGCATTAGCAAAACAAGTAGGCCAACTCGCGGAGGAAATGGCTCAAGTGAGAGGAAGTTCGGGAAAGCTTCCAAGTGACACAACGGTGAACCCTAAGCATCAAGGGTCAAGCTCAAGGAACACACATGAGGTACCAATTAATAAAATTATTTTACGTAGTGGTTGAGTCGTAAATAATGGTGTCAAAACACCATCACCTCAGTTTGTTGAAGGGGTGGTGGAGGATGCTAGTGAAGATGAGAATGAGGATGGTCAAACGGGTCAAAATAAAAATGACTTGAAAAAGAATAATAACACTCCCGTTGTGACCATACCCGTCCCCAAGGCTAAGGAAAAGGGTGTGGAGGCTAATACCACCCCTTATCCCGAAGCATTGAAGGGACCCATAAAGAAGGTTGTAAACAAAAGAGGTCCACAACAAGAAGAGTTGTTGGAAATTTTCAAACAAGTCCCGTCTTATGCTAAATACTTGAAAGAATTGTGTACCCAGAAATGAACTCATAAATTTCCAAAAAAAATAGATTTAACTGAAAATGTGAGTTCGATTCTTTCGGGTGCACTTCCACCTAAGCTCCAAGATCCGGGTGCGCCTATTATTTCAATTCAAGTAGGCGATTTTAAAATCAACCGGGCACTTCTAGATCTTGGTGCTAGCGTGAGCATTTTAACGGGTAGTTTGTATGACCAATACGAGTTTGGTCCACTTCAGTCGTCAAACACCACTGTGGTGTTAGCCGATTTGACACCCAAACTACCCCGTGGAATTGTCTCGGATGTGATAGTAAAAATCGAGGATTTTTACTATCCGGTGGACTTTTTGGTACTTGATTATGTGACCAAGGACCCAACCAAGAAATCTACGGTGATTTTGGGTCGACCATTCTTAGCAACCGCAAATTCTCAAATTGATTGCAAAACAGGAACGGTTGACATGACATTTGGAAACCGAAGGTTGTGGCTGCATGTTTTTTTCCGGACTTATGAACCCTCCAGTTGATGATGAATGCTATATGGCGGACATTGTTGACACGTGTATACCCCTTTGCGACACAGTCGTGGATGGGGAAAATGTGACAACTCAAGTTTCCAAGATTTCCATCTTCGCATTAATTGCACGTTAATTGTTTATGTTGTTTGTTTACACGACTTGTTTGTTTCACAACGCTTACATTTGTAAAACGTTAAATTGTATTGCGATTGATATTTTATAATTGGGGTGCATATTATATTTGAGTATATGATAATAGTGTAAATTGTGTTAATTGGGATTGTATAGTTTATTATGGATCATTGGCCCAACACCCCTGCTCATATGAAAACACCACACCCCCCTGTGAAATCACCTACTCACGAAAACACCTTGTGTGTTTTCGTCCACCTTGTGACCAACGAAATCAGAATGGGCTTTAGGCCCAGTGGTGAATTATATATATATATTTTTTTATCATAACCTTTACGGAGAAGTTTTTCATTTGGCAAACCCTAATCACATCATTTCTCTCTCCTTTTGAAACCCGACGGCAGCCTTGAACATATACATCAATCGGTTTTGTTGTCTCTTCGGTTTAGGTTAGTAATCGGCTATTGTTGTTTGTTTGATCGAAATCATCATAGATTGTTTGTTGACATTCTGTATTAACTGCTATCCTGAGATATGTATGAGCATATGATTGAACATCGATTGATTAACAAATGGGTTAAATCTCTGTTATTATATGGTCTTCGTTAATCCCTGTGGTTAAGTGAATCGCTTTTAAGCTATTGAAAATGGTAGGTTCGTAATGTGGGTATGAAATTAAGAAACTGTTCTTGTTAAAAATCTGATGTGATGACGTCGATTCTCCTGATTGAACGATTGCTGGTTGAAATCGTAAACTGTTGTGTTGTTAGGGTTGCTGTTCGTTGATGATGATGACTGACGAAAACACTCTCCCCCAACGAAAACACCCTAGGGGATTTCGGCCCAGGTGTTCTCGGCCCAAAGGGGATTTCGGCACTAGTGATTTCGCCACTATGGGATTTTGTCTAGCATTCTGCACAGTAACGTTGTTAGCTAGTTAACTTTGTTAATTACTTAAACCTGTTGGTTTGATATTACTATTAGTTACCAGCCATGTTTAGTCAATTAACTGAGTTAAATTTATTAACTCTGTTATGCTTTATTAACTCTGTTAACTTGAAAAATATGTTAAGTTGCTAACACTATTAAACATGTCAGTATGTTATGTAAGTATGATAACTTTGATTAATTCTGAATGATTCTGTTACGTATGTTCTCAATGCTAAGTGCGTAAATCTTGTCAAGTGTGGAACCTCGTTAAACCTGTTTAACACAGTTAGACATGTTAATGGTTAATATTGTTAGAATTAACTGAGAAGGCTATTATGTGAAAGATGAATTTGCATAAATTGGATCAACTGTCTACATGATACAAGATGCTAATTGCTAGGCACACTCTGTGATATTACTGTGACGTTAGTTACATGTGAAACCTTACAAACATGTACTGATTGAGTATACGTGCACACTATAGGACGTGATTGATTACTTGCGAGCACATAGTCTAGCATACCGAGCAAACCAAGGTGAGTTCACACTCTTACCAAGGCATGGGATTCCCGGGGTTGGGAATGGGTTTGGATGATTACTTGTACGCACATTGATACTGGAATTTCATACCATAGGCCTCGGGAGAGGAAGGTTCTTGGTAGATACTGCTAGACTAGTGATACATATACATCTCTTCGCACACACGCCGGGATTGGCTGCGATAATAGAACTAATCTTCGCACACATGCCTGGAATGGCTGCGAACCATACTTTGAACTTCGCACACATGCCGGGTGGGCTGCGATACAAATATACCTAGTCTAGAAAACATGGGGAACCCCCACAATCTTCGCACACATGTCTAGGAGACTGCGATTCAAGTACATACGATATATGGGTTACTAACGAACATACGGTTTACAATACAATTACTATAACTGAACAACCAACTGTGAACTCGCTCAACTAGTTGTTGACTCTCTGTTACATGCCTTGCAGGACCATAGGTACTCTTGGAGCTTGCACGGAAGGCGCGGTCGTTGTGGGCACGGATTGTGGATTTTATGATAAACTCTTTTATGACATTTCAACTTAATACTTATGTTGGGCTTTTTACATTATTGCTTCCGCTACCCACTTGTTTATGTTTGGTTTTGAAAACGCCTATCGTATTGATGAATGACATTTACTATTTACATATATGTTCAATATGATTGGTGGCTTGATCCTGGTCAGTCACGCCTCCAAGCGGTGGTACTCCGCGTGTGGATTTCGGGGGTGTGACAGATTGGTATCAGAGCCATTGGTTATAGAGAACTCGGTTTTAATAAGGGGAAAACGTTTTTATTAAAACCAGACTATAACCTGTACAGTGTTCAACGATCCACATCGACGCCTCGCTCCATGTGCAAGACTCAACATTCTAGGTAATATGGTATATGTTTTATTGCCTGCTTGCTAGAATTACATAGAACTTTGCTCATGGTATGCTTAGATACACATAACCCCTGTTGCTTGAGAATACTTGTGTGCTCACTTTCTTCTGTCATCGCACTATTCGCGAACCCCTCTTACTTATGTTATCTTTGCTATGAAGATCATGGCTGGACGCATTAACATGACACAAGCCCAGTTGACGGCTCTCATTAACGAGCGAGTTGCTGCGGCACTTGCAGCCACACAAGCAGGAGGTATACCCTGCAGTTGTAACTCACACTAGGATCTTTAGATCCTACACTCCTAAACCAACTCTTATGCTTAATCTTGTCCTGGTTCTTATACACAACAGGTCAGCACGCTCAGCCACCTGATTGCACCTTCAAAACTTTCATGGACTGTCGTCCTACTACTTTTAGTGGCACGGAAGGAGCGGTTGGACTTCTCCGTTGGTTTGAAAAGCTCGAGTCCGTTTTTGAGATGTGTGAATGCCCTGAGGCTCGCAGGGTGAAGTACGCCACTGGTACTCTAGAAGGCATTGCGCTGACTTGGTGGAATGCGCAAGTTCAGATGTTAGGGTTGGCTGTTGCTAACGCCACCCCTTGGAACGATTTTAAGGAATTGATCAAAGAAGAATACTGTAGCCGTGATGACATTCATAAGCTAGAGGTAGAGTTTTACAATCTGAAGATGACAGGGTCGGAGATTGAAGCATACACCAAAAGGTCAAACGAGTTGGCTATTCTGTGTCCTACTATGGTAGACCCTCCCATTAAGCGTATCGAACTGTATCTCAAGGGTCTGGTGCCGGAGATTCAAAGTCATGTAACCTCAGCGAATCTTGGCACCATTCAACAGATCGTCAAGTTAGCTCATCGCCTCACCGACCAGGCAGTGGAACAGAACAGGCTGCCTAAACGTATCAGTGCTACTACTACCGCTGCCACTCCAGCTACTCCTGCTACTCCCAGTGACAACAAGCGGAAATGGGAAGGGGATTCCAGCAGGGGTTCAGCTACCGTTCAGTCTAAAGCTCAGCAACGCAAGACTAATGACTACCAGAGTCCGAGTCAGCAATCTTCTGGTGGTCAGGGGCAGGGTGGATATCGGGGAATTCACCCACTGTGTAACAGGTGCAACAGACACCACAGTGGTCAGTGTCGCAAGGGCCGCTGCCAGAGATGTCTCAAGATAGGTCATGAAGCTAAAGATTGCAGGAGCTCAAGGCCTGCGAATCAGACCCAGCAACAACAGCCATCAGCTCCACGAAACCAGCAACAACAACAACAGCGAGGCAATAGGGGATGCTTTCAATGTGGGGCTGAAGGCCACTTCAAGCGGGACTGCCCCCAGTTAAACCAGAATCAGAATAACAACAATAATCAGGGCAATGGGAACAACAATGGGGGAAACAACAACGACTATGGTGCTAGGGGTCGTGCATTCGTGATTGGTCGGGGTGATGCAAGGAACGATCCTAATGTGGTTATGGGTAAGTTTCTTCTCGACGACTTTTATGTTACTGTATTATTTGATTCGGGTGCGGATACCAGTTATATGTCTCTGAAAGTTAGTAAAATGCTTAAACGCGCACCAACACTTTTGAACAACAAACATGTCGTAGAGTTAGCTAACGGTAAAAGTCTAGAGGCCACACATGTAGTTCAGGGTTGTAATCTTATCCTCGCTGGTCAAACTTTCTCTATCGATCTCATTCCCATAACTCTAGGTAGTTTTGACATCGTTATTGGTATGGATTGGTTATCCCAACAACAAGCAGAGATCCTATGCAAAGAGAAGATCATTCGTATTCCTCGTTCTGGCAAAGAACCTCTCGAAGTTCAAGGCGGCAAGAGTGGTGTCGTGAGTGGCATCATCTCCTTCTTGAAGGCACAGAAGTGTTTGCGAAAGGGCCACACAGCTATTTTAGCACTCGTTACAGATACATCGACGAAAGAGAAGAAGTTAGAGGATATTCCAGTTGTCCGCGACTTTCCTCAAGTGTTTCCTGAAGAGTTACCTGGGCTACCGCCTCATCGCCAGGTCGAATTTCAGATCGAGCTAGCTCCAGGAGCAGCACCCATAGCTCGAGCACCTTATCGCTTAGCTCCAACTGAACTGGAAGAACTATCTAAGCAATTGCAAGAACTCTTGGAAAAGGGTTTCATACGTCCTAGCTCTTCGCCCTGGGGAGCTCCAGTATTATTTGTGAAGAAGAAAGACGGTACCTTCCGCATGTGCATAGATTACCGCGAACTGAACAAGGTGACCGTGAAGAATCGCTATCCTCTTCCACGCATCGACGACTTATTCGACCAGTTGCAAGGGTCGAGCTATTACTCGAAGATTGACCTGAGGTCAGGCTATCACCAACTGAGAGTCCGGGATGAGGACGTCTCCAAAACAGCATTCAGAACTCGCTACGGCCATTACGAGTTTTTGGTCATGCCATTCGGGCTAACGAACGCACCTGCGGTTTTCATGGATCTTATGAACAGGGTGTGCAAACCTTATCTTGACAAGTTTGTTATTGTTTTCATTGACGACATCCTGATCTATTCGAAGAGTCAGGAGGAACACGAGCAGCATTTACGACTCATTTTGGAACTCCTTCGAGCAGAACAGCTGTACGCCAAGTTTTCAAAATGCGACTTCTGGCTTCGTGAAGTCCACTTCCTAGGCCACGTGGTAAACAAGGATGGGATTCATGTCGATCCATCCAAGGTAGATTCGATCAAGAACTGGCCTACACCTCGCACACTAACCGAAATACGCCAATTCTTGGGTTTGGCGGGTTATTACAGACGGTTCATCAAAGACTTCTCAAAGATTGCACAGCCGCTTACATTACTGACACAGAAAGGTGTTGCTTACCGTTGGGGTAATACACAGGAAACAGCGTTTCAGCACTTAAAGGATAGACTCTGTAGCGCACCTATCCTCTCATTGCCTGAAGGAACGGACGATTTTGTAGTCTACTGCGACGCATCCATCCAAGGTCTTGGATGTGTGTTGATGCAACGAGATAAAGTCATTGCTTATGCTTCGCGCCAACTTAAGATTCACGAACGGCATTACACTACACACGATTTAGAGCTGGGAGCTGTTATTTTTGCGCTCAAGATATGGCGACATTACCTGTATGGTACCAGGTGCACCATCTACACCGATCACAAGAGTCTTGAGCATATCTTCAAGAAGAAAGAATTGAACATGCGTCAGCGTCGATGGGTCGAGCTACTGAACGATTACGAATGTGCTATAAAGTACCATCCGGGCAAAGCCAATGTGGTGGCCGACGCCCTCAGTCGAAAGGATACTACACCTAGGCGTGTACGAGCGTTGCAACTCACTATTCAGTCTAGTCTTCCTTCTCAGATACGAGATGCTCAGGTAGAAGCATTGAAACCAGAAAACGTCAGGGCTGAAGCCCTACGCGGTTCAAGGCAACGGTTAGAACAAAAGGCAGACGGCGCCTACTATGTAACAGGACGCATTTGGGTCCCACACTATGGCAACCTACGAGAGCTTGTGATGGATGAGGCACACAAGTCTCGCTACTCAGTGCATCCTGGTTCGGATAAGATGTACCACGACCTCAGAACTACATACTGGTGGCCTAGCATGAAGGCTCACATAGCAACTTACGTCAGCAGGTGTTTGACTTGTGCGAGAGTCAAAGCCGAATATCAGAAACCTTCAGGCCCACTCCAACAACCTGAGATACCACAATGGAAATGGGAGCAAATTTCCATGGATTTTGTTACTGGCCTGCCTAGATCTCAACGTGGGAATGATACTATTTGGGTGATCGTGGATCGACTCACTAAGTCTGCACACTTCCTGCCTATTAAGGAAACAGACAAGTTCTCTACCTTAGCAGACATCTACTTAAAAGAAGCGGTTTCAAGGCACGGGGTGCCAACCTCTATTATCTCTTATCGTGACGCACGTTTTACTTCAGAACTGTGGCAAGCCATGCACAAATCTTTTGGCTCTCGTTTAGACATGAGCACAGCTTATCACCCTCAGACGGATGGGCAGTCTGAGCGCACTATTCAAACTTTAGAAGACATACTTCGTGCATGTGTAATCGATTTCGGCAACGGCTGGGAAAAACATCTCCCATTAGTGGAGTTCTCGTATAACAACAGTTACCACACCAGCATTAAAGCTGCTCCATTTGAGGCATTGTACGGGCGTAAATGCCGATCACCTCTTTGTTGGGCAGAGGTGGGTGACAGTCAGATCACAGGTCCAGAAATGGTAGTTGATACTACTGAAAAGATTGCTCAAATACGACAACGCATGGCGGCAGCTCGTGCCCGTCAGAAAGCATACGCCGATAAAGACAGGAAACTACTCGAGTTCCAGGTTGGGGATCGAGTGCTACTCAAAGTTTCACCCTGGAAGGGTGTTGTTCGTTTTGGCAAACGAGGTAAACTCAATCCACGATACGTTGGACCATTTGAAGTCATTGAGAAAATAGGCAAAGTGGCCTACAGACTGAACTTACCAGCTGAACTCAGTGCAGTTCATAACGTCTTTCACGTGTCGAATCTGAAGAAGTGTCTGTCAGATGAGACCCTCATAGTTCCTTTGAAGGAGCTCACTATCGACGAACGGTTGCATTTCGTCGAAGAACCAGCTGAAATCACGGACCGGGATGTTAAGGTCCTCAAGAACACCAGAATACCTCTTGTTCGAGTTCGTTGGAACTCCCGTCGTGGCCCAGAGTATACCTGGGAACGAGAAGACCAAATGGAACTCAAATATCCCCAGTTGTTCGAAAACAATGCAACTACTACTGAGGCTGAAGCTACTACAGAATTTCAGGACGAAATTCCAAATCAACGGGGGGATGATGTGACACCCCAGGAAAACCAGTAAACTACACAACATAACACAACACAACACAACACAACTAGCTTCCTCAGCAACCATGTGCTAAATTCCGGGATGAAATTTCTTTCAAGTTGGGGATAATGTGACAACTCGAGTTTCCAAGATTTCCATCTTCGCATTAATTGCACGTTAATTGTTTATGTTGTTTGTTTACACGACTTGTTTGTTTCACAACGCTTACATTTGTAAAACGTTAAATCGTATTGCGATTGATATTTTATAATTGGGGTGCATATTATATTTGAGTATATGATAATAGTGTAAATTGTGTTAATTGGGATTGTATAGTTTATTATGGATCATTGGCCCAACACCCCTGCTCATATGAAAA
Source organism: Helianthus tuberosus (assembly GCA_030545235.1). NCBI lineage: Eukaryota > Viridiplantae > Streptophyta > Magnoliopsida > Asterales > Asteraceae > Helianthus > Helianthus tuberosus. The sequence continues at coordinate 9,101,308 of JARYGA010059765.1, forward strand.
CACCACACCCCCCTGTGAAATCACCTACTCACGAAAACACCTTGTGTGTTTTCGTCCACCTTGTGACCAACGAAATCAGAATGGGCTTTAGGCCCAGTGGTGAATTATATATATATATTTTTTTTTTATCACAACCTTTACAGAGAAGTTTTTCATTTGGCAAACCCTAATCACATCGTTTCTCTCTCCTTTTGAAACCCGACGGCAGCCTTGAACATATACATCAATCGGTTTTGTTGTCTCTTCGGTTTAGGTTAGTAATCGGCTATTGTTGTTTGTTTGATCGAAATCATCATAGATTGTTTGTTGACATTCTGTATTAACTGCTATCCTGAGATATGTATGAGCATATGATTGAACATCGATTGATTAACAAATGGGTTAAATCTCTGTTATTATATGGTCTTCGTTAATCCCTGTGGTTAAGTGAATCGCTTTTAAGCTATTGAAAATGGTAGGTTCGTAATGTGGGTATGAAATTAAGAAACCGTTCTTGTTAAAAATCTGTTGTGATGATGTCGATTCTCCTGATTGAACGATTGCTGGTTGAAATCGTAAACTGTAGTGTTGTTAGGGTTGCTGTTCGTTGATGATGATGACTGACGAAAACACTCTCCCCCAACGAAAACACCCTAGGGGATTTCGGCCCAGGTGTTCTCGGCCCAAAGGGGATTTCGGCACTAGTGATTTCGCCACTATGGGATTTTGTCTAGCATTCTGCACAGTAACGTTGTTAGCTAGTTAAGTTTGTTAATTACTTAAACCTGTTGGTTTGATATTACTATTAGTTACCGGCCATGTTTAGTCAATTAACTGAGTTAAATTTATTAACTCTGTTATGCTTTATTAACTCTGTTAACTTGACAAATATGTTAAGTTGCTAACACTATTAAACATGTCAGTATGTTATGTAAGTATGATAACTTTGATTAATTCTGAATGATTCTGTTACGTATGTTCTCAATGCTAAGTGCGTAAATCTTGTCAAGTGTGGAACCTCGTTAAACCTGTTTAACACAGTTAGACATGTTAATGGTTAATATTGTTAGAATTAACTGAGAAGGCTATTATGTGAAAGATGAATTTGCATAAATTGGATCAACTGTCTACATGATACAAGATGCTAATTGCTAGGCACACTCTGTGATATTACTGTGACGTTAGTTACATGTGAAACCTTACAAACATGTACTGTTTGAGTATACGTGCACACTATAGGACGTGATTGATTACTTGCGAGCACATAGTCTAGCATACCGAGCAAACCAAGGTGAGTTCACACTCTTACCAAGGCATGGGATTCCCGGGGTTGGGAATGGGTTTGGATGATTACTTGTACGCACATTGATACTGGAATTTCATACCATAGGCCTCGGGAGAGGAAGGTTATTGGTAGATACTGCTAGACTACATATACATCTATTCGCACACACGCCGGGATTGGCTTAGTCCCTCGGTGGTGATGCATAAATTCATCACGGAAGAGAATGTGACTCCCGTTCGAGATGCACAACGAAGATTGAATCCGAATATGCGGGTGGTGGTGAAGAAGGAAGTGCTGAAATGGCTTGATGCGGGTATCATTTACCCGTTCTCAGATAGCCAATGTGTGAGCCCAACACAGACGGCTCCCAAGAAAGCGGGTATACAAGTCGTCAAAAATGACGCAGGTGAAGAGGTAGCCACTCGGCCGGTAACCGGATGGCGAATTTGTATTGATTATAGGAAGTTGAACACCGCAACTTCCAAAGATCATTTTCCTTTACCGTTCATTGATCAAATAGTTGAGAAATTGTCGGGGCAACAATTTTATTGCTTCTTAGATGGCTATTCTGGTTATAACAAAATTGCCATCCATCCAGAAGATCAATCAAAGACCACGTTTACTTGTCCCTACGGAACCTTCGCATTTAGGCGAATGCCGTTTGGATTATGTAACGCCCCCGCCACCTTCCAAAGGTGTATGATGAGTATCTTTTCAGATATGGTGCGGAAGTCTTTGGAAATCTTCATGGATGATTTCTCAATTTTTGGGTCATCATTTGAGGCTTGTTTGGACCAACTAGACAAAGTATTAAAAAGGTTTGTCGAAACTAGTTTGGTCCTAAGTTGGGAAAAGAGCCATTTTATGGTTTAAGAGGGAATCGTGTTGGGGCACGTGGTGTAGAGTCGTGGGATAGAGGTTGATCATGCAAAGGTGCAAGTCATATCCACTTTGCCATATCCCACGCGTGTTAAAGGTGTTAGGTCATTCTTAGGTCACTCGGGTTTTTATCGACAGTTTATTAACGGTTTTAGTGACATAACCAAGCCTATATGTAATTTGTTGTTAAAAGATCAACCGTTTGATTTTAATGAAAATTGTCAAAACGCTTTTAACAAATTAAAAGAAAAGTTAGTTGAGGCCCCAATCTTGCAATCGCCCAATTGGTCTTTACCTTTTGAAATTATGTGCGATGCAAGTGATTATGCGGTGGGGGCCATGTTGGGACAACGGGTTGACAAGAAACCCGTTGCCATATACTACGTGAGTAAGACTCTTTCGGATGCACAATTGAATTACACCACCACCGAAAAAGAGCTACTCACGGTGGTATATGCATTGGATAAATTTCGGTCGTATATATGGGGTAGTAAAGTGATTATTTATTCTGATCACACTGCAGTTAGGTACCTTATGGAGAAGAAAGATGCAAAACCGAGATTGATCCGATGGGTGTTGTTGCTCCAAGAGTTTGATTTGGAGATACGGGACAAAAAGGGTACCGAGAATGTGGTAGCGGGCCACTTGTCCTGGTTGATGGTTGAAGAAGATCCTAAAGCATTAGAGATCAATGAGTCGTTTCCCGATGAGTACATTACGAAATTGGATAAGTTACCGTGGTATGCTAACATTGTGAATTATCTTGTTACAGGTGACTTACCGGCACATTGGGATAGACGGAAGAGGCAACATTTCATGTCTCAAATCAAGTATTACCGGTTGGAAGAACCGCACTTGTGGAAGGAATGTGCGGATCAAGTGATTAGACGATGCATAGATGATGAGGAAATTCCAAGCGTGTTGCAGCATCTACACTCGTTTGCGTGTGGTGGCCATTTTAGTGGCCACAAAACGGGTCATAAAGTGTTGAATAGTGGTCTTTATTGGCCAACTATTTTTAAAGATGCAAATGAGTTTTCAAAGAATTGTATAGAGTGCCAAAAACTAGGGGGTATTTCAAAGAGGGATGAGATGCCCATGCAACCAATCCTCGTAGTCGATGTTTTCGATGTGTGGGGTATTGATTTCATGGGCCCATTCTCCAATTCTTATGGCAACTTGTATATCTTGGTGGCTGTTGACTATGTGTCAAAGTGGGTCGAAGCAATAGCTACCAAGACGAACGACCATTCCGTAGTGTGTAATTTCGTTCAAACCAATATTTTTTCAAGGTTTGGGATTCCTCGTGTCATCATTAGTGATGGAGGATCTCATTTTAAAATTTTCGGTTTGGGAAAATTTTAAAACGGTTTGGTGTTGACCATAGAATTGCTACCCCCTATCACCCGCAAACAATCGGGCAAGTTGAGGTGTCAAATAGGCAAATCAAAGAGATTTTTCAAAAGACTGTGTGGGCGGACCGTAAGGATTGGTCAATTAAGTTGAACGATGCTTTATGGGCCTACCGTACGGCACATAAGACACCCATTCGCACTACACCTTACCGGTTGGTTTACGGTAAAAATTGTCATTTACCGGTTGAACTTATGCATAAATCATTATGGGCTATTAACGAGGTTAATGTTCAATATGATGATGCAGGTAAGGAACGAAAACTCAAGGTATGCGAGTTGGAGGAGCTACGGGAAATGGCATATGAATGCGCGTCCAAGTACAAAGATGGGATAAAGAAGGCGCATGATGCCAAGTTGAGGAAGAAAGAGTTCGAGGTTGGACAAAAAGTGTGGCTCTACAATTCGAAACTCAAATTCTTTCCCGGAAAGCTCCGAAGCAAATGGATGGGACCCTATGTTATCACATGGGTCGGACAATTGGGTGATGTTACCATTGAGGACCCGAAGGATGGGTCACGGCAAACAGTTAATGGGCATAGGCTAAAACCGTTCCTTGATGTTAATGAGAAGGTGGATGAAAGCAAGGAATCGGTAAGCTTCGTGGTAAGCATCCCGGTTTATGAGGTCGAATGAAGAGGACCGGTAACGTTCGTGTAAAATTATGTATAATTATTTAATTGTTTGTGTGTTTTGGATATAATCGTTTCCGTTTCATACTAACCCCGTTTAATTGTGTGAAGTCCGGATATCCCGAACGAGTTTTGAAGACGAAAGGTATGTTTTTAGACTTTGTTAGGTGCATTGAGGACAATACACGACTTTTTGGGGGGGGGGGGGGTGGTAGGGCCGTTGACGGTACTTGTGTTTTCAAATTTTAACTTATAAAAAAATTACAAAAATATTTTTAATAATTTTTAGGAATTTTTATTGTACATAGTCCCTTTATAAAAAGTACATATTTCTTGTTCTAGTTTTCAATATATATATATATATATATATATATATATATATATATATATATATATAATTAAATTTTGAAAAAATTAAAAAGTGAAAAAATAGCACCCGTCGGCGACGGGTATACATGCGTCGGAGACGGGCTCTCCAAAAACCCGTCGGCACACTCATCCCGTATGCAGGAGCTTAAGGCGTCGGAATCAGGCCATTTCTTCCTTGCCCGTCGGCGACGGGGTGGTACCCGTCGGCGACGGGTTGCTGATTATGCTGCGCCGCTGATCCGTTGTGAGGCATCAAAAAGTCGAACCAACCCATTTTTTCACCTAACCAAACACCACCTAAACTCAATATTGACTACCAATTCGACTTACAACCATCCCATATCATTCATTACTTCCAAAAATCCCTGCCATCTCTCTCCTAACTCATCCTTTTTCCTTCATCTTCTTCACCTCTCCCTCAAGAACCCTAAAACCTTCAAACCCTCATAACTTCATCAAATCTCCACCAAATCTTCTGATTTTTGGGTCCATCTTGTGTGATTTTTCGAGAGGAACAAAACCACCATCACGGTTTCCATCAATTCTTGCTCGTTTGCAAGATTTCTGGGCGTGAAGCTTAGGGTTTTTGAAAGAGTGTTAATCAATTTACTTGCTTTACATCTTTTCCTTAGTTCTTCTTGTCTACAACTTCAAAGGTATGGATTTCCCTCAAATTTATGCTTGATTATCATATGTGAGTGTTTTTCTTCAGAAATTTTAAACTTGTTAGTTTAAGAGTAGGTTGTTTAGACAATGTGTGTTGTTCTAGCATGATTTTGAGTAAGATTAGTTGTTTTGGATGGAATTTGAGCATGTTATAACATTAGTGAAGTGATTACACTTGTTATTGACATGATTGAACATGAGGGTGGTGTTGAATATTGTTGAACTTATAAGAAATTGCAAGTTAACAAGAAAATTGATAAGTATATGATAAAATGAGCGACTTTGGAAGTTTAAAAAGGCGATTTTACATTCACTTGTTAACAAAAACTTCAACATCACACATCATGTTCAAAGTTTGAGATTTTAGTGAAGGTTGGGTTTATATTGATGTTTTGCTTGTTTGTGATTGTAGTTATGGCCGGTGGTAAAAGACAAAAGACTACAGGGCAACCTTCATCATCGGGAATCGGTTCTTCTTCCGGTTTAATACCGAAGAAGTGGGAGCAGCTAAGCTCCGTAGAAGAGAATGATGCGAGACTGTATAGGCAGGATTGGGCGTGGGAAAATTTTAGGGATAGTAGAAGCGCCCAAGTCTGGGATGAGGAGAAGAACAAACCTCTATCAGCTTATCAAGATAGGAAGTTGGAGGCCAAACTTTGGAAGTGGAAGATGGTCAACAATGTTAACACTTCAGTGCCGGAAAGGATTATATGTGAAAGGGCAGTGAATGTTGAAGAGTTCAAACAAATTGGGATTGTGCAAATGTTTGAACGCCAAGGATGGGAGAGAGTGCTCGATTGGTGTGAAGACAACACCTCGCGGGTGTATTTGGCAGAGGTGTGCGAGTGGTTGTCGACGTTGAGGTTTATGAATATGGATAGTCCTCCTGATCAGTGGAAATTGGTTGGTAAAACAAGTCGAGGGTAACGACGATGTCCTTCGAAACAATCAACTGCATCGCACGCTTTGATTCTTTGGGGGTGCAAGCATATGACTATCCAACCATGCAACAATTTTTGGATAATCATATGAATGATGGTGATCCGGAGCAGATGACCACGGTTGTTTTACCATACAGTGATGGGGGAGAGGCTAAAAGAACTCAAATGACGATCGAGGGGAAAATTCTTCAAGGAATTTCCCTAGAGAATGTGATGGTGAGATTCGGTGATCGAGGGGGAGTGAGAGCAAGAGATTGCAGGGTGGTCCATTCTTTGTTGTACGGGACCCCTACCTTGTCATGGAGACACATCATAATGATGAATACATGGATCACCCGGGAGGCGTCTCAAAGGCGTTTTATTCCTTATGCACGCCTCATCAGTGCTATGATTGTCCAACAGAATTGTTTGCCTCCGGAGTCACTTTGGGTATCCAAACCTCTGGAAGAATTCAACCTAGCTTCAATGAAGAAAAATTGGAAAATAGATGTGAATCTGTCAGGAAACAAGTATGTGGTGACTGACAAATTGGGTCACAAATATGACTTTGTTAATCCGGATGCATAGCAAGGAGCTGGGGGAGATGAGGAGATATATGATGAAGAAGACGAGGATGAGCCTTCTGGTCCACGGGGACCACAACAGAGGTACATGAGGCCACATAGGGAGATTAATGCAGAGGTGGCAGGTTTCGTGAAACAAAGACAAGGGCCGTCATTCAGAAATTTTAACCGCGGGCAACAAGCGTGTTATGACAACATTTCGGCATGTATAGGTGAGGGCCGAGAATATAACAGGAGGAGAGAGAATTGGGAAGAGATGCACGGGGGGTACATGCAAGAACAATGGGCCTCCCAAGCGGCCTATCGCGAGAGAATGGAGAAATATATGGAAGAGCAACAATTGCAACAAGCGCTTCAAAGATCTCATATGGAACGCTTGATGCAATCGCAAGAAGAAGATATGGCCCGAAGACGGGCATGGGAAGAAAGGGAGGAAAAGGAGCGGCACGAGCGGAACACCTTGGAAGATAACCGGTGGAGTGCCATGTTTGTCTCACAGGAAACGGCTATTAATAATGCCAAAATTCTCCACGATCAGGAGAGACACCAAAGAGACCTTGAGGCCGGCCATCCTTATGTCGAGCATTCGAGGTGGACTGATTACCCCAAACTCCCCGTTCCACGAGGCCCATCTGACCCATCTCCTCACTGGCCCGAGGCTGTAGGCTCCAGCTTCATTCCGATACCCTATCAACCACCACCTCAAGGAGGACCTAGCCCACTTGATAACTACAAGGAGATGTTTGAAGCCCTCACTGGTTATCCATACCAGCCAAACCCGCATGTTGATCCCAACGAGAGATATCAGCGGTGAAGGTGAGGTATGTTTTATGTTGTTGTTGTTGTATATTATTTTGTTTTCCTTATTTTTATTTCATTTTATTTTATTTATTTTTGCCTAGTTAAATGAACGTTGTGGGTGTGTTCCCTATATAACCCTCACGAGACCTACTCGTCCTCCCAAGCTATTGGGGGGTTTAAAAGGGCTTGTTGCATAAGCTAAATGCAACCATGATTCCTACGAAAGTGAGTTAGGCTTGTTATTGTTGTAAATTATTTTTCCACAAAAATCAAGGTAATTTAACGCATGATTTGGTAACACTTTTATAAAAATGATAGAACTAACCACCTAACAAATTTCAATGGTTGTGAGAAGCATGCTTCTACACAAGGGTTAGAATTTGTAGGCATATGATGTTCGTGGGACAACCATTTTTATGAAGAGAAGAAGAAGATATGAGCATCAAGCGACAAAAATCAGGTGCATGCGTTTCCTTTTTACCGTGATTCTTAGTTTAGTAATAAGTGGATTGTATTTTGTATTTTATTTTCCGGGGTGAAATTTTGGGAAGGTTAGCCGTGTCACATCCCTTGTGTGTTTTAAAACTCTAGTTCCTACATATTGAGGACAATGTTTGCCTCAAGTGTGGGGATGGGGGAGTAGTAAAAGTTTTCGATTTTGACCCATTCATTTAAACACTACACATTGAGTAATATGTTTACCTCAAGTGTGGGGATGGGGGAAAATTTCAAAAATATTTCAAAATTTTCTTGTTTAAAAGCGATGTTAAAAGCACAAGTAACTAAGTCAACGAGGGATGGCACAACCCATTTGGTCTTTTGTCATGGTCAAGTTCAAATTAATAACATGACGGGTATTTAGCGGGTGGTTATTTGGGAGTAATTCGCCAAAAGAACTAGCATTTTATGCATATCACATATCATACCCTTATACGTGAGGTTTTGAGCCACTTTTATATCATAGATTTACATTTACGTGTTTCTTTGTTTGAGTGGACCATTAGTCGCGTATTGTAGAACTTGCAACTTTTGATACGTTTGAGACCATAGACCGAATACAAGCACGAGAATGATTAAGGCATTAGGTAAACCTTTTTCTTTTACACCATTTTTATATCTTTACCCAAAAATTATCCCCTAGTAGCCAACTTTGAGCCTAATCCCTTCGGTTGATCACCCTTTAGCCAATGACCTTAAAACCTTTTTCTTTTAAACATTTGTGATGGAAATTCGATTATAGTAGCAAAGCTTGTATAGTTGTATTTGTTTATTTCAAAAAAAAAAAACAGAGAGAAAACAGAAAATGTACGAAAAAGAATAGAAAATTATTGAGAAAAGAACAAAAATATGTGTTTCTAGTTGTTGAATAAAAGGCGAAAATCATTGCCTTATAGTTGATGTTTATAGTTTACTTGAGTTTAGAATAGTTGCGTTGTAATAAAAATCGAATTTTCATCACCTTAGCCACTTTAAATACATCCTATTCCATACCCTTAACCTAGCCCCTTTACAACCCTTTAAAGACCTTTTGACTTGTGCTTAGTATTCGTGATCGGTGGTGGATAATGATTGAGTTGCAAGCCTATGCGGGTACGTGTTCTAATCGGTGTTGAGTGATTAATTGTTGAAGTGCTAATACATTATACATATTAGCCAATTTTAAGCCAAGTGGAGAGAACATTGTGAGGGATATGTATGACTTGTTAGTTTTACGGGAGGGTTAATCTTGGATAACCATTATTATATGTGATTATTCACTTGACCGGTAAATATGTGAAAATTGTAAAAGGTTTGAACTTTTGTATGACATTAGACCTTGACCTTTTTCTCGGGAATGGGGAGTGTGTTCGTTGTTCAACCCACGTGAAAGTGAAAAACAGATTTGCTTGAGGGCAAGCAAAAGACAAGTGTGGGGATGTGATACGTGGTTGAAAACCGGTGTTCGTTAGTGTATAACTTAATGTTTTTACAAAAGTTTTAATTTCGGATAGCCTACTTTTAATCAAAAATGTGTTTTGCAGGTTTGATGGAGTTTAAGTAGCTTTTCGGGAGCTTTACGAGTCACCGGGTCGAAAACCAGAGCATCGGGACGCGTTACGGATCAACCGGGAGTGCGAGAATTGAAAAATGGGAAGTTGATACTGTGGAGGCCGTCGCCGATGGGCTAGAGACCGTCCCGGATGGGCTCTAGAAACACCCGTCGGCCAAAGATACCCGTAACCAGTCAAATAGAGCGTCAGACGAAAACCCCATCAGGAGAACCCGTCGGCGACGGGCAACGGTTTCTCAGAACGTGAATTTTGGTTTCTTTTGGGTTAAACTCGATGATAATTGGTCCGGAAGCATTCAATTTCGTGAGTTACACTTATTGGGAAGTTTGAATCTTGATTTGGGAGCCTCAATCAACCTACCATTGATATCTATTCCATCTATCATCAACACACAATCCGAATCATAAAGAATCACCATCACCATCTCACCAATCAATCATCCACAAACCCTAATCCTTCCACCATCATCATCTTCCACCAAACCTTCATCATCCACCATTCCTCCATCCTTCAAGCTTCAAGATGATCTCCATTAAGTTCCAATCATCCGGTGATCAAGCTTCTTCAACCATGAACGGCTAATCATCTCGGTTTCACCCTGGCGTAGGTAGTTGTTTAATTTAGGGTTTCGAATTGTTTATTGCTTCAACTTTGTGACAAATTATGTTTGATTTTTGAAACCATTGATAATAGTGTTACATTTGTTGCGAATTCGTAAATTGTCGAACGATGTTAAAAGTTATGACTTTACGAAATGGTTATATGTAATTGTGCATTGTCGTGGTTAGGTTTTACTTGTGTTGATTATAAAGTGCATTCTTGTCCGTTCTTCGGGACGTTGATAGTTATTGGCACCTAAGTCACAGTACACTAAATCCGCTAATCGTATGCAATTGAGTTGAATCTAAAAACTTGTAGAAACCCTAGGTTAGCAATTACCGAAACCGGGTGTGAACCCTTTTTCTTATTCTCGTTTAGTAATCAATATTTCTTGCAATTGTTAATTCGTAATTATTACTCAAGTAAATCAATTTCTTTAGTTTAAACTTACATCTTTCAACTAAAAAAAATACAAAAATATCTGGCAAGCTTCATAAACTGTGACAATTGTTCAAATTCAATCGAATCCACACACAAACCACATACTCTTCGTGGTTTGACCCCTTGCTACCACTAACTATTTGTTAAGGGTAATTAGGGCATATAAATCTTATCTTTGACCGGAGCGCGACATTCCGATCAATACTGACTATCGAAAGATTAACAAGACCATTGTGACACCCTAGGCAATCCCACATCGGCCGTGGCCAGGAGAGATCCTTGGTTCTTATGGAATGCCCTGCCTCTTAAATCACCAACACGTTTTGGGCTTAGTTGGCTGTGGAGCACATGAAAACTCAACAGTTAAGCGTGCACAGGTGGAAGTAGTACCAGGATGGGTGACCTCCTGGGAAGTCTCCACATGAGCAACCAAAAACAAATCCGTGAGTTCCTGGATGGGCAACCCATCGGGGGCAAAGCAGACAATATTGGCGATGAGAGGGGCCGGATGTGACAGATTGGTATCAGAGCTAATGACTATAGGGAATTTAGATAGGTTATTAGACCCTTACACTTAGTCTATAGTCAATTAGGTACCTTAAGTACCTTATGTGCTTAATTGTTTGATTGTCTTAGCTAAAAAAATATTTAAAGTGCCCATGATTTAAATTTTCTAATGTCACACACATATGCATGTGAGCACATCAAATTGTTGTATGCTAAGTATTATATGCTATAAATGGCAACATGTACCTTATTATTAAACTATATTTTATTATTTCTTTTTCCATGTCACGTCGCACACACCTTAAACTATATGCGAATATTCAACATTCTAATTCTTATTCCTATATATCTAAAGTCTTGAATCAAATCATTTTCTTTAATGCATTTCAATTATTCATGAGTTTGATTTCATTTCATTTTTTAGTTTCAAATTTCAATTGATATTTCACTCTCGTCAAAGTAATTTCTTGTGACGGACATGTAGTAACTGGAAGGGTTACGTGCCAGTAGTCGGGACGTCCTGTCTAGGCTGGCATTCGTATAAATCCAAATAATGGACCAGTTTGCCTACCTGGGGACTATTGATGAGAGTACCGATACCTATTAGGCCAAAGCATGTCACACCAAACGTCACGTGAACTAACAACACTTTGATATGTCAAACATGTCCGTGTTAATTCATGGATACTATCCTAAACATTGTTTTACAACACCCCAAAAACTCGAGTCATTTATTGATTCACGATTTTCTTCGGGTCAAGTTATACGTCAATGGGTAGACATATGAGGACCATGCGAAAGCTCGGTAATTGCGGGTGCACACGTAATTACGAAAGTGACGCACGAAAGTCATACTAAACCCTACGATGTGCCCAACCTATGATTTTCAATATTTTATGATTTTATCATAAGTTTTATTATTTTATCTTATTCCGTGTGGTTATTATATTGTTTCATATATAAACCACCGGAATAAATCCTTAAATATTCCACGAGATTCTAATGAATTTTCTTTAAACAAATCACCCTAATCTTATTGTAATTTGTCAAAGGGTTAGACTTTTGTTACCCTTTGATACTCCATAATATTTTCATGAGATTTGTATTCTTGAATCATGGGATTTTCCCTAAGTTCCATGATTTCACAAATCTATGAATCCTAACCATCTGAACATCGATTCTCATTATGGGCTATACATCTCACTTAAGTTTTCCCTCGCAGATGCAGCCTTATCATCGTCATCGTCGTCAACCGAGGATTTCTAGCCGCCGAGTGGCAGCTTTAATAGCTGAACAAATGGCCACCCTTATTCCTACCATCGTCATTCAAGTTCAACAGGCGCTCAACTCTCACGTCTCCACGAATCAAATCGAAGAGGTTGAAGCTGAACCGTCCTCAGCCGATAACAACCATCAAAGGAGTGAAACCAACCACGATTACGCCATTCCAGCTATTCTGCTAAAGCAGGTTGCTCCTAATCCTGTACCTGATAGAAAACCTTATCGCGGACATTTTCCACAATGCACCTCTTGTCAAAAACATCACCAGCCAACACCGCCTTTGCACTTATTGTGGACTTTATAGTCACTTAATTAACACATGTCGGTGCTATAACCCTCAAACAGAACCACCTATGGCACCATTTAATGTACAACACGTGACACCTCCATTTGACCAACCAAACACCCACCTTATGATCCAACCCAATGCTCCACTAATGGATCAACCAACCGTACTTTATGGCACCCAACTCGTTCCTTACGATCGAGCTGGTCAAACCGAACTAGAGGACCAGGGTAGCTAGAAGGCATGCGGATGAACACTCATCTAGATCCAAGACAACCATGACGCGGTCGGCAACACGACGAAATTTTATGCGATGAGTTATTGCGAATAAAATGTTTTAAGTTAAAATTTTGTCTGAACTAGACAGAAATAAAAAAGGATTGTTCCGAATTTCCGAGCACAAGTGTAATAATGTGAATTTTGGTTATATGTTTTGAATCTTAACGAGTCGTCTAATATGAGTTGAACTTCACAACCCTAACCAATATCGTAACCTATGCCCAGAGCTTGGAAAATTCGAGTCGAGGGCACATGGTGACGATAATTTTTTTTTCTTTTCTGATCTCAAAGTTTGGTTATAAAATTATAATAAAATGTAATAAATATATATTGTAAATGTTCTACTTTAGGCCAAAAAAATGTTTTCCCTGAAGTTTAACGAAATATTTTTCTATATAAACTAAGTTGCTTTTGTACATGAACAATTTATAATATCAATGTGCTACTTGGTAAAGTGTAAAAATAGTTAACAAAACGAAATGAGCGTGAGTTAGGTTAACAAAGCTATAGTTTCCTTAATTTATCTTAGGACTCTTCTACTTTTGTCCGAATCGTAGTTATCAGCCGACTGGCGGGAGTGTAAATCAATGCTGCTACTTCATCTCCTCCGCCATTCGACTTCACGTTTAGTTTTCCCTCATTAACGACTTTACCTGCTACTCTCACTTCGTATCCTTGGCGTTCGCACTAACGCCAATCGATACAAATATCAACTCTTAATCAGTACTGTTGATCGCTTGTGCCGTTGTCACGCTTTCAATGTTACTATTGGTCGTCGTTTTCATCCTTTACTCTGAGGTTTTTATGTATCACTATGTTATGCATTTATGATTTGTGTTATTGCTAGTTCATGTTGTTGCAGTTTCACATCATCACTCATCACGGCTTACCTTTTCCCAAAATATGTGTGATATGGGTATCGTCTCACTTATTCATAGACCGACCCTTTTCCCCATAACTATGGATGTAGGTACTGCCACCATTTAGTCACACCCTTTTTGGGTTCGAGACTCATACATTATTTGGTTGTGGTTTGGTTGTGGTTATTTATTTAGTATGTTGAGTTGAGTCGTCGCATAGAACCAATCAAAACCTCTAACGAAGCCAATGACATTTGATAAGAACATGGTCGATACGCCGCTGGTACTTCCTATATATAAGTATTCTTATCAAACTATCAAAAGCCTCGTTAGATTTGTCGAGAGAGGTTCTATGTAAGTTGTGTTTGTGTCATCAGTCATGATCCGAATAACGAAGCCGATGAAACTTGATAAGGACATGGTGGATACGCCGTTGGTACTTCTTATATATAAGTGTTCTTATCGAGGTATCAAAAGCCTCGGTAGACTGGTCATGAGAAGTTGGTTTGAGTCGTCAATCATGATTTGAATAACGATGTGGATGAAAATTTGATAGGGACATGGTGGATACGCCGCTGGTACTTCCTATATATAAGTGTGTCTGTCAAATTTTTAAAAGTAGCGTTAGACTAATCATGAGTGTTTTAGTTAGTTTGTTTTGGTTTTGTGATTGGAGAATTCAAATTCTATGATTCACTCATTCAACTCAAATTGTGGCATTTTATGATAATTTTCTTTCAAGATCCCAAGTTGTGACACGGATTGCAGTTGGGCATCACATATATACCTCACAGCTCAGTTGCAAACTCTCGCGTTACAAGTCATCTTTGGGACGTGGTTTTCTCTTTAGCTGCAATACATCTTTTATACGCCAATCTTGGGCTTCGAGATCGTAATGGTCAAAGAGTCTACTATCGGCTACCTTATACATAACGTTTTCATTACTACATCACTGGCATCAAAAGCGATTCCTCTAGTTGGGTATGCCATCCTTATCAGGAACGCTACCGCCTCAATCTGATTTAGACCTTACACTTGTTATATCCTAGTTTGAGTGCATCCTGAGCAACGTCAGGATTTGTGTTTAACACTTGTTACCTGACATTCCTAAGGCTCAATCCCATCTTAAGATTCGAGTTCCTAACTCTATTGCCAAATCAAATCGATATCGTTTAAGTTTATGGAAGACCCTACACTTCATCCTATACGAGCAGTCTTCTCCTAATTTCGGGATGAAATTCCCAAAAGTTGGGGAGACTGTAACATCCGTCAAAATCGAGTCTCCGAAATCCGACCCAGATTTGCAAAACCGGATCCTTTTCAATTTTTTTTTTTAATTATTTAAGTAATCGTCACGTATCATGTTGGATTAAAACCGAATGAAAAAACGTTAACTTTATAAAGAAATTTAGTTAGTTTGGTTAGATTTATATAAGGGAAGCTTCAACGAAGTTAGATTGGTTAGTTAAATAAAATTATAAGATAATGGGTTGTTTTGTAATTAACGGAAATGAAAACTATATATTGAAATCAAGTTAACTAACTAGTTTAGTAAACCTAGTTAAATTAGTTAGTATTTATTTTATAACATTAGTTAAAGGAAGTTAGAACAGTCAGTTATCACAAAGAAGTTAAACTAACGAGGTTATGTTTAATAGTTTAAACAAGTTAGAAGGTTATATAAAAACGAGGGGCCAAAATGCATTTTATTGAAACTAATTATGGAAAAAAGGTGTGCGTGAGGCGAGTTTTGCACTCGAGTACCCACACATAACAAGTGCATGACCAACCAACTGAGCTGCATGAGCTATTATGTTGTGAACCGATTTTAGTTATATAAAAGCATGTTCACTCGCTTTTTAAAAAGAAAAACATATAAAGCGTATGGACCAGGATTCGAACCCGGAACCAATAATTTATAAAACCATGCTGATGACCAGTTGGGCAGCATAGTTTTTTATGGTAAATTATGCTCCCTATAATATATATAGGGACTCCGACGCTGAAATCTTCTTCTTCCTCTCCGCGCACAGAAGCTGAAACGAAAGAAAGCTTCTCATCTCCCCGACCCGACGAAACATTACGTTACAAGTAACGATTCGGCTTCACATTAACTTCATTTAAAACGTTTTTAATGGAGAATGATGTTTGGGAAACACTAATCACTCTAATGATCTCGAAAACCGAATCATTTAATCTCTACCATAACCACCATTAAAACACTTCAAACTCAAAATTGGGTTCCGTCTTTTTTTCGTAAAATCAGACCACCATTTCCACACATTTTTATTCCTCTACAAAAACTAAGTTAAACCCCACTGAAAGTCTCGTATTTCATCATCCGTGCTTCACGAATTTGATCGAAGAACATGCTAGGGCTCGTAACTTGATTCTACGATATCTCCTTCAATTCATATCCAAATCAGGTGATTCCAAAGCCTAATCTCATTTATTTTTAGAGCTCTACAAAACCCCTCTATCCATTTCTGTGATAGAGGGCATAATCTGTACGAATTTTATTTCTCCATTTCTAGGGTTCTTGAGTTCTTGAAATTTGGGGTTTTTAATTTTAGAAGCATGTATTGGGAAATTGACTTTAGGATACTGTTTAGGATCATGTTAGAATAGTTAGTACAAATTTTGAGAATTTTTGGACATCAATTGGAATTATTATGAATTTTTTAGCATTATATTTATAATAAGAAATTATATAAATAATCGGAAATGCATCGAATAAAAATTCATGAAAACTATTTTCTTATATTTTTTTAAGTTAAACACCACATCGAATTTCTATGCAAATCTCATAATTTTGGGTGATTATCTAGTGATAATAACTATTTGAATTATAGTATACAAATTTTGATAAATGTATTTGTTTTAAAATAAAAGGGTAGAACCTAAATATATTTTATATGGATTTATAAAATTATGAGATTAGTCTTTATTGATTTGGCTTAAACTAATATTTTAGTACTAGTGGGAAGGCCCGCGCGTTATCGCGGGTATTTATGATTTTTTGCCGCACGTTGCCCAACGAGTTCACATAGTTTATTTTTTAAACCAGTTTGTTAACACAACTAATATAACAATTGAGTATAAATAAAGAATTGTCATAAAAAGCAACAATCACCAAGGCTCTTTTTCTTTTAACGACTAACGATAAAAAGCTCCCCTCCGTTCTATATAAAGCCCGACCCAAAAACTTATTAGCGAGAATTGATATCCGGCTAAGTTTCTTACCCAGTGCCAATCTTTTTTCTCATCAGGGTGAGGATTATCTTTAAAGGAACTAATTCCACAAACAACAAACACTAAATCAAACTACACGAAAAAAAACTTAAAATTTATACACATAATGCTCCCAAAATTTACATTCACAAACTTTATATGTTCTATTGTTTTTTACCTGAATTTACATTCACAAACTTTATATGTTATATTGCCTCCTATACACATAATGCTCCCAAAATTTACATTCACAAACTTTATATGTTCTATTGTTCTTTACCGCACACGGGTCTAATGGGGCCCGACCCCTTCCTTAACTTGGCACCCAAGTATCCATTTCTCGACATCAGATCATATAGTTGGGATAAATGGTGCGTTTATAAGGTGGGATGAGTGAAATCAATAATCTGATGTTGCGGTTGTAAATTGAGAAAGAAGACCGCTGCTTGAGCAGGTAAAATGTCACCGAACCTGCCTACTTGCCCTTCTGTTAGCATGGATGGATCCTAGTTTCAGTGTCCTCTCCCCAAACCTACTGCCAGCCTGTCATTTTAAAATAAAACTCAATTTTCAACATCCACCCAAACTGTTGCTCGAATCTCGGAATGAAGTTTATGAAACAAAAAAAACCTCAATTTACCCATTTACTTTTGAATGGGTCAATTTACACTATAATTGTGTGTATTTAATAAAAATGAGTCGAGCAACTCGTGAGCTGCTCGAGATCGGCTTGAGAAAAAGCTTGAAACGAGCCGAGCCTTATCTAGCCTGAGCTGAGCTTATGCCTAAATAAATGTTGTGTGAAGCTCGTCGAGCCTTAGTGTAGTATTCGTTTTTATTAATATTTAATAACATTTACCTCTTATTTAGAGTTGTCTAGTAAATGAGCCGAGCCGAGCTTATTTAAACTTGGTTATGAGCCGAGCCCGAATCTAAAAATAAGCTTGTTATGAGCCGAGCCGAGCTTATTTAAATTTGGTCACAACTTGTTCAAAAAATGATTTGATTGATGCAAACTATATTGTTTATGTTCAAAAAATACGGACCTTCAGGAACTAAAGGAGACTGTGGGCATCCTCTTATATCAGTTCCGTGACCGCAATTATCACAAGTGATTAGATATGATGGCACTGCAGATTAAAAAAAACAAGTTTCGTGGTCGGAAAATGTAAAAGAAAAACAAAATAAAAAGTTAAATCAGCTAAAATATTAGCGTTGGCGACTTACAACTTGGAGACGACACCTGCTTGGATGCATGTCGCCATGGATCTTGTGATCCATTTGTAAATACTATTTTTGATCCTGGATGTACATGTTGAAATATAAAAGTATGACCAGTTTACCACTAATCAAATGTCCAAATTACCCTTTAATGATGAGAACACATGAATCTTTAGACCAAATCATATCATTGATAGTTTCAGTAAAAGTATGACCAGTTTACCACCAATCAAATGTCCAAATTACCCTTTAATGATGAGAACACATGAATCTTTAGACCAAATCATATCATTGATAGTTTGTAATGATGACAATACAAAAAAAAGTGTTCTAACATAAAATTCCACCAAAGGAAAACACTGAATTTAAGTGCTCATACCAGCAATGTTTGTGCCCCCATAGTACAGATTTGTAGCATCAACAACCGGATATACACCCTCTCCAAACACATTTTTGCATAGATCCAAATGGTACCTGTCACAAATCACAATCAAATTACAACAAATGATAGACCCGTGGTGTGTGCTGTAACAATAAAAAATCATGGAAATGATTTTAATAATACGAAAGATGGTAGTGTTCATGCCTTGTGTCAACTTTTGAAGAGCGAATGCTATCGTTTGTAGGTGCCACTTGGAAATATGCAACTTCAGTACAAACTTGGAACCACCATAACCAATCACCAGATGAGTCACTCAGGGTGGTTTTTTTTAGGCTTTCTTGGTTATATGTTTCAACTTCAGCCCCAAAACTTCCAACGTAATATTCCTTTATGTAGTTTGCGTAGGCATTCTGCATAAAAGTTCTTTTAGTTTTTTGATCAAAGATTATGAGAGAAAAATGAGTCTATGAAAGAAATTCAAAGAAACTTGGGATTACCACTAAATCATCTCCGGCCTTCTTAGCTTCTATCATAGGGGTATAAAGTATATCGGGATTCCCGTATTGAAACTACCAAATTCACACATCATGTCAGCTAAAGAGGATTTAAATAAAAAAAATAGATTAAAAAGAACCAGACCAAACGAGTCAAACAAAGCAAAAGTCACCAAGAGTGTATTTAATACATAAAACCTCCTTAAATCATTTTATTCAACAAATTAGATTGGTATCGTAAATATATAACTTATGTAATTATATTAAATTATTTTAGAAACAATTTTTTTTCAAAAGGGCGTGATTTTGAACCATACAAAAATTACTCATTTTTCGGGTTTCGGGTTTTTGGCTGGGAAAAAGTGACCCAATAAACGAACCATTTAAAGTTCGGGTTGGTCGGGTTAGGGTTATTTCGGGTCGAGTTGTTTGGTTTTTGGGTATAGATGTACAATGAAAATAAATGCTTTTTTTTTACAAAACATCACCAAAATTCATACTGCTACTAAAAAATATTAAAGTTCAAATGTTATTTGACAATATGATATTATAATGTTCAAAAGTCCCAAAAGTTAATGTTCCAAATACTAGAGACTCCAAACCAAAGCACATCTATAAAAAAGGCAATAAATGTTCGTTTTTTTTCGTATTTCGTGTTTCGGGTCGGGTTGTTCGGGTTTTTGATAGGAAAAAGCAACCCGATAACCAACCCATATAAGCTTCAGGTTGTTCGGGTTCATATTTTTTGGGTATTCTCTACTTCGGGCTCGGGTGGCTTTGAATTCAGGTCGGGTTTCAGGTTTTGGATAAAAATGGACAGTCCTACCTAGAATGTGAGCTATGGCCTATGGAAGAAACATATATATACCACTGAATGAACAAGATACACCAGAAACGAACTTACGGCTATAGTTGCAGCATCTGCTAGAAAATACAAGAAGTCTCCATCTATTTTTAGCTGAAAGGACATTTCATTCATTAAACATAACAGTGGCTCATCAACCTTAAAAAATTATCCAACTACTCTCTTCGTGCCAAATATATGCAACATGTGACCGACATATAGCTAAAGTAAAACATTAGTTTTCTATACCTCGGTAGCATCAAATGTGGCTTTTATTGCTTTAGGATTTGATGCAAGTTTTTCTTCAACAAGTTGAGTAACTTCCTGTAATACAGCTTTACATTCAGGTCCTGCAGACTCACCAACCTGCCGTAATCACAAATTTGAAGAAACATATATTAGAAAAATAAGAAACATATTGCCTAAAAATTAAAATAAATGCAATCAAGTTAAAACTTTTTGCATCACCTGCTGATCAAATTCAGTGAAGTTGTAAACAACAAGAACTACACCAGAACTTGCAAGACTGCCACATGTCAAATGAGGGAACTTCAAACGAAACCATGCACTGAGAGCTCCAGCATACGAAACACCAAAAACAAACGGATTCTCGACATTCGTTCTGTTGAGTTTCAAATTTAAGGATTCCTACAAGATCATGGATATAATTAGGACGATACTTTCCAACACAACCCGAAACACGATGTAAATACTTAGGTTTGGGTTGTCATATCTAATTCGTTTAGTAAACAGGTCGTGTGCAATTGTGCATGTTGACCCGTTTAATTGAATGTATCTTTTTTGGGTTAACCTGTTTGATCAAACGGGTCAACCCACCAATCCATTTAACCTGTTATGGACCATTGGTCTTTCCTATCAGATTTTCTAAATTAACTGAGTGCAGAGCTTGCCTAGTAATATTGACAAAAAGCAGCCAAGTCAAACAGTGCTTGCTTCGATGAAAGAAACTGAAGATATCAAATTCTTAATCTAGCATAATGGGATATCAAATTCTTAATCTAGCATAATGGGATATCAAATTCTTGAACTTAATATACCGAAATTTTCTACATTATCATCTCCAAATATCAACACGAAACTTGAAGTTTGGTGATCATCACTCTTCATTTAGTGATGAAGCTAACATAATTGGACTTTTACAACTTTACATAAGGATAAAGGATTCATCCCCATTTTTTTATCAGCAACCAGAAATACCCAAATTCAGGTGACACCATGCTATAGAAAACCAAAAATCTGATCCTACATTCATATATATGTATATAATATGCATCACCTTATCCTAATAATTAAAACTTATTGACCAATTTCCCCCTAAATTCAAGTCTAACCATTGTTAAACATTTCTCAAACCTAAAACAACTTAAGTATAACAAATTTAGTAAAATTCACATAATCACATACCGTAAACCCTCTCAAAGATCTCGAGAAGGCGATCCTCATTTTACAAGCCCTGTTTCAATGGATACATAAGAAAATTAATTCCTAAATCCACTACAGAACAGATCTAAAAAATATAATGCTTTGTAAATGAAAACAAAAAAGAAGAATTTACCAACTAATGAGAACCTGATTCCCAAGAACACCTTCAAAGGTTAGATTACAAATATAATGATAGCTTACCCTAATTTCCAAGCAAACTGATTGATACCTGCAAGTGAAAAACAGAAATCACATAAAATCTTAGAATCACATGATTAAATATGACCGAAAAGTGCAAAACCCTTACCGTCACCAGCAGCAACTAATGATAGATTGGCAGGAAAGCTCGAAGATCACCTTCTCTGTAATATAGGGATTTACAATTAAAATATTTCTTCCATATAGAGAGAGATAAATAGTGAATCAGAGGCTCTTGGAGTTCTGATGTGATTATCGCCAGGTTATAAGGAAGATAAGAGTGAAACTGATCACTTGCTCCTTCAATCGCCATTTTGAATTAGGCAACCGGAGCGTCTTCAATGCTGTAATAATACGTTTGATTGAAGAAATTAGGGATTTGAGAAGATTCGTAGGGATTAATTAAAGGGAGATGAGGGTCTGCCATCTCAAAATTGATGGATGAACAGTGGGCGATCTGAACCGGGTACGCATCATAGAAGACATAAATTCCAAGGATCAAAATGTCTAAATTTCCCTCAAAGTGTCTTAAAATTTTGAACAATGTCCAACTTTCCCCCCTCTAAAATGGCTTGCTTCATTTGTACATGGTGCTTCAAGATTTGTACGTATGGCAAAATTACGAAAAGGATAGAAAATCCAGTTTCTTTAATATAGTAGTATAGATATACATGAAACGTATAATTTGCATTACTGGGTTAATTCTTAAATTTTAAGACTTATTAATTTATAAGCTTAATAATAGGTCTAAAAATACAAATTTTGGGTAGAGAGAAAATGTACAAGTTTAACCTTGCCTACCCTTAATTATTTAACTTTTAGACTGTATAAATATATACATATATTATAATCTCGTCATTATCATAATTGATTTATTCTTAACAATTAATATAACTTTATTTTCTTAGAACTAAGATTTATAAATCAGGCAATACAAAAAGTCCCCAAATCAAGAACTCGGAGCAGAAGACCCATTGTTGTCGTTCCGTTTATTTAGAATCTTTGTTATATTTATTCTAGGGTGACTTAGTTATTTGTCCCACCTCGTGTACTCGTGCGGTAATTCTCGTGGATTAACTTTTCGCAACCTGTGAGTAATTTCTTCCACTTTCCCCTTTTTAACTTTTCAAGTTTTGGGGTGCATCACGTTACACTTTTCGATTTACTTAACATGCTATGATCAAGTGTTATTATGTGAACGTCTTATGTGTATTCTATTAATATATATGCTATTTGATGTCAAGTCTATTGCATGCTATTGTATCTAGTGGATCCACGGCTGACTAGGTTCCCCACGGCCATGGGTTGTAGCCTAGTATCGCTAACGATATTAGACTCGCTCCTCGGGGCTTGAGCCTAATGCACGCTATTATCAGGAGTCTATTTATTTTGGTTGTTTGTATTGTTATTTGATTGTTTATTCTTGTTTGGTAAATTTGGATTTATGGATATGTTGACTATGTTGATGATATGAGACCATTTATACACTAACCTTGAGGTGCATGTTAAAAATATTTTTTAAAGAAATAAATATAAAACTGTTTTCTATAAAACAGAGGAAATTATTCACCAACATATTTGTTGACCCAAAAATATATTTTCTAACGTGGTGCAGGTTTTCAAAGTTGATGATCAAGTGATGTGGACGCGTAGCATGGGCCTTAGGAAATTAAATCCTGATATGTTGTTTTGAACGATGTATGAACAATTTTGACTATTATATGTTATGTGACTATTTAAATTGATATGCTTTAAATACTGAAACCATATTTAGTTGTCATGAGCTATGGGCAATCATCGTGTCCCGTACCTTTCCGTTGCGGGTCGGGGTGTGACACAGTTATGGTGAAAACCAACCAAGATTCAACTGCTATCGGAACTTCTTCAATGAATTTTAACCATCCATCAGTAAATCCGCATCCATCAGTCCATCCTTTCATCATCACATTCCAAAACCTTTCGCCAACATAGATAGTTGCCGTCCTATACTCGTAATTTTTACCATAGAATTCTTTCTAAAATTTGTCAGCAATTAGCTATAGAAGAAGCAAAGGAATAATTAGTGCAGACTTACAAATTTGATATGAACTAATGATCAACAGAAATTACAACGGGTTAGTCAACAAAAGTTAAAATGAAAATTACTCAACAGGGTTAGTCAACAGTAGTTACTGTATTTACACACAACGTAACCATTGTTGGCTATCAACTATTGCATACCTCTGTTGCTATCCAACAGAGGTTTTGTAACAACTGTCATCCATTATGTCCAGCAGAGGTGCAACGTGGACAGATCTTAAATATCAGATGTTAGTCAACCGAGGTTAAAAGACTTAGTCAATAGAAGTTAAAAAGGTTAGTCATCAGACGTTAAGATTATAAGGAAACAGACGTTAAAAGGGCAAACAGATGTTAGCAAGTTGTTGAGCTAGCAAAAAATGTTTACAGTAAGTAACAAAATAATATATCGTTACTTACAGTCATGCCAAGTTCAGGTCTAATATTTGCTGAAATGTAAGAGTTCTCGTAGACATTTTCTTTAAAACATGAGACAACGAATGACAAACTTCCAATAGCTTTTACCAATACAACATCTTTGGTTTTCAAACAACAATCTCTAAGAAACTTTGTCCATCCATCCGTAAATATACAATGATTATCTCTCTTCCTTACTAGTGCTAACCAGGATTTGTCACCATCAAGTAGTTCTACAATTCGACCATACGGGACCTCCTTGCCCCACAAGACTCTGTCAAAATCAAGTGGTATATTCCGCGACAGTAGTTAACAAACATCTTACATCAAAAATTAATGTAGAATCCTAATAGTGAAGAAAGTTAAAAAACATACCAAAAATATAAAATCATCTTCATTAGGGAATTTTAAAAAGGATGGTGTTTGATTGGATGGATTCATATCTGCAATAAAGAATTTAAAGTTAAAAATTATAAAGTTGAACAACATCCAACAAAAGTCATAGACAAACAACATCATAAAATAAACATCACTAACATCCCTTAAACTAAATCAGCACTTAAAAAACAAAAGTACCAAATATTAACCAGACTATTTGTATAATCACACACTTAAGGTATTACAAAAACAAAGCACAAAACGAAATCATCATCTCTCACAACAGTTAAGCAAATGAACATCAACCAAAAATTATATGGTTGATTTATCAATCGTAATGTAGAAGACAACATCAAGAAGATGCATGCACAAATTGTGACAGAGAATGCTATCAGTAACTTCATTTAAGTTAATGCAGTACTTAATCGATAAAAGTACACCGGATTAGAGCAACTATTATTTGCTTCAACAAAGAATATGAAACGCCATCGGTGAGAAATACATACTCATAACATCAAACAATGATTAATCTAACATTTATAATACAAACAATAAATTCAAAGAAACAATACTTGGTTTTATAGTGTGTAATCTATATTATTGTTTTGGTAAAAAATCAGACAAGGATAATGCAACCAAATCTTATTTTGTGAGGTGTGATGCTTGAATAAATGGACAAATGTACGAACGATATATGAATGAAATGAATGTTGGACACACGGATTTATACGAGGAAAAAGCCCTTGATCAATGTATGATCTCCGGCACAAAAAACCTCGGGTGATGGAAACTACCGATCACCAACTATATTAAACAAATGATATTACACATCGGGATGATAACAAGCTTGTTACAAGGATCACTAGTGTGCAAAAAAGTGTGTAATCGCCAATAAGTTGCAGAGAGTTCTCGAGTAGTGTGTGTTTGCTAACTTGTTCTATCTAATCAAGCTTGTTATCCCCTTATAAAAATGGAAATAATCTAACTAACAAACAATCCGCAAATCATGCTAGCTTCACACGACTTCCATAACGGTCATACAAGCCATGCACGTGCAGAATAAGGGAGCATATTCGCCAGGAATCCCAGCAAGACCAAGTCCCACTCGTTTATTCCTACAAAACAAATTCAAACATAATGGAAACAATTGTTAGTATAAGGATCATAATGAGGATCCTGGATCCTTAGCCCTGCAACGTCTTCTGAGGATCCTTAATTCAAAACCAAACTGAGGATCCGTGATCCTTAGGTTTAGAAAATCCATCCCTAACAATTTCCCCCAAAATATGAGGAATAAAATATCACTTGATGAGTCATATTTTCTGCCTTATCTCCAATGAACTAATTATCGCAAATATAGCCGTTATATCCGAACTAGCTGTTGCAAACCTGACGTCAGCGACATGACTACTTGCAAATTCATCATTATAAATTCAGAGTTAGAGATAAGGATCAAGAGGCATTTAAATTTGAGCATTCCACCCCTTTAAATCTTCATCCGGAGATCAAACAGGTATTCTCTATTATCGTCTCTCTAAATCCTTCTATTCCGATCCTTTTTTCTCCCAGCATCCATGGCGAAAATGGTTCTCCGATCCTCACCTGCTATGGATCCTAAAAAGGTTTCACACCCCGACTCGCAGCGGAAGACAATCGCAGGGTGCGGCAGACACATGGCACTCCTCATAATTTAAAAACATTACATTACATAAAACAGGAGCATCGGTTACAACGTCTTTGAACTATCACATTACAAACCATATATTAAAAGCGGTACTACAAGCCATTATAGCTTTATTATGCTACGTCCGCCTACTAGATCCTTCCATACGCATATGTCACTCCTGTTTCGTTTTACCTGAAATGCATGTTAGTTTTTAAAAAGGTCAGCTAAACGATGCTGGTGAGTTCTACTGGTTTGGTTGCTTTGTTTCAAAATGTATCAACATGGTTAATTACACATATCACGGTTCATAGATGGAATTACACGAGTGTCACAAGTGAAACCTAGACTGTTTTAATCGCACCGTGTCACACAAACACATACTCGCACCACCTGCATCTCATGAAGTTCAATGCCCTCGGGTAGTTATGTCTAACAACATAACCTGTTTAGGACGGGTGCAGTTGCCTGGCAGCCGGCCGCACCTGTCCGGCGGGCAACTGGTTTTGTCAGACCAATAGTACTATCCACTGCCCACGGCTTACGTTAATCACTTGTATCGGGGCTAATATCGTGTGTTAGATAATTCACATCATAGCAAGTTGGTGTAATTAACACAGTTTGTAACATGCAAATCACCCCAGAAAACAGTAAAACAGATTAAAAGTAGGGGAGTGAAACTCACAGTGCAAATAGTAGTCTCGGCTAAAGAGTGTTTAATCAACGAAATTAGCTTTAATAGCACACATGCAAGTAAGGACTCAAATCAGTATCTAAGTCGGTAATGGTTATAACTTAGATTTGGTCAGGAGTTTTCACCCCGGATTGAGTCTATAGGATACGGGTATGGGGATGGAGGTCAGGGTAGTATTAGTTTTCAGTTTGGCTTCCGGGCACCGGTTCGCGTGCCAGCCAATGTCAGTAGTTTAACGTGTTCGGGTAATGGTACGGGAATACCAATAGTGCCAACACGTTTTTATTTAAGAATTATTAACTTCTCATTAAAGGAGTTTGGGTGCTTGGGGAGTCCAGGTTGCCCAATTTTGAGTTTCCGTTTCCACCGTCGGGGATTTTCCCGAACTGGTATTGGACACACCCCAAGTGTCCACTCCGTCCTGGAATCTCCTAGAATATTCCCCGTGTTCAAATTATAGTATTTGTCGGGTTGGGTCAGTTCCCAGTTCCGGCAGGTTCGTTACACGGTAAACTGCCGAAATTGATTTAAAATAACCCATTTTTAATCCCAAAATTCCCATTTTATCTATAATTTGAATAAAATTCTGAAACTTTCTATATAACTCAGAAAAAATATGTAGAATATGGGAAAAATTTCTGGGAATTTATTTTGTCATTGTACTTGTCTAAATAAATTATTTATAAAACCATATTTAACCACATAATTAAAATTAATTACCATCATTGATCCAAAAATTCCCAAAAAATTCCTGCACATCCCGTATGTTTCCATAAACATGTCAAAAAATTTTAAGATTTTTCTGATTTATTTCGGTGCGTTTCCGGCTACCGAAAATTCACAAAAACGTGGATTTTTAACCTAAATTAAAACTCAACCAATGGACTCCGAATTTTTCCAGAACATTCCACATATGTTCCGTAGTGACTTTGTAAAATTTGGTGCTTTATTGAATCTATTTGGTATTTTTTCCCGAATTCTTTTGCTTAAACAGTAAAAAAATCACCAAAAATCGTAGAAAATTCCAAAAATTCTAAAAATTTACGTGGACCTTTCTGACACTACCCTTCATCACTACAACAAATGTAAGCTCATCCAAGTACCACGGACCAAGTTATAGCCAAAACAAACTTCTGCCTATCCTAGATTCGGTTTTCGGATGTTATACCTAGCGCAAGCTTCGATTCCAAGTGTTCCTTGTGAGTCCAGAAGTGTGTGTGAGCCATATTCAGTACCTATACAACAATTACAATCCAAATATGCTAGAACTTAGATAAATCAAGCTTTATTTCATTGTTTTTCGGTTAATCGACTAGTTAAGCGATTTCTGTCGAATAGGTGTTGATTAGGGTATCAAAACCCAAAGATTTATAACCATGGCTGCCATATAACACCAGGGAACTCCCATTTTGTTCCTATTCAGCCCCTAAACTTGTTTAAACCTTCAAAATTCATGGATTAAAAAGGGTTTTTTCGGTTATAATTCATGTTTAATCAAGAATTTGTGAACAAAACTAGAAGAATCAAAGTTAATACCTTTGATTTGAAGGTATGTAGGGTTGGGATCTGCTGAGATTGAGTGAAAGAAGCAGAATTTTGATGGTCCGAAATTTAGTGAAATTAAAAGAAATGAAAGAATTTAAAGAAAAAAAATAATAAAATAAGGGGGTACCCCTACCCCACTAGTAGCTTAGTCGTGCTTCGTGAAACGTGTTAAAAGATGATGTTTATCTTCGATTTAGCGTTTAGTTTTTTTTCGGGTCCCGTACTCGTCCTCGATTTGCGTGAAGGACTCCGTTTTGCACGTACTTAGTGTCAAAAGACTCGTTTTTAAAAATCATGCATAACCGTCTTGAAATCCGAACCCAGTTACGTTTTAATCATAAAAGACTCGTATTAGAGTGGTTTAAGTGTTTTTGAGCTTGATCGATCGTTCCTTGCACATTTGATTGCCTTATGTTATTCCTGAAATGAAAGCGTTTCCCTAACCGGGAAGCTGTTTCGTTTTGCGTGCCCAATCTCTGATTGGATTCAAACCTTATGTCACAGTCTAAGGCACAAAACAAAGTTGTTCCTGGAACTCGAAATCTTAAATGATGCTACCGATAACCTAATAATCAATGTCAAAGGTTTAGTGCGCTGTTAAACGGAAAGCTCCGGTTTAACACGTGTTTAAAGTCTAAGGATACCAATTTCACATCATGGGTCCTTATTAGTGTCATGTCATTCATAACGTGTTCTCGGATTCCTCCGAGACATAACAGATATCGTTCAAGCAAGCACATAAGTCACACATGTTGTTAGGGTTTTCGCGCAATTAAAGTGTTAAGTGTGCTTTACAGTCTTGGACCGTTTAGGGTGTACCTGGTTTCGTCATGGGTGTCACAGTCTCCCTTGTTTATAAATGTCGTCCCCGAAATTCCCTGCTCGACATGCACCATAGTGGTGCAAAGTGCACTTGTTGCATTTTGGGGATCTTCCTTTATAGCCACCAGAGTTCCTCGTTGGTGTAGTCATGGCGTAGCTTTGACTAGTGGCTCTCCCCCTCTTCGGTATGGCTGCCCCCGCTCGACTACTTTCCGGGGCCTCTCGCTTATTTCCTGTCGGCTCTCCCGGCATTGTCAAAATCTTGCGTCTAACCATGTCTTACGTAACTGTGCCTGACCTAGCTACCACTCCGTGCATGGTCAGGTGCTCCACCGAATTAATGATACTCCTTACTTCCGGGGCCAGTACCCATATATACATCTCGATCCTCTTGGACTCCGGTCGAACCATATCTAGCAGTATGCGTGCTAGTTCATTGAAGCGATTTGTGTAACCTGCATGATCGGCACCTTGCATCTGCAGGTTCCAAAACTCATGCTCGAGTTTCTGAATTTCGTGGACTGGGCAGAACCTTTCTCTCATTAGTATCTTAAGATCATCCCAAGTCATAGCATTAATCGCATCCTACCCGCGAGATTGCACAATAGCATTCCACCAGTTCAAAGCGTGGTCTGTAAAAGTGCAAGTTGTATACTTTACCGCACAGTCACCCGGACAATTACCTATGTTAAGGACCGATTCCGACTTCTCGATCCATTTCACAAACCCGTTCGGTCCTTCAGTTCCATTAAACTCCATTGGTTTGCACTCCATAAAGTGTTTATACGTGCAAACTGGCCTAACATTGTTTTGATCTCCCGGACCTGGTTACGGGTTCGCATTAATGCCGGCTTTAACCTGCACCACGATAGTGGGGATAACGGCTTGAAGTTGTTGTGCTATCAGTTGGACAATCTCTGACTCTGTCATTTGAGGCACACGTTTCGGGGCCATTCTATTATACACACTAGATATGTATGTATCATTGTCCCATAGTTAATCATCACTTATCACATTTTCAGTTACCACATACCACACAATTCCATTACACATCACATAATTTCATCACCCCCATAGATCCATGACACATATAGTCAAAAGCATCGTCATGTATATATATAATATCATCGTCATACAATCGTCAAAATTTGCACATAGACTTAACCCAAAAGGGTCAGTGCTTAAATGTGCGGTCAAAACGGTCACTAAAGTGACATACATGCATCATACCACACGACACAACTACGAGAGTCGAAATACGACGGCTACATCCCTACCTCGACATAGGCATAGTCCAGTGCTTGGTAGGATGTACAAAAGGTACATCATCTCTATCTATACTAGAAAGAAAACCATACTAGGAACGCCACATCCACCACGTCAACCCTGCAAAACCTGCTACCAAACCTACAATAGCGCCAGTACATCCATACACTAAAGCTCGAAAATGATCATGTTCATGATGGACGTATCCCATACCCTGCTGTAAGGCAATGATCGTCTGCTGCAAGATGGTCAAGTAATATCCCATAGACCTCCGCTGCTGCATCGTCCTCATCGCGTGCCATCCTCAATAACGAAATCTGCTCAAACAGGAACCCCATCAGGCTGCTATCAGTGATGGGAGCAGGCACCTCCTGAGGAGGAACTGGTATGTCCCAAACAGGTGGGGAAGGCTCCTTGAATGGCTGGGAAGGGCCACCATGCTCATAAGTGTGGAAAGGGGAAGGGTCCTCCCTAGGTGGGGTAAGAAAACGAGCAGTAAAGTGCTGCTGGGTCCCTATGGGTGTGGGTATCAAGCGAACAGGGGAAATAGGTGGGGTAAACACAGGCACAGGGACAGGTACCCTCCGAAGAGCCGTCTGTCGGAGGCGGACAAGGGGTACCTCCTGAGAACTAGGTGAGGAGGGGGTGTAAGTACTAGGAGTGGAAGGGGTATAAGGGTCGGGGGGTCTCGGGTGTAGGTAACCTAGGGCTACCGGCTCCCACTCCTAATGCCCCGTGGCGGGAGTAGGGCTCCTAGGAATAGGTCCTACTGGATAACGACATCCGGGATACGACTATGCTCCAAGGAGCTAGTCAGGTGGTGAGGTGGGGAATGGTAGGCGCTTGAGGCCTCCCCCATGCGCCTAGTAGGGGGTCTAGCGGGATAACCGACACAATACTACCCGGACTCATCCGGCGAGTAGCCCGGGGACAACAGAGGCATCTGTGGATCCTTCTCAGGATCGGTCTCCATATGAGAAGTCGGCTGGCGACTCGAATGACTCGACATAGTACCTGTAAAGGAAAACAACATCTAACACCCCTTCTATCGACTGACATAACCGAAAATAAACAATCGACAGAGGTACACATAAGCACGTATTGCACACAACCTTGATTTTTAATTTTAAAAACTTTTCCACAGCTGTTAAGTTAGCGTTTACCTTCCCGTTCTCTTCTCTCTCTCCGTGACGTTTCCGGAATGCCCAAGTACCAGCAGATAAAATATTGTGTTCCGGACCACAATAATTTAATTTCCTAACAAGGCCATCCCGGTACTAGCCACGCCACTCGGTCTCTAGAGGTTCTCAGGTTGAGGAGTTAACTCAGGATTATAGTCTAGGTTCTCTTAGGGATACCTAAATCGCTATAACCGATGGCTCTGATACCATCTTCTGTCACACCCCGACTCGCAGCGGAAGATAATCGCGGGGTGCGGCAGACACAAGGCACTCCTCATAATTTAAAAACATTACATTACATAAAACAGGAGTATCGGTTACAACGTCTTCGAACTATCACATTACAAACCATATATTAAAAGCGGTACTACAAGCCATTATAGCTTTTATTATGCTACGTCCACCTACTAGATCCTTCCATACGCACATGTTCACTCCTATTTCGTTTTACCTGAAATGCATGTTAGTTTTTAAAAAGGTCAGCTAAACGATGCTGGTGAGTTCCACTGGTTTGGTTGTTCTGTTTCAAAATGTATCAACATGGTTAATTACACATATCACGGTTTATAAATGGAATTACACGAGTGTCAGAAGTGAAACCTAGACTGTTTAGTCGCACCGTGTCACACAGACACATACTCGCACCACCTGCATCTCATGAAGTTCAATGCCCTCGGGTAGTTATGTCTAACAACATAACCTGTTTAGGACGCGTGCAGTTGCCTGGCTGCCGGCCGCACCTGTCCGACGGGCAACTGGGTTTGTCAGACCAATAGTACTATCCACTGCCCACGGCTTACGTTAATCACTTGTATCGGGGCTAATATCGTGTGTTAGATAATTCACATCATAGCAAGTTGGTGTAATTAACGCAGTTTTGTAACACCCGTTCTTATTATTCAAGGTTTAACGTATATTTTACGAAAAACAATCATGTAATTAAGATTACATAAACATTTGGAAATACGGGTTTATTAAAACTTTTACAATCATAAGTCATTCAACATAACGTGAGCGAATTCGTCGTTTAAAAATTTACAACGTGACCAAGTGCGGAAGCATGAATCTATATCGTGTTCGGTTCTTCGATGAGCTTGGTCGTCTTCCGGCATTCTAAATGTACCTACATTTCATAAACATGAAATGCTTTAGTCATACGAGGATTTAAAATGTTTCTAAACAAATCCGGTAATGATAGTGGAAGGAAAAAGAATCCCAACGTTAAACTCTTGATCTAAAAACAAAGATTTCCAACTGGCCTCCACCGTAACTTACGGTGGCACCGTAAGTTACGGTGGCCCCTGGTTTGACATGCCCCTACCGTAAACCAGTAGGGGGCTGCCGTAAAACTTTTCAGCTCCACCGTAACTTACGGTGGCACCGTAAGTTACGGTGGCCTCTGCATTCCAGCTTTCCATTTTGCCGTTTATTGACACGAAAACTTTCGTATCTTTCAATCCGCTTATCCATTTGACCCACCGTTTCTTCCTACATGATTGTAATTTGACCCTTCATTATATGGAGTCAAAATCCAACATCCAGATTAACAAAATTTAAGACTTTTAAGTCTTCGGCTTATTACCATTTTTACCAAATTTTGACCCCTTCGCGATTTTATCAAACAAACATGTTTATTTGATCCTTATTCTCATGATAATCATAATTTCAATAATTCCTATCATATTAGGTTCAAGTCACGGGTTTCTTACGAATCATAAACCCGTTTATGCTCATTTGCGTATTTTGACCCGTTAAGGGTATTTAGACATATTTTGAGCATGAAACGCTTTCATTCGTTTCTAGCGTTATTATACAACATTTCTTATCAAGTAATCTTCCACCACAACTATATTTGTGGTGGACTTAATGAGGTGATCTATATAATCTGAGTTTTTCTCGTCGGATTGCTAATTTACGACAAAGATTCATATAGAGTCATTTGACCGAAGATTTACATCTTTCGCTTCTTACACTTATTCCAATTATTTATTTGATCATAAAACTCATTTCAAAACTACCTTTAAAGGTCGTTTGTCGAAATTAGCTTATAAGGGCGTTTTAGTCCATTTAGCCAATCATTTACGATGAAGGACTTTTGAAAGTATATTTGACCCATAAACCCTCTTTTAACTTATGATATTGTTTGAAAAGTCATTAAGCTTTCCAAACGCAATGTTCATTATTTAAAACATTCGGTTTACTTATCAAGTAACCAAATGTCTATGTTGACTACTTTTAACACTCCTTGAACCACATGTTCTAAATGAGTGTTACACTATTTCACGTACCTGGCGCGGACCAATATATTGACCCGTTTTTTTAATACCTTGCTTTTATAATTGCAAATTCTTAGCGTTGCGAATATCCATTTGACATTTACTCCTGAAATAATATAACTCGACAATATTCATTAGTCGTTATTGTCAAAAGGTGATACCTTCACCTTTTGACCCATTTGGTCTAAGTGACCGATTTTGTTGGCAAGATGATGTTTATTACCATCTCATCTACATGACTCGCTCTGGTTTACACCGTGCGGTCATTTCACTTATTAATCGTTTCTTAACGATTTTTAGTCTATCATGGCTTACGTCCTACCGTGTCTTTCAAAACCAATAGTTATGGTCAACGCATGACCAATTTACCATTTTACCCTTATTGTTTGTTTTGGTTTACCCTATAAGGTAACCATTCCAAAAGTTCATTTTTTCCAATTTGTCATAAAAAGATCGAAATACCGATTTAACTCCTTTTAAACCATCAACATGGTTTCTTATTATGCTCGACTATCTTGTTCCGTACGTCTACACGCCGGAACATCACACCTCGATTTTGTATTTATCTTATTCATAACTAATACGATAAGAGAATATTCTGAAATATAAGACTAGTGTAAGCTATACTTACCTTGCATCCGAATTATGTTTTTCCGTCATTCTTGCTTCGTTTGACCCGCTTCCTTCCCCAAGCCTTCACCTAGCTTGCCAAGCGTCAAACTATCATTGTAATTGTAAGATGGTTAGGTTAGTCATAATCATTTACGACTATTCCATCCTACTCTTCTTGTATCGAATTTACCATCCGATCATACACTTGGTCGATTTGACTTTTTAAAGTCAATCGACTTATCAACTTATTCATTGCACATTTTCACTCTAATTTCAACACTTTAGTTTTCATTTAAGCATTTTAAGAAACACCTAATGTGCATACATTGTTTTTACACATTTTACAACTATGTAACATGATTTCAAGCATCTATATCACGATCTTAACATCAATTCTTTTATATCATATAACAACCCATTTCATGGTAAATATGATTTATGTACCCAAACACCTAAATGGTTCAAGTACTTTGTCTTACTAACTAATATGATGATTCTAATCACAAGTTTGACACTAACATCATCATATCATAAAAACCCATCTCAAGTCATGTATGTTCAACACTCAAACTTGCAAATTGTTCAAGTATCTTGTTTCTACTAGCAACTGTGATGATTTTAAACATGTGTAAACCATCATCTTCACTACATAATCAAAACCCACTTAGCACAAAATAGGTTAATTATCAAATCCCTAGTTTTAACACCAATTCTCCAAGTTTTCAACTAGGGTTTGTTTCTAAACAAAGATTTCAACACAATAGCACTCATAGATTCAATATTCATTCCAGAATTTCGATTATGATTGTTCATCATAATCTCAAGGTATCACCAAATCTTAAAATTCGACATACCTTGTGATCCCCACGACTAGGTGATCATTTATATGTGTTCATGCATCGATTTGGGTCTTGATTTGAGCTTCAATTAGTTGATTTGTTGGAGTTAGGGTTTTGGCTCTCCTTGGAGCCTTCTCCTGGTCGTTCACGAACACACTAGGTGTGTGAGTGTTTTGTTTTTGATTTTAGTAAATAATCTTTTCCAAATATCTAACTTTGGTCCCTCTTGTTTCGTTAATTATTAAGTAGGTTATAACCTACTTATTTACAATCCATATTCCCTCTTATTAACCGGGTCAAACATTCCTAGTTAGCTTAGCGGGTTCGGGAATATTTATGATTAAGTTTATTTTAGGTCCCGTCAACTCGGGCCTTTTAAACACTTTATTTATCCATAAGCCTTTGTATAACTTTTATTTAATATTAGGATAATTTATTTAAAAACCTAATATTTACCGAGTTAATTTTTACCACTAACGGTATTTTACCCGTCGTCACTATTAACGTGGCTTGATTACCAAACCCGTTTTTGGGATGTTACAAGTCTACCCCCTTAAAGAGGTTTCGTCCACGAAACCTTTTCTTACATAATTTATTGAGTTTCAACCCAATGTACATAAACTGAGTAACCTTCTAAGCATTACTCACACTTTGACCATTTGTTAGTGTCATTAGACAAATATGGTAACATCTTTTAATTACACAACATATGTATCTTTTATGCGAATTTACGCAACTCAGAATAACGCCATCTTGTCATTTCGACTTGTTTGATTAACTTAGCGAAATCCATCGCCTTTATACTTTCGGATTCTTTGTGAATCCGTTATTTTCACCCATTTGGATGTTTCTAGTGAGATCTTTCATTGTTTACAAACAGACCCTTTTTCTTTACGAACTTATTCATTTGGTTCATTCGTACAGCATTCTCCACTAAAATGAATTTCCTGATTTTATCTACTATCTAGATGTGCTATTAACGGAATTCTACAAGGCATATTACCACATACCTTCCGACTTTATCCTTTTTATCGTGCCTTTACTCGATCTGACTTCCCAACACTTTGCTTGTGTTGCCTTGTGATCGCTCAGTATAGGCGATCAATACTTTTCGTTATTATGACCTCATGGACCATCACTGCCGTTTTGTACTCACTTACCTTTATTATTTGGCTTGACTGAGTAGCCATTTGGCCACTTGGTCATACACGCTTATCAACTATGATTATTTCACGCTAATCTTAATATAGATAGCGTGTTGAACACTTTCTTAATTTAAATATTGACCTTAACCAGCCTCACTGACTAGTCTTATTAGTCCAGTTACTTTATACCCATCTCTCGGGCTACTATGTGATTTTATTTCACATAACTTTCCTGACCGTGATCGCGTCACGTCGTGTTTTAGGTTTATTTCCCAATCAACTCATACTATATATGTTTGATAAAACGTTGTTTTTGACTAAAACGGAATTTTAGTTTAATGTTTTATCTTTAATTTATGTCAAGCAATTTTGACGACTTGGCATTTACTCTTTTACAGTCTTTGTTTTACGCGAGGATTCTCACTGGTTCTCTCGCTTTGTTTAAGTAACTCGTAGGTTCTCTCACGTGGCCTCGTAGGCTATTTCCTTAGGTCTTCACCCCCTTTTAATGGGAACCCTAAGGTTTATTCCCCTTTCTTTTCGTGACCCGAGGGTCATTCTGGTCCCGTAGACCTTAACACTAATCGCATTCCCGTAGGTTATGATGATCCCACAGATTCATCTTTTATTTGTATCTACATTCAAATGCATATATGTATATATGCATATATAGCTTCAAAGCATGTCTTGTTATGTTTGGAATCGTATATTTCCGCTTTTGAACTTTAGTTGACCTTGACCGTAGTCTAAGGCTTCATTTGTTTACTTTCGGACGTAATTTTCCGACTTTATGACTTCTCATATCATTTATGCGTCGGTTCATCTTATGCTCACCATTCTCCGGTTTTCATATATCCGTACTCGATTATGTCCCATTACCGAGCTCATTATTCTTTTGCTTTTAACGGTACCTCTATCCCGTTTGTATTTACTCATGCCGTCCGGCGTGATATTTTAATCGACCCGTTCAACTTTAAAATAGTTGAACATAATTTATTCACAATTTTTATTTACATTATTTTGTCTTCTTTTAGTTATGACCCAAAACCCGAGTCCTTTAACTTTCCATCCGAGTTTCCGTTTCTCGGTCTGTGCATGCGTTCAATTCTTACCCATCAACCGGGTGTTTTACCGAAGTCGTTATTATTGCAACCCTCCCGGTATGCATTAAGACCTCGCTTCATTTCTATATTCCGACTTTGTCCTCGAGTTTGACGTTTTACAAAAACGACTCGTTTAGGGACATATTCGCATTTTCCGGGTTCGAGTGTAAGTACACTCCCTCCCAACGCATATCTTGATCATTCTACATGTTTATATTCTTCGGGTTCGAGTGTAAGTACACCCCCTCCCAATGCGTACCTTAACTATTTTACATGTTTCTCTGTCCCTTCTTTCGGGCTCATTATCCTAATGTGATACGCTTCCGTCACTCGGCTGTGCGTTTACATTATTATCAAATATTTTACTCATTTGACTCATTTGGGTACTTTTAATTTGTCCCATTTACCCCGTCCTTACTACATCGGATGTAAATGTGTTGGCTATAAGAAGTTCATGGTATCATATGCCACTACTTACTTGGCCAGAGTAAGCGATTAACACATGACACGCATGACCTTTTTATAGTTTTCACATCACGCCCTATGTAAGTAATACGTCTGTTTATTTCTCTTGGAAACAATATCCTGGATAGGTATTCTATTCAGGTTTGTCCAAGTTTTCAATCTAAATCTGCAACTATCAGTTTCTACGTATTGGTTGCATGTTTATATTCATGCAATAATTTAAACGTGCACCTGGTAAATGCTTGCCCTAACGGGCTTTTCTTGCCATTAGTCTTGTTCGCGACCATTACGCGATTTAGGTCCTTGATGAGCATGCTCTTCTTGTCATATCTCGGACCGTTCCATCATCATATCCACAATTCTTTTGACTCTCGTCGTCTTCAAACGCGAGTGTCCTTCAATTAAAACATTCACAAAAGTTAGTAACATCAACTTCAATAATCGCCCATATTATAATACAAGGCTTTTTCTACTATCCGCGTCAACGCGCGTATTTTCGTCAACTATATCAATCATTTTAATTGGGGTAACGTGTATCACACGATAGCCCTATGTGTTGTTTACAACACTTTAGCATGCTAAACTATTAGCATACTTGTACTTACCGGATTTGCGATCAAGCTTCGAACCGAACACTATTCTTTGTCAAGAGCATAAGGTTTAAGTCCAAGCATGGTTCCTCCCCACCATACTCGAATCTCTTAAACCAAGGCTCTGATACCAACTTGTAACACCCGTTCTTATTATTCAAGGTTTAACGTATATTTTACGAAAAACAATCATGTAATTAAGATTACATAAACATTTGGAAATACGGGTTTATTAAAACTTTTACAACCATAAGTCATTCAACATAACGTGAGCGAATTCGTCGTTTAAAAATTTACAACGTGACCAAGTGCGGAAGCATGAATCTATATCGTGTTCGGTTCTTCGATGAGCTTGGTCGTCTTTCGGCATTCTAAATGTACCTACATTTCATAAACATGAAATGCTTTAGTCATACGGGGATTTAAAATGTGTCTAAACAAATCCGGTAATGATAGTGGAAGGAAAAAGAATCCCAACGTTAAACTCTTGATCTAAAAACAAAGATTTCCAACTGGCCTCCACCGTAACTTACGGTGGCACCGTAAGTTACGGTGGCACCGTAAGTTACGGTGGCCCCTGGTTTGACATGCCCCTACCATAAACCAGTAGGGGGCTGCCGTAAAACTTTTCAGCTCCACCGTAACTTACGGTGGCACCGTAAGTTACGGTGGCCTCTGCATTCCAGCTTTCCATTTTGCCGTTTATTGACACGAAAACTTTCGTATCTTTCAATCCGCTTATCCGTTTGACCCACCGTTTCTTCCTACATGATTGTAATTTGACCCTTCATTATATGGAGTTAAAATCCAACATTCGGATTAACAAAATTTAAGACTTTTAAGTCTTCGGCTTATTACCATTTTTACCAAATTTTGACCCGTTCGCGATTTTATCAAACAAACATGTTTATTTGATCCTTATTCTCATGA
This sequence comes from Helianthus tuberosus, assembly GCA_030545235.1. Classification (NCBI taxonomy): domain Eukaryota; kingdom Viridiplantae; phylum Streptophyta; class Magnoliopsida; order Asterales; family Asteraceae; genus Helianthus; species Helianthus tuberosus. Next base: position 9,140,937 of record JARYGA010059765.1, read on the forward strand.
TAATCATAATTTCAATAATTCCTATCATATTAGGTTCAAGTCACGGGTTTCTTACGTATCATAAACCCGTTTATGCTCATTTGCGTATTTTGACCCGTTAAGGGTATTTAGACATATTTTGAGCATGAAACGCTTTCATTCGTTTCTAGCGATATTATACAACATTTCTTATCAAGTAATCTTCCACCACAACTATATTTGTGGTGGACTTAATGAGGTGATCTATATAATCCGAGTTTTTCTCGTCGGATTGCTAATTTACGACAAAGATTCATATAGAGTCATTTGACCGAAGATTTACATCTTTCGCTTCTTACACTTATTCCAATTATTTATTTGATCATAAAACTCATTTCAAAACTACCTTTAAAGGTCGTTTGTCGAAATTAGCTTATAAGGGCGTTTTAGTCCATTTAGCCAATCATTTACGATGAAGGACTTTTGAAAGTATATTTGACCCAAAAACCCTCTTTTAACTTATGATATTGTTTGAAAAGTCATTAAGCTTTCCAAACGCAATGTTCATTATTTAAAACATTCGGTTTACTTATCAAGTAACCAAATGTCTATGTTGACTACTTTTAACACTCCTTGAACCACATGTTCTAAATGAGTGTTACACTATTTCACGTACCTGGCGCGGACCAATATATTGACCCGTTTTTTTAATACCTTTCTTTTATAATTGCAAATTCTTAGCGTTGCGAATATCCATTTGACATTTACTCCTGAAATAATATAACTCGACAATATTCATTAGTCGTTATTGTCAAAAGGTGATACCTTCACCTTTTGACCCATTTGGTCTAAGTGACCGATTTTGTTGGCAAGATGATATTTATTACCATCTCATCTACATGACTCGCTCTGGTTTACACCGTGCGGTCATTTCACTTATTAATCGTTTCTTAACGATTTTTAGTCTATCATGGCTTACGTCCTACCGTGTCTTTCAAAACCAATAGTTATGGTCAACGCATGACCAATTTACCATTTTACCCTTATTGTTTGTTTTGGTTTACCCTATAAGGTAACCATTCCAAAAGTTCATTTTTTTTCCAATTTGTCATAAAAAGATCGAAATACCGATTTAACTCCTTTTAAACCATCAACATGGTTTCTTATTATGCTCGACTATCTTGTTCCGTACGTCTACACGCCGGAACATCACACCTCGATTTTGTATTTATCTTATTCATAACTAATACGATAAGAGAATATTCTGAAATATAAGACTAGTGTAATCTATACTTACCTTGCATCCGAATTATGTTTTTCCGTCATTCTTGCTTCGTTTGACCCGCTTCCTTCCCCAAGCCTTCACCTAGCTTGCCAAGCGTCAAACTATCATTGTAATTGTAAGATGGTTAGGTTAGTCATAATCATTTACGACTATTCCATCCTACTCTTCTTGTATCGAATTTACCATCCGATCATACACTTGGTCGATTTGACTTTTTAAAGTCAATCGACTTATCAACTTATTCATTGCACATTTTCACTCTAATTTCAACACTTTTGTTTTCATTTAGGCATTTTAACAAACACCTAATGTGCATACATTGTTTTTACACATTTTACAACTAGGTAACATGATTTCAAGCATCTATATCACGATCTTAACATCAATTCTTTTATATCATATAACAACCCATTTCATGGTAAATATGATTTATGTACCCAAACACCTAAATGGTTCAAGTACTTTGTCTTACTAACTAATATGATGATTCTAATCACAAGTTTGACACTAACATTATCATATCATAAAAACCCATCTCAAGTCATGTATGTTCAACACTCAAACTTGCAAATTGTTCAAGTATCTTGTTTCTACTAGCAACTATGATGATTTTAAACATGTGTAAACCATCATCTTCACTACATAATCAAAACCCACTTAGCACAAAATAGGTTAATTATCAAATCCCTAGTTTTAACACCAATTATCCCAGTTTTCAACTAGGGTTTGTTTCTAAACAAAGATTTCAACACAATAGCACTCATAGATTCAATATTCATTCCAGAATTTCGATTATGATTGTTCATCATAATCTCAAGGTATCACCAAATCTTAAAATTCGACATACCTTGTGATCCCCACGACTAGGTGATCATTTATATGTGTTCATGCATCGATTTGGGTCTTGATTTGAGCTTCAATTAGTTGATTTGTTGGAGTTAGGGTTTTGGCTCTCCTTGGAGCCTTCTCCTGGTCGTTCACGAACACACTAGGTGTGTGAGTGTTTTGTTTTTGATTTTAGTAAATAATCTTTTCCAAATATCTAACTTTGGTCCCTCTTGTTTCGTTAATTATTAAGTAGGTTATAACCTACTTATTTACAATCCATATTCCCTCTTATTAACCGGGTCAAACATTCCTAGTTAGCTTAGCGGGTTCGGGAATATTTATGATTAAGTTTATTTTAGGTCCCGTCAACTCGGGCCTTTTAAACACTTTATTTATCCATAAGCCTTTGTATAACTTTTATTTAATATTAGGATAATTTATTTAAAAACCTAATATTTACCAAGTTAATTTTTACCACTAACGGTATTTTACCCGTCGTCACTATTAACGTGGCTTGATTACCAAACCCGTTTTTGGGGTGTTACAAGTTTGTAACATGCAAATCACCCCAGAAAATAGTAAAACAGATTAAAAGTGGGGGAGTGAAACTCACAGTGCAAATAGTAGTCTCGGCTAAAGAGTGTTTAATCAACGAAATCAGCTTTAATAGCACACATGCAAGTAAGGACTCAATTCAGTATCTAAGTCGGCAATGGTTATAACTTGGATTTGGTCAGGAGTTTTCACCCCAGATTGAGTCTATAGGATACGGGTATGGGGATGGAGGTCAAGGTAGTATTAGTTTTCAGTTTGGATTCCGGGCACCGGTTCGCGTGCCAGCCAATGTCAGTAGTTTAACGTGTTCGGGTAATGGTACGGGAATACCAACCATGCCAACACGTTGTTATTTAAGAATTATTAACTTCTAATTAAAGGAGTTTGGGTGTTTGGGGAGTCCAGGTTGCCCAATTTTGAGTTTCCGTTTCCACCGTCGGGGATTTTCCCGAACTGGTATTGGACACACCCCAAGTGTCCACTCCGTCCTGGAATCTCCCAGAATATTCCCCGTGTTCCAATTATAGTATTTGTCAGGTTGGGTCAGTTCCCAGTTCCGGCAGGTTCGTTACACGGTAACTACCGAAATTGATTTAAAATAACCCATTTTTAATCCCAAAATTCTCATTTTATCTATAATTTGAATAAAATTCTGAAACTTTTTATATAACTCAGAAAAAATCTGTAGAATATGGGAAAAAATTCTGGGAATTTATTTTGGCATTGTACTTGTCTAAATAAATTATTTATAAAACCATATTTAACTACATAATTAACATTAATTACCATCATTGTTCCAAAAATTCCCAAAAATTTCCTTCACATCCCGTATGTTTCCATAAACATCTCCAAAAATTTTAAGATTTTTCTGATTTATTTCGTTGTGTTTTCGGCTACCGAAAATTCACAAAAACGTGGATTTTTAACCTAAATTAAAACTCAACCAATGGACTCCGAATTTTCCCAGAACATTCCACATATGTTCCTTAGTGTCTATGTAAAATTTTCTGATTTATTGAATCCGTTTGGTATTTTTTCCATAATTCTTTTGGTAAAACAATAAACAATTCACCAAAAATCGTAGAAAATTCCAAAAATTCTAAAAATTTACGTGGACCTTCCTGACACTACCCTTCATCACCAAAACAAATTTCAGCTCATCCGAGTACCACGAACCAAGTTATAGCCAAAACAAACTTCTGCCTATCCTAGATTCGGTTTTCGGATGTTATACCTAGCGCAAGCTTCTATTCCAAGCGTTCCTTGTGAGTCCAGAAGTGTGTGTGAGCCATATTCAGTACCTATACATCAATTACAATCCAAATATGCTAGAACTTAGATCAATCAAGCTTTATTTCATTGTTTTTCGGTTAATCGACTAGTTAAGCGATTTCTGTCGAATAGGTGTTGATTAGTGTATCAAAACCCAAAGATTTATAACCATGGCTGCCATATAACACCAGGGAACTCCCATGGTGTTCTTATTCAGCCCCTAAACTTGTTTAAACCTTCAAAATTCATGGATTAAAAAGGGTTTTTTCGGTTATAATTCATGTTTAATCAAGAATTTGTGAACAAAACTAGAAGAATCAAAGTTAATACCTTTGATTTGAAGGTATGTAGGGTTGGGATCTGCTGAGATTGAGTGAAAGAAGCAGAATTTTGATGGTGAAATTTAGTGAAATTAAAAGAAATGAAAGAATTTAAAGAAAAAAATAATAAAATAAGGGGGGTACCCCTACCCCACTAGTAGCTTAGTCGTGCTTCGTGAAACATGTTAAAAGATGATGTTTATATTCGATTTAGCGTTTAGGTTTGTTTTCGGGTCCCGTACGCGTCCTCGATTTGTGTGAAGGACTCCGTTTTGCACGTACTTAGTGTCAAAAGACTCGGTTTTAAAAATCATGCATAACCGTCTTGAAATCCGAACCCAGTTACGTTTTAATCATAAAAGACTCGTATTAGAGTGGTTTAAGTGTTTTTGAGCTTGATCGATCGTTCCTTGCACATTTGATTGCCTTATGTTATTCCTGAAATGAAAGCGTTTCCCTAACCGGGAAGCTCCTTCGTTTTGCGTGCCCAATCTCTGATTGGCTTCAAACCTTATGTCACAGTCTAAGGCACACAACAAAGTTGTTCCTGGAACTCAAAATCTTAAATGATGCTACCGATAACCTAATAATCAATGTCAAAGGTTTAGTGCGCTGTTAAACGGAAAGCTCCGGTTTAACACGTGTTTAAAGTCTAAGGATACCAATTTCACATCATGGTTCCTTATTAGTGTCATGTCATTCATAACGTGTTCTCGGATTCCTCTGAGACATAACAGATATTGTTCAAGCAAGCACATAAGTCACACATGTTGTTAGGGTTTTCGCGCAATTAAAGTGTTAAGTGTGCTTTACAGTCTTGGACCGTTTAGGGTGTACCTGGTTTCGTCATGGGTGTCACAAAAGGATAGTCCTTTGAAAAGCCAAGTCGTTACCAAAAACCCTTCATTGGAACTCTGCCGTTACACCGATCTTGAGATTGATCGGATTCGTCATTGCTTCCCGGCTGAAGCCGTTTTCAGATCCTTCGACTCTTCAATGAAGAGTGACTGTATTTCCGACACCTGGGTCACTTTTCCAGCCACCCTTTCTTGATAAGGTTCTCTTATCCTTTTCCTGCTTTCACACAATCATTCTTCACACTCACAGGCATGTGCTACATACAAGTCATGCCAATGATGTGGAGAGTTCTTTATACCTTTGAGAACATCATTGAGCAGGAAGGTGTAGAAATAGGGATGTCCGAGTTGAGTCAACTATACAACCTTGTTAGCCATGGTTCACATCGTTTCTTGTTCAAGCGTAAACCTAGCCAGCCTCACCTAATCCTCAAAACCACCAAAAACGACACCCACTGGAAGAGCCATTTCTTCTTTGTAAGGAGGGATTCAATCCCAGATGGGAAGGATCTCCCTAAAAAGTGGATCACCCAGGGTAGGATATGGGATCCTTAGACAAGGATCATAGCAGGACTCTGTTTCTGTTAAGGATAATTGAACCTTTTTTATGTTTTTGTTATGCAGCTATCTCAATCTCTCACATTCCAGAAACCCCTGCAAAAAAAGAAAGACTTGCTGCCTTCTGGAGGCTTGACCCTGCTATTAGAACATTCCAAGCCAAAGCAAAGGATTCACAAGAAGCATCCTCTGGTTCCTTCACAATGTTAAGTAAGTATTCATATCTGTATATAAATAAATATTTAAATGAAAGTACAATAAGAATACTTATCTGTGTTTTGCATTTCTAGGCGCCGGAAAATCCTCAAGATCGGCCTCTAGGTTCAGTGTCAATGACCTTGACGCGTTTGCTTCCTCCAAGTCCATTAAGAAACAACTTACTGCCAGTCCCAGCATCCCAAATCCTAGGGGTACCAGCACGAAGGGCAAAAGTGGCAAGAAAAGGAAAGCTGCTGAAGCTCTTGAAGGCCTGCCTCTCATCCAACAGCAGTTCGAGGAGTATGTCTCCAAGGTAAGGATCCTGGATCCTTAAATCTGATCTTCCCTTTCTGAGGATAACGGATCCTGACCATGTGCTTGTTTATGCAGAAATTTGCTGAGATCCAAATGCTCCTGGATCACAATCTTGAAGAGACTGAGCAGAAAATCCTTGACTTCCAGCAGTTGTTCTTTTCTAAAGACAAAACGATCTCCTCCTTTGAGAAGGAACTTAACCTGGTGAAGAAGGAGCTGGTCCTGACCCAGATCAAAGCTCAGTAGGAGAAGGAGGAGGAGGTGATGGATGGGGCGAAGCTCTCTGCTACAATTGCTATGCTCAAGATCAAGCTTCAAATGGCAAAGAAGGCTGAGGATCCTTCTTTCAACAGGTCTGCCTGGGATCAAGAAGCCTGGAAGCTGAAGCTGGCAGAGCTGGATGATGAAGAGGAGGTTGAGGAGGTCCTGGCACTCAAGGCTGGCAGCAATGGGCTGAAGGATGCGGCGGAGGAAACGGCTGGTGGTGGTGATGCAGCGAAGGTGTAAGCTGTAGAAATGGGCGATGATGGAAATTTCTAGACGTGGCCGGAGCCCATTTTTTATGGTTTAATGTTTTTTGGTTGTTGATGTTTTAAACAATGGTTGGTCTGTACTTTGAACAATAGCTTTAGGTTTAAGGATCACTGATCCTTCGAACAATAGGTAGGATGACAGTTGGTGGAGGGATCCTCAGTTTGGGGGATGAAGCCACTGTTATCCTGCCATCTTTCTATTCCTGCACTACTTAGAACTTGTTAACATGGACACCCTTTACCTACCCCAGCAGACGGGCCACGTATTGCTGGTAGATGCTTGGGGTAGGTAATTTTGACAACCTTTGAAGGGTTAATCTTTTGATAAATAAATAAAACTTTAATCTTTTGGCTATCCTGTGTTGTTTATTCTGTGTATATTTACCTTTCAATTGTTATTGTACAATTTCTTTGAATTTATAAGTTAAGAATGAGAGTATGTTAGATTATGTCAAAAAGTTTAGGATATCATAAAGGATCAAATATCCTATAATCGAAAACTTCAAAAAGTGGTATAATTTAGGATCATATATCCTGTTGTCAAAGAATAAGGGTAACTCAAATAAATCAAGAATAAAGTTAAGGTAAATAAGGATCATACCAGAGAATCCAAGCTAGGATCCTAAATCCTTGATACTTACAATTGATAACCAAAAGACAAACCCTAGTAAAAGGTTAGGATCCAGGATCCTTACCTTTAAAAAAAAAGAACATAACTTGGGACTAATCCAATATAAAAGAAGAGTTAGTAACTGGGGACAAGTATCCTCCACTTGTGGTGGAGTGGTGGAAAGGATTTTGGTTTCCTAGGAGACCAAGGTTCGATCCCCACCCACCGCATTTGGGGGTAGGGCAATGAACGGGTGGAGGGTCGGTCTCCGGTTCGAATCCCGGGAGCCACCCCGAGTTTTCTACTACAGTGCATTTACTCCAGAGAACCTCGTTTCTTGTGGAGGGTGCAACTCCTGTCATATGGGCAGGGGGCTGGAAATTTTCTCGGGGAATGCCTTAGCCAAACTCTGATGCACCAAGCGTGGGCCCGGTTTAGACAACATAGTCTTGGCTGCCGGAGTGGGGCGGAGGGGCCTACCCGAATTATAGGGTTAGGTGCGATCTCTATCGCCTGTTGTAGAAATATCGCCGTTCAAAAAAAAAACTGGGGACAAGCCCAACAATCTGGGGACAAGCCCAATAAACTGGGGACAAGCCCAAAAAACTGGGGACAAGCCCAAATGATCTTGTGTAAACTGGAGTATGGCCCTCACCGACGACTATCCAAACTTAGTGACATGAAAATGCCAAAACCTAACGTGAAAACGTTAGAAACCTTTGGAACGGATGTATGGTACGTCTACCATTATACTTAGGATCCTGAATACAGCCAGTACAATGAAATTGTCAGCCCCTAAAGCGGGTACTGGTCTCATTTCCTTTAACTACACCAGGATAATCGTGCGCTACTTGCGAAGGTAGTGGATACCTTAAACTGGGGACAAGCCAAAAAACTGGGGATAAACCCAAAAAACTGGGGGCAAGCCCATAAAACTTAGGAGGCTTCTGTGGATACTTGATCCTATATCAAGGATGCATCAACTTCTGCAAAAATTAGAACTTAGTGAAAAAAGGATAAATGATCATGGATCCTTCTCCTTGTAATAAAATAAAGTAAAGGATTAAGTAAACTAGAATCATATCATTACCAGAGTGAGGATCATATATCCTCTAAGGATCCTTTATGTATACCGGATATGAAAATGGCCAAGGATCCGTGATCCTTCTTACATGAAGTATCTCTTCAAATGGACAACATTCCAAGCTCTTGGTAGCAAATCACCTTCCATTGTCAATAAACGATATGCCCCCTTTCCTGCCTCAGCTTCAATATGATAGGGGCCTTCCCACTTTGGTGCTAACTTGTCATCAACAGGATTTGTGGTATTTTGGAATGCTTTCCTCAACACCATGTCACCAACTTAGAACTTTCTGATCCTGACATTCTTGTTGTAAGCTCCAGCCATCCTTTGTTGATAGCTAGCCAATCTTATCCTTGCCAAATCCCTGAGTTCTTCTATGGTATCCAAGTCTTGAACCAAGTTTTCAGCATTTCCTTCAGGATCACGGATGCTTGTTCTAGCAGTAGGAACCACCATCTCTGTAGGGATCATTGATTCTGCTCCAAATACTAGAGAAAATGGAATCTGGCCAGTGGCATTCTTGGGAGTTGTTCTATCAGCCCATAACACATAAGGTAGCTCTTCTGCCCACTTTCCTTTCTTGGATCCAAGTTTCTTCTTCAAGTTATTGATGATGATCTTGTTGGATGATTCTGCTTGGCCATTAGCTTGTGGGTGGACTGGTGTTGATGTTATCATCTTAATCCCCCAGCTGTTATAAAAGTTAGTAGTTCTACTCCCAATGAATTGGGATCCATTATCACAAACAATTTCAGAAGGAATACCAAATTTGGTAATAATGTTTCTTTTAATAAAGGATATCACTTCTTTTTCTCTGACTTGAGCAAAGGCTTCAGCTTCTATCCACTTGGAGAGGTAATCAGTCATAGCAAGCATGAACACTTTTCCTCCGGGTGCCTTGGGAAGTTTACCAACTATATCTATTCCCCATCTCATGAATGGCCAAGAAGAGGATATAGGATGCAGGAGCTCTGCTGGTTGATGAAGGATATTACTATGCCTCTGACAAGCATCACACTTCTTGGCATAATCCACATCATCCTTCTTCATAGTAGGCCAATAATATCCTGTCCTAAGGATCCTTGAACACAGTGCTCTGCCCCCAGTGTGGTTTCCACAATCTCCTTCATGAAAATCCTTTAGGACTTCTTGAATTTCAGGATCCTCAATGCACCTTAGATATGGACCTGCAAGAGATCGGTTATATAACATGTTATTTAATATTGTAAATTGAGATACCTTGACTTTGAAAGCTCTGGGGTTTTCTCCTGTAGGAATTTCTCCATGTTGTATATATCTCATAATTGGAAGGATCCAGGATCCTGAATGTGATTGTGCACCATCACTAGGTATGATTGCAGAATCCTCTACTATCTCCATGGTTGTGTGATCCCCAATAGTAGGGGTTAAAATATGGATTATGGGAATTTTAATATCCTCTGGAATCTTTAATGATGATCCTAGGTTGGCCAAAGCATCAGCTTCTGCATTTTCTTCTCTGGGTACCTGTGTCAAACTAAAAGAAGCAAAAGAGTCTGCCAATTTCTTGACTATCTCTAAGTATTTGATTAGTCTTTCACCTTTAACAGTATAGGATCCATTAAAGTGATTAGTAATTAACAATGAATCTACATGTACCTCAAGATACCTGATCCTCATGTGCTTGGCAATTTGCAAACCAGCTATCAAGGCTTCATACTCAGCCTCATTATTAGTAGTTTGAAATTCACAAGCTATTGAGTGGGGTATTATGTCCCCCTGTGGCGATTTTAGTAGTATTCCTAGTCCAGTTCCCTTGATGTTTGAAGCCCCATCTGTGAAGAGTATCCAAGGATCCTTAGTCTCTCCAAGCTGTTGAACTTCCAACTCAACTTCCCTTTGTAGATCACTACTGAAATTTGCCACAAAGTCAGCTAAGGCCTGGGATTTAATGGCAATTCTTGGCTCATATCTTATATCATAAGCACTAAGCTTCACTACCCATTTAGCCATCCTTCCTGACATCTCAGGTTTCCTGAGAACATTCTTAGTTGGAAAGTTAGTTCTAACAATAATAGCATGTGTTTCAAAATAATGACGTAATTTAGTTGATGCCATAATCAAAGCAAGGATAAGTTTTTTCTAAATGTGAATACCTGGATTCAGCATCAAGCAAACTTTTACTTACATAATATACAGGATGTTGTGTACTTCGTGATCCTTAACAAGGACTGCACTTACTGCATTAGAAGAGACTGCCAAATATAAGGATAATATATCCCCTTTTTCTGGTTTCATCAAGGCTGGAGCTGAGGATAGGTAATCCTTAAAGGCTTTGAGAGCATTCTCATGCTTTTCAGTCCACTCAAATTTCTTGTTCTTTCTCAGGATGTCATAAAATTCCTTGCATTTCTCTGATGACTTTGAGATGAACCTGTTCAAGGCTGTTATCCTTCCTGTTAACCTTTGCACATGCTTGGCATGGGCAGGAGATTTAATATTCACAATCGCCTTGATTTGCTCTGGACTTGCCTCTATGCCTCTTTTAGTCACCATGTAACCTAGGAACTTGCCTGCTTTGACACCAAAATGACACTTGGAAGGATTCAATTTCATATTGAATTTATCAAGGATATCAAATGCTTCCTCCAAATCTCTTTGGTGATCCTCAGCTCTCTTGGACTTAACCATCATGTCATCTACATAGACTTCCATAGTGTGTCCAATTTTCTCTTTAAACATCATATTGACTAGCCTTTGGTATGTAGCACCTGCATTTCTTAGTCCAAACGGCATAGCAATATAACAATAGATTCCAGTTGGGGTCATAAAGGTTGTATCCTCTTGATCAGATGGTTCCATCTGAATTTGTTGAAATCTTGATGAAGCATCCATGAAAGTCAACAACTCATGACCTGCGGTAGCATCCACCATGGAGTCAATGTGGGGTAATGGGAAATGATCCTTGGGACATGCCTTGTTTAAATCAGTAAAATCGACACATACCCTCCACTTTCCATTTTTATTTTGAACAACAACTACATTGGCTAACCACCTTGGATACTTAACCTCTCTAATTATACCTGCTCTGAGCAGCTTATCTACCTCCTCCTGGATAATGGCATTCCTCTCAGGTGCAAACTTCCTTCTCTTTTGATGTATGGGTTTGAATGACCTGTCAATGCCAAGTTTATGAGTAATAATATCTTTAGAGATACCTGTCATGTCTTCATGCCTCCAGGCAAAGGTAGTTTTCTTCTCCTTAGGAAGGATACTAGATCCTCTTCAATATTGTTAAGGATCCCGGATCCTATAAAAACTTTGGATTCAGGATACTGAGGATCCATCAGGATATCCTTGACATCTTGTTCTCTAGCCTCCAGGACATCTCTTGGAGGGTGCTTTAATTGCTATTGTTCCCTGGGTCTCGAAGCTGGCTTCATTGAGGAAGTATAGCAATTATTGGCTTCCTGTTGGTCACTTTCAATCTTCACCACCCCCCATGGAGTGGGCAGTTTCACACATTGATGGTATGTAGATGGGACCGCTTTCATGTCATGTATCCATGGCCTGCCAAGGATAACATTGCAACAGGATAAGCAATCTATAACACAAAATTTCTGAAAAGTATTAACTCCCTCAATATAAATGGGAAGTTTAATGTCCCCCAATGTGTTCTTGGTTTCTCCACTAAATCCCACAAGAACTGATGATCTTGGGATGATTTCTGATTTAGGGATATTCATCTTTTTGAGGACATCAAGTTGAATGATGTTCACTGAGCTTCCTCCAGCTATGAGAATCCTGCGAACAAAATGGTTAGATATAAACAAAGTAATAACAAGACCATCATGGTAAGGATCTTGAATATCCACACGATCATCCTCATTGAAGGATATAACTTTCTCTTGTGTAAGGTTCGAGGTCCGGACGGGTCTGTCCCCATTGTCCATCTTTGTTTCTTTGGCATGTCTCTTGGCTGCTGAAAAGGAAGTGCCACATATATCTGATCCTCTAGATATAAAGTTGATAATCCGTGCATTTGCTGGGGGAGCAGGAGCTCTTTCCGAAACTTTTTCAGGATCCTGGATCCTTGACTTTTTTCTTCGAAGAAGCTCCTTCAAGTGTCCTTTTCTCAACAAGTAACCAATCTCCTTTCTGAGTGCTATGCATTCTTCAGTGAGGTGACCGAAGTCTTCATGATATGCACACCATTTGGATTTGTCTTTTGTTGCTGCTGGCTTATCACTCTTTCTGGGCCATCTTGCTTTTTCACCTAGATTCTGCATTGCAAGGATTAGTTCATGGTTATCAACAGAAAATCAATACTCAGAAATAGGAGGATAATCCTCATCATCCTCTTCCCGTTCTACTGCATGCACGTTCTGATTATCAGACTTGTTGTAGGATTTGGACTTATTGTTCCTGAAGTAGGATCATTGCTTTTCCTGCTTCGAGGATCCTGCCAGTCTTTCTTGGATCCTTTTATCATCCTCTAGTCGGATGAATCTTAGGGCCCTGGTTCTCACTTCATCAAGATTCCTGCAAGGGGTCATGACAAGATCATCATAGAACAATGAATCCTTAAGTAAAACCATTTTGAAGGCTTCTACAGCTGTAGCAATATCCACATTAGGTATATCTAAGGATTCTTTACTGAATTTATTGATATAATCTCTAAGTGATTAGCAAATGAAGTAATATAGTAAGGAGGAAGACTTAGCAGCCATTTAAGAGCTGATCCTGTAAGTGTGGATCCGAAATCCTTGCATAGACATGCTTCTTTTAACCTCTCAGGGATGGGATTGATCTCCATCCTATCTCTATATTGAGCTACGTGTTCTTTTGGATCCGTTGAGCCATCATATAGCTTCATGGTTGGTATTTGAAACCTCTTTGGTATCTCTGCATCACAGATAGGTGGTGCAAAATGAGATACCTTGTGACTCCCATCTGGAATTTCAGGAATGGGTTTAACCACTCCAGGAACGCTGGATATCATATCCTTAAGCCTTTGTAACTCTTTGGCCATAGCTTGGTTGATACCTGTATCCTGCATAAATCCATGGTTAGCATTATAAGAATTATTCAAAGTGTTACCTCCAGAAGGGTTCAAGTTTGGAATCTCGGATGTGAATCCATATTGACGTGACTCTGGCATAATCGAGGGGCCAGACGAAGCAATAGTCTGCATAGGGATGAAGTCTCCCAAATGAATATCTGAACTTCCGGGTTGTACACTCCTTAAGGATCCTTGATCCTGAAAGATGTTGGATCCTTGGTATGCTGAGAATGGGGGTCTTGGAGGATAATCCATGGATCCGTAAACCTGATATGAGGATCCCTGAACCTGAGAGGAGGATCCTTGAACCTGAGAGGATCCTTGGACCTGAGAGGATCCCTGAACCTGAGAGGATCCTTGGACCTGAAAGGATCCCAGAACCTGAGAGGTTCCTTGGACCTGAAAAGAGGATCCTTGAACCGTCTGTGCTCCCATATATCCTCGAGAACTGAAGAAGGACCCTTGATGCTGGGAAGAGGATCCTTGCGGCTGAAAAGAGGATCCTGAAGGCTGAAAGTAGGATCCTTAAGCCTGGGTCATTGCTAACGATCCATAACGTATACTTGACAATCCACCCTGGTATTAAGTGCCCGATGCTGCGGAGTGCTAGGCTGTTATGGCTGGAGAATCAAAATTCAGTGATCTGGGCACCAATGGAGAGTGATCCTTCGCTGATCTCTTACAATTTCTTGATGTCATCAATCTCTCGAAGGATTCTATGATTGGTTCTGTCCTGCTACTGCATGTGATCCTTCATCTGCAAAATCAAAGAATAAAGATCATTGTTAGTAGGACCAGAAGAAGTAGTAGAAGTTGGTTTTGGGAAAATGTGGGTTTGTTTCTTCGCAGCATTTTCAGCATTCTTCTAGGATCCAAAAGGTGCTGGAGGCAAAGGCGGAATGCCCTGTAAACAAGTGACCGCCGGCATGGAGCTTGAAGTGTTCTTCGCTTGAGAAGCCATGTGGTTGGAGATATGAACCGAAACGAATGAAATGAACAAAATTTCTCAGAAATGAAGCACCAATCGCCCCACGGTGGGCGCCAAACTGTTTTGCTCATAAATCAGACAAGGATAATGTACCCAAATCTTATTTTGTGAGGTGTGATGCTTGAATAAATGGACAAATGTATGAACGATATATGAATGAAATGAATGTTGGACACAAGGATTTATACGAGGAAAAAGCCCTTGATCAATGTATGATCTCCGGCACAAAAAACCTTGGGTGATGGAAACTACTGATCACCAACTATATTAAATAAATGATATTACAAATCGGGATGATAACAAGCTTGTTACAAGGATCACTAGTGTGCAAAAAAGTGTGTAATCACCAATAAGTTGCAGAGAGTTCTCGAGTAGTGTGTGTTTGCTAACTTGTTCTATCTAATCAAGCTTGTTATCCCCTTATAAAAATGGAAATAATCTAACTAACAAACAATCCGCAAATCATGCTAGCTTCCCACGACTTCCATAATGGTCATTGTGACACCCCAGGAAAACCGGGAAAACCATACAACTTAACTAGCTTCCTCAGTGAGTGCTTACCAAATTTCGGGACGAAATTTCTTTCAACTTGGGGATGATGTGACAACTCGAAATTTAGAACCTTTCGTTGTGACACGTTGAACGTTATGTAACTAGTTGACATGTTTGTGTGATTAATGATATAAGTGAACCTTCTATGTGATTATGTGTTGCGTTTATTTGTATGCGGGTATGTATGTGACCCGAAACACAAGAACCCAACTCGAGACCACTCGGTCTCGAGTAGTGTAACTATGTGGGCCGGTTGGGCCATTTGATCCGTTTGAAAACCCATTAGGGTGCATCACTTGAAGCTAGTATATAACCTTGTTGTTAGCTAACACTACCATCTTTGGACAACACACACACTCCCCTACTCTCTCTCTAGAAAACCTTAAACCCTAAAGATCAAACATCACATTCCCTCTCCTTCTTCTCGGATCAAACCGGTGATCACAAGGAGCACTCGGATCGGCTCACACACACCCATTTGGAAGCTTTATTCGCTACTACTTCACACCTTTGAACCCATACTTGAACCGGTTAGTGATTTCTTTGCAAACATATGAATATACATGATTAAAGGTGTTGATGTGTGATATTTTGGTTGATGATGATGTGATATTTTGGTTGATGATGATGTACCTTGGTGTGACTCGATAATATGTTGGTTTGTTAAGTTTTATACATGATGATGTTAATAAGCTATCATACATTGATTCCGGATTGATTGCATGATGAGTTAATGATATCTTGTGTTTGAATGTGGCTTAAACCATTAGTTGTGAATGTTCATGAAATCGGCTTGTATATGCGTATTAGATAATGTCCATGATAATCGGATTGTATACTCTTATGCTAAGAATCGAATGCTTGTTAAAAGGCTGCATATATGTGGAAATCGGATTAGTTGTTTGAGTGTTTTGATTGGTGTTCATGTTATGATCATGTTAAAGTTCATAGAGATTGATGCCAAAAACCCTAAAATGAAGAACATGATGAATATGTGAAGAACTTGTTGAATTTGATATAGATATTTGAAAATTGATATGTTTGATCCATTTTAGTTAATTATTAGACAACAAAACATGTTTGTATGGATAGTACACTGTTGCATGAAATCGGATTTCCATTGGATAGTACAATGTCGGAAATCAGTAAATGTTTCAGCCGAAACCTTCTGTCTCGACTCGAGACCATAAGCGAGACAACTCGAGAACATAGATTGCGACACAGGTTGCGAGTCAAGAACCCCTAGTCTCGACTCGAGACCACACTTGATCAACACACACACATCATGACTAGAGACCATGGTTGCGAGTCCGGTTGCGACTCGAGACCAGTACATGTGTGACCCGAGACCTCCTCAGATTGCGACTCGAGAACTTGTAAGCTACAACTCGAGACCGCACAGTCTCGACTCGAGACCATACAAGGTGAGTTCACACCCTCTACAAAGCATGGGATTCCCTGGGTTGGGAATGGGGTTAAGGAACGTGGATTCCTCGTCCTCCTTGGGTAGGGCAGCATTGGTTCAGGAATGTAATTCCTCGTCCTCATGGACAGATAACTCGTACTAGACCAAAACTCTATCACGAAGTCCCTCCTTTTTGTATCGACTTAATCACCGGGCCAATGGCAAGCGGGTCATTAGTTAGATAGCGCTATTTAGGTTTGACAAACCTCACACCGTGCCGCAGAGTACGGGCGTGAACTAATGGACTATGGCACGTCGGTGATGATAGACACCGACGCTAAGGGCACATAAACATGACTAACGTCAGTAGTCGATATGGTAACGAGTCTAGTGTATACATGGGGTAGCCCCCACGGCCGAAATGCCAGATAACTAACACGGGGTAGCCCCCACGGCGGGATTGCCAGAGTAACCGGGAATAAATAAGTCACGTTTTTAACTATGGGGTAACCCCCACGGCAGGATGCCAGATAAAGGAAAACTGTTTTCGAAACAACTTAAAACGAACACCCAACCGTGAACTCACTCAACTTGTTGTTGAGTCGTTACTACATGCTTTGCAGGACAATAGGTACTTAGCTGGAGCTTGCATGGAAGAGAGTCGTTGTGGGATATGGACAGCTGTGTGCCATGTTAAACTTTGAAACAATTAAACTCACGTTTCGGTTTTAAACTTTATGCTTCTGCTTGCAACTTAAACTATGTTTTGTTTGGACACCAATTGTATTGGTTGGATTTTTATAACTACTTATATGCTTGTTCAATATGATTGGTGGCTGGATCCTGGTCAGTCACGCCTCCAAGCGGTGGTATTCCGCAGGTGGATTTTGGGGGTGTGACAGATTGGTATCAGAGCCATTGGTTATAGAGAACTTGGTTTTAATAAAGGAGAAACGTTTTTGTTAAAACCAGACTATAACCTGTACAGTGCTCAACGGTCCACAACGACGCTTCACTCCACATGCAAGGCTCGACATTCTAGGTGATATGATCTGTGTATATATTGCCTACTTGTTAGTTACATAGTACATTGCTCATGGTATGCTTGGTTAGTATAACTACTGTTGCTTGAACACATGTGTACTTACTCACTTCTGTCATCGCATTTTCGCGAACCCCTCTCACTCACGTTCCTCTTGATATGAAGATCATGTCTGGACGCATTAACATGACACAAGCCCAGCTGACGGCTCTGATTAACGAACAAGTTGCTGCGGCACTTGCAGCTGCACACGCAGGAGGTATATCCTGCAGTCCGAACTCATTCTAGGATCTTTAGATCCTACCCTCGTGAACCAACCTTTGTGTTAAACTCTGTCCTTTCCTTCACCCACAACAGGTCAACATACTCAGCCACCTGTGTGCACCTTTAAAACTTTTATGGACTGCCGACCTAGTACCTTTAGTGGCACTGAAGGAGCGATAGGTCTCCTACACTGGATTCGCAGGATCGAATCTGCCTTCGAAGAAAGTGAAAGCCCTACCAGTAAACGAGTAGAGTACGCTGCTGGTACCTTGCAAAGGAAAGCGTATTCTTGGTGGAACACACAAGTTCAGATGCTCGGATTGGCGGATGCGAATGCCACCCCCTGGAGCGACTTCAAGGATTTGATCAAGGAAAAATTCTGTCACCCGGACGACATCCTAAAACTTGAAATAGAGTACTTTGGCTTGAAAATGGAAGGATCAGAGATCGAAGCGTACACGAAAAGGTCCAACGATTTGGCTGCCTTATGTCCTAACTTGTCACAACCCATTTCTAGACGAATCGAGCTATACCTCAGAGGCTTTGCCCCGGAAATCCAAGGGTCTGTAATTGCGGCCAACCTTTCCACAATCCAGCAAGTCGTTCGTTTGGCGCACCAGCTCACTGATCAGGCAGTGGGAGAGGGAAAGTTGCCCAAGCGTAACTCTTCCAATGCAAATTCTCTTATTAACACCAAGCATATTTGGGGTGATCACCAGGGTGAGGGTCGTAGCTCTATACAACAGGGCCCGCGCAGGAAACTCGTACATCAAGGGCCTAACTACCAAAACCAAGGGGGATACCTTGGGAATAAGCCGGAATGCCGTAAGTGCCGTCAACACCACACCGGGTCATGTGCGGAATCGCGTTGTCATCGGTGCATGAAGACGGGACATGTGGCGAGAGATTGCAGGAGCCCGTATCCTGCAAACCAAAACCTGCAGCAGCAGCAGGGTAGCAAAAAGGGGTGTTTCCGTTGTGGGGCTGAAGGCCATCTTAAGAGGAACTGTCCGCAGATGAGGCAGAAACGCGACGGCCACAACAATAAGCAGAGGAATGGTAACGATGGGAACAACAACAACAATGGGGCCCGGGGGCGGGTGTTCGTGATTGGCCAAGGTGAAGCAAGGAACGACCCCAATGTTGTGGCGGGTAAGTTCCTTCTCGACGACTTTTATGTTTCAGTATTATTTGATTCGGGTGCCGATACTAGCTACATGTCACTAGAAGTTAGTCGAATGCTTAAGCGTATCCCAACACCTTTGAACAACAAACACACTGTAGAGCTAGCAAACGGTAAGAGTTTAGAGGCCACACACGTAGTCAAGGGTTGTAAACTTGTTCTTGTTAACCAGACCTTCTCTATCGACCTCATTCCTATCGTCTTGGGTAGTTTCGACATTGTCATTGGGATGAATTGGTTATCCCAACATCGAGCAGAGATTCTTTGCAACGAGAAGGTTGTTCGTATTCCGGGTTCCGGTAGTGAACCCCTCATGATTCGTGGCGACAAGAGGAGTGCTGTTGAGAACGTCATCTCTCTCCTTAAGGCCCAAAAGTGCTTGCGAAAGGGCCACACTGCCATTTTGGCTCTCGTTACTGACACCTTAGAAAAAGAGAAGAAGGCAGAAGATTTTCCAGTTGTGCGCGACTATCCTGAGGTATTTCCTGAGGAATTACCTGGTCTTCCGCCTCATCGCCAAGTTGAGTTTCAGATCGAACTAGCTCCTGGGGCTGCGCCTATAGCTCGTGCACCTTATCGTTTAGCTCCATCAGAGTTGGAATAACTCTCCACGCAACTACAAGAACTCTTGGATAAGGGTTTTATTCGTCCAAGCTCATCGCCCTGGGGAGCTCCAGCACTATTTGTGAAAAAGAAAGATGGTACCTTTAGAATGTGTATCGACTACCGAGAACTCAACAAGGTGACGGTGAAGAATCTTTATCCTCTTCCACGTATTGACGACTTGTTCGACCAGCTGCAGGGGTCGAGCTACTATTCAAAGATTGATTTGAGATCGGGATATCACCAGCTGAGAGTCCGAGAGGAGGACGTCTCCAAAACAGCTTTTAGAACTCGTTATGGACACTATGAGTTTTTGGTCATGCCTTTTGGGCTGACAAACACACCTGCGATTTTCATGGACTTGATGAATCGAGTGTGCAAGCCTTACCTGGACAAGTTCGTTATAGTCTTCATCGACGATATCCTGATCTATTCTAAGAGTCAGGAGGAACACGAGCAACATCTGCGACTTATTCTGGAACTCCTTCGAACAGAACAGCTTTATGCGAAGTTCTCGAAATGCGACGTCTGGCTTCGAGAAGTCCATTTCCTAGGCCATGTGGTAAACAAGGATGGGATCCATGTTGATCCATCCAAGGTAGACTCGATTAAGAACTGGCCTGCACCCCGTACACCAAAGGAAATTCGCCAATTCTTGGGATTGGCAGGATACTACAGGAGGTTCATTAAGGATTTTTCCAAGATTTGCACAGCCCCTCACCTCACTAACGCAGAAAGGCGTTGTTTATCGCTGGGGAAATGCACAGGAGTTGTCATTTCAACACTTAAAGGATAGACTTTGTAGCGCACCTATCCTTTCCTTGCCGGAAGGCACAGACGATTTTGTGGTTTACTGCGACGCATCAATTCGGGGTCTTGGTTGTGTATTGATGCAACGAGATAAAGTTATAGCCTACGCCTCACGCTAACTCAAGGTTCATGAAAGAAACTACACTACGCACGACTTAGAGCTGGGAGCTGTTGTTTTTGCACTTAAGTTATGGCGGCATTACTTGTACGGTACCAAGTGCGCCATCTACACCGACCACAGGAGCCTCGAGCATATCTTCAAGCAGAAGGAACTGAATATGCGACAACGACGATGGGTCGACCTACTGAATGACTACGAGTGCTCAATCAGGTATCACCCGGGCAAGGCCAATGTTGTGGCCGACGCCCTCAGTCGAAAGGACACTGCGCCTAAGCGCGTGCGAGCTTTACAACTCACGATCCATTCTAGTCTTCCTTCCCAAATACGAGCTGCTCAGATAGAAGCACTGAAACCAGAAAACGTCAGGGCTGAAGCCTTACGCGGATCAAGGCAACGCTTAGAACAGAAGGAAGACGGTGCTTACTACGTAACGGGACGCATTTGGATCCCACTCTATGGAAGCTTGCGAGAGCTCGTGATGGAGGAAGCACACAAGTCTCGCTACTCGGTACACCCTGGTTCGGATAAGATGTACCACGATATCAAAACTACGTACTGGTGGCCTAGCATGAAGGCCCACATAGCGACCTATGTCAGCAAGTGTTTGACTTGTGCGAGAGTCAAGTCTGAATATCAGAAACCCTCAGGCCTACTCCAGCAACCAGAGATACCGCAGTGGAAATGGGAGCAAATTTTCATGGATTTTGTTACTGGCCTGCCTAGATCCCAGCGCGGAAACGATACTATTTGGGTGATCGTGGATCGACTCACAAAGTCCGCACACTTCTTGGCTATCAAGGAGACGGATAAGTTCTCCACTCTTGCAGAAATATACCTCAAGGAAATTGTCTCGAGGCACGGGGTGCCCACCTCCATTATCTCGGATCGAGATGCGCGTTTTACTTCAGAACTGTGGCAAGCAATGCACAAATCCTTTGGCTCACGATTAGATATGAGCGCAGCGTATCACCCTCAGACGGACGGGCAGTCCGAGCGCACTATTCAAACCTTAGAAGACATGCTTCGAGCGTGTGTAATCGACTTTGGCAACAGCTGGGAAAAGCATCTGCCACTCGTGGAATTCTCGTACAATAATAGCTACCACACCAGCATTAAAGCTGCTCCGTTTGAGGCATTGTACGGACGTAAATGCCGGTCACCTCCTTGCTAGGCAGAGGTGGGGGATAGTCAGATCACTGGTCCAGAACATGTGGTAGACACGATCGAACAAATTGCGCAAATACGAAAACGCATGGCGGCAGCTCGTGACCGTCAAAAAGTCTACGCCGATAAGGGCAGGAAACCACTAGAGCTCCAGGTTGGGGAGCGGGTACTACTCAAGGTTTCACCCTGGAAGGGTGTGGTTCGTTTTGGTAAACGAGGCAAACTTAACCCACGATACGTTGGACCTTTTGAAATCATTGAGAAAATAGGCAGGGTGGCCTACAGACTGAACTTACCAACAGAACTCGGTGCAGTCCACAACGTTTTCCACGTGTAGAATCTGAAGAAGTGCCTGTCAGATGAGGCCCACGTAGTTCCTCTGAAGGAACCCACTATCGACGAGCAGTTACGATTCGTTGAGGAACCAGTTGAAATCACGGACCGGGATGTTAAGGTCCTCAAGAGCACTAGAATACCTCTCGTTCGAGTTCGTTGGAACTCACGTCGCGGCCCAGAGTTCACCTGGGAGCGCGAAGATCAGATAAAACAAAAGTATCCCCAACTGTTCGCAAACAGTACAACCACTACTGAGGCTGAAGCTACGGAATTTCGGGACGAAATTCCAGATCAACGGGGGGTGGATGTGACACCCCAGGAAAACCGGGAAAACCATACAACTTAACTAGCTTCCTCAGTGAGTGCTTACGAAATTTCTTTCAACTTGGGGATGATGTGACAACTCGAAATTTAGAACCTTTCGTTGTGACACGTTGAACGTTATGTAACTAGTTGACATGTTTGTGTGATTAATGATATAAGTGAACCTTCTATGTGATTATGTGTTGCGTTTATTTGTATGCGGGTATGTATGTGACCCGAAACACAAGAACCCAACTCGAGACCACTCGGTCTCGAGTAGTGTAACTATGTGGGCCGGTTGGGCAACTTGATCCGTTCGAAAACCCATTAGGGTGCATCACTTGAAGCTAGTATATAACCTTGTTGTTAGCCAACACTACCATCTTTGGACAACACACACACTCCCCTACTCTCTCTCTAGAAAACCTTAAACCCTAAAGATCAAACATCACATTCCCTCTCCTTCTTCTCGGATCAAACCGGTGATCACAAGGAGCACTCGAATCGGCTCACACACACCCATTTGGAAGCTTTATTCGCTACTACTTCACACCTTTGAACCCATACTTGAACCGGTTAGTGATTTCTTTGCAAACATATGAATATACATGATTAAAGGTGTTGATGTGTGATATTTCGGTTGATGATGATGTGATATTTTGGTTGATGATGATGTACCTTGGTGTGACTCGATAATATGTTGGTTTGTTAAGTTTTATACATGATGATGTTAATAAGCTATCATACTTTGATTCCGGATTGATTGCATGATGAGTTAATGATATCTTGTGTTTGAATGAGGCTTAAACCATTAGTTGTGAATGTTCATGAAATCGGCTTGTATATGCATATTAGATAATGTCCATGATAATCGGATTGTATACTCTTATGCTAAGAATCGAATGCTTGTTAAAAGGCTGCATATATGTGGAAATCAGATTAGTTGTTTGAGTGTTTTGATTGGTGTTCATGTTATGATCATGTTAAAGTTCATAGAGATTGATGCTAAAAACCCTAAAATGAAGAACATGATGAATATGTGAAGAACTTGTTGAATGTGATATAGATATTTGAAAATTGATATGTTTGATCCATTTTAGTTAATTATTAGACAACAAAACATGTTTGTATGGATAGTACACTGTTGCATGAAATCGGATTTCCATTGGATAGTACAATGTCGGAAATCAGTAAATGTTTCAGCCGAAACCTTCTGTCTCGACTAGAGACCATAAGCGAGACAACTCGAGAACATAGATTGCGACACAGGTTGCGAGTCAAGAACCCCTAGTCTCGACTCGAGACCACACTTGATCAACACACACACATCATGACTAGAGACCATGGTTGCGAGTCCGGTTGCGACTCGAGACCAGTACATGTGTGACCCGAGACCTCCTCAGATTGCGACTCGAGAACTTGTAAGCTACAACTCGAGACCGCACAGTCTCGACTAGAGACCGCACAGTCTCGACTCGAGACCATACACATGTGCACGCTATTTGGACTTTCACACTGTTACGGGCCTAAGTGATTGGGCCGAACAGATGGGCCGCATGTGCTACTGTTAATTGAGTATGTTGTGCACTGTTGTTGAACTGCCATGATAAACGTGTATGCCATGATCGTTACTTGTGTATGAATACGTGTAGAAAATACGTGCACTACTTGGCTATGAACCTGACTTGAATGGTATCTATGTTAGGACGTAGTTGACTACTTACAACTTGATTGACCTTTCTGTGTATCTGCCGAGCAAACCAAGGTGAGTTCACACCCTCTACAAAGCATGGGATTCCCTGGGTTGGGAATGGGGTTAAGGAACGTGGATTCCTCGTCCTCCTTGGGTAGGACAGCATTGGTTCAGGAATGTAATTCCTCGTCCTCATGGACAGATAACTCGTACTAGACCAAAACTCTATCACGAAGTCCCTCCTTTTTGTATCGACTTAATCGCCGGGCCAATGGCGAGCGGGTCATTAGTTAGATAGCGCTATTTAGGTTTGATAAACCTCACACCATGCCGCAGAGGACGGGCGTGAACTAATGGACTATGGCACGTCGGTGATGTAGACACCGACGCTAAGGGCACATAAACATGACTAACGTCAGTAGTCGATATGGTAACGAGTCTAGTGTATACATGGGGTAGCCCCCACGGCCGAAATGCCAGATAACTAACACGGGGTAGCCCCCACGGCTGGATTGCCAGAGTAACCGGGAATAAATAAGTCACGTTTTTAACTATGGGGTAACCCCCACGGCAGGATTCCAGATAAAGGAAAACTGTTTTCGAAACAACTTAAAACGAACACCCAACCGTGAACTCACTCAACTTGTTGTTGACTCGTTACTACATGCTTTGCAGGACAATAGGTACTTAGCTGGAGCTTGCATGGAAGAGAGTCGTTGTGGGACATGGACAGCTGTGTGCCATGTTAAACTTTGAAACAATTAAACTCACGTTTCGGTTTTAAACTTTATGCTTTCGCTTGCAACTTAAACTATGTTTTGTTTGGACACCAATTGTATTGGTTGGATTTTTATAACTACTTATATGCTTGTTCAATATGATTGGTGGCTGGATCCTGGTCAGTCACGCCTCCAAGCGGTGGTATTCCGCAGGTGGATTTTGGGGGTGTGACAGTCATACACGCCATGCACATGCAGAATAAGGGAGCATATTCCCCTGGAATCCCGGCAAGACCAAGTCCCACTCGTATATTCCTGCAAAACAAATTCAAACATAATGGAAACAATTGTTAGTATAAGGATCATAATGAGGATCCTGGATCCTTAGCCCTGCAACGTCTTCTAAGGATCCTTAATTCAAAAGCGAACTGAGGATCCGTGATCCTGATTGCACTTGAGGATCCGTGATCCTTAGGTTTAGAAAATCCATCCCTAACAATTATGCAATAGAACTTTTCCGATTTTGATAAGAAAGTTATGTGAGAAAACTTCCGAATATGTTTTCTATAGCTTATATTCAATAATGGAGATGAAAAGTATATTAAATGGAGTTAATACAAATGTTACATTTACACTGGTTGGTTGAAATTAAGTTTTGTAAAATTTATACTTTACCCCCTTTTTCTTTAAAATAATGTAATTTTAGCACGACAACAACCACTGCTTCAATATAAATTTAATGTTAAATAAGAAAAACTTATCTATTAATTCATATATTTACACAATTAAAAATAGTTTTTAAATCCTGATATTAAAGATTATTATAAGTTAAATAAATAAACAACTACAAGTTAATAGATAAGTATCTTACTTTCAACAATCCCAATACAATCTTCTCTCTTCTTCTCCGGCGAAATACTCTACAATTTTTTCTTCTTCAGACTTGACGATCAGAAGTTTAAAGTTTTAGATCAGGTATTTTTTTTTCTCTTGTGTATTTTACAGTTATGTTTTGACATGTTCATTTCAGTTTCTTCATTTCAAATTATATAGACATCAAAATCATAATCTGCTGATGTTAAAATAGATAAACTTATATGAACTTGTTTTCTTTATTTTATAATAAGATTTATATCAACTTATTTAGTTACATTTTGATTCATTCCATCTATATAAGAATCTGAAATAATGTTGTTTCATAAATATTTGGTTGTATATTTTACGAATGGTTTTAGAATTATTGTATGAACTGCCATGTAGTATTGATAAATTTGTTCTATCAATCTTAATTTTGATAAAATATTCTGCAACCAGTTTATAGTACTCATATGTCTGATTTGTAAGTGAATATAACCTTGGCTGCTGAAAAAAATTGAAGTTTGAAGTTGACACAAACATGGATATTTGAAAACTTTAATGTCATATAATACTTTTTTATTATACAACAATATAAATTTCATCTTACACGGTGTTCGACTCATATATTGGTTGTAGGGACCATATTACTTTGGTCCTACAGGGTGTTGGATATTTTTTTATACCTTAAACAGAATGCTTTTCAGATACAATTGATTTTATGTTTTAGTATTTAATTGTTATTGTATTTTTTACTTTCAGCTGGAGTTTATGATAATTATCAATGTCTCTGAATTGACAGACCTAAGTGAGGGATTGGTAAGTTATATTCTTAGAACAAATTAACTCAAATCACAATTGTATGCTAAAAACTGTATTTACAAAATTAAAGAAATATTAAATGTTGTGTATTTTATATACATAGGTACTTCCAAGGATAATGAGTAACCAATTACCAAGAAATTGTGAAGTAATAAAGTTGGTTGATTATACGGGTTTTAAGTATAAGATTGCTGTACAGAGCATCGGTCATAAAAGTAATAGGATAAACGGGCAAGAATGGACTCGGTTTGTTGAAACTTATAGAAATAAGAATATAGACAAGCTGTGTTTAAAAAAATTGAAAGAAGTAAAATTTGAGATAAATGTTTTGAACAATGAGGGATTGGAGATTAGAAAGGATGGCTCAAACAGAGATTATGTTCATGGTTGCTTGATACAGGCTGAAGAAGAAACATACTGCAAGCAGGTTAAAAATTGCTACTTATTTTTATATATTGCCAGTGCATCTTTTGGGTTGTTAGAAAAACTTCTAATTTATATTTTGTATCCTATATAAAGTCTAATATGACATTTCTGAAATGTATGAAAATTATAGCATTTATCACACGATTTGCTGAAACTGTTGTCAGAGAGGAAATTAAAAATTGATAACTTAGTTGCAAAAGTACATGGACCAAAGCAGAGTAGTAAAGTCGATGTGTAGAAAATATATTTGACAAAGTAATGTCATGGGACACTACTAAGTTCAGAGTCAATAGTTGAGAGAATGATCTACAGTGACGTGACCAAAGGCACTAGTTGAGAGAAAGATCAACAGTGTTATGACCACATGCACTAGTTGAGAGAATGATCAACAGTGTTATGACCAGAATCACTAGTTGAAAGAATGATCAACAGTGATATGACTAGAGTCACTAGTTGAAATAATGATCGAAAGTGATTTGACCACCGTCACGGGAATCGCCTAGTGACAAATACCTTTGAATAATAATAATATATAATTACTTGATAAACTTCACAATTGGACGAACATGAGCCAATTAGTGATATGACCACTGTCACATCGGAACTGCCATCATGTGACAAATACTGATTGAGTTTTGGGTAAATATAAGAAAATATAAAAATCCTTAATGCTGTAAAGTATAACAAAATATTTTTATAAAAATGGAATGCACTCGCCAGTATTTATTACTGATAAAATATTTTCAAAACATGTTTTGGGTAATTTGCCATAAAGATACTAGAAGCCAGCTATAGGGCACTGAAGGCTTAAATAAAGTAGCTATAAATACCTGAATAAAAGAAGAAATTATGTTTTATTTATTTGGGTTTATCCCTATAAAAACAATTGAATTGAATATGGGTTTGAGCCCATTTATTTAATATTAAAAGTTGGTGTTTTTATAAACTCTGGATTTATTTCCTAACTACGATCCTGATGAAAAATTTTCCGCTCCGTATCTAATAAACACCGATACCATCTGACTGGTTCACGACTCCCGCTCCTAGGGTTGGGTCGGGGGCGGTGACACAAACCATAGAAGAAGCAGTAGAACTAGCCAACACCCTGACTGATGAATTGGTACGCACACAAGAGGAAAACCAGAGAAAGAACCTAGCTCAAAGGCTTACCCTGGAATTCCGCTAGGGTAATTCCAACAGTGGGAAAGGAACATGTTCTTCCTCTGCACCTTATTGCAAGACTTGTAAAAAGAAGCATTATAGGAGATGTGCAAGGTATTGTAATTTTGGCAAGAAGCCCGGACATAAGGAAGAAGAATGTCGATCAAAACCTAGCAATAGGATATGCTTTAATTGTGGAGAAGCCGGTCACATTAAACCGAACTGTCCGAAACTAGCTCTAGCAACAACTAGCCAAGCTAAGACAACTGAAGGACCTAAGAAGAATGCCAGAGCATTCGTCTTGACAGCTAAGGAAGCCAAGATGATTCCGAATGTGATTGCCGGTACGTTCTTAGTTAATAATATATTTGCCAAAGTATTATTTGACTCTGGTGCAAACCAAAGTTTTATCAATACTTCTTTCTACAAACTTCTCGACCAAACTTCGACAAGACTGTCTGGTAGAGATGGCAAACGGAGAATCCATTAAGATTAGTGAAATCTTGCAGGGAGCAAGAATAGAAATTTTGAACCATCATTTCTTTGCTAACCTTTACCCAATGAATTTAGCTGGATTCGATGTTGTATTAGGAATGGATTGGTTGGTAGCCAATCGTGTCAGTATTTTATGTGATCAAAAGTCAGTACAGGTAAGTACACCAAGTGGTGAAAAGATCACAATCAAAGGAGATAAGCCAACCAGGTTGACAAAATTCATCTCTGTGATGAAAGCTGCAAGTTATGAAAGGAAGGGAGGAATAATATATATAATTTCCATAATCATTAATACTAAAGGAAAGGAATTAAAAGGTATTCCTGTAATATCTAAATTCTCAGACGTTTTTCAAGAAGAGTTACCTGGATTACCGCCTGATAGAGATGTTGAATTTAGAATTCACCTAATACCAAGAATGGCTACTATTGCCAAAGCACCATATCGATTAGCACCAACAGAGATGCAGGAATTGAAGAAACAATCGGACGAACTTCTTGACAAAGGTTATATACAACCCAGTTCATCACCATGGGGAGCGCCGGTTTTATTTGTTAAGAAGAAAGACTGATCAATGCGTATGTGCATTGATTACCGAGAATTGAACAAGGTTACGATTAAGAATCGGTACCCACCACCGAGAATCGATGATCTGTTCGATCAACTTCAAGGAGCTTGATTATTTTCTAAGATCGATTTATACTCAGGATATCATCAATTGAAAGTACAGGAAGAGGACATTCCTAAAACTGCTTTCGGAACAAGGTACAATCATTATGAATTTACCATCATGCCATTTGGTCTAACCAATGCCCCAGCCGCATTTATGGACATGATGAACAGGATATGTAAACCATACCTGGATTAATTCATAATTGTCTTTATAGATGATATTCTAATTTACTCTAAGAGCAAAGAGGAAAATGCAGAGCATCTGCACACACACTTCTGACATTATTGAAAAAAGAGAAGCTTTATGCTAAATTCTCAAAATGTGAATTCTGGTTACAAGAAGTGCAATTCCTTGGACATCTGGTTAATCATGAAGGAATTCATGTGGATCCCACAAAGTTCAAGGCGATTTCTAATTGGAAAGTCCCTGAATCGCCAATAGAAGTAAGAAGTTTTATTGGACTGGCAGGATATTATAGACGGTTTATCCAACCTGCAAATAAGTTAAGTTTGAATGGGGACCAAAACAGGAAGAAGCCTTTAGGATTCTTAAGCAAAAATTACCAACGCACCCATACTCACATTACCAGAAGGAACTGAAGACTTTATAGTCTATTGTGATGCGTCTAAGTTAGGATATGGATGTGTGTTGATGCAACGCTAAAAGGTTATAGCTTATGCCTCTAGACAACTTAAGAAACATGAAGAGAACTACACAACCCATGATCTAGAGTTAGGAGCCATAGTTTTTGCCCTTAAGATTTGGAGACACTATTTATATGGATATAAATTTGTTGTCTACACCGATCATAAGAGTTTAAGGTATATTTTTGGGCAAAAGGAATTAAATATGAGATAGAGACGCTGGATGGAAATTCTTAGTGATTATGATTATGATATCCAGTATCATGCTGGAAGAGCTAACGCAGTAGCTGATGCTTTAAGTCTAAAGTATCATGAAAAGACGAAATGAGTACGCTCTCTTAAATTAAATCTGCAGATAGATTTAAATGAGCAAATTAGAGAGGTATAGGAAACAACATTCAAGGAAGATGCTGAAGGTTTAAAAGGAATGGTTAAGGAATTAGAACAAGGATCAGTTGGAATTTGGAAGTTCCATAAGAAAAGAATGTGGATACCTAAACAAGGAAACCTACGCCATAGAATTCTAGAAGAAGCTCATAAGTCTAAGTATACGATACATCCCGGAAGTGATAAGATGTATCAAGATTTAAGAAAGAATTTCTGGTGGATAGGAATGAAAATGGATATAGCAAACTACGTTGCTAAATGTCTGACCTGTTCACAGGTTAAAGCTGAGAATCAGAAACCTTCAGGGTTATTACAGCAATTAGAAATGCCAATATGGAAATGGGAATTAATAACATTGGACTTTGTTACTAAATTACCCAAGACACGAAAAGGTAATGATACAATCTGGGTGATTGTTGATAGATTAACCAAATCTGCTCATTTCTTACCAATGAAGGAAACTTTCAGTATGGAACAATTAGCCAAGTTATATGTAAATGAAATTGTTTCATTACATGGAATTCCTTTATCTGTTGTATCTGATAGAGATAGCCGTTTTACTTCTTATTTGTGGACAAGTTTCCAAAAAGAAATGGGAACCAGGTTAAATCTAAGCACAGCTTATCATCCACAAATGGACAGACAAAGCGAAAGGACAATACAAACAATGGAAGATATGCTTAGAGCCTGTGTAATTGATTTCGGAGGAAATTCAGATGATCATTTACCATTAATAGAGTTTTCCTACAATAACAGTTATCATACGAGCATTAATGATGCACCATTTGAAGCACTTTATGGACGAAAGTGCCGAACCCCAGTCTGTTGGGCAGAAATTAGAGAAAAGCAATTATCAGGACCGGAGATAGTGCAAGAAACAACGGACAAGATAATTCAAGTCAAGGAAAGACTAAAAGCAGCACTAGATCGTCAAAAGAGTTATGCAGATAACCGACGAAAACCCTTGGAATTTCAAGTAGGAGATAAGGTATTGTTAAAAGTTTCTCCATGGAAAGGAATAGTCAAATTCGTTAAAGAGGAAAGCTAAGCGCCAGGTATGTTGGACCTTTTAAGATTATTAAAAGAATAGGACCCGTAGCCTATCAGCTACAACTGCCAAAGGAAATGGCAGGAATACATGATGTGTTTCATGTATATAATCTCAAGAAATGCTTAGCAGACAAATCATTAGTGATACCTCTTGAGGACATAGAGGTAAATGAGAAACTTATGTTTGTAAAAAGACCCATTCAGATTGAAGATAGAAAGATTAAGAATCTTAAACACAAGAGACTAGTTCTAGTCAAAGTGAAATGGGATTCCAAGAGAGGACCAGAATATACTTGGGAGCTCGAGTCAGAGATGCAGAAGAAATACCCACACCTGTTCCAGTAGACCTCGAGGACGAGATATAAAACAATGTGGGGGGATATAACTACCCTCTTAAAATCCCTTAATATAACCCCTAAACGTCCTAAAATATACCCTGTATACGAGAAACGGGCCTATAATACCTTAATATTATTAAAAACCAAATAAAAACCCAAAAATGGGGTTGTCGCGGGCCGCGACCTAAACTCCCCTAGCTTTCGCGGGGCGCGAGGCTCAGTGACTTGCCGGAAACACATAGGCACCACGTGTCGAAACGTGGCCGGTCTATATTCTCTTACTAACCATAACTAGATCCTACCCTACGTTCTCGCGGGCTGCGAGAGAGTTAGAGGGGGGCTTCGCGGGCCGTGAGCCGCCTCTCGACCAGCCTATAAATAGAAGCTTCAGGCCTCATTTGTTCCTCGTTCAAAATCTAAATTCTCTCTCAAATTCTCTAGGAAATTATAATACTCGGGTACAATACGCTAAAAAGCGAAGCTCTGCCTTGTTGTAAGTATTATAACCCTGCTTGTTACCCTACACGATTGATCTAGGGCTCTGTAATGCATGTCAAGGCTCTGCCTGACTCAGTCGTTGGAGTTCTGTCTCGTGTTACACCCGATTAATCTAGGACTTCATAATGCATGTCAAGGTTCTACCTGACTCAGTCATTGGAGATCTGTCTCGAGTTGTACGGTTAATATAATTTGGGTTATTTTACTAACACATGTGCATTGTTTAATTTTAATAGATAATAACCAGGAGATACACCAGGAAGCTTTAGTTTTACCTAAGTAAACAATGTGAGTACATTCTTTTTTTGTCACCTTTTTGTAAGTCTATTTTTGTGAGTCAAAATGTTTTACCAAAACCTCAAATGTTTTAAATTACACTAAACAGTAATTGAGTATTTGTGATTCTACAATTACTACTGGTATGTTGGGGTTTTGTATACATTACTTGAAACTCGTTACTATTGGAATAGATATAAACAAATGTAATTGCGGATGCCCTCTATACTGTAAAGTGATAAACTGTTTTGATTAAACTGGGATGCACTCGCCAGTATTTCTTGTTGATAAAACCTTTTTAAAATGCATTTCAGGTAACTTAATGTGAAGCTAATAGAAGCCAGCTGGAGAGTACTGAAGGCTTGGAAAAGTGGATATAAAAGTTACCTAAATAAAAAGAAGTTTTGTTTTTCAATAAACTAGGGTTTATCCCTATAAACATATTGTAATAGAAACTTGGGTTTCATCTCATTTATTTGTTATAAAAAGTTTGGTGTTTTAACTCTGATAAAATATTTCCTAACTACGGTCCTGATGTCTCTTTTTCACTGACAAATTTATAAACACCGATACCACCCGCCCTGCATGCCGCGCCGCCCGCCTCCCGGGGCAGGGGTCGGGGGTTGCGACAGATTTTGGATGGTGATGAAGTCCTGCTGTGAACGATGATGATGGTGGTGTCGGGTTTTCAATTCTGGTCTTTCGGGTTCTACTCAGGTCAACCACAGATTCAGTTTTGGTTCAAACGGCAAATTTGGTTTGGGTGAAGTCCAGTCAGATCGGGTCAGATTCGGGTACAGTTCAGCAGATTTAAGTTTGGTCAACGGCTCAAGTAAACAGTTTCGGTTCGGGTGAGAACTGGTCAACGGGTTCGGTTCGGTCAACATAAGTCAGCGGCGGTTCGTGGTTCGGCCAACTCGGTCAAACCGAGTCAACTTGGTCAAACCTGCTCAACTCGGTCAAACCTGGTTGTAACAACCCGCACGTTCATGCGTTGTTACTACTCATTATACTCGTTACGCCTAGCACCAGAGATTCGGATCATCACGTAGCTATATCGCATACACCGCTATTTCGCAGTATTTTCGCATATTACGCATACTTTATCCCTATCACATCACATTGTACTTGCTGACAACCACGAAGATGTCAAGTGAGGACCAATTCTACCCTCCTTGATAGCCGTGATGTGTCGCAGTGCAACTCATTACTCAAAACGCACATCGCATCACACGCATTAACGTTCATGAGGACGTTGAGTGAGGACCTATTCTACCCTCCTCGATGACTGTGAAGAGTCGCAAAGCAACGCATATTCGAAACGAAACCCGGTTATCGCAACTTTGAAATATGGATATGTATATACGACCCAACGTAGCTAATTATAATTAATATTTGGAAATGTGGATAAGAATGTGTAACCAAAACTATCGCAACGCGCTCCACATGAATCGGAACGATGAAGTTCTTCGCGCCGAAGATCCAACCGGGTTGCCCATCCGAACGGATTGTCCATCCGAACGGATTGCCTATCCCAACGGGTTGGCTATCCGAACGGACTGCCCATCCGAGCCGGAGCACGACATCACCTCCACTCCCCCCTTTGCCTATAAATAGCCTTGTCACTTCACTTGAACAGTGATGTGACAGCTCCCACTCGTCCAGCGCGCTCTTGGACCCTTTTCTCTCGATTTCTCACGATTCCGGTAAGATCTCAACCTAAATCTTGTACTTCTATGATCTACAAGCAATTCTACACCTTTCTATCTTTTAAAACACAACTTTTAACCATGAAATCTACTGATTTGAGGTGTTCTAATATGATGTCATCAAGAGTTCATATGAACTTCAAAGTGTGACCTCATTTCACCATGAACAGCTCAGATCTGGGTGATTTACACATGTTTTTATAAACAATTCCATCTAAATCTATGTTATCTAATCAAAGGGTGTGTGATTTCGGGTTAGGCATGGAAAAACCGTCAAGAACGGCCAGACCTGATGGAACGGGGTGGTTCCCGGCCGTTAGAACGGGCCGGATTTGATGGAATTTCAGTTGTTTAACATGATGTCACACCGTCTCGGTCAAACCACCTGTGTTTCCTTCCAAAAACCATCAAGTACAGTACGATCAGGACGTTGGAACGGATTGTCGTCCGATCGGACTGGCCAACAAATTGTAACCGTTCGACTGGACTGCTGTCCGACCGGACTGTTCATCAATTTCAATGCCATCCGACCGGACAGATCATCCGACTCGGTGTCATTCGACCGGACAGACCATCAATGCCGTCCGATCGGACAGACCATCAATACAATACCGTTCGACCGGACTGCTATCCGATCAAAATGACCATTCAGTTTAAGCCATCCGACCGGATTGTTATCCGATCGGATTGCCACTGGACAATTTACCCAATACTTCTCGTTTAGCACATCGTGCATCGCTTACGATACCATTCTAAGTTTAGGCCAACTCAGTCGCACTCTCAATCGATCCAATCAAGTTGTATTACTTGCTGAACACGCACTGTGAGTATACTTGAACCCTTTTTGCTTTTGCACTTTTGGGTGTAACATACGTTGCTATCAAATCGAATCACATCAAATGCTTAAACTACTTATCACTTGCGAATGACTTACGTGCATAGTTATACATGATGCTAGTTACATATGTGCTAGGACTTATACTCGCGACGTCCCACCATGACTAGTATAGTACTATTGCGCCTGACGGGGCCTAGTTTAGCAATCGCGATCGGACTTAGCTGGTAGTATCAGTTTTGTGAGTATATATGTTGTGTATTACGTTTATGTATGTGGAAATTCGCAGCTTTTATCTATTACACTATTACGTATCAAACCTGTATACTCGCCAATACTTTTGTATTGACATTATTTTAACGTATGTTGCAGGTTTAGTCGCAGTCTACATCGAATCAAGCTAGGAAGTCTAGAAACTCGCCTAAAATCTAGGTTGTCGGATTTGTATTGTTCGAGAGGACAAGAAATATGTGATAACTTATGTGATTGTAGTGATTGTTAGTATGGGATAACAAATGTAATAAATACTGTCGCAACATAGTTGTTATGGATTCTCTTGAGCAATCTGATTCGCCTAGTTTCGCGCCCCGATGATTCCGCCATCGGTTGGGGTGTGACAGATTGGTATCAGAGCCATAACTATAGGGAATTAGGCAAGACTTGACCTAGTTCGGGTCAATGTCTTAGAAACGACCTAGTCTATAGTCTAGGTACCTACAGGCCGACTCGTGCGAACCCAATAGGATTTGTACGGGCCTACTTGATACTCTCGCTCGAATTCTCTAAAAGCTACCACTTCGCGTGAACACTGCATACTACAACTTCACGCGAAAAGCCTTTCCTAAGGCTGAAATGTCACTTAGCCTTTCCTATGGCCAACACAATACACACGATTTTGAAAATACTCGCATAACACAACCGAGTGATCCAGTCGAGATCAGGTGGGAAAACCAAGAACTCTCGATAGGATCGCTCACTCAGCGCATTTTTCTAGCACGA
This sequence comes from Helianthus tuberosus, assembly GCA_030545235.1. Lineage (NCBI taxonomy): Eukaryota > Viridiplantae > Streptophyta > Magnoliopsida > Asterales > Asteraceae > Helianthus > Helianthus tuberosus. Next base: position 9,176,700 of record JARYGA010059765.1, read on the forward strand.
GAACTTTCCGTTGAGCTAGGAGTGACATCCATATCTCAACGAAAGTCTCCAATTCAAAATCCAGTGGAACTCCCAAATTTATTCGAAGAGCACAACCACAGTTAGGAGCGAAGTTATTAAGTTAGGGGTGAAACCCGTATCTTAATAAACCGTTCCACTCTCAACGAAATGGTTTTCGAAAAGCTCTCACCAAGGACTCGACTATAACAATAACTCGAGCCACGTGATGACTAAGAAGACGAGTGCCATGAGCTGCATCCCAGTGGAAGCATAAGTCTTCTAGGGCAACGCGCGTGCACGAACTTGTTGGGTATAGTTGGGTTACATTGGGCAGTCGACGCCTAAACACCCGAGGCATTCTATCTATTTTTCTAACATACGACTCGCCCATTGTTACGCTTTATGGAACCTATTTACGCTCATGTGTTTACGATTTAAAACTTTACGCTTTATCGATTTCTCAATTTATCAATTTTCGCTCCCTGGTTTATAAACGCACGACTCGCACAGCCATCGCAATCTAAAAAAAACTAATGTCAAATTGATCGCCCTCGCTTTCTCCCCTCAACGCGTCCTCGCTCATTATATCCCGACATGTATGTGGGTAAGCATAAACTACAACTAATTATATATATACAAACAAATCAATTGTGTGGGAATCTAGGACTCTCGTGTCTCCTATGTGGCTCCTATGTGAAATCTATTATATTACTCACAACAAGTTTTAATCATGCTCAATCACATCGCAAACTCAAAATCATTATGATCGAATCTCACTCCAAATATCTCTCTGTCTAGATGTCTTCCAACGACTTTACTTCGAGACAAACAGCTAGGAGAAGAGCCAAACGAAGCGCCGAGAAGAGGATTGCCTCGCTTGTGGTCAAGGAAGTGGCCAGGGTCGTTCCTCAAATTGTCGCACGAGTGCACTCTCTCAGCAACTCTCGAACCCCGGAAGACTCTAAGACAGAAGCGTTGCAATCTGCTTTCCTTTACAAACACTTCAAAGCCTGTGGCCCGATGGAGTTCACGGGTGAAGGAGGTGTGTCCCAACTACTCTAGTGGTTCGATTCTATCGAAGTTACCCTTTGTCAGAGTGGGTGTCCCGATGGTTTTTGTACTACTTGCGCTATCGGAGTATTTCAATCGCAAGCACTCGACTGGTGGACAGCCGAACGTAACAAACGTGGGATCTCCGCAGCTTATGCTCTCTCTTGGGATGAGCTGAAAGAGCTCATGAAGAAAGAGTACTGCCCTTCCCATGAAGTCCAGAAGCTAGAAGACGAATTTTGGGAAATCAAGCAAGTCGAAAGTGACAATGCTGGCTACACGGCAAGGTTTAAACAGCTTAGCATAATCTGCCCAAGCCAAGTCAACACTTTAGAAAAAGCCATCACAAAGTACATTCGCGGCTTGCTTGAGTGTGTGGGCGATTTTGTCGAAGCTGCAAGACCTGCTACCATCGAAGAAACCTACCGCTTGGCCACAGAAATCAATGACAAACGAGTCTTGGACGGATTTTTCTCCAAGAAGAATCCTGTCAAACAAGCTCATCAAGCAATCGTCATCGACTCTTCCGATGATTCCTCCGACGATTCTTCAGGTGAGTCTTCGGACGAATCCTCCGACGCCAACGCACCACTTCAGGAAGCTCAGCCCAACCACAAACGAAAGATCATGAGCCCAAACTCTTCAACAACCGAACTGTCACAGCCAGAACCTCTCCAAGAAATTCCAATTCACTCGAAGCGTGACTACAACGGAACTCATCCCCTGTGTCTCATATGTACGTATCATCACCCGCCAGAAGCTAACTGTCGCTATTGCGCAAATTGCAACTGGTATGGTCATCTTACCCAGCACTGCCGCACAGGGCCGCAGACTTGAAGAATCTCAGCAACGATCGCAGACGCCGCAAAAGTCCTCCACAGCAACATTTGTCTTGCTTCCAATGTTGTAGTAATGCTACAATTTTCGTCGTTAGTTTCTTTTATGTGTTGAATTTGTTCTATTTCTCGACGCAGTGTGGACTCTATTTATCTCTCGCTTTCTCTCTCGTTTTAGCACTTAATCTGGAATCACACACATGCTATATATTATATCACGATATAATGTGTTTTACCCTTACTACACTCTTAGAATAAGGTACGATAAACGTGCAAGGAACGACTAATCACGGGTGCACACGGGATTATTTTGGTCAGTGCACGGAGATTGTAGTGAGTTCTAATGGTGCCATAACGTTAAAAGCATGGTCGAGCGTGGTGGATACGCCGCTGGTACTTCCTATATATAAGCGCCTTGACCATGTCAACAAAGTGCGACATCTATTCACGGGATGCAAGTAGTAGGGGTAAAGCAAGGTGTGCTTTGCCATACTACCGAAGTCTCGTGAAGAAAGTGCCACGTGGAGTTGAACGTTATTTAGACCTATACTATTATGGTAATTTTCGACACACTACACTCATTCGCAAGGCGTGACAATTACATCGCATCATCGCGAGACTTGTCGTAAGTCTGCAAACGCAATGCAAATGCCTCATCGATGGACTCTGGAGAGTCTACCCTCGCAGGGCAATTGCATCGACGCAAGACTGGTCGTAAGTCTTTAATCGCAACTCAATCGCAATTTCGCTGGAATCTAACGCACATCACCCTTGCAACACTTTAACGCTTAACGCATCTATCAATCTCCTCACTTCGATACTCGCATCGCTTATCGCTTCTAATGCTTATCGCTACTTGTGTATGTTGGCACACATAACATCGATTCACGAAACGGATCTAGTATGGATAAAACATGGTGGATACGCCGCTGGTACTTCCTATATATAAGTGTTTTAGCCATATTAGCAAACTTTCATGGAAAGGTGCCATGTGGGGTGCAACGATAGTTAAAATTTGTGATTCTATCCGAAGCTAATTAAATCGCTTTATCGTTAAAATCTATCTCGCAATCGCTATCGCTTATTGTGTGCATCGCTGTATCGCTTACTGTGTATTGCTCAATCGCTCGTCGCCTATCGCTATCGCTTACCGTTATCTGTGTTATCTATATTAAAGTTAGCACACATGACCTCGCTTCACGGGACGAAACTCGTATGGTTAAAGCATGGTGGATACGCCGCTGGTACTTCCTATATATAAGTGATTTAACCATATCAGCAGACTTTCGTGGAAAAAGGCCATGTGGGGTCTAATGTTAGTTAAATTTTGTGGTGTTAATCAATTCAATCGCATTAATCGCGTATATTCCCATCGCTTGCAATGCATCGATCGTCGCCTATCGCTTGACAGATTGTCGCCATCGCTTATCTCTTATCGCTCGTATCGTTAAACTGAGTTCGAAAACGACTTCATCGCTCAGTTTGCTCAATCCTTCTCTTACACTTGGTCCGACCATCTTTCTCTTGGACCGAGGGAATCAAAATCTATCAGTACTATGTCGACACACATTACACCGCCTCGCGAGACGGAAGCCATATGGCTAAAAACATGGTGGATACGCCGCTGGTACTTCCTATATATAAGTGTTTTAGCCATATTGTCAAACTTTCGTGGAAAAGTGCCATGCGGGGCCGACCTTAAAAATTTAAATTCTTGATATTATTATAAAGCCTTGTTTACCAAAAGTTTAAACCGACCTTTTCTTACAAAACTTTTTCTAAAATCCTGATCAAAACCGCTGTACAAAACGAGAATATCTTGTAACGATGGGATGACAATCGACTCAAGTTACTACCGCGTGACGAGAAAATCTCGTAAAACGAGTTTTTACACCCTAAAATCTTTTAGTAACCTAATAAAACCCCACTCATAGCGCTGGTGTGAACATCGAAACAGTTTAATGCCGCACTATGGGAGGATTTTTGCATAAACAAGTTTCTTCAAACCTTTTCGAGTTAATCAAATTTTCGAGAATTCAGGACCCCTTTGGATCGCTTTTTGTGTGTTGCCATCTTTTGTATACGAATCGCTTTACTCGCTGCCATCGCCAGCCATCGCAACGCTCTTCCTCGTCAATCTTCAACCGATCGCTCGCTTATTCTTGACGCTTTTGATCGTTACTCCCACTCGCATCGATCCTCGCAACCCTTCTTATGGATTAATTTCGGGATGAAATTTCCTAAAGCAGGGGAGACTGTAACAACCCGCACGTTCGTGCATTGTTACTACTCGTTATACTCGTTACGCCTTTCACCAGAGATTCGGATCATAATGTAGCTATATCGCATACACAGCTATTTCGCAGTATTTTCGCATATTACGCATACTTTATAGCTATCACATCACATTGTACTTGCTGACAACCATGAAGATGTCGAGTGAGGACCAATTCTACCTGTAACACCCTTACTATTAAATGACGGTTTTTGTACAAATAACGACAATTAAATGTGTATTTACGAGTACACATACATCTAAAAATACGGGTTTAATAAAACTTTTACAATCTAAAAATAATAATATAACTTAATGTATTTGAGTTTGTCGTTTAAAGGTTACGACAAAACGACGTGCGGAAGCTTGTATCTTTATCGTGTTCGGTTCCTCGTTGAGCTTGATCGTCATCCGGCATCCCGAATTATACCTTTGATCAAAACCAACATGAAAGTTAGTTTTGATAGCGTAAAAAAAGAGTTTAATCAAGTTCATAGCATCAAACCAACTAAAACAAAATAATTTTTCCGGATTCATGCCTCTCGCGCCACGCGAGAGGCTTCCTCGGCTTGAAATTCAATTACGACACTTTTTGTCCCGTTAGTGATTTGATCAAACAAACTTATTGGTTACCTTTAAAATGTCATGCATAACATGTTATATCAGTTTACTAATATTTAAGGTTCAAATTACGGGTTCTTAAGCAAATCTTAACCCGTTTGGCATATCTACTCATTTTGACCCGTTAAGGGTATTTAACACTTACAAGCTTAAATCACGCTTCTTTTTAGTTTACATCCTATCTCCATTTTTATACTTATCCCAAGGATTCAATTTATCAAAATGCTTATTTCTAAACAACTCTTAAAGGTTGTTTGTCCGATTTACCGCTCAAGGGATTTTTGGTCAATTTTAGTCCTTCATTTTATGACAAAGGACTTTCGCTAATATTTGACCAAAATATCGTTTTTTAGCTATAATTCTAAACATGCATACCTGGATCGGGTAATAGGATTGACCCGTTTAATTATCTTTCACTATTAACTTCTAGTTAATAGCAACGCGAACCATGTGTTAATTCTTGTGATAAAAAAACTCAACAAGCGATCATCATATATTATTGACAAATGGTGTTAACAACACCATTTGACCCGTTTAGTCGAAATGACCAAATTTCATTATGAGATGGTATTTAATCACCATTTCACCCCTTTAACCTATCCTGCTTTACTTTTTGGATATCTAATTACCATTTCGCCTCTTTAACCTATCCCGGTTTACTTTTTGAATTCATCTTACTTAAAAATCGTTTCTCGTTTTGTTTGACCCGTTATGACTAATGCCAAATAGTTTTCTTTCAAATCCATTTATCTATTGGTTAATCCGTGTCCGGATTACTATTTTACCGTTTTTACCCTTTTCACCATAATTTATGGTTTCTTACCATTTTCACTTGTTCCGACTCGCATTATATCGTGCCGGAACATCACGTTTCATTTACTTAACGTAATTTATATTCAATACTCACATATAAGTATTTTTGTAATAAAAATAAAAAGGCGTAAGCTTTACTTACCTTTCGTCCGATTTCGCCCTTTCTTCGCGTATTCAATCCGTTTGACCCTCTTCTTTTCCTAAGCCGCCGCCTAGCTCGTCAAGCGTCAAACTATCATATAGTATTCACAAGGTAGTTAGGTTAGTCGTTCTAGATCATAACCTTTACGCCTTATGAACTTTTATACTACTTTTCTTACCGAACTCTATCATAGGTCGGTTTGACTTTTAAAAGTCAAACCGCCTTATAGCATATGAAATTGAGCAACTAATTTGACAAACTCATGTTGGCGTTCCGCCCTTTACTCGATAGCACTATTCTTAGGCCACCATTTTAACTAATAAGTAATCCGAGTTCATGCTATTTTTAATACTAAGTTATCTTAGCTCTTGATTATCAACGTCACATTAAGCAAGTTCATATCACTGAAAATAGGCTGTTTTTGGTGACCTGTTTAACTTGTTTACAAGTCTTCAAAAATTATGATTTTTTTATGTGACGTACCTCTCGGAGGGTTAGGACTTGTATTAAAATTTCAAGATCTAAATCTTTACCAAAAATTCGTAAAAATTCATTTACTAAGCTGCAATCAGATTCGTCACTTCTGACTGCAGCTTACGGAAAAATTCATTTAAAATACTTCGTTTATCCGATTGACGAAATTCCAATTGGAGATTCTTTTAATCACTTAAAACTTTCTACAGTAAGAATTTGAGATCATAACTCAATTCCTAATTCGAGTTATGACATTCGTAATGGGCTGCAAATTCTGCCAGAAAACGCAGCTTGAACCTTTGATACGGAAAAATTCATAAAACGCTCAATTTTCGTCGAAAAAATGCGATTCCAGTGGGGTTTTAAAGATATTTCCTGGAATTACATTTTAGACTCAATAAAAACATATTTTTGTCATGTTTTGTCCAGGTTACAGCCGATACAAGTCGGCTGTAAATTCTTATCAGAATTCAGCTTTCAGTTTGAACATGTTTATGACATTATAACACTTATTCTTAGCAATCAAAACCCCTAAAAGCATCTCATAAACGAATTTAGTCAAAACCCACTTAGCACATGAAAGAGTAATCATCAAATCCCTAGTCTTTAATACTGATTCATCAATTTTTTCAACTAGGGTTTGTTTCTAAACATGAATTCATCCTAGTTTCAGCCAAACATCAATCATTCAAGCTTGAATTTCGATTTTTATAAGTTCATCAAAAATCTCAACTTCATAAATATCAATAATTCGACATACCTTAAGATCCCCACGACTAGGTGATCGTTTCTATGTATTCATGCATCTGATTCGGGCTGGATTTGACCTTCAATTTGATGCTTTTGTTGAAATTAGGGTTAGACCCTTTTTCTTCTCCCCTGGTCGATCGAACTGGAACACACACGTATGTTTGTGTTTTAATTTTTTTTATAAATGTTTTAACTAAAACATTTTCCTATTTACCCATCTTTAGCCCCTCATGTATTGGTTTGTTATTAAGTAGGCCACAACCTATTTATTTCTAGTAATATTCCCTGTAATTAACTAGGTTTATTATTCCTAGTTAACTTAGTGGGTTCGGGAAGTTCCTAACATGTCTTATTTAAAGTCCCGTTAACTTGGTCATTTTTACATACTTTGTTTTTATCAAAGTATTTATTTCTTCTTTCTCTTTTTTTTTATTAACATCTAGTTGATTTATTTAAATCCTAATATTTATCGGGTAATTTTTTTTACCACTAACGGTATTTTACCCGTCATTAATATTAACGTGGTTTGACTACCAAACCCGTTTTTGGGGTGTTACACTACCCACCTTGATAGCCGTGATGTGTCGCAGTGCAACTCATAACTCAAAACGCACATCGCATCACACGCATTAACGTTCACGAGGACGTTGAGTGAGGACCTATTCTACCCTCCTCGATGACCGTGAAGCGTCGCAAAGCAACACATATTCGAAACGAAACCTGGTTATTGTATCGCAACTTTGAAACATGGATATGTATATACGACCCAACGTAGCTAATTATAATAAATATTTGGAAATGTGGATAAGAATGTGTAACCAAAACTATCGCAACGCGCGCCACATGAATCGGAACGATGAAGTTCTTCGCGCCGAAGATCCAACCGGGTTGCCCATCCGAACGGATTGGCCATCCGAACGGATTGCCTATCTGAACGGGTTGGCTATCCGAACGGATTGGCTATCCAAACGAACTGCCCATCCGAGCCGGAGCACAACATCACCTCCACTCCCCCCTTTGCCTATAAATAGCCTTGTCACTTCACTTGAACAGTGATGTGGCAGCTCCCACTCGATCAGCACGCTCTTGGACTCGACCAGCACGCTCTTGGACCCTTTTCTCTCGATTTATCACGATTCCGGTAAGATCTCAACCTAAATCTTATACTTCTATGATCTACACGCAATTCTACACCTTTCTATCTTTTAAAACTCAACTTTTAACCATGGAATCTACTGATTTGAGGTGTTCTAAGATGATGTCATCAAGAGTTCATATGAATTTCAAAGTGTGACCTCATTTCACCATGAACAACTCAGATCTGGGTGATTTTCACATGTTTTTATAAACAATCCCATCTAAATCTATGTTATCTAATCAAAGGGTGTGTGATTTTGGGTTAGGCATGGAAAAACCGTCAAGAACGGCCAGACCTGATGGAACGGGGTGGTTCCCGGCCGATAGAATGGGCCGGATTTGATGGAATTTCAGTTGTTTAACACGATGTCACACCGTCTCGGTCAAACCACCTATGTTTCCTTCCAAAAACCATCAAGTACAGTACGATCAGGACGTTGGAACGGATTTTCGTCCGATCAGACAGGCCAACAAATTGTAACCGTTCGACCGGACTGCTGTCCGACCGGCCTGTTCATCAATTTCAATACCATCCGACCGGACAGATCATCCGACTCCGTGTCATTCGACCGGACAGACCATCAATGCTGTCCAATCGGACATACCATCAATACAATACCGTTCGACCGGACTGCTGTCCGATCGAACTGACCATTCGGTTTAAGCCATCCGACCGGATTGTTATCCGATCGGATTGCCACTGGGCCGTTTACCCAATACTTCCCGTTTAGCACACCGTGCATCGCTTACGATACCATTCTATGTTTTTTCCAACTCAGACGTACTCTCTATCGATCCAATCAAGTTGTATTACTTGCTGAACACGCACTGTGAGTATACTTGAACCCTTTTTGCTTTTGCACTTTTGGGTGTAACATACGTTGCTATCAAATCGAATCACATCAAATGCTTAAACTACTTATCACTTGCGAATGACTAACGTGCATAGTTATACGTGATGCTAGTTACATATGTGCTAGGACTAATACTCGTGACGTCCCACCATGACTAGTATAGTACTATTGCGCCCGACGGGGCATAGTTTAGCAATCGCGATCGAAGCTCGAGGACTTAGCTGGTAGTATCAGTTTTGTGAGTATATATGTCGTGTATTACGTTTCTGTATGTGGAAATTCACAGCTTTTATCTATTACACTATTACGTATCAAACCTGTATACTCGCCAATACTTTTGTATTGACATTATTTTAACGTATGTTGCAGGTTTAGTCGCAGTCTACATCGAATCAAGCTAGGAAGTCTAGAAACTCGCCTAAAATATAGGTTGTCGGATTTGTATTGTTCGAGAGGACAAGAAATATGTGATAACTTATGTGATTGTAGTGATTGTTAGTATGGGATAACAAATGTAATAAATACTGTCGCAACATAGTTGTTATAGATTCTCTTGAGCAATCTGATTCGCCTAGTGTCGCGCCCCGATGATTCCGCCATCGGTTGGGGTGTGACACTGGTCAACTCAGCGAGTCAACTCAGTCAACCCAGTTGACTCGGTCAACTCAGTCAAACGTCTCGACGTGAAAGACTTTGTAAAGAATTTAGTGACGCGAATAATTATTTACGATTATTTATAAGGTTTTTATTAATTTCATGATACGAGCTCGAACCGATTCGGATTAGTGTTTAGTTTATATTTCCCTATTTTTACGAAAATTATATATGTTGGTGATTGAGTATTGGTTGAATTTTGAAAAATAACGATAACTTGGTGATTGAGTATTGATTGAATTTTGTGATACGAGCTCGAACAGAGGAAACTCTGCCCGGTTTTCGAGAAAATCTGTAAAACAAAACGCGTTTTATTATCAAACGAACTAGCGGATTCAATTAAACTTTTAGAAAAAAAATACAAATACATAATTGCTTTCGACGACACTTTACAACTTACGAAGACGACGATTCGGAAATTATTTACAACATTAAATAAATTTATCTTAAACTTCTAAAATTCGACAATTCCTTATAAAATAAATATAGTTTATATATTTATTTCAAATATCCGACAACACGCATTCGTTTTATAAAAATAAATATAGTTTATATATTTATTTCAAAACGCCAAACAACTCGTATTCCTTTATAAATAAATATAACTATTATATTTATTTTAAACGACCACGGTTCAAAATTCTATAAAATAAATATAACTCTTTATATATTTATTTCAAACACAACAACTCGACGATTCTTTTATAAAATAATTATAACTTTTATATTTATTTCAAAAGTCTAAACGGCATATACATATATTCTGATAAATATCTTACGAGACGTAAAATATAATGCGAGATTGTTATATATTACTTTCATATAAGTATACCTTACATACACGTACGACTTCTCGGGATGACTAACGCAATTATAACAATATATTTATATATTTTTATATAAATATTTATATATTTTAAACCTCTCGAGAACTATCTTTTCAAGACTTATTAATTACCGACAATAAACGAACTAAGCAAGTATAACTTAACTGTTCTTACTAAGTTAACAATTTACCGTCGAATCGTTCAGTTAACGATTCGGTAGAGCTCGGTGACACGTAGTTTAGTTACCACTTTTATTTAGAAACTTATAAGATATTCCATGTTAGGGATATAATAGAATGCACACTAGCGAATCACGTTTGGAAACGACACTATGGAATGCACTTTTAGCTAACTTTGCACAAGGAAATCCAGGTGAGTTCATAATCCCCACTTTTTTTTTTTACATTTTTACAAATGTTTTCGGGATGGAAAGACATGCACATTTTGCAAAAACATTAAATGTTTTCGATGAACAACAAATTCATATATCTAAACCATGATACAAAAAAAGGTTTTAACTCACAAAAATGATTTGTGACTTTTAGTAAACTCAAATGGTTTACGAACGGTTTATACTAAGAATACCGGTTTTTCAAACAAATGTATTTTCAAAACGTGCATACAAACGTTTTCTAGTTTTCAAAACTTGGGTGAAAATACACGTACAAACAATATGTTAAAACAAAGGAATGATACAGAGATCACGTCACGAATAGGGTATACGTAAGCACCATTAATCTAGTTTAGACCGAAAGAGCAAGGGTTAGATCAAACAGGACCGGGCAGCCTCACTCTCTTGGCAACACATAGCCATGGAGTGCTTTGGGTCACAGTTGTAGGGTAAACGATGTTAAAAGTCGCCTAGGTTTGGATGCTTCCTATGTCGTCACATATGTTAATTTTGTAGCTAAACATTAGCGATCTGATTTCCTTACACTTGCATTTACAGCTCATAAACTTACATTTTACAGCTTACAACTTACATTTTACATACCATGTTTTTACACAAATACAACTTATCGAATTATGCATGCATGTTGTCAATGTCAGGTGTGGGCATTGACAGTTACACAAATTTACAAACACAAAAGTTTGCAAATACAAAGTTTTACAAACATGATGTTTTACACAAACAAAGATTCACAAATACAAAGTGTTCATATAACATGTCAAAGAAAATGATTTTATTTCGTTTTCTCAAACATTATTTTAAAAACCGGCTATTCAAAAGATTTATTTCAAATCTTTTCCAAACCGACTATGAACTCGCTCAACTTTATGTTGATTTTTCGCATGTTTCTTTCTCAGGTCATATTTTCAAGTTATGACACGGTTGGAATAGGAGAACCAAGAGGATTCGAGTACTTAGTGGGCGTTCGTTTTCTAGAAGTCTTAGCATTAACTGTTTCCGCTGTGCAATGAAGATAGCAGTCCAATCACGCCAAACTCTGATATTTCAGGGTGTAACAGATTGGTATCAGAGATATAGGTTACAACGAATAGGGTTTTCTGTAGGGATACCTAGGCTCTAACCTCACATTTCTCTGTGGACTTAGATCATTAAGACTTTGAATCTATACAGAACGCCTAAGACTCGAATATGGTCTCCAACCGTTGCCGAAGAACAATGAGTCAAAACTTTGTTTTAAACATACGCTAATGTTGTGTTTTATACATGGTACACAAAACAATTACACATAGAACACAAAACTTTGAAAGTTTAGGAAACATGCATTTAGAACCTTTAGAAACTTATGTCGAAGTTCATTAAAGGTTAACACGTAGGAACCACGTCTATTGACTCGGGCTGGCGTGTGACGGTCTTGGTTGATGATGTAGCTGGCTAGCATTGGCTGGCTCGATAGATCCGTTGGGGGTAGCCGTTACCCCAACGGCGAGTTCAAAAAAAAATTCACCCTATAAATACTAACCATCTTTTTTTTTTTAATTTTACCACATCTCTACCGACTACCATTCACCTTCTTTAATCTCCATATTTTTATAATGAACCAATACAACCGACAATTCGACCCGACCAACCCCTACGCTTTCCAAGAGAGCCCGTCCCCTAGCCCGACCCAAATACCCAACTGCGGCCAACTACAAGGTTTCATATACTCACATTGTCCCGACCTAGCCAGCATCGCGTCGTTTATAGGGGGAACATTTTCATGAACTATCCATATGAAGATTCATCTATTCCACCCAACCTTTCCCAACCCGATTCCGTGCCCGAAACACAACCTCAAAACATTGGTAGTTCGTCAACCAAACCGGCAAAAGAACGAAGTCGCAAAAAACGGATGAAGAAAAAGCATCAATGGCCGCTCAACGAGTCCAAAAAAAGTGGACGGCTCAAGAGGAGGTTACGTTGACCAAGTGTTATATCGATGAATCCCAAGATTCGATTAAAGGTATTTTATATTTAACAATATTATTATGTTATGTGTTTTATTATTAATTTTTGTTAGTGACTAATGTTTTTTTAATAGGAAATTCAGGACACCGTACGGATTTTTGGCATTCTATCAAAGAAACCTTCCATCAACAAATGCAAAGCAACGAGTGGTATCGTGAAAACGATAGCCTCTCGTCGAAATGGGGTGACATTAATACACTGTCACCCACTTCAATGCATGTTTTCATCAGGCAAAGAACTCGCCAAGGAGCGGTGAAACCGAAGCGGACTTCATAACGAACGCCATGGCTTCGTATAGAGATTCGAAGAAGACGGAGTTCAAGTACATGCACTGATGGAACATTTGTAGGTACGCCTCTAAATGGGCGACAGTCCCTACCGGTAGCGAATCTACCTCATCCAAAAGGGCAAGAACATCATTGTCCCAAGCTCAATCCGATGCTCGTGATCACGAGGTTGATCTTACCTTGGATGATTTTGATGATTCTCCTTCCCGCCCACTCGGTAGAGACACTTCAAAAAGGCGTGCTCAAAGAGGTAGGTCGGTTTCGACACCTACCTCGGCTTCCCCCTCGGGTTCGACCCCTACCTCGGCTTCGGGTAAAGGGGTGTACACCAATCAGTTGGACGAAATCACCTCGAAACTTGACACGTTCAACATACTCCAACAACAAAGGATGGAGGAGAAGAGAAAAATTCAAGCCTCTCAGGAAAAAATTGCAAGTAAAAAGCAAAAAAAAGGCATATGAGATCTTACGAAAGTATAACATGAATAATTGATGTATTTTTTTATATTTTATTGTAGGTTTTTTATTTTTATGTAGTTTTTATTTAGTTTATTACAATTATTAAATGAAATTTTATTTAGTTAAAAAATAATAACAATACACATGGCTCACCATGTCAGCCCAAGCCAAGCCATGCCACCCCACACCCCAATAACCCACGCCAGCCAATCTCCCCTAGGTGGAGCCCATCCCCGCCACATGTTAACCCATGCCCCCAACCCAAACCCCACCACACCCCGCGGTCTTGGTATAACTAGTACTAGCGGTAAGACCCGTGTGCAAACACGGATCGTTTCTTAGAAAACCATGCATAACACATATTGACAGAGAGTAAAAAAATAATTAGTGTAGACTTACAAAATTGATATAAACTAATGGTCAATAGGTTTATTTAACAGCAATTCCATTATGTTGATAGCAAACCAGTGTTATCTATTAATTGTTAAAAACCTCTGTTGCTTTCCAACAGACTTTACTAAAAACTGTTATCCATTATCTCCAACAGAGCTTGCCAGATGGATAGATAGTAAGTATCAAATGTAAAGTGGAAGCTTGCCAAAAAGACAATATAAACTGTTTATAGACATAGGTACTTAATATAATTTGAATACAACTTAAAGTTCAACAAACGTTAACTACAAACACACAATCACCTGCCTCAACAACTTTCAGCAAAACTAAATCAAGGAATCAGCAGACTTTAGAAATCAGCAGATCTTTATTCTCTCATCAACATTTCCCGGATTTGCCCTATGAATTGGAGCTCAAAATCCAAGGAATCAGTATCATCTTCATCCCTACCAAGCTGAAGGTTAAAAAGATCTTGGAGGTCAACTGGATTCAGACCAAGTGCATTCTCCCTTAATATCTTTTCAACACTACCATCAGACTTGATCAAAGTCAATTCATGGGTCTGTTTGTCAGACTTCCACTTTACTAATTTTGGATCTGATGGGTTTCTTGGGAGAAGTTTTATTTGAGAGGAGTTTGGCAATTGAGGCCTGCTTGCCAACTTCTGAAGTGCTTGAGCAACTTGAGCTTGTAATTGCAACGAAGCATCATCCAATCCATATCGTAACTGATTTCTGATAGACTCTTTTCTGTACTCAGCATACCTATTTCCATCTTTCTCATCCATCAGTTGTTGTCTTTTTCTTTGGTTCAAGGCAGCGATGGATACATCTGCTGATGAGAACAACTTTTTAGATGTAATGGTCTGCCGACGTCTAACAGTGGTTTCATCTTTGTATAGTGGCTTTTTAGGAAGAGATGGATCTGTCTTTCTTCGTTTTTCTAACTTATTGTAAGCCCGATCAATATACTGCCTAGACCATTTTCCAATTTGTCTAGCAGTCCCAACCTTAGCTGCTACAAGTTCTACCTTCATTCTCTTTGTCACACCCTGATATTTCCACGTATTACCAGTGGGCCCGGTGGGGAGTATCGTGACGTAGTTGATATCATCAGAGTCAATTAATCACAGTTTAATGCACAGCGGAAGTCTAAAAGTAATTATACAAACCGAGTTGAAAGTATAATAAAATATTACACAACGGATTGTAAGTGGATCCACAGGCGGATCTAAAACAGAAAGAAATATTGTTCAACAGACTTTAAGTATCAAAAGCTTGCAAGTCTCTTTATTTAATACTAGGAGTATCCAGCCCATTACGCGTAGTACCTGCACTTAATCTTTTTGAAAAAATACGTCAGTTTACACTGGTAAATACAATTAACTGACTCTTTTTGAAAACATTTAAGAAAATTGATTTAAATGCACAAGTCACAGATATTCTTTTATAACTTGGGACAATTATTAAAATAATCTTGTATACAGATTTATATGTTTGTCGTACGTTTAGGACCCGGGATAGAAGCCGGGACAAGATTGATAGACACACCACATAATATAAACCTACGGAGAGTTATCCTCAACAAGCGGGTATATCTTTTTACATACGCAACTGTCAGGTGTATGCCTACACCCCGTGCTTAAGTCGTGGCCATTTCAAATGAATGAGCCAAGGATATCCAGGACACGGTCAATAACCCCCAAAGGCTTAGATCAAACAAAACAGATTAAAACGGGTTATCTCAATGATTTAACCACTAATCGATTAAAGATATTATGCTCAACTAAGCGGTAATAATTTACCGTATCCCAAGCCCGTATAAGTGAAAATAAGTTAAAAGTATTTACCTGAGCTAAAATATAATTTTATTCTCAGCCGTATATCAAATCAGCAAGTACAAATAGCTTTTACTGGGCTCCTAATCTGGAATGAAGGTTTTAATAACCTATTAGATTCCTAACGGGTCTTATTTAAGTTATAACTTAGACCGGTTAGTTTTAAAGAAAGGGTTACGGTTCAAAACGCAAGATTAAGCGAAGACCGGATTAGAATGTGATTTATACCCAACAAGTATGAATACTTGTATAAAATAGGTAAACTAAACACATTCTGGATTTTGAAGTAAAAATGAGAAGGTTTGACCCGTTTCGGTTAATTTATGCAAACTAGTTACATAAACCGTACCGAACGCGAATATGCATAACGGGCAACCAAATGAGTCATGTACAGGTTACACAAGTTAATATACTTTAAATATGTTATGATATCAGTAGGATATCTTCCATTATGCCTAAAACGAATTTAAAACCAATTTAAGCCTCGTAGGGGTATTTTGGTCATTTTAAAGTTTATAAAAGAGGTTAAATAGAAATCTGAGGTTCTGGTCTAAAATATATAGTAAAAATATAAATTTTATCAAGTTATATCAGTAAGATATCATACATATGTGAATTTTATCATTTATGGCCAAACTATGCACCGTAAGGGCATTTTGGTCATTTCACATATGCTTTAAGAGTAAAATTTGAAATCTCAGTTCAAAACTTATACTTACTTTTAAAGTATAAAAATTTATTTATAACATCAGTAGGTAACAAGTCTTAGGTGCTAAATATGGTTTTAAACCATACTATGCGCCTAAATCGCATAAAAGTCAGTATTTGACGATATTCGGGTTATTTAAGGAAATCTGAGATTTTGATCAGTCTCAACTGTTTAAAATATTTTATTTAATGTATATAATCATTAGAAAAAGGTTTGACATGCAAATGATGCATAAAACTCATTTTATTAATGAAAAGGGCATTATCGTCAATTACAGAGTCCATGCAAGAAATCTATGTTATGGTCAGTATAAAATTTGACAAAAATTTCTAAAAATCCCTAAATATTATATTACATCAGTGGGTAGAAAGTTTGGTGCCAAAATTTGGGTTTAAATATGATTTATGCCAAAAATGCCATTTAATTAACAAAAAGCTTTTGTTTTACGATATCGTGCATAACTCTTATTCCATACCAGAAACGGATGTCAAATTTTTAGGACATACTAATATATCAGTAATAAAGGTTTTTGTCCTCTCACATTTTCAAAAATCTCGTTTTAATGATAAAAGGGCATAAGAGTCCATTTTTAAGCATTTAACGGGGACATGCAATGAATCAGATTTCTATGGAACCATATAGTATAATCTCAGAGGGTTATACTAACATGCAATGTGGTCCCAAAGGAACCCTAAGGCATAACTAAACTAAGCTAAATCGGGTCAGAACTGAAAGTCAAAGCAAAAGTCTACTTTTGCGACTTTCGGTTGTGAACCGAGCCTAAACTCAGAATTGTCGGGTTGAACATGCCTAAACATGTTCTTATATTATTTACCAAGTTATTTAAGTGTTAAAACATGTTCCATAACCTCTGCATTATCAGTTATAAATTATTTTGTAAAAACTAACTCGTTTGACTTTTTGTTCATAACTTTGACGCAACAATTGACTGAGATAATGTGATAATTAGAAGGTGCCCTTTTAAGAGTTTAGCACCTACATAATTACCAACACATAGCCACTTTCAATTCGAATAATGGCTGGACCGTTGGTGATTAATCACCAAGTCAAAGCTTAATTACGCTAACTTTAACTTTCGGTCATTAAGCTAATGAAACCCTAACTATAGAAGCTAAGAACACTTACAAGAGTCCTTAGCACGAAATTTAAACTTGAGAAAGCTTTCTTTAGCACCAGGAGGCTTCAGAGAGTGAGTTGAGAGTAAAAATTCAAATGTGCAAGTTTCTAAGTGCAAACAATGTGGGTATATATAGGAGTTTGATGGCCTTCAAGATCAATCCATCTGTTCCTATAGGTAATCCTGATGTTTACAAGTGTCCCTAGGGCTGTAAAACCAGTTGCACAGACCCTGGTATCGAAAAACTAGCATGCAATGGTGGTGGACAGGGTGCAACATGCAGCTGTGCATGTTTCTGTCGCTGGCACTGCTGTCGCGGCCCGCGTAGACCTTAGAGGGAGTCTACGCGGTCCGCGAGGACTTGTTACTCCGGTAAAAATGTTTCCCAGCTTTTCAATTTCAGTCCCTGGTCCTTTTTAAGTTTAAATAACTTTCTTTTATTGCACTATTGACCCCCATAGTTAACTAACAAGTGCCTTGGGTCATAAATTAACTCCGTTAAGCTCCCGTTTAGTTGTGAGATCACCCGAAAAGTCTTGTTTTCAACGAAACTCCATGAGATTACCATCCGATATTCGTGAGAACAAACATACAAATATTACAATGCTTTTGGGATTGTTAAAAGGTCACTCAGAGGTAACAATAAACATGTTGACACCTTTAACCCTTATGCTTTGTAAAATTTTCAATTTAAGCACAAACGGCTTCCGATGTCCGTCAATTTATTTATTCATGAATACGAACATCTTATGAGATCATTCAGAGGCACGAGTTTGGCATGTTGACACATTTGATCCTTTTACTTACATATTTACATTGTTTGACAATTTAAGTCCCTCAGAATCAATTCATTACACGTTTAAAGTCCATGACACGTGTCTTTATTATATTGGACATGATTTTGCGAGGTGTTACATCCTCACCCCCTTAAAAGAAATCTCGACTTCGAGATTTACTGAAATAAATAAGGGTATTTCTGTTTCATCGTGGATTCAACTTCCCACGTGTATTCTGGGCCTCTACGGGCATTCCATTTTACCTTCACAATCGGCACATGCTTTCTTCAAAGCTTTTGGACCTGTCGATCCTCGATCGACAATGGTTTCTCCACGAACTTCAAACTCTCGTCAATCTGAACATCCTTATGCGACATCGCTAGCGATTCATCAGCTAGACATTTCTTCAAACTGCAGATGTGGAATACATTATGAATCCCACTAAGCTCCTCTGGCAGATTTAACTTGTAGGCCACAGTTCCGACACATTCGATGATCTCGAATGGTCCTATGTACCTTGGGCTCAGCTTGCCCTTTTTGCCGAAACGCATCTCCCCTTTCAAGGGTGATACCTTGAGTAGCACTTTATCACCTACCTCGAATTTCAGAGGTTTACGCCTTCTATCCGCGTAGCTTTTCTGCCTATCCCTGGCAGCTTTGAGACGATTGTGGATCTGAACAATCTTATCTGTCGTTTCGAGGACTATATCAGGTCCTAAGATTTGGGTTTGTCCAACTTCCACGCAACAAACTGGATTTCTACACTTTCTTCCATACAAAGCCTCAAAAGGTGCGGCTTGGATACTCGAATGATAGCTATTATTGAATGAAAATTCAACCAAAGGAAGATGGTCATCCCAACTTCCTCCTAAATCAATAACACAAGCCTTGAGCATATCCTCGAGTGTTTGAATTATACGCTCGCTTTGGCCATCTGTCTGAGGATGATAAGCAGTGCTGAAATTTAGACGAGTGCCTAGGGATTGCTAAAAGCTTTTCCAAAAATGAGACGTGTATCTTGTATCCCTATCAGAGATAATAGATACTGGCACACTGTGGAGAGATACTATCTCATCCACGTACAATTGAGCTAGCTTATCGGAGCTGTGCGTTTCTTTAATTGGCAAGAAGTGGGCTGACTTGGTCAGCCTGTCTACTATAACCCAAATAGTATCATTCCCACGTTTCGTCTTTGGTAACTTAGAAATAAAATCCATGGTTACTATTTCCCATTTCCATGTGGGAAGTTCAGGCTGTTGTAGCAAACCTGACGGCTTTTGATGCTCTGATTTAATTTGTGCGCATGTCAGACACTTAGCCACATAAGTGGCTATAGATTTCTTCAAACCTATCCACCAATAATTTGCCTTTAAATCCTGGTACATCTTATCACTGCTAGGATGAACTGAATATTTCGAACTATGAGCTTCTTGAAGAATCACATCTCTAAGCCCTCCATGGATTGGAACCCAGATTCGACCATTCATCCTAAGGATTCCATCCTTTCCATATGATAATTGATCGGCAGTTACGCCTAACTTCTCATTCGGATAGTTAGTTTCTAATACATCTTCCTTTTGAGCGGCTAACAACCTTTCATTCAAGTTGTTCTTTAATTCAATGCTTTTGGCATTTATTCTAATAGGTTTGATCCTTTCTTTCTTGCTCAAAGCATCAACGACTACATTCGCTTTGCCTGGATGATGTCGGATTTCACAGTCATAATCGTTTAATGTTTCCATCCATCGGCGTTGTCTCATGTTAAGATCTTTCTAATTAAACAGATGCTGAAGGCTCTTATGATCAGAATAGATCACGCACTTTGTCCCATATAGATAATGCCTCCAAAGCTTTAGTGCAAATACAACGGCACCCAATTCCAAATCGTGGGTGGTGTAATTCTTCTCATGCACCTTTAATTGACGTGAAGCATATGCAATAACCTTGCCCTTCTGCATAAGCACACAACCCATACCGGTGTGCGATGCGTCGCAATAAACCACAAATTCTTCAATCCCTTCTGGCAATGTCAACACAGGAGCATTGCTTAATTTCTGCTTAAGAATCTCAAAGGATTCTTGTTGCTTGGGACCCCAGTCAAACTTGACATTCTTGCGAGTTAGCGATGTTAGAGGTGCGGCAATCCTTGAAAAGTTTTCAATGAAACGTCTATAGTAACCTGCTAGACCCAAGAAGCTGCGAATTTCAGTAGGTGTTTTGGGCACTTGCCAATTCATAATTGCTTCGATCTTAGCGGGATCCACCTGGATACCACGCTCACTTACAACATGTCCAAGAAATTGGACCTCACGAAGCCAAAACTCACATTTGGAAAAATTGGCGTAGAGCTTCTCTTGCTGCAGAAGTTTAAGGATACACCGGAGATGTTTTTCATGATCGGCTTGACTCTTTGAATAAATAAGAATGTCATCAATGAAGACAATGACAAACTTGTCTAAATATGGCTTGCAAACGCGATTCTTGAGATCCATGAATGCTGCAGGTGCATTAGTGAGCCTGAAAGGCATCACCAAGAATTCATAGTGTCCATATCGAGTTCTGAATGCGGTCTTGTGCACGTCTTCGTTTCTGACCTTCAACTGGTGATAACCTGACCTTAGATCGATCTTTGAAAAGTAACTTGCTCCTTGAAGTTGATCGAATAGATCATCGATCCTGGGCAATGGATATCTGTTCTTAATTGTAACCTTGTTTAACTCGCGATAATCAATGCGTAAACGCATTGAGCCATCCTTTTTCTTCAAAAATAGAATTGACGCTCCCCAAGGGGATGAGCTAGGTCGAATAAAACCCTTTTCCAACAAATCATCCAACTGTGTTCTCAATTCTTTCATCTCAGTTGGCGCCAATCGGTAAGGTGCTCTTGCAACTAGTGTTGCTCCAGGAATGATATCGATTCTGAATTCTACTTGCCTATCTGGAGGTAATCCAGGTAATTTTTCAGGAAAAACATCTGGATATTCAGAAATAATAGGGATGTCTTCGATCTTTGGCTTTGGCTCATCAACAGTTACCTGTGCCATGTAAATGGTACAACCTTTCTTCAAACACTTCGATGCCTTAAGCAAAGACACTTGCTTAGGTAATCCATACTGCGTATCTTCGTGAATTGTTAATGGCTCACCATAAGGAGTCTTGATAACCACTTGCTTCTTATCACATACAATTTGGGCTTGGTTACGAGACAACCAATCCATGCCTATCACTATGTCGAATCCTGCCAATTTCATCGGAAGCAAGGATAGCAGAAAAGAGTGATTCCTAATGGATATAAAACATCCATCTAGAACTCTTGAGGCAGTCTCTATAGTACCATCAGCCAATTCTACTTCATATTTTATGCTTAGAGTTTTAACAGGCAGATTTAACAATTTGCAAAATTTATTGTCTACAAAAGACTTGTCTGCACCAGAATCAAACAACACTCTAGCATAAACATCATTGATAAGAAAAGTACCTGTTATAACATTGTCGTTCTGCACAGCCTCCTGGGCATTCATTTGGAAGACCCGAGCATTGGTCTTCTTAACCTCTTCAGGCTTCTTTTGCAAATTTGGGGCAATTGGTCTTGATATGCCCCTTCTCGTTACAATTGTAACAAGTTACATCCTTCATTTTCTTGCAATCTAGGGTTTTATGTTCCTTAGACTTGCAAATTACACAAACTCTAGGCTGGGATTGCGACTGTGATTCAAATCTGCATTTTCCAAAATGGTGTTTCTTGCAGACCTTGCACTTGGGCTTCTCACCTGACTGTTGGTTGTCCTTTTTGAATCCAGAACCCTTCTTATGCTCAGAGTTCCCCTTTCTCTTCTTGTCAGAGCGACGTGAGTTATCATCCTCACGTTTCCTTTTCCCTTCATCAGAATTCTTAAGCAACCTTTGCCTAATCGCATCGAGAGTAAGAGATAAAGAAAGATCAACCACTGACCTAAAGGTGGTAGGTCTGGATGCTTTCACATTTCCCTTGATTTCTGGAGCTAGACCTCCAATAAAATGAGCTATGCGCTTCGGTTCAAGTGTGACTAAATATGGAACCAATCAGGACATGGTGTTGAAACTTGTAAGGTATGCCTGACAGTCCAAGTTCTTCATGACTAGAGTCAAGAAGTCGGTTTCAATCCTTTCCACCTTATGCTGAGAACATAAATTTTCTCTGATCAATGCAACAAACTGATCCCAAGACAAGTTATACAAAGAAATCTTCCCTGTAGCTTGGATTAATGACCTCCACCAAGCTAAAGCTTCGCCTTTAAATGATTGTGAAACAAACTTCACAATATCTTGTTCCGCACAACCACAGATATCAACTACAGTATCCATCTCATCTAGCCATGTCATACAGTCAATGGCTCCTTTTTCTCCTGTGAAGTCCCTTGGCTAGCAAGAGACGAAGTATTTATAAGAGCCGGTCTTAACACGTGGCTCCTGATTGAGCACAATTCGCTTGGATGGAACACTTTTCTGATTCGACGAATGATGAGAATCGTCCTTATGTGACGCGTGTGACTTGGAAGGTGGTTTTGTATGAGGTACAGATTGGGTCCTGCTACGAGTACCACTTGATTCTTTGAACTGTCTGTCCATGGCTCGGGTGACAGCATTATCTATCATTGCTTGTAAATCTGCACCGGCTACATTAATTTTGGTGGTATCATTTCTCTCCCTAGGATCACCGTTAACCTCTTCTGATTCAGACATGCTGAGGCTTGATTGCTATAAAACAATTGACAATAATTTATTCAGAGGTTTATTTTGGAATCATCATTTTTTATGATTCATTAACCATGGTAAATATAAACCATATTGGTTAATTTGTTAGTCATATTTATTTAGGATTTTCATTATAATTTATCCCCAGTTATAAATCATTAAAGATATTAGAGTGGCACAAAAGGCCTAGTCACAAGGACAGTTTTAAATTATAAGCCATGATCTTATAAGATCGAGGCATTAAGGTTTGAACATAGTTCATCACATTTTCTTGATAGGGAGCCATAGACTACAACTGTCTTTTGTCTTATTGGACTATGAATATGGCCCGTAGGCACTTTATCACTAATGGATATTTAAATTTGGTACGAAAAGGAATTTGGAAAGATCCAATACAAGGATGACTAATGTGATTTTGTCGAATCACATTTTCCAGGAGTGCTAACATGTTTTCAGATGTTAACAAGGATTTGAATCTTAAAAAGGTTTTACCATCAGGGCCATGTCTAAAATGACATATGGGCTAGGTTATACCCTCAAGATTTCCTTTAATATTGAATGGCAGATCAATTGTAAATTGGAATGATATTTTGATTTATTTCATATGATATATTTATACATATAATGATAAATAAATTTTTAAATAAAACATTCCATAAATTGAAAGAAGTACATAACTGCCCTAAACGGGACTTTTAAATAAATAACATTGTCCTCGCAGGGATAGAAATAAGAAAGATAAGTCCACGCAGGGACCAAGTACATAAATAAAAATGTCCACACAGGGACTTAATTAAATATAAAAATTACAAAACAATTAAATAAGGAATTTCAATAATCCCTCTTCTTCTTCTTCTTCCCCTTTATTAGGTTTGCCAAACCCTTAAGCAGACCCCGGCGGCTTCTATGCTCCTCCTATACCTGTTGCTCCACCTCGTGCAACCGTTGAAGGATTTCCTGCTGCTGTGGTGGTTGGATCTGTGGCGGCTGCTGCTGCTGAGGTTGAGGAGGTGGTGGGTGTTGATACCCATATGTTGGGTACCCAGTTGGTTACGTAGCTGAAAAGGGTCCTCCAGGGTAGAGAGCATTGTAGTTTGCCACTTCGAGGTACGGGTCGACGGCAGGGGTATTGTTGTAATTGTAACCCGAATAAGCATGCTACTAAAACGGGTTATACGCTGCTGCACCGGGGTAAGAAGGAATTGGGTTTTCATAACCCATGGACGGTGGTGGTGCGACTGGAGCAGAGTCAACTTCAGAAGCTGGGTTTGAAGGCCCACCCATTTGCGGGTCTTCATACAACGGCGGGTAGTTGCTGTTGCTGGAATGTTGGGGGGTGCTGAAGTGAAATCCCCCACGCATGGACATCCGTGCACCTGTTCTTCTACGCCTCGGTGGTTCTGAAGGCAGTTGTTGCTCTGGCGGCGGCGGTGGCGGTGGCGTAACCGCCTGAAAATGCGGGTCCTCAGAAGGGACCTGTTGGTGTGGTGGTGAGTTGTGGTGAGAGGGAGTATACTCCCATTTGTATGTAGCCCATCTTTCAACAAAAATGTCTGGGCCCCTGTAAGGCGAACCATGAAAAGATGATCCGCTGAATATCTCAATGGGATGCGTCGGCGTCCCAGTCGGTGGTAGCTCGGGATCTGGATCCTCGTCCATCTCCATGTCCTGCATCTCAGGATAATGATCAACTGGTCCCAAAGGGTTTGGACCCTCTGGTTCTTGTACCTGGTTCATCAGATTTAACTGGCTCTGGAAGTATGGGGTCAGGTCCTGGAAGTCACGGTGCGAACTCGACCGTTGCAAAGGTATAAAGGAATGATGAGAATGGTCGGACTCATTGTTCTGATGTAGCCCGAATGAATCATGATAAGACGGTGATGAATTGAGCGAGACAGAGCGTCTCGCAGGCTCTAAATAAGTTCTCCAATCCTCGTGAGGACTAGAGTTAAGGTTTGCTGATAGAGTACGCTGGTGAGATGGCCCGGCTTCGTGGTCATTTCTTGCAGTTATTGGTGCCTTTCCTCTTCCACCTCTACCTCTGACACGTGGCGGCATTTTATAATTGGAACCTATCAAAACAAAAGAAAAACAACAAAAGACAAAAACAATTAAGATTAGGATTAATCCTAAGTCCTTTGCCTAGACTCGGAAGTCGAGGAATGTGCAACTGTGTCATTGAGATTAAACACAAAAGGCTAGTGTTTAATTCACTCAATGTTGGCTCTGATACCAACCTGTCACACCCCAATATTTCCACGTATTACCGATAGGCCCGGTGGGGAGTATCGTGACGTAGTTAAATTAATAACAGTTTAATGCACAGCGGAAGTCTAAAAGTAATTATACAAACCGAGTTGAAAGTATAATAAAATATTACACAACGGATTGTAAGTGGATCCACAGGCGGATCTAAAACAGAAAGAAATATTGTTCAACAGACTTTAAGTATCAAAAGCTTGCAAGACTCTTTATTTAATACTATGAATATCCAGCCCATTACGCGTAGTACCTGCACTTAATTTTTTTTTTAAAATACGTCAGTTTACACTGGTAAATACAATTAACTGACTCTTTTTGAAAACATTTAAGAAAATTGATTTAAATGCACAAGGCACAAATATTCTTTTATAACTTGGGACAATTATTAAAATCATCTTGTATACAGATTTATATGTTTGTCGTACGTTCAGGACCCGGGATAGAAGCCGGGATAAGATTAATAGACACACCACATAATATAAACCCACGGCGAGTTATCCTCAACAAGCGGGTATATCTTTTTACATACGCAACTGACAGGTGTATGCCTACACCCCGTGCTTAAGTCGTGGCCATTTCAAATGAATGAGCCAATGATATCCAGGACACGGTCATTAACCCCCCAAAGGCTTAGATCAAATAAAACAGATTAAAACGGGTTATCTCAATGATTTAACCACTAATCGATTAAAGATTCAATACCCGACCAAGCGGTAATAATTTACCGTATCCCAAACCCGTATAAGGGAAAATAAGTTAAAAGTATTCACCTGTGCTAAAATATAATTTTATTCTCGTCCGTATATCAAATCAGCAAGTATAAGTAGCTTTTACTGGGCTCTTAATCTGGAACAAAGATTTTAATAACCTATTAGATTCCTAACGGGTCTTATTTAAGTTATAACTTAGACCGGTTAGTTTTAAAGAAAGGGTTACGGTTCAAAACGCAAGATTAAGCGAAGACCGGATTAGAATATGATTTAGACACAACAAGTATGAAGACTTGTATAAAATGGGTAAACTAAACACATTCTGGATTTTGAAGTAAAAATGATAAGGTTTGACTCGTTCCGGTTAATTTATGCAAACTAGTTACATAAACCGTACTGGACGCGAATATGCATAACGGGTAACCAAATGAGTCGTGTACATGTTCCACAAGTTAATATGCTTTAAATATGTTATGATATCAGTAGGATATCTTCCATTATGCCCAAAACGAATTTAAACCAATTTAAGCCCCGTAGGGTTATTTTGGTCATTTTAAAGTTTATAATAGAGGTTAAATAGCAATTAGAGGTTCTGGCCTAAAATATATAGTAAAAATATAAATTTTATCAAGTTATATCGGTAAGATATCATACATATGTGAATTTTATCATTTATGGCCAAACTATGCACCGTAAGGGCATTTTGGTCATTTGACATATGCTTGAAGAGTCAAATTTGGAAATCTGAGTTCAAAACTTATACTTACTGTTAAAGTATAAAAATTTATTTATAACATCAGAAGGTAACAAGTCTTAGGTGCTAAATATGGTTTTAAACCATACTATGCGCCTAAATCGCATAAAAGTCGGTATTTGACGATATTCGGGTTATTTAAGGTAATCTGAGATTTCGATCAGTCTCAATTGTTTAAAATATTTTATTTAATGTATATAATCAGTAGAAAAAGGTTTGACATGCAAATGATGCCTAAAACTCATTTTATTAATGAAAAGGGCATTATCGTCAATTACCGAGTCCATGCAAGAACTCTATGTTATGGTCAGTATAAAATTTGACAAGAATTTCTAAAAATCCCTAAATATTATATAACATTAGTGGGTAGAAATTTTGGGGCCAAAATTTGGGTTTAAATATGATTTATGCCAAAAATGCCATTTAATTAACAAAAAGCTTTTGTTTTACGATATC
The DNA here is from genome assembly GCA_030545235.1 of Helianthus tuberosus. Lineage (NCBI taxonomy): Eukaryota > Viridiplantae > Streptophyta > Magnoliopsida > Asterales > Asteraceae > Helianthus > Helianthus tuberosus. The sequence continues at coordinate 9,204,067 of JARYGA010059765.1, forward strand.
GTGCATAACTCTTATTCCATACCAGAAACGGATGTCAACTTTTTTGGACATACTAATATATCAATAATAAAGGTTTTTGTCCTCTCACATTTCCAAAAATCTCGTTTTAATGATAAAAGGGCATAATGGTCCATTTTTAAGCATTTAGCGGGGACATGCAATGAATTAGATTTCTATGGAACAATATAGTATAATCTCAGAGGGTTATACTAACATGCAATGTGGTCCCAAATGAACCCTAAGGCATAACTAAACTAAGCTAAATCGGGTCAGAACTGAAAGTCAAAGCAAAAGTCTACTTTTGCGACTTTCGGTTGCGAACCGAGCCTAAACTCCGAATTGTCGGGTTGAACATGCCTAAACATGTTCTTATATTATTTACCAAGTTATTTAAGTGTTAAAACACATTCCATAACCTCTGCATTATCAGTTATAAATTATTTTGTAAAAACTGACTCGTTTGACTTTTTTTTTCATAACTTTGACTCGACAATTGACTTAGATAACGTGATAATTAGAAGGTGCCCTTTTAAGGGTTTAACACCTACATAATTACCAACACATAGACACTTTCAATTCGAATAATGGCTAGACCGTTAGTGATTAATGACCAAGTCAAAGCTTAATTACGCTAACTTTAACTTTCGGTCATTAAGCTAATGAAACCTTAACTATAGAAGCTAAGAACACTTACAAGAGTCCTTAGCACGAAATTTGAACTTAAGAAAGCTTCCTTTAGCACCAGGAGGCTTCAGAGAGTGAGTTGAGAGTAAAAATTCAAATGTGCAAGTTTCTAAGTGCAAACAATGTGGGTATATATAGGAGTTTGATGGCCTTCAAGATCAATCCATCTGTTCCTAGAGGTAATCCTGATGTTTACAAGTGTCCCTACGGCAGTAAAACCAGTTGCACAGACCCTGGTATCGAAAAAATAGCATGCAATGGCGGTGGAGAGGCTGCAACATGCAGCTGTGCATGTTTCTGTCACTGGCACTGCTGTCGCGGCCCGCGTAGACCTTAGAGGGAGTCTACGCGGCCCGTGAAGACTTGTTACTCTGGTAAAAATGTTTCCCAGCTTTGCAATTTCAGTCCGTGGTCCATTTTAAGTTTAAATAACTTTCTTTTATTGCACTATTGACCCCCATAGTTAACTAACAAGTGCCTTGGGTCATAAATTAACTCCGTTAAGCTCCCGTCTAGTTGTGAGATCACCCGAAAAGTCATGTTTTCAACGAAACTCCATGAGATTACCATCCAATATTCATGAGAACAAACATACAAATATTACAATGCTTTTGGGATTGTTAAAAGGTCACTCAGAGGTAACATGAAACATGTTGACACCTTTAACCCTTATGCTTTGTAAAATTTTCAATTTAAGCACAAACGGCTTCCTATGTCCGTCAATTTATTTATTCACGAATACGAACATCTTATGAGGTCATTCAGAGGCACGAGTTTGGCATGTTGACACATTTGATCCTTTTACCTAAATATTTACATTGTTTGACAATTGAAGTCCCTCGGAATAAATTCATTACATGTTTAAAGTCCATGACACGTGTCTTTATTATATTGGACATGATTTTGTGAGGTGTTACACTCTTGTACTTCAACACTTCATCCATTTCAACCTTTTTGTATTGTTTCCAGTTGGGAGCAGATTTTTGTATTTGAGGATCTTTATTCATCTTTTCAGTTCTATTAACTTCCTCATTAAGAGCTTCAAGGGGCCAGTCTTTGAAATCAGACCTGTAGGCTTCGTAGGGCTTGGTATCCATGATAGTGGTCAAGAAATCATTCCTTAATGTCTTTTGTAGCTCAGCATTTGGTGGCAGATTTGACATATTCTTACTCAGGTCTCTAGCAAAATCTTCTAACTTCTTGACTTCACCAAGCCAATGTTGCATGCGAGCTGATAAGTTAATGTCTCCTAGCCCTTTACACTCTTCTTTTGCCTTATCTTCTACTTGTTTGCCCTTTAGCTTCAGATATTCGTAAATATTCTTTGGAGTTTCGAATCCATGAAGAGATGGGAAGGTTCTTTTGGATGGATCATCCTCTGTGTAAAATTGGGTTATTTCATCTTGAACTGCAAGCAGTTCCAGAGGGAAAGTTACTGCCAATGGGTTGAACTTTGTTGATGGAGGCAGGACGAATGGTTTGGGTGAAGTTTGAATGAATGGAGTAGCTGGTAACGGAATTGGTGCGGGTATATCTTTTTCTTCCTTCTCTTCTTCATGCACCATGAATTTTCTCTTTCTTGTGTAAACAGATTTTGGAGAAGGAGGAGTTAGGGAAGAAAAATGTGTTATGAGTGTAAGGGTTGATTGTGATGGGAATTGAAATTGGGTAGAATCAGTGGATTGAGTAACAACTGTTGAAACAACTGGTGTCTCAACCGCTGTTGTCTTAACATGTGTTGAAAAATTTGTTGCATCAACAATTGTTTCAGTGGAGGTTGGCAGTGGTGATGAGGATTTTGTATTCTGCTTTTTAACAGGTAGTTTTTCTGGTGAGAGTTTGGTTTTAGGTGTATCAGAATCTGGCTTCTTAGGTTCAGCAGTGCTTTTAAGTTTCGCAGCAGTGGTTGGTTTTTTTGGTGGTGATATTGGTTTAGGAAACATGACAATAGGAGATTCGTTGTGTTTGTGTGGTTTTCTTCTATTTGACGTTCCAATGTTGAGCACTTCATCTTCCTCTTTTGTATGCTTCCTCTTCTGCTTTTGCTCAATCTCCTTATCTATCTGTTTGTTAACAGTATCATCAATTCCATTTTTCTTACCAATATCAGATTTTCCAGGAGATTTTGCAGAAGTTTGCTTGACAGGCTTTGGATTTTGTTTTGGCTGATTCCTTGGTGTTGGTTTCCCAAAGTTTTTCATGGAATCCTTTTCCCTCTTTTCAGCATTATCTTCGTCATCTTTTTCAAACACAGGTGCAGGGGTAGTACCAGTTAACTTTTCAATGCATTCTTTTATGCCCTTGATGTCAGCCTGTGTGTCTTTGTATCTTGCTTCAACCATAACTCGAATTAGCTTCATGTGGGAATTAAGTTGAATCTCAGCCAGTTCCCTTTAAGCTGCAAGAATTGGTTATACCGAATTCCAAATTTCTTGGCATAACTGCTGATGAGAAGGTCGACTTTTGAAAGCATCCACCAACTGCTTCAATTGATCTTTCATATCAGCAACGGTTGTTTCCAAGTTAGATATCCTGTCCGTCAAATCCTGGTATTTAATCTATCACCTAACTTAATAGGATCATCTGAATTCCCACCAGAGGTAGTTGTATCGACTTTTGAAAGAGGAGGTATCTCCAAATTTTCATTAGCAGATGCCCCTTGTTCTTGGTTCTAGGGACTTCCCTCTGCATCAGTGGTTACCTTAGTGATCTTACCCGTGGTTAACTTGAACTCACCTGTGGATACCTTGATAGACACAGCAGTGGTTGCCTTCAAGGGAGTCTGACTGATGAAACTACTGTCCAAATGTAAATCAGTGGATTTGACATTTGTAGTAGCTGCTCCACTTAAAATACCATCAAGAATTTGCTGAAATTCAAGAGGTGTAGCATCCTCAACTATTTCTGGGTTAGGTAATTGAAAAGGTTCAGACATAGCTATTGTTGAAGTTAAACTCTCAGTAAAGTGTTCGTGGGAGGGATTGCTATCAGTCTGAATGTCAATAGCTTGAAGCAGTGTTACAAACTTTGGTGGAATAGAAGATGAAGGAATTGTTGTCGAAAGAAACATTGCCCCTGGAGAAGGGCTTTTAAGTATACTCTCATATGATAGTATGACATCATATTGTGGTGTTCCTGTGGATACAACATGTTCCTTTTATGAGGAATCATGAGGAGTTTGGTTTTTGGGTTGAGATCTTTCCACATGTTATGAGGAAGTAGCAACCGTGGTTTGTAATGACATCTGTGTTGTCACAGGGTTAACCTCTGGGATCTCATCTTCCAGTGGACCCGTTTCGCTGGTTTTGGTGGGTTTTTTGGATTTTGTTTTGGTCTTTTTGAGTTTTGTTGGTGAGGGGGTTTCACAGCAGTGGTTGTAGTGCTGTGATCACCAAGAGCAGTGGGCTCAGCAACAGAGGTTTGAGGAGCAGTTGTGGACTCATCTAAAATTTCCTCTTTCCCCTCTGTTTCAGTTTTGGAAACATCTGACTCTTTAGCCATAAGGCGAGTAAAAGTTTCAGATGTTAGACTATTCATTTTAATAGCTTTACCTTTTTCAAAATCTTTTTGAGAAACATGTTTTTGCAGGTAGTAGCTTAATAGTCTAGGAAACATAAGAAAACCAGCAGTTATCCCCTTTTTAATTGCAGCAGTTTTCCCCTTTTTAATAGCAGCAGTTTTCCCCTTTTTAATGTTTTTTTAATTTGCAACCAAATCAACAAACAGTGACTGGGAGTAGTTAAAATCAGTATTTGTCAAAATTGCATACCCCAATGACTGAATTTTCAAAGGTATTTCATTAAAAGAAGTAGTTTTATTTGAGAGATAGATTAAGAGAGTATGGAATAGGAATTTCATTGCTGGTGGAAAATTACCTTTAAACATAGTTGCCGATTCAACTGTCCATCATATCCCCTCTCAATCAAGTATGTTTGAATCTCATTTTTCGGCAAAGAGGTCTTACCTACCAAGTCGTTTACCTCAAATGTTGTTGATATGGTACTGGGGGTAATAGCAACGGATTCACCTCCGACTTTTGAAGTTATACTTACGGCCACATTGTTTTGTTCTTCGATATTCGCATTTGCCCAAAAATTGCGGAGTATCTCTTGGTAAATGGGTGCGTCGGCGGTAAGAATGACCTTATATTTTGATGATGTAAGAACATCAATCATTGAATGATAAAGAGTATTGTTCTCGGTTTTCTCAAAAATAGCCAGATAGTTATGCAAATTTTTCATCATCAAAGCAATGATCAGAATTGAAAGTTGCAAGAGGTTGATGAAGAAGTGTTGAAGAAGAAGGTGGAAACCGTTCTGATGAATTTTAAACTCGAGACGAAAGTAAAACCTCTGTTTGGGGATGAAACAGGGGTTTATAAAGTGAAAAAGTGAATGCTGACGTGTCAGAAGATACAAAGATCTGATGGCTAACATCTGTCCACGTCAGAACCTCTGTTCTGATAATGGATGACAGTTGTTTAAAAACCACTGTTGGCCAATAACAGATGTTTGGCAACATTAGTAACTCAGCAGTCCTTAGATTAAACAGAACCTATGAGAACAGACAATACCCTTCAGCAGTGTTTGGAAACCACTGTTAGGCAACAACAGATTTTATGCAACAATAGTAAGTCAGCAGTCATTAGTCAAACACAGGTTTGGAAAACAGTTGTTTTCAACAGACTTTTAATATAAACAAATAAATTGATATTAAATATCAGCAGCTATTTAATGCAAAACATTTAAAAAATAAATTTTCATGGGAAAACTATAAAATTAAATATCAAGAAACTGAAAGCACAAATTTTAAACCTCTGCCACAATTTTTTTTTTTTTTAAACCTCTTCATTTAAACACCAACAATAATCTACATGGCAAACAAAGGCTACTACCACTTCATCGGACACAAATGTTGTAAACAGTGGTAACTCAACAGTCGCTAGGATAAACAACACTTATTAAAACAGACAATATCTTTCAGCAGGGAATGAATTTTTATCCAAACAGAAGTTGATTCAAAACATCAACAAATACTATGAAAACACTGATAATCAGTTTTAAATTGATTTTATATATTAAGAATTATGATTATGATGCAATAATAACCTAAAAAAAGCATTGTTGATGGAGTTTTCCAATATTTAAAAAAATAGTTATTTTTGAGAGTTTTTTTTCCAATATTTAAAAAAATAGCTATTTTTAAGAATGGAGTTTTCATGTTCTAAAGACATTTTTGTAACACCTCATAATTTCATGTCCAATAATGTATTGACACATGTCATAAGCTTTGAACGTGTGAAAGAATACTCTAGAGGGACTAAAGTTGACAAACAAGGAAAGTATGTGAATATAAGGGTTCAAAATGTCAACAATGGATAAATATACTTTACAATAACCCTACATGATGTTTATACCCTTAAATGAATGAATCATGGATCATACGAAACTAATTGTGAAAGAAAGTGAGAGATTACAAACTACAGGGGTTAAATGTGTCAACATGTTTAAGGTATACCTCTGAGTGACCTTTTAGCAAACCCGAAGCTTTGTAACGATTAATTATGCTCACAAGAATGCATGATAAAAATTTCACCAAGTATGAGAAAGTTATGATAAAATTCGTATACGAGGGGTTAAAAGCGTCAACGATGAAATTTAAGGCTTTACGGGTGATCACAAAGTAACCAAGGACTTAAAAAAGTTGGTATAAGTCTTGAAGCCCTTAGAAATCAATTTAGAGGGCTTATAATGCAAGAAATAAAGGTAAAACAACTTTTAGAAGGACGGGGGACCAAAACTGCAAATAGTGGAAACTTGCTTAACCTGATCAGGGGCTCCATACGGGGCGCGTAAGGTTACCCAGAACCTTACGCGGGGCGCCTCAGCCTCCCAGATACAGAAAACATGGACAGGTGTCTGTCCAGCCCGTTTAACCGACTCTTATTGCTTGTTTACAATACCATGTGCTGCACAAAAGGGTTTTTAGGCTCTAGGGACACTTGTGATTGATCAGGGATCCAACATAGACTTGTTTGGCACAATCTTGAGCAATCAAACCCACTATATAAAGGTCCACATTATTTCAATTTTGATCATCCATTCCCAACTCAACTTCTGAAGATTTCTGGAGCTCAAGGCCACTCCCTAAGCATCATTAGTCGTGCATTAGACCTCGGTAAGCTTCCTTAACCTTCCTTAATCGTGTTTTACTTAATTAATTAGCTTAAAGTCAAACCGTCGTAATTAAGGTTTGACTTAACGATTAATCACTAATGGTCCAGTGATTAGTCAAACTAAAAGTAGTTATAAGTTGGTAATTATGTGGGCAATAAACCCTTAAAAGGGCACCCTCTGATTCCCGCTCTAACTAGATCATTTGTCGGGTCAAAGTTTGTTATAAAAAGTCAACAGAAACAAAATTTTCGAATTAACACCTAATTAGCATTGTAGAAGGCGTGCAACCTATTTTATCACTCATATAACTTGGTAATTAGTATAAGAACTGGTCTAAGCTTGTTCGATCCGACAATTTTCTGTTTAGGCTCGGTTCGGAACCGAAAGTCACAAAACTTTGACATTTGCTTTGACATCAGTTCTGACCCTTATTGGCATGATTTAGAAATGCCTTAGAGCTTCGTTAGGACCAGCTGGTATGATAGTATAACCCTCTGCGTTTATACTACTTAAATCATTGATTGTCCGATGGTTCCGTTAAATGCCTAATTTGACCAATATGCCCATTTGACCTTAAAACGAGAATTTTGGAAATGTGAGAGGACAATAATCTTTGTTACTGATTTATAAACATGTCCCTAAAATTTCACATCAGTTGGAGGTCTAGATTTGGAGTTATGCTCAATAACGTAATTAGAAGGCCTTTTATTAATTAAACGGCGCAATTAGCATAAAGCCTATCTAAACCCAATTTTTGACACCAAACCTTTTAGACACTGATGAAATATAATATTTTGAGATTTTTGAAGATTTTTAATTATTTTTAAACTGATCATAACCTAAGGTTATTGCCTTGATTCGGTAAATACCAATTATACCCTTTTTGCTTATAAAATGAGTTTTACATAACATTTAGACACCAAACCTTTGGCTACTGATTTTATATGATAAATGAAGTATTTTGAACTTTATAACTTGATCAGAAAACTAAGATTCCTGTTATAACCCAGAAATCGCTTTAAACGACTCTTTGCGCGTATTAAACACATAGTATGGATTTAAAACCATTTTGTCATATAAGACTTATCACCAACTGATATAACCTATTAAATTAAGTTGTTTTGCTGATTATTTCAGACCCGAATCTCAGAATTATAATTAATCCCTTTTATAATCTTTTAAATGACCAAAATACCCCTACGGGGCTTAAATTGAGATTAAACTCGTTTGGGCATAATGGAAGGTATCCTACTGATATCACAACATATTTAAAGCATATTAACTTAGGAAACCTATTCGTGACTCATTCGGTTACCCGTTATGCGTTATTCGCGTTCGGTTCGGTTTATGTACCTAGTTTGCATAAATTAGCCGAAACGGGTCGAACCTTATCATTTTTATCTCAAAATCCAGAATGTGTTTAGTTTACCCATATTATACAAGTCTCCAAACTTTTCGGGTCTAAATCACATTCTATTCCGGTCTTCGCTTAATCATGCGTTCGAACAGTATCTTCCTTTAAAACTAACTGGTCTAAGTTTAGGCTTAATTAAAGACCCGTTAGGATTCTAATAGGTTATTATAAACCTTCGTTCCAGAATAGGAGACCCAGTAAAAGCTACGTGCACTTGCTTGTTGTGATTATTACTTACAAAGGTAAATACTTTTAACTTATTTTCCTTATACGGGCTTGGGGTATGGTATAAAAAATACCGCTTGGTCGGGCATTGAATCTTTAATCGAATGGAGGTTAATTCATTGAAATGACCCGTTTAAATTGTTTTGTTTCTTAAAGCCTTTGGGGGGTTAATGACCATGTCCCGGATATCCTTGGCATCATTTTACGAAATGGCCACGACCTAAGCACGGGGTGTATGTGTACACCCGACGGTGCATAAATAAATAATAAGGTATAACCGCCGGTTTCGGGAATAAACCGCCGCGGGACTATATCATGTGGTGTGTCTATTAAGCTCTAACCCGGTGTCAACCCGGGCTACTGAACGCATAAGAAACATGTAATTCTTTTACAAGATTATATTCAATTAATTATCCCAAGTTATAAAATGTTTGTGCCTCGTGCATTTAAATCAACTTTCTAAACCTTTTCAAAACAAGTCCGTTGATTGTATTTACCAGTGTAAACTGACGTATTTTCCCAAAAAGATTAAGTGCAGGTACTACTCGAAATAGGCTGGCTTTCTCCTTAGCATCAATAAGAGTCTCGCAAGCTTGGATGCATTTCAGTCTGTTGAACAATGTTTCTTTTTATTTGATCTACCTGTGGATTATTTTCAACTGTTTTGTGATACTTAATATTACAATTTTATTTGGTTGGAATGAATCTATCTTTTGCTTCCGCTGTGCATTTAAATATTGTGTTGTTTGACTATAATGATATCAACTACGTCACGATACTCCCCCACCGGGCCCACCGGTAATACGTGGAAATATCGGGGTGTGAAACTGGAGGACCTATTTGGAGCCGGCTTTCTCCTTAGCATCACGCAAGCTTGGATGCATTTCAGTCTGTTGAACAATGTTTCTTTTTATTTGATCCACCTGTGGATTATTTTCAACTGTTTTGTGATACTTAATATTACAATTTTATTCGGTTGGAATGAATCTATCTTTTGCTTCCGCTGTGCATTTAAATATTGTGTTTTTTGACTATAATGATATCAACTACGTCACGATACTCCCCCACCGGGCCCACCGGTAATACGTGGAAATATCGGGGTGTGACAGGTTGGTATCAGAGCCAACACTGAGTGAATTAAACACTAGCCTTTTGTGTTTAATCTCAGTTACACAATTGCACATTCCTAAATTTTCAAGTCTAGACAAAGAACTTAGGACTAATCCAAATTGTTTTTAATTTTAACTTTATCCTTTATATTTCTTGTTGTATCTTTCAATTGTTTTTGACAGGAAGTATGCCACCAAGGTTCCGAAGAGGAGGACGAGGTAAGGGGCCAATCAACGCCCCTAACGATCACGAAGACGGACCTTCACATCGGCGAACTCCTTCTGCTACCATGAGTGCCAATCCTCAAGGAAACTGGAGGACCTATTTGGAGCCAGCTAGGCGATCTGCCTCGATTAGCTCAACGCCTCCCTACCGCCATTCCTTTGGGCCGCAATCAGAGAACGAGCCTGAAGACTCACACCACTCCTTCTTGCTGTTGCAGCGATCCCTTTCGCACCATTCCTTTGGCGACCCCACTCCTGTCTTCCAGGGCCTGTTCAACCCGGCAAACTACATTCAAGAACCAGTGGGTTTTAACCCATTGGGCCCTGAAGACCATTTCCCCGAAGCTCAGGGAATGGATATAGATGAAGACACGGACCCTGTTGAACCACCTTCTGGGACACCTACTCACCCCATCGAGATCTCTGATGGGTCATCCTTCCATGGATCACTCTACCGTGGTCCTGACAGCTACCAAGCAAGGTTCAACCAGTATGAATGGTATTTTACACCCTCTCACCATTCATCGCCTCACCAGCAGCAGGATCTCTCCGAGGATTCGCGTTTCGTGGCAGTCACGCCACCGCCACCACCACCGCCAGTTCATCAAGCACCTCCAGAACCACCAAGGCGTAGAATAACAGGTGCACGAATATCCGCACGAGAAGGGGGTTTTCACTTTAGCACCCCCCCATCACTCAAGTGGCAGTCACTATCCGCCACTACATGAAGACCCACAAATGGGTGGGCCTTCAAACCCAGTTTCAGAGGTGAATTCTGCACCACCACCGCCACCATTGGGATTTGGTAACCCAATACCTACATACGCCGGTTCCACGGCGTATAATCCATTTGAGCAGCCGGCTCACACTAATTATAACTATGCTGAAGCCGACCCATATCTTGTAGCAGCAAACTACAACGCCCTTCATCCTGAAGGACCATACGGAGCCCCCTGGGGAGTGGGATACCCAACTCATGGGTATCAAATACCTACTCGACCTCCGATTCAGCACCAGCTGCAGCCACCACGGTTTTCCCCACCGGAACAGGAGGAAATCCTCCACAGGCTAAACAGGGTGGAACGAGAGTTTCAGGAAGAGCGTAGGAACAACCGGGGATTCCTCAAGGGCCTGGCAAGCTTGTTAAAAGGAAAGAAGAAGAGGGATCATTGAATCCCTATATGTATTGTTGTATTTCCTTATTTCAATCAAGTCCCTGCGTGGACATTTAGCTAAGTACTTAGTCCCTGCGTGGACTTGTCTTTCTTTAGTCCCTGCGTGGACTTGTCTTTTCTGTAGTCCCTGCGTGGACACCTATCTAAGTCATCAGTCCCTGCGAGGACTTGTATTATCAGTTTAGCCCCTGCGTGGGCAAGTTATTTCTGTTAAAAGTCCCGTTTAGGGCAATATGTACTCCTTTTAATGTTTAATGGAATGTTAAGTTTAAAAAAAAATATTCTGTCATTATGCATAAATATATTATAAATGAAATAAATAAATTAAAAATCGTTCCTCTTAAAATAATCTTCCTATTTAAATATTAAATAAGAATCTTAAAGGTATAACCTAGCCTGCATGTCATTTAAGACTTGGCCAAGATGGTAAGACCTGTTTAAAAGATTCAAATCCCTGTTAACATCTGAAAACATGTTAATGCTCCTGGCAGACGTGATTCGTTAAAATCACACACGTCATTCTTATAATAGGATTCTTCAAAAGATTCATATCCTAACCTGATGATCTATAAATCATGGGTTTAAATCATCAATTAAGATGATCATATATTAAACATCCATAGGTAATGTAGTGCCTACGGGCCATACCCATTATCATATAAGACAAAAGACAGTAGTAGTCTACGACTCCCTGTCAGAAAAAGGTAAAGAACTATGTTCAAACCTTAATGCCTTGATTCTCTGAAATCATGGCTTATGTTTAAAAAATGTCCCTGTGACTAGGCCTTTTGTGCCACTAATAATGTTGTTATTGTTTTATAATTAGGATAAATTATAATAAAAATCCTAAATAAATATGATTAACAAATTAACCAAATATGGTCTATGTTTACCATGGTTAATGAATTGCCATAAAAGACAATTCCATAATAAACTCCTAAATAAATTATTGTCAATATCTTATGTAACAGTTCAAAGTACATGGCTGACTTGGATGAGATCAATAGTCACCCAAGGGAGAATCATGATAATACCCGAATTAACGTAGCGGGTGCAGAACTGCAGGCAATGATAGACAATGCCATTACTCGAGCTTTGGATAGACAGTTCCATGAATCCAGTGGTACCCATGAAAGGACCCAATCTGCACCACACTCTAAACCACCCTCTAAAACTCACACTGCTCACAAAAGTAATTCCCATCACTCATCAAACCAAAAGAGTGTTCCATCTCAAAGGACCGTACTGAACCAAGGACCCCGTGATAAGGGTTGCTCCTATAAGTATTTTGTTTCATGCAAACCCAGGGATTTCACTGGGGAAAAAGAAGCTATAGACTGCATGACATGGTTGGATGAGATGGACACTATGGTAGATATCAGTGGTTGCACTAATAAGGATATGGTGAAATTCGTGTCTCAGTCATTCAAGGGTGAGGCATTAGCTTGGTGGAGGTCTTTGATCCAAGCTACAGGGAAAGTCCCATTGTACAATATGACTTGGGAACAATTTGTGTCATTGATCAAGGAGAACTACTGCCCTCAGCATGAGGTTGAGAAGATTGAAGCTGATTTCTTGTCTCTGGTTATGAAAAGCCTGGATTGTCAAGCCTACCTTACAAGCTTCAACACCATGTCAAGGTTGGTTCCTTATCTTGTGACATCGGAACCCAAGAGGATAGCTCGATTCATCAGGGGTTTAGCCCCAGAGGTTAAGGCCAGTGTGAAAGCCTCTAGACCAGCTACCTTCCGGTCTGCAGCTGATATAGCATTATCTCTTACTCTGGACGCGGTCAGGCAGAGATCGCTGAGAAACACTGATGCTGAGAAAAGGAAGCGTGAGGATGATAACTCACGGCGATCGGATAAGAGACATAGGGGAAACAGTGACCACAAAAAGGGTTCTGGATCTAAGAAAGATGGTCATCAGTCGGGTGATAAACCCAAATGTAAAATCTGCAAGAAACCTCACTTCGGGAAGTGCATATATGAATCGAAATCCCAGTCACAGCCAAGGGCATGTGGGATTTGCAAGTCTTCTGAGCACAAGATCTTAGACTGTAAGAAAATCAAGGATGCTACGTGCTATAGCTGCAATGAAAAAGGGCATATCAAGTCCAACTGCACAAAACTTGCAAAGAAGACTGAGGATGGGAAAAAGACCAATGCAAGGGTCTTCCGGATGGATGCAAAGGAAGCTATTCAGGACGACAATGTGATCACAGGTACCTTCCTCATAAATGATGTTTATGCAAGAGTGCTATTTGATTCAGGAGCTGATAAGTCATTTGTAGATAATTAGTTTTGTAAGTTGCTGAAATTACATGTTAAAACCCTAAGTGTGAAATATGAGGTGGAAATAGTTGATGGTACCTTAGAAACCACCTCAACCGTGTTAGATGGATGTTTTATATCCATTAGGAACCACTCGTTTCCATTGTCTTTACTTCCTTTGAAATTAGTCGGTTTCGATATAGTAATAGGCATGGATTGGTTGTCTCGCAACCAAGCCCAGATCGTTTATGCTAGGAAGCAAGTGGTTGTCAGAGCTCCTCATGGCGAGCCTTTGACAATCCAAGGAGATACTAAGTACGGAATGCATGAGCAAGTGTCCATGCTCAAGGCATCAAGGTGTTTGACGAAGGGTTGTGTTATCTACCTGGCACAAGTAACCCTTGATGAACCAAAGCCTAAGATCGAAGACATACCTATGATCTCTGAATATCCAGAGGTATTCCCTGAAGAACTACCTAGGTTACCCCCAGATAGGCAAGTGGAGTTCAGGATTGACATTATTCCTGGAGCAGTACCTGTTGCAAGAGCGCCTTATAGATTGGCACCAACGGAGATGAAAGAGTTGAGAACTCAACTGGATGATTTGTTAAGCAAAGGATTTATTAGACCAAGCTTATCTCCTTGGGGAGCACCAATCCTATTTGTGAAGAAGAAAGATGGCTTGATGCGTCTGTGCATCGATTATCGCGAACTTAACAAAGTTACTATCAAGAATTGGTATCCATTACCCAGGATCGACGACTTGTTCGATCAACTTCAAGGAGCGAGTTATTTTTCCAAGATCGACTTAAGGTCAGGATATCATCAACTGAAGGTCAAGGATGAAGATGTACATAAGACTGCATTTAGGACTCGTTATGGTCATTACGAGTTCTTAGTGATGCCTTTCGGACTCACTAATGCACCAGCCGCATTCATGGACCTCATGAACCGCGTCTGCAAGCCCTACATGGATAAATTTGTCATCGTCTTCATCGATGATATTCTTATTTACTCAAAGAATCAAGCTGACCATGAGAAGCACCTCCATTGCATTCTGAAACTGCTTCATCGAGAAAAGCTCTACGCCAAATTCTCTAAGTGTGAATTTTGGCTTCGTGAAGTCCAATTTCTTGGACATGTGGTTAGTGAACGCGGAATCCAGGTAGATCCCGCTAAGGTTGAAGCTGTCATGAATTGGCAAGAGCCGAAGACGCCCATAGAGATTCGCAGTTTCTTGGGATTGGCAGGATATTACAGGCGTTTCATTGAAAATTTTTCAAGGATTGCCGCACCCCTAACTTCTTTGACTAGGAAGAATATTAAGTTCGACTGGGGACCGAAGCAACAAGAATCCTTTGATATCCTTAAGCAGAAGCTAAGCAATGCACCTGTGTTGACATTGCCTGATGGAATAGAAGAGTTTGTGGTATATTGTGATGCATCACACACCGGGATGGGATGTGTGCTTATGCAGAAAGGCAAAGTTATTGCCTATGTTTCACGTCAGTTAAAGGTGCATGAAAAGAATTACACCACCCATGACTTGGAGTTGGGTGCCGTTGTATTTGTACTGAAGCTATGGAGGCACTATTTATATGGTATCAAGTGTGTGATCTATTCTGATCACAAGAGCCTCCAGCACCTGTTTAACCAAAAGGATTTGAACATGAGGTAACGACGTTGGATGGAAACTTTGAATGATTATGACTGTGAGATAAGATACCATCCCGGCAAGGCGAATGTAGTCGCCGATGCCTTGAGTAGAAAGGAAAGAGTAAAGCCTATAAGAATCAATGCCAAGAGCATTGAGATAAAGAATAGTTTGAATGAAAGGTTGTTAGCTGCGCAGAAGGAAGCTGTGCTGGAAGCTAACTATCCTGATGAAAAGCTAGGAGTAACTGAAGAACAGTTATCCTATGGCAAGGACGGAATTCTGAGGTTGAATGGACGAATATGGGTTCCATTTTATGGAGGACTTCAAGATGTTATCCTCCAGGAAGCCCACAGTTCTAAATACTCCGTCCATCCTGGAGCTGACAAGATGTACCAGGATCTGAAAGCAAATTTCTGGTGGATAGGCTTGAAGAAGTCTATAGCTACCTATGTAGCTAAATGTTTGACGTGTGCGCAACTCAAAGCTGAACATCAGAAGACGTCAGGTTTGCTACAACAGCCTGAACTTCCCACGTGGAAGTGGGAAATGGTGACAATGGATTTCATCACCAAGTTACCAAAGACAAAGAAAGGAAATGATACTATATGGGTGATAGTAAATAGACTGACTAAGTCAGCACATTTCCTACCCATTAAGGAGACCTATAGCTCCTACATGTTAGCCCAATTGTACGTAGATAAAATTGTATCTCTGCATGGCGTACCAGTGTCTATTATCTCTGATAGAGATACTAGATACTAGATACACGTCACATTTTGGAAAAGTTTCCAACAATCTTTGGGCACGCGCTTAAATTTTAGTACGGCTTACCATCCTCAGACGGACGGGCAGAGTAAGCGTACAATCCAAACTTTGGAAGACATGCTTCGTGCATGTGTGATTGACTTAGGTGGTAGTTGGGATAACCACCTGCCATTAATCGAGTTTTCCTATAACAATAGCTACCATACCAGCATTAAGGCTGCGCCTTTCGAGGCCTTGTACGGTAGAAAGTGCAGAACGCCTGTTTGTTGGGCGGAAGTTGGAGATGTCCAACTGACAGGACCCGAAATAGTCCTGGAGATGACAGATAAGATTGTGCAGATACGCGATCGTCTCAAAGCTACCAGGGATAGGCAGAAAAGCTACGCGGACTTAAGGCGTAAACCTCTAAAGTTTGAGGTTGGTGATAAAGTACTACTTAAAGTATCACCCTGGAAAAGGGTAATGCGATTTGGTAAGAAAGGCAAGTTAAGCCCGAGATACATAGGACCATTCGAGATCATCGAATGTGTCGGATCAGTTGCTTATAAGCTAAATTTGCCTGAAGAGCTCAGTGGTATTCATAACGTATTCCACATCTGCAATCTGAAGAAATGTCTAGCTGATGAATCACTAGTCATACCACATACAGATGTGCACATTGATGAGAGCTTAAAGTTTGTTGAAAAACCTTTGTCGATTGAGGATCGACGGGTTAAGAAGCTTCGAAGGAAGCATGTACCGATCGTAAAAGTTAAAAGGGATGCCCGTAGAGGTCCCGAGTACACGTGGGAGGTAGAGTCCACAATGAAAGAAAAGTACCCTCATTTGTTTCAGTAAATCTCGAGGTCGAGATTTCTTTTAAGGGGGTGAGGATGTAACACCTCGTAATTTCATGTCCAATAATGTATTGACACGTGTCATAAGCTTTGAACGTGTGAAAGAATACTCTAGAGGGACTAAAGTTGACAAACAAGGAAAGTATGTGAATATAAGGGTTCAAAATGTCAACAATGGATAAATATACTTTACAATAACCCTACATGATGTTTATACCCTTAAACGAATGAATCATGGATCATACGAAACTAATTGTGAAAGAAAGTGAGAGATTACAAACTACAGGGGTTAAATGTGTCAACATGTTTAAGGTATACCTCTGAGTGACCTTTTAGCAAACCCGAAGCTTTGTAATGATTAATTATGCTCACTAGAATGCATGATAAAAATTTCACCAAGTTTCGTTATCGTATGAGAAAGTTATGATAAAATTCGTATACGAGGGGTTAAAAGCGTCAACGATGAAATTTAAGGCTTTACGGGTGATCACAAAGTAACTGTCACACCCCAACAACGTGAGACAAAGAAACGTGGTGGAAACGTCGGGGAGTGTTGTAACAGAATTAATTGTTTCAAATCCATGGCAATTGAAGTTTTGTTTTATAAATCAAACATGAAAGTTTACATTGTTTTAAAGAGTACATAACATAAATTAACTAGTTCTTGTCTCGTTTTAAGTCACTAAGGCACAGGTCCACCTAAGTATGTCTTGATAAGTCCTATGCATCATCTCCTGAAAACACATGTGAAAATAGGTACGTCAGCATAAAAATGCCTGTGAGATACATAGGTTTTATGAAAACAGAATTCATGACTTATGTTTGAGAAAATGTTTAGTCATGAACCTTGTAATTTGCTTTGTCTTGTAAATCATTTGAAAAACGATAAGATCGGATGATATGTATAAATAAGAGAATAATGTATGGTTAAATGAATAACCATTTAAAATGAGTTTGTATAAGATAAGTTGTTTGTAAATCAATGTCTTGTGAAAAGTATGTTAATTGTATAAAATGTTATATGTCTCAAATTGAAATGATTCAAATAACGCTACAATATGTGATACCATACAAACACTTATATATAGGAAGTACCAGCGGCGTATCCACCGTGCTTGTATCATATTACATACGCCTCGTTACTTAAATCACTTACTCAAACCAAACCACCAAAGTAAAATGTTTAACAATTGTAGAAATGTTTATGTATAGTCAAATGTCTATTGTCAAATGTAAATCATGTCAACAGATACAACTGGTTCACACGGTTCAATAGTTACAAACGGTTCATATAATCAAAGGGTTACGACGGTTCACATAGTCAAATGGTTACAATGGTTCAAAATGTAGTATAATGTGTTCATATGCTGGATGAGCATATGCAATAGAAATGCAATGTAAAACAATGTACTAAGTATGCACGTAATGGACATACATAGCATAAGTGTAATGTAAAACAATGTACTAAGCATGCACGTAATGGACATACATAGCATAAGTGTAATGTAAAACAATGTACTAAGTATGCACGTAATGGACATACATAGCATAAGTGTAATGTAAAACAATGTACTAAGTATGCACACAATGGGCGTACATAGCATGAAATGTATTGTAAAGTGGTGTACTAAGTATGCACACAATGGGCATACATAGCATAAAATGTATTGAAATCATGTACTATAAATGTACTAATAAACATAGCAAGTATATGATGTGAAAACAGGAAAGCATGAAAGTAACAAGTAGGCACATGTGTTTCACCCCAAAATAGTTTGGAAAACAGTAAAAGAGGGGGGTTCTATGTACTCACTTGAGATTGCTTAGTAATCCTTGAGTAACAACCAAACAATGCTAGAGATCATGGATATCAAACGGCACCTAATATAGGTAACTATGTTAATATACCGGACCTAAATCGGAGGATTGGATAGAATGAGGGTTCGTAAACCAAACGAGTATGGAGACTCGTGTAATATGGTTTAACAAAGCCCTCATACTAAAATGAAACCTAACCTAAGTGCTTACGACCCATTACGACCCGTTTAGGTAGCTTATGCTACTTTAACGCATCGTTCGCGTGAAACGCGTTCGGAACGCCTAACTAGTCCTATGACAAGTAAAATATGCCTTAACATGTCTAATATTGTTACTAAATCAGTTTAGATACCAAAAGTTATGTTACATATGCTTAAAATAAATTTTGGCGTTAAAAGGGCATTTTGGTAATTTACCTAAGGCATATATACTACCTATCATACAACTACTCAAACGATGTGACCATAAGGTATAACCTCGGAAGGTTATTCCCTATATACTATGGTCACCTAATGTGTTTGGTCGGATCCTAATGATCGACCAAACGGGTCGGGTTCGAAAGTATAAGCGATTGTTTAGATCGCTTAGCTTACGACCCTATATAAGCACTAAACTAAAAGTGACGAGCTAAGCATGTTAAAACATGCTTAACTAAGTTTAGAAAACAGGTTTGGTATCAAAACAAACGGTTTTGATATCTAAGAGTAGTTTGGTTACAAAATACACAATAACACGCATTTTGGCCGAAACTACGACTCGTCACTGAGCCAAGATAACGTGGTAATCAGTAGGTATAGTCACTAGGGACTATAACCATCGTGATCACGCTCACGTTATGAAGTTCAAACGAACTTCGCATCGACCATAAACTGGTCAATGCAGAAAGTCAAACATAGTTCGACTTTCGGACTAGAAAAGCGATAAAAGAACGAAGGAACACTTACAAAGGGTCCCCGCTAGTAAATCTTGATCGAGTTGCTCAGGTATGAAGTGATTTGCTTCAACTTAGAGCACTTTTGATCAGATTTGTGAGGAATGAGTGAAGTTGAGGTGGGTATTTATAGTAAACGGACAACCGTTAGGATCGTTTATCGAATAACGTGCCTTGATCTCACCCGTACACTTGTCGGAATGTTATGGTAACCCATTTTGCCCCCACCACCAGTTATTGACAAGTGGCGTTGGCCTTTGGAGGGTTTAAAGGCTGGAAACAGGCTGTTAAAAACGAGTTTCTGCTTCTGACCCCTGCTTGCGCACCGTAACACTCAGAGTGTTGAGGTGCGCAAGGACCTACTTTCACATAATTACACTTTTGGTCCCTGTTAGTGTTTTGAGCTATTTCCGACATGTTTAAGGCCCGTTAACCCCATTTCAAAGCTCTAAAATGCAGTTAAAGTATAGGGAACTTAAAATGTGTTCAAAATATCTCGGGTGTCGGTTCCTTTGGCCGTACGATCGCAATGTTCGCTTAATTACGACGGAATGCGCATAAGCGCGAAAAACGATCCAAATGGCGTGACGAATGGATTTTTCTCATGCCTAACACTAAAATAAAATATTATAGTGCTTACATAAATTTTTGGATGTCCGGATGTATTCAGAACGTAAGTTATGCCTGAAAATGCAACCTTGTGCACTTTTTGACGCTTTTAGTCCCTGAATGACCCAAAAGTTTATTTTAGCACACCGAACCCCTCAAAGCCTATTTCTAAGCTATGTAAAAGATATTTAGGGTGTGTTTAACTTATGGTCATGTTCCGGAATGTTCGTTACAGTTCAAATTGGCATACTTTCGCAGTTTGTCAAGTTTAGTCACTGTAATTGATTTAACTTGATTTTGCCATACCAAAGCCTTCAAAACTTATTTCTAAGTTATGTAAAGGTTATTTAAGGTATGTTTAGCCTATTTCACTATTTCGGAGTGTTCGTTGCATTAAACTGGTTATATTTACGCATCAGCGCGCGTATAACCTTCTAGAAAGCAATTTAGAGCTTGAAATCGAACAAGAGTTGATATGTGCAAAAGATACACATATTTATACAGATCCCAAGTATGAAATACAATATTTCATTGGCTTGGTATTTGTTTGATGGTCGCAGTGACCCAGGTGTCACAGTAACCAAGGACTTAACAAAGTTGTATAAGTCTAGAAGCCCTTAGAAATCAATTTAGAGGGCTTATAATGCAAGAAATAAAGGTAAAACAACTTTTAGAAGGACCGGGGACCCAAACTGCAAATAGTGGAAACTTGCTTAACCTGATCAGGGGCTCCATACGGGGCGCGTAAGGTTACCCAGAACTTTACGCGGGGCGCCTCAGCCTCCCAGATACAGAAAACATGGACAGGTGTCTGTCCAGCCCGTTTAACCGACTCTTATTGCTTGTTTGCAATACCATGTGCTGCACAGAAGGGTTTTTAGGCTCTAGGGACACTTGTGATTGATCAGGGATCCAACATAGACTTGTTTGGCACAATCTTGAGCAATCAAACCCACTATATAAAGGTCCACATTATTGCAATTTTGATCATCCATTCCCAACTCAACTTCTAAAGATTTCTGGAGCTCAAGGCCACTCCCTAAGCATCATTAGTCGTGCATTAGACCTCGGTAAGCTTCCTTAACCTTCCTTAATCGTGTTTTACTTAATTAATTAGCTTATTAAGGTTTGACTTAACGATTAATCACTAATGGTCCAGTGATTAGTCAAACTAAAAGTAGTTATAAGTTGGTAATTATGTGGGCAATAAACCCTTAAAAGGGCACCCTCTGATTCCCGCTCTAACTATATCATTTGTCGGGTCAAAGTTTGTTATAAAAAGTCAACAGAAACATAATTTTCGAATTAACACCTAATTAGCATTGTAGAAGGCGTGCAACCTATTTTATCACTCATATAACTTGGTAATTAGTATAAGAACTGGTCTAAGCTTGTTCGATCCGACAATTTTCTGTTTAGGCTCGGTTCGGAACCGAAAGTCGCAAAACTTTGACTTTTGCTTTGACTTCAGTTCTGACCCATATTGGCATGATTTAGAAATGCCTTAGAGCTTCGTTAGGACCAGCTTTTATGATAGTATAACCCTCTGCGTTTATACTACTTAACTCGTTGATTGTCCGATGGTTCCGTTAAATGCCTAATGTTGACCAATATGCCCATTTGACCTTAAAACGAGAATTTTGGAAATATGAGAGGACAATAATCTTTGTTACTGGTTTATAAACATGTCCCTAAAATTTCACATCAGTTGGAGGTCTAGATTTGGAGTTATGCTCAATAGCGTAATTAGAAGGCCTTTTATTAATTAAACGGCGCAATTAGCATAAAGCCTATCTAAACCCAATTTTTGACACCAAACCTTTTAGCCACTGATGTAATATAATATTTTGAGATTTTTAAAGATTTTTAATTATTTTTAAACTGATCATAACCTAAGGTTATTGCCTTGATTCGGTAAATACCGATTATACCATTTTTGCTTATAAAATGAGTTTTACATAACATTTAGACACCAAACCTTTGGCTACTGATTTTATATGATAAATGAAGTATTTTGAACTTTATAACCTGATCAGAAAACTAAGATTCTTGTTATAACCCGGAAATCGCTTTAAACGACTCTTTACGCGTATTAAACACATAGTATGGGTTTAAAACCATTTTGTCATATAAGACTTATCACCAACTGATATAACCTATTAAATTAAGTTGTTTTGCTGATTATTTCAGACCCGAATCTCAGAATTATAATTAATCCCTTTTATAATCTTTTAAATGACCAAAATACCCCTACGGGGCTTAAATTGAGATTAAACTCGTTTTGGGCATAATGGAAGGTATCCTACGGATATCACAACATATTTAAAGCATCTTAACTTAGGAAACCTGTTCGTGACTCATTCGGTTACCCGTTATGCGTTATTCGCGTTCGGTTCGGTTTATGTAACTAGTTTGCATAAATTAGCCGAAACGGGTCGAACCTTATCATTTTTATCTCAAAATCCAGAATGTGTTTAGTTTACCCATATTATACAAGTCTCCAAACTTTTCGGGTCTAAATCACATTCTATTCCGGTCTTCGCTTAATCATGCGTTCGAACAGTATCTTCCTTTAAAACTAACCGGTCTAAGTTTAGGCTTAATTAAAGACCCGTTAGGATTCTAATAGGTTATTATAAACCTTCGTTCCAGAATAGGAGACCCAGTAAAAGCTACGTGCACTTGCTTGTTGTGATTATTACTTACAAAGGTAAATACTTTTAACTTATTTTCCTTATACGGGCTTGGGGTATGGTATATAAAATACCGCTTGGTCGTGCATTGAATCTTTAATCGAATGGAGGTTAATTCATTGAAATGACCCGTTTAAATTGTTTTGTTGCTTAAAGCCTTTGGGGGGTTAATGACCATGTCCCGGATATCCTTGGCATCATTTTACGAAATGGCCATGACCTAAGCACGGGGTGTAGGCGTACACCCGACGGTGCATAAATAAATAATAAGGTATAACCGCCGGTTTCGGGAATAAACCGCCGCGGGACTATATCATGTGGTGTGTCTATTAAGCTCTAACCCGGTGTCAACCCGGGCTACTGAACGCATAAGAAACATGTAATTCTTTTACAAGATTATATTCAAATAATTATCCCAAGTTATAAAATGTTTGTGCCTCGTGCATTTAAATCAACTTTCTAAACCTTTTCAAAATAAGTCAGTTGATTGTATTTACCAGTGTAAACTGACGTATTTTCCCAAAAAAGATTAAGTGCAGGTACTACTCGAAATAGGCTGGCTTTCTCCTTAGCATCAATAAGAGTCTCGCAAGCTTGGATGCATTTCAGTCTGTTGAACAATGTTTCTTTTTATTTGATCCACCTATGGATTATTTTCAACTGTTTTGTGATACTTAATATTACAATTTTATTCGGTTGGAATGAATCTATCTTTTGCTTCCGCTGTGCATTTAAATATTGTGTTGTTTGACTATAATGATATCAACTACGTCACGATACTCCCCCACCGGTAATACGTGGAAATATCGGGGTGTGACAATTTTACAAAGATCTGCTGAGCAATAACAGATGTTCATAACTTCTATTATGTTAATCATTGACAATTATTTGGAAACTGTTGTTGGGAATAACAGATGTTGGCAACAATAGCAACTCAACAGTTGTTACAAAAAACAGAAATTATGAGAACAGACAATACCTTTAAACAGTTGATGAATCTTTTGCCAAACAAATGTTTTAAAAACAGTTGTTTTCAACAGACTTTTAAAGATTTTTGTCAATTTTTTTAAAAATACCTATTTTTTAAGAATGTTCAGAACTTCTATTGTGTTAATGGTTGATTTCTCCTTTGGAAACTGCTGTTGGGAATAACAGATGTTGGCAACAGTAGCAACTCAACAGTCGTTACAAAAAACAGAAATTATGAGAAAAGACAATACCTTTAAACAATGGATGAATCTTTTGCCAAATAGATGTTTTAAAAACAGCTGTTTTCAACAGACTTTTAAAGATTTTTGTCAATTTTTTTAAATATACCTATTTTTTAAGAATGTTCAGAACTTCTATTGTGTTAATGGTTGATTTCTCCTTTGGAAACTGCTGTTGGGAATAACAGATGTTGGCAAAAGTAGCAACTCAACATTTACAATAGCAGGTATCAACTCTAACAACTATTGATGCTCAAATTAGTAAAAATAAAATGCTCTACAAAGATTAATAGAATTAAAATTTACATATCACATATGACGATAGATCAACAATTACATTGAGAACTGAACAACGAAATTTAATAATCTTCAGCTTTTGAACAGTAGCCTATCCTCATATACTTGACCATAATCCTTGATTGATAAAGCGATACTTTAAATGATAAGAACCTACAGAAGGGTATGATGACATTTTTAACTTGTATATTGCTTCAAGTCTGATGTAAAAGAAGGATATAATGGTAGTAAAACATGATGAAAAGCTTATGCACTGTTTTTGAAGTCTGAAGTGAAGAAAGACATCACCATCAGGTTTCTGGACACTTAGTCTCTCATAAACAGACCAAGATGCAGTCCATCAAAACACCTCTTCACCTGTTGAACAGTAGCCCTCTCCTCATATATTTCATCCTCAAGTTGCTTGATAAAGCGATACTTTAAATCATAAGAACCTACAGAAGGGTATGATGACATTTTTAACTTGTATATTTCTTCAAGTCTGATGTAAAAGAAGGATATAATGGTAGTAAAACGTGATGAAAAGCTTCTGAACTGTCAATCATACTATATAGTGAAATAGCTAACAGGCTGATGATTAGGCTGATTGAAGAACTAATATATAAAAGGCAAATTGGAAATAAATAATTCCAACTCACTGGTATTGGCCAATAATAATCCCAATTCATTTAATCACCAATAATAATCCAAACTATTCACTTTTGTTTGTAAAATACTCTCACGTTAAAAAAACACTAACTAGGTTAAAATATTGCTGATGTGGCTTAACATGTGTGGACTGACGTGGCTGGTTAACATATTACCTGTGTATAAAATGATTATCAGCCTCATTTGCACACACAATCGCACTCTCCTTCAAAACCCTAATTCTACAAATTGGGCAAATTCGGTCGATTGTGTGTGCAAATGAGGCTGATAATCATTTTATACACAGGTAAGATGTTAACCAGCCACATCAGTCCACACATGTTAAGCCACATCAGCAATATTTTAACCTAGTTAGTGTTTTATTAACGTGATAGTATTTTACAAACAAAAGCGAATAGTTCGGATTATTATTGGTGATTAAATGAGTTGGGATTATTATTGGCCAATAACAGTGAGTTGGGATTATTTATTTCCAATTTGCCTATATAAAATGGAATTCATCAGTGATAATAAATACAAGAAAACCTGGAACAGCATCGGCGCTTCATGAAGTACTCCACTTTCTGCACTTCAGACTTCAAAAACAGTGCAGAAGAACTCCCCACTGCTCGCTCGGAAAAAAACAAAGCTGAAATATATCAACACCTTAAAATAAATATTATCAACATATATCAACAGTTTAAAAGAATAAAATAACCCACAACTGATTGTTTGAATTTTAAACAACTATGATTAGGGTGAAATATAAAGCGAGAATTAGAAGAGATCAATTCAAAATTTAAGATTCAAAATCAGAGAAAAAAACATACCCTCAACGATGTTGCAACAATGATGTTGGAAAAATTACGTGAAGTTCAAAAAGTTGTAACCGCAGATGAACAGACTGAATATGCAAATTCTGCATCCTTTAACAATCTATCTATCTATCTATACTTTCTATAAAAAGAGAAAACCAAGTGACATAAGAAAAGCTGAGGTGAAACGTTGGTGTGTGAAATAGAGCTTCAAGTAAAACAACGATGTTGAAACAATGATAATGTGTAAACAGAGTCAACAAATGTTAGAACAAAGAACTGCAATCGAAGATTAACCGGATCAATCATGAGAGCTATGCATTTTAGTGAGAGAGATATGATCGCAAATATGAGTGACAGAGATAAATTGAAATTTGAATGTGGAGCCAAATTCATATATGTTATTTATAGAGAGATGGATTCATATGTAGTTTGAATTTTGAATTTGGAGCCAGAATTTTAAATTTTGAATATGGGCAGAGGTTTGAGGCGTTTATGTTCAACAGCAGCAGACCTTTTGTATGTGGGCAGATGTTTAAATTGATTTTAAAGTGATTTTGTATATGTGGGCCAGACCTTTGAAAATTAAAGTGATTTTATATATTAAGGATTATGATGCAATAATGACATAAAAAAAGCCTTGTTGAACAGTCTCTATAACAGTCATCTCAGCTTTTCTTATATCACTCAGATTTTTTACTTTTGTAGAAAGTATAGAAGATACATTTGAAAAGACTTTGATCGCATTTCACGTATTCAACGTACTTGATCCAGTTTTTTTTCAGTTGAAAAATAGGTCGAAAAAGGCAAGTTTCTAATATGGATAAGGATAGGTTCAGCCACTTCCAGGACACTTTTTATTTTTGATCCTTTATCTAATAAATAATGTATATGTACAAATATGATTTGACTTTTCATTTTCAATTTTTTATTTTCTGTGTGAATTATTCGCGAATGTTAGGAGGTCTAGCATACGTTGTCTTAATTTGGTCGCGCTAGAAAGTCCTCTCGCACAATAGATCTCCAATTTAAACCCCTCAATGAGAAAACCCTATCACCAAGACTCGAACTTGAGACCTTGAGAGGAAAACTCACCCGGGCAGCGGCAGAACTAGCCCAAAAATTTAGGGGTATCCTAATTTTTTATTCTTTAGACCAAGGGCATCCTTTGTATAACGGAGACGAAGTTGAGTGCTATTTTTACACTACAGAAACGAAGTTAAGGGGTATTTTTACACTATTGAGACGGGGTTGAGGGGTAGCCCGTGCTACCCCTACTAATATTCTAAGTCCGCCCCTGCGCCCGGGCCCACCATAGGGGGAACTTAAATACCCGTGGCCACCACTAGAGTACGAGTGATTGTTATTTCTTGTTTATTTAATTTAATAAAACATATATTATTTATTAATCTAAACCTTTTTCGTAAAGTGAATTTGAAGGGCCTATATTTGAACACATTCAGTTCCAAGTTTCGGCTTTTTTTTTAAGTTTAAGCCATATTACAAAAACACCTCACAGGAGGTCATAATCCTCCAAAGAGAAGTGTTATAATAAAAGAAAAAAAAAAGTAGTGTTATAGCAAATATGTTTTATCAATGTATTAGTGAGCCCCTAAAAATTTTCCAACAAACAAATGCCGTAACATCAAACCAAACAAGATGGGCGAAACGACCTGTCAACTTCATCCCGTGTTATAAAACTCTAAAATCCAAACGCATATGACGATTTTGCATGTATAACTATGCACCACATAAAAATCAACATAAAGACTATGTTCAATACGCATACAACCCTAGTAGCGTATTTTTTTTAATAAAAAAAAATGATGATTTCATGACCAAGTCTTAATCACTTGTTCCGACTATCTTTAGTAGGAGGCGCCTGCATATCCATGTCAATGAGTGTGAGGTCATGTGGTGTAGAAGCTGAATTTGATTTCATTGTCTCTGGTTTTGCTGTTCCTTTGGGGCTCAGGGCCGTGGGTGACTTGGCTTGTTTGTTTTTGCGTACATTTTCCATCTCAGAACCTGTTGGGACAAAGGTCTTAGTCCGGTACTTTCTTGCACCTTCATCGCCACCAGTTTCATTAGTATGATTGTAGAGTACGTAATCATGGTAAGCCGGTGCAAACTGCAACAAAATTAATTGGTGATTGTAATTATAAACTACCTTTAATAATCAAGATTAAGAGTTAACTGCCATTTTCGTCCCTATAGTTTGTCCAATTATGTCAGTTCAGACCAAATTTCAAATTCGTGCTATTTCCATCCCTGATATTCTTGCAACATGCCAGTTCAGTCCAAAAAAACTAAGGCTGAATTGAATAACTGGACAAACCACATGGACAAAAATGACAGTTAACTCATGTTTTTTCGGACGAAACTGGCATGTTTCAAGAATGTCAGGGACGTAAATGGTACAAATTTGAAATTTGACCTGAACTGACATAATTGGAAAAACTACAGGGATGAAAATGACAGTTAACTCCAAGATTAAAAACGGACCTGGTGAACAGTATCTTCATAGAAGTCGGTTAACGACAAAGCATGCGCAAGACTAGCTCCAAATCCACATGAAGCGCCAATGTTGGCACCGGCATATTCCTTATACGGAAAAGCATAAAGATGGCCCAAGGCTGCAATAAGCATCTCAACGCAAATTATGAAGCTCTGAAATTCAGCAGCATCCTCTACATTTTTTATATGTCCAGATTTTGCAGCAAGAAAAACCAAAACACCCTGAGAGCATAAAACAAACCCATCATCAATAATAATTTTAAAAGAGCAAAAAAAAAAAAAAAAAACTGACATTTTAAAAGCTTTGACTGGTTCTTACATTTACCAACAAAGTAGAAGTTGTTTACCTGCCAATAGGTCAAAAAGACAACACTCTTGATAATGATGAATTTAGGAACCGGATTAAAGGGTTGTAGCAAATCCCTACATGCTACATAAAACAAGGCCAACGCATATAGTGCTATAGAGTATGAAATCGTGTATATGATTGTGATATACAGGTACGACTGCTTTGCACTGAAATTTCCGTCTTGGTATTTCCCCTTTGCATACAGAATGAATGTAACTGCCACCAAGATAGGTTTAAGAATAACAAACTGCAAACACCCTTGCTTGCATCTCCGTATAAAACGTCTGCATTATCAGATTTATAAAAATACATAATGAGTTTGACTCTGACTCAACATAAGTAGAACTAACTGACTGACCCGTCTAGTGGAATTGGAGGGAAGCAACATGTCATCAAACACCAGTTGGGCTTAAGAACACGTCCAGTAAGACTTAAAACAACAGCACCTGGACCACCCACCCATTCAAGACACAGTGATAGAAAATTGTATATAACCCAAGCTTCATATCTGAAAAAATCAAGATACAGAACGTTATAAACATGTTAATACACTGAATGAAATCAGAACAAATCACGTACTGCATCCATAGAAAAACAATATAATCATATAAAGGGTTTGATTCATTATATAGCCGAAGAGTGAAGGAGGGTAATTGAGTGGCTAGACTGACAACGCGCAGCCCTTTGCAGGTGTGTCAGGCGCGTAGGTCACGGAGGTGATGCCACGTCCTGCTGTGGCTGTCAGTCTGTTCGCCAGCGTTGCACACAAGTGGGCTGGACGGGTGACTGCTGTCAGTGCCACTTGCTGTTTTGGACGCTTGAGTCAAGGTGCAGTCCAACTTGCATTGTTGGTAGGATGTGATGTTGTGCCGCATCGCTATGTGCGGTAACCGTGGTTGTTTCCGCGTCCTTCGCTTTAACGAAGATATGCATAGGATGCGGTGCTGAGCCGCATCGCTATGTGCGGTAACTACAGTTGTTACCGCATCCCTTGTCGTGACGAAAACATTTGTTTTCATGCACAAGGTAAGTCTTCTGATCACTTGACCGATTGGAATCGCCAACCGCATTCGCGCGTGCCCGTACGGACGCATATAAGTCCTTGCTGGTGGGAGTATTTGATAAGGGTGATGGTCACTCGCGACTGCTTTGATGCGAGATATGGGACCATACCCCTTCAGTTACTATATATTTAATGAATCTAATTTGAACCCACCACTGTATATGTATATGTGTGTGTACACGTATGTATAGTTTATCTTGATAGATGTTAATTATGCTCAAACAAGTTCAATAACAACTAAAGTATCATATAACAGCTAAAGTATCACATACTCACATTTCTCTAATGGAATTAAAATAGATTGAACTCTCGTTGAATACAAGTGACAGGAAAGATGTCAATGCATAGACCTGCCAAGAAGAACAAGTAAAAAATAAGAATTATTGTGCGTGCAAAATCGTCAATTTAATTCATGGCATGATGACAGTTGTATTGGTAACTACAGTAAAGATTGTGAAACGATTTCAATCCTAGCTCAATAACAACACCATTTTCTAGCAAAATTAAAAACTAGCTCTGCCCTTTGATATTCTCATAACAATAGTAATAACGATGATTATGAATCTATAATACTGATATAAATAATAGATTTCAGCACTTAAAGACATATTTAGAAGAGAGATTGATGATGCAGAACAATAACTTAGGCCCCCCGAGACTACAGCTGGAGGGAAAAAAATATTAGCAAAGAAGAAGAAAAGCTAAAACAGAAACCATAACCTTTTTATCAACTTTTTACACCATATCAAAATTATAAGATTTGATATTACGTTATTTCACATCATAATTGAAACAATACACATCTCCAACAGCATCATTAACCGTCCAAGAAAGTAGTAGTTAGTTGATGGCTGGCTGGCTATTCAGTTAATTTATCGCAGCACTTTGAAACATCAAATGTAAAGACATATGCTAGCTAAGAAGAACAAACACTCATGAAAACGTAAATGGCTGATATTTAGATGAGTAAATTACAAAAATCGTCCTTTATGTATGTTACTTATTGCCAACTGTGTCCTTTGTCTTCAATAATTAAAGAAAATGTACTCGATGCTTGAAAACGCTTACAAGTTATGTCCTTTAGCCGTAACTCAGTTAATTTTTTTGGTTAAATCTGATCAAATGAACTCCACATGAGAGTATTTTTGTGGTTAAATCTGACAAAATGTACCTCGCATGAGAGTAAAATGACCAAAATACCCTCATGTAGGGTCCATTTGGTCAGATTTAACCACAAAAGTTAACTGAGTTAGGGCTAAAGAACATAACTTAGGTTTGCAAACATCGAGTACGTTTTCTGTAATTATTGAAGACAAAAGACACAGTTTGCAATAAGTGAAATACATAAAGGACGATTTTTATAATTTACTCTATTTAGATAACATTAATTAAGTAGTGTGAAGGAAGGGTGATGTTTAGAAGGGTCATGTACCGGAACCATAAAAATAATTCTGACAATGAAGCGTTGGTAGGTAGGTTCAGTATAATTCAAAAGATGCCTATAAATGTGAAGAAGCGCCAAAGCAATGGCCCCAATTGTGCAAGGGAATGCAACTAATATATAATATATCGGCCCCATTTTCTCCCCTGAAACAAAAACAACAACCGAATCAATTGAAATAGGAAACTTCAGAATAATCCTAGGGTTTTGTATTGTTTGTAGATATACATACATACGTAAATAAACCCAACGGAGAAATTGGAATACCTTTTGGCGATCAAAACGGGGAACAGGAGTGATGAAATCGCATAGTCGTGTGGTGTGGTGTGGTGTGTATTCACAATTGGAATGGCATTGCATCAATGATCAGCCTTGCTTTATGCAACGATCAACAATGCCACCATCCCTTCCTTCCCTTTGGGATGAGATGCACAGAAACCATTATATTTGTTTTCTTGTAAATAAATTATTATGTTTTATTCGGAAAAAGCCTGATAATGGAAACAGGACATCTCTTACACCATGTGTACTGGTTTAATCAAATAATGCCCCTACCATGGAGCGTTTTGCGACACGTGGCAGTCCAGTCAACATGGGGCATTATTGGGGGTTATTCCAAAAGTGGCGTAGTGGGAATAATGCCCAATAACGCCCCTTCCAATCATTTCACAATTATTATTTTTTTTAACTTTAAATACTTCATTAAATTAAAAAAAGACTAAATTGCAGAAAACAACCTTTATGTATACCCAAAACTGCACTTTATACCTTTCACTATGAAATCCGCCAAAACCAACCTTTACGTTCATGTTTTGCTACAAGTTCAACCTTTAACACAAACTCTGTTAATATTCTTGGTTAAATCACCTCACATGCTTTGCATGTGAGGGTATTATTGTCATTTCCACATTGTCTTCCCCAATCCATCCTTTCAAACCCAGAAACAATGAAACTAGTGTTTTTATAAATTAAAAAAAAAAACCTAGCTATAAATACTTAGTTTTAAAAACCCCAAAACCCTAAACTCATTTCTTTACCAGCCCACAAACAACAAGCAGATCCTCTCCCTCTCGTGACTTGACCGAAGATCGGAGCTGGCTGCCGGTGCCCTGTTCTCCGCTAAACGCACACCCCAATCCCCCTGTTACAACCTAAATCACCACCCGACACCCCCTTGTTGCAGATGTTAAACGGCCGGCCACCACCGTTTTGTGGTGGCGTACGCCGGCGGCAGCAAGAGAGACGGAGAGAGATTAGAGAGAGAGAGAGAGAGAAAGAAATTCCGATGACCATTTTCGCCGGCAACGACAGTGGTGCATCCTGGTTCCCTGACAACTTTGCGGTAAGATCATTTGTTGCTTTCTTTTTTTTTCTTTTTTTTTTTTTTGAGCTCAGAACGGTAAACAAGTTTCACTTTTAATTCTTCTCATTTTTTCCGGTGATTAACGGTGATACGCGATGATGGCAGTGAAGGCAGTTATGGGGTGGCTCGGGTTGGGTTTGACTTGGGTGGGTGAAGATGGCCAACGGCAGCCGGAGCCACGCTGTCGGAGAACGGCGACGGCTGTGGGGGTGATTATGTTCAACGCCTTTTTTTTTGGGTGATTTGGGTGAATTGGGTGTGTTTTTTTGGGGGGCTATCGATGTCTAATTGAAGAATTTGTTGGAGGCGACGGCTGTGGGGGTGATTATGTTCAACGCCTTTTTTTTGGGTGAATTGGGTGTGTTTTTTTTGGGGGCTATCGATGTCTAATTGAAGAATTTGTTGGAGTTTTTGAGATTCGTTGGTGGGTCTGGTTCGAAAGGGGTTGGAATCTGAGAAGATTGAAACAGAGGATGGGTCGTTTGGTTCTTGAGTGTTGGTGATGCCGAAAAGGGTTTTGAATATGCTGTTTGAAGGTGGAGAATTGGGGGTTTCTGGTTTGGAGTCTTTGGGTTTCTTCCCCATTTGTGAATGTGGTGGATTGGTTTTACTTGTGTGATGTTTATGTGTGTGTATGTGCAGATATTAAAAGGAAATCATAGAATATTTGAAACAAAAAATAGAAAAGAAAATAAGGATTTAAAAAGACTAAAATACCCTCACATGCAAAGCATGTGAGGTAAGTTAACTGACTTTTTTGACTAGGTTAGGTGTAAAGGTTGTGATTTGTAACAAAACATGAACGTAAAGGTTGGTTTTGGCGGATTTCATAGTGAAAGGTATAAAGTGCAGTTTTGGGTATACATAAAGGTTGTTTTCTGCAATTTAGTCTTAAAAAAAAATATACAATACTAGAAATAAAATTTAAAAAAAATCCGACTAAATTAAAAAAAAATACACTAGTTTTTGTCTTCGCTTTCTTCACCCTCGCCAACTTCGTCTTCCTCGTCCTTCGTTTCTTCCTCACCCTCAGGTGGTACATACCGAACCGACCATGCGTGGTGTACCAAATCAACCATTAACTGGGAATGGTACGGTTCGTAACGCAACTCTCGCGCATTATTCACTCTTTCTTCCATTGACGCCTGTGGATGGTCCTCTTGAACGGCTTCTGGCACATAATTCTGGCATATCGCCTTTCCTTCGTCTTCCAAAATCATGTTGTGCATGGTTATACAAGCGTACATAGCATCTCTCATTTTTTGCTTGCTCCATGCACGACAAGGATTTCTCAAATATTGCCAGCGTTGTTTAAGAACACCAAAGCATCTCTCAATGTCTTTTCGTGAAGACTCTTGAACCTTTTTAAAGTATGCTCTTTTTTCATCAATAGGATCACTAAACGTCTTCACGAAAAACGAATACCTAGGATAAATTTCGTCGCTCAAATAATATCCATGAGGGTAGTAGTTTTCATTTGCGTAAAACGACGCTTTTGGAGCTTTGCCAGAAATCCACTCCTCTAACAACGGAGATTGTTCAAAAACATTGATATCATTGCATGACCCGACCACGCCAAAGTAAGCCGACCAAACCCAAAGGTCCTGTGAAGCAACCGCCTGAAGAATAACAGTGGGTCCTTTTTGGTCACCCCGTGTGTGTTGGTCTCGCCATGCGGTCGGGCAGTTATCCCAACGCCAATGCATGCAATCTATGCTCCCGATCATACCAGGCAAACCATGCTCCGCCGAATGTACCTCATAGATCTTTTGAAGGTCGTCCCATGTGGGCGTTCTAAGATAACGCGCACCATACACATCAATAATACCTTTATAAAAAACATACACAAACATAAGCTTCAAAAAAAATGACATTTGAAAAAGCAAGGATTCGTACCGCGACAAAAATGCTCCAAGGTGTCTCGCGTTGTTTTCTCGCCCATTTTTAGATACTCGTCGTTGATGTCGGTTGTGTTTCCATAAGCAAGGATTCGTAACGCCGACGTACACTTTTGGATACCGGTAAATCCAAGTGCCGCTCTCGCATCCGCTTTTTGTTTAAAATAATCGTAGTTGGCTTCCAAGTCATCGACTATGCGTAGAAACAACCGCTTACTCATTCGGAAACGACGCCTAAACATTTGGTTCGAAAACGTCGGCGCCTCATCAAAATAATCTTTCATCAAACGATCGTGTGCCGCGCGTCGGTCTCGTTCAATATAACCTCTTTTATTTTTTTCTGGTTGGGGCCGACGACAATGCTTAACATATCTCACCGCTAGTTGACAAGCACTTGTAACCGCCTCTTGCTCAACCTCCTCATCGGTGGAATCATCGCCATCCGCAAAAAACTCTTTGTAGTAAAAATTTACCATGGATGAAGAACTAGGGGAATCCATCAAGTTTTTTTTATAAAATTGTAATGTTTTTGAGAGAGTTTTTGAGAGAGTTTTGGTTAATTTTGAATGAGTTTATATATATATATATATATATATAGGTAAAAGGTTTAAAAAAATAAAGAAATAACCGTTATATAGCCGTTGGGATTTATGATTGGTCAGTCAAAGTTGTTCAAAGCGTTTTTTAAACAACGCCATACCCATTTTTCTCTCGAAAATAACGCCCAAAAACGCCGGGTGTAATGGTACCCGGGCGTTATTTGGCGTTTTTTTTTTCAATTTTTTTTTAAAAATACCGCCCCACTACGGGTGGTCTTACCCCATTTTATTTTATTCATATTTATTATTTACTAGGTTATTACACGGGATTGCTTCCCGAGCTCGGGAAACTTAGTTATATTAATTATTATTTGTTATTAATACGACCTCATTACATCAAGCATCTCATTGGATTCAACAACAATATCTTCACATCACCGGATTAGATCATGAACCTATATTAGAGGTCAAACAAAAGCACAACAGGACCACATGAATAACATCATTTCCACTTTTACTTCAATGCACTTACGTGATCGGGTGATTTGGGATTTTGTAAAAATCTTTGTTCTTGTACTTCTTTACAAAATTACATAGAATTCAAGAAAACAAAACAATGACTTAAAGAACTACAATCTAACACCCAATCTAATCGGGCAAACAGATGTTGACCAAAAGTCAAACAGTGGTTGACCAAAAGTCAAACAGATGTTTAACCAGATCCACTGTCCTCTTATATTTTAGCACTGCTTTCCTCTTCAAAACTCTGTTCAACCTAACATGGGTTTCCACCAACTGTTGACCAATAGTCAAACAGATGTTCAAACCACTGTTTGAGTTATTTAAACGTCTATTGAATACTAAATGAGATGTTGACCAAAAGTCAAACAGATGTTGACCAAAAGTCAAACGAATTAACACGTACATAATTTCTTATACATATTTAACATGTCTCATTTGATCAATTTCGGTTTTAGTTTGGAGATTGTGGACACCAGTGCCAGCAAAAGGCGATATGTTTCTTAATATAATCGAAACTGTATGTGTTTCTATTTGCTTGAAATGATTATCAGAGAATAGAACTCGATGTTTTTATTCTTTTAATGGCATAATTAACCAGTTTATCATTGTCAAAGAATAGCGCTTATAACTTTGAACATGATTTTGCTATTAGTTTGTACTATATTTTTCATTAAGTAATCGTTTCGAGCGAGTAACCGAGTATACTGTCTTTAGCTTACATCTCCGCATTGTTTCCGTTAGACATGGACCCAATAATTTACATCTACATATATAGTTTTAGACTCACAACTTCAAAACTAAACAAACAAGTCTACTATCAGTTTCTAAAAGCAAAGAACTACAACCCAAAAACTTGGTTCCATGTATCCTTCTGCATTTACCTTCTTCAATCCCATGAACATTCATCCTAACATAAAAAGCTTTTTACCTTTCACAAAGTTAAGTGTAAATGCTTGACCTGGAGCCATGTCTTTATCCTTCACAAACTTTCTCATTCCTTGTAGATAATATCTTGGTTGACCTCGAGATGAACCTATAGCATCTTGAACATTCCAAACATCACCTTCCACGTCCACAATCTTCAAACCCATCTTACGATTCAGTCCAAGATCTTCAGCCTGTTTTTTTAAAAAGGTGCTGTAACAAACAACGAACAATTCAATAAACAAAGAATTAACACATCTTTAAAATCTGACTAAAGTATTATATATTGGTAAACTCATCATCACAAACTTACAAAATGATCGTCCACACGGAAAGAAATAGGTACGATCTGATTATCTTCATTCACAACAATCATACCACCTTCATTGACATTAACGATGTCCTGTACAGCTTCAGTATCTGAACTCAAGACAATCTCTTCTATCACCTTTTCTTTAACAACAGCACAGACCTTCGGTGGAAGCACTAAATCGCAGGTAGCACAATTGAAAACCATGATATGAAAAGTCTGAAGATCTATCATCTCAAAGACAATGAGATGATCAGCAGTTAATCACAACCCATTCTTTATCTCCATCCAGTAGTTATGTAAAGTTCATTGTTGATATATTCCATCTGTACAGACCAGTTCTGGTTTCAGATCCTTTAATAAGAACTGGATATGAAGGAATAGTGTTTAACATCTTGTGATGAACAAAAGAACGATTAATACTCTACAATCAGAATAAAACACATTATATAGTACATTAGTAAAAATATATCAGAAAATTAAGTAAATAAATAAAAAACAACAATTAAACAACTGTATCTCCAAAAAAAATTACATGATGAATAATCTTCGAAGTTACATACCACATAATCTTCGTTACCAGATGGTTTGTAGTAAAAATCATCACAAGGAGCAAGAGAAATGTCTTGATAAAAATACAATATTCTGAAACTTTCTAATGCTTCTTCATAATGAAATATCAACCATGAATCTGAAGGTATTTTCAAACTGTCTACCAACTGACACCAACCATTATAGAAATAATATCTGCCATTGCTTAGAGGATAGATCTTGACTTTAAAAACATTTCCAGTTGTGGTCTGGATGTTTGTATTTCCAGTTGGATAATTAAACTATTGAATCCAATTTTGATACTGTTTTGGCAAAATCTAAGCATAAATAAATGAAACACTTTTATTGCTAGATATCATACGAAAAAATTAAAATTAAGTGTTAAACTAAGATCGGAAAAAATTACTAACCAAACATTTCCTTTTACTGTCTTCAAGGTAACACGGAAATCCATAAATCATTCTCACGTAAAACTGTAACAATATCAATCATATAGAATCAAAATCAATAACATTAAGAAACAAATGAATACAATCCATTAAGGTATGCAATACGTGTCACACCCTGGCTTTGCGGAAGCGTGGTTAATTTTGGTGTGACTTCTTAATACCATAGCTTAATCATAACAAAGCTATATGAATTTAAAAACCATGCAAGTCATCATTAAGTTTAGAAATCAACGTACAATACCATTGTTTTAAACATACGACCATAACCTTGTTCAGTAACATTACATCTAGAAACAAAACATAAATGAGGGTTAAGGATTGTGTCTTGTCCAGGTAAGAGAACACAACCCCTAATCCTTGATGACTTCATGAAGATTGCAGCGGAAAACGTTCATACCGTGCCAGAATCCGTTAATTTCCTGAAATACATGTGAGTTGAAAAATCAACAATAATGTTGAGCGAGTTCATGTGCAAGTGAGTGAGTAAAACACTTGTAAGTATAAAAGTTTCCTGGTATGTAGCAGTGTAAGAGGACTTGTGATCACCAATGGTTTGCAAGGCCATTAGCATGTCGTGAAATGCAAGTAAGTAAGATACAACCCTAGCTGATTTTGCGTTGGGTACCAAGTCACTCCGGATCCGTTCTGTTAGTCCTTCGAGAGGCCTGTTCTGTTGGACCGGGAGCTGGGCTCGCTACACCCAAATAGATCTACCGCTCGAGTCCCTCGGGGTTCTAACTACCCATTCACATGATCTAAACCTCCTTACGTTATTCATACCGTGTATAAAGTACTTGTAAACAAAGTAACATGTATTTCACCCCCGCAGTTAAGAAAACTGAAAACAGTTAGAGAAAAGGGGGACATGAACTCACAGTGGATGCGTAAACTCTATCAAGCGTCTCTGAAGCAGTAATCTGTGCAACGACCTACAAGTGCTAATTCTATTAGACGGACGGCCGTGCTTTAGCTTTACAGTTTATGTTTGCGAGAAATAGTTAGACAACTATTTCGTGTTGCATTTTGTATATGCTTGATAGTTATTTTTCCTTCCCAAGGATGGGGGATACAATACATGTGCGTAAGTTACGTTTTATCAATCTTGTGGTAATGTAATTACCGGTGTAACTTAAATGTTTGTGGAAGCGTTCGCAAAGTTTTGGAATCATTAACGCTTGTAAATATTATTTTCACTCTAAAATAATATTTATGTATTTCACAAAATAATCATAAACAGTGTTGTGACAAATATATTTATCACGTTAATCTTTGTGAAAATCCCACCTCCGAATGTTTAGTAAAATATAGTACTGGCGAAATTTATGTTTCAAAAGTATGTCCAAAAATAGTTGTAACACTTGTTGTGTAAAAAGTCTAAGTGTTAGGTTTTTAGAAAATTTCGCCAGAGTTTCCTCTGTAACTGGAGGTGGCCACGCTTTTAAGCGTATCATTTTCTTTTAACAAATCAACTCAATCAACTTCTTTATTCAATCAAACAATTTCCGACACATCAAACTAGTCAACAAGTATGTAAATTTGCGTAATCGCATGAACTTGCAGTTTTTCCGCATTAATAATGTAAATCATCCTTATATATGTAGATTTCTATATAGGGTAACTTTAATCTCGTAAAAACCTCGTGTTTAGAGAAAACCGTCTTTACAACTTCTAGTTATTTTTCCCAAAAATAGTTATTTTGTCGAAATATGCGTCACACAAGTGTTTACACACTTGTGTGCTCTAAATATCATTCTTAACATTGTAAGATCCGTTTCTTTAAAAACATGATTTCTTTAAAGCGTGGTCCTTCGAAGATACCACTTGCGGATACGTAGATCCGCTAGTTTTAAATACCATTTTACCGGTTAAATCACTTTTACACAAGTATAATATTTCACACAAGTTCATGTCTCTAAAATGTGGTAGTGTTTCACCTTTAACCCTTGTATCTATCAAAAACAAGCTTATGTGATGATACGTGATTTTACAAAGTCGGGTTAAACGAAGTTTTGAGCTACCACATTATAGATCGGGTCACAATAAGCACAAATTTCAAGTCCTACGACTTTTACACAAGGCATATGCTATTAACCTCCATTTTAGTGATTTTAGTAGACTTTAAAGATTCAAAACGCGTGTTAACGATATTTATCCGACGAAACTTCTTTTAACCACTTTAGATGAGCTTAAAAACAAGATTTAAAGGTTATACCTCTAGCTCAAGGCTAGGGAAGAGTTGTGACGAAAACCGCGTGGATAAAAGATAACGAGAGTGGTCCTTCGCGTTCCGCTTGCACCAAAGCTCCTTATACGTGTCTTGTGATGTGTGAATGATCTTGGAATGGTGGAGATAAGAACCGAAAGTGTGATGGTGGTGTGTAGGGTGTTCGGCCGTGAGCCACCAAGGAAGAAAAGAGAGAGTGATTTTGTGTTGTGATAAGTGGTGTGATCTCTAGAGTTAGTGTGTGTATTTATAGGAAGATTAGGTGTGGTTTAACCCTTGGATAATATGCTAGCTAGATCTTAAACATAATCTAATTAAATAATAGATCTTGTACCTTGGTGTCTCCTTGGTTCATGGGGCCGGTTATGGCATGAGTGGGGTTAGTTCGATCCAAGCTTGTTTAGTTAGGGGTTTAGTTTAGTTAAATAGGTTAGGTTAAGTATCTAACCTCGTTAGTTACGTATGACGGGTGTTAGGGTAATCAGAGACCCTAACTTGCTCAGAAAAATATAAAAAGTGAAAATAATAAAATTTTCATGTTCCGGGTAAAGTCCGGGTGTCCGGTTGGATAGTAATCCGTTAAAGTGTTACAAAAGACTTTAAAGTGTCGTTATTACATCTTTAGTGACACAATTTGTTTTCCCGACACTTTAGAAAGTGTCTAGTAATATTTTCTCATTTTTGGCACTTTACTAGTCAGCTAGAAGCTGGTTAAATTATTTAAAGTGCTGTGTTTGGTACTTAAAGTACGTTCTGGCACATCCGAATCAGTGTATCTTATCCCCTAGAGACGCGGTAACACAACCCTTATATCCTACACTCACTACCAGTGTAGTCAAAATATATGAGGCTCTTAACAGGCCTTGAGGCAGTATTTGCCTGATGCTGGTTATATCAGCATGTTTACTGTGTATCCGTTTGGTGCTACTGTGCTTTTTGTGCATCATGTTTGTCACTAGGGTTCAGCACGTAAATAATGTAGTGACAGCAAATAAAGTATGATGCAAGTAAGTGCATGTATCAGTATGCAGGTA
The DNA here is from genome assembly GCA_030545235.1 of Helianthus tuberosus. Taxonomy (NCBI): domain Eukaryota; kingdom Viridiplantae; phylum Streptophyta; class Magnoliopsida; order Asterales; family Asteraceae; genus Helianthus; species Helianthus tuberosus. The sequence continues at coordinate 9,244,789 of JARYGA010059765.1, forward strand.
GCAGTTTATCAGCTAGTTTCAATCAAGCACAGTAATCAAGTAATAATTAATCATTAATTAAGTTGTACGGATACCTGGTTTTGTGCGGGTTGTCACATTCTCCCCCCGTTAAATAAATTTCGTCCCGAAATTTAAGTTCTGCTTGTAGAAGCAGTGTTCTTGGGAAATAAGTGGGGGTACTTTTCCTTCATCCGGTCCTCACGCTCCCATGTGAATTCAGGACCATGTCTGGCATTCCAACGTACCTTGACGAGTTTGACACTGCTCCGGCGGGTCTTGTTAACTTTCCAATCCGTGACCTTGACAGGTTCTACAACGAAGTGGAGCGTGTCGTCAATATGAATCTCGTCGATAGGAATGGCAACGTCAACTTGAGTTGGACTTTTCTTTAATTTGGATACATGAAATGTATCGTGAACACCATTCAGTTTAGCAGGTAGGTCCAACTTGTAGGCTACCGTCCCAATTCTTTCTAGAATTCTAAAGGGACCAATGTAGCGTGGATTCAACTTTCCTCGCTTTCCAAAGCGCGCTACCCCTTTCCAGGGTGAAACCTTCAATAATACCATCTCTCCGACTTGGAAGTCCACATTCTTCCGGTTTGGATCCGCGTAGGCCTTTTGCCTGTGGCGAGCGGCTTCGATGCGTTTGAGTATTTGCGCGATCTTATCTGTCGTCTCTTGGACGATCTCGGGACCAGCAAGTTGCCTATCACCTGCGTCAGACCAACATAGTGGGGATCGGCACTTGCGTCCGTATAGGGCCTCAAAAGGCGCAACACCAATACTGGTGTGGTAGCTGTTGTTATATGAAAATTCGACCAAGGGTAAGTGTTTATCCCAGCTACCTCCTAAATCCATAACACATGCCCTCAGCATGTCTTCCAATGTTTGTATTGTTCGCTCGCTCTGGCCATCAGTTTGCGGATGGAATGCAGTGCTCAGATTCAATTGTGAGCCAAAAGATTCTTGGAAAGATTGCCATATTCTTGACACAAATCTTCCGTCTCTATCAGAGATGATCGAGAGTGGTACTCCATGTCGTGCTACGATCTCTCTCATGTAAATTTCCGCAAGTTTACTAGTACTGTCCTTCTCCCTGATTGGCAGAAAATGTGCGGACTTTGTTAGGCGGTCAACAATCACCCAGATCATATCATGGCCTCTTGGCGTTCTTGGCAGTTTTGTAACAAAATCCATTGAGATTTGTTCCCATTTCCATTTGGGAATCTCAGGTTGTTGCAGAAGTCCCGAAGGCTTCTGGTATTCTGCCTTGACCTTAGCGCACGTTAAACATTTGCTCACATAGACGGCAACGTCGCCTTTCATCCTAGGCCACCAATAGTAATCTTTAAGATCCTGGTACATCTTATCCGATCCAGGGTGGATAGAGTACCGTGACTTGTGCGCTTCGTCGAAAATAACTTCCCTTAATCCACCAAACAGAGGAACCCAAATCCTTTTCTCAAAACATAACGTCCCTTCCTCGTTTGGTACCAAAAGCTTCTCCATTTCCCGGAGATATTCTTCCTCAAGGTTTCCCTTCTTGAGAGCTTCCTTTTGTGCAGCACGAATGCGCGAGGGAAGGTCGGTTCGTACAATCATTTCCAAAGCTCTAACCCTTATGGGCTTGATTCTTTCTTTACGACTTAGGGCATCGGCTACTACGTTCGCCTTTCCCGGGTGATACTTGATCTCGCAGTCGTAATCGTTTAGTAACTCAACCCATCGTCTTTGCCTCATATTCAACTCCTTCTGGTTGAATATATGCTGTAAGCTTTTGTGATCTGTGAAGATTGTGCATTTCGTACCATACAGGTAGTGTCTCCAGATCTTTAAAGCGAAAACCACTGCGCCAAGCTCTAAATCGTGGGTGGTATAATTCTTCTCGTGCACTTTCAGTTGGCGTGATGCGTAAGCAATGACCTTTTGGCGTTGCATCAACACACATCCCAATCCCTGACGCGATGCGTCGCAGTATACCACAAAATCGTCGGTACCTTCCGGTAGAGCTAAGATTGGCGCGTTGCAGAGCTTATCTTTCAATATCTGAAATGCTTCGTCCTGTTTGATTCCCCAATCAAACGCCTTATCCTTCTGGGTCAGGAGCGTCAACGGTTGAGCGATTTTCGAAAAATCCTCGATGAACCTTCGATAGTAGCCAGCCAAACCCAAGAATTGTCGAATCTCGGTTGGCGTTGTAGGCGTCTCCCAATTCTTGATTGCCTCGATCTTTGTGGGATCAACATGAATTCCATCTCCATTAACCACATGTCCAAGAAACTGGACTTCGCGTAGCCAAAACTCGCACTTGGAGAATTTGGCGTACAGTTGCTCCTTCTTTAGCAGCTCCAAAATGGTTCTAAGATGTTGTTCGTGTTCAGCCTTCGTCTTTGAGTAAATCAGGATGTCGTCGATGAATACAATCACGAACTTGTCTAAGTATGGCTTGCAAACTCTATTCATCAAGTCCATAAACACTGCAGGCGCATTGGTTAAACCAAATGGCATCACGAGGAACTCGTAGTGTCCATAACGAGTTCGGAAGGCTGTTTTTGGGATACTTTCCTCCTGTATCCTTAATTGATGGTATCCAGATCGAAGATCGATCTTAGAGTAACAGCTTGAACCTTGAAGTTGATCGAACAGATCGTCGATCCTTGGCAGTGGATACCTGTTCTTTATCGTCAGCTTGTTCAATTCTCTGTAGTCAATACACATACGGAAACTTCCGTCTTTCTTTTTGACAAACAAGACCGGAGCTCCCCAAGGCGAGAAGCTTGGTCGGATAAAACCTTTATCTAACAGCTCCTGAAGCTGTGTTGACAATTCCTGCATCTCTGATGGAGCAAGTCTGTATGGTGCCTTAGCCACAGGCGCGGCGCCTGGAACTAAGTCAATGTGAAACTCCACTTGCCTCTGAGGTGGCAGTCCAGGTAAGTCTTCTGGGAAGACTTCTGGATACTCCCTTACGACAGGGATGTCTTCGATTGTTGGCTCGGCAGCCTTCTTGTCTACGATGTGTGCCAGAAAAGCAACACATCCTTTCCGTAAACACTTCCTTGCCTTCAAGCAGCTGATGAACCTTAGCGGTGTGTCACGCTTCTCTCCGTGAACCACAATTGTCTCACCATCGTCAGTTGGGATACGAACAACTTTCTCGTGACATACTATCTCCGCCTTGTTCCTGGATAACCAATCCATTCCTACTACCACGTCGAAGCTTCCCAATGGGACCGGTAGTAGATCCAGAGTAAACTCGCGCTCTCCCAATTCTATCACGCAACCTCTGACTACTTCGTCGGCTCCAACTAACTTTCCATTAGCTAATTCGATCGAGTAGGGTATGTCTAACTTATTAGCAGCTAACCCAAGCATATTCTTAAATTCTAGCGATACGAAGCTATAATCGGCACCAGTATCAAATAAAACGGATGCATAGCGTTGATTGATAGGGAACGTACCGGTAACAACATTTGGATCTTGACGTGCTTCCCTAGCTTCAAGTTGGAACACTCTACCACGGGCTTGATTCAGTGTTGGGCAATTCTTCTTAAAATGCCCGATTTCCCCGCAATTGTAGCATCCGAGCCTTTGCCCATTACCATCCCCATTTCCAGCTGGGGTGTTGATCTGGTTGGCATTGCCAGCCTGGTTTGCATTGTTGCTTCGGTTTCTGTTTCCTCCAAAATTTCCTTGCTGGCGATTCCCATTTCCACCACGGTTATCATTCCTATTTCCATATCCTCCCTGGCCTCCACGGCCGGCAGAGACCCAACAAGTATCCTTAGAGTGACCACGTTTCCCACACGCTTCACATACTTTTAGCCCACATTGACCGGAATGGTGTCGCTGGCAGGCACTACACCTGGGATGGGTGCCCATATATCCCTTTCCTCTCCTTCCACTGCCAGCTGCACCCTGAGCTGGCGTGCTTGGTGCTCCTCTCTTACCATCACTGCTAACACTTAGCTTGAAGTTCGAAAACTTTCTTTTGTTACTTCCGGACGACTCAACATGCGTCTCTTTCTCCTTTGCCCTTGCATCACCAAACTTGTTTAAACGAATCCCCTCCTCGGTGAGAGCCACGCTCAAATCGATGGCTTCAGTGATAGTTGCTGGTTTGGAGGAGGTTACCATGCTTATTATTTGGGGAGCCAAACCCCAAATGAAGCGCTCGATTCGTTTGTATTCGGGCGTAACCATGTAAGGAACCACTTGAGATAGGTCATGAAACCTCTGAACGTACTCTGCTACTTTCGGACCATCCATCTTTAAGTGCCAGAATTCAGTCTCCAACCTCTGAATTTCTGCACGTGAACAGTACTTTTTGCGCATCAGTTCTTTCAACTCGGCCCAAGTCAGGGCGTAGGCGGCAGCTTCGCCTAGTGTTTGGACTTGTAAGTTCCACCATGATAGGGCTCCGTCTAAAAACAGCCCTGAAATGTATGTGACTTGCTGATCCTCTGCACACTTGCTCATGCGTAAGACAGAATCGGTTTTCTCAGCCCAGCGGGTGAAGGCAACTGCACCTCCTGTGCCATTGAAGTTAACTGGTTTGCAGTCTAAGAACTGCTTGTAGGTGCATCCTGCACGTATGTTAAAACATGTGCTTGGCATTAGCATCACCGCTAAAATCTCCAACTAGTTCATGGTAGGTTCGAATGGCGTAGTATTACCGTGAGGTGGGTTGTTATTGCCTTGATTAACACTTCCGCTTCCTCCTGGCTGAGAAGCTGCGTACTGCGCTATGGCAGCAGCAATGACTTGTTGTAGCTCTTCCTGAGTGGTAGGCATAGGCTGCTGTTGTCGTCTTGGCAGCATCTTTCTAAAAGATGGTTTAAGTCGATTAGGCCATAGAAGGCTCCGTTGTTATAATACGTAAATCAGTTCGTAATATAGCGTACGTATATATCGGTAGTAATAGTATAATCACACAGCATCTCATGTTATCACATATCACAAATATTAATCACACAACATCCCATACCATAACAATGCAAATAAGTAATCAAGCGAATCCAAAATATGGTGAGAAAACTGCGATTGCCATAATAATGAGACCACATCGTAAGTGTATACATACAATAATGAATCACTGGGGCTACATCACCCCTGTCAAAAGCTACATCAGTATCGATACAACATCAAGTACATAACAAAAGTCAAATCATAACGTAGTCTCCTCAAAAATGCTGTGCAAGTAAAAGCAATCGCCGCCTTCTCACTTGCCTACCCATGTGGCACTGATGAGCTCAAGCAGATGGTGGTGGAGGAGGGGGAAAACGGGTATAAAACAAGCGGCGCATCTCTAACCAATCTGCCTCCATCGCCTGCTGCGTGCGAATAACGGAGGCAATCTGCTGCTCCAAAGTAGCAAGACGAGCAGCATAGTCAGGGGGTAATGGTCGAAACGGCTGTAACGGAGAGGGTACCCGGCCATGGCACTGACATGGCTGCAGGCGGGCTCTCTCCAACTCCTGTAGTCGCTGCTCATGCGACTCATGCTGGTGTACAAATGACATCAATACATCCTCGATAGTGTGTCCCACGTGGAACCTGTGGTATGGATCAGTGGGTGGCATAGGGGAAAATGGTGACCACAGCAGTGGCTCACGTGTGGGGTCAAAGGGTGCCATCCCAAAAGGAGCAGTAATAGGTGGAACAAAAGGCATCTGTGGTAAGAAAGGCATGGGCATCGGTACATGCCCTGATGGGTGGGCTGAAGAGCCCTCTCCAGGCCCCGCTGGAGGTACGTATGTGGGAATCTGAAACGAAAAGTCAGTGTGTCTAGCGTCTGGAATCTGTGGGGGTAGTGGTGGGACGTCCTCATCAGCCGGGATCCACCCGTGCTGTGCGGCCTCGTCCGGTGGATCCATCTGTGCCGCGAACGGTGCATGTCCGGGCTCTATGGGAACGGGATCAAATAAAGGGGCTACAACAGGGTCAACAGGTGCCAAGTGCTCAAATGGTGGGTCAATAGGTATAGCAACAAGGGGTAGAGGATCAATGGGATCGACAGGGATATGATCGTCTGCAATCAAAGGAACATCTAGGTGGTGATCAACAGCAATGGGCTCAAGGGGTATATCGGCATGCATAGGGTCATGCTCCGGTAACACATCAAGAGCAGCTGCCTGCTCAGGGGCAAGGGCAGGCTCCAAGTCATCGAATGCCATATCAAAGTCAAAATCAGGATCAATAGGATCAAAAGGGTCAACAGGATCCGCTGGATCCTCCATAAACTGGTCCATCGGAACAAACTCCAAGTCACGATCAGGGTCGAACCCTGGGGGAAACATAGGGTCGGAATCCTCCACGTCCTCGTGGTCAAAAGTGGGACTGGGGATGGGGGCGACAGAAGATGCATGATCAGAATCTGACTCGTGAGAGTAGTGCTGCGCACTAAGGGTATGTGTCGGTGCAGAAGCCACAGATTCAGAGGAGTCCTGGGCTGGGGAATGTGCAGGTGCCTCCGCAGCCGGAGCATCTGCAATCAGTAGAGGGGCAACAGCGGGTAGGGCCTCGCCCTGAACGTCCTCCATAGGCTCCTCCTCGAACAAGTCGACGTCGTCCTCATCGCCGTCGAATGGTAACTCCTGAACAGGGTAAGCAGCGAGGGGTATGGGAGCAGGGATCACCGCTAGTGGCAAGTCCCCGGCCGGAATATCAATAGGGAGCTCATCGTCGCCATCAGGTAGGGCGAATGGCTGGAAGTCGTCATCGTCGGTACTGGTAAAGTCCGACGTGTACACCTCGTGCTCCGAGGACTCTAAATCATCTGACACAACATGCCTGGGGTTGGTGATGTCTGAACCACCTGAATCAGCCGGATCCATGTATCTGTAACATAAACACAAGTATGCACAAACAGTCAATCACATAATCAGATAATCACATAAGTCACCAAGTAGGGCATCACATAATTTCTCCTAGTCTTACTAGCCAAAACCATCTAGTCTACAAGACTGTTCTATCCTTCACTTAAACCAAACCTCGATCCTCCAGATCGAACCTTATAACAAATCAACGTGCTCAACTACCTTATTCACCTCGATCCTCCAGATCGAACCTTATAACAAATCAACGTGCTCAACTACCTTATTCACCTCGATCCTCCAGATCGATCCTATAACAAACCAACGTGTTCAACTACCTTAACCATCTCGATCCTCCAGATCGATCCTCAGCCCTCCAAGCTGACTTATAATTAATAAAATGTGCTCAACATTTGTTTGTAAAAAGTGTGGATCTGGACTTAAGTGGTATGCAGAAAAATGTTTTCGTGAGAGCCCTAGTGATCATAGTCTAGACTCGAGACAGAATCCTAGTTCGCTATGATCAGAGCTCTGATACCAAGCTGTCACACCCTGGCTTTGCGGAAGCGTGGTTAATTTTGGTGTGACTTCTTAATACCATAGCTTAATCATAACAAAGCTATATGAATTTAAAAACCATGCAAGTCATCATTAAGTTTAGAAATCAACGTACAATACCATTGTTTTAAACATACGACCATAACCTTGTTCAGTAACATTACATCTAGAAACAAAACATAAATGAGGGTTAAGGATTGTGTCTTGTCCAGGTAAGAGAACACAACCCCTAATCCTTGATGACTTCATGAAGATTGCAGCGGAAAACGTTCATACCGTGCCAGAATCCGTTAATTTCCTGAAATACATGTGAGTTGAAAAATCAACAATAATGTTGAGCGAGTTCATGTGCAAGTGAGTGAGTAAAACACTTGTAAGTATAAAAGTTTCCTGGTATGTAGCAGTGTAAGAGGACTTGTGATCACCAATGGTTTGCAAGGCCATTAGCATGTCGTGAAATGCAAGTAAGTAAGATACAACCCTAGCTGATTTTGCGTTGGGTACCAAGTCACTCCGGATCCGTTCTGTTAGTCCTTCGAGAGGCCTGTTCTGTTGGACCGGGAGCTGGGCTCGCTACACCCAAATAGATCTACCGCTCGAGTCCCTCGGGGTTCTAACTACCCATTCACATGATCTAAACCTCCTTACGTTATTCATACCGTGTATAAAGTACTTGTAAACAAAGTAACATGTATTTCACCCCCGCAGTTAAGAAAACTGAAAACAGTTAGAGAAAAGGGGGACATGAACTCACAGTGGATGCGTAAACTCTATCAAGCGTCTCTGAAGCAGTAATCTGTGCAACGACCTACAAGTGCTAATTCTATTAGACGGACGGCCGTGCTTTAGCTTTACAGTTTATGTTTGCGAGAAATAGTTAGACAACTATTTCGTGTTGCATTTTGTATATGCTTGATAGTTATTTTTCCTTCCCAAGGATGGGGGATACAATACATGTGCGTAAGTTACGTTTTATCAATCTTGTGGTAATGTAATTACCGGTGTAACTTAAATGTTTGTGGAAGCGTTCGCAAAGTTTTGGAATCATTAACGCTTGTAAATATTATTTTCACTCTAAAATAATATTTATGTATTTCACAAAATAATCATAAACAGTGTTGTGACAAATATATTTATCACGTTAATCTTTGTGAAAATCCCACCTCCGAATGTTTAGTAAAATATAGTACTGGCGAAATTTATGTTTCAAAAGTATGTCCAAAAATAGTTGTAACACTTGTTGTGTAAAAAGTCTAAGTGTTAGGTTTTTAGAAAATTTCGCCAGAGTTTCCTCTGTAACTGGAGGTGGCCACGCTTTTAAGCGTATCATTTTCTTTTAACAAATCAACTCAATCAACTTCTTTATTCAATCAAACAATTTCCGACACATCAAACTAGTCAACAAGTATGTAAATTTGCGTAATCGCATGAACTTGCAGTTTTTCCGCATTAATAATGTAAATCATCCTTATATATGTAGATTTCTATATAGGGTAACTTTAATCTCGTAAAAACCTCGTGTTTAGAGAAAACCGTCTTTACAACTTCTAGTTATTTTTCCCAAAAATAGTTATTTTGTCGAAATATGCGTCACACAAGTGTTTACACACTTGTGTGCTCTAAATATCATTCTTAACATTGTAAGATCCGTTTCTTTAAAAACATGATTTCTTTAAAGCGTGGTCCTTCGAAGATACCACTTGCGGATACGTAGATCCGCTAGTTTTAAATACCATTTTACCGGTTAAATCACTTTTACACAAGTATAATATTTCACACAAGTTCATGTCTCTAAAATGTGGTAGTGTTTCACCTTTAACCCTTGTATCTATCAAAAACAAGCTTATGTGATGATACGTGATTTTACAAAGTCGGGTTAAACGAAGTTTTGAGCTACCACATTATAGATCGGGTCACAATAAGCACAAATTTCAAGTCCTACGACTTTTACACAAGGCATATGCTATTAACCTCCATTTTAGTGATTTTAGTAGACTTTAAAGATTCAAAACGCGTGTTAACGATATTTATCCGACGAAACTTCTTTTAACCACTTTAGATGAGCTTAAAAACAAGATTTAAAGGTTATACCTCTAGCTCAAGGCTAGGGAAGAGTTGTGACGAAAACCGCGTGGATAAAAGATAACGAGAGTGGTCCTTCGCGTTCCGCTTGCACCAAAGCTCCTTATACGTGTCTTGTGATGTGTGAATGATCTTGGAATGGTGGAGATAAGAACCGAAAGTGTGATGGTGGTGTGTAGGGTGTTCGGCCGTGAGCCACCAAGGAAGAAAAGAGAGAGTGATTTTGTGTTGTGATAAGTGGTGTGATCTCTAGAGTTAGTGTGTGTATTTATAGGAAGATTAGGTGTGGTTTAACCCTTGGATAATATGCTAGCTAGATCTTAAACATAATCTAATTAAATAATAGATCTTGTACCTTGGTGTCTCCTTGGTTCATGGGGCCGGTTATGGCATGAGTGGGGTTAGTTCGATCCAAGCTTGTTTAGTTAGGGGTTTAGTTTAGTTAAATAGGTTAGGTTAAGTATCTAACCTCGTTAGTTACGTATGACGGGTGTTAGGGTAATCAGAGACCCTAACTTGCTCAGAAAAATATAAAAAGTGAAAATAATAAAATTTTCATGTTCCGGGTAAAGTCCGGGTGTCCGGTTGGATAGTAATCCGTTAAAGTGTTACAAAAGACTTTAAAGTGTCGTTATTACATCTTTAGTGACACAATTTGTTTTCCCGACACTTTAGAAAGTGTCTAGTAATATTTTCTCATTTTTGGCACTTTACTAGTCAGCTAGAAGCTGGTTAAATTATTTAAAGTGCTGTGTTTGGTACTTAAAGTACGTTCTGGCACATCCGAATCAGTGTATCTTATCCCCTAGAGACGCGGTAACACAACCCTTATATCCTACACTCACTACCAGTGTAGTCAAAATATATGAGGCTCTTAACAGGCCTTGAGGCAGTATTTGCCTGATGCTGGTTATATCAGCATGTTTACTGTGTATCCGTTTGGTGCTACTGTGCTTTTTGTGCATCATGTTTGTCACTAGGGTTCAGCACGTAAATAATGTAGTGACAGCAAATAAAGTATGATGCAAGTAAGTGCATGTATCAGTATGCAGGTAGCAGTTTATCAGCTAGTTTCAATCAAGCACAGTAATCAAGTAATAATTAATCATTAATTAAGTTGTACGGATACCTGGTTTTGTGCGGGTTGTCACAATACGTCTAAATAAAAGATGATACAACTAATATATATCAAAATAACAATAGACAACATCGAAAAGGTGAGAATACATGTAATTTCTTATCATATCGAAATATATATATTTTTTACAGCAAATCATATAATTAAAACTTAAAACCTACTTTTCCGATTAAGTATCACAAATAGACATGCAGGATCATCAGCTGAATAAATTGTATAGAAAGACAGGATAGTGACTTGTGTATATACCAAACAAAAACTTAAAAACAGTATACCAACTACTAATCAAAATGAGTTCAACTTTTCAAATACACATAAGAATACATCAGTTAAAATCGGAAATTTATATTATACTTCAGAATAACATCGTTACATGAACAACTTTATAAATAACTTTACAAATAAACATGACAATACATCAGTAAAGATTGAAATTTTATATCATACACCAGAATCACATCAACAACTTTATAAATAACTTTACAAATACAAATGAGAATACAACAGTAAAGATCGAAATTTTTATATCATACATCAGAATAAGATAACTACATGAGCAAAGTGAAATCCAATAAAATCAACAATGGATAAGACAAATGGTAGATACACGAAATGCATATCACTTTTTTTAGAATCATATATGTCTATCATAACATGCATAATAACTACATAGTAATCGGATATACAAAAAAATTAGGACTATCAGAAGTTGTTCGAGTATAGGCCGCAACAATAAACGCAATCATAACCAACAATGGATTGAAAAAAAAACAGGGAGATACATGAATACACCACCGTCGATTACAACTTCTTCATTAAAACAACAAGAACCATAATCCGCTATGGAATTCAAAACTAAAAGAATAAACATGAAAAAGTACAAAACAAATCAGATTATTTAACAATACCTTTGTTATTATCCAAGATTATATTGATGAAGATCTGAAGACATCGAAGAAGATGAGAGAGTTTCTTGGAGAAAGTGTACAAAGAAACGTGGAGAGGGAAAGGAACCGAGATTTTGTGAGGATCTTTAAAAAGTTAGAAGGTTTAAAAATATCCCATGTAACCGGGTCGGATCATCCCATTTAGTTTATGGTCAACATCTGTTTGACTTTTGGTCAACACCAGTTTGAGTTTTGGTCAACATCACATTTAGTATTCAACAAAAATTTGAATAACTCAATCAGTGGTTTGAAAATCTGTTTGACTTTTGGTCAACAGTTGGATGGAAACCCATGTTAGATTGAACAGTGTTTTGAAGAGATGTTTAAACATCTGTTTAGACTTAAACAGATGTTTGGGCTTAAACAGATGTTTGGCCTTCTATATCAGTTGTTTGGACTTAAACAGATGTTTGACCTTAAACAGATGTTTGGCCATAAACAGATGTTTGGCCATAAACAGATGCTTGGCCATAAACAGATGCTTGGCCTTAAACAAATGTTTGACCTTAAACAGATGTTTGCCCATAAACAGATATTTGGCCTTAAACCAAACATCTGCTTAAGGTCAACATCTGCTTGACTATTCGTCAACATCTGTTTGACTTTTGGTCAACATCTGTTAACATATAAACACTGTTAGCATAAATTACAAATAATTAGCTAATAGATGGCACACATTTAGCATCTTAAATCATCATGACCCTTAAAAATTTGACCATATGATTTAATCGTGTGTTTTATCTTAGATGGGACAACTCGAAAAGAAAATTCACTAAAAGGATAACATATTAAATGGGTCAAAAACGCTCAAAGTGTAATTTACTGCATAAATGTTGTTACATACAAACACTGTTAACATAAACACTGATGCAATATCTGTTGTTGATGCTGAACTACTATTGTTGTTGGGCAGTGGTTCACCTTTGGTTGTTCAGACCTTTAGCTATTTCTTGTAGCTTTGCTGAGTCAGGATTTTCTACCAACATCTGCTTGATGGCCAATTTAAAATATTGGGATTCTTGTTGCGCCTGTTCTTCTTCATCCATCTGTTTTTGCCTTTTTGTTTGATAGACACCAACAACAGATGGAACAGTGGGTTTAGCAGATCTTTTAGTTGGTACAGTCTGTTTGATTGAAATCTCTGATGCTGGATAATCTGGCTTTTTAGGAACAGAGGGATCTTTCTTTCTTCTTTCTTCCAATTTTTTGTATGTCTCTATCACTTTAATCTCTTTCCACCTTGTGATTTGATTCCTTGAGCCATAATTTGAAGTTATAAGCTCTTCCTTCATTCTCTTCAACTTCAAAGCACTTTCAGGTACATTCTTTTTATACTGGGACCAGACTGGTGGGGTTGGTTTTATTGTTGAGTCTTCAAGCATCTTTTGTATTCTTGCAATTTCTTGCTTGAGCTCACTTATGGTCCAGTCTTTGAATTGATACTTTTCTGCCTTGTATTTCTTGTTTTGTATGATGAGATCAATGTAATCATTCCTTAGGCTTTCATCATCTCTTTTTGATAACTGCTGACAAAGATCTTTTGAAAATTGCTCTAATGTTCTGACTTGGCTAAGCAGATATTGCAGATTTCTCTGTATTTCTTTATCAGATTTTCCTTTTGTGACTTTTTTTGAGATATCCTCTGCTTGTTTGGCTTTCAATTGAAGGTATTCATCAATGTTCTTTGGCAAAGGATACCCTTGAACAGATGGAAGATTCCTCTTTTCAGGATCATCTTCAGAATAGAAGGATTTGATCTCCTCCCTAACTGCTGGAAGATCCAAAGGAAATTTCACACTCAAAGGAACAAAGGCAGTAGTTTGGTCAGGGGTTATGTGACAACCCGAGATCTCAAGGTCCTTCCTACACACATCACTTGTCTCACGATCCTGTTTTGATTGCAATTTGTTTTATGTGGTGTCTTGTATCAGGTATCTGTATGGTTCGTATATCCTAGTGCTTGATTTTGTGTAATGTGAATGTTTGGTGTTGGTGTTGTATGTTTAATGGTTTTTATGCATTGAACCTTGCCACAAACGACGAAGAACGATATTCGTCGACACGAACCATCTGCCATCATTGTTCCACGAAACACGGTGTTTCGTCAAAGGAGATTCGTCGCCTTGATGTTTCGTTGAGGGAGATTCGCGCGTCGAGTGTGGACTGTCGGCCTAGTTCCTTTAAGCCCAAACCGAGCCCAGTCTGGCTCCCTTGCGTACTAGTATGCATGTGGGGATGCATACAATCCTTTTTCCTCATTATTTGCAAACCATAAACTTCCTTCCAAGTACACTAGGCGATGGCAGGCCTCCCTCACGATCGAAGATCCCTTCTCGGCTCCAAGACTCTCTTCAACCTCTCATAAATTGGGTTAGTATGTCGCTATGTGTTATTCGAATTTCTGTGAATGATTGTGATTGAATAGTTACAGATTATTGTGTTAAATCTTATCCGTGCATGCTAAAAACTAGGGTTCGATGTGTATGATCTGATGGGTAGTGTGTTTGATGTTGAATGGATGATGATCGAATTGATTGAGATGTGACAATGTTCTGTTACGAACGTTTGCATTATTGTGACTCGGTGGTTGACTGGTTGATCTATTATTGATTCGTTTGATGATTAGGGATTATGTGCTGTCTTTAACTGTTACTAAATGGTATTCTTGATATTAGATTTATGACATACATGGGTGAAATAAGTATGTTGTTTGATCCAAATGGAGACGAAGGGTACGATTAGATTATGTTAATGAATTGATGATAATTAGAAATTACATGATGAATATGGAAACTGTTGTAATTATGAAAAACTTGATTGTGAAACTGATGTGCTGAGTTTCAGCGAAGAGTAGGGTATTTTGCCAAATCCAGCAGCGACGAAAGACCCTCCCCAAGAGGTTACCCAGTAGACGAAACACCTACATGTTCCGTCACCTACATGTTTCGTCACCTTGATGTTTCGTCATCTATATGCCAACGAAATAACCTGATGTTTCGTCGCTTACTATGTTGACGAATAACTGTGATCAACAGACTGTGGTTCATCATGTGTATGGAACTTGAATGATTGTTGTCTGCCAGTTAATGATGTTATATATAATTAAGGAAACATGACTTGCTTATGATGAATAGCTCACTTAACTGTTATGTACTATTACGAGACATGCAAGTAAATAGCGAACTTATCTGTTACGTATGTTATGAATGATTATTATCTATTAAGCGATGATCCTTGCTACGAATACACACTATGAACATACGTGAACAACGTGAACGTAAACTGATTTCGTGTATATGAACATCATAGGCTTTGACTGATTATGTGTGAACAAGTAACTGATCCTACCGAGCAAACCAAGGTGAGTTCACTTCTCTCAAAACAAGCATGCGTCCGGTAGGGACAATCGAACTGACAAAACTTGTAAATGGATTTTCGTAAACCCATATCCTTGTAGGGGATATGAGGCGGTTTTCAAATACCCACATCCTTATAGGGGATGTGAGGCGGATTTCACAAACGCATATCCTTGCAGGGGATATGCATCGGTTTTTAGTAAACGTTGATGTTGGATAATACACTCACTCTCTATCAGTTAAGTCCCATCATACTGCCGGGTTAGTTGCTTGTAGGGCAACGGGGTTATTAGTTGATAGCGCTATTAGGTTTGGCACCCTCACGACGTACCTGGATAGGACGGGCGTGAACTAATAACTTTAAATCATGACCAATGTTTGATTGAGCATTGGAGAAGGGCAAAAAGGGCCGTCTGCGGTATCGAGTTATTATCAACATAACACAGCATAACATAACATGAATCAGTAATCGATAACGAATGGTTTAACAAATCAGTGAACTCACCAGCGTTGTCTGATACACTTTTCTGCATGCTTGCAGGCCTTTTGGTACATGTCGTTGGAGCTTGCAGTCTGGGATGCTGGAGTGGTCATGGGTCGAATTGCATGGAATCATGAGACCCGTCAAATGGCTTTTGTACAATTGGATTATGAAACTCTAATTAACGTATTATGCTTCCGCTGTAATGTAAACAATGTTTTGTAACAATGATTTTAATAAATTAAGGTTTTGTTTGAAATAATGTTATGAGTTCAGGGTGATTGGTGGCTAGATCCTGGTACGTCACACGCCTCGCGGGGGTTCTCGCAAGTGGTATTTTGGGGGTGTGACCGTTTGGTATCAGAGCCACTGGTTATAGGGAACTTGGTTTTAAAAATGTTTTCATAAAACCGGACTATAACCGAACAGTTCTGAAAATGAGAATTCGACCATGACACTCAGCTCCAGATTGCAAGGTTCGTCTTTCTCACTTGTTGCATACATTACCTGACTAGTACACATTTGTTTATGACGTAACATACGAACACACACTCGTCACTATAGCATGATGGCATGGACTGCTTACTTTATGATGCGTTGATAGTATGCCATAGTCCTTGAATTTTTGTGATATTATTACTTTGACAACCTCTGTTTGACATCCGAGTTTGAGGAACCATTTGACATGAGTTAGGAGGAACTGAGATGAGCATGCAAATCACAATATTATTGTGGGTGCACACATAATAATAATGTAGGGTGCATGTGAGTCCCAGTGAGGCTTAACGAGTGAAAAATGGGTTTTGTTCCATTTGTTAATCAGTGAGAAACGTAACAAATCCATAGGAGTCACAGCAGTGATTGTCTCCTACTTGAACGTGATCTTTTCACTTCTCTCTAAATCTTTACGAATCTCGAAGCTATCGAGTATTACCTGAGCACACATCTGAACGCCTAGCGAACTGTGTAGAATCTTAGGTGCTTGCACGAACGTCCCTGATTTGGATGTCGCAGCGTCTAATGATTGGTCGATACCTTTCTCACTCCACTTCATTGGCTGGAACTCAATGTTTTAACGTCGTAGCTCTCGAAGTGCGATCACTTCTGCAACACTCTCGCAACATACCGCGTATTAACCAATCAACCTGCTAGATCGATGGACAAGTGGATGAGTGTAGTACTTTACCGGCTCCAGTATTTGGACGACCCTGATTACCAACAACGAACATCAGCAAATTTAACGCCAATCGGATCTTTAACCCTAGTCAGTGACTTATGGGAGTCAACTCTTACGAGTTAATGGGGACATAAACGATGACCATGGACTATAGTATGATATGTGAAGCTGCCAGCCCAATGAGCAACGCCTAGTACGTGACACGGAAATGTGGCAAGATGGACCCTGTTGGTGAAAAGATTTTAGGGCTCCGTTTTAAGCAACGGCAGTAGAGGCAACAGTCACGACAACATCAAGGAACTAGTAATCGTAGTCTACGGTATGGAAGATGGAGGTGCCTACGACATAGATCGGCCGTTGGAAAATCAAAGACGACAGCAACCAGGGAAACGACGGCAATATTGTGAATCCTGGTAACTATGATAACCACACTGGACGTGGTACTCGTGGAAGGGCATTTAGGATTGGCGTAGGCAACGCCAGGTGGAATGGCAGCATGGTAGCTTGTATGTTTTTGGGGTAAATAATCGCTTCGTCTTTTTTCTGTGTAACTCTGACACTTCTCGAAACCGAACCTGTCGTGGAACCGGCTGATGGCAAGTCAATTGAAGCCTCGTATATTTGTTGGGATGTAAACTCGACCTTGTGGGACAGGTGTTCGACATCGACCTCCCTTCTGCTATCCTTGATGGTTTCGATGCAGTAGTTGTGTAGATTGGTTATCTTGATATCGCGTATACATACCCTGTGAGAAGGAAATGTTGCGTCACTTTATACTTTGAAGTGTCAGAGTGGTGTAAAGGTTAGCATCATATCAGCAAAGAAGGCCGCGAAGAGTCTACGGAAGGATTACCCCGCTACGTTAACAACCGTTATTGACGTTAAGAATGAGAAAGAGAGGATCGAGGATCCAACAATTGTTCCTGATTCCTTTCGGTGTGCTACTCGAGGAACTTTCAGGTTTACTTCCACAACTGTTAGATAGACTCTCAGTTTGATCTCACGCCAGAGGCAGCCTTGATTCCTCGTACTTCTTACCGTCTTGCGCCAGGAGGGTTGCAAGAACTGTCAAATCAACTATAGGAACTGTGGGACAGGAGTTTTGTCGGACCTAGTTTTCGCTCCGGGGAGCCCTGATTATATCCGTGAAGATAAGCCTTATCGTTGGACATGTGTACTGATTATCAAAAAGTCATCAAGGTGACAGTCAAGAACCGTTTGTCTCGACCATGTATTGACAACCTGTTGACCAGTTGCGAGGGTCGAACTTCTATTCGAGGGTTAACTAACGAGCGAACTAACATCAGATGGAAGTCCAAGGGGAGAATGTTCCTAAAGCGGCATATCAAATGCAGAATGGACATATGACTTTATATTCCATGACCTTTGGGGTAATCAACACATCAACCGCTTTATGGATCACATGAATCAACCGTGTTTATTGATGACGTTTTGAATCATTTCCAGGAGAAAGGAACACAATGGACGGCAAATGTATCTTATTTTAGAACCCCCGAGGGAGGATCCACTCCGCACGAAGTCTTGTAAAATGTGACTTATGGATTCGAGAAATACATTTTTGGTCATGTAATCAACGAAGTGGAGAAGTACACGTGGATCTCGCTAAGATCCATTTCACTAGAAACTGATCGACACCAAAGAGTCCTTCGGGGATAAAGCAATTTCTTGGTTTCGCTAGAGACTATCGTAGATTCATCATGGGATTTTCGAGGATTGCGCAGCTTTAATCTCTTTAGCACAGCAGGGTGCTGTGTATTCGTGGGACACAAAACAGGAGAACATCTTTTCAGCTTTTGAAATTCGACTCTACAATGCACTGAGCATCGTCTTTACCCGAGGGTATGGGCGATCTAGCGGTATACCATGATGGTTCGAATCGGAGACCCAGTTACACGCCGATGCAACACTAGAAGACGATGACGCACGTAGTGGATTTACGAAGGAGAATTGCATGAGTCACAACCTACGGTGGAAACCGTGATCTTTTAATTTAAGTTGGAGGCATTACTTGGACGGTACCAAACGCACTACTTAGACCGATCACAAGGGCCTCCCGTGTACCCTTGTTTCGAAAGAGCTAAACATGAGATGACATCACTGGTTGGAACTCTCGAGCGGTTACGACTATGGAACCTAAACACGTATGAGCATGCAGCTCACTATCGACTCTAGCCTACCCGGTCAGATTCACCTTGTTCTAAACGAAGCATTAAAGGAAGAGGAATTTCAAGGTGGGTCCATGCGGGGCATGGAAGAGAAACTTTTGGCAAGTTGGACGATATTCGCTACTTCATGGAACGCATATGTTTTCCCATTATACTGCAACCATAGGGAACTTGAGTGGAGCAAAGCACACACGCCTTGAGTGGAGCAAATCCTGTACTGGCGACCGGGCATGAAGGCCCACGTAGCCGAGTAATTGAACGATGTTTGACTTGTGCGAAAGTCAAGGTGGAATATCAGAAACCTTCTGCTTTGTGCCAACAACCAGAAACACCCATATGGAAATGAGGACAGACTGCCATGGATTTTGTCACTAACTCGAAACGGAGACAATATCACCTGGGCGATCATTGATTGTCTCACGTAACCAGCACACCTTCTTGCAATCAAGGAAACTAACGAGTCTTCACATCTTGTGAATGTTCCTCTGAGGGAGGCGGTTTTTAGGCATGAGATGCCAACTCCTATTACCTCTGATTTTCATCCATACTGATCTATTTCTTATCACCATAGGACAGACGGACAGAGTAAATGAACCATCCTGACACTCGAGGACATGCTGCGAGCACGTGTGTGATTGACTTTAGTAAAATTTGAGGGATATTCACCTTGGGTTGAGTTCTATTGCGGCAGTTACCATTCTAGTATTCAGACAGCACTGCATGGGGCATTGAATGGATGATAATACCAATATTCTTGTTGGACTGAGGTAGGTGACAACCTAATCACAGATCCAGGACTTGTGCTCGAAACTCTTGTGAAGACTGCTTAAGATCGGAAATTGTTTAACGGCAACGCGAGACTGTCAGGAAAGCTGATAAGCTTAGGAAACACTGGGAGTTCGCTGTAGGTGAACGTGTCATAATCAAAAGTCTCACTCTAGGAGGGTGCGGTACGCCATAGAAAACGTGGCAAGCTTAGTTTACGATGCGTTGGGACATTCGGATTTCTGGAACAAATCGGTGACATGGCTCACAAACTCGACTTAACAGATGAATTGGATAACGTTCGCGATGATATTTATACCTCGAATCTAAGGCAGTGTGTGTCCGATGAAACACTTGTGATACCTTTACCAGAGTCTAAGGTTAACCGACCAGTTGTATTTGTTAGGGGGCTCTAATATCTCCAGTTGTTCGAACGGTTGAATCAACTCCTGATATCATTGAGGAATTTCGGGACGAAATTCCCTTTCAAGTTGGGGATGATGTGGCACCTGGGGAAAATCCACAGTCATCCTGATCTATCACCTTGCTGTTTTGGGATTGCTTATCAAATTTCGGGACGAAATTTCTTTCAAGTTGGGGATGATGTGACAACCCGAGATCTCAAGGTCCTTCCTACACACATCACTTGTCTCACGATCCTGTTTTGATTGCAATTTGTTTTATGTGGTGTCTTGTATCAGGTATCTGTATGGTTCGTATATCCTAGTGCTTGATTTTGTGTAATGTGAATGTTTGGTGTTGGTGTTGTATGTTTAATGGTTTTTATGCATTGAACCTTGCCATAAACGACGAAGAACGATATTCGTCGACAAGAACCATCGGCCATCATTGTTCGATGAAACACGGTGTTTCGTCAAAGGAGATTCGTTGCCATGATGTTTCGTCGAGGGAGATTCGTCGCCGAGTGTGGACTGTCGGCCCAGTTCCTTTAAGCCCAAACCGAGCCCAGTCCGGCTCCCTTGCGTACTAGTATGCATGTGGGGATGCATACAATCCTTTTTCCTCATTATTTGCAAACCCTAAACTTCCTTCCAAGCACACTAGGCGACGACAGCCCTCCCTCACGATCGAAGATCCCTTCTCGGCTCCAAGACTCTCTTCAACCTCTCATAAATTGGGTTAGTATGTCGCTATGTGTTATTTGAATTTATGTGAATGATTGTGATTGAATAGTTACAGATTATTGTGTTAAATCTTATCCGTGCATGCTAGAAACTAGGGTTCGGTGTGTATGATCTGATGGGTAGTGTGTTTGATGTTGAATGGATGATGATCGAATTGATTGAGATTGTGACAATCTTTTGTTACGAACGTTTGCATTATTGTGACTCGGTGGTTGACTGATTGATCTATTATTGATTCGTTTGATGATTAGGGATTATGTGCTGTCTTTAACTGTTACTAAATGGTATTCTTGATATTAGATTTATGATAAACATGGGTGAAATAAGTATGTTGTTTGATCCAAATGGAGACGAAGGGTACGATTAGATTATGTTAATGAATTGATGATAATTAGAAATTACATGATGAATATGGAAACTGTTGTGATTATGAAACTGATGTGCTGAGTTTCGGCGAAGAGTAGGGTATTTCGCCAAATCCAGCAGTGACGAAAGACCCTCCCCACAAGGTTACCCAGTCAACGAAACACCTACATGTTTCGTCACCTTGATGTTTCGTCAACTATATGCCGACGAAATACCCTGATGTTTCGTCGCTCACCATGTTAACGAATAACTATGATCAACAGACTGTGGTTCATCATGTGCATGGAACTTGAATGATTGTTGTCTGCCAGTTAATGATGTTATATATAATTAAGGAAACATGGCTTGCTTATGATGAATAACTCACTTAACTGTTATGTACTATTACGAGACATGCAAGTAAATAGCGAACTTATCTGTTACGTATGTTATGAATGATTGTTATCTGTTAAGCGATGATCCTTGCTACGAATACACACTATGAACATACGTGAACGTAAACTGATTTCGTGTATATGAACATCATAGGCTTTGACTGATTATGTGTGAACAAGTAACTAATCCTACCGAGCAAACCAAGGTGAGTTCACTTCTCTCAAAACAAGCATGCGTCCGGTGGGGACAATCGAACTGACAAAACTTGTAAACGGATTTTCGTAAACCCATATCCTTGTAGGGGATATGAGGCGGTTTTCAAATACCCACATCCTTGTAGGGGATGTGAGGCGGATTTCACAAACGCATATCCTTGCAGGGGATATGCATTGGTTTTCAGTAAACGTTGATGTTGGATAATACACTCACTCTCTATCACTTAAGTCCCATCATACTACCGGGTTAGTTGCTTGTAGGGCAACAGGGTTATTAGTTGATAGAGCTATTAGGTTTGGCACCCTCACGACGTACCTGGATAGGACGGGCGTGAACTAATAACTTTAAATAATGACCAATGTTTGATAGATCATTGGAGAAGGGCAAAAAAGGGCCGTCTGCGGTATCGAGTTATTATCAACATAACACATCATAACATAACATGAATCAGTAATCGGTAACGAACGGTTTAACAAATCAGTGAACTCACCAGCGTTGTTTGATACACTTTTCTGCATGCTTGCAGGCCTTTAGGTACATGTCGTTGGATCTTGCAGTCTGGGATGCTGGAGTGGTCATGGGTCGAATTGCATGGAATCATGAGACGTGTCAAATGGCTTTTGTACAATTGGATTATGAAACTCTAATTAACGTATTATGCTTCCGCTGTGATGTAAACTCAAATGGCTTTTGTACAATTGGATTATGAAACTCTAATTAACGTATTATGCTTCCGCTGTGATGTAAACAATGTTTTGTAACAATGATTTTAATAAATGAAGGTTTTGTTTGAAATAATGTTATGAGTTCAACGTGATTGGTGGCTAGATCCTGGTACGTCACACGCCTCGCGGGGGTTCTCGCGTGTGGTATTTTGGGGGTGTGATTGGTTAGAATTGAAGCGGTTGAAGTAGGTTTTTGCACAGTTGATAGGATCAGAGGTTATGAAGATATTGGAGGTGGAGAAGCTACAGTGTCATCTTCAAGTATGACATTTGTTATCCTCCTTCTTTTGATTTTTGGTGTGGTTGGAGGTGTTGAACTAGGAGTTGGATTTGTGGATTGAGTGGTGGTTGGTAAAGTGACAACAGCATTTGTTGTGACAACAACTGTTGAAACCACTGATGTATCAACAGCTGTTGATATAACAGGTGTCTCAACATCTATTGGCTTTGTGGTTTGAGGTGAGGAACTTTTGGAGATTTCAGAAGGTGATGTATCAACCACTGATGTATCAACAGCTGTTGATATAACAGGCGTCTCGACATTTGTTGGCTTTGTGGTTTGAGGTGAGGAACTTTTGGGGATTTCAGAAGGTGATGTATCAACCACTGATGTATCAACAGCTGTTGATATAACAGGTGTGGAAGTGGGTTCGCTGACGTTTCTAGTAGTTCTTATTCTTTTTGAAGTACCCTGCTCTTCTTTTTCCATCAGAACTTCCTTTTCTTTTTCGAATCTTTTAGAGCCCTTTCGTTCCATTTTCTCTTTTCCATTTGTTTTTTGTTCAGCAAAGGCATTGAGAGTCACATCAACCTTCTTTGTACCATCTGGCCTTGGAATTTCTACAACAGGTTTAGCCTTTGGATCAGGTTTTAGATACAAACCATCCTTTCCTTTCTTTCTTTCTTTCCTTTCTCCCCTTTTTTGGTATCATCAGGGTTTTCTACATAGACAATAGTAGGAGGAGAAGTACCAGTGGTTTGAAGTAAATGAGCTTTGATGGCTTTAATGTCAGCTTGAGTATCCTTATACCTTGATTCAATCACATTTTTGAACATTTGTAGCTGAATTTCATGTTGTTGATCAGCATATTTTCTTTGTTGATGAAACAGAGGTTGTAGAAGTTGCCATAGCTCACTTGCTGTGGCTTGCATATGGAAAGAAAAAGTCAATAAATAGGATTTTCCAAATATACCCTTACCCTCCTCTTTTTCCTATATTTTCATTTTAACCATCAATCTGAAAAATGAAATGTTAAGATTCCTTCCTATTCTACTTAGACAAAAAATTTTTGAACGGCAAATTTGGATCACTGACGGACCACTGAAGTATCATCGTGCCACCAGCGGAACCACCAGATCATATCCATCTCCACTAGACATAATGCCTATACACCAATTCAGGAGGAAACCCAATAAATATGGGAAAACCCCCTTGTAGGAATCGAACCTAAGACCTATTGGTCCCAAGGGCTCTACTTAGACAAAATAAACTTTTAATTGATCCTACCCCTATATATATTATACACACAACTATGTCAAGAACCTTTCAACTCCTTTCAAAATATGGCCACAAACAACCTGAATAATCGACATGAAAACATATTGTGGTTCTGAAACCACCTCTTAGTTGTCGAACTAGAAGACCCTCTTAGTGCTCAAACCGGATAATGTTCTGGTGGTCAAAGTTGACAACGCTCTGGTTGTAGAAGACGGTCAAGCCGATAACGAGGAGGATTACATACCACATACTGATTTACCCGATATATTGCGTACCACATTCTGATTTACCTAATATATACGGTTGGTATTATAATGAATATGATCATCGTGTTTTAATCCATATGAAGACACCTCAGATTCAGGTTGGTCAAATGGTTACCGCTAAAAGTTGGTATTTATTTTTTCATTATGGTTTATTTATTAGTTTTTATTTTTTATGTTGGTTTATGTACTAGTTTTATAACTTAATGTAATTTTTATTAATAATCTTAATTGTTAAAACATAGAACCTTTAAAGATATAAAAATGATGTGGCAGTTTCCATTCCATGGGATTAGAAAGTGGAAGCACGCCCCCTCAAGCGGAAAAGAGTGAAATTTAGCATGGCTCTTTCCATGAGAACGGAGACAGTCCGCATAGCTTATCCATGTTTCATTTTATCTTTTTATTTAAATCTATTTGATTCTTTAAAATAATGCTTTTTATATAATAACAAGTGTGGATTCACAAATCGTGTAGCCTTTGTCCTCCTCTACAATCATAGTATATAGTACTATGTATTTTCTCCGGTGTTCATGCTCGTGCCAAGTTTTAAACCATATATCACGGTTCTTGGAGCACACCTTCCCGCTTTCCCTCTTCAAATTGTTCATTTGCTTATGGTGCTTCCTTTTGCAGCTAATCTCTTTTTAGTATGATTTCAAATATGAAAATGTTGCTTAAATTTGTTATCCCAAAACATGTTCCACCAATTGATGTTCCTCAATTCCCAGATGTACCAAAAACTAAATTGGCATCCAAATTTCTCTGGCCCTTCTTTTTTTTAGTAACTCATATATTTTTTTTAGGAATGTTAAACTCAAACACCATTTAAATCTACTCTTAAATCAACACTAGTGTTCACCATGGGATTATAACTCTCTGTTACTTGAGAAGAAGCACTTTTACTATACACCTTGGTATCGCTAGTTGTCTTATTTTTATAGTAATTCATTCATATATGTCCAGCAGAATGCTCAAAGTACATGTTTACATAAACTTTGCTATCTGGGTATGTATTATCTCTATATACTGGTGTTGTATATATGCCGTCGATGTTCTCAGATCAACTGACTTCATTAGACACATCGAACTAATTTACAAAGTTGAAATTCTCAACATCTTGGTTTTACAGTTTCAAAATAACTTACTTTAGATTAGCAAACAATGAAGTAGTATACTAGGTTATATAGGGGAAGGATCCACTAAAAAGTGAATTTTGCCTAAGTAGCCTAAGAAGGATTGTGATGATGACATGTGGCACTCCTAATAAGTAGGAATGAAGGACATTTTGGTCCTTATAAATAGGAGTGAAAATGACATGTGGCACCCCTTTTGTTTTTAAAAAATATAAACACAAAAAATCTAGCACAAAAAATCTAGCACAAAAAATGTAGTACAAAAAAATATAGCACAAAAAAATCTAGTACAAAGAAATATAGCACGAAAAAATTTAGCAAAAAATGTAGTACAAAAAAATCTAACACAAAAAATTTGAGGAAAAAAAATTTAAGACAAAAAAATTCAGCACAAAAAATTTAGCACAAAAATATAGTACAAAAATTCAGCACAAAAAATGTTATATAACATAGAAATACAACACATTAGGGATGAGCTCGGTCCGGTTCGGTACCGAACCGGTACCGGTACCGAAAGAACCGGTACCAAAAATCCTCAAAAGTGGGTACCGGTACCGGTACCGAATATACCCGGTTCGGTACGGTTCGGTACCGGTACCGGTTCGGTACTGGTATTTGAGGGTAAAAACGAGCAAAATACCGGTTCCGAACCGGTACCGTACCGGACCGGTACCGAACCGGTACCGAAAATGTCAAAAGTGGGTACCGAATCGGTACCGAAAAGGTACCCGGTTCGGTAAATTCGGTACCGGTACCGGTTCGGTACCGGTACCGGGTCCATTTTGCTCATCCCTACAACACATTTAAGTGAGTTTTTTTAGTCTTCATATTTTATATAGCAATATGGTACTCAAATTAAAGATAAAAAAACGCTCGATTTTACGGTGAAATTTTTATGAAAAAATAATGTCGTATAAAAAAGTTATGAACGTTTAAAAAATGAGGGTGGAATATGCATGTGACTTGCATGTGGAGAGAGAAAGTCCATAAATATGATTTTCCCAAGATACCCTTGCACTCCTCCTTTCTCCTACCCTTTCATCTTAACCATTGATTTGAAAAATGAATGGTTAAGATTCCTTCTTAGGCTACTTAGGCAAAATCCACTTTTTAGTGGATCCTTCCCCAGGTTATATAAGCTAAGAGGCCAGTCATTTTTCATACAACTGACGCATATCATGAATTTTTTTCAATACCATTTTTGGTCAACACTTTCCCTTTGACCCGTTTTCACCTTTCCGTTTCTGGCCCTCAAATGACGATAAAAAAGATCCGCCACTTTCATTTGACCCGTTTTCACCATATTTACTAATTGGCGACTCAAAAGACGGTTTCATGTTCATACTGGGTGCAGGGCGCAGTTGTTGCGGTCAGGGCAAACCTGGCTACTTAGGCAAAAACCTCGATTGCCCCCAGAAAAAAAATCTTGGGTCTGTCACTGGTTGCAGTTTGAACCTGTTGAAAGGGTGTAGGGGACTTCTATCTCATGCTACATGTTGGCCAGTTTTGGTTAAACTTGTCTGATTACTTATTTTGTATCAAATCAACTCGTGCAGCTGAACATTCTATTATTTATTCATAGTTAATCAAATATACCCAAAACGTAATCTAACACAACCTTAATGCCCAAATGATTAAAGGGGTTGGACGTGATGTAAATAAGTTGTATTTAAATTTTAGAGTTAACTGTCATTTTCGTCCCTGTGGTTTGGTCACTTTGGCCATTTCAGTCCATTTTTCAAAAATGCGTCATTTTCCTCCCCGACGTTCTGGAAAGGTGCCATTTCAGTCCAAAAATCATAACCCAGTTAGTAAATAAGGACTGATTGTGTAAATTTGTAACATAAAGGACTGATTGTGTAAATTTGTGCCACCACCACCACTCCGTGCCACCACCGCCACCACCGCCACCACTGCCACCACCACCACAGCCACACCGCCACCACAGCCACACCGCCACCACAGTTCTTCGAACCACCATTGATCATCATCAACAGTTCTTCGAACCACCATTCCATACATAACCCGACCTGCTACCACGTCTTACCACCGGAGATACACCAATCCATCCATCATTGTTCATCAACAGTCACCGTTCATCATCGTCATCATCTCCGTCAACGATCACAACGATCACCAAGCACATCACCACCGCTGTGTTTGGAGTTCTCGATTTACGGATGAAGATGATTACCGGAGACGAGAAGTGTAACCATGGATGATGATGACTGAAAGAATTGAAATGGTGAAGATGGAGGTTTCAAAACGGAAGATGGAGGTGAACGGAACCTGCAACTTCATCCGAATTCAGGCAGATTCGAAACCGGTCACCGGAACCTGCAACTTCACCGGATTCAGGCAGATTCGAACGGAACCTGCAACTTCATCCGAATTCAGGCAGATTCGAACGGAACCTGCAACTTCATCCGAATTCAGGCAGATTCGAAACCGGTCACCGGAACCTGCAACTTCACCGGAACCTGCAACTTCATCCGAATTCAGGCAAATCGACCACTTCCATCGTCTGCATCCTCCATTTCGTTTTGCACGTAAACGTTCCAGAAAATGTATAAAACGATTAAGAGGAGAATTGGTGATAAAGGTCTGATGATGATGATGATGATGAAGATCGCGATGATGATGATGAAGGTCGATGATGAAGGTCGATGATGATCGATGATGATGATAACAGATGAAGATGATGACGATGATGACGTTGATGGTGGTGGTGGCGGTGTGGTTGTGGTGGCGGTGTGGCTGTGGTGGCGGTGGTGGCGGTGGCTGTGGTGGCGGTGGTGGCGGTGGTGGCTGTGGTGGCTGTGGTGGCGGTGGTGGCTGTGGTGGCAGCGGAGTGGTGGTGGTGGTGGCAAGGCTAGTGGTGGTGGTGTTACAAATTTACACAATCAGTCCTTTATGTTACAAATTTACACAATCAGTCCTTATTTACTAACTGACTTAACTGGGTTATGATTTTTGGACTGAAATGGCATCTTTCCAGAACGTCGGGGAGGAAAATGGCGCATTTTTTAAAAATGGACTGAAATGGCCAAAGTGACCAAACCACATGGACGAAAATGGCAGTTAACTCTAAATTTTAAGTCGTAAAAAGGTAATATATACTTTTTTATTCTTTTGTTCTAATTTTAAATGGGTCAACCCATTTACTTAAACATGTTTAACAAAAGACAGTTAAACAATTTAACCCGAACACGAACTCTTTATTGGTTAAATGTGACAACCCAAAAGCCACCATATCACCTAGTTCAGTCTGTCAACATTATGATGACAATATATCTTGATCCAACCAACTTACAGCTCAAAACTACCAACAAAACCAATCAAGATCATGAACTAATGAACAACACTGTTACTGTAAAATGCAAACCCAAATGACAATCACTCCAACAAGTACAGATTTCTTAGTTTCATTCAGCAAAGAGAATGTTCATAACAGACCGAAAAACCTGACCTCTTTTGTTCTTCAGCAACTCTCTCAACCCCTCCTGATCCGGAGCAAAACCAAGAGCTTTCATCTTCACCACCAGTTCTCTCCCTTCTTCCTCCTTCCCTCCCTTCACAAGCCCCTCGAAAACCGCCAAACATGTCCCTGATTTTAGACGAATTAGCGTTTATTTCAATTATCTCTACCATAATCCGAAGATATGATTTGATTAGATTCCTTTGTAGTAATCCCAAGTTTCCTACGAGATTTTCATTAGCAGGGTCTAAACCACCATTATATTAGCCGTAGGGGATACGGCTCAACTTCGTATGCGCAGTGTAATTTTTTTTATACAAAGGATACCCCTAAAACGATTCTAGGATACCCTTAACAAAAAAATAGGATCCTTTATTTTACTAAAATCCAATTCTTTTTATAAGATTTAAAAGTTATTTTTTAATTCATTAGCTTCTATTTAGAAAACGAGAATTAGCTTATGCTTATGTTATGTTTGGGTAGTTAATAAACCTAGCCCATATTTTTTTTTTGAAAGGCGATAAACCTAGCCCATTAGCCCAAACCTAAAACAATAATAAAACTGAAACAGCCCGAAATTGTTGAACAATGCCATGGTTTGTAAAGTCAAAAATTAAATGATAAATGTTTCGGTAAACGTAAACCTTTGAAAGTTGAAACTGAACCGTAAACTGGACCGTACATATTGCATTACACCCCTAGTTTTTCACTAGCTTGTACCTGCATTGGGTCTAATGTTCTTCCCCATCATCTCCACAAAGCACTTGTTCGCTTCCGCCACCAGCTTCCCATCACCAGACCCCGCAAGCGCCTTGATCAACACCGTGTAAGTATACGCATTCGGCAACACACCCGAACCCAACATCCGCATATACACCTTCAGCGCCTCTTTCGCTTTACCTGCAGACGCATACGCTTCAATCACAGCCGTATGAGCCACCACATCGGGCATATAACCTTTATCTTTGATCTGGGAAAAAAGTTCAAGCGCCTCGTGAGTGAGACCATCTTTAGACAATGCGTCGAACATCTTAACTGCACTATTGTTGAGCCCATCTGTGCGTATCTTGTGGAAGACTTCCTGAAGGTTTGTTGGGTCACCGGGTTCGGTGATGACGGGGGTTTTGTTGAAGGGGTCGTAAGGAGGCGGTGGGTTTGTTTTGTTGGAAGGTGGTGGTGTTGATTCGGGTTCGGATTCGGAATCGGATAAGGAGAAATTGACCTTGGTGTTGCGGTGTGGTTGTTTAGGGCGGCTGAAGAGGCGGGAGAAGGAGGAGTGGGTTGGTGCCGGTGGGCGGAGGAGGAGGGTTGAGGGTGGGAGTTTGAGAGTGGAGAAGAGGATGGAAGTGAGTTTAGGCATATGGGTGTGAAAAGGAATTAGAAATCGTGTCAGTGGGTGGGTTCAAACATCCAAAAGAACTCACTCCTTGTCTTCGAATCCGGCTTATAAACAGTATAGATTAAAACTAAGACCCGTGGGTGTGGGCGTTAGTTTCTTGGTGATTTGGCCCTTTAACGCTGGTTGTTTCACCTTGGGTAGGCGTTGGGTATGGCGTTGCCCTTTTGGCGTGGGGATTGAGCCTGACGTGGGGCCGGAGAACGGGTGACACTGCTGGCTTTGGTTGGCTGGGTGAAATTTTAAATAGTTTAAACAAAAAAAATTCCACTTAGCTGGTCACACCAAGCTAAGGCACACCACACCATACCCCTAGTTTTTTAGTATTACCTTGTGATTCTCACTCTCACCACGTATCAAACAATGCCCCCAACCCAATCACCTCAGATATTCTAAAGAGCAACATTTATGTTTATGAGTTACAATCAACCTAGCCAATTTAATACTTCAAATTTAGAATGACTATGGGATTATTTAGAAAAAAAACACTAATACTTTTGTTGTTTCTTTTAAGTTAACTTAGAATTAGTTAGCAAATTTAATACTTAGTGAACAAATGGTTCAAGTGATGGGTGTTCCATGAGTTCTTTTCGAATCTTATATTCCCATTTTTTTTCGAAAAGTATAAGGTATGGTGACTCAGAGATATTTGGAAAAGGCGTGTCTGCTTCTATTGCAATTCTAAGAATATATACACAATAGTACAACAGGAAAGTGAGATTACAGGAAACAATTAAGGAATAGAAATAAACTGTACAATAATATATGACATTAATATATACGGCAATATCAAAAGGATTTAAATTGATTTGACTATGCTGTTGATTTGCTCTGTTGATTTGTAGAATCCGTAACACGCCCCCGCAAGCTGGAGGCTCCATTGGAGACTCCAATCTTGGAGCGGAATTTTGTGAAGGGCTGCCGTGATAGAGGTTTAGTAAGAACATCCGCTATTTGATCAGCAGAGCTGATGTGCAGCACCTTGAGAGACCCGTTTGCAACCCGTTCCCGAACAAAGTGGTAGTCAAGGGCAACATGTTTCATTCTGGAGTGGTATATGGGGTTTGCACATAAGTAAGTTGCACCTGTATTGTCACAGAAAAGGAGAGGGGGCTGTTGACCGGTGATGCCAAGTTCAAGTAGTAAGTTTTGAACCCAAATTAGTTCAGTTGCGGCATTTGCCAAGGCTTTGTACTCGGCTTCTATGGAGGACCTGGAAACTGATTTTTGCCTGCTCGAGCGCCAGGAGATAATGTTGGTGCCGAGGTACAAGATGTAGGCTGTGGTAGAGCGACCCCCGTCCGTGATACCCCCCCCCCCCAATCTGAATCAGAGAAAGCCGAGAGTTGAAGGGAGGAGCCACGTCTTAAAAATAAACCATGGTGAATTGTGTCCTTGAGATATCTGAGTACTCTTTTGAGAGCTTGCCAGTGTAACTGTGTTGGAGCATGCATGTATTGCGAGAGTTTGTTAACCGCAAAGGAGATGCCAGGTTTGGTAAATGCCAAGTATTGGAGAGAACCGACCAACTTGCGATAGGGAGTAGGGTCAGCAGAAGGAGATCCATCATGAGGTGACAGTGTGTCAGTTGAGCTGAGAGGAGTAAGAACTTCTTTAGCACCGTCCATGTGAAAATGAGTGAGAAGGTCATGAATGTGTCTATGTTGAGACAAGAAGAGACCATGAGAGGTGGGAATACCCTCAATTCCTAGAAAGTGATGAAGTGGACCAAGGTCTTTGATCGAGAAGCGGTTGGCTAGAGATGCGGTGAATTTTTCTAGGAAAGATGGAGTGTTACCGGTGAGAACAATATCATCCACATAGACTATGAAGTAACAGATTATCGAATCATGTTTGTAAATGAATAGAGAGGGATCAGCCATGGATTTAGGGAAAC
The DNA here is from genome assembly GCA_030545235.1 of Helianthus tuberosus. NCBI lineage: Eukaryota > Viridiplantae > Streptophyta > Magnoliopsida > Asterales > Asteraceae > Helianthus > Helianthus tuberosus. Next base: position 9,276,791 of record JARYGA010059765.1, read on the forward strand.
CGAATTGTAGTAAAAAAATGGGTGAGTTCAGTGTACCATGCACGGGGTGCCTGTTTAAGGCCATACAAGGATTTGCGCAGTTTACATATGTGATTAGGATATTGGGGGTGAACATATCCTGGTGGTTGTACCATGTAAACGTCCTCGTGTAAGGTGCCTTGTAGAAAGGCATTATTGATGTCTAATTGACGCAATGGCCAACTGATTGATAGGGCAATGGAAAGAAGGAGATGAATGGTAACCGGTTTAGTAACATGACTGAATGTATCGAAATAGTCCTTTCCATATTGTTGATGGAAGCCTTTGGCAACCAGTCAGGCTTTGTACTTGTTAATAGAACCATCATGGTTTCGTTTGACACGGAACACCCATTTACAACCAATTGGTGTGTTAGAATTGTTTGGAACGAGCTCCCAAGTGCCATTCTGAAGCAAGGCATTGAACTCGTTATCCATTGCCATACGCCATCTTGGGTCCTTAAGTGCTTGAGTGTGAGTGGTAGGCTCAAGGGAAGCAGGTAGGGGATGTAGAGTGGTGTGATTGACCACGTCAAGATTAAAGTATTTGGGGTTGGGCTTACGTTGGCCAGGTGGGAGAGAAGGAGAAGGGGTTGTGATGATTGGGTCAGATTGGTCAGGAGATATGGATGCTGGTGGGTGATTAGTGGAGGATTCAGGTGAAGATGAGGAGGGAGAAGATGGTTCATTTGGTGAGGAAGGCTGCACAGGAGTAAGGTCTGGTGCATAGGTGTGTGTTGTGAGAGTGTCATGGGGTTGTAAAGCAGCTGAGTTGGGATGGGTGATGGGCTAGGGTCGACGTTTGTAAGTGACCAGGGGAGGTGTTGTATCAGGTTGGGCTGATGAAGTGGGAATGGGCAAGGAAGTGATTGGTGTCACACTCCGACCGCGTAAAACAACAAATCGAGGCGGAATCGTCGGGGAGTGTTGTAACAGAATCATTGTTTCATAACACATGGAAATTGAAATTTTGTTTTATTGAATTAAAAGATGTTACAATGTCTTAAAAACAAAGAAACACAACATAATTAACTAGTCTTGCATCTTTTATTGTCACTAAGGCCCAAGTTGTCCTAAGTGTATCTTGATCAATCCTATGCATCATCTCCTGAAAACACATGTGAAAATAGGTACGTCAGCATAAAAATGTCTGTGAGATACATAGGTTTTATTAAAATGGATTCATGGCTTGTAGGTTTAAAGAAAATGCTTAACAAAAGTTAGTCATGAATCTTGTAAAATGTTTTCTTTTATAAATCATACAAACAGTGATAAGAAATCAGATGATATAAAAGAAAGATGCATAGATAAATAAATAACCAAGAGAAAATGAGTTTGTATAAAATATGTTGTTTGTAAAACAATGTTTCATGAAGATATGATATTTGTGTAAAATGTAATATGTCTAACTTGTAATGGTTTAAATAACGCTACGATATGTAATATCATAAAAGCACTTATATATAAGAAGTACCAGCGGCGTATCCACCATGCCTTTATCATATTACACACGCCTCGTTACTTAAATCACTTACCCAAACAAACCACCAAAAATGTCTTGTTTAAACCAATTGTCAAATGTTTATGTGTAAACCATGTCTATTGTCAAATGTAAATTATGTAATGTGTAAACAAATGTCATGTATGACAAGTAAAAAGTGACTACTTAATCATATGTAAAATGCACAAAACAAAGTATTTGAATAAATCAAAAGTTATGTTTTGTAAAATCCATGCATGCTTTACTGATACAAACATCTATGCGGTAATGTTAAACGCCTACATTCAAGCCTTGAGACTATCAGATAAACCCTAAAACAATGTCAAGGTCTACCAAAAATGTTTTTGGATTCGGTCATTCCTTCCACCCAAACAAACCTAGGATTTCAGGAACGGGAGTTGTCAAGTCCTATGGTACCACTACCTACTACCGAGCGGCATGATCGGTGTTAATGAATGTAATAATGTCCCGTTAAACAAACCAAATGTCATACCAAATGTAAGCATGTTTTATGAAAATAATGTACTTTAATATGCTAAATGAACATACAAAGTAGAAATGTAAAACAATGTGTCCATATGCTGAGTAAACATATGCAACAGAAATGCAATGTAAAACAATGTGTCCATATGCTGAGTAAACATATGCAACAGAAATGCAATGTAAAATAATGTGGTAGCATGCTAAGTGAACATACATAGCAAAACATAATGAAATCATGTACTACATGCGTACTAATGAACATAGCAAGCATAGGATATAAAAACATGAAATGCACGAAAGTAACAAGTAGGCACATGTGTTTCACCCCAAAATGTTTGAAAAACAGTAAAAGAGGGGACTATGTACTCACTTGAGGGTTCTTAGAAGTCTTGAATAACAACCAAGCAAAGCTAGAGGGATCACGGAATCAAACGGCACCTAATATAGGTAACTATGTTAATAAACGGACCTAAATCGGAGGATCGGATAGAATGAGGTTTCGTAAACCAAATGAGTATAGGAACTCATGTAATATGGTTTAACAAAGCCTACATTCTAAAACGAAACCTATCCTAAGTGCTTACGACCCATTATGACCCGTTTAGGTAGCTTGCGCTACTTTAACGCGTCGTTCACGTGAAACGCGTTCGGACCGCCTAACTAGTTCTATGACAAGTATTATATGCCTTAACATATCTAATAATGTTACCTAATCAGTTTAGATGTCAAAATTTAGGTTACATATGCTTAAAATGAATTTATGCGTAAAAAGGGCATTTTGGTCATTTTCCTAAGGCATATAAATTACCTATCATACAACTAACTAAACGTAGTTACCATAAGGTATAACCTCGGAAGGTTATTCCCTATACAACTATGGTCACAAAACATGTTTGATCGGATCCTAATGATCGACCAAACGGGTCGGGTTCGAAAGTCTAAGCGGTTGTTTAGACCGCTTACCTTACGACCCTATATAAGCACTAAACCTAAACTGACGAGTTAAACATGTTAAAACATGTTTAACGTAGTTAGAAAACAAGTTTGATATCAAAACAAAGGGTTTTGATACCCAAGAATAGTTTGGTTGAAAAATACGCAAGAATGCGCATTTTGACCGAAACTATGACTCGTCACTACGCCTAAATAACGTGGTAATCAGTAGGTATAGTCACAAAGGACTATGACCATCGTGATTACGCTCACGTTGCGAAGTTCAAACGAACTTCGTGTTGACCATTGACTGGTCAAAGCTGAAAGTCAAACACTTTTTGACTTTCAGGCTTAAAAACACATAAAAGAACGAAAGAAGCTTACAAGAGGTCCAAGCTAGGAAGATCTTGATCTAAATACTCAGGTATGAAGCATAAAGCTTCAACTTAGAGCATAATATCAGATCATGAGTGAATTGAAATGGAAATGGGGTTGGGTATTTAAGGAAAACAAGAACCGTTAGGATCATTTCTCGATAAACGAGCTTTGATCTTGGCCCTACAAGTAATACCCATTGTTTTGGTAATCTATGGGTGCTTAAAATCAGCTCCATGTTTGCTAAAACCATGCCCATAAACCCAGAACTAGCTGCTGATTGAAGAAAACCATTTTTGTAGAACTGGGGAGTTTATACGGGCCGCGTAAGAATCAAGGAAGTCTTACGCGCCCCTCCTGAGCCCAAGTTTGGCAGATTGGCAGTTTAGGTCCCTGAATGTGTAAAACATGGTTTTCGATGCACTTTCGACACATTTAAGCCCCGTTAACCCCATTTCAAAGCTCTAAAATGAAGTTAAAGTATAGGGAACTTAAAATTTGCTCAAAAACATCTCGGATGTCGGTTCGTTTGGCCGTACGATCGTGTTGTTCGGTTAATTACGACGAAACACGAACGGATGCGAAAAACTATCTAAATTACGCGACGAATGAAATTTTATCATGCCAATCACTAAAATAAAATATTTAATGATTACATAAATTTTTGGATGTCCGGATATATTCAGAACGTAAGACATGCGCGAAAATGCAAACTTATGCACTTTTTGACGCTTTTAGTCCCTGTTGATCAAATAAGTTTATTTTTGTGCACCAAACACCTCAAAGCCTATTTCTAAGATATGTAAAGGATATTTAGGGCATGTTTAACTTATGATCATATTCCAGAGTGTTTGTTACTGTTCGAATCGGCATACTTTCGTAGTTTGTCGAAATTAGTCCCTGTAACCGAATAAACTTGATTTCGACACACAAACCTTCCAAAACTTATTTCTAAGTTATGTAAAGGTTATTTAAGGTATGTTAAGCCCTTGTCACTGTTTCAGAGTGTTTGTTGCGTTAAACTGATTACGTTTACGCATCAGTTCGCGTATAACTTCCCAGAAAGCGATTTAGAGCTCGAAATCGAACATGAATTGATATGTGCAAATGATACACATATTTATACAAATACCAAGTATGAAATAAAATATTTCATTGATTTGGTGTTTGTTTGATGGCCATGGAAGCACAGGTGTCACAGTCTCCCCTACTTCAGGAAATTTCGTCCCGAAATTTATTTAGAGGAAACTTGTGAGAGCTTGAAACATGAAGTCGAAAAGATAAAACAACACTGGTTAGGGTTCTGAACTTCTAGTAACTTTAATAACATCATGCTTGCAATGTGAGAGAGACACTTATATACAAGTATATGAAGCGCCATTGGTGCGTCCACCGTACCTCCATTACATTGTCCACGTTTCGTTATTTTTGCCACTATTGGTTCTTACATATGATAAATCTTACTGTGGTTTCCGTGCACTGAATTTCATAATTATTTATGCATCCATAATTACGTAATTCCTTGCATAGTCCACACAGTGCCTCTTATAATGTGTAGGGGGAAAACAATAAACGAACCTGTGATGATTGTGACTAGACCACCATAGGGTCCTTTTAATTAAATCAATAAATGATCTTTTTAAATAGACTACCAAGGAGTCTGTTCAGCTATATCATCACATGTCATTCTTAACCAGATTCTGAATCAATCTTTTGACTAGACCACTCAAGGGGTCTCTTTTAAATTATGGAATGGTACTATATAATCCAAGGGTCTTAACTATTACATAGAAGCCCATTATGGATTTAAGGTAGTACCTTTGGACATCCTACTGTGAATCCCTCATATGAAGATATGGAAGAATCTACGAGGATTTGGATAACGAAAATAAAAACACAAAGAAAACACATAACACATAATCACATAATCACAAATTTTTTTAACTTGATCTTCAATTTGTTATCATTTTGTTAATTTGTTTGTTAACTGTGCACATGCATTCAAAGCACACCAGGAATCCAATCCGTGGAATTCATTTGGCTCCTTAAACATCTTCAAGAATCTAAGTATGAAGATAGGAAGATCTTAATAGGAATTCGGCTTTGTCCTTATTGGATCGTAATGTACGTATTGGGGCATACAAGAAATTCAATTAAGGACTCCGATTTGAGCAATAAACATCCACGAGGATCTAATTGTGAAGATAAGAAGATCCCATATGGATTTTGGGATTTGAAAAGCGGGAGGCGTTTCAAAACCTTGCACTGGATGTGCTTAAGTCGATACACGAGGTAAAATGCTCATGAAGTTGAGGCGCTAGATATGCCATAGCGACATGTGAAGCAGAATTTGAAGGTTAAGTCAAATGTATGAACAAAATGTTTTTGAAAACTATGCATGGGGTTCTTTTAGAAATGTGTTTAATGTTTTTGAAACCTTACATAATACTTTGGAAATCGTAAGGTAGATGTATTAGGTAAATATGTTTATAAAATGTTTTAAAATCATGCGAGATGAATTTTGAAATTATGTATAAGGTTTTTGAAAACATGGGCAATGCTTTTGAAATCATGCACTTGATATATTAAGTAAATATACTGTGTTAAAATTGTTTTCAAATTATATGAAATATTTTGGAATCATGAAGGTTGTTTTGAAAACTTATACTATGTATATTGTTATGAAAAACCAGAATGTAATGATATGGGTATGAGATCGAAAAATTACCCTTAGTTATCTAACCAAGGATTTAAAGTGATTACTCAAAATGTCACTTATATTCTGTACTTCGTTTCCTAGAATGAAACGAGTATTTAAAATTCTTCGAGGAAATCATGAGCGATCACTTGAAAGGGATAATCACAAGAGTAGTTTGTAAAGAACATAGTTCCTTGATGTAGGTATTATAGCGAAATGCCATGCACGCATGTAACTACACTTGTACATCAGAATTATGAACAACAATTTATTTATAAACAAAACATATTGTTTCAGGGTTCAACAAAAGATACAAAAGCATAAGATTCAAATTATTCAAAGCAGCGACATCTATTAAACAGCCAAATGCTCATCCGTGGGTCAGATTTGCAATAGCTTTGTTTTGGGTAGCAAAGCGGCACACGCCAACCAAATGTCCCCATCGTTCACAATGGGTACATTTGAAGCAAGGTATGCGATTCGGATGATGACGGTTGCATCGATTGCACCATGGAGCAGCTTGGCAAACCCTAGCTGTATGACCTATAAGTCCACAAATTTGGCATTTGCGGCACTTCACACTGGCAAGATGATGAAGGTTACATTGGTTGCACAAGGGTGCAGGTCCGTTGTAGGGCTTCTTAGCTGGTGGTGCTGCCACCTGGCTAGGTCCTGCCTGTTTTGGTGCAACTGCTGCGGGATTCTATGAAGCTTTACGTTTCTTTGGTTTTGGTGAGGGCTTGGCTTCTGTTTCCTTCGGTGTCTCTTGAGTGGCTTCATTCGTGAGACAAGACATGGCAGCAACTAATTCAACAATCTTCAGGACTACTTCGCCTATTTGCTGGGCATATTTGGCAGCCTGATCGGACGTCTGAGCGTCGCTGTGATGAAGAGACATTCTAGAGGAAATGGAAGACATAGGAGGAAACAAGTGAAATGTTATCGGATAATCAAAACAGAATGATAATGCATAAAAATTGCGATCATTTGTTTGTTACCTAAGGCAAACAAATGAGACGGTGACTAATCAAAGTAAGCGGGTCATTTTAATGTATCGCGGAGACATGCTTTAGCCTATAAGTGGATACTCACCCCAAGAGTTCCCAGGTAAGAGTGACTGGTCCGATTATGTGGATTTGTACGAACACTCTAGCCTTAGACAGAAAACTCAGAGTACAGGCATCCACCCTTCCAGATTGCACGTGTTCACATTATAAGACCCAACTTTGACGAGATTTTGAAAACTTAGAGGGTTTATAACCTAGTAATCAATCATCCTAGAATAGATGATTGGTTTTCAAAGCAGATTAGAAATTTGTGTTCTTGTTGTGGTTGTCACCTAAGAATAAGTGACGGTATTGTTTTAAAATCTAAACACAAGGATCTTGTGTTATGGTCCTAGGAAGGTTATAGACTAGGTTAAAGCGTTACTAATAACCTAATTCCCTATAACCATGAGCTTGATACCAACTCTTCTGTCACACCCCGACCGCGTAAAACAACAAATCGTGGCGGAATCGTCGGGGAGTGTTGTAACAGAATCATTGTTTCATAACACATGGAAATTAAAATTTTGTTTTATTGAATTAAAATATGTTACAATGTCTTAAAAACAAAGAAACACAACATAATTAACTAGTCTTGCATCTTTTATTGTCACTAAGGCCCAAGTCCTCCTAAGTGTATCTTGATCAATCCTATGCATCATCTCCTGAAAACACATGTGAAAATAGGTACGTCAGCATAAAAATGCCTGTGAGATACACAGGTTTTATTAAAATGGATTCATGACTTGTAAGTTTAAAGAAAATGCTTAACAAAAGTTAGTCATGAATCTTGTAAAATGTTTTCTTTTATAAATCATACAAACAGTGATAAGAAATCAGATGATATAAAAGAAAGATGCATAGATAAATAAATAACCAAGAGAAAATGAGTTTGTATAAAATATGTTGTTTGTAAAAAAATTGTTAGTGCATACGTCTGTCGACTTCGTCTTGTATCGAGTCTTGTATGTGTTTAGATAGACCAGGACACTCAAAACTAGAAAAATGTGTTTGTGGGTAATTTCGCACGAAATTACACCTAGGTAATTCCGTACGAAATTAGATGGTAATTTCGCACGAAATTAGATTTCGTGTGAAATCTAATTTCGCTTAGGCTATTCCGTGCGAAATTAGTTTGCCTATAAATACTAGATGTGCCAAGTCATTTGTAATTTTCCGGTGTCAGTACCGAACTGCTGCCGAAGTGTCTACTCGTTGTAAATCTTTGCCAAATCAATCAAAAGACAGTTTAAAGTGAATTGCAAGCTGAATTACCTCGATACGTTTGTTTCCGTCTCTTGTATTGAACAAAAACTCTTCTGAAAGACTCGTTTGGTCGGTAAAACGATCCTACAAGTGGTATCAGAGCTCAGGAGGAAGAGTTCATACCAATTCAGCTGCAATTTCTGATTTCTACACCTTCTTTTCAAAATTGACGGTGAAAACTTGGTTAAAATGTCTTGATTTTCACACATTATACTCGTAATAGTGTTTTAACAAATCCTTGAAAGTTTCAGATCTTAAAACGGTTTAAAACCTGATAAATTTTGGCAAAAACAGCTCGAGATGATGACATCAGCAGTATTTCGCACGAAATAAGCCTTATTTCACACCAGATTGGTATTTCGCTTGAGTATTTCGTACGAAATTAGTTGATTTCGCTTGAAACCGGTTTTCGTTTGGTTATTTCGTACGAAATTACCTATTTCGTTTGAAAATTCTGATTTCGTTTGAGTTGGTATTTCGTTTGAAGTTGTCTTGCAGGTGATTTCGCATCAGTTGGTTATTTCGTTTGAAAAATTATTTCGCTCCAAATAGTATTTCGTTTGAAAGAGTAATTTCGTTTGAAAGTACCAGATTTGTGAAAATTTCTAAAACCGTATCATGGAAGAAGAGTTTTACAATGCCTTTGCTACTCCGATTACCATTGCACAACACACAATGTTAGAAAATGAAACGGGTACCATGCAAAAACCGCCAAAACTTATGAACATTGAAGAGTATAAAGGATGGGAAGAACGGTTTGAAAATTGGGTACAAGCAAATTATTTGGATGCTTGGGAATGTGTTGAGATGAAATATGTTAGACCGATGACTGATGATGAGGAAGTTATTGCAATTAAAGATCTTAGTGCTGAAGATAAAAAGAAATACAAAGATGAAAAAATGATGACAAGTCTTTTGCATCAAGCTGTGAAAGAAGATATCTTGGTTTTATTGCAACACAATGGAACTGCTTATCCTATCTGGAAAGCATTAAAATCAAAGTTTGTCGGTAGTAAAGAGCTGATTAAGAATAAAAAATCACTTTTGAAGAAAGAATTCGATCTATTTCGTGGTTTGAGAACTGAGAGCACCAAGCAGATCATCGAAAGATATTGCAATTTGTTAGTCCAAATGAAGAGAGTGAGCATCACAAAAGATAATGAAGAGTTGATAGAAAAGTTGGTTGATGCATTGCCACATGAAACTTGGGGTACATATCTTATGATGTTGAGAAATAAGAAAGATTTTGGGAATTTGACACTAGGAAATTTCATTGAAAAACTTGAAGCTCAGGAAATGGAACAAAGAAAGATTTCAAGAATGAAAGATTTCGATAGAGAACAAGATATCGGTCTTTATTACAAAGGAGGTATTAGTGATAAGACCAACATGTCACCAAAGGTTGAAACTGCATTCAATGCTAAAAGTTCATCAGGATGGTCATCTAAAGGATCAAACAGCAAAACTGAATTTTCTTCATATCCATCATTTAATCCAAACATTTCTGCAACCAAGAATGGCAAGATGTTACAATGTAACATTGCATTAAACCTTGAAAGTGATAAGAATTTCTCGGAAGAGGTTGCAAAAAGTCACATGTCTTTGTTAGGGACTGTGTTGGAATCATAGGGGAGTTTAGTGGCAGGACGGATCGGGAATCCAATGTTAACAAAAGAGGATTACGATCAGATTGATGCTGAGGAGATGGAATTGATGGATATAAAGTGGTGTTTAGCGAGTGTGTTGAGACGAGCTGAGAAATTCAAACAGATTACAGGAAGAGATGATTTTCGTGATGCTAATGTTTCTACTTTAGGTTTTGATAAATCTAAAGTTACTTGTTTTCCTTGCAGGGAAAAAGGACACTTCAAGAGAGAGTGTACAAATCGCGAAGCAAGTGGAGCTCAAAATCCGTTCAACAACAATGATTACTATCGGAAAGTAATTTATCATCAAGTTGCTCAACAATCACATCAACAACAACCACAAACTGCTCATGCCAGGAAGGAGATCGAGGAATCATCAAAGAGAGCTTGTATGGTGAATCAAGATGATAAAAAGTCAACAAAAGGACCCATTTGGGATAAATATATTTCAGCTGATAGCAAAGCATGTCTGATAGATCACGATGATGAAAAATTACCAGAAGGTTTTAGCTGGGATAATTACTGTCCTGATAAAGAGATTTTAAAAGCCAAAGCATTTGTTGCTCGAGTTGCTGAAGACAGTGATAATGATGATGATTATTATGCAAGGAGAATGGAAGAGCATTTAAAATTGATGGAGGAGAGTGATAGTGATGATGAAAAAGTTCGAAAGAAAAAGAAGAAAGTTAAGAAACCTATCAGTAGTGATGATGAAGAAGTTCCTGTGATAAGGAAGAAAATAAAAGACATTCCAGTTTTTAAAGTTGAAGCAGAAGTTGATGCACAAAAGATTCCTGTGATATGTGAAAACTGTGAAGCTGTGAAAAAGCAAAACAGTATATCGATTCACAACATGAACATATTGAAAGAATCGTATGATGTTCTGAACAAGTCAATGAATATGTACAATCAAACAAGCAGTGAACAAGCAACAACAATGAAGACACTTCAAGGAGCTTTCATGACAAAGCAGAAAGTCGTAAACAATTATATTGAGAAGTGTGCTGTTCTTGAACAAAAACTGGAAACTCAGAGGATTGAAACAGAAAGAGTTAATAGATTGTTAAAAAGTTACTCATGTACTTCTTATGTTATTGACAGGATTTATCCAACAGTGGAAGGCATGAAGGCATTTGATGAAGATGAAGTATCTGAAGGCAAGAGTTCTGAAAAGAAGAAGGATACTGAAGTAAATGATTCTGGTAAGAAAAAAGGTTTCGGTTATACAAAGTGTCCGCCTCCGCTTGAAAATGGATATTCTCCACGAAATCCAAATTCAGAAAGAGTAAAAAAGGCAACCAATTTACAGTGGGAGTCTGAGTCTTTAGAAAATTTTCCAGACAACATTGATGTCACTTTCACATCGTCCGATACTGATCATGAGTCTGAGTTAATAAAGAAAGTGGTCGATCAGGTGTTGGATAACGATGAAACTGAGGAGTCAAAGTTGGAGTTAAACTCAGAGTCAAAGTCTGACAAGTCAAAGTCAACAGCAAAAAAGGAGAAACGGGTTTATAATAAAGAGTTTTTGTTATCAAAATCTAATTTGAATGATGAAACAGTCAAGGTAGCATATACTTTGAATGATTCTGAAAAATTATATTTTGATGAAGAATTTCCAATAAGAGGTGTTAAAACTGAAATGATAAAAAAGGTTTTCAAATTAACAGAAATTAATATTTCTGAAATAAAAGATGTAAATCTTTCTGAAAAACCTAAACCTTACACCTCAAGAGTTCAACAAAGAGAAAATAAGAAAAAGGGTTACAGTTCTGGTTCAGGTTATCGAAAGAAACCAAACCATAACGGTAATTTCAAAAGGAAAGGATTAGGTTTTATTCCACCGAAAAATCATAAAAATGAGAAAACTTATAAAGCAAAAACTGTTTTTGTTTCAGGAACATCAACTGAAGAAGAAAAAGAGCAATTGTTCAGAAAGCAGACAAACAAAGAATTCCTTGCTAAGAAGCAAGAAGAAATGAAAAAAGATGTTGCTCAACAAAAGAAAGAGACAAGAACCTGTTTTCAATGCAAAACAATTGGTCATATTGCCAGGAATTGTCCAAAGACAATCCAAACAAAACAGGGAGTTTCTCTTAAACTGAAAGAAAAGATGGTTGAGAATGAATCACTAACTAAAAAATTCAAGGTTTTCAAAAATTCGAATTTTGAGGTTGGTGAATGTTCAAAAAGGTTTTACAAGAGAAAAGCAAATCTTGACAATAAAAAATGGGTTGTTAAGATATCTGATGATAGTTCTAGCAATGATTCTGATTCATCAAAATCAGAGGAGCTATTGTCTGGTGATGAATCTGATTCCACAAAGTCAGATGAGCCACATGTTGATTCAAAATATGAGAAATCAGTTCCACCAATGAATGATGTAAATTTTCCACCATTGAGGGCTGAAAATTTTAAACAAAAGGTTGGAAAAACAGAGATTTCAAATCAATTCTTTTCTGAAAAGAAAGATTTTGATGTTGAAAAGGCATTTAACCCCAAAGTGAATCATATTTTTGGAAAAATGGTTGACGGGAAGGTCAAAGGGGTAAGGGAATTTTATGAGAAGAAAATGAAGAAACCAGGTAAAAATGGGTCATCCCAGGTTTGTGACTGGGATGGAACCTATTATGATGATTGAAATCCAGGACTTGTCGGAGCTCCTAGGTTGGTAAGCGTGGAGCATGAATCAGCATCATTCTTGATAATTGTGTTTGTAAAGGATCTACAAGTGGTAAATCAGGGACATTAAGTTGTACTTGATTTTCTACAAGTGATATTTGTTGATTGAACTTTAAAACTGTTATTTTTCAAATGGTTAAAGAAGAACAACGTGATGAATTGATCCCCTAACTTACAAGTGGTTTGTGAAAATCAACAAAACTTATTTTCCGGAAAAACCATTTTGATTAAAACAAACTTAAGTGTTTTGAAATCTTAATGGGAAAATAGTTTGTTGTAAGGGGGAGTTCTGATTGTTTATGACAAGTGAATGGCGAATTGAAGCAATTCACAACAGTTGTCAATTTAATTGTATAGTTTGTTTTCAAATTTCTTTTAAATGGTTTTGAATTTTAGGGGGAATAAGAAATTTTAGAAAATCCAAAAACATTTGAAAATTTGAAAAATCCAAAAACATGATAAATTCAAAAATGAGTTTTGTGTGAAAAAGAGGAAATGATAGTACATCAGTGGACTATCACAGCATGCTAAAGAATTGGAAAGTCAAATGTGATAAACGGTCTCACTGATGATGTGCCAGTAGGTTTTTACACATTTAGTAGATTGTGTCGAGATATAAACCTAAATTTCAAACTTACTTATATCGTGGGGAACATCTCTCGGATATATGGGTAACCCCCGAAATCTTGTTTGAAAGGTCCCTCTTTCTAAGATAGGTCTTTATACTCAGTGATATCTGGGGTATTATCCCGGGACTTCTGATTTTGTGGAAGCAATAGCCTAGTCCCCGTATAATACTTTCTGCTTGCTTGAAATATAGCAACCCCCTCAGCATAAAAAATGATGAAACATTGCAAAATGCTAATCATGTGCTGTTGAAGAAAAGATTCTCTAAAGGGAACACACCTAAAGTCGAAGCCATCATCTCTCTGATTTTGCGGAAGCAATAGCCTGAGCTCTCATGGCCCTCGCATTTAACTCTTTACAGATATCATCTAGGTATACTCACCTGTAAGACTGAATATTGAGATCTGGATACGGGAGTATATTCTGAGGTGGGACACGCGAATAAGTTTAAGTCTTTAAAACACTAATCTCGTATCTCGAAACAGTTGAAATTTGTGTGAAAATTTAAGTGGATCTGTATACTGACAATCTAAATGAATCGTTTAGAACTTAAAATGTTTAAATCTTAATGGTGGTGGTAATTTGTCTCAAAAACTGATATGATCCTCTTACACAAACTCACAAAAATATTGTCTGTAAATATTTCTTTACTGCATTTTTTTTCAAGTTAAAAATCCAAAAAGATTTTTAGTGTGTTTTAGTGTCACACCCCGACCACGTGTAACATACAAAACGTGGCGGAAAACGTCGGGGAGTGTTGTAACAGAATTAATTGTTTCATAACCATGGCATACAAAGTTGTATTTTATTTATCAACATAAGAGTACATTGTCTTAAATAGGAAATAAAGAGTTTATAACATAATTAAGCTAGTCTATCTCCATTTTTAGTCTCTAAGGCACAGGTCCGCCCTAGTGTTATGATCAACATCCTACGCAAAAGCTCCTGAAAACACATGTGAAAATAGGTACGTCAGCATAAAAATGCCTGTGAGATACATAGGATTTATGAAAAGAGGATTCATGACTTATAAGTTTAGGAAAAATTGTTTAATAACAGTCAGTCATGAACCTTGTATGTTGTTTTGTTTTGTAAATCATTCAAAAGCCATGATATGTATAAATAAGAGAATAATGTAAGTTGTTTTGTAATTCAATGTCTTGTGAAAATAAGTTGTTTATGTAAAATGTAATATGTCAAATATTGAAATGATTTAAGTTACGCTACGACATGTAATATCATACAAACACTTATATATAGGAAGTACCAGCGGCGTATCCACCATGCTTGTATCATATTACACACGCCTCGTTACTCCATTCACTTACTCAAACCAACCGTCAATGTAAATTGTTCATGTATAAATGAATTGTCATGTGATAATGTGTAAACCATATCGAAATGTCTATGTTCAATGTAAACCACTAAATGTGTATATCACTGTCAAAATGTTTATGTTTAATGTAGATCATGTAATGTGTAACCAGAAATGTCATGTATGGTAAGTGAAATGTATCAACTAAACCATATGTAAAATGCACAACAACAAGGTATTGAAGTAAAACACAGTTTAAATCAAAGTTATGTTTTGTGTAACAAATGCATGCTATACTGATACAAACATTTATGCGGTATTGTTATAATGCATACATCCAAGCCTTGAGACTGTGGCGATAAACTCTTAAACAAATTAAAGGTTTATCTAAGTTATGTATATCGAATTCGGTCATTCCTTCCAATCCAAACAAACCCAGGATTTCAGGAACGGGAGTTGTCAATTCCTATGGTACCACTACCTACTAACGAACGACGTAGCTAACGTTAATGAATGTATTGTTCCATTATAAACAAACCAAATATCATACCCAAAATGTAAGCATGTGAAAACGATGCACTAAGTATGTAATCAAATGAACATACGTAGCGTGAAATGTAATGTAAAACGATGTACTAAGTAATGCACACAATGGGCACACATAGCATGAAATGTAATGTAAAACGATGTACTAAGTAATGCACACAATGGGCACACATAGCATGAAATGTAATGTAAAACGATGTACTAAGTAATGCACACAATGGGCACACATAGCATAAAATGTAATAAAATCATGTACTATGAATGTACTAATAAACATAGCAAGTATATGATGTGAAAACAGGAAAGCATGAAAGTAACAAGTAGGCACATGTGTTTCACCCCAAAACAGTTTGGAAAATAGTAAAAGGGGGGGGGGTCTATGTACTCACTTGAGATTACTCAGTAGTCCTGGAGTGACAATCAAATAATGATAGAGATCTCGGAATCAAACGACACCTAATATAGGTAACTATGTTAATAAACCGGACCTAAATCGGAAGATCGGGTAGCATGAGGGTTTGTAAACCAAACGAGTATGGAGACTCGTGTAATATGGTTTAACAAAGCCTACATACTAATTGAAACCTAACATAATTGTTTACGACCCATTACGACCCGTTTAGGTAGCTTATGCTACTTTAACGCGTCGTTCGCGTGAAACGCGTTCGGACCGCCTAACTAGTCCTATGACAAGTGTTATATGCCTAAACATGTTACATAATCAGTTATGTGACAAAATTTTAGGTTACAAATGCTTTATTACCAATTATACATGAAAAGGGTATTCTGGTAATTTACCTAAGGCATATAAACTACCTATCATACAACTATTCAAACGAAGCGACCATAAGGTATAACCTCGGAAGGTTATTCCCTATATACTATGGTCGCCTAATGTGTTTGGTCGGATCCTAATGATCGACCAAATGGGTCGGGTTCGAAGGTATAAGCGATTTATTAGATCGCTTACCCTACGACCCTAGACAACGTGGTAATCAGTAGGCATAGTCCCAAGGGACTATGACCATCGTGATTACAATCACGTTGCGAAGTTCAAACGAACTTCGCATTGACCATAAACTGGTCAACGCAGAAAGTCAAACAAAGTTTGACTTTCAGACTCGAAAAGACTCGAAAAGCAATAAAAGAACGAAGGAATACTTACGAAGGGTCCCCGAATGCTAATTTCGATATAAGAATCTCAGGTATGAAACAATGGTTTCAACTTAGAGTTTCTCAAATCAAAATTCTAGTGGGTTTAGCAATGGATGGCATGGGGTATTTATAGTGTTCGGTTAGCCGTTAGGATCGTTTCTAGGAAACCGTGCTTTGATCTCAACCATACACCTCAAGAACATGGTATTACAAAACCATTTGAGCCCATAGTATTGCCCAAAACCATGTGCACAAGAGGAATGGACCAGATCCAATGTTTCTGCATGTTTTCTGCTGTCAGGGGGCTGATGCGGCCCGCTTCAGGATCAGGCAAAACTCAGGCGGGCCGCCTGGCCTTGTCTGATCAGCAACATGTTTCAGAAATTACAGTTTTGGTCCCTGCACGTGTTTAAGGCCATTTCCGACACTTCTAAGGCCCGTAAAGCCAACTTTAAGGCCCTAAAATGATGCCTAAACATTGTGGACATGAAACATGCTCAAAAATATGTCGGGTGTTGGTTCGTTTGGTCGTACGAACGCGATGTTCGCTTAATTACGACGGAATGCGCATAAGCGCGAAAAACGATCCAAATGACGCAACGAATGGATTTTTCTAATGCCAAACACTAAAATAAAATATTTTAGTGCTTACATAAATTTTTGGATGTCCGGATGTTTTCAGAACGTAAGTTATGCGCGAAAGTGCAAACTTGTGCACTTTTTGACGCTTTTAGTCCCTGAATGGCCCAAAAGTTTATTTTAGCACACCGAACCCCTTAAATCCTATTTCTAAGCTATGTAAAGGATATTTAAGGTGTGTTTAACTTATGGTCATGTTCTGGAATGTTCGTTACAGTTAAAATTGGCATAATTTCGCAGTTTGTCAAGTTTAGTCCCTGTAAGCGAATTAACTTGTTTTTGCCATACCAAAGCCTTCAAAGCTTATTTCTAAGTTATGTAAAGGTTATTTAAGGTATGTTAAGTATATGTTGATGTTCCGGAGTATTTTTCGCATTAAACTGATTACGTTTACGCATCAGTTTGCGTATAACTCTCCAGAAAGCGATGTAGAGTTTGAAATTGGATAAAAGTCAAAACATGAAAAATGTAAAACACAACCAAACAAACATTGGGATCAAATAACATTGTTTTATTGATAAAAGAACTGTTCATAAAGATTACAAGCATAGATGTTACAGTCTCCCCTACTTGTGGAAATTTCGTCCCGAAATTTATTTAGAGGAAACTCGTGGGAAAAGATGCGGATATTTCGCCTTCATTTGATCTTCGCGTTCCCAAGTAAACTCGGGTCCACGTTTAGCTTCCCAGCGAACTTTGACCAAAGGAATGCGCTTGCGTTTATGCCACTTGACTTCACGTTCCATGATTTCCACTGGCTTCTCAACAAATTTCAGTGTTTTATCAACACGAATTCGTCAAGCGGTATGTGGAGGTTTTCATCAGCTAAACACCTTTTGAGATTGGACACGTGAAAAGTTGGATGAACATTTCCAAGTTCAGGAGGTAACTCAAGTCTGTAGGCTACCTTACCGATTCTTTCGACGATCTTGAATGGTCCAACGTATCTAGGTGCAAGTTTTCCTTTCTTTCCAAATCTGATCACACCTTTCCAAGGTGAGACCTTAAGTAATACTCGATCACCGACTTGAAATTCCAAGGATTTGCGTTTTGGGTCCGCGTAACTCTTTTGACGGCTTCTAGCTGTCTGAAGGTTATCACGAACTTTCTTGACCTTGTCAGTTGTCTCTAAAATGAGGGCAGGTCCAGTAAGTTGAGCCTCGCCGATCTCATTCCAGCAGACTGGTGAACGACATTTTCGACCATAGAGAGCCTCGAAAGGAGCCATTTTGATGCTGGTCTGATAACTGTTGTTGTAGGAGAATTCAATCAGCTGAAGATGTGAATCCCAACTACCACCAAAATCGATCACACAAGCTCTAAGCATATCCTCCAGAGTCTGGATTGTTCTCTCAGATTGACCATCCGTTTGCGGATGATAAGCTGTGCTCAGATTAAGTTGGGTCCCCATAGCAGATTGCATGGTTCTCCAAAAATGAGAAGTGAAACGAGCATCTATGTCAGAAATGATGTTCAAAGGAACACCATGTCGAGCTACAATTTTATCCACATAGATTTTTGCAAGTCTGTCAGCAGGAAAGTCCTCACGGATTGGCAAGAAATGTGTTGACTTAGTAAGGCGATCAACAACTACCCAGATGGCATCATGACCTTTCTTTGTGCGCGGAAGTTTAGTAATGAGATCCATAGTAATGTTTTCCCATTTCCAAACTGGGATCTCTGGTTGCACCAATAAACCTGAAGGACGTTGATGTTCAGCCTTCACCTTAAGACAAGTAAGGCATTTTGATACGTATAAGGCAATGTCTTTCTTCATACCAGGCCACCAATACTGAATACGATGGTCCTTATACATCTTATCTGAGCCCGGATGAATAGAATAACGAGACTTATGGGCTTCATCCATAAGCAAGGTATGAAGATCATCCTGACTTGGGACCCACAAACGGTCCATGAAGTAATACGATCCATTGTCCTTCAGTTCCAGAGCAGGTGTTATGTGATAGGGAAATTCCTTATCCATCAAACCTTGTGAAACACAAGTGTGTTGAGCATGAGAAATGCGTGCTTGGATATCGGATCGAGCTTGAATAACAGATTAAACACGTACACAATGAAGCTTAGTACGTTCCTTACGACTCAATGCATCGGCTAGGACATTCGCCTTACCAGGATGGTAGCGAATCTCGCAGTCATAGTCGTTTAAAAGCTCAACCCAACGTCGTTGCCTCATGTTGAGTTCTTTCTAGTTGAAGATATGCTGAAGACTTTTGTGGTCCGTGAAAACCACACATTTTGTACCATACAAATAATGTCTCCAGATCTTGAGAGCGAAAACAACTGCACCCAACTCAAGATCATGAGTGGTGTAGTTCTTCTCATGTATCTTCAACTGCCTCGATGCATAGGCTATGACTTTGTTCCTTTGCATCAGGACACAGCCAAGACCCAATTTAGATGCATCGCAATAAACGACGAAATCATCATTGCCCTCAGGCAAAGTTAGAACAGGCGCGTCGCAAAGCTTCTGCTTCAAGTGTTGAAAAGCTTCATCTTGTTTGTATCCCCAATCAAAGGGCTTGTTCTTCTGAGTTAGAGCAGTTAGAGGAACTGCAATCTTCGAGAAGTTTTCTATGAAGCGGCGGTAATAACCCGCTAGACCAAGAAAAGAACGAACTTCAGTAGGAGTAGTAGGCGTATCCCAATCCTTGATCGCACTGATCTTGGAGGGATCTACATGAATACCTTGTTCGTTGATAATATGTCCTAAGAATTGAACTTCTTTAAGCCAGAATTCACACTTGGAGAATTTGGCGAAAAGTTGCTCTTTCTTCAGAAGTTCCAGAGTAAGACGAAGATGTTGCTCGTGATCAGCTCGCATCTTAGAATAAATCAAGATATCATCAATAAAAACAATGACGAACTGATCCAAATAAGGCTTGCAGACCCTATTCATTAAGTCCATGAAAACAACAGGAGCATTAGTCAAACCGAATAGCATGATTGTGAACTCATAATGCCCATAACGCGTACGGAACGCTGTCTTGGGAATATCTTCTTCATGCACCCGAAGTTGATGATACCCGGATCGTAGATCAATCTTCGAAAAATAAGAAGCACCTTGTAACTGATCAAAGAGATCATCGATGCGAGGTAGGGGATATCGATTCTCGATGGAAAGCTTGTTAAGCTCACGATAATCGATACACATCCTAAAAGATCCATCCTTCTTCTTGACGAAAAGAACGGGAGCACCCCAAGGTGAAAAGCTAGGACGGATAAAACCTTTGTCAGAGAGTTCCTGAAGCTGATTAGAAAACTCTTGCATCTCAGACGGTGCAAGACGATATGGAGCTCTGGCGATGGGATTTTCTCCAGGTACGAGATCAATACGGAACTCGACTTGGCATGCTGGGGGTAGACCAGGTAACTCTTCAGGGAAAACTTCAGAATAATCCCGAACGACAGGAATATCTGAAATTGACTTACCCTTGCCTTTATCTGCTGTAACATGTGCTAAGAAGGCCACATAATTCTTTCGCAGATACTTCCGAGCTTTAAAACAAGACATGAGTTTGTGACCACCGGCAGGTTTCTCACCTTGAACCTGTAGAATCTCGCCTGTCGAAAGCGGCACACGAACGATCTTCTCGAAACAAACCACCTTTGCGTGATGCTTGGATAACCAATCCATTCCCACAATAACGTCGAAGCTTCCAAGTTGCATAGGCGTGAGGTCAATTGGAAAAAGGTGGTCGTTAAGGTTTAACTGGCAGTTGTGAAGAACAGAATCAAGAATAATGGGTTCACCACTAGCAACCTCTACTGTCAAAGGTTTTCCTAGTTTCGTTCTAGACACGCGAAGTAATGGCTCAAAAGACAATGACACAAAACTCTTATCGGCACCCGTATAAAAAAGAACAGATGCAGGCTGATTATTAATAAAGAACGTACCGTTCACCACATTATCGTCTGCCTGCGCCTCTTGGGCGTTCAAGTTAAAAGCTCGCCCTCGAGCCTGAGCCTGATTCTGGTTTGGATTCTGATTCTGGTTGGCTAGCCTTGGGCATCGGTTTTTGTAGTGGGTCAGATCCCCACAGTTATAACAAGCACCAGGTGGGTAATGTGGTCGTGCAGCTTGACCCTGTTGCTGAGCAGGAGGCTGAGCAACTTGTTGAGCCAGGTTTTGGACTGCCTGATTCTGAGCAAACCGATAAACATTGGCAAGATGACCCGACTTCCCACAGTTATTACAGAAACAACACTGATGTTGCGGCTGATGGTGACTGTTGCATCTATTGCACAAAGGTGCATTCCCTGAATATGGTTTCTTTGCTGGAGGCTGTGCGGTTTGGTTGGGAGCTGCCTGGTTAGCTTGGGCAGTGACAGCATAGTTTTGGGAAGCCTTACGCTTCCTTGCCCTTTTCGATGAACCAGACTCCTTTCCATTCTTGTTTTGACCTTTCTTGCTATCTTCCTTGTCAGCCGACTGTTTCTTGCCCTTGTCACCCTTCCTGTGTAGCTTATTCTTCCGAATCTGTGACTTAGTCAATGTCGCCGATAACTCGATCGCCTGACGAAGTGTGGTAGGGTTACTACCAGTAATGATGTCTTGTACTGAGTCAGGTAGGCCATCGATGTATCTTTCGATAGCCTTGTCAAGTGGGGTAACCATTGTTGGGCATAGCAGACTCAACTCCTCAAACCTATCAGTATATGCCCTGTGCTCGCCACTATTTTGCTTCAAGTCATCAAACTCCTTCTCCAACGCTCGCTGTTCATGACGAGGACAAAAATCCCTCATCATAAGAGCTCTAAGTTCAGCCCATGTCTGTGCTAGAGCAATTTCTGCACCACGGTCTCTCATTACCCCATTCCACCATGTAAGAGCCCTCTTCTGAAACACGCTCGAAGAAAACTCGACCTTGCAATTATCCGGACACTGCACGTGGCGGAAAGTATTCTCAATGCTCTCGAACCATTGAAGAAGCCTAGTCGCTCCTTCAGAACCACTAAACTTGAGTGGTTTAGCCGAGTTAAAAGTCTTGATATTGCATGGTGTAGGACCGGTTTTGACTTCGAAACGATTGCGAAACGAACGTGAAACGTGCGGAAACCGTACACGAACGTGACCTAACACATGTGACGTAATATAAACGTGATTCTTTGATAAATCTGAAATCGTACAAGAACCGTGAATCACCTAGAGCTCTTTCTCTCTCTACTTTCTCTCTCTAAGCACCAAGCTCCAAACTCTCTAAAATGGCCAAAAGTCTTAACACTAACACTCTAACTTCCTATTTATAGGCACAAGGAATATAAGGATTTTCTCCTTATTTACAAGTTTGCCACCTTGCCCTTTTTAACTAGATATAACAATAAAAGCTTGGACTTCTTCGGTTTCTGCTACAGACTAGATTGACGGAGGCGATAGACACTTAATGCACTAACAGACTCCCCCTTGGATATTGCCGTAGTCAATCTCGTAGCATCTTGTCTTTCTCTCTTTCACGAACAGAATCCCCCTTGGATATGTCTATGAGCTTCCGTTGCTCCCTCTCTCGGTAGACTCTTTCTTCAGGCTCCCCCTTTCGTCAAGCTTCCGTGCTTTTAGGGATAGTCACCTTTTCTTTCCGGCTACAAGCTCCTTCTAACTTTCAGCTTGTCTTCAGACTCCCCGTTAGACTCTGCTCTCGGGATCGTAGTCTGGATTTTTCCTGCAATCACTCATACAACTATAAGTAACAATATTTTTAATCTTTCAGATATTGTAATCTGACAATTCAAACCTTCTAAACCACATCTCATGAATTTGGCAGTTTCATCGAATCGTATCGGAAACTAACACTTATAACAATATAAGCATCCAACTCCCCCACAGTTAATCATCCAAGTCCAAATTAATGACCTTGGAGATATCACAAACTGTTTTTGATTTTTGATTTTAAAACTTCAAGTTTCAAATGAATGAACTTGATTTATTTTTCAGAAACACAATCAGCTTACTTAGATTTTGAAACTCAGCACTCAGACATCGGTTGTCGAAAATAAAGCAGAAATCAAAATCTTTTTGTATTTTCTGAAAACATAAAGCAGTAAAGAAATATGTACAAACATATTTACAGACAATATTTTTGTTTTGAGTATGCGTCAGAGGATCATATCAGTTTATGACAAGTCACAAGTACCATTGAGCTTAATTTCACTTTAACAATTAAACAATTCACTTAGATTGTCGATATACTTGTCCACTTAAATTTTCATACAAATTTCAACTGATTCAGGATACGAATTAGGTATTTTAAGAACTTAAACCCATTCATGTGTCCCACCTCTTGAATATACTCCCGTATCCAGATCCCAATATTCAGTCTTACAGGCAATTATAACACAAATGATATCTGTAAGGGGTTAATAAATTATGAAGAATCATGAGAGCTCAGGTCAGAACCATCGTTCAGCAGAGAGATCATGACTCAACTTGTGGGTGTGTCCCCTTTAGAGGATCTTTTTTACAACAGCATTGCTAAGCAATTTTATTGTCTTATCATACATGCTGAGGGTGATGCTGTGTTTCAAGCATATGCGGAAAGTATTATTCGAGGACTAGGTCAGAACTTCCATTCAGCAGAAGTCCCGGAATAATACCCCAGATATCACTGAGTATAAAAACCTAGTATATCAGAATACAAGACCTTTCAAACGAGATTTCAGGGGTTACCTATATATCCAAGTATTGTTCCCCACAAAATAAGCAAGTGTGAAATTTATGTTTATATCCCGAAAAAGTTTACTAAGTGTATAAAAATCTACCGACACATCCACGGTGAGATCGTTTAACACATTTAAACTTTCCATTTCTTTAGCGTACTGTAACCGTCTACTGATGTACTATCATTTCCTCTTTTTACGCAAAAACTCAATTTTTTTAAATTTTTATCATGTTTTTGGCTTTTTCAAATTTTTCAAATGTTTTTGGATTTTCTAATGACAATATATCTCCCCCTAAAATGCAAAACCATTTAAAGAAAATTTGACAACCAACACTGATAGCTTTGTCTCGCCATCCATTTTCTGCTTCACATGCACTGATTTACAGAAAATATAACATACCCCCATGATTTACAACACATTGATATTTTACAGTTTAAAAACCGTTTTTCAATCTGATGAAAGTAATCATGTTTGTTCAGCCATGAGGGTTTCGGCGTATTCAATCAACATACAATCAAACAAAAATAAAAACAAACATATTTTTGGTTTTTCAAAATATAACAAACTAAAAACATATTTTTGGTTTTAAATTTTTCAATTTTTAGGATTTTGAAAATGTTGTTTATTTATGTACAAACAACACTCAAACTAAACTCCCTGTTCAACCAAACCAGGGTCCTGCAACCTCTTCCTGTGCCAGGCTGCTCCTACTACCATTCTCACAATCTTCAGCTTCGTTGAGCACCTGCACATTCAAACTTTATCAATCATTTGAACAACTTAGCCCAGGTCTGTTGGACCTTAGGCATTTCAACACAATAATGTTCATTCAATTTTGGAAACTCTTTGTCACTTAAAACGTTTTCAATTTTGACTTCAACTTTCTCATCTTTTACCGACCTCACTTGTTTCTTAGCACTCCACATTTGACCTTCCGGAGTACCTCTTTTGTAAAAATTTGTCTCTTTTTGAACCTTTTGATTTTGAATAACATTTTTAGGTTTCCAAAACTCTTGAGGTTTTGTCATATCAACAAATGTTCTCCAACTTTGTGTTGTTCTCAATCTGGGTGTGTGAGAATTCCTGGTCTGTCTTGAATCGAACCTGTTCGGGTTTGATTTCCAATTTTGATTTAAAGCAAACTTGTTTGTATTGTATCTCCAAGTTTGTTTCGAATCAAATCTGGTTGACCTTGGTTTCACATCCTCATATTTCTGTTTTTCAACATCAACAGGCTTTGGATTTGGACACTTTCGTGCAACATGTCCAATTTGATCACATTTAAAACACACTTTCTTTGAAACATCCTTGGCCTGTTGTTGTTTCTTTTTCATAGCATCAAACTCCTCATTAGACTATTGTCCAAATTTGAGTTTTTCCTCTTCTTTCAAGCTTTTCCCTTGAACAAAATTCATCTTTTGTTGCAAATCCTGTTTTTCACTTTGATTCCAATTCCGTTTCTTTTTATAACCCAAACCAGCCTTCATGTTTTTCTTCTTAAAACCAGGTTTGTTATAAAAAGATTTATGACCTTTACCAGCAAACTTTGGAATCTCAGACTTCTCAATCTCAACCATTTTGAAAACTTTATCGACCTTCTCTGAAATCACATTCTGAATCGGGAATACAACATCTAAGAATAATTTGTCCGATCCAATCATGGTATAAACCAATCCTTTTGAATCATCATTCAAATTTTTCTCGGATTTTGTGTTTTTTAGATAACCATCATAAAGATTTCCTTCATCTTCATCCTGTGATTCAGACTTACCTTTTGTAGACTCATCTTTCAAAACGCTTTCAACAACCTTACTTACCACCTCTGAATCATTAGCATCATCAGATTTGGAGTAAGTCACATCGATACTATCAGGTAACTGGTCAGCTATGTTCAAACCCTTTGCCACCTTTTCCTCATCATAAAAAGTATAATTGTTTCTCAATGGTGGTGGTACCTGATGAAATTCTGACCCAATACCCTTTTTGTAATTTTCAGTATCTTTGTCATCTGGTGTGATGTTGAAAATGCGTTCGAGAATGTACGAAGAGTTATGATAACTTTGAAGTTTGGTAACAACCTTTTCTTTTTCAGCCAAGACTTGTTTAAGATTAGCAATTTCATCAACACATTTGTTTAATTCAATTTGCTTTTCTTTAAACTTTCTTTCATACATTTCTTTAGTGACTAAAGTTTCTGACAATCTTTGATCAAAACTTTTGACTTGGCTTTTCAAAGTATCATAAGCTTCTTGTACTCTCTGACTCGACCACTTTAAAGAATCATACTGTTTTTGTAAATCTTGAAACTTAGATTCTTTTTCAACACAATCAGCACATTTTGCTGAACACAGTTGTCTATAAACATCATTATCCTTTTCAAGATTTTGACATTTCTGTGTCAGCTTTTCAACTTTTAGTTTCAAAATTTCTTCTTTTTCAATCATTTCTTTACATTTTGTTTTGAAAATATTTTCAAGTTTATTTGTTTCAATATCTTTTGTTTTTATCATTTCATCCTTTTCGGTACAGGCTTTGCACATTTCTATGCAATTCCTGCACTTGTTTTCATTTTTATCATCAGACTGTTCAATGCTTTTGTCTGTGTCAAACAATTCAGAAGATTCAGTTTGAATTTTTTCTGTTATCACACCTTCTTCTTCTGTCTTTTTCTGATCTTCATCTTTCATCTGTTCTTCTTTATCAGTTTTCTTTGCCGCTTTCTTTACTTCCTCTATCAGCTTTTCCAGCTCTTGTTCTTTCCTCTTTTTCATTTCTACCACCTTTGGTAGACTCGCTTCACAAACTTCTCTAATTTTCTTCTCCAAATCAGGCAAATATGCTTTATCAGATAACCTTCGTGTGTTGAAAGTAGCTTGCCTTGGAATCAAATTTGTTACAGCTTTGAAATCCACTTTTGATGGGTCAACAACTGGATTACCCCGTGGATCCATGTAACATTCCAACTCTTCATTCCATCTTTTTGCTCTCTGGGCTTCTTTGAATGGTTCACTGAGTTTTCCGATTTCCCATCTTGCGTAATCTGCTTTCCAATATCTATCAGGATCAACCTCACTGTTTGACATCTTCAATCACCTGAATCAAACAAACAAACTATCAGTTAAAAAAATATCAAACAACTAAATCCAACTGATACTCAGTTGATGTGAAATAATCTTGATGAGAAAAATCCTCTTATCAAGCGAAAACAATTTTACAAACAGAATAACAACTTTCAAGCGAACTTCCAAAATAACACTACAATCGAAAGCACTTTGAATCGAAGTAGCTTCAAGCGAAATCCTGTCCTTCAAACATAAAGTCAAATTGAAGCGAAATCCATAAATTTTCTCAAGCGAAATCTAGATCAAACATCATGTTCAAGCGAAACCAGCAGCTATTCAAGCGAAATCAGATTTTATGTACTATTTCAAGCGACACCAGCAGATATTCAAGCGAAATCCTCAGAATATTCAAGCGAAATCACAACTGTTATCTTTCAAGCGAAATCGATGATGAGTTTCAAGCGAAATCTCAACTGTTATCTTTCAAGCGAAATCGATGATGAGTTTCAAGCGAAATCTCTGAGTTCCAAGTGATTTTCAAGCGAAACTAAACTGATATCTCAAGCGAAATCTCACTTATAAGGATTTCGCTTGAATTTTCAAGCGAAATTCAACTGATTCAAGCGAAATCTTGCTGTTTCCAACGAAATCGGACACAAAAAATCGAAATTCTCCTAAACGACTAGGAGTTTGACTCTGAAACTTGGCAGGATTGTAGATCAACAGTTTTCGCACAATATACTAAAAATCAGCCGATTCGGACCATAAAATCCCGTTCAATTTGTCGAAAAACTGTAGAAAACGTGAAGAATAAGTAGAATAAGAAGAAATCGATGATATACGGATCTGAAATCGATGTAATCCTGTGCGAAATCGTGTGATAGATCAGTGCAATCGAGCTCCTACTCTGATACCACTTGTTGGACCGGTTTTGACTCCGAAACGATTGCGAAACGAACGTGAAACGTGCGGAAACCGTACACGAACGTGACCTAACACATGTGACGTAATATAAACGTGATTCTTTGATAAATCTGAAATCGTACAAGAACCGTGAATCACCTAGAGCTCTTTCTCTCTCTAAGCACCAAGCTCCAAACTCTCTAAAATGGCCAAAAGTCTTAACACTAACACTCTAACTTCCTATTTATAGGCACAAGGAATATAAGGATTTTCTCCTTATTTACAAGCTTGCCACCTTGCCCTTTTTAACTAGATATAACAATAAAAGCTTGGACTTCTTCGGTTTCTGCTACAGACTAGATTGACGGAGGCGATAGACACTTAATGCACTAACACATGGACCATTGTTGTTGTTGTTGGCTTGGTTCCATTAAGCAAAGAGGTTTGGAAATTGAGCAGCCATCTGCTGCGCAATGATTTCTGCCAGTTCGGCAGTTGCTATCTGGTTTTCGCGTCGAGGAGGCATTCTAAAAGAGGAAAACATGAAAGGAAACGAGTGAGATGATTGGATGAAGAGAATGAGATGAAACAAAATCAACAAAAGAAAAGATGGTGGTCATTCGTCCGCATTACCAAGCTAACAAATGACACACAGTGACTAATCAAAGTAAATGGGTCAAAAATAATGTATCGTGAAGACATGCTCGCCTATAAGTGAATACTCATCCCAAGAATTCCCAGGTAAGCACAACTGGTCTCGCGTCTGATGAGATATATACGAAGTGCTTGCCTAGACAGAAAACCCAGAATACAGGCATTCACTCTTCCAGTTTGCACGTGTTCACATTATTTAAAACCCAAAACGTTGACGAGATTTTGAAAATTTGAAGGCACAAGGCCAAAAATTTAGTCAAACTGGAAGGGTTCAAAACCTTACAAAAGAGGGTTCAAAACCTTGTAATAAATTATCCAAAAACAGATGATTGTTTTTCAAAAATCGTTTCGAAAAAATTTGGTTTTTGTTTTGATAATCACCTAAGGATAGGTGATGTGCATGTTTTAAGATCTAAACACAAGATAACTTGTGTTAGGGTCCTAGAAAGGTTATAGTCTAGGTCAAAGCATTACTAATAACCTAATTCCCTATAACCATTGGCTCTGATACCAACTCTTCTGTCACACCCCGACCACGTGTAACATACAAAACGTGGCGGAAAACGTCGGGGAGTGTTGTAACAGAATTAATTGTTTCATAACCATGGCATACAAAGCTGTATTTTATTTATCAACATAAGAGTACATTGTCTTAAACAGGAAATAAAGAGTTTATAACATAATTAAGCTAGTCTATCTCCATTTTTAGTCTCTAAGGCACAGGTCCGCCCTAGTGTTATGATCAACATCCTACGCAAAAGCTCCTGAAAACACATGTGAAAATAGGTACGTCAGCATAAAAATGCCTGTGAGATACATAGGATTTGTGAAAAGAGGATTCATGACTTATAAGTTTAGGAAAATTGTTTAATAACAGTCAGTCATGAACCTTGTATGTTGTTTTGTTTTGTAAATCATTCAAAAGCCATGATATGTATAAATAAGAGAATAATGTAAGTTGTTTTGTAATTCAATGTCTTGTGAAAATAAGTTGTTTATGTAAAATGTAATATGTCAAATATTGAAATGATTTAAGTTACGCTACGACATGTAATATCATACAAACACTTATATATAGGAAGTACCAGCGGCGTATCCACCATGCTTGTATCATATTACACACGCCTCGTTACTCCATTCACTTACTCAAACCAACCATCAATGTAAATTGTTCATGTATAAATGAATTGTCATGTGATAATGTGTAAACCATATCGAAATGTCTATGTTCAATGTAAACCACTAAATGTGTATATCACTGTCAAAATGTTTATGTTTAATGTAGATCATATAATGTGTAACCAGAAATGTCATGTATGGTAAGTGAAATGTATCAACTAAACCATATGTAAAATGTACAACAACAAGGTATTGAAGTAAAACACAGTTTAAATCAAAGTTATGTTTTGTGTAACAAATGCATGCTATACTGATACAAACATTTATGCGGTATTGTTATAATGCATACATCCAAGCCTTGAGACTGTGGCGATAAACCCTTAAACAAATTAAAGGTTTATCTAAGTTATGTATATCGAATTCGGTCATTCCTTCCAATCCAAACAAACCCAGGATTTCAGGAACGGGAGTTTTCAATTCCTATGGTACCACTACCTACTAACGAACAGCGTAGCTAATGTTAATGAATGTATTGTTCCATTGTAAACAAACCAAATATCATACCCAAAATGTAAGCATGTGAAAACGATGCACTAAGTATGTAATCAAATGAACATACGTAGCGTGAAATGTAATGTAAAACGATGTACTAAGTAATGCAAACAATGGGCACACATAGCATGAAATGTAATGTAAAACGATGTACTACGTAATGCACACAATGGGCACACATAGCATGAAATGTAATGTAAAACGATGTACCAAGTAATGCACACAATGGGCACACATAGCATAAAATGTAATGAAATCATGTACTATGAATGTACTAATAAACATAGCAAGTATATGATGTGAAAACAGGAAAGCATGAAAGCATGAAAGTAACAAGTAGGCACATGTGTTTCACCCTAAAACAGTTTGGAAAACAGTAAAAGGGGGGGGGGGTCTATGTACTCACTTGAGATTACTCAGTAGTCCTGGAGTGACAATCAAATAATGATAGAGATCTCGGAATCAAACGGCACCTAATATAGGTAACTATGTTAATAAACCGGACCTAAATCGGAAGATCGGGTAGCATGAGGGTTCGTGAACCAAACGAGTATGGAGACTCGTGTAATATGGTTTAACAAAGCCTACATACTAATTGAAACCTAACATAATTGTTTACGACCCATTACGACCCGTTTAGGTAGCTTATGCTACTTTAACGCGTCGTTCGCGTGAAACGCGTTCGGACCGCCTAACTAATCCTATGACAAGTGTTATATGCCTAAACATGTTACATAATCAGTTATGTGACAAAATTTTAGGTTACGTATGCTTTATTACCAATTATACATGAAAAGGGTATTCTGGTAATTTACCTAAGGCATATAAACTACCTATCATACAACTATTCAAACGAAGCGACCATAAGGTATAACCTCGGAAGGTTATTCCCTATATACTATGGTCACCTAATGTGTTTGGTCGGATCCTAATGATCGACCAAATGGGTCGGGTTCGAAGGTATAAGCGATTTATTAGATCGCTTACCCAAAGACCCTAGACAACGTGGTAATCAGTAGGCATAGTCCCAAGGGACTATGACCATCGTGATTACAATCACGTTGCGAAGTTCAAACGAACTTCGCATTGACCATAAACTGGTCAACGTAGAAAGTCAAACAAAGTTTGACTTTCAGACTTGAAAAGACTCGAAAAGCAATAAAAGAACGAAGGAATACTTACGAAGGGTCCCCGAATGCTAATTTCAATCCAAGAATCTCAGGTATGAAACAATGGTTTCAACTTAGAGTTTCTCAAATCAAAATTCTAGTGGGTTTAGCAATGGATGGCATGGGGTATTTATAGTGTTCGGTTAGCCGTTAGGATCATTTCTAGGAAACCGTGCTTTGATCTCAACCATACACCTCAAGAACATGGTATTACAAAACCATTTGAGCCCATAGTATTGCCCAAAACCATGTGCACAAGAGGAATGGACCAGATCCAATGTTTCTGCATGTTTTCTGCTGTCAGGGGGCTGATGCGGCCCGCTTCAGGATCAGGCAAAACTCAGGCGGGCCGCCTGGCCTTGTCTGATCAGCAACATGTTTCAGAAATTACAGTTTTGGTCCCTGCACGTGTTTAAGGCCATTTCCGACACTTCTAAGGCCCGTAAAGCCAACTTTAAGGCCCTAAAATGATGCCTAAACATTGTGGACATGAAACATGCTCAAAAATATGCCGGGTGTTGGTTCGTTTGGTCGTACGAACGCGATGTTCGCTTAATTACGACGGAATGCGCATAAGCGCGAAAAACGATCCAAATGACGTAACGAATGGATTTTTCTCATGCCAAACACTAAAATAAAATATTTTAGTGCTTAGATAAATTTTTGGATGTCCGGATGTATTCAGAACGTAAGTTATGCGCGAAAGTGCAAACTTGTGCACTTTTTGACGCTTTTAGTCCCTGAATGGCCCAAAAGTTTATTTTAGCACACCGAACCCCTCAAAGCCTATTTCTAAGCTATGTAAAGGATATTTAAGGTGTGTTTAACTTATGGTCATGTTCCGGAATGTTCGTTACAGTTAAAATTGGCATACTTTCGCGGTTTGTCAAGTTTAGTCCCTGTAAGCGAATTAACTTGTTTTTGCCATAGCAAAGCCTTCAAAGCTTATTTCTAAGTTATGTAAAGGTTATTTAAGGTATGTTAAGTATATGTTGATGTTCCGGAGTATTTTTCGCATTAAACTGATTACGTTTACGCATCAGTTTGCGTATAACTCTCCAGAAAGCGATGTAGAGTTTGAAATTGGATAAAAGCCAAAACATGAAAAATGTAAAACACAACCAAACAAACATTGGGATCAAATAACATTGTTTTATTGATAAAAGAACTGTTCATAAAGATTACAAGCACATATGTTACATTTAGCATAAATTTTGAAAAATTTAAAAAGATTTTCGATAACTGATGTTGAAGAGCTGATTTTCAAAATTCCAAGTGCTAAATATGATGAACAGGTTTGGGAGAGTTTGTGTGAAGAAATTCTTACAAGTGATTTTCAGAGAATAAAGTTTTTGAATGTTTGTCTAAAAGTGGTCATCAGAAACTTTTAAATGATTAATCATTCTATTTCTGTATGAGACTTCTAAATTTGTCAAAGTTTAAATTTGAGAAATTTACTTTAAGGTAGAGAATGTGCAGGAATGAAGATTGGCTAGAGCTAGGTTATGATTTCTGAGGATCCTGTGGCTACAACGAGCCAGGTCACGATCTTGGAACAAAATTTTTCCAGACTGCGATCCCAACTTATCGAAAGGGGGAGTCTGAAGACATCAAGAGGGAGTTTGAAAATTGTAGAGCCAAGTTTAGATCCTGAAGTTCATGCAAGGTGCTGATGCTGATGAACTTAAGGAATCAAGAGATCTGATCAAGAGAATTAGAGAGAGATTAAATCCAGGTCGAGGTCCTGGAGATGAGAAGAAGACAGAGATTGAAGATGCTTTACATTGTTAGATATTTTGGAGGAGATCGAGAAGACTGATAAAGACTGAAGATTGAAGACTCGACATCGAAGACTTCGTCAACATCCAAGGGGGAGTCTGTTAGTGCATACGTCTGTCGACTTCGTCTTGTATTGAGTCTTGTATGTGTTTAGATAGATAAGGGCACTCAAAACTAGAAAAATGTGTTTGTGGGTAATTTCGCATGAAATTACACCTAGGTAATTCCGTACGAAATTAGATGGTAATTTCGCACGAAATTAGATTTCGTGTGAAATCTAATTTCGCTTGGGCTATTCCATGCGAAATTAGTTTGCCTATAAATACTAGATGTGCCAAGTCATTTGTAATTTTCCGATTTCAGTACCGAACTGCTGCCGAAGTGTCTACTCGCTGTAAATCTTTGTCAAATCAATCAAAAGACAGTTTAAAGTGAATTGCAAGTTGAATTACCTCGATACGTTTGTTTCCGCCTCTCGTATTGAACAAAAACTCTTCTGAACGACTCGTTTGGTCGTTAAAACGATCCTACAACAATGTTTCATGAAGATATGATATTTGTGTAAAATGTAATATGTCTAATTGTAATGGTTTAAATAATGCTACGATATGTAATATCATAAAAGCACTTATATATAAGAAGTACCAGCGGCGTATCCACCATGCCTTTATCATATTACACACGCCTCGTTACTTAAATCACTTACCCAAACAAACCGCCAAAAATGTCTTGTTTAAACCAATTGTCAAATGTTTATGTGTAAACCATGTCTATTGTCAAATGTAAATCATGTAATGTGTAAACAAATGTCATGTATGACAAGTAAAAAGTGACTACTTAATCATATGTAAAATGCACAAAACAGAGTATTTGAATAAATCAAAAGTTATGTTTTGTAAAATCCATGCATGCTTTACTGATACAAACATCTATGCGGTAATGTTAAACGCCTACATTCAAGCCTTGAGACTGTCAGATAAACCCTAAAACAATGTCAAGGTCTACAAAAAATGTTTTGGGATTCGGTCATTCCTTCCACCCAAACAAACCTAGGATTTAAGGAACGGGAGTTGTCAAGTTCTATGGTACCACTACCTGCTACCGAGCGGCATGATCGGTGTTAATGAATGTAATAATGTCCCGTTAAACAAACCAAATGTCATACCAAATGTAAGCATGTTTTATGAAAATAATGTACTTTAATATGCTAAATGAACATACAAAGTAGAAATGTAAAACAATGTGTCCATAAGTTGAGTAAACATATGCAACAGAAATGCAATGTAAAACAATGTGTCCATATGCTGAGTAAACATATGCAATATAAATGCAATGTAAAACAATGTGTCCATATGCTGAGTAAACATATGCAACAGAAATGCAATGTAAAACAATGTGCTAGCATGCTAAGTGAACAAACATAGCAAAACATAATGAAGTCATGTACTACATGTGTACTAATGAACATAGCAAGCATAGGATATAAAAACATGAAAAGCACGAAAGTAACAAGTAGGCACATGTGTTTCACCCCAAAATGTTTGAAAAACAGTAAAAGAGGGGACTATGTACTCACTTGAGGGTGCTTAGAAGTCTTGAATAACAACCAAGCAAAGCTAGAGGGATCACGGAATCAAACGACACCTAATATAGGTAACTTTGTTAATAAACGGACCTAAATCAGAGGATCTGATAGAATGAGGTTTCGTAAACCAAATGAGTATAGGAACTCGTGTAATATGGTTTAACAAAGCCTACATTCTAAAACGAAACCTATCCTAAGAGCTTACGATCCATTATGACCCGTTTAGGTAGCTTACGCTACTTTAACGCGTCGTTCGCGTGAAACGCGTTCAGACCGCCTAACTAGTCCTATGACAAGTATTATATGCCGTAACATATCTAATAATGTTACCTAATCAGTTTAGATGTCAAAATTATATGCTTAAAATGAATTTATGCGTAAAAAAGGCATTTTGGTCATTTTCCTAAGGCATATAAATTACCTATCATACAAGTAACTAAACGTAGTGACCATAAGGTATAACCTCGGAAGGTTATTCCCTATACAACTATGGTCACAAAACATGTTTGATCGGATCCTAATGATCGACCAAACGGGTCGGGTTCGAAAGTCTAAGCGGTTGTTTAGACCGCTTACCTTACGACCCTATATATGCACTAAACCTAAAGTGACGAGTTAAACATGTTAAAACATGTTTAACGAAGTTAGAAAACAACTTTGATATCAAAACAAAGGATTTTGATACCCAAGAATAGTTTGGTAGCAAAATACTCAAGAATGCGCATTTTGACCGAAACTATGACTCGTCACTACGCCTAAATAACGTGGTAATCAGTAGGTATAGTCACAAAGGACTATGACCATCGTGATTACGCTCACGTTGCGAAGTTCAAACGAACTTTGTGTTGACCATTGACTGGTCAAAGCTGAAAGTCAAATACTGTTTGACTTTCAGTCTTAAAAACACAAAAAAGAACAAAAGAATCTTACAAGAGGTCCAAGCTAGGAAGATCTTGATCTAAATACTCAGGTATGAAGCATAAAACTTCCACTTAGAGCATAATATCAGATCATGCGTGAATTGAAATGGAAATGGGTTTGGGTATTTATAGGAAAACAAGAACCGTTAGGATCATTTCTCGATAAACGAGCTTTGATCTTGGCCCTACAAGTAATACCCATTGTTTTGGTAATCTATGGGTGCTTAAAACCAGCTCCATGTTTGCTAAAACCATGCCCATAAACCCAGAACTAGCTGCTGATTGAAGAAAACCATTTTTACAGAACTAGGGAGTTTACGCAGGCCGCGTAAGAATCAAGGAAGTCTTACATGCCCCTCCTGAGCCCAAGTTTGGCAGATTGGCAGTTTAGGTCCCTGAATGTGTAAAACATGGTTTTCGATGCATTTTCGACACATTTAAGCCCCGTTAACCCCATTTCAAAGCTCTAAAATGAAGTTAAAGTATAGGGAACTTAAAATTTTCTCAAAAACATCTCGGATTTCGGTTCGTTTGGCCGTACTATCGTGTTGTTCGGTTAATTACGACGAAACACGAACGGACGCGAAAATCGATCTAAATTACGCGACGAATAGGATTTTATCACGCCAATCACTAAAATAAAATGTTTTAATGATTACATAAATTTTTGGATGTCCGGATATATTCAGAACGTAAGATATGCGCGAAAATGCAAACTTATGCACTTTTTGACGCTTTTAGTCCCTGTTGATCAAATAAGTTTATTTTTGCGCACCAAACACCTTGAAGCCTATTTATAAGCTATGTAAAGGATATTTAGGGCATGTTTAACTTATGATCATGTTCTAGAGTGTTTGTTACAGTACAAATCGGCATACTTTAGCAGTTTGTCGAAATTAGTCCCTGTAAGCGAATAAACTTGATTTCGACACACCAAACCTTCCAAAACTTATTTCTAAGTTTTGTAAAGGTTATTTAAGGTATGTTAAGCCCTTTTCACTGTTCCGGAGTGTTTTTCGTGTTAAACTGATTACGTTTACGCATCAGTTCGCGTATAACTTCCCAGAATGCGATTTAGAGCTCGAAATCGAACATGAATTGATATGTGCAAATGATACACATATTTATACAAATCCCAAGTATTAAATACAATATTTCATTTATTTGGTGTTTGTTTGATGGCCGTGGAGGCACAAGTGTCACTGTCTCCCCTACTGCATGAAATTTCGTCCGGAAATTTATTTAGAGGAAACTTGTGAGAGCTTGAAACATGAAGTCGAAAAGATTAAACAACACTGGTTAGGGTTCTGAACTTCTAGTAACTTTAATAACATCATGCTTGCAATGTGAGAGGGACACTTATATACAAGTATATGAAGCGGCATTGGTGCGTCCACCGTACCTCCATTACATTGTTTCGTTATTTTTGCACTATTGGTTCTTACATATGATAAATCTTACTGTGGTTTCCGTGCACTGAATTTCATAATTATGTATGCATCCATAATTACGTAATTCCTTGCATAGTCCACACAATGCCTCTTATAATGTGTAGGGGGAGAAAACAATAAACGAACCTGTGATGATTGTGACTAGACCACCATAGGGTCCTTTTAATTAAATCAATAAATGATCTTTTTAAATAGACTACCAAGGAGTCTGTTCAGCTATATCATCACATGTCATTCTTAACCTGATTCTGAATCAATCTTTTGACTAGACCACTCAAGGGGTCTCTTTTAAATTATGGAATGGTACTATATAATCCAAGGGTCTTAACTATTACATAGAAGCCCATTATGGATTTAAGGTAGTACTTTTGGACATCCTACTGTGAATCCCTCATATGAAGATATGGATGAATCTACGAGGATTTGGATAACGAAAATAAAAACACAAAGAAAACACATAACACATAATCACAAAATTGTTTAACTTGATCTTCAATTTGTTGTCATTTTGTTAATTTGTTTGTTAACTGTGCACATGCATTCAAAGCACACCAGGAATCCAATCCGTGGATTTCATTTGGCACCTTAAACATCTTCAAGAATCTAACTATGAAGATAGGAAGATCTTAATAGGAATTCGGCTTTGCCCTTATTGGATCGTAATGTACGTATTGGGGCATACAAGAAATTCAATTAAGGACTCCGATTTGAGCAATAAACATCCATGAGGATCTAATTGTGAAGATAAGAAGATCCCATATGGATTTTGGGATTTGAAAAGCGGGAGGCGTTTCAAAACCTTGCACTGGATGTGCTTAAGTCGATACACGAGGTAAAATGCTCATGAAGTTGAGGCGCTAGATATGCCATAGCGATATATGAAGCAGAATTTGAAGGTTAAGTCAAATGTATGAACAAAATGTTTTTGAAAACTATGCATGGGGTTCTTTTAGAAATGTGTTTAATGTTTTTGAAACCTTACATAATACTTTGGAAATCATAAGGTAGATGTATTAGGTAAATATGTTTATAAAATGTTTTAAAATCATGCGAGATGAATTTTGAAATTATGTATAAGGTTTTTGAAAACATGGGCAATGCTTTTGAAATCATGCACTTGATATATTAAGTAAATATACTGTGTTAAAATTGCTTTCAAATTATATGAAATATTTTGGAATCATGAAGGTTGTTTTGAAAACTTATACTATGTATATTGTTATGAAAAACCAGAATGTAATGATATGGGTATGAGATCAAAAAATTACCCTTAGTTATCTAACCAAGGATTTAAAGTGATTACTCAAAATGTCACTTATATTCTGTACTTCGTTTCTTAGAATGAAACGAGTATTTAAAATTGTTTGAGGAAATCATGAGCGATCACTTGAAAGGGAGAATCACAAGAGTAGTTTGTAAAGAACATAGTTCCTTGATGTAGGTATTATAGCGAAATTCCATACACGTATGTAACTACACTTGTACATCAGGTGGCTGGTGGTGCTGCCACCTGGTTTAAACAAGACATTTTTGGTGGTTTATTTGGGTAAGTGATTTAAGTAACGAGGCGTGTGTAATATGATAAAGGCATGGTGGATACGCCGCTGGTACTTCTTATATATAAGTGCTTTTATGATATTACATATCGTAGCGTTATTTAAACCATTACAAGTTAGACATATTACATTTTAAACAAATATCATATCTTTACGAAACATTGTTTTCCAAACAACATATTTTATACAAACTCATTTTCTCTTGGTTATTTATTTATCTATGCATCTTTCTTTTATATCATCTGATTTCTTATCACTGTTTGTATGATTTATAAAAGAAAACATTTTATAAGATTCATGACTAACTTTTGTTAAGCATTTTCTTTAAACTTACAAGTCATGAATCCATTTTAATAAAACCTATGTATCTCACAGGCATTTTTATGCTAACGTACCTATTTTCACAGGGACTAATTTTGACAAACTATGAAAGTATGCCGATTCGTACTGTAACGAACACTCTGGAACATGATCATAAGTTAAACATGCCCTAACTTCATTTTAGAGCTTTGAAATAGGGTTAACGGGGCTTAAATGTGTCAAAAATGCATCGAAAACCATGTTTTACACACTCAGGGACCTAAACTGCCAATCTGCCAAACTTGGGCTCAGGAGGGGCGCGTAAGACTTCCTTGATTCTTACGTGGCCCGCGTAAACTCCCCAGTTCTGCAAAAATGGTTTTCTTCAATCAGCAGCTAGTTCTGGGTTTATAGGCATGGTTTTAGCAAACATGAAGCTGGTTTTAAGCACCCATAGATTACCAAAACAATGGGTATTACTTGTATGGCCAAGATCAAAGCTCGTTTATCAAGAAATGATCCTAACGGTTCTTATTTTCCTATAAATACCCAACCCTAACCCCATTTCCATTTCAATTCACTTATGATCTGATATTATGCTCTAAGTTGAAGCTTTATGCTTCATACCTGAGTATTTAGATCAAGATCTTCCTAGCTTGGACCTCTTGTAAGCTTCTTTCGTCCTTTTATGTGTTTTTAAGCCTGAAAGTCAAACAGTGTTTGACTTTCAGCTTTGACCAGTCAATAGTCAACACGAAGTTCATTTGAACTTCACAACGTGAGCGTAATCATGATGGTCATAGTCCTTTGTGACTATACCTACTGATTACCACGTTATTTAGGCGTAATGACGAGTCATAGTTCCGGTCAAAATGCGCATTCTTGCGTATTTTGCAACCAAACTACTCTTGGGTATCAAAACCCTTTGTTTTGATATCAAACTTGTTTTCTAACTTCGTTAAACATGTTTTAACATGTTTAACTCGTCACTTTAGGTTTAGTGCTTATACAGGATCGTAAGGTAAGAGGTCTAAACAACCGCTTAGACTTTCGAACCCGACCCGTTTGGTCGATCATTAGGATCTGATCAAACATGTTTTGTGACCATAGTTGTATAGGGAATAACCTTCTGAGGTTATACCTTATGGTCACTACGTTTAGTTAGTTGTATGATAGGTAATTTATATGCCTTAGGAAAATGATCAAAATGCCCTTCTTACGCATAAATTCATTTTAAGCATATGTAACCTAAATTTTGACATCTAAACTGATTAGGTAACATTATTAGATATGTTAAGGCATATAATACTTGTCATAGGACTAGTTAGGCGGTCTGAACGCGTTTCACGCGAACGACGCGTTAAAGTATCGCAAGCTACCTAAACGGGTTATAATGGGTCGTAAGCACTTAGGATAGGTTTCGTTTTAAAATGTAGGCTTTGTTAAACCATATTACATGAGTTCCTATACTCATTTGGTTTACGAAACCTCATTCTATCCGATCCTCCGATTTAGGTCTGTTTATTAACATAGTTACCTATATTAGGTGTCGTTTGATTCCGTGATCCCTCTAGCTTTACTTGGTTGTTATTCAAGACTTCTAAGCACCCTCAAGTGAGTACATAGTCCCCTATTTTACTGTTTTTCAAACATTTTGGGGTGAAACACATGTGCGTACTTGTTACTTTCGTGCTTTTCATGTTTTTATATCCTATGCTTGCTATGTTCATTAGTACACATGTAGTATATGATTTCATTATGTTTTGCTATGTATGTTCACTTAGCATGTTAGCACATTGTTCTACATTGCATTTCTGTTGCATATGTTTACTCAGCATATGGACACATTGTTTTACATTGCATTTCTGTTGCATATGTTTACTCAGCATATGGACACATTGTTTTACATGGCATTTCTGTTGCATATGTTTACTCAGCATATGGACACATTATTTTACATTTCTACTTTGTATGTTCATTTAGCATATTAAAGTACATTATTTTCATAAAACATGCTTACATTTGGTATGACGTTTGGCTTGTTTAACGGGACATTATTACATTCATTAACACCGATCATACCGCTCGGTAGTAGGTAGTGGTACCATAGGACTTGACAACTCCCGTTCCTGAAATCCTAGGTTTGTTTGGGTGGAAGGAATGACCGAATCCGAAAACATTTTTAGTAGACCTTGACATTGTTTTAGGGTTTATCTGACAGTCTCAAGGCTTGAATGTAGGCGTTTAACATTACTGCATAGATGTTTGTATCAGTAAAGCATGCATGGATTTTACAAAACATAACTTTTGATTTATTCAAATTCTTTGTTTTGTACATTTTACATATGATTAAATAGTCACTTTTTACTTGTCATACATGACATTTGTTTACACATTACATGATTTACATTTGACAATAGACATGGTTTACACATAAGCATTTGACAATTGGTTTAAACAAGACATTTTTGGTGGTTTATTTGGGTAAGTGATTTAAGTAACGAGGCGTGTGTAATATGTTAAAGGCATGGTGGATACGCCGCTGGTACTTCTTATATATAAGTGCTTTTATGATATTACATATCGTAGCGTTATTTAAACCATTACAAGTTAGACATATTACATTTTAAACAAATATCATATCTTTATGAAACATTGTTTTCCAAACAACATATTTTATACAAACTCATTTTCTCTTGGTTATTTATTTATCTATGCATCTTTCTTTTATATCATCTGATTTCTTATCACTGTTTGTATGATTTATAAAAGAAAACATTTTATAAGATTCATGACTAACTTTTGTTAAGCATTTTCTTTAAACTTACAAGTCATGAATCCATTTTAATAAAACCTATGTATCTCACAGGCATTTTTATGCTAGCGTACCTATTTTCACATGTGTTTTCAGGAGATGATGCATAGGATTGATCAAGATACATTTAGGATGACTTGGGCCTTAGTGGCAATAAAAGATGCAAGACTAGTTAATTATGTTGTGTTTCTGTGTTTTTAAGACATTGTAACATCTTTTAATTCAATAAAACAAAATTTCAATTTCCATGTGTTATGAAACAATGATTCTGTTACAACACTCCCCGACGATTCCGCCACGATTTGTTGTTTTACGCGGTCTAGGATGATTGATTACTAGGCTGTAAACCCTCTAAGTTTTCAAAATCTCATCAAAGTTGGGTCTTATAATGTGAACACGTGCAATCTGGAAGGGTGGATGCCTGTACTCTGAGTTTTCTGTCTAAGGCTAGAATGTTCGTACAAATCCACATAATCGGACCAGTCATTCTTACCTGGGAACTCTTGTGGTGAGTATCCACTTACAGGCTAAAGCATGTCTTCGCGATACATTAAAATGACCCGTTTACTTTGATTAGTCACCGTCTCATTTGTTTGCCTTAGGTAACAAACAAATGATCGCAATTTTTATGCATTATCATTCTGTTTTGATTATCCGATAACATTTCATTTGTTTCCTCCTATGTCTTCCATTTCCTCTAGAATGTCTCTTCATCACAGCGACGCTCAGACGTCCGATCAGGCTGCCAAATTTGCCCAGCGAATAGGCGAAGTAGTCCTAGAGACTGTTGAATTAGTTGCTGCCATGTCTCGTCTCACGAATGAAGCCACTCAAGATACATCGAAGGAATCAGAAGCCAAGCCCTCACCAAAACCAAAGAAACGTAAAGCTTCAAAGAATCCCGCAGCAGTTGCACCAAAACAGGCAGGACCTAGCCAGGTGGCAGCACCACCAGCCAAGAAGCCCTACAACGGAACTGCACCCTTGTGCAACCAATGTAACCTTCATCATTATGCCAGTGTGAAGTGCCGCAACTGCCAAATTTGTGGACTTATAGGTCATACAGCTAGGGTTTGCCGAGCTACTCAATGGTGCAATCGATGCAACCATCATCATCAGAATCACATACCTTGCTTCAAATGTACCCACTGTGGACGATGGGGACATTTGGTTGGCGTGTACCGCTTTGCTACCCAAAACAAAGCTATTGCAAATCTGGCCTACGGATGAGCATTTGGCTGTTTAATAGATGTCGTTGCTTTGAATAATTTGAATCTTATGCTTTTCTATCTTTTGTTGAACCCTGAAACAATCTGTTTTGTTTATAAATAAATTGTTGTTCACAATTATGATGTACAAGTGTAGTTACATA
Organism: Helianthus tuberosus; assembly: GCA_030545235.1. Classification (NCBI taxonomy): domain Eukaryota; kingdom Viridiplantae; phylum Streptophyta; class Magnoliopsida; order Asterales; family Asteraceae; genus Helianthus; species Helianthus tuberosus. Next base: position 9,319,632 of record JARYGA010059765.1, read on the forward strand.
CGTGTATGGAATTTCGCTATAATACCTACATCTAGGAACTATGTTCTTTACAAACTACTCTTGTGATTCTCCCTTTCAAGTGATCGCTCATGATTTCCTCGAAGAATTTTAAATACAAGTGACATTTTGAGTAATCACTTTAAATCCTTGGTTAGATAACTAAGGGTAATTTTTCGATCTCATACCCATATCATTACATTCTGGTTTTTCATAACAATATACATAGTATAAGTTTTCAAAACAACCTTCATGATTCCAAAATATTTCATATAATTTGAAATCAATTTTAACACGGTATATTTACTTAATATATCAAGTGCATGATTTCAAAAGCATTGCCCATGTTTTCAAAAACCTTATACATAATTTCAAAATTCATCTCGCATGATTTTAAAACATTTTATAAACATATTTAACGAATACGTCTACCTTGTGATTTCCAAAGTATTATGTAAGGTTTCAAAAACATTAAACACATTTCTAAAAGAACCCCATGCATAGTTTTCAAAAACATTTTGTTCATACATTTGACTTAACCTTCAAATTCTGCTTCATATATCGCTATGGCATATCTAGCGCCTCAACTTCATGAGCATTTTACCTCGTGTATAGACTTAAGCACATCTAGTGCAAGGTTTTGAAACACATCCCGCTTTTCAAATCCCAAAATCCATATGGGATCTTCTTATCTTCACAATTAGATCCTCGTGGATGTTTATTGCTCAAATCGGAGTCCTTAATTGAATTTCTTGTATGCCCCAATACGTACATTACGATCCCGTCGAATTCCTATTAAGATCTTCCTATCTTCATAGTTAGATTCTTGAAGATGTTTAAGGTGCCAAATGAAATCCACGGATTGGACTCCTGGTGTGCTTTGAATGCGTGTGCACAATTAACAAACAAATTAACAAAATGATAACAAATTGAAGATCAAGTTAATCAATTTGGTGATTATGTGATTATGTGTTATGTGTTTTCTTTGTGTTTTTATTTTCGTTATCCAAATCCTCGTAGATTCTTCCATATCTTCATATGAGGGATTCACAGTAGGATGTCCAAAGGTACTACCTTAAATCCATAATGGGCTTCTATGTAATAGTTAATACCCTTGGATTATATAGTACCATTCCATAATTTAAAAGAGACCCCTTGAGTGGTCTAGTCAAAAGATTGATTCAGAATCTGGTTAAGAATGACATGTGATGATATAGCTGAATAGACTCCTTGGTAGTCTATTTAAAAAGATTATTTATTGATTTAATTAAAAGGACCCTATGGTGGTCTAGTCACAATCATCACAGGTTCGTTTATTGTTTTCTCCCCCTACACATTATAAGTGGCATTGTGTGGACTATGTAAAGAATTACGTAATTATGGATGCATACATAATTATGAAATTCAGTGCACGGAAACCACAGTAAGATTTATCATATGTAAGAACCAATAGTGGCAAAAATAACGAAACGTGAACAATGTAATGGAGGTACGGTGGACGCACCAATGGCGCTTCATATACTTGTATATAAGTGTCCCTCGCACATTGCAAGCATGATGTTATTAAAGTTACTAGAAGTTCAGAACCCTAACCAGTGTTGTTTTATCTTTTCGACTTCATGTTTCAAGCTCTCACAAGTTTCCTCTAAATAAATTTCGGGACGAAATTTCCTGAAGTAGGGGAGACTGTGACACCTGTGCCTCCACGGCCATCAAACAAACACCAAATCAATGAAATATTGTATTTCATACTTAGGATTTGTATAGATATGTGTATCATTTGCACATATCAATTCATGTTTGATTTCGAGCTCTAAATCGCTTTCTGGGAAGTTATACGCGAACTGATGCGTAAACGTAATCAGTTTAATGCGACAAACACTCCGGAACAATGACAAGGGCTTAACATACCTTAAATAACCTTTACATAACTTATAAATAAGTTTTGGAAGGTTTGGTGTGTCGAAATCAAGTTTATTCGCTTACAGGGACTAATTTTGACAAACTATGAAAGTATGCCGATTCGTACTGTAACGAACACTCTGGAACATGATCATAAGTTAAACATGCAAGTATGCTGATTCGTACTGTAGTGATGTTAAACGCCTACATTCAAGCCTTGAGACTGTCAGATAAACCCTAAAACAATGTCAAGGTCTACCAAAAATGTTTTGGGATTCGGTCATTCCTTCCACCCAAACAAACCTAGGATTTCAGGAACGGAAGTTGTCAAGCTCTATGGTACCACTACCTACTACCGAGCGGCATGATCGGTGTTAATGAATGTAATAATGTCCCGTTAAACAAACCAAATGTCATACCAAATGTAAGCATGTTTTATGAAAATAAAGTACTTTAATATTCTAAATGAACATACAAAGTAGAAATGTAAAACAATGTGTCCATATGCTGAGTAAACATATGCAACAGAAATGCAATGTAAAACAATGTGTCCATAAGTTGAGTAAACATATGCAACAGAAATGCAATGTAAAACAATGTGTCCATATGCTGAGTAAACATATGCAATATAAATGCAATGTAAAACAATGTGTCCATATGCTGAGTAAACATATGCAACAGAAATGCAATGTAAAACAATGTGCTAGCATGCTAAGTGAACAAACATAGCAAAACATAATGAAGTCATGTACTACATGTGTACTAATGAACATAGCAAGCATAGGATATAAAAACATGAAAAGCACGAAAGTAACAAGTAGGCACATGTGTTTCACCCCAAAATGTTTGAAAAACAGTAAAAGAGGGGACTATGTACTCACTTGAGGGTGCTTAGAAGTCTTGAATAACAACCAAGCAAAGCTAGAGGGATCACGGAATCAAACGACACCTAATATAGGTAACTTTGTTAATAAACGGACCTAAATCAGAGGATCTGATAGAATGAGGTTTCGTAAACCAAATGAGTATAGGAACTCATGTAATATGGTTTAACAAAGCCTACATTCTAAAACGAAACCTATCCTAAGTGCTTACGACACATTATGACCCGTTTAGGTAGCTTGCGCTACTTTAACGCGTCGTTCACGTGAAACGCGTTCGGACCGCCTAAATAGTCCTATGACAAGTATTATATGCCTTAACATATCTAATAATGTTACCTAATCAGTTTAAATGTCAAAATTTAGGTTACATATGCTTAAAATGAATTTATGCGTAAAAAGGGCATTTTGGTCATTTTCCTAAGGCATATGAATTTCCTATCATACAACTAACTAAACGTAGTGACCATAAGGTATAACCTCGGAAGGTTATTCCCTATACAACTATGGTCACAAAACATGTTTGATCGGATCCTAATGATCGACCAAACGGGTCGGGTTCGAAAGTCTAAGCGGTTGTTTAGACCACTTACCTTACGACCCTATATAAGCACTAAACCTAAAGTGACGAGTTAAACATGTTAAAACATGTTTAACGAAGTTAGAAAACAAGTTTGATATCAAAACAAAGGGTTTTGATACCCAAGAATAGTTTGGTTGCAAAATACGCAAGAATGCGCATTTTGACTGAAACTATGACTCGTCACTACGCCTAAATAACGTGGTAATCAGTAGGTATAGTCACAAAGGACTATGACCATCGTGATTACGCCCACGTTGCGAAGTTCAAACGAACTTCGTGTTGACCATTGACTGGTCAAAGCTGAAAGTGAAACACTGTTTGACTTTCATGCTTAAAAACACATAAAAGAACGAAAGAAGCTTACAAGAGGTCCAAGCTTGGAAGATCTTGATCTAAATACTCAGGTTTGAAGCATAAAGCTTCAACTTAGAGCATAATATTAGATCATGAGTGAATTGAAATGGAAATGGGGTTGGGTATTTATAGGAAAACAAGAACCGTTAGGATCATTTCTCGATAAACGAGCTTTGATCTTGACCCTACAAGTAATACCCATTGTTTTGGTAATCTATGGGTGCTTAAAACTGTCACACCCCGAAATTATCAGAGCTGGCGTGACTGGTATCTTCATTGCACAGCGGAAGCAAATACGCTAAGACTTTTAGAAAACGGACACCCACTAAGTACTCGACTCCACATGGTTCTCCTATTCCAACCGTGCCATAACTTTGAAATGTGACCTGAGAAAGAAACATGCGAAAAAGTCAACATAAAGTTTAGCGAGTTCATAGTTTGTTTGTAAAAGATTTGAAATAAATCTTTTGAATAACCGGTTTGTGAAATAATATTGAGAAAACGAATTTAGAAATCATTTTCTTGCCATGTTATATGGAAACTTTGTATTTGTAATGCATTATGTTCGTAAAACCATGTATTTGTAAACTCTCGTATTTGTAATGTTCGTATAACCGTCAATGCCCACCCTGACTTTGACTCCACGCCTGCATAAATCCTATGCTTTGAATTTGTATAAAACATGGTATTTAATTTGTATAAATCAAGTATTTATGTAAGTATGTAAGTCTCTGGTATGGAGCAATAGGGAAAAAGAGATCACCAATGGGTTGCAAAGCCACTGGTATGTGTGAAGTGATGCAGGAAAACTCAAACCTAGCGGAGTTGCACCGGGCTTCCGGCTGGAAGACATAGTCACCACTATGGGCCACCCTGGCCTCATGGGTGTGGGCTCGCTACACCCAAATAGATCTATCACTCATGTCCCTCGGTCCTACGAAGAGGATTAATGGCCTTAAGTGTTGTACCCACCACTCACATGATCTAAGTAGTAAACCCTCCTTAAGCTAACCATACCATGTATAAAAATGTCTGTATAATTGTAACATGTATTTTACCCCAACCTCTAAGGCTGAACCTCCCCAGCCTCTAAGGCTGAACCTCCCCAGCCTCTAAGGCTGAACCTCCCCAGTCTCTCTATATTATCACCAGACGATCCATCCCTAGTCATGAAAATCATTCACATTTCGATAATACGCATTTGTTTTGTAAAAACCGGTATATTTAGTATAATCCATTCTTAAACCATTTGAGTTCCCCGAAATCCATTCGTAATATGATTTAGAAATATGAGTTTTCGTTCGTTCAAAAGCTTTGTATGTTCTTGCAAAACGTGCTTTGTCTAAAAATACGCAGTCTTTGTTCATCGAGAACTTTGTGTGTTTTCTGAAAACCGTGCATGTCTTTCCACCCCGAAAACATTTATAAAAATGTAAAACCGTAAAAAGATGGGGTTATGAACTCACCTGAATTGCCTTGTGCAAAGCTAGCTAATTATGACTTTGTGATGTCGTTTCCAAGACTTGACTTGCTAGCGTGCATTCTACAATATTCCTAACAAGGAATATCTTATAAGTTTCTAAATAAACGTGGTAACTAAACTACGTGTCACCGAGCTCTACCGAATCGTTAATCGAACGATTCAACGGTAAGTAGTTAACTTATCGGAAACGATTAAGTCATATTTGATAAGTATCATTTATTGTCGATAATAACCAATAAGCTTTGAAAAGACTTGATTCTTGAGATATTAGAAATAAATAAATATTTATATCAAAACATATAAATATATCGTTAAGGTCGCTTGTCGTCCCGAGAAATCGTTTGTGTATATAGGAATATTCGTATGAAAGTAATATATAATAAACTTGTATATTGCGTCTTGTATATATTTGCCAAAATATACGTATATGCCGTTTCGGCATTTGAAATAAATATAAAAAGTTATATTTATTTTACAAAAGCACCATCAAGTTGTTTGTGTTTGAAAATAAATATATAATTATATTTATTTTTATAAATGAATACGAGTCGCTTGATGTTTGAAATAAACATAAAACTACGTTTATTTTTATAAAAGAAATTCGTGTCGTTCAGTATTTCAAATAAATATATAAACTATATTTATTTTAGTAAAACAATCGTCGTGTCGTTTGATTGATGAAATAAATATACCATATATTTATCCTTACGTAAAGAAGTCGTATTATCATCCGACCTTTGTAACGTTGTAAATCATTATGTTGATTTTACAAAAGTTTTGTCGAATTTTCAAAGTTTAAAATAAATATACAAACTATATTTATTAGTTGTAAATAAATTTCGAATCGTTGTCTTCGTGAGTTGTAAAGCGCCGTCGAAAGTAATCGTATATTTGTATTTGTCTTTCTAAAATATCATTTGAATCCGAAAGTTGTTTTATAATAACATGCGTCTTATTTTATGGATTTTCACGAAAAACGGGCAGAGTTTCCTCTGTTTTTGGATTCCCCCGACAACACAAGTTGTCGTTATCTTTCAAAATTCAACAAGATTCAACAACAATTTTGTATAATCAATTTGTATAAACAATGATAATAAATAATCCAAGTAAATTTTTAAGTGAAATTCACTAGTTTGTTCGGTTCGAGAGCTCGTTAGTCACGTAATAAAATAAGGAATAATTAACGAAATTAATGTTCACGTCTAAATTCTTTACCGAGTCTTCGCGTGTCGAAACATCGAACCGTTTGAATGAGTTGTTCGGGTCAACTGAGTTGACCAGGTTTGACTCGCTGAGTTGACCGAGTCAACCCGAACCGCTTCTGAAGCTGACAAATCTGACCGAGCTGGAACCGCCGAAACTGCCGTTGATCGCTTTGACCGACTTTGACTGTCGAACCGAAACCTTAACCATAACGGTAAATTACCAACACCAACTTCCATTCGGAACTGAACTTCCTGGCTTTGATTCATCTCAACCCAAACCAACCCGAAGCACCCTGAAGTTGACCCGAGTCGGGCCGTTTCGCTATACCCGACCCGAATAGATCTGACCGTGAATACCACCACCCCTGCCATTACGTCGCGCAACCACTCCAACATCAAAAACAACAGAAAGCAATACTCATCATCATCATTCCGAAAAATAAAAAATGTAGAAATCAGGGGGGTTCTTACCGGAAGACATGTCGGACCAAAGGCCCGAACCACCGCTACTGCCGCCGCTGTGAGCGGCGGCGCCGCTTCTTCTCTGCCGTCCTTGCTCTCTCTCTTCTTGATCTCGCTCATTCTCTCTCTCTCTCTCTCTCTCTCTCTCTCTCTCTCTTCATCGACTGCCCCTTTCTCTCTTTGTTTCTTCATCGCACCACCACCAGACGGAGGTGGTGGTGGAGTTGTAAAGGAGAAAAAGGGTGTTGGGTTGTGGTTGGTCGGAGCAGGAGGGGCGCTGGAACGAGGATCTCCGGCCGCCGGTGTTCGATCGAGGAGAGAGAAAAGGGGGGGTATGTCGAACGCTACCACGCACCGTCACGCGCCGCCACCGCCACGGTGGTGGCTGGCTGGTTCTTTAGAGGGTGAGAGAGAGATGTAGGTGTGTGTTGTTTGTGTATAAAATAGAGATGGAGAGAGTAAATGTGAGAGATGGATAGGTTTTGAATATATGTGTGTATGCAAAGGGATATAGGGTCTGCACAATTGAAGTATAATGGGATGTAGGCCCTTTTATAAAGATGTTAAGATCTTGTGTATTTCACAATTAGAGACAAAAATCTTATAAAGATTATTTTAGAGATTTTGGAAGATCTTATATAGATTTTGATAAGATCTTGGTAAGATTTGTTAAGATTTTCAAATCTTGTAAGGATCTTGATAATATTTTGTAGAGATTTATACAATCTAATATATCATGTGCAGGTTTAGGCTTGTGGGTTTTGGGCTTGGGCCCATGGACCACAAGCCCTTGTAAGTGGCCCGTAATTCCTACGAGACACGTTTTTTTTTAAACCGAAATCACCGTAGCCTTGTAAAATAATATTTCAGAGTTAAAAATGTGTAAAAATAATGTCGGCATCCGTCGTAGTCTCGTTCGCGAGTTGATAACGGATATAATCACGAAAAATTACATCGTTGCCGTCTTTAATCCGTTTTTCGAGTTGGTTTCAACTACGATTGCTTAAATTTAATTACGAAGATAGAATATATCGTAAAAATTTAATATTTGTCGGCGTTGTCAGTATCTTGTACGGTATCAGTTCGTTGTCGCGTAATATTCAGCAGGTTTCTCTGTAAATCACCGTTCACGCACTGTAAAGTCGTATAGACGTTCCTAGGCACTCCAAAGGCCTAATTAAGTTTATTTGCGTCATAAACATTATTTAATGTCGCGTAAATCGCCTGTTAATCACGTAATTAAGAGCCGTAAATCACCGGTTGTCACATTCTCCCCCTGTTAATGAAATTTCGCCCTTGAAATTTAGACTACGTTAACTCCTTAGAGTTATGTTGTGTGTAGATAAATACGAATAGTATCAAAGTGGACGACCACGAAATCGGATCAAGACTTATTCAAATCATGTGACTTCAAGGACATTCCTCCACAATAAGGACCCAACGGTTTAAAAGAAATGTGTTTCAAAAGTTGATGTCAAAGGAAACAAGATGTATAGATACAGCCACTAGTGTGACTAAGTTAACAGGGGTCCAACAAAGGACAGGAATTTCAAGCAATAGTATTCAAAACGAACGTTTACAGTATGCCAATGAGTTCTAGAAACAATAACATCCGCTTAATGAACTTAGAATCAACAAGCTCAAATGAAATAGTTTTGCATGAAGCGCTCGATCATGATTCGCCCAAGCTACAAGTTTATACCGACACCACAAGGTGTCGTAGTGATTTAAATAATTCAATAATGGCGGTGATCAAGCAATCTCACCGTGTTTGGAATAAAGTGAAAACGCAATGAAGTAAATATGAAAATTTGTTTCTAACCACATCATGGAATTTTTCAATTGAAAATGGAACATCAAAGAAATAATGTTTTCGATCGAAGACGAAGAAGCAATGAATATCGCAGAACATTCGATCGATGTTGAAAGTACCGTTAGTAGGTACACCGGAATATAGAATGAATTTGTGTACCATTGCCTTAACACACGATTGTGTTAAGACTACTGTAATATGATAAATTAAAGCGGACTTAAAGCAAGTCAATAAATAAATGATTAAATCCGTGCATGAGATGCGTAAACGAGTTTAGCGCAAGCTTCGAATTAATGAAAACACCACCACATGGTGTCGAAATCAACAAACAATTTAATGGAGTCGAATGCCAAACAAGTTTACTTCGACTCGGAACAAATGAAACACTTGTTAAAACAAATTTTGAATATGATGCTCCCAATACATCATATGATGCTTTGAATCGAATATGTGTAATGAACAAGTTCAAACAATTGAACTTGGTTTCAGCGCAATGCGACAATAAATACATGTATCGACAAGAAAGACTTTCGGCATGGTCACAACGAAAAACCATGTATGTAACTTGAAAAGAAAAGAAATTTCAAGAAAATGTGTTGACTTAATAACAAAGGAGCCAACAATTACAATAATGCAGGTCATTCGAATCACAAATCAATAATTAGATTTAGTGAAATAATATTTGAACTTTGATGGAGCGCTTATTCGAAACGAAACCACATGCGTAACAAATAATGAATGCGTAACATATGAATTTTTTCAAGAAATGAAGAAAATAAATATTCGCTATAATGAAAGAAATGATCGTGACACAATGACCATTAAGAGGAGTAGAGATACGAAAATCTACTCAGTAAATATGAAAGTCGAAATTTCAATAAAAGAAATTTGAGGACTTTACCTGGGGTTGCATGTGGTGTCCGTTTGTTAGGTGACATTACCATGGAATGTCAAACATAGCATATTCGTGGTTATGAGTTAGGGGGAATGCGGTGACATACGTCTTCTCCTTGGCGTGTTTCGTGTCGTTTGCAGGACCGTGTGCCAAACCGCCGCTTCCTGATCGATAGTTCTCCTGCTTACAGGAATCTAGCGTCGTCATTGAATTGCGCCATCGTTTCTTTTCAAAGGCCTCGCCTCGGTAGTCGTATGTGACGTACTTCAACCTCCGTCGACGTATATATTGAGTTTCGCGTATACCTGTGCACTAGCGTTTCGTTCCGCGTAGAAGGTGATGTACCCCGACATCCGTTGACGTAAAATTTAAGTTCCATGTATTCTCGTGCACTAGCGTTTCGTTATGCGTAGGCTGCCTGCTCGGGAAGTTAAAATATCATGGACATTATGGATAATAGTGTGTGCCCGAGTTAATATTCGCGGTTCCTATGTGATGACCTTTAATGAACTTCAACATACGTTTTCAAAGGTCTAAATGCATGTTATCAAAATTCTCAAGGTTTTGCTTACTGTATGTGATTGTTTCGTGTATCGTGTATCAAATGCAACTCTTGTGCTTGTTTAAAATCAAAATAGTTGACTCTTTGTTCTTGGCAAGGGTTGGAACCCATATTCGAGTACTAGGTGTTCTGTATGTATTCAAAATTTTAATAGTCTAAGTTCCCAGAGAAAAATGAGGTTAGAGCCTAGGTATCTCTACAGAAACCCTATTCGCTGTAACCTATAGCTCTGATACCAATCTGTCACACCCCGAAATTATCAGAGCTAGCGTGACTGGACTGGTATCTTCATTGCACAGTGGAAGCAAATAAGCTAAGACTTTTAGAAAACGAACACCCACTAAGTACCCGAATCCACATGGTTCTCCTATTCCAACCGTGCCATAACTTTGAAATGTGACCTGAGAAAGAAACATGCAAAAAAGTCAACATAAAGTTGAGCGAGTTCATAGTTTGTTTGTAAAAGATTTGAAATAAATCTTTTGAATAACCGGTTTGTGAAATAATATTGAGAAAACGAATTTAGAAATCATTTTCTTGCCAAGTTATATGGACACTTTGTATTTGTAACGCATTATGTTCGTAAAACCATGTATTTGTAAACTCTCGTATTTGTAATGTTCGTATAACCGTCAATGCCCACCCTGACTTTGACTTCACGCCCGCATAAATCCTATTCTTTGAATTTGTATAAAACATGGTATTTAATTTGTATAAATCAAGTATTTCTGTAAGTATGTATGTCCCTGGTATGGAGCAATAAGGAAAAAGAGATCACCAATGGGTTGCAAAGCCACTGGTATGTGTGAAGTGATGCAGGAAAGCTCAAACCTAGCGGAGTTGCACCGGGCTTCCGGCTGGAAGACATAGTCACCACTATGGGCCACCCTGGCCTCATGGGTGTGGGCTCGCTACACCCAAATAGATCTATCACTCATGTCCCTCGGTCCTACGAAGAGGATTAATGGCCTTAAGTGTTGTACCCACCACTCACATGATCTAAGTAGTAAACCCTCCTTAAGCTAACCATACCATGTATAAAAATGTCTGTATAATTGTAACATGTATTTTACCCCAACCTCTAAGGCTGAACCTCCCCAGTCTCTAAGGCTAAACCTCCATAGCCTCTAAGGCTAACTCCCCAGTCTCTCTATATTATCACCAGACGATCCATCCCTAGTCATGAAAATCATTCACATTTCGATAATACGCATTTGTTTTGTAAAAACCGGTATATTTAGTATAATCTATTCGTAAACCATTTGAGTTCCCCGAAATCCATTCGTAATATGATTTAGAAATATGAGTTTTCGTTCGTTCAAAAGCTTTGTATGTTCTTGCAAAACGTGCTTTGTCTAAAAATATGCAGTCTTTGTTCATCGAGAACTTTGTGTGTTTTCTGAAAAACGTGCATGTCTTTCCACCCCGAAAACATTTATAAAAATGTAAAGCCGTAAAAAGATGGGGTTATGAACTCACCTGAATTGCCTTGTGCAAAGCTAGCTAATTACGACTTCGTGATGTCGTTTCCAAGACTTGACTTGCTAGCGTGCATTCTACAATATTCCTAACACGAAATATCTTATAAGTTTCTAAATAAACGTGGTAACTAAACTACGTGTCACCGAGCTCTACCGAATCGTTAATCGAACGATTCAACGGTAAGTAGTTAACTTATCGGAAATGATTAAGTCGTATTTGATAAGTATCATTTATTGTCGATAATAACCAATAAGCTTTGAAAAGACTTGATTCTCGAGATATTAGAAATAAATAAATATTTATATCAAAACATAAAAATATTTCGTTAAGGTCGCTTGTCGTCCCGAGAAATCGTTTGTGTATATAGGAATATTCGTATGAAAGTAATATATAATAAACTTGTATATTGCGTCTTGTATATATTTTCCAAAATATACGTATATGCCGTTTCGGCATTTGAAATAAATATAAAAAGTTATATTTATTTTACAAAAGCACCATCAAGTTGTTTGTGTTTGAAAATAAATATATAATTATATTTATTTTTATAAATGAATACGAGTCGCTTGATGTTTGAAATAAACATAAAACTATGTTTATTTTTATAAAAGAAATTCGTGTCGTTCAGTATTTCAAATAAATATATAAATTATATTTATTTTAGTAAAACAATCGTCGTGTCGTTTGATTGATGAAATAAATATACCATATATTTATCCTTACGTAAAGAAGTCGTATTATCATCCGACCTTTGTAACGTTGTAAATCATTATGTTGATTTTACAAAAGTTTTGTCGAATTTTCAAAGTTTAAAATAAATATACAAACTATATTTATTAGTTGTAAATAAATTTCGAATCGTTGTCTTCGTGAGTTGTAAAGCGCCGTCGAAAGTAATCGTATATTTGTATTTGTCTTTCTAAAATATCATTTGAATCCAAAAGTTGTTTTATAATAACAAGCGTCTTATTTTACGGATTTTCTCGAAAAACGGGCAGAGTTTCCTCTGTTTTTGGACGCCCCTGACAACACAAGTTGTCGTTATTTTTCAAAATTCAACAAGATTCAACATGTATAATCAATTTGTATAAACAATGATAATAAATAATCCAAGTAAAATTTTAAGTAAAATTCACTAGTTTGTTCGGTTCGATAGCTCGTTGGTCACGAAATAAAATAAGGAATAATTAACGAAATTAATGTTCACGTCTAAATTCTTTACCGAGTCTTCGCGTGTCAAAACATCAAACCGTTTGACTAAGTGGACCGGGTTAACTGAGTTGACCAAGTTTGACACGCTGAGTTAACCGAGTCAACCCGATCCGCTTCTGAAGCTGACAAATCTGACCGAGCTGGAACCGCTGAAACTGCCGTTGATCGCTTTGACCAACTTTGACTGTCGAACCGAAACCCGAACCATAACGGTAAATTTCCAACACCAACTTCCATTCGGAACCGAACATCCTGGCTTTGATTCATCTCAACCCAAACCAACCCGAAGCACCTAAAAGTTGACCCGAGTCGGGCCGTTTCGCTATACCCGACCCGAACAGATCTGACCGTGAATACCACCACCCCTGCCATTACGTCGCGCAACCACTCCAACATCAAAAACAACAGCAAGCAATACTCATCATCATCATTCCGAAAAATAAAAAATGTAGAAATCAGGGGGGTTCTTACCGGAAGACATGTCGGACCAAAGGCCCGAACCACCGCCACTGCCGCCGCTGTGAGCGGCGGTGCCGTTTCTTCTCTGCCGTCCATGCTCTCTCTCTTCTTGATCTCTCTCATTCTGTCTCTCTCTCTCTCTCTTCATCAACTGCCCCTTTCTCTCTTTGTTTCTTCATCGCACAACCACCAGACGGAGGTGGTGGTGGTGTTGCAAAGGAGAAAAAGGGTGTTGGGTTGTGGTTGGTCGGAGCTGGAGGGGCGTCAGAACGAGGATCTCCGGCCGCCGTTGTTCGATCGAGGAGAGAGAAAAGGGGGGTATGTCGGACGCTACCACGCACCGCCACGCGCTGCCACCGCCACGGTGGTGGCTGGCCGGTTCTTCAGAGGGTGTGAGAGAGATGTAGGTGTATGTTGTTTGTGTATATAAAATCGAGAGGGAGAGAGTAAATGTGAGAGATGGGTAGGTTTTGAATATATGTGTGTATGCAAAGGGATATAAGGTCTGCACAATTGAAGTATAATGGGGTGTAGGCCCTTTTATAAAGATGTTAAGATCTTGTGTATTTCAATTAGAGACAAAAATCTTATTGAGATTATTTTAGAGATTTTGGAAGATCTTATATAGATTTTGATAAGATCTTGGTAAGATTTGTTAAGATTTTCAAATCTTGTAAGGATCTTGATAATATTTTGTAGAGATTTATATAATCTAATATATCATGTGCAGGTTTAGGCTTGTGGGTTTTGGGCTTGGGCCCAGGGACCACAAGCCCTTGTAAGTGGTCCGTAATTCCTATGAGACACGTTTTTTTTAAACCGAAATCACCGTAGCCTAGTAAAATAATATTTCAGAGTTAAAAATGTGTAAAAATAATGTCGGCATACGTCGTAGTCTCGTTCGCGCGTTGATAACGGATATAATCGTGAAAAATTACATCGTTGCCGTCTTTAATCCGTTTTTCGAGCTGGTTTCAACTACGATTGGTTAAATTTAAATACGAAGATAGAATATATCGTAAAAATTTAATATTTGTTGGCGTTGTCAGTATCTTGTACGGTATCAGTTCGTTGTCGCGTAATATTCAGCAGGTTTCTCTGTAAATCACCGTTCGCGCACTGTAAAGTCGTATAGACGTTCCTAGGCACTCCAAAGGCCTAATTAAGTTTATTTGTGTCATAAACATTATTTAATGTCGCGTAAATCGCCTGTTAATCATGTAATTAAGAGCCGTAAAGCACCGGTTGTCACATTCTCCCCCTGTTAATGAAATTTTGCCCTTGAAATTTAGACTACGTTAACTCCTTAGAGTTATGTTGTGTGTAGGTAAATACGAATAGTATCAAAGTGGACGACCACGAAATCGGATCAAGACTCATTCAAATCATGTGAATTCAAGGACATTCCACCACAATAAGGACCCAACGGTTTAAAAGAAATGTGTTTCAAAAGTTGATGTCAAAGGAAACAAGATGTATAGATACAGCCACTAGTGTGACTAAGTTAACAGGAGTCCAACAAAGGACAGGAATTTCAAGTAATAGTATTCAAAACGAACGTTTACAGTATGCCAATGAGTTCTAGAAACAATAACATCCACTTAATGAACTTAGAATCAACAAGCTCAAATGAAATAGTTTTGCATGAAGCGCTCGATCATGATTAGCCCAAGCTACAAGTTTATACCGACACCACAAGGTGTCGTAGTGATTTAAGTAATTCAATAATAGCGGTGATCAAGCAATCTCACCGTGTTTGGAATAAAGTGAAAACGCAATGAAGTAAATATGAAAATTTGTTTCTAACCACATCATGGAAATTTTCAATTGAAAATGGAACATCAAAGAAATAATGTTTTCGATCGAAGACAAAGAAGCAATGAATATCGCAGAACATTCGATCGATGTTGAAAGTACCGTTAGTAGGTACACCGGAATATAGAATGAATTTGTGTACCATTGCCTTAACACACGATTGTGTTAAGACTACTGTAATATGATAAATTAAAGAGGACTTAAAGCAAGTCAATAAATAAATGATTAAATCCGTGCATGAGATGCGTAAACGAGTTTAGCGCAAGCTTCGAATTAATGAAAACACCACCACATGGTGTCGAAATCAACAAACAATTTAATGGAGTCGAATGCCAGACAAGTTTACTTCGACTCGGAACAAATGAAACACTTGTTAAAACAAATTTTGAATATGATGCTCCCAATACATCATATGATGCTTTGAATCGAATATGTGTAATGAACAAGTTCAAACAATTGAACTTGGTTTCAGCGCAATGCGACAATAAATACATGTATCGACAAGAAAGACTTTCGGCATGGTCACAACGAAAAACCATGTATGTAACTTGAAAAGAAAAGAAATTTCAAGAAAATGTGTTGACTTAATAACAAAGGAGCCAACAATTACAATAATGCAGGTCATTCGAATCACAAATCAATAATTAGATTTAGTGAAATAATATTTGAACCTTGATGGAGCGCTTATTCGAAACGAAACCACATGCGTAACAAATAATGAATGCGTAACATATGAATTTTTTCAAGAAATGAAGAAAATGAATATTCGCTATAATGAAAGAAATGATCGTGACACAATGACCATTAAGAGGAGTAGAGATACGAAAATCTACTCAGTAAATGTGAAAGTCGAAATTTCAATAAAAGAAATTTGAGGACTTTACCTGGGGTTGCATGTGATGTCCGGTTGTTAGGTGACATTACCATGGAATGTCAAACATAGCATATTCGTGGTTATGAGTTAGGGGGAATGCGGTGACATACATCTTCTCCTTGGCGTGTTTCGTGTCGTTTGCAGGACCGCGTGCCAAACCGCCGCTTCTTGATCGATAGTTCTCCTGCTTACAGGAATCTAGCGTCGTCATTGAATTGCGCCATCATTTCTTTTCAAAGGCCTCGCCTCGGTAGTCGTATGTGACGTACTTCAACCTCCGTCGACGTATATAATGAGTTTCGCGTATACCTGTGCACTAGCGTTTCGTTCCGCGTAGAATGTGATGTACCCCGACATCCGTTGACGTAAAATTTAAGTTCCATGTATTCTCGTGCACTAGCGTTTCGTTATGCGTAGGCTGCCTGCTCGGGAAGTTAAAATATCATGGACATTATGGATAATAGTGTGTGCCCGAGTTAATATTCGCGGTTCCTACGTGATGACCTTTAATGAACTTCAACATACGTTTTCAAAGGTCTAAGTGCATGTTATCAAAATTCTCAAGGTTTTGCTTACTGTATGTGATCGTTTCGTGTATCGTGTATCAAATGCAACTCTTGTGCTTGTTTAAAATCAAAATAGTTAACTCTTTGTTCTTGACCGGGTCAACTGAGTTGACCAGGTTTGACTCGCTGAGTTGACCGAGTCAACCCGAACCGCTTCTGAAGCTGACAAATCTGACCGAGCTGGAACCATAACGGTAAATTACCAACACCAACTTCCATTCGGAACCGAACATCCTGGCTTTGATTCATCTCAACCCAAACCAACCCGAAGCACCTAAAAGTTGACCCGAGTCGGGCCGTTTCGCTATACCCGACCCGAACAGATCTGACCGTGAATACCACCACCCCTGCCATTACGTCGCGCAACCACTCCAACATCAAAAACAACAGCAAGCAATACTCATTATCATCATTCCGAAAAATAAAAAATGTAGAAATCAGGGGGGTTCTTACCGGAAGACATGTCGGACCAAAGGCCCGAACCACCGCCACTGCCGCCGCTGTGAGCGGCGGCGCCGTTTCTTCTCTGCCGTCCTTGCTCTCTCTCTTCTTGATCTCTCTCATTCTGTCTCTCTCTCTCTCTTCATCAACTGCCCCTTTCTCTCTTTGTTTCTTCATCGCACTACCACCAGACGGAGGTGGTGGTGGTGTTGTAAAGGAGAAAAAGGGTGTTGGGTTGTGGTTGGTCGGAGCAAGAGGGGCGCCGGAACGAGGATCTCTGGCCGCCGGTGTTTGATCGAGGAGATAGAAAAGGGGGGGTATGTCGGACCCTGCCACGCACCGCCACGCGCCGCCACCGCCACGGTGGTGGCTGGCCGGTTCTTCAGAGGGTGAGAGAGAGATGTAGGTGTGTGTTGTTTGTGTATATAAAATCGAGAGGGAGAGAGTAAATCTGAGAGATGGATAGGTTTTGAATATATGTGTGTATGCAAAGGGATATAAGGTCTGCACAATTGAAGTATAATGGGGTGTAGGCCCTTTTATAAAGATGTTAAGATCTTGTGTGTTTCACAATTAGAGACAAAAATCTTATAAAGATTATTTTAGAGATTTTGGAAGATCTTATATAGATTTTGATAAGATCTTGGTAAGATTTGTTAAGATTTTCAAATCTTGTAAGGATCTTGATAATATTTTGTAGAGATTTGTACAATCTAATATATCATGTGCAGGTTTAGGCTTGTGGGTTTTGGGCTTGGGCCCAGGGCCCACAAGCCCTTGTAAGTGGCCCGTAATTCCTACGAGACACGTTTTTTTTTAAACCGAAATCACCGTAGCCTAGTAAAATAATATATCAGAGTTAAAAATGTGTAAAAATAATGTCGGTATCCGTCGTAGTCGCGTTCGCGCGTTGATAACGGATATAATCGTGAAAAATTACATCGTTGCCGTCTTTAATCCGTTTTTCGAGCTGGTTTCAACTACGATTGGTTAAATTTAAATACGAAGATAGAATATATCGTAAAAATTTAATATTTGTTGGCGTTGTCAGTATCTTGTACGGTATCAGTTCGTTGTCGCGTAATATTCAGCAGGTTTCTCTGTAAATCACCGTTCGCGCACTGTAAAGTCGTATAGACGTTCCTAGGCACTCCAAAGGCCTAATTAAGTTTATTTGTGTCATAAACATTATTTAATGTCGCGTAAATCGTCTGTTAATAATGTAATTAAGAGCTGTATATCACCGGTTGTCACAAAAACCAGCTCCATGTTTGCTAAAACCATGCCCATAAACCCAGAACTAGCTGTTTATTGAAGAAAACCATTTTTGCAGAACTGGGGAGTTTATGCGGGCCGCGTAAGAATCAAGGAATTCTTACACGCCCCTCCTGAGCCCAAGTTTGGCAGATTGGCAGTTTAGGTCCCTCAATGTGTAAAACATGGTTTTCGATGCATTTTCGACACATTTAAGCCCCGTTAACCCCATTTCAAAGCTCTAAAATGAAGTTAAAGTATAGGGAACTTAAAATATGCACAAAAACATCTCGGATGTCGGTTCGTTTGGCCGTACGATCGCGTTGTTCTGTTAATTACGAGGAAACACGAACGGACGCGAAAAACGATCCAAATTACGCGACGAATGGAATTTTATCATGCCAATCACTAAAATAAAATGTTTTAATGATTACATAAATTTTTGGATGTCCGGATATATTCAGAACGTAAGATATGCGCGAAAATGCAAACTTATGCACTTTTTGAAGCTTTTAGTCCCTGTTGATCAAATAAGTTTATTTTTGCGCACCAAACACCTCAAAGACTATTTCTAAGCTATGTAAAGGATATTTAGGGCATGTTTAACTTATGATCATGTTCCAGAGTGTTTGTTACAGTACGAATCGACATACTTTCGCAGTTTGTCAAAATTAGTCCATGTAAAACTTGATTTCGACACACCAAACCTTCCAAAACTTATTTCTAAGTTATGTGAAGGTTATTTAAGGTATGTTAAGCCCTTTTCACTGTTCTAGAGTGTTTGTCATGTTAAACTGATTACGTTTACGCATCAGTTCGCGTATAACTTCCCAGAAAGCGATTTTGAGCTCGAAATCGAACATGAATTGATATGTGCAAATGATACACATATTTATACAAATACCAAATATGAAATACAATATTTCATTGATTTGGTGTTTGTTTGATGGCTATGGAGGCACAGGTGTCACAATTGGGCTGGAATGGGGTGTGGTGGGGAATGTTGTGTGGTGAGGTACTGTTGGTGGATTAGATGGTGTGACAATGTTGTGGTGTAGGAAGTTATCAGTAGTCATAAGTGTAGGTGGAGGATTACTTTTTAAAGGAAAATTATGTTCAATGAATTGGACATGTCGGGAGTGATAAAGACGTCGGGTGTGGGGATCATAGCATTTGTATGCAGACTTGGATGACGAGTAGCCCAGAAAGATACATTTGGTGGACCTGGGTTGTAGTTTAGATTTGTTGTATGGATGAAGCCACGGGTATGAAAGGCACCCGAATGTTTTGAGTTTGGAATAAGAGGGAGGACGGTTGTAGAGTAGAGTGAACGGGCATTTTGAGTTGAGAATGGGAGTTGGAAGCCTATTAATTAGATATACTGCTGTTTGAAAAGCGTGAGACCAAAAACAAAGAGGAAGATTTGCGTAGTGTAGGAGGGCTAAGCGTATTTCTACAATATGACGGTATCACCTTTCGGCAATACCATTTTGTTCCGGAGTGTGTGGGGGGTTGTAAAATGAGAAATGCCGTGTGCCTGAAGGTACGACATCAGTCCTTGATATTCACCACCGTTATCGGTGGAAAGTGAAATCAAGGACGTTTGGAAATATTTCTTAGCAAGTGTTTTGAATTGAGGAAAAAGTTGAGAAACATCTGACTTATGCTTCATGGGGTATAACCATACATACTCAGAATAATAATCAACAAAAATTACGTAGTATGTGAAACCATCGATTGATTTTTGGATTGGGCCCAAAACATCAGAGTACACAAGTTCTAGAGGTTTTGTTGCAGTAAAAGAATTAGCACCAAAAGGTAATTTGTAGCTTTTATTAATATAACAAGAATCACAATGAAAACTAGAGCTAGACAAAGCAGTGGAACTAATGCCTAAGTCTTTGAGTAGATTCTTGAAGAATTTTATTGAAGGGTGGCCAAGCTTATGGTGCCATTGAAGAAATGAAATGGTAGTTGTGGAATTGAGTTGTGGAGCGGACCGTAGATATTAGACATCATTGACGTTCTCCCCCCATAAGAGGCGCGCCCCCCGTGCAAAGATCCTTGAAAAAAAAATGAGAGGGAAAAAATTCAACAGAAACCCCATTAGATTTGCACAGTTTAGAAATAGATATGAGATTATTGCGTAATTGAGGAACGTAAAGAACATTGGATAAAGACAATGAACGAGTGGATGTGTGTAAGTGGGTGTGACCAGTATGAGAAATGGGAAGGCATTTACTGTGACATCTGTGCTTGTAATCATTGTATAAACCTTAAACAGTTCATTTATCAATAAAGCAAAGTTATTTGATCCCAATATTTGTTTGTTTATGTTTGACATTTTGCGTGTTTTGATTTTTGTTCAATTTCAAACTCTATATCGTTTTCTGAAGAGTTATACGCAAACTGGTGCGTAAACGTAATCAGTTTAACGCGAAAAACACTCCGGAACATCAAATATATGCTTAACATACCTTAAATAAACTCTACATAACTTAGAAATAAGTTTTGAAGGCTTTGGTATGGCAAAAATCAAGTTTATTCACTTACAGGGACTAATTTTGACAAACTGCGAAAGTATGCCGATTCGTACTGTAACGAACATTCTGGAACTTGATCATAAGTTAAACATACCCCAAATATCCATTACATAGCTTAGAAATAGGCTTTGAGGGGTTCGGTATGCTAAAATAAACTTTTTGGTCATTCAGGGACTAAAAGCGTCAAAAAGTGCATAAGTTTGCTTTTTCACGCATAACTTACGTTCTGAATACATCCGGACATCCCAAAATTTATGTAATCATTAAAATATTTTGTTTTAGTGATTGGCATGATAAAATTCCATTCGTCGCGTAATTTGGATCGTTTTTCGCATTCGTTCGTGTTTCGTCGTAATTAACCGAATAACGTGTTCGTACGACCAAACGAACCAACATTCGACATATTTTTGAGCATATTTCATGTCCCCTATACTTAGGCATCATTGTAGAGCCTTGAAAATGGCTTAACGGGCTTTAAACATGTCAAAATGGGGCATAAACACTTGCAGGGACCATTTCTGTAATTTCTGAAACTTGTTGCTGATAACCCAGCTCAGGCGGGGCGCGTAAGCCTAGAGGCTCACCTTACGCGGCTCGTGTAAGCAGCCCAGATCTACAAAAATCATTTTCCAGCTGTTTCCAGCCTGTTCCAGCTGTTTTGGTGAGTTGAAAATGGTTTTTCTTGTAATCTATGGGCTATTTTGGGTGCCCATGGTATTCCAAAACCATGGGTGCAAATGTACGGCTTAGATCGAAGCACGTTTATCGATGGACGATCTTAATGGTTACCCAAAAACTATAAATACCCAACCCCTTTTTCCTTCCAACTCACACCTTGATCTGATTTTGTTCTCTAAGTTGAAGTTATACACCTCATACCTGAGAATTTTCAGATCAAAACTCCATTTCTAGGACCTTTTGTAAGTATTCTTTCGTTCTTTTACGCGTTTTAAGCACGAAAGTCAAACTGTGTTTGAGTTTCTGCATTGACCAGTTTATGGTTAACACGAAGTTCGTTTGAACTTCGCAACATGAGCGTAATCACGATGGTTATAGTCCCTTGTGACTATACCTACTGATTACCATGTTATTTAGGCATAGTGACGAGTTATAGTTTCGGTCAAAATGCGCGTTTATGCGTAATTTGCAACCAAACTATTCTTGGGTATCAAAACCGTTTGCTTTGATATCAAACCTGTTTTTCAAACTTCGTTAAACATGTTTTAACATGTTTAACTCGTCACTTTAGGTTTAGTGGTTATATAGGGTCGTAAAGGTAAACGGTCTAAACAACTGCTTAGACTTTCGAACCCGACCCGTTTGGTCGATCGTTAGGATCTGACCAAACAAATTAGGTGACCATAGTTGTGTAGGGAATAACCTTCCGAGGTTATACATTATGGCCACATCATTTAGTTAGTTGTATGATAGGTAGTTTATATGCCTTAGGAAAATGACCAAAATGCCCTTTTTACGCATAAATTCATTTTAAGCATATATAACCTAAATTTTGACATCTAAACTGATTAGGAAACATTATTAGATGTGTTAAGGCATATATTACTTGTCATAAAACTAGTTAGGCGATCCGAACGCGTTTTACGTGAACGACACGTTAAAGTAGCGTAAGCTACCAAAACGGGTCGTAATGGGTCGTAAGCACTTAGGATAGGTTCCGTTTTAGAATGTAGGCTTTGTTAAACCATATTACATGAGTTCCTATACTCATTTGGTTTATGAAACCACATTTTATCTGATCCTCTGATTTTGGTCCGGTTTATTAACATAGTTACCTATATTAGGTGCCGTTTGATTCCGTGATCCTCTAGCATTGCTTGGTTGTTATCCAAAGACTATTGAGCAATCTCAAGTGAGTACATAGACCCCTCTTTTACTGTTTTCAAATGTTTTGGGGTGAAATACATGTGCCTACTTGTTACTTTCGTGCTTTTCATGATTTCATATCTTATACTTGCTATGTTCATTAGTACACTTATAGTACATATTTTTGTCCATGTTTTTGCTATGTATGTTCATTTAGTGCATACTTAGTACATTGTTTTACATCACATGCTATGTATGTCTATTTAGTGCATACTTAGTACATTGTTTTACATCACATGCTATGTGTGTCCATTTAGTGCATACTTAGTACATTGTTTTACATCACATGCTATGTATGTCCATTTAGTGCATACTTAGTACATTGTTTTACATCACATGATATGTATGTCCATTTAGTGCATACTTAGTACATTTTTTACATCACATGCTATGTATGTCCATTTAGTGCATACTTAGTACATTGTTTTACATCACATGCTATGTATGTCCATTCAGTGCATACTTAGTACATTGTTTTACATCACATGCTATGTATGTTCATTTATTGCATACTTAGTACATTGTTTTCACATCACATGCTTACATTTTGGTATGACATTTGGTTTGTTTAAGTGGGACAAAAATACATTCATTAACATTGATCACGCCGCTTGGTAGTAAGTAATGGTACCATAGGAATTGACAACTCCAGTTCCTGAAATCCTAGGTTTGTTTGGGTGGAAGGAATGACTGAATCCAATACACATAACTTAGATAAACCTTTAATTTGTTTAAGGGTTTGTCGCCACAGTCGCAAGGCTTGAATGTATGCATTTTAACAATACCGCATAGATGTTTGTATCAGTAGAGCATGCAGTTATTTTTCAAAACATAACTTTGATTTATTTCAATATCTTGTTTTGTGCATTTTACCTATGGCTTTAGTTGATAAAAGCATGGTGGATACGCCGCTGGTACTTCCTATATATAAGTGTTTTTATAATATTACATATCGTGGCATTATTTAAACCATTTCAATTTAGACATATTGCATTTTACACAAATAACATATCTTCACAGAGACATTGTTTTACAAACAGTTTATTTTATACAACCCATTTTACTTGGTTATTTAATTAACCATACACATTTCTTTTATATAAATTGATTTCTTATCAAATTTTCGTATGATTTAAAAAAGAAAACACTTAACAAGATTCATGACTAACTTTTATCAAACATTTCTTTAAACTTAAGTCATGAATCCTATTTTAACAAAACCTATGTATCTCACAGACATTTTTTTGCTGACGTACCTTTTTTCACATGTGTTTTCAGGAGCTGATGCATAGGTTTGATCAGGTTACACTAGGGTGGACTCGGGCCTTAGTGACATAAAAGAAGCAAGATTAGTTTAAATAATGTTATGTACTCTTATTTCTTTTGTTTAAAGACAATGTATCCTCTCTTTGTTAATAAATAAAATAAAACTTTAATTACCATGGTTGTGAAATAATAATTATGTTGCTACACTCCCCGATGTTTCCACCGCGGTTTGATGTTTTATGCGGTCGGGGTATGACAGAAGAGTTGGTATCAGAGCCAATGGTTATAGAGAATTAGGTTATTAGTAATACTTTGACCTAGACTATAACTTTTCTAGAACCCTAACACAAGTTATCTTGTGTTTAGATCTTAAAACACGCACATCACCTATCCTTAGGTGATTACCAAAACAAGAACACAACTTTTCAAAATAATTTTTGAAAATCAATCATCTGTTTTTAAATAATTTATTATAAGGTTTTGAACCCTTCAATTTTTCTGAATGATTTTGAAAATTTAATCATCCATTTTTGAATGATTCTTTTTGGCCTTGTGCCTTCTAAGTTTTCAAAATCTCGTCAAAGTTTTGGGTCTAAATAGTGTGAACACGTGCAAACTGGAAGGGTGAATGCATGTACCTCGAATTTTCTGTCAAAGGCTAGAGTGTTCGTACAAATCCACATAATCGGACCAGTCACTCTTACCTGGGAACTCTTGGGGTGAGTGTTCACTTATTGACGAGCATGTCTTCGCGATACATTATTTTTGACCCATTTACTTTGATTAGTCACTGTGTGTCGTTTGTTTGCTTTGTGGTACAAACGAATGACCACCATCTTTGCTTTTGTTGATTTTTGTATCATCTCATTCTTTTCATCTAATCATCTCACTCGTTTTCTCTCATGTTTCCTCTTTTAGAATGCCTCCTCGATGCGAAAATCCGCTACCTAATGTCGAAATGGCAACTATCATGGCGCAGCATATGGCTGCTGTACTCCCAGACATTATTGCTCAAGTTAACCAAGACAACAATAACCAAAATGCTCCATGAAACTTCAAGAGTTTCAATTCGGCTAAACCGCTTAAGTTTAGTGGTTCTGAGGGAGCAACTGGGCTCCCCCAGTGGTTCGAGAGCATTGAGAGTTCATTTCGTTATGTTCAGTATCCTGATAATCGCAAAGTCGAGTTTGCTTCCAGCGTTTTCCAAAAGAGGGCTCTTACATGGTGGAACGGGGTTATGAGAGACCATGGTGCTGAGGTTGCTTTAGCACAGACTTGGGCAGAGCTTAGGGCTCTTATGATGAGGTCCTCGTCATGAACTAAGGGCTTTAGAAAGGGAGTTTGATGATTTGAAGCAGGATAGTGGTGAGCACCGGGCTTACACTGACATATATGAAGAGCTGAGTTTGTTATGCCCTACAATGGTTACCCCACTCGAGAAAGCTATCGAGAGGTATATTGATGGTTTACCTGACTCTGTGCAAGACATCGTCACTGGTAGTAACCCTACCACAGTTCGTCAGGCAATCGAGCTAGCTGCAACTTTGACTGAGTCGCAGACCAGAAAGGGGAAACTTCACAGGAAGGGTGACAAGGATAAGAAACAACCATCTGGTAAGGGTGAAAACAAGAAGGGAAAGAAATCAGGTTCTTCGAAAGGGTCTAGGAAGCGCAAGGCTTCCCAGAATTTTGATGTCACTGCCCAAGTCAACCAGACAGCTCCCAACCAACCTGCATAACCGCCAGCAAAGAAACGGTATGAGGGGAATGCACCGTTGTGCAATAGATACAATAGCCACCATCAACCGTAGGTTCAGTGTCGTTTCTGTACTAACTGTGGGAAGTCGGGTCATCTTGTCGATGTTTGTCGCTTTGCTCCCAATCAGGCCGCACGTAACCCAGCACAGCAGGCTGCTCAACCACCTGTTCAACAATAGGCTCAAGCTACATGACCTCATTACCCTCCGGGTTTGTGCTATAACTGTGGGGATCTGACCCACTACCGTAATCAGTGTCCAAGGTTGGTGAATGCAAAACAAGCTCAGGCTCGTGGAAGAGTCTTCAACATGAATGCTTGTGACACCTGTGTCACTTCAACCATCAAACAAATGCCAAACCAATGAAATATTGTATTCCATACTTGGGATTTGTAAAATATGTGTATCGTTTGCACATATAAACTCTTGTTCGATTTTAAGCTTTAAATCGCTTTCTGGAGGGTTATACGCGCTCTGATGTGTAAATATAACCAGTTTAATCCAACGAACACTCCAGAATAGTGAAATATACTTAACATACCTTAAATAACCTTTACATAACTTAGAAATAAGTTTTGAAGGCTTTGGTATGGCAAAAACAAGTTAATTCGCTTACAGGGACTAAACTTGACAAACTGCGAAGGTATGCCAATTTGAGCCGTAACGAACATTCCGGAACATGACCATAAGTTAAACATACCATAAATATCCTTTACATAGCCTAGAAATAGGCTTTGAGGGGTTCGGTATGCTAAAATAAACTTTTGGGTCATTCAGGGACTAAAAGTGTCAAAAAGTGCATAAGTTTGCATTTTCGCGCATAACTTACGTTCTGAATACATCCGGACATCCAAAAATTTATGTAAGCACTAAAATATTTTATTTTAGTGTTTGGCATAAGAAAAATCCATTCGTCGCGCAATTTAGATCGTTTTTCGCACTTATGCGCATTCCGTCGTAATTAACCGAACATCGCGATCGTACGACTAAACGAACCAACATCCAGCATATTTTCAAGCATATTTCATGTTCCCTATGTCTTAACATCATTGTGGAGCTTGAAATTGGGATTGACGGGTGTTAGAAGTGCCGTTACGCAACGAAACAATGTGCAGGGACCAAATCTGACATTTCTGCCAAAATGAGGGCTAGGCGTGACGCGAGGGGTCTAGGCGTCACGCGAGGCCCCTTCAGAATCAGCAAAGGTCATTTTTCCAGCTATTAATAGCCATTAAACACTCCCCAAAGGCCAAGTGCCACATGTTAATCTCTTGTCGTGGGCAAAATCAGTTACCACAACATTCCAAACAAGTGTACGGGCGAGATCATTCCCTCTTCTCCAAGAAACGATCCTAACGGTGAACCGAAATCTATAAATACCCAACCCACTTCATTTCAAAACCCACTTGAAATCTGAGATTTCTCTAAGTTGGGATGTTCATCACCTCATACCTGAGAATACTTGGGTTATCAATCTTGCAGGGACCCTTTGTAAGTGTTCCTTCGTTCTTTTATCGCTTTTCGAGTCCGAAAGTCAAACTTTGTTTGACTTTCTGCATTGACCAGTTGATGGTCAATGCGAAGTTCGTTTGAACTTCATAACGTGAGCATAATCACGATGGTTATAGTCCCTAGTGACTATACCTACTGATTACCACGTTATCTAGGCTCAGTGACGAGCCGTAGTTTCGGCCAAAATGCGCATTCTTGCGTGTTTTGTAACCAAACTACTTTTAGGTATCAAAACCGTTTGTTTTGATACCAAACCTGTTTTCTAAACTTAGTTAAGCATGTTTTAACATGCTTAGCTCGTCACTTTTAGTTAAGTGCTTATATAGGGTCGTAAGGTAAGCGATCTAAACAATCGCTTATACTTTCGAACCCGACCCATTTGGTCGATCATTAGGATCCGACCAAGCACATTAGGTGACCATAGTATATAGGGAATAACCTTCCGAGGTTATACCTTATGGTCGCTTCGTTTAAGTAGTTGTATGATAGGTAGTTTATATGTCGTAGGTAAATTACCAAAATACCCCTTTGATGCCAAAATTCATTTTAAACATATGTAACATAACCTATGACCTCTAAACTGATTTATCAACAATATTAAACATGTTAAGGCATATTCTACTTGTCATAGGACTAGTTAGGCGGTCCGAACGCGTTTCACGCGAACGACGCGTTAAAGTAGCATAAGCTACCTAAACGGGTTGTAATGGGTCGTAAGCACTTAGGTTAGGTTTCATTTAGTATGTAGGCTTTGTCAAACCATATGACACGAGTCTCTATACTCGTTTGGTTTACGAACCCTCATTCTATCTAAATCCTCCGATCTAGGTCCGGTTTATTAACATAGTTACCTATATTAGGTGTCGTTTGATTCCGAGACCTCTAGCATTGCTTGGTGGTTATCTTAGGACTTCTGAGCAATCTCAAGTGAGTACATAGTTCCCCTATTTTACTGTTTTCCAACTGTTTTGGGGTGAAGCATGTGTACCTATGTGTTATTTTCATGATTTCAAAGTATAATTAATTATACATGTTATTACTTAACATTTGACAAACTAAATGACTATCTATAGTTTAAACAATGATTTCTCAAAGAACATAAAATAAAAATGTTGAATTGTACTTATTTTATGTTCACCAGACCGATTGTTAGTATGATATAGCGCTATAGGATTAGACACCCCATTCCTGTTGTCATGGAATGTCTGAAACCAGTTTGTTTCTCCATCCAAATAGGGATTGCCTTTGTGGTATCCTTATAGTCTCAAAGGTGTAGTTTAATGCACTAGGTCTGAATGAATTCTTAAATCACACCTTTAAAGTATATTTTGATATACTCCCAAAAGTATATTTTGATATACTCTCATGTGTGGTATTGTACAAAACCAACATACATATTTTATCAACAAACCAAAACATATTTTTAATATGTTATTTACAATTCCAAAGTATACTTTTAATATGCTACTATAAGGTTATTCGTTTAACCTTACATATTTTACAAAGCATAACTTTTGATTTATTCAAACACTTTGTTTTGTACATTTTTACTTGTGGTTTAAGAAATCTCATTTTACTTACCATACATAACTTTTGTTTACACATTACATGGTTTACATTTAACTTGAGTTATACCATAACATTGGACTATTGGTTTAAACATGAACATTCTATATTGGTGGTTTGGTTTGAGTAAGTGACTTAAGTAATGAGGCGTGTGTAATATGATACAAGCATGGTGGATACGCCGCTGGTACTTCCTATATATAAGTGGTTGTATGGTATTACATATCGTAGCGTTGTTTGAATCATTTCAGTTTGAGACATATAACATTTTATACAAACAACATACTTTTCACAAGACATTGTTTTACAAACAACTTATCTTATACAAACTCATTTTTACTTGGTTATTCATTTAACCTTACATTACTCTTTTACGTATCATCTACTTTATCATCACTTTTCGAATGATTTATAAAACAAAACATTTTACAAGGATCATGACTGACTTTTGTTAAACAACATTTTTCTAAACTTATAAGTCATGAATCCTATATTCACAAAACCTATGTATCTCACAGGCATTTTTATGCTGACGTACCTATTTTTACACATGTTTCAGGTACTGCTTTGCAATGACTGTTGATACATGCTACATTTAGGATGGACTCGTGCCTTAGCAACTTTAAAACTTGGAAGATCATAGTTGTACTTATTTGATTGTATTAAAACAATGAGTTCATTTATTCAATAAAACAGAATTTATTTATTCCATGGTTATGAAACAATGATTCTGTTACAACACTCCCCGACGTTTCCGCCATGTCTGGTTGTTCTACGTGGTCGGGGTGTGACAATGCTAATGAAGCACGAGCAGACAATGAAGTGGTCAATGGTACGTTCTTTGTTAATAATCAGCCTGCATCTGTTCTTTTTTATTCGGGTGCCGATAAGAGTTTTGTGTCATTATCTTTCGAGCCTTTGCTCCGCATGTCTAGAATGAAACTAGGAAAGCCTTTGATAGTAGAAGTTGCTAGTAGTGAACCCGTTGTTCTCAATTCTGTTCTTCGTAACTGCCAGTTGAACCTTCACAACCATCTTTTTTTCCTATTGACCTCACACCGATGCAACTTGGAAGCTTCGACATTATAGTGGGTATGGATTGGTTAGCCAAGTAGCACGCAGAGGTAGTTTGTTTTGAGAAGATTGTTCGTGTGCCGCTTTCGACAGGTAAGATCCTAGAGGTTCGTGGTGAGAAACCTGCTAGTAGCCTCAAACTCATGTCTTGTACTCAAGCTCGGAAGTATCTGCGAAAGAACTATATGGCCTTCTTGGCACATGTCATAGCAGATAAAGGAAAAGGTAAGGCGATTGAAGATATCCCTGTTGTTCGAGATTATCCAGAAGTTTTTCCTGAAGAATTACCTAGTTTACCCCCAGCACGCCAAGTCGAGTTCCGTATTGATCTTTTACCTGGTGCTAATCCTATCGCTCGATCTCCATATCGTCTTGCACCAGCTGAGATGCAAGAATTATCTAAGCAGCTTCAAGAGCTTTCTGACAAAGGTTTTATCCGTCCTAGCTTTTCACCTTGGGGTGCTCCCGTTCTTTTTGTCAAGAAGAAGGATGGGTCTTTCAGAATGTGTATCGATTACCACGAGCTCAACAAGCTTACCATCAAGAATCGATATCCCCTACCTCGCATTGATGATCTCTTTGATCAGTTACAGGGTGCATCTTATTTTTCAAAGATCGATCTACGTTCTGGGTATCATCAACTTCGTGTGCATGAAGAAGATATTCTCAAGACTGCATTCCGCACTCGTTATGGGCATTATGAGTTCACAGTTATGCCATTCGGTTTGACTAATGCCCCTGCTGTTTTCATGGACTTGATGAAATGGGTCTGCAAGCCTTATTTTAATAAGTTCATCATCGTTTTCATTGATGACATCTTGATTTATTCCAAGACGCAAGCCGATCATGAGCAGCATCTTCGTCTTACTCTGGAACTCCTGAAGAAAAAACAACTTTTCGCCAAATTCTCCAAGTGCGAATTTTGGCTTAAGGAAGTTCAATTTTTGGGGCATATCGTCAACGAACAAGGTATTCATGTAGATCCCTCCAAGATCAGTGTGATTAAGGATTGGGATACGCCTACTACACCCACTGATTTCTTGGTCTCGCGGGTTATTACCACTGCTTCATCGAAAACTTCTCCAAGATTGCAGTTTGTAACCCCCTTGGTTTTCACACTTGTATTTGATTTTACTTGCATTATAACAATTACCGTATCGGGAATGAAACCTATTTGACCCTACTTTCTTTGTGCTCATACCGATACAAACACGTGAAACAATTTCAAATTTGTTGAGTTTTTATGCTATTAAACACGTTTACATAAACTATAAAGATTTATTGTGACTACTTGTGAAACAATAGGTTGAGAGACCTATTTGACATTCTTTGAAACCTGCTAGGAATCTATTACTTTTCAAGTCTAAGGACTAAATTGTCAATTTTGAAACTATATAAATACAAGGGTTAAAGTGCAATTATTTCAAACTACAAGTTTTGGGTTCTTTTTGTAATTTTTGAAACTTATTTTATAAAAAGAACTAAATATATATTTGTGAAATAAAAGTTTAGGGTCCATTTGGTCATTTTCTGAAATTTAGACTTCAGGGACTAAAACTGACTTTTAGAAACTTATTTTAACTGAATATCCTAACCAGGTTAACTTTCATATAAAGAATTCCTTCTTTAAACTTAACTCAGTTAACTTATTTAGCTGAACAGTTCAGGGACCATTTCTGTCAATTCCCGAAACTTCAGGGACCAAACATGTATTTTATACGAAAGTTGAGGGACTGTTTATGTAACTTTTCGAAAGTTGAGGGACCATTTTTGTAAAAAATGAAACTTGAGGGCCAAAGTGTAAACTATCAAAAATCCGGATAAAAGGGGGTCTCCTGGGTGAGAACCAGCCCTTGTGAGATTCGAACCCGTGACCTCTACGTTATAACCGAAGTGTCTTAACCAGTTTATCCTCCTATACAGGAGCTGATAGATATAGATTTTAATTCCTTTTATATACTTATTAGGATTTTATAATTATTAAATTAACTCAGAAATCTAAAAAGGGATTAAATCCCAAAGATCCGGGCACACAAGGGATCGAACCCGTGCACACCCACACACCAACACACACGCACAACCAGCTGGGCTACCAGCGTGGTTGTGTTGAGTTATGGTTTTAATTATATAAATAAACACATTAAATTCGAACTGGTTTTTAGAAACAGCAACAGTAGCTCGTGGATCAAACGAGAAAACACGAAAACTCGACTTTAGTCCATTTTTTTTTACCTGTAAAGTTACCCACATGATTCCCAACCTATCCCAACTAATCCTAATCATTCAATCGACATAATTTCATACCAACTCCACTAATATCAAACTTTTTATTTAAAAATTTAAAGTGGTTCGATTCCATTATGATTTGTCGAATCTGAGATCGAATTGGACCTCTATATAAGATCCCTAAATCACCATGAACATCCTGCACCTCTCACATATCTCAAAAACATCAAAACAAGTTGTTAAACGAATTTGCAACTCGCCGGAATACTCACTTTTTCACCGGAATTTTTCAATCCGATCATCCTTTCAATACCGGTTAGTTTTTATCCGTCCAATTAGTTTGTTTACACTTATGCAATGATTCCCTAGAGTTAATCTTGATATAACACAGTTTTCCCGTAGAATTGAAAGAGTTGACTTTCTGTTTGACTCTAATTGGAGAAGATGACCAGTTCCTGTTTGGTTATAAGTTTAGCAGTCCTAAACCAAACACAAACAGAAGCTTAGCCCAGTGGTTAAGACTCTGTTTGGTTACAATACAGACCCGGGTTCGAACCCAGGGGTCTGCATTTCTTTTTAATCGTTTCATTTTTAATATTTTCAACATTCCAATAATTTTTATAAGATTATTAACCACTGTTGCTTTTATTAAAAATGTGAAATTAGTCAATTTATTTATAAAACTAATTTTTACAATATTAAAACAGTTTATTATTAAATAATTAATAATAAATCGATTTTTAGGAATTAAATTCTGAAATTTTCAGATTAATTATTTTAAGTGTTGATCTTTACAAAAATAATGTTGCTACTGATATTTTATATAATTTCGATATTTATATAATTAAATCAGTAATATTCAAGTTCAATAATTAAAAATGTTATTTTTAATTATTATGATATAAATTAATTATATCACTTGTACAATATTTTGCCAATAATCATTATATTTAATTATGATACTAGTTAAATATATTTGATTTATTATTACAAATGTTTATATTAAATCAATTGTACATTATTACAATTTTATTATTTATGATAAATAAATATTTTTCATAAATAATTCCTTTATATCATGTTCATTTTTCCGAGCCCTCTAAACATATAATTCACAAGATCCTTCTGTTAATCTAAACACTATCAAATACAATAAATACTCAACAAATCCCGTCAACACTATACGACCTCAATATTGATACATTATTCTTGTTCATGTACGATTCATTAGGACAACTTGAGTTTCCTTATTATCAGACACCTTAATCTTGACTTGCGTATTCGGAATCGCCTGCAAAATAAAGTGAGTTCATGTTCCCCCTTTTCTCTTAATTGTTTTCAGTTTTATACTTCGGGGGTGGAATACATGTTACAACTATTACAGACATTATTATACATGGTATGGTTAGCTTAAGGAGGGTTTTACTACTAGACTGTGAAAGGTGGGCACAACACTTAAGGCCATTAATCCTCGTCGTAGAACCGAGGGACATGAGTGATAGATCTATTTGGGTGTAGCAAGCCCACACCCATAAGGCCGGGACGGCCCATAGAGGTGACTATGTCTTCCAGCCGGAAGCCCGGTACAAATATTCTAGGTTTGAGTTTTCCTGCACCTTATCACACATACTAATGGCTTTGCAACCCATTGGTGATCTCTTTTTCCTTAATTGCTACATACCAAGGACATTTGTATACACAAGACATATTTTAAAGGCTTATATACACAGACTTACACATGAACTCGCTCAACCTTTTTGTTGATTTTTCAAACTACATGTATTTCAGGGAACTAGCAGGATCTGGCAGGGTATGCATATGTCTAGTTGCGTTGGATAATAGATGTCATCCAGAGTTGTGAAGTTTGAGAGGTGTAACCTACTCCTGGACGGGTTACATATCTCTAAACATCATCTTATCCAAAGTCTTTTATGTGTCTTATGAACACGTTTTAAATAATTTATGGTTTGTAACTTATTTCAAGTGTCGATGTTTCTAAACAATGTTATGGAGGTATTTTCTCACTTTTATTAGTGGATGAACATCTCGTATTTTTATCATATAGCATTGTTGTGATTGTTGCTATGGTATTAAGAAGTCACACCATATAAACCCACGCTTCCGCAAAAGCCGGGGTGTGACAGCTTGGTATCAGAGCCTCGATCATAGCGAACTAGGATTCTTTCTCGAGTCTAGACTATGATCATCAGGGCTCTCACAAAAACATTTTTACATTGCATATACAAGTTTCCAGATCAAGGGTACAAACGTTTCTTTAAAAACCTGTGTTCTTCGTGTCAGACATGTAGTAACTGGAAGGGTTAAGTATCGGTAGTTGAGAACTCCTGTCTAGGCTGCCATTCGTACAAATCCAAATAAAAGGACCCGTTGCCTACCTGGGGACTATCAATGAGAGTACCAATACCTATTAGGCCAAAGCATGTCAAAAAGTTTAGTTTTTGAATCGGTCTTTATTTAACCATTTTTACAAGTTTTTAACATACCGCTTCCTACACATCAAGTTTTAGAGGCTGGGGAGATTCAGTCTTAGAGACTGAGGGGTTCAATCTTAGAGATTGGAAAGGTTTTGGTCTTAGAGGCTAGGGAGTTAGTCTTAGAGACTGGGAAGTTTTGGTCTTAGAGGCCAGGGAGTTAGTCTGGGGAAGACTAGGATGATTACTTGCATACATTGATTGTGACTTACATTCGTTGTTGGATTATTTTGTGTTATGACATGGGATGTTATGAGTTATTGTGTTATTACATACGTATATCACTTACTTACTATACTTACTATGACCGGACCAATAAGATCTTCTTTTAGAGGATGCCTCCACGACGGGACACACGTTTGCCTACCACTGAGGCAGAATTACAGGAACGCATTTCAAAGGCAATAGCAGATCATGAGGCCTCGCGCGCTGAAACAAGCAGGAATAACACAAACGACAACAATAACCCATTCAATGGTTGTACCTACGTTGTACTATTATCAATTTTATATGATACAATCCCCTCTTTTCCAAAGTCCAAAATTTTCTCGAGACCATACATTTTCAATTTTAAATTTTCAAACTAGCTGCAGAACGTAGCATGGAAGCCCTAACCGATCATATGGTGTAATCCGGAATTTCCTTATCTATATAAGAAACTCACTACTCGAGCTAATCTACCCAAGAACTACAACTTCTGATATAATTCAATACCCCATACCCAAACTTTTCTTAGTTCAATAAAACCCCATATCCCAATGACAAATCTCCCAGCAGCATATGCTGAATCTTCAAATGCAGCAAAAATTCATCCCTTCCTTCAGTTTACTAATTTACACAATCGAGAGAAGTATCACAAACTCAGGCATCATGAAGTTCTTACTATTAGTGGTTTTGATTAGCAACGAATGGGAACGATTGATTCCAGTGGTTTACTGGCAAGATTACTACTACCTAATACGCCCTGGCGCAGTTTCTTCGACATCCTAGAACCATCATACGATGAACTGGTGTATGAGTTCTTGTCCACTTTTTATTACAAATATAATAAAAATCTTACAAATGAATCCATTCATTTTCAACTTTGTGGGCAACCTCATACTATGTCATTAACAGAATTCGCAGTTCATCTGGGCATATATACAGATGAAGAAGTTAAACAACCCATTTTTACGGAGGCATCAACCTCTTATTCCTCCGCGGATATGATAGATTATTGGCAATGCCATTCATTAAAATAATGGTGTGGCCAAAATAATTCTACGAACTTCACAGACCCTTGTTATCAATATATGCACCGTGTTTTAGCCAACAGTATCACGGGGCGCAAGTATAATCAACAAAGGGTTAGAACAACCGAACTTTTCTATCTGTATAGTATTTTTGAGCAAGTTCCTTGTAATATTGCCCACGAGCTTGCTGTATATTTTTCTAATCAACAATCACATCCTCTGAGAAGTCTCATGGGAGGGTCTTACATTACATAAATAGCAAAATCATTAGGTGTCTTAAGTGATCAGATTATCCAAGGATTATCTCCACCAAAGGCACTTGGGATTGTAAATTTTTACACCATTAGGCTAACCCTTGTTCATATTGATACACTAACTCAACCATCCCAGTCGGAGGGAGCTTTAGTTATCTTAGAAAGTACCTCCCCACAAAATTTACAACAATCATTGTTGCAGTTTCCTCAATCGTCTTTTTATCAATTTGATATGCAACCACTGCTGCCATACATACAACAACATATTACAACTAACTTATCCCAACCATCAACACCAAACTTCTTACAAAGCTTCTCACCGATAGTTTTCGAGGAGGATCCAACGACGCAAGAAGCTTTTTTTGATGAAAGCATGATGATCCAAGATCAATTAGTATCGGAATCATTTTTGCAATCACCGTTACTGCCACAGTCTTTCCAGTCACTATTGAACGAAGTAGAACAACTGCCACCAACTGATATAACAGGACCAAGTACGATGCCTCAAATGAATCTACCTCCAGATTCAATGGGAGTCGAAGTAACTAGGTTAAACGATCAGGTTCGAAATTTGTCCCAACAAATAAAATGGCTGACAGAAAGGAATAAATGGTTGGAAGACATGCTAAGACAATTAGCTGATCAGATGCGGCTGACTCTACCACATCCACCACCTTTTAGTTCTGAGTCTGAATTTGATTCATTTCCATTTTATCTTTGAACTCCTAAAACGAGAACAACCTTATGCCTAGTTCTCAAAATGTGAAATTTTACTTAAGGAACTTTATGCTTAGTAAATACATCTTTGCTTTATATATTGACCTATCATGCTTGGTATACGCTTACAAATACATTTTGCTTCGTATAATTGATTTAACATACTTAATGCATAAATTACAAACACATCTATGCTTAGTACAGTCTCATAATAAACTTATATTGATTATGACAATCCATGCTTAGTTTATAATGCACACTATTAGTTTGATTTATGTGAAACATAAAATTTCATTGTGCTTGAATGAAATACCTACGACTAATTTTGTTGTATGCAAAACAAACGATGCTATCATTACAAATCTGAAATACCTTTTGATTCAATTGATGTTGTGTTATATTGATGCTTATTTGATTTAAACGATACCTCAATCTTATTTGATTCCTCACTTAACTAGAAGTGCTACGTGGACCATGCGACGAAACGAATAATTATGGGTGCACACTTAATTACGAGGTTCGACGCATGAGAATCATAGTAAGCCTTGTTAAGTACGGTGGCATATAAAAACATTATGTGGTTATGTGATTATCCATTATTTGTTTATTTGTGTACCCATTTGTTTGCCTAATATTTACATTACAAATTCAGCATAACATAAGTGCCATGCAAAACAATTTCTATACAATGATCCTCGTAGATTCCTAAAAATTAACAACACCAAACAATGCTCTAGAAACAAACTCTTTACTTATCTTTTCAATCATTACATTTACATTCTACGGTCTCTTTCGAATAAATTTCGGGACGAAATTTCCTAAAGTAGGGGAGATTGTAACCCCCTTGGTTTTCACACTTGTATTTGTTTTGACTTGCATTATAACAATTACCGTATCGGGAATGAAACCTATTTGACCCTACTTGCTTTGTGCTCATACCGATACAAACACGTGAAACAATTTCAAATTTGTTGAGTTTTTATGCTATTAAACACGGTTACATAAACTATAAAGATTTATTGTGACTACTTGTGAAACAATAGGTTGAGGGACCTATTTGACATTCTTTGAAACCTGCTAGGAATCTATTACTTTTCAAGTCCAAGGACTAAATTGTCAATTTTGAAACTATATAAATACAAGGGTTAAAGTGCAATTATTTCAAACTACAAGTTTTGGGTTCTTTTTGTAATTTTTTGAAACTTATTTTATAAAAAGAACTAAATATATATTTGTGAAATAAAAGTTTAGGGTTCATTTGGTCATTTTCTGAAATTTAGACTTCAGGGACTAAAACTGACTTTTAGAAACTTATTTTAACTGAATATCCTAACCAGGTTAACTTTCATATAAAGAATTCCTTCTTTAAACTTAACTCAGTTAACTTATTTAACTGAACAGTTCAGGGACCATTTCTGTCAATTCCCGAAACTTCAGGGACCAAACATGTATTTTATACGAAAGTTGAGGGACTGTTTATGTAACTTTTCGAAAGTTGAGGGACCATTTTTGTAAAAAATGAAACTTGAGGGGCCAAAGTGTAAATTATCAAAAATCCGGATAAAAGGGGGTCTCCTGGGTGAGAACCGGCCCTTGTGAGATTTGAACCCGTGACATCTACGTTATAACCGAAGTGTCTTAACCAGTTTATCCTCGTGTACAGGAGCTGATAATTATATATTTTAATTCCTTTTATATACTTATTAGGATTTTATAATTAATAAATTAATTCAGAAATCTAAAAAGGGATTAAATCCCAAAGAACCGGCCACACAAGGGATCGAACCCGCGCACACCCACACACCAGCACACAAGCACAACCAGCTGGGCTACCAGATTGGTTGTGTTGAGTTATGGTTTTAATTATATATATATAAACACATTAAATTCGAACTGATTTTTAGAAACAGCAACAGTAGCTCGCGGATCAAACGAGAAAACACGAAAACTCGACTTTAATCCATTTTTTTTACCTGTAAAGTTACCCACATGATTCCCAACCTATCACAACTAATGCTAATCATTCAATCGACATAATTTCGTATCAACTCCACTAATATCAAACTTTTTATTTAAAAAATTAAAGTGGGTCGATTCCATTATGATTTGTCGAATCTGAGATCGAATTGGACCTCTATATAAGATCCCTAAATCACCATGAACATCCTGCACCTCTCACATATCTCAAAAACATCGAAACAAGTTGTTAAACGAACCTGCAACTCGCCGGAATACTCACTTTTTCGCCGGAATTTTTCAATCCGATCATCCTTTCAATACCGGTTAGTTTTTATCCGTCCAATTAGTTTGTTTACACTTATGCAATGATTCCCTAGAGTTAATCTTGATATAACACAGTTTTCCCGTAGAATTGAAAGAGTTGACTTTCTGTTTGACTCCAATTGGAGAAGATGATCAGTTCCTGTTTGGTTATAAGTTTAGCAGTCCTAAACTAAACACAAACAGAAGCTTAGCCCAGTGGTTAAGACTTTGTTTGGTTACAATACAGACCCGGGTTCGAACCCAGGGGTCTGCATTTCTTTTTAATCGTTTCATTTTTAATATTTTCAACATTCCAATAATTTTTATAAGATTATTAACCACTGTTGCTTTTATTAAAAATGTGAAATTAGTCAATTTATTTATAAAACTAATTTTTACAATATTAAAACAGTTTATTATTAAATAATTAATAATAAATCGATTTTTAGGAATTAAATTCTGAAATTTTCAGATTAATTATTTTAAGTGTTGATCTTTACAAAAATAATGTTGCTACTGATATTTTATATAATTTCGATATTTATATAATTAAATCAGTAATATTCAAGTTCAATAATTAAAAATGTTATTTTTAATTATTATGATATAAATTAATTATATCACTTGTACAATATTTTGCCAATAATCATTATATTTAATTATGATACTAGTTAAATATATTTGATTTATTATTACAAATGTTTATATTAAATCAATTGTACATTATTACAATTTTATTATTTATGATAAATAAATATTTTTCATAAATAATTCCTTTATATCATGTTCATTTTTCCGAGCCCTCTAAACATATAATTCACAAGATCCTTCTGTTAATCTAAACACTATCAAATACAATAAATACTCAACAAATCCCGTCAACACTATACGACCTCAATATTGATACATTATTCTTGTTCATGTACGATTCATTAGGACAACTTGAGTTTCCTTATTATCAGACACCTTAATCTTGACTTGCGTATTCGGAATCGCCTGCAAAATAAAGTGAGTTCATGTTCCCCCTTTTCTCTTAATTGTTTTCAGTTTTATACTTCGGGGGTGGAATACATGTTACAACTATTACAGACATTATTATACATGGTATGGTTAGCTTAAGGAGGGTTTTACTACTAGACTGTGAAAGGTGGGCACAACACTTAAGGCCATTAATCCTCGTCGTAGGACCGAGGGACATGAGTGATAGATCTATTTGGGTGTAGCAAGCCCACACCCATGAGGCCGGGACGGCCCATAGAGGTGACTATGTCTTCCAGTCGGAAGCCCGGTACAAATATGCTAGGTTTGAGTTTTCCTGCACCTTATCACACATACTAATGGCTTTGCAACCCATTGGTGATCTCTTTTTCCTTAATTGCTACATACCAAGGACATTTGTATACACAAGACATATTTTAAAGGCTTATATACACAGACTTACACATGAACTCGCTCAACCTTTTTGTTGATTTTTCAAACTACATGTATTTCAGGGAACTAGCAGGATTTGGCAGGGTATGCATATGTCTAGCTGCGTTGGATAATAGATGTCATCCAGAGTTGTGAAGTTTGAGAGGTGTAACCTACTCCTGGACGGGTTACATATCTCTAAACCTCATCTTATCCAAAGTCTTTTATGTGTCTTATGAACACGTTTTAAATAATTTATGGTTTGTAACTTATTTCAAGTGTCAATGTTTCTAAACAATGTTATGGAGGTATTTTCTCACTTTTATTAATTGATGAACATCTCGTATTTTTATCATATAGCATTGTTGTGATTGTTGCTATGGTATTAAGAAGTCACACCAAATAAACCCACGCTTCCGCAAAAGCCGGGGTGTGACACAGTTCCTCTAACTGCTCTAACTCAGAAGAATAAACCCTTTGAATGGGGTTCTAAACAGGAGGAAGCTTTTCAAACTTTGAAGAGGAAGCTTTGTGATGTGCCTATTCTATCTTTGCCTGAGGGTAATGATGATTTTGTCATGTATTGTGATGCATCAAACTTGGGGCTTGGCTGTGTTCTCATGCAAAGGAACAAAGTCATAGCATATTCATCGAGACAGTTGAAGATACACGAGAAGAACTACACCACTCATGATCTTGAGTTAGGTGCAGTTGTATTCGCTCTCAAAATCTGGAGACACTATTTGTATGGTACAAAATGTGTGGTTTTCACTGACCACAAAAGTCTTCAGCATATTTTTAATCAGAAAGAACTTAATATGAGACAACGACGTTGGGTTGAACTTCTAAACGACTATGATTGTGAAATTCGCTACCATCCTGGTAAGGGGAATGTCGTGGCTGACGCATTAAGTCGTAAGGAACTAGTCAAGCTTCACTGTGTCAAAGTTCGATCTGATATTCAAACCCGCATTTCTCAAGCTCAACATGCTTGTGTTTCACAAGATTTGATGGGTAAGGAATAACCATTTCATATTAAGCCTGATCTCGAGCTTATAGATGATGGATTGTATTATTTCATGGACCGTTTGTGGGTCCCAAGTAAAGACAATCTTTGCACCTTGCTTATGGATGAAGCTCATAAGTCTCGTTATTCTATTCATCCTGGTGCAGACAAAATGTATAAGGATCTTCGTACTCAGTATTGGTGGCCTGGTATGAAGAAAGACATTGCCTTGTACATATCCAAGTGCCTTACTTGTCTTAAGTTTAAGGCTTAACATCAACATCCCTCTGGTTTATTGGAGCAACCAGAGATTCCAGTTTGGAAATGGGAAAACATTGTTATGGATCTTATTACCAAACTTCCACGCATTAAGAGAGGTCATGACGCTATCTGGGTAGTTGTTGATCGTCTCACAAAGTCAGCACATTTCTTGCCGATCCGTGAGAATCTATCTGCTGACAAGCTTACTAAAATTTATGTGGATGAAATTGTATCTAGACATGGTGTTCCTTTGAACATTATTTCTGACAGAGATGCTCGATTCTCATCGCGTTTTTGGAGAACCATGCAATCTGCTATGGGGACCCAACTTAATTTGAGCACAGCTTATCATCTGCAATCTGATGGTCTATCTGAAAGAACAATCCAGACTTTGGGGGATATGCTTAGAGCTTGTGTGATCGATTTTGGTGGTAGTTGGGATTCGTATCTTTCGTTGATTGAATTCTCCTACAACAACAGTTATCACTCCAGCATCAACATGGCTCCTTTCGAAGCTCTCTATGGTTGAAAATGTCATTTACCAGTCTGCTGGAATGAGATCGGTGAGGCTCAGCTTACTGGACCTAACCTCATTCTAGAGACAACAAATAAGGTTAAGAAAGTTCGCGATAACCTTCAGACAACTCGAAGCCGTCAAAAGAGTTACCCGGACCGACGACGCAAGCCCTTGGAATTTCAAGTCGGTGATCGGGTATTACTTAAGGTCTCACCTTGGAAAGGTGTGATCAGATTTGGAAAGACAGGAAAACTTGCACCTAGATATGTTGGACCATTCAAGATCGTCGAAAGAATCGGAAAGGTAGCCTACAGACTTGAGTTACCTCCTGAACTTGGAAATGTTCATCCAATGTTTCACGTGTCCAATCTCAAGAAGTGTCTAGCTGATGAGAACCTCCACATACCGCTTGATGAAATTCGTGTGGATAACACGATGCATTTTGTTGAGAAACCAGTGGAAATCATGGAACGTGAAGTCAAGTGGCTCAAACGCAAGTGCATTCCACTTGTCAAAGTTCGCTGGGAATCTAAGTGTGGACCAGAATTTACTTGGGAATGTGAAGATCAAATGAAGGCGAAATATCCACATCTTTTCTCACAAGTTTCCTCTAAATAAATTTCGGGATGAAATTTCCTCAAGTAGGGGAGACTGTGACATCTGTGCTTGTAATCATTGTATAAACCTTAAACAGTTCAGTTATCAATAAAGCAATGTTATTTGATCCCAATATTTGTTTGTTTATGTTTGACATTTTGCATGTTTTGATTTTTGTTCAATTTCAAACTCTATATCATTTTCTGGAGAGTTATACGCAAAATGGTGCGTAAACGTAATTAGTTTAATGCGACAAACACTCCGGAACATCAAATATATGCTTAACATACCTTAAATAACCTTTACATAACTTAGAAATAAGTTTTGAAGGCTTTGGTATGGCAAAAATCAAGTTTATTTGCTTACAGGGACTAATTTTGACAAACTGTGAAAGTATGCGGATTCGTACTGTAACGAACATTCTGGAACTTGATCATAAGTTAAACATACCCCAAATATCCTTTACATAGCTTAGAAATAGGCTTTGAGGGGTTCGGTATGCTAAAATAAACTTTTTGGTCATTCAGGGACTAAAAGCATCAAAAAGTGCATAAGTTTGCATTTTCGCGCATAACTTACATTCTGAATACATCCGGACATCCAAAAATTTATATAATCACGATGGTTATAGTCCCTTGTGACTATACCAACTGATTACCATGTTATTTAGGCATAGTGACGAGTTATAGTTTCGGTCAAAATGCGCGTTTATGCGTATTTTGCAACCAAACTATTCTTGGGTATCAAAACCGTTTGTTTTGAAATCAAAGCTGTTTTTCAAACTTCGTTAAACATGTTTTAACATGTTTAACTCGTCACTTTAGGTTTAGTGCTTATATAGGGTCGTAAAGGTAAGCGGTCTAAACAACCGCTTAGACTTTCGAACCCGACCCGTTTGGTCGATCGTTAGGATCCGACCAAACACATTAGGTGACCATAGTTGTATAAGGAATAACCTTCCGAGGTTATACCTTATGGCCACATCGTTTAGTTAGTTTATATGCCTTAGGAAAATGACCAAAATGCCCTTTTTGTGCATAAATTCATTTTAAGCATATATAACCTAAATTTTGACATCTAAACAGATTAGGCAACATTATTAGATGTGTTAAGGCATATATTACTTGTCATAAAACTAGTTAGGCGATCCGAACGCGTTTTACGCGAACGACGCGTTAAAGTAGCGTAAGCTACCAAAACGGGTCGTAATGGGTCGTAAGCACTTAGGATAGTTTCCGTTTTAGAATGTAGGCTTTGTTAAACCATATTACATGAGTTC
This sequence comes from Helianthus tuberosus, assembly GCA_030545235.1. NCBI lineage: Eukaryota > Viridiplantae > Streptophyta > Magnoliopsida > Asterales > Asteraceae > Helianthus > Helianthus tuberosus. The sequence goes on from JARYGA010059765.1 coordinate 9,363,727, forward strand.
CTATACTCATTTGGTTTACGAAACCACATTTTATCCGATCCTCCGATTTAGCTCCGGTTTATTAACATAGTTACCTATATTAGGTGCTGTTTGATTCCGTGATCCTCTAGCATTGCTTGGTTGTTATCCAAAGACTATTGAGCAATCTCAAGTGAGTACATAGACCCCTATTTTACTGTTTTTCAAACGTTTTGGGGTGAAACACATGTGCCTACTTGTTACTTTCGTGCTTTTCATGATTTCATATCTTATACTTGCTATGTTCATTAGTACACTTATAGTACATGATTTTTGTCCATGTTTTTGCTATGTATGTTCATTTAGTGCATACTTAGTACATTGTTTTACATCACATGCTATGTATGTCCATTTAGTGCATACTTAGTACATTGTTTTACATCACATGCTATGTATGTCCATTTAGTGCATACTTAGTACATTATTTTACATCACATGTTATGATGTCCATTCAGTGCATACTTAGTACATTGTTTTACATCACATGCTATGTATGTCCATTCAGTGCATACCTAGTACATTGTTTTACATCACATGCTATGTATGTTCATTTATTGCATACTTAGTACATTGTTTTCACATCACATGCTTACATTTTGGTACGACATTTGGTTTGTTTAAGTGGGACAAAAATACATTCATTAACATTGATCACGCCGCTTGGTAGTAAGTAATGGTACCATAGGAATTGACAACTCTCGTTCCTGAAATCCTAGGTTTGTTTGGGTGGAAGGAATGACTGAATCCAATACACATAACTTGGATAAACCTTTAATTTGTTTAAGGGTTTGTCGCCACAATCGCAAGGCTTGAATGTATGCATTTTAACAATAATGCGTAGATGTTTGTATCAGTAGAGCATGCAGTTATTTTACAAAACATAACTTTGATTTATTTCAATATCTTGTTTTGTGCATTTTACGTATGGCTTTAGTTGACATATTTCACTTGCCATACATGACATTGGTTTACACATTACATGGTTTACATTTGACATTAGACATGGTTTACACATAAACATTTTGACATTTGATTATACATGAACATTTTTACATTGGTGGTTTGTTTGGTAAATGATTTAAGTAACGAGGCGTGTGTAATATGATAAAAGCATGGTGGATACGCCGTTGGTACTTCCTATATATAAGTGTTTTTATAATATCACATATCGTGGCGTTATTTAAACCATTTCAGTTTAGACATATTACATTTTACACAAATAACATATCTTCACAAAGACATTGTTTTACAAACAGTTTATTTTATACAAACCATTTTACTTGGTTATTTAATTAACCATACACCTTTCTTTTATATAATCTGATTTCTTATCAAATTTTCGTATGATTTATAAAAGAAAACACTTAACAAGATTCATGACTAACTTTTATCAAACATTTCTTTAAACTTAAGTCATGAATCCTATTTTAACAAAACCTATGTATCTCACAGGCATTTTTATGCTGACGTACCTATTTTCACATGTGTTTTTAGGAGCTGATGCATAGGTTTGATCAGGTTACACTAGGGTGGACTCTGGCCTTAGTGACATAAAAGAAGCAAGATTAGTTTAAATAATGTTATGTACTCGTGTTTCTTTTGTTTAAAGACAGTGTATCCTCTCTTTGTTAATAAATAAAATAAAACTTTAATTACCATGGTTATGAAACAATAATTCTGTTGCTACACTCCCCAATGTTTCCGCCGCGGTTTGATGTTTTACGCGGTCGGGGTGTGACATTTACCATCACCAAGAACGATCTTGTCTGGGCCTCCATACTCAGACAATAACTGCAGCGAGTTCTAATATGATGCAGTATGACTGGAAGCACCGTTGTCCATCATCCAAGCATTTGATGATGTCTGTTGAGAGGTAGTTGCATTCACAGTTTGTGCCACAGGTTGCGAATTTGTCACTGTGATGTTGCTTTCTTTCAGAAGCCTTGGTAATTTTCGGCACTCTTTGGTATCATGTCCTGTGATGTTACAAAAATTGCAAAATAAGTTGTTTTTAAAGGACCTGTTACCTCCACTATGATGAGAGTAAAACCCGTATGGTTTTGGTACCGATTCTGTTGTCGCTGGGTATAGTTGATTGTAGAGATATTAGGTGTGGTCACACCTTCAGTCTCCTTTAGAGCTCTTTCATAATCAACAAGTTTATCAAAGAGTTCTGAGTATGAGATAGGGGTTTCATGAACTCTGATTGCAGCGTTAATGTTGCTGAATTCTTCACCAAGTTGAGAAAGAATGTGAACTATGAGATCTTGTTCGTCTACAGGTTTCTGTGCAAGGGCTAATTCGTCTGCAATGCTTCTCATATCTTGTAGATATTCAGCAACTGATCTTGGCCCCTTAGGGTTGTTGGTGAGCCTAGTTTTGAGTGAGATGATTTGGCTTATAGAGGCATTGGCATAACTGGTACATAATCTACCCCAAGCTTCACGTGTAGTTTGTGCAGAGGATAAGGTTGGTTGTATGGTGTCTGAGCAACTCCCTAGGATTGCACTGAATATTATTTGGTCTTGGCGATACCAGATATTGTAATCTGGGTTTGATTTGGTGCCTTCCTTATCAAGGAATTTGGCTGGCATGTTTGAGTCCCCTGTGATATATTGGTCAAGGTCAAGACCAATTAGGGTTGACAGTACGCGTTTCCTCCAAACTGGAAAGTTGTTGGAGGTTAGTTTGATTGTGAAGTGAGTATTTGCAGTGATTTGGATAATTGCACTTGAGGAAGCCATGGAATCGGTAATGGAAGAAAGTAAGAATTAGGGTTTGGATCGTCAATGGCTCAGAGGAGCACGAGGAGCTCTGATACCATATGGTGACTCAGAGATATTTGGAAAAGGCGTGTCTGCTTCTATTGCAATGCTAAGAATATATACACAATAGTACAACAGGAAAGTGAGAGATTACAGGAAACAATTAAGGAATAGAAATAAACTGTACAATAATATATGGCAATAATATATACGGCAATATCAAAGGGATTTAAATTGATTTGACTATGCTGTTGACTTGCTCTGTTAATTTGTAGAATCCGTAACATAAGGTTCATCCCCATCAAATGATTGATGTTAAACGCAAAGACGTGAAGATCAATTGTTGTTGTTTTTCGTTCCTTACGAGATATTAACTTCTCAATTTTTTATTCAAGTTTTTCAGCTTGGACCCATATCTCAAGATTATTTTATGATGACCCGGTACCTTTGTTTTTTGCTTTACATCTATCTCTCCCAATCGGACGAGGTTGTTCTTCTGGGATATCATACTCATTGTCTGTGTCGTTTAAATTTATTTGTGATCGCAATCCGACGCGACTTAAGAGGATGTGAAGGTGTTGGACAATGTGTTCTTCGACCTTTTTCGCATGCAGATGTGGATCCATATTGAGACAAGATACCACTTGGTGCTTTTCCTTAGGATTTCCCAAGGTTGTTCCATTGTAAACGCAACTGACTTTTCTTGTTTATGTATTTTACATGCCTCAATTAACAACTCCACATCACTTGCCCCGCTTGCTCTGAAGGTTGTTGTAAATAGCGTTAAACGCGGAAGCTTTTTTTCCACATTTCTCTTCATTTGCTCAATATTTGATTCGTATTACGATATGGTTTCCGTTCCAGTTGAGCATAAAAGACATCACGAACACGTTCCTTTTGAATACCCACTATTTAAAGTAAATAATACACATTATTAGCAAATTTAAAAAATGAAATATTATTTAAAATATTATTTAAAAATAACTACCCGTAATCGGGTTCTTTGAGATGATTTTCGGGACTTATACAAGAGTTAGAAGGCACATGGAAAAAAAGAGAGTTTTCATGAAGAGTTTAAATGAAAACTCCAAGCCAAAAGAAAAGGTTAACCAAGAATGGTTGAAAGAAAATAGTCAAAACTTCAAATGGGCATCTCTCAGGGTTAGAAAATAAGTTATTGGAGCCACAATATATGAATCTTGAGTGTTTTGGCAAGGGGTTAGAAAATGAGTTATTGGAGCCACAATATGTGAATCTTGACTATTTTGGCAAGCTGAATACAAAAATCAACCTTGGAAGCTTACCCAGGGTTGTAATTACGGTTGGGGACCGTACGTTACGGTGGACGACAATCGTAATTAGAATGTGTGAACCATAAAGTTTTACTGGGACCGTAGCTTATGGCCCAAGATCGTAGCTTACGGCCCTAGGTCGTAGCTTACGGTCCTAGGTCGTAGCTTACGGCCCACGGACGGGATTGTTAGGTTTTTGTGAGTTTTTTAGGTGTTTAAAAGTCGTCGTTCTTCCCAATTTGAAACTAACAACTTTTTGACAATTTTAGGGTATAGGATTGAAGTTTTTGGAGGATTCCAACCCATCCAATCAGTATTCCATCAACCATCATGTAATCTGAATCAACAATTGAAGGTTTTATCAAGATCATGAGCGGCTAATTTCTTTGTGGTTTCCTTCTGGTAGATAGTTATTATAAGTAAGATGATTTAACTTGGTTTTTGTTTATATCTGGGACAAGCAATCTAAACATTCAATGTTTTTGCTATGTGTTTGATTGAATGATTGTAACTGGTTAATTTTAGTTTGAAAGTTTATTTTTATTCATTCAATTTCTGAGAGTTCTAGTAATAAGGATATATTGGATTACGGATCTGGTTTGGTCATTATCAATTGATAATCAGATGATCAACCCTTCGTTGTTTTGCAACTGAAGTAATTGTCTTTGTTTATCGCAATCTTTAGATTTACATAATCATGTGTATGTGGTTTCCCTAAACAAATTACTAGGTTATTAGTCTGATCTTTGAACTTGAAACCTGGAGGAATCAACTTCATTATAACTGTCACACCCTGACTTTTGCGGAAGCGTGATTATGTGTGACTTGCTTAATATCATTGCATTTAACCATAACAAACAACTATATGGTAAAACTAAAGATGATCATCCATTAAATAAGTTTAAAATATCACAAACAACATTGTTTTGAAATCCCAACACAAACTTTGAATCCATTTTACAAACCATGCAGATAGTTTTAGAGTTCCCTAAGGACTCTATAAGAGACTTTAGATAAAACCAGACTTTGAAGGGTGTGTCTTATCTAGGATAAGACACACCATCCAAACCCTTAGACTTTAGATGACATCTTTTATTCCCATCATTACTTGAAACCTCCAAACTCCTGCCAGATCCACATCTAATTCCTTGAAGTACATGTAGTTTGAAAATATCAACAAAAGTTGAGCGAGTTCATGTGTTTTGTGAGTGTGCATGAATAAACCTTTGTAATCAATGAAAGTATGTATGTTTGTTTGTAAAACCCTAGTATGAAAGCAACAAGGAAACAAAGAATAGATCAATCAATGGTTTGCAAGGCCATTAATATGTGTGACGTGATGCAGGAAGGCTCAAACCTAGCAGATTTTGCACCGGGCTTCCGGCTGTAAGACATAGTCACCTCATGGGCCAAACCCTGGTCCACATGGGCGGGGCTCGCTACACCCAAATAGATCTATCACTCATGTCCCTCGGTCCTACTACGAGGATTAATGGTCTTAAGCGTTGTACCCACCACTCACATGATCTAGCAGTACCTTTCCTTAGATAACCATACCGCATATAAACGTTTGTAAACAGTTTGTAACATGTACCTCACCCCCGAAGTTATAAAACTGAAAACAATTAAAAGAAAAGGGGGGACATGAACTCACAGTCTTGCGTTCTTCACAACCAACGGTAACTCAAAGCTTCTTCCGGTGTACACGACTACCTACAACGTACTATGGTTTATTAGACGAGTGGGTCGTGCCTTGACTTCGTATTAATTAGTGTCTTTGAGTTATGCTCTTTGTGTCTTCAATACTATTCCATGTTATATAATTATTTGTTAAAATAATAAATATTTTAACTTCAATTATATTTATCAAATTTTGGAATATTAGTTAAAATAATATATTTTAACTTGTTACTTTTCAAGTATTCAAACATGTATATCCTTCCCAAGGATGGGCGTATTTGTATTCTTATACTTGTATATTTTCTGCCACGTATTGGTGTCGTATTCCGGTGTGTATCCATACGTACGAGAATACGTATTTTCTATTGTGTTTACTAAGTATTTTATACTTAACTTTTCCAGAATAATATTTCTAATAAAAATACATCAATATATATTTCCAAAAAATATATATATATATATATTGAGAAATATTATTTAGAAAAATTACTTATAATTTTTCCTTGGCAAAAATGTGACACTTGTGCTCCGTAAACACACACGATGTAGGACACTATCTTTTATCAAAGAAACAATGTTTTTTGGCCTCAAAAATTTATTTATTTTGTGTTTAACACTTTCACATTTTAATTCTAGTTCATTTTCAAGCCTTAAATCGCTTTCGGGAAAGTTAAACGCGAACTGATACGTAAATGTAACCAGTTTAATGCGGAAAACACTCCGGAACAGTGACATAAGCTTAACATACCTTAAATAACTTTTATATAACTTAGAAATAGGTTTTGAAAGCTTTGGTGTGTCAAAAATAAGTTTATTCACACTCAGGGACTATTTGCGTTAAACTGTGAAAGTCTGCTGATTCACATAGTATTGAACATTCCGGAACTTGATCATAAGTTAAAAATGCCCTAAATATCCTTTACATAGCTTAGAAATAGGCTTTGAGGTGTTTGGTGCGCAAAAATAAACTTATTTGATCAATAGGGACTAAAAGCGTCAAAAAGAGCATAAGTTTGCATTTTCGCGCATGTCTTACGTTCTGAATATATCCGGACATCCAAAAATTTATGTAATCATTAAAATATTTTATTTTAGTGATTGGAATGATAAAATTCCATTCGTCGCGTAGTTTGGGTCGTTTTTCGCGTCCGTTCGTGTTTCGACATAATTAACCGAACAACGCAACCGTACGGCCAAAGGAACCGACATCCGAGATATTTTTGAGCATGTTTCATGTTCCCTATTCTTTAACTTCATTTTAGATCCTTGAAATAGGATTAACGGAGCTTAAACGTGTCAAAAATGCATCAAAAACCATGTTTTGCACATTCAGGGACCAAAGTTGACAATCTGCCATAGTTGTCTTAGGAAGGGACCAAAGTTGAAAATCTGATTTCCAGCTTTTTCCACCTGTTCCCCTCATTTTCACATGGTTTTAATGAAACTAGGGGCTTGTTTTGGGGTACCCATGATATTCTAAAACCATGGGCACACTTGGACAGTCTAGATTGAAGCACTATTTACGAGGAACGATCTTGACGGTCTTGAAAATCCTATAAATATCCCTCCCCATTTTCATTTCATTTCACTCATGATCTGATTTTATATCCTAAGTTGAAGCTCTATGCTTCATACCTGGATATTTAAATCAAGATCCTCCTAGCTTGGACCCTTTGTAAGCTTCTTTCGTTCTTTTATGCTTTTTAGCACGAAAGTCAAACAGTGTTTTACTTTCAGCTTTGACCAGTCTATGGTCAACACGAAGTTCGTTTGAACTTCGCAACGTGATCGTAATCATGATGGTTATAGTCCCATGTGACTATACCTACTGATTACCACGTTGATTAGGTGTAGTGACGAGTCATAGTTTCGGTCAAAATACGCGTCTATGCGTATTTTGCAACCAAACTATTTTTTTTGGGTATCAAAACCGTTTGTTTTGATATCAAATTTTTTTTCTAACTTTGTTAAACATGTTTTAACATGTTTAACTCGTCACTTTTAAGATAGTGCTTATATAGGGTAGTAAGATAAGCGGTCTAAACAACCGCTTAGACTTTCGAACCCGACCCGTTTGGTCGATCATTAGGATCCGACCAAACATATAATGTGACCATAGTTGTATAGGGAATAACCTTCCGAGGTTATACCTTATGGTCACTTCGTTTAGTTAGTTGTATGATAGGTAGTTTATATGCCTTAGGAAAATGACCAAAATGCCCTTTTTCGCATAATTTCATTTTAAGCATATGTAACACATGTTTTGACATCTAAACTGATTATATAACATAATTAGATATATTAAGGCATATAATACTTGTCATAGGACTAGTTCGACGTCTCGAACGCGCTTTCGCGCGAACGACGTGTTAAAATGGCGTAAGCTACCTTAATAGGTCGTAATGGGTCGTAAGCACTTAGGATAGGTTTCGATTTAGAATGTAGGCATTGTTAAACCATATCACATGATTTCCAACAATCATTTGGTTTACAAGACCTCATTCTACCCGATCTTCCGATTTAGGTGTCGATTCGCTAACATAGTATCTGTTACACTAGGAACCGCTTCAACACTTGAACTCTTGGTCTTTTGAGCTTTGTTATACCCTTTGAACCGGAACTATATGCAATCCCAGGCGAGTACATAGTTCCCCTCTTTTATGTTTTCAAATGTTTTGGGGTGATTCATATGTGTAATCGATCTGTTTTCAAAATGTATGGCATATGTGTGTTCACTAAGTGCTTTTATGTGTATTATTCTGATTATTCAAATGTAATGTTTTATCCTTAAGTGATCTACCTATCTTCATAGTTAGATTCATGTAGGATATTTGAAGTACAGTCTTAGATCTTCCTATCTTCATAGTGAGACTTTTTTAAGAAGTACTTTACAACTCGATGATTGGTTTTTGTGTAGATTGTTGGTGATTTAGATAACGAAACTAGATAATACAATAAGCACATGGTGGATACGCCGCTGGTACTTCCTATATATAAGTGTGCTTATGGTATTACCTTTCGTGGCGTTATCCCGAATCACCATTAGGATTTAGGATTGTTTTGATTTAATAGTTCAATATGACAAGAACCCAGGATCCCTGTAGTATCTATCTATCTTTATAGTTAGACATATATGGGATGTTTAGAGTACTGATATTGGAGTCCCTGTTCGGATTCATTGTGTACTTTAATGCGTGTTTACGAGGTGGAACAAGTTGACGATTATGTGTTTATGTGGTAGTTGTGATTTAGATAACGAAACGGGTATAATAAAATAAGAACATGGTAGATACGCCGCTGCTACTTCCTATATATAAGCGTTCTTATTTTATTATTCTTGTAGCGTTATCTGGATCACTTTAGGATTTTGTGTATGATTATTTCAATGTTCAATTATCCAAATCTTTGTAGAATCTTCCATATCTCTATATGTTAGATTTTTAGAAAGATATCTGAAGTATTATCATGACTCATTGATTTGATTCATTTAATACTTACAGATGTTTTGATTTATTTCAAACCAGTTATTATTAATCCTTGATTGGATTCCTAATAACATATTAACAAGTTTTTACGATGGTATAATCGAGATTTCAATGTAAGGCATAAAATGACTTGGTAAATATCATATTGCCATATACAAACCCATCTTGTCATGAATTTTCACAATTAAGATTAATACCGAATCTTTTGCCATTTATTTGGCTAATAAAACCTTTGTATTCACCGGCATTTTATGCTGACTGTTTTCGCATATGTTTCAGGTTTTCAACTGTTCAAGCATGCAACGCATAGGACTGCATACGGGCCTTAGACTTCTAAAAAGAACAATTACATGTATTCTTTGTTTGTAAAACGATGTTAATGATATTGAAACAATTTAGTACCAGTAGTTGTGAGCAATTTGTAACGTGACTCCCTGATATTTCCGCCGCGTGTTGTTATATTACGCGATTGGGGTGTTACAAATTGGTATCAGAGCACTGGTTATAGGGAATTAGGTTATTAGCATGCCTTGAACCTAGTCTATAACCTTCCTAGGACCCAAACATGAGTAGACTTAGGAACTCTTTCCTAATCCTCATCTTTATTCGTGCCACAACTACTCTATGATTTACGAATCATCTAACCTTAGATGATTTATCCTGAACCTTAGGCTTTATGCCTTGGTATATTCCTCAAAATGTTTTTCTCAAAACGTTTTCATTAAAATATTTTCTCAAAATGTTTTCTTAAATGTTTTTGTCAAAATATTTCACAACATGTTTTATCACAAACGATTTGTATCAAAAGATTTCTTAAATGTTTTTCCTCAAACGTTTTTCATCGAAATCTTGGGTTTTAATAATGTGAACACATGCAATCTGGAAGGGTGGATGCCTGCACCCCGAGTTTTCTGTCTAAGGCTAGAGTGTTCGTACAAATCCGCATTATCGGACCAGTCACTCTTACCTGGGAACTCTTAGGGTGAGTGTCCACTTATAGGCTAAAGCGTGTCTTCGTTAAGCATTATAAAAACCTATCCGTCTTCACCCTACCGATCGATTTTTAAACGACCTTTGTAACCCTACTCATTCATGTTACCCTCGGTAATGTGTTTGCTCTTCATGACAATCGAAACATCCTTCCTTTCCCAATACCATTTCATCATATTACCTTCGGTGATATGTTTGATTCGATACAGTTGAAATGAATCTCATTTCATTTCACGACTCTACGAAATCCTATTTTATTTTCAAAATACTACCTTTGTCTTTTAAAATTTCAAACTCTTACCATTTGGATGAGAATTTCAAAATTTCAACACAAAGTGTCTTTATTTTTTTTAATTAAAAACATTTTTTTCTTTGTCTTAAAGGTAATAAATTTTTAACAGGTAAAGAATTTATGATACAAACCATTAACCCGGTTTGTATTCTCTCATCCAAAAATATTACAAAAATTTATTTTCAAACAACTCTTGTTTCAAAACAATATCCACAACACCATATATTCTAAAGTACAAGAACAAGACCAATGAACAAGATTTTACTAGATCAAAGTTTCACAATACAATAATGTTACAAACTCATAACAATTGAATAAATCTAACTTATTTGGTTTTCTCTATAGCTAAACTTTTGAAATGCCTCCTCGACGAGATGCACAACCTCAAACTAACAAAGAAATCACAGCCCTTGTCACTCAGCAGATGGCTGTTGTGCTTCCGAACATAGTAACCCAGGTTCATCAGATATACAACAACAATAACAACAACAACAACGCCCAGTGTAATTTCAAGACCTTCAATTCAGCCAAACCGCTAAAATTTTCTGTGTCTGAAGGAGCAACCGCACTCCTACAATGGTTTGAAAGTATAGAAAGCACATTCTGCCATGTTCAATGTCCCAATGAGCGCAAGGTAGATTTCTCTTTGAGTGTCTTTCAAAGGAGAGCACTCACATGGTGGAATGGTATTATGAGAGACCGAGGTGCCGATGTAGCAATGGAACTGACATGGGAAGAATTTAAGGATCTTATGAAGAAAGAATTCCGCCCACGAAGCGAAATTCGGGCTCTTGAAATTGAATTCTATTATTTAAAACAGGATAGTGGGGAAAACCGTGCCTACACTGACCGATTTGAACAGTTAATCCTACTTTTCCCCACTATGGTCACACCTTTGGATCGGGCCATTGAGAAATACATCGATGGTTTACCTGACCCTGTCCAAGACATTGTCACTGGCAACCAACCTGCAACGCTTAGGGAGGCTAAGGAATTAGCTGCTATCTTGACTGACTCACAGGTTAGAAAAGGTAAGTTATTTCAACAAGGAGACAAGAAACAAGGCGTCGAATCTGTTACCAAGAATTTGAAAGGAACAAAGGCCAAATCTTCTAAAAGTTCTAGGAAGCGCAAGGCTTCAAAGAATTTTGCAATTCCTGCACCTGCCCCACTGAACTCAGTACCCTTCAAGGGATTTTATCGTGGAAAGCAGCCTCGGTGCAATCATTGCAATTATCATCATGCATCAAATTCTCCTTGTCGCCAGTGTACAATTAGTGGTTTATTTGGACATCTAGCGGTGACCTGTCGTATCCAGAACCGAGCAGCCCCTACTCAGACTCGCCCAAGAGCATGTTTCAATTGTGGTGACTTAAATCACTTCAAGAGAAACTGCCCCAAGCTTGCCAATGCTAATGGACGAGTGTTCAACATCAACGAGGCTCAAGCTAATGATCAAGCGCTTATGATCATTTGAACCTCTAAATTTCCTGTTTATTTTCAAGATCAATGTACATATTTTAACTATGTTTGTAATGACAATATAAATTTCAAGAAGTCTATCTTTATCTTTGTTATTCAATTTTCAATTTCAAACTCTAATGTGATTGCACTATGTGTGATTTCAAATTTCATGCTAATTTTGAGGATTCCATTCTTTATGAACTAAATCTCATAATTTAGTATAATGTGATTGCACTCTGGTGCATTCATACAAACTTGGTAACACGATCAATACAAGTTGATACTGTTTTATGATCATAACATTATATACATGATTTGTTTATCTAATATGTATAGCACATGATTATAAATTCAATTTGCTTCGTATGTTGATTTAACATACTTAGTTTGATAACTTACTATACCTAGCACATGATTTGAAAACAATTTCTTGATATGCTTACATTATGATAATAATGTATGAATTATATATGTTGCGTTCTACCTGTTTGGTTAAGTATGAAACATATATAAATATTCGTACTAGAATGAAATACCTACTACCCAATTTGTTGTATGCAGAATAAGTAGTGCTATTATTGCTAGTATGAAATGCAATTTGATTTGACAGATATTATGTTGTGACGATGTTTATTTGAATTAGACGATAGTTCGACCTTATTATTTGTTTACCCTCGCTTAACAAGAGGAGCTGTGTGGACCATGTGACGAAAGGAGTAATTATGGGTGCACACTTAATTATGAGTTTTGACGCATGAGAATCATAGTAAGCCTTGTTAAGTATAGTGGCATAAAATCTAGAATGATTAAGGTAACGGGAGGAGTATGATGCGATAAGAACACGGTGGATACGCCGATGGTACTTCCTATATATAAGTGTTCTTATTGTGTTATTCTTCAGAACGTTGCTGAGATCATTTGGTGATTTTATGTTATCTTGGACCATTATGTGATTATGTGTTTTAGTGTTATTGTGTGATTATTTCCAATGGACTATAGCAAGTACATTCATTAACTTAAATCGAGCTGACCGGGAGTATATTATGGTGTTAAAGGTGACGATCTTGATGCCATAGGTATGTTGACCCGTCTCCTATGCATGAGATGCTCATGGTGCATTGGCTGTACCTCGTGGGACGTTAGAAACTGTGTACGTGTAGGTCTTGAATGTACACCCCCTTTGTTTGCTAGGAATTACACTAGGAGGTTAGTATAACATAGTGCCATACTTAAATGATTTTTGAACACTAGTCGACTATCACAAGTTTCAAAGGGGTGGATACCTTGAGATACTTTGAATATCCCAAATCACATTTTAAATTCCCTCCCAAATGCTCCACATCTTTGGGATCTAGCAATCTGCTTATCCATCAGTTGTTTCAATTCCACTCTACGGTCTCCTTCAAACAAATTTCGGGACGAAATTTCATGAAGTAGGGGAGACTGTGACACTTGTGCTCCGTAAACACACACGATGTAGGACACTATCTTTTATAAAAGAAACAATGTGTTTTGGCCTCAAAAATTTATTTATTTTGTGTTTACACTTTCACATTTTAATTCTAGTTCATTTTCAAGCCTTAAATTGCTTTCTGGAAAGTTAAACGCGAACTGATACATAAATGTAACCTGTTTAATGCGGCAAACACTCCGGAACAGTGACATAGGCTTAACATGCCTTAAATAACTTTTATATAACTTAGAAATAGGTTTTGAAAGCTTTGGTGTGTCAAAAACAAGTTTATTCACACTCAGGGACTATTTGCGTCAAACTGCAAAAGTCTGTTGATTCACATAGTATCGAACATTCCGGAACTTGATCATAAGTTTAACATGCCCTAAATATCCTTTACATAGCTTAGAAATAGGCTTTGAGGTGTTTGGTGCGCAAAAATAAACTTATTTGATCAATAGGGACTAAAAGCGTCAAAAAGAGCATAAGTTTGCATTTTCGCGCATATCTTACGTTCTGAATATATCCGGACATCCAAAAATTTATGTAATCATTAAAATATTTTATTTTAGTGATTGGCATGATAAAATTCCATTCGTCGCGTAGTTTGGGTCATTTTTCGCGTTCGTTCGTGTTTCGTCATAATTAACCGAACAACGCAACCGTACGGCCAAACGAACCTATACTTTAACTGCGTGTTTCATGTTCCCTATACTTTAACTTCATCTTAGAGCCTTGAAATGAGATTAACGAGGCTTAAACGTGTCAAAAATGCATCAAAACCCATGTTTTGCAAATTCAGGGACCAAAGTTGACAATCTGCCATAGTTGTCTTAGGAAGGGACCAAAGTTGAAAATCTGATTTCCAGCTTTTTCCAGCTGTTCCCTTCAATTGCACATGGTTTTAATGAAACTAGGGGCTTGTTTTGGGGTACCCATGGTATTCTAAAACCATGGGCACACTTGGACGATCTAGATTGAAGCACTGTTTACGAGGAACGATCTTAACGGTCTTGAAAATCCTATAAATACCCCACCCCATTTTCATTTCATTTCACTCATGATCTGATTTTATATCCTAAGTTGAAGCTCTATGCTTCATACCTGGATATTTAAATCAAGATCCTCCTAGCTTGGACCCTTTGTAAGCTTCTTTCGTTCTTTTATGCGTTTTTAGCACGAAAGTCAAACAGTGTTTGACTTTTAGCTTTGACCAGCCTATGGTCAACCCAAAGTTCGTTTGATCTTCGCAACGTGAGCGTAATCAAGATGGTTATAGTCCCATGTGACTATACCTACTGATTACCACATTGATTAGGTGTAGTGACGAGTCATAATTTCGGTCAAAATACGCGTCTATGCGTATTTTGCAACCAAACTATTTTTTTGGGTATCAAAACCGTTTTTTTTATATCAAACTTGTTTTCTAACTTTGTTAAACATGTTTAACTCGTCACTTTTAGGATAGTGCTTATATAGGGTCGTAAGATAAACGGTCTAAACAACCGCTTAGACTTTCGAACCCGACCCGTTTGGTCGATCATTAGGATCCGACCAAACATATAATGTGACCATAGTTGTATAGGGAATAACCTTCCGAGGTTATACCTTATGGTCACTTCTTTTAGTTAGTTGTATGATAGGTAGTTTATATGCCTTAGGAAAATGACCAAAATGCCCTTTTTCGCATAATTTCATTTTAAGCATATGTAACACATGTTATGACATCTAAACTGATTATATAACATAATTAGATATATTAAGGCATATAATACTTGTCATAGGACTAGTTAGGCGTCTCGAACGTGCTTTCGCGTGAACGACGTGTTAAAATGGCGTAAGCTACCTTCATGGGTCGTAAAGGGTCGTAAGCACTTAGGATAGGTTTTGATTTAGAATTTAGGCTTTGTTAAACCATATCACATGAGTTCCAACACTCATTTGGTTTACAAGACCTCATTCTACCCGATCTTCCGATTTAGGTGTCGATTTGCTAACATAGTATCTGTTACACTAGGAACCGCTTCAACACTTGAACTCTTGGTCTTTTGAGCTTTGTTATACCCTTTAACTATATGCAATCCCAGGCGAGTACATAGTTCCCCTCTTTTACGTTTTCAAATGTTTTGGGGTGATTCATATGTGTAATCGATCTGTTTTCAAAATGTATGGCATATGTGTGTTCACTAAGTGCTTTTATGTGTATTATTCCGATTATGCAAATGTAATGTTTTATCCTTAAGTGATCTACCTATCTTCATAGTTAGATTCATGTAGGATATTTGAAGTACAGTCTTAGATCTTCCTATTTTCATAGTGAGATTTTTTTAAGAAGTACTTTACAACTTGATGATTGGTTTTTGTATAGGTTGTTGGTGATTTAGATAACGAAACTAGATAATACAATAAGCACATGGTGGATACGCCGCTGGTACTTCCTATATATAAGTGTTCTTATTGTATTACCTTTCGTGGCGTTATCCCAAATCACCATTAGGATTTAGGATTGTTTTGATTTAATAGTTCAATATGACAAGAACCCAGGATCCCTGTAGTATCTATCTATCTTCATAGTTAGACATATATGGGATGTTTAGAGTACTGATATTGGAGTCCCTGTTCGGATTCATTGTGTACTTTAATGCGTCTTTACGAGGTGGAACAAGTTGATGATTATGTGTTTATGTGGTAGTTGTGATTTAGATAACGAAACGGGTATAATAAAATAAGAACATGGTGGATACGCCGCTGGTACTTCCTATATATAAGTGTTCTTATTTTATTATTCTTGTTGCGTTATCTAGATCACTTTAGGATTTTGTGTATGATTATTTCAATGTTCAATTGTCCAAATCTTTGTAGAATCTTCCATATCTCTATATGTTAGATTTTTAGAAAGATATCTGAAGTATTATCATGACTCATTGATTTGATTCATTTAATACTTACAGATGTTATGATTTATTTCAAAACAGTTATTATTAATCCTTGATTGGATTCCTAATAACATATTAACAAGTTTTTACGATGGTATAATCGAGATTTCAATGTAAGGCATAAAATGACTTGGTAAATATCATATTGCCATATACAAACCCATTTTGTCACGAATTTTCACAATTAAGATTAATACCGAATGTTTTGCCATTTATTTGGCTAATAAAACCTATGTATTCGCTGGCATTTTATGCTGACTGTTTTCGCATATGTTTCAGGTTTTCAACTGTTCAAGCATGCAACGCATAGGACTGCATACGGGCCTTAGACTTCTAAAAAGAACAATTACATGTATTCTTTGTTTGTAAAACGATGTTAATGATATTGAAACAATTTAGTACCAGTAGTTGTGAGTAATTTGTAACGTGACTCCCTGATATTTCCGCCGCGTGTTGTTATATTACGCGATTGGGGTGTTACAAAAAATATTTATAACCTTCGTATAAGTCTCAAAAATAATATATTTTTAAGTTTTGCTTGGAAAATATATATAAATTTATTTTTCATCCAAAAATAATGTATCTCATGCTTATTCAAGAAAAGATATATTTTCTTCCCAAAAATAATATATCTTCTAATAATTCCAAGAAAAATATATATTTTTACTTACCAAAAATAATATATTTTCTCCTTGACAAAAATATGATATAGTTTGTATTAATTGTAAAAATCATATTTTTGTTCTCTTGGTGTCCAAAATATTTATTACCAAAATATACTTATGAATAAATTTTACGGAATATTTTGTAAGTTATATTCATTTGTTTAGTTTCTCAAATATTGTGAGTATAATTTGTATATTCATATTCTTGGGATTTTGGTAATATTTTGGATTGTAATTTCTTGGTATTTTGATGAGTTCTATTATTTCAAGTCCTAAAATAATAAAACTAATACACATAATATACAAATAATCACACACATGGTGACATCTAAATATATATTTCTCTAAATACATATTTAGTCACTTTTATTTATAAAAATCAACCTCCAATATTTATAATTTTTGTAACAAAAATTATGGCAAACTTTATGTGAAAATCCATGGTTTGAAATATACTTGTAAATATTTGTTTAGAAATATTTTTCTTAGTGTTTAATTTTTAGAAAAATTTTGCCATAGTTTCCCCTAAAAATGGATGTTTCCATGCCTTCATGGCATATCATTTTTTTTTATAAATCAATACAATCATCAACAAATTAATCTATACTTACGAATTTGCCAAAAGCAAGCATAAACTACTAACTCATGAACCTGAAAATTTATAAAAATGTGTAGTAACTTACTAGTGTATTTAGTGGGTCTAGTTACCCTTTAAAGTGTGGTTGTTTATTTAAAAACATCATTTTTGAAGTATCTAGATCTTTACAACTTGTAATCACATTCTCTAAAAATGCCTCTTCTAGGATTTTTCTTGTTACACATGTGTTTCTACAATTGTTTAACCTCTAAAAACATGGTTGATTTCTTTAAGAACCAAGATTAAGTAAACTTTGTACTTTTAACTTGATTTCTTGAAAAAACATTCTTGAAATCTTAGATCTACAAGACTTACATCTTACTTTAATCATCACTTTACAAGAAAACAATATATTCTTTCAAGTTCATGACTTATGTGAGGATGATCCATTAATCTCTAACACTTTCATCCTCTCATCTTGCTAGATTATATTTTTAATCATCATCTAGCAAGATCATATGATGATCTACATCATTTACATAAGTAAACAACAATCAACAAGTATAACAACACATAAACATCAAGATTTCTTATGATTTTAAGCTTATGTTCATGTTTTATCTTCTTGATTCTTAATGTTCTTCAAGATTAACATCATGTATCACCTTTTAACCACTTAAACAAGATGTAAAATGAAGAGAAGAAAAGAAGTGGATAAAAGCAAATGGTGAAGGTCCTTCAACTTCCGAAAGCTCCTAGCTTCTTTGTGCACCTTCTAACACCTTGTGTATGCTTGGAATTGGATGAAGATGTTTGAATGATGGTGATGATGTTGTTGTTGTTTTCGGCTGAACCTAAGAAGAAAGGAAGAGAGAAGAAGTGGTGTGTGGTGTGTTGTGATGAAATGAAGCTTATGTTCACAAGGTTAACTCTTATAACCATTAACTCATATTTTCCTTTGGTTTTTATGTCTAATAAAGAGAAACAATATCCAATTTAATAATCATATAAAATCTTGGTGTGGGCCCTTATGTTGGCCGATCCATAGGTGTGGGGGGGTATAGGTCTAGGTTTAAACCAAGTTAGATTTCATAGTTAGATTTTAAGTGTTCTAGTTAGGGATTTAGTTAGTTGTATGATTTATAGTGTGTTATGATGTTTGGGGACCATAACTAGCTTGGTAATGTTAAAACAGTGCTTCTAGTGAAAATTTGGTGTTTCGGGTAGTGTCCGGTTGTTCGGTTGGTTACCGGTTCGTTAAGGTGCTAAACTATGCAGTTTAGTGTGCTTTATGTTACTTATTGTGACAGTTTTGATTCCTGATACTTAGGAAAGCATTCAGGACCATTTAACCGTATTTCTGCATAATATTAGAGTGTTTAAATGCTAAATTTGCTGATTTTCTGCAAAATTCTGCAGTTTATGTGAGTTTTAGGCACTTTCCGGCACTTAAACTATCTTTAGGAAGGCAGTTTTGTGATCCTTACTTTCCTACACACTATACTAGTGTAATACTTGGTTTCTGACTCATTCTGTGTCTCAAAACATTGTATATTTATGTACTGAATTCTGTCAGCATTTTTCTGATTTGTCTGATAACTGTGCTAACTGTGTTTCGTGCATCATTTGAGTCAATAAAGTTCTCATGCAATAATGATATGACATTAAGCAATATGTGATGCACATGTATGTTTATGGCAATAATCAGAAAGCAATTCAAGTCATTAATTGTAATTCAGCACAGTCATTAAGCACTAATCATGGTTTAATAGTTGTACGGATACCTGAAATTTTGACTGTTGTCACATTCTCCCCCTGTTAAGAAAATTTCGTCCCAAAATTTTAAGCTTTACTACTAGCAGCAGGGGTGTTGGGGAACAAATGCGGGTATCTTGCTTTCATGCAGTCCTCACGCTCCCAAGTAAACTCTGGGCCATGACGTGCATTCCATCTAACCTTGACGAGTTTAACACTACTCCTCCGAGTCTTGTTAACTTTCCAATCAGTAATCTCAACGGGTTCTTTGGTAAAGTGGAGTGTGTCATCAATGTGAACCTCATCAGCAGGGATAACCACTGTTGCTTATGTTGGACTTTTCTTCAGATTAGATACATCAAATGTATCATGAACACCATTAAGTTTTGCTGGTAGCTCCAACTTGTATGCTACAGAACCAACCCTTTCCAGGATTCTAAATGGTTCGATAAATCGTGGGTTTAACTTACCACGCTTCCCAAACGTGCCACACCTTTCCAAGGTGAGACTTTTAACAAAATCATATCACCCACTTCAAATTCCAAAGGTTTACGTCTTTGGTCCGCATAGCTCTTCTGTCGGTCACGAGCCGCCTTAATACGTTCTCGGATCTGCATGATCTTATCATTTGTCTCTTGGACCAATTCGGGACCAACCAGCTGTCTATCACCTGCATCTGCCCAGCATAATGGTGATCGACACTTGCGTCCGTAGAGAGCCTCGAACGGTGCAGCTTAAATGCTTGTATGGCAGTTGTTGTTATAGGAGAACTCAACAAAAGGTAGGTGAGTATCCCAACTGCCACCCAAGTCCATTACGCAAGCACGTAGCATATCTTCAAGCGTCTGAATCATTCTCTCACTTTGACCGTCCGTCTGTGGATGAAAAGCAGTACTCAGATTCAACTGAGAACCAAACGCTTCTTGAAAGGATTGCCAAATCCTTGACACAAATCTTCCATCTCTATCAGATATAATCAAGATAGGCACTCCATGACGTGCGACTAACTCCCTTAGGTATAGCTCAGCTAGCTTACATGTGTTATCCCTTACTCTGATCGGCAAAAAGTGCGCTGACTTTGTCAATCGGTCTACGATTACCCAAATCGTGTCATGACCTCTGGGAGTCTTGGGCAACTTAGTTATGAAATCCATTGAGATCTGCTCCCATTTCCACATGGGTATCTCGGGTTGCTGTAGGAGACCTGAAGGATTCTGATACTCGGCCTTCACCTTGGCATAAGTCAAACACTTCCCAACATAAGTAGCCACATCGCCCTTAAGTCTTGGCCACCAATAGTAATCCTTTAAATATTGGTACATCTTGTCCGATCCTGTATGGATCGAGTACCTCGATTTATGAGCTTCATAAAAAATAACATCTCTAAGGCCACCAAAAAGCGGAACCCAAATTTGTCCCATAAAATACAAGGTTCCTTCCTCGTTGGGTACCAACTTTTTCTCCATCCCACGGAGATATTCAGCCTTAATGTGTTCTTTCTTAAGAGCTTCTCTCTGTGCAGCACGGATGCACAACAAGAGATCTGTCTGAGCAATCATCTCCAAAGCCCTAACCCTTATGGGCTTGATCCTTTCTTTGCGACTTAAGGCGTCTGCCACCACATTCGCCTTTCCTGGATAATATTTGATTTCACAATCATAATCATTTAACAACTCAACCCATCGTCGTTGTCTCATGTTAAGCTCTTTCTGATCGAATATGTGCTGAAGGCTCTTGTGATCTGTAAATATTGTACAGTGAGTACCATACAGATAATGTCTCCAAATCTTCAAAGCAAACACCACTGCGCCTAATTCCAAATCATGCGTGGTGTAGTTCTTCTCATGAACCTTTAACTGGCGCGAAGCATAAACGATAACCTTTTGTCACTGCATTAGCACACAGCCCAATCCCTGACGCGAGGCGTCACAGTAGACCACGAAGTCATCGGTGCCTTCGGGTAGGGACAAAATAGGTGCATCGCAAAGCTTATTCTTGAGCAGCTGAAAAGCTTCCTCTTGTTTATCTCCCCATTCGTACTTCTTATCCATTTGAGTAAGGGAGGTCAGCGGTTGAGCGATTTTTGAAAAATCCTCAATAAATCTGCGATAATACCCTGCTAAACTCAAAAACTGTCGGATCTCGGTTGGCGTCTTCAGAGTTTCCCAATTCTTAATCGCCTCGATCTTGGTGGGATCCACATGAATTCCATCTTCATTCACCACGTGACCAAGGAATTGTACCTCACGCAACCAGAACTCGCACTTCGAGAACTTAGCATAAAGTTTCTCCTTCTTTAGCAGCTCTAAGATGGCTCTAAGGTGTTGCTCATGGTCTTCCTTTGTCCGCGAATAGATCAAAATATCATCGATAAACACAATCACGAATTTATCGAGATATGGCTTGCAGACTCGGTTCATCAAGTCCATAAATACTGTCGGCGCATTTGTCAAACCAAACGGCATCACTAGAAACTCGTAATGTCCATAACGAGTTCTAAAGGCAGTCTTCGGTATACTCTCTTCTTGAATCCGCAACTGGTGATAACCTGATCGAAGATCGATCTTGGAGTAGTAACTCGAACCCTGAAGTTGATTGAATAAATCATCAATCCTCGGCAAAGGATACTGATTCTTGATGGTTAACTTGTTTAGCTCTCGGTAGTCGATGCACAGACGAAAACTACCGTCCTTCTTCTTGACAAATAGAACTGGAGCTCCCCAAGAGAGAAGCTTGGTCTAATGGATCCCTTTTCCAGAAGCTCCTGAAGCTGCATCGACAACTCTTGCATCTCAGAAGGCGCAAGTCGATAGGGTGCCTTGGCGACAGGTGTGGCGCCTGGAACCAAGTCAATATGGAATTCGACTTATCGTTGGGATCGTAATCCTGGCAAGTCTTCGGGGAAGACTTCAGGATATTCCCTTACCACAGGGATACCTTCGAGCTTTGGTTCTTCGGCTTCTTTATTGACTACGTGAGCCAAGAAGGCAACACATCCATTACATATAAACTTTTGTGCCTTCAAATAGTTGATAATCCATAGAGGCATATCATGCTTTTCTCCATGTACCACAATCGTTTCTCCATTCGCCATCGGGATGCGGATAATCTTCTCATGGCATGCGATCTCAGCTCGGTTACTCGACAACCAATCCATTCCAACCACTACGTCGAAGCTTCCCAATTCAACTGGCAGCAGATTAAGCATAAACTCATGCTCTCCAAGCTCTATCACACAGCCTCTAATCACTTCGTTTGCTTCTATTAGCTTCCCATTAGCTAGTTCTATCGAATACGGGAATCTAACTTACTGGCAACTAATCCAAGTATATCCTTAAATTCTAGGGATACGAAGCTATAGTCGGCACCAGTATCAAATAGCACAGATGAAAAATGTTGATTGATAGGGAACGTACCAGTGACTACGTTCGGATCTTGACGAGCTTCCCTAGCTCCAATGTTGAAAACTCTTCCTTGAGCTTGGTTGTTCTTTGGGCAATCCCGCTTGAAGTGCCCTACATCACCACAGCTAAAGCAACCTTGGCCATTCCCAGTACCACCCTGATTGTTGTTTTGGTTACGTCTTTCTTGATTGTTGGTATTATTCCCTCCGAGGTTTCCATTTCCTGCCTGATTCCCATTTCCATTCCGGTTTCCATTACCTCCCTGGTTATTTCTATTCCTATAACCATTTCCACCACGGTTACCATTGCCATTGCCATTTCCATTTCTTCTCTGACCATCATTCCCACGACCATTACCAACCCAACACGTTTCCTTAGAATGACCGTTCTTTCCATAGGATTCACATTTCCTAAACCTACACTGGCCGGCATGATGAAACTGACATACATCACATTTGGGTAGGGTGCCCATGTATCCCTTCCCTTTGTTCTCAGCAGTAGCAGCACCAGTCCTGGCCTCGGCTGGTGGGTTAGCATATCTCCGCTTGTTAGTACCACTGTTGTTTCCTTGGGTACCCTTCTTGAAATTCGAGAACTTCCTTTTGTTCTCTCCAGACGACTCGACATGAGTCTCTTTCTTCTTTTGCTCAGAGATTGAAAACTTGCCCAATCTGACTGCTTCTTCAGTCAGTGCCACACTCAAGTCGATTGCTTCAGTGATCGTTGAAGGCTTGGAAGTCGTCACCATGCTCAGTATTTGGGGTGCCAATCCCCAAATGAAACGTTCGACTCGCTTGAACTCTGGCTCTACCATGTAAGGGACAACACGAGATAAATCATGGAATCTCTGCACGTACTCAGCTATCTTAGGTCCATCCATTTTCAGATTCCAAAACTCGATTTCCAACTTCTGAATTTCAGCCCTTGAACAGTACTTCATACGCATCAGCTCTTTCATCTCATCCCAAGTCATAGCATATGATGCCGCCTCACCTAGAGTCTGAACCTGAAGGTTCCATCACGATAGAGCTCCATCTAGGAATAGTCCAAAAATGTAGGTGACTTGATGCTCCGGCGCACACTTACTCATTCGCAGCACGGAATCTGTCTTCTCAGCCCATCTTACAAAAGCTACAGCACCTCCAGTGCCGTTAAAGTTCAGAGGCTTGCAGTCAAGGAACTACTTGTAAGTACAGCCTGTACAAGCAACATCATTCACAGAAAGCAATTAGCAGAACGCATATGGAAATGTCCACATGTATTGTAATGTGTCTTAGGTGACTTAAACATTACCATGAGGTGGGTTATTTCCTGAGGTGCCTCCGCTGTGTTCAGAGCATAGGGCCTCATGTTGTGTGATTGCCTGTGAAATCTGTTCATGTAGTTCTGCCTCTGTTGTGGGCAACTGAGTGTTCCTTCGAGGATGCATCTTCTAAAAAGAAGATTGGATAGGTCAGGTCTTATTAAAGACTCAAGCACATAAGCATCTACTTAACGAATAAGACCTAGTGGGTGTATATACATAGGTATATAAGCAATCATCATAACAAGCAATCATATAATATCACAATCATAGCACAAACATGTAATTTAACAACGTGTTTAATGAGAACATGACGATTGAGCTTTCATTAATCATCGACCACAAAGTATTGTTACATGTTTTACAAGAGTATCATATCAAAAGGATCACAGGGTCACACTACCCTTGTCCAACAAGTCTACCAATCTACAAAAGTCACATAATCAAAAGGTGGTCTCCAAAAGGCTTCACAAGCTCAACTCAATAGTGGTGCTCTCATCAAAAGAAATGATACCTACATAAAACCAGAACCAACTATGCTGATGGTGGTGGTGGTGGTGGAGGAGGTGGAGGAAAGAAAAGCAAACTGCGCACATGCGCAAGCTCCTCCTCAAGCTCATATACATGACGCAGCAGATAACTGGTCTTCTGCTCGACAGTGAGAAATCAAGCATCAAACTCTGGAAAAGGAGTAAGAGGTGTAGGTGGATGTGAAAATGGAGATGGTGATGAACGAGGGGGAACAAAAGCAGGCTAGCAAGGACACAGTAAAGGACACGGTGTCATCTCAAGCTCCAAAATCCTACGACTCATAATCTCAAACTGAAGCTGAAGTGATAAAAGTAACTCATCCCGTGTATAACCAACAAAATGTGAGGGATGGTAGGGATCTGAAATCGGCATGGTGTACGGTGGGAACCATCTGAATGGCTTATCGAGTGGTGAAGAAGTAAAAGGAGTAAACGGTGCAGACTGGGGAATGTGTGGAAAAGTTACCGAAACATGAGGGTCATGACTAGGCTGCTGGCCTGAAGTACCTTCCCTTGGATGGGGTGCAGGTATATCCTGAAGGAAGACGATAGGTAAATCATCACGATGGACATCAGACTCCACAGGATGAAAAAGGAGCAACATCAGTGGGTGCGGGTACAAGTGGAGGAATGAATGGCTCAATAACAGGAGGGTCAACGGGTGCAGGAACTGGATCAGGTATGAGGAGTGCAATGTCAGGTAAGCCAAATG
This sequence comes from Helianthus tuberosus, assembly GCA_030545235.1. Taxonomy (NCBI): domain Eukaryota; kingdom Viridiplantae; phylum Streptophyta; class Magnoliopsida; order Asterales; family Asteraceae; genus Helianthus; species Helianthus tuberosus. The sequence goes on from JARYGA010059765.1 coordinate 9,389,048, forward strand.
GAATAGGGTCATGATCAAACAAGGGCTCAGGATCAGCAGGTGCAATATCGGGCCGATCAATAGGAACAAAATCTAGCTCAAGATTAAACTCAGGATCGTGTGGAGGGGATGGTGCAACTGACATGGCTGTCATCATCAGAATCAGTGGCGTAGCGTCGCAATCCAACTGCCTGCAAGGCGGAAGATGTCACGGACTCAAAGGAATCTGAGACAGAGTGCAAACTAGAGTCAGAGGAAATCTCAATAACGGGAACCTCGAGAGGTGGACTAGCAACAACGTCCTCATCTAGCTCTCCATCACCATGGGCATCATCAGGGGGACCACCAACAAATAGGTCAACATCATCATCGAACAGATCATCAAAAGGCCAATCCTCAGGAGGGATGACCACTAAAGGAACAGGAGCGAGGATCGGTGCCACAATATGCTCACCATCAGGATGCCCGATGATAAGATGATCATGGACTGGAATGGGAATAACAAAAGGATCCTCGTTTGGAATACCATCAGTAAGCGGTAAGTCATCTCCAAAATCAGGCAACGCAAACGGCTAAAAGTCGTCGTCGTCTGATAGCATATCTGGGTCGCTCTCAGTATGTGAGGTAAAGATCTCCGGCTCTGGTGCGATCTCGTCATCGGACACAATAGCCATAGGGTCATCAGTATCGGACAATCCGCTCTCGGATGAAGACATAGTGTCTGTAACATAACAATCATAACATATGCACATATATTAACCACTATCATTTAGCATGCAATTAAAGACAATGTATCATGAAATCATGTATCCTCATTATTCCTCACAAATCCCTTTTATCCTTCCTAGTCTCCCAGACTAAACCACCTAGTGTCCCAGACTAAACCACCTAGTCTCCCAGACTAAACCACATAGTCTCCCAGACTAAACCACCTAGTCTCCCATACTAAAACACATATGTAAACCTTGAAATCGTGTTTCTTGTCTTTCCGTTTGTAAAAATGTTTGTTTCCCTGGATCTGGGCGTTTCGTGTATGCAATGAAAACATGTTGTAAAAATATTTTCGTGAGAGCCCTAATGATTGTAGTCTAGACTCGAGAAGGAATCCTAGTTCGCTACAATCGAAGCTCTGATACCAAACTGTCACACCTGACTTTTGCGGAAGCGTGATTATGTGTGACTTGCTTAATATCATTGCATTCAACCATAACAAACAACTATATGATAAAACTAAAGATGATCATCCATTAAATAAGTTTAAAATATCACAAACAACATTGTTTTGAAATCCCAACACAGACTTTGAATCCATTTTACAAACCATGCAGATAGTTTTAGAGGTCCCTAAGGACTCGACAAGAGACTTTAGATAAAACCAGACTTTGAAGGGTGTGTCTTATCTAGGATAAGACACACCATCCAAACCCTTAGACTTTGGATGACATCTTTTATTCCCATCATTACTTGAAACCTCCAAACGCCCGCTAGATCCACATCTAATTCCCTGAAATACATGTAGTTTGAAAACATCAACAAAAGTTGAGCGAGTTCATGTGTTTTGTGAGTGTGCATGAATAAACCTTTGTAATCAATGAAAGTATGTATGTTTGTTTGTAAAACCCTAGTATGAAAGCAACAAGGAAACAAAGAACAGATCGATTAATGGTTTGCAAGGCCATTAATATGTGTGACGTGATGTAGGAAGGCTCAAACCTAGCAGATTTTGTACCGGGCTTCCGGCTGTAAGACATAGTCACCTCATGGGCCAAACCCTGGTCCACATGGGCGGGGCTCGCTACACCCAAATAGATCTATCACTCATGTCCCTCGGTCCTACTACGAGGATTAATGGTCTTAAGCGTTGTACCCACCACTCACATGATCTAGAAGTACCTTTTCTTAGCTAACTATACCACATATAAACGTTTGTAAATAGTTTATAACATGTACTTCACCCCCGAAGTTATAAAACTGAAAACAGTTAAAAGAAAAGGGGGGGGCATGAACTCACAGTCTTGCATTCACTCAAAGCTTCTTCCGGTGTACACGACTACCTACAACGTACTATGGTTTATTAGACGAGCGGGTCGTGCCTTGACTTTGTATTAATTAGTGTCTTTGACTTACGCTCTTTGTGTCTTCAATACTATTCCATGTTATATAATTATTTGTTAAAATAATAAATATTTTAACTTAAATTATATTTATCAAATTTTGGAATATTAGTTAAAATAATATATTTTAACTTGTTACTTTTCAAATATTCAAATATGTATATCCTTCCCTAGGATGGGCGTATTTGTATTTGTATTCTTATACTTGTATATTTTTGCCATGTATTGGTGTCGTATTCCGGTGTGTATCCATACGTACGATAATACGTATTTTCTATTGTGTTTACTAAGTATTTTATACTTAACTTTTCTGGAATAATATTTCTAATAAAAATACATCAATATATATTTCCAAAATATATATATTTTGAGAAATATTATTTAGAATAATTACTTATAATTTTTCCTTGGCAAAAATATTTATAACCTTCGTATAAGTCTCAAAAATAATATATTTTTAAGTTTAGCTTGGAAAATATATATAAATTTATTTTTCATCCAAAAATAATGTATCTCATGCTTATTCAAGAAAATATATATTTTCTTCCCAAAAATAATATTTTTTCTAATAATTCCAACAAAAATAATATATTTTCTCCTTGTCAAAAATATGATATAGTTTGTATTAATTGTAAAAATTATATTTTTGTTCTCTTAGTGTCCAAAATATTTATTACCAAAATATACTTATGAATAAATTTTCCGGAATATTTTGTAAGTTATATTCTTTTGTTCGGTTTCTCCAATATTGTGGGTATAATTTGTATATTCATATTCTTGGGATTTTGGTAATATTTTGGATTGTAATTTCTTGGTATTTTGATGAGTTATATTATTTCAAGTCCTAAAATAATATAACTAATACACATAATATACAAATAATCACACACATGGTGACATCTAAATATATATTTCTCTAAATACATATTTAGTCACTTTTATTTATAAAAATCAACCTCCAATATTTATAATTTTTGTAACAAAAATTATGGCAAACTTTATGTGAAAATCCATGGTTTGAAATATACTTGTAAATATTTGTTTAGAAATATTTTTCTAAGTGTTTAATTTTTTGAAAATTTTTGCCATAGTTTCCCCTAAAAATGGATGTTTCCATGCCTTCATGGCATATCATTTTCTTTTATAAATCAATACAATCATCAACAAATCAATCTATACTTACCAATTTGCCAAAAGCAACCATAAACTACTAACTCATGAACTTGAAAATTTATAAAAATGTGTAGTAACTTACTAGTGTATTTAGTGGGTCTAGTTACCCTTTAAAGTGTGGTTGTTTATTTAAAAAAACATCATTTTTGAAGAATCTAGATCTTTACAACTTGTAATCACATTCTCTAAAAATGCCTCTTCTTGGATTTTTCTTGTTACACATGTGTTTCTACACTTGTTTAACCTCTAAAAACATGGTTGATTTCTTTAAGAACCAAGATTAAGTAAACTTTATATTTTTAACTTAATTTTCTTGAAAAATCATTCTTGAAATCTTAGATCTACAAGACTTACATCTTACTTTAATCATCACTTTACAAGAAAACAATATATTCTTTCAAGTTCATGACTTATGTGAGGATGATCCATTAATCTCTAACACTTTCATCCTCTCATCTTGCTAGATTATGTTTTTAATCATCATCTAGCAAGATCATATGATGATCTAATTCATTTACATAAGTAAACAACAATCAACAAGTATAACAACACATAAACATCAAGACTTTTTATGATTTTAAGCTTATGTTCATGTTTCATCTTCTTGATTCTTAATGTTCTTCAAGATTAACATCATGTATCACCTTTTAACCACTTAAACAAGATGTAAAATGAAGAGTATAGTGTTCTTACCACTAGCTCAAGGCTAGGGATGATCAAGAGAAGAAAAGAAGTGGATAAAAGCAAATGGTGAAGGTCCTTCAACTTCCGAAAGCTCCTAGCTTCTTTGTGCACCTTCTAACACCTTGGTGTATGCTTGGAATTGGATGAAGATGATTGAATGATGGTGATGATGTTGTTATTGTTTTCGGCCGAACCCAAGAAGAAAGGAAGAGAGAAGAAGTGGTGTGTGGTGTGTTGTGATGAAATGAAGCTTATGTTCACAAGGTTAACTCTTATAACCATTAACTCATATTTTCCTTTGGTTTTTATGTCTAATAAAGAGAAACAAGATCCAATTTAATAATCATATAAAATCTTGGTGTGGGCCTTTATGTTGGCCGATCCATAGGTGGTGGGCGGGGGGGGGGGGGGGTATAGGTCTTGGTTTAAACCAAGTTAGATTTCATAGTTAGATTTTAAGTGTTCTAGTTAGGGATTTAGTTAGTTGTATGATTTATGGTGTGTTATGATGTTCGGGGACCATAACTAGCTTGGTAATATTAAAACAGTGCTTCTAGTGAAAATTTGGTGTTTCGGGTAGTGTCCGGTTGTTCGGTTGGTTACCGGTTCGTTAAGGTGCTAAACTATGCAGTTTAGTGTGCTTTATGTTACTTTTTGTGATAGTTTTGATTCCCGACACTTAGGAAAGCATTCAGGACCATTTAACCATATTTCTGCATAATATTAGAGTGTTTAAATGCTGAATTTGCTGATTTTCTGCAGAATTCTGCAGTTTATGTGAGTTTTAGGAACTTTCCGGCACTTAAACTATCTTTAGAAAGGCAGTTTTGTGTTCCTTACTTTCCTACACACTATACTAGTGTAATACTTGGTTTTTGGCTCATTCTGTGTCTCAAAACATTGTCTGTCTATGTACTGAATTTCGTCAGCATTTTTCTGATTTGCCTGATAACTGTGCTAACAGTGTTTCGTGCATCATTTGAGTCAATAAAGTTCTCATGCAATAATGATATGAAATTAAGCAATATGTGATGCACATGTATCATTATGGCAATAATCAGAAAGCAATTCAAGTCATTAATTGTAATTCAGCACAGTCATTAAGCACTAATCATGGTTTAATAGTTGTACGGATACCTGGAATTTTGACTGTTGTCACAATAACTGAACACAAACCCACTTTATTAGTTGTTAACTTGGTTTTCTAAAATAAACTCTAAAACAATCTAATTTTACTTTCCGTACATATTGCAAATCGTGAACAGTAATTTGTTCAACAACGCTTTTCACAGTACTCCTCATGGTTCGACACCAGACTTACCATATCTATTAAGGTAATTGAGACCGACTTTCATTCTTATCTTTGATTGGCACTTTGACACTAATCAATGTTCAACAACAATTTAGGAAAAAGTAAAAATTGCTTGGGTTGTTCAAGGTGTTTGTCTCGTTTTGGTTTTGCCAATACGAGCTGTTTGGGTCGGAGGCTCCAAGTATTCATGATTTTTTATAGATTGTTTTTCCAAAAAAAATTATCAAAAGAAGATGGAGAAGAAAATGTGGTTTGAGAGTTTCGAGGTAAAATTTATAAAATATGGTTGTTTATATATAGGGGAATTAACTTTTTTTAAACACCAGTCCCTTTTCACACTATTTCCAATCACACCGTTGATAACACCCATAGAGCGGTGTTTCACGCTCGGTAATGCCCCAGGACTGCCACCTTACTTGGGGAGATGGACATTGACATACAGTCTTGGCAAATTTTGTCTCTTAAGCAATGTACTAGGGCCTCAAAGCCTTTGTTTTACCTAAACAAATTAGTGCTGACACTAGTAAGAAGACACATATTTCGAAGAAGAATAATAAGAATTTTAATTCAAAACTTTTATAACTTTTATTGATATTTGCAATAAATTTATATAATTTATTTTTTTAATGACCAACAAATAAAGTCCGACTACCCGGGGTAACCCAATGGAAAAGGCGACTTGATGTATTGCAAAATACATCTAGTTTTCGTGTATAGTTTATACAGTTTTCGTTTTGCTTTGTGTCGTCTTAGTTATGTTTTAGCATTGTATTTAGTAGTTTGTGATTTTTAGGGCTCAGGAAGCTTAAAAGAGTAAAAATGAGCTGAATTGGAGAAAATCGAGCCACTGACGAATCACAAGTGTCCGAAAGATAAACAAACGAAGAATTAGGGTTTCCGGCGAACTCCCAATGTGATGACCGTGGTGGAATTAGGGTTTGGGGGTGTTCAATTGAAGAAGAAGATAAGATGAATGTAGGGAGTTTATTTAAGGGTTGGTGAATTGATATAAATGCTTGTCATGTGAGGGTCACATGTATAGTTTTTAACCAAGTAAATGAATCACGTTAGTGATGAAGGGCAAAAGAACTAAAAAAACCGTTAGGCTCAAATATCAAAAGACTTCTTTTTAAGTTAGTAGGGTTAAAACCCGTACCCGGGTATGGATACAAATGAGTGGAACCGGGTTCTCTGTGAAACCGGTTCGGGTACAACCCGGGTACGTATCAATATATTTAGAACCGGCGTAACCGGTTTCGGGTACAATGGAACCGGGTTCGGGTACTGTTGGAACCGGGTACGGGTACTGTTTGGAACCGGGTTTTTGAGTTTTTCAATACAAAAAAGCTGCCGAAAGACTGCACATAACCGGTTCCCCCTGTTTTTACTTGATAAAAGCTGTTTTTTTTTTTACTTTCTACTGTACATAACCGGTTCCCACAGTTTTACCTCGATAAAATCGGTTTCGGGTCCTTTATGAAATCTATCCTCTTTTCCAACCTTCAAACTAATTTTCTTCATCTTCTCTATCTCTTTGAAAGAACCTATGGCATCGAATGAACATGTTGTTATGGTTTTAGAAACCAAACGTAACCCCGCAATTTGGAAAAAATTTTGATTTGTGTTTGATGACGGATAGCCATGAGATGGCTAGGTGCAAGAGTTGTGGGAAGTTCATGAAGGCGGCCGCCAACTCCACGCTCAAGAAGCATACCGACAAACATTGCCCGATGACAAAGGCAAAAAAAGAAGGGACCGGTTCATCTAATGTGTAATTTGGTGGATCCGTTTGTTTACTTATGTTTGATGTGTTATGTTTGATGTGTTATGTTTGATGTGTTTTGTTTGTTGTTTTATGATCAATGTAACCGTTTCGTCTATGAAATAAAAGTTTGTTTTGTTTTAGTAACAAGTAAAAAAAATAAATTCGCATTTATAATCCATTAAGTACTTCAACATATAACAAAATCGGTTCTTCAGGGTAAAAAAAACAAGCTTAAAAATTGCACAGAATCGGTTCATGGGGACTGATCAGAATCGGTTGCTCATATTTATTTCCTTGCTCGTTTGCTTGAGGCCGGTGCGGCACTTTCACTTGCGTTACGCTTTGGTGCGGGCACTTCGGTACAATCATCTTCGGAATCATTAGTCTCTACCTCGTCTTCCTCTTCCTCCTCTTCTTCAATAATCTTGTGCTCTAACTTTACCTCGTCTTCTAGACTCGATTTATGTTGAACACGGTCAACGCCATCCAAATGATCTTTTAGGCAAATTGCCATCTCTAGCGATTCCGGAGTTAATCTTGTTCTTCGAATGGACAATACCCTACCACTAAGAGAAAAAACACTTTCCGAAGCTACCGTGGAAGCTTGGACCGTTAGTAAATCACGAGCCATGGTGGCTAGAATCGGGAATTCCGATTCTTTAGACTTCCACCATGCCAAAATGTCAAAGTTATTATATTCCTCGGCCGTCATAGTAAGTGAATCATTCCTTAGTTTATATCGACCGAGTTCACTAGATGGTTGGTTACCCCTTTGTTGCTTGGTCGTTTCGTCTCTAACGACGTTCAACATGGTTATGATGGGGTCTCCGATTGTTTCATCATTAGAAGACGACGATGAAACCCCATTCAAATTGGTATGATGTTTTTCCCCATACTTTTTTAAATAATGATCATAAAGTTTATTCAAAGATTCGTCGAATAGTTTTTTTGTTTTCGCTTTCAATGTTGGATCCTCCTCGTGCATATCCAACTTGTCATAAATTTCGTCAACTAACGCATTAACACCCGCTACGTTTAAAATTGGATTTAAAGCGGCGGCACATAGAAAAACGGGTGGTAACTCCAAAAAATATTTTTTAAATTTATTGATCATTGGTTTCAACATGTTCCTCAACATGTCACTTGAATTTTCAAACTTTTTAAAATTAGTTGTTATCAAATACAATTCGGATAAAACTCTAGAACTAGTGGGATAATAAACACCGGAAATTAAAGTTGTAGAATTTTTGAAAACTTTTAAAAAAGTACTTAGTGTTTGAATATTAGTCCAAGCCGTGTCGGGAAAAGGGTCGACTTGGTAGTCATCACTTAAAGTTGTATGAAATGCTTTTAAAGTACCCATTTGTTTTAAAGCCATTTCAAACATATGACAAGTTGAATTCCAACGAGTTGGGATATCCCAATTAGGACCAATTAATTTTTGGTTAACTTCTTTACAAAGTTTTTTATAATCTTGATATCTTTCTTTACCACTTTTAAAAACGTCTTGAAGCATAGCTCTAAAAGATATAATAAAATCCGCTACAAATTTATTTTTTAAACCGTCTTGCACAACTAAATTAATAATATGAGCAACACATCGTGTGTGGAAAAAAACACCATCACAAATTGGTTTGTACTTCAACTTTAATTTTTCGATCGCATTTGAGTTGTTTGAGGCATTATCGAAAGATATTGAAAATATTTTATCCTCTAAACAATATTTTATTATCGTGGCATTCATAATTTTATAAATATTTTCTCCCGTATGAGGAGAAGGAAACTCGTCAAATGCAATAGTACGCTTCATCATTTGCCATGTATTGGGATCAACCTAATGAGCGGTGACACAAATGTATGATTCGGGTAAACCGTGTGGAGCCGACCACACATCACTAGTTAAATTTACACAAGTTATTAAATTTTGAAAAGATACAATTAAATCTTTTCTTTCATTTTCCCATAAATTTAAACAATGACGTTTTAAAGTTCGACGACTTACATGTTTGTAGCGAGGTTGAAGCGTCTCCCTAATAAGCTTAGTGAGATCAGGGTCGTCAAAGTGTCCAAATGGCAACGCTTTTTTGATGACCAACTTCGCCATCCTATCACGAGTTATCTTTTGTTCGTAGCGGAAAATCGTACCATCTTTTGAAAGTTGAACTTGACCGGGTGTCAAATCTTTTAGAGCTTTGCAATACTTTTTGGCATGCTTCGTTAAAGTGGAATTAGAGTCCTTGCCTAACAAGGAGCCACAATGTTTGCATTGGGCCTTTTGCGAACCATCGCTCATCTCGACTAAGTCCCAATTGCACCAAACTTCTATATTGCGGCTATGCGATAATGTTCCAACTACAAACGGAGCATTTTGACCTTGTGGAACATTATTGACGGATGAGGAATTTGTGGTTTTAGAGTTCTTTGTAGCCATTGTATAAAAATATGTCAAGAAGGAGAAGAAATTGATAAAAGAAGAAAGAGGATTTGTGAATAAAAAAAGTGAAAAGTACACTGTATATATATTCTACCCGGTTCCAACGGTCATAATCGGTTCCAACGGTCATAAAGGATTCGGTTCCAACGGTTATTGTGACAACCCGAGTTTTCAAGGTCTCTACTTATTTGCAAAGTGTGATTTATATAATTGGTGTGCATTATAATTTATTTTTGAGTATATGTTATTATGGGGTGGTGTTAATTTATGATTTGTAATTTAAAACAAAAGGGAACCCCTTGGCCCAAAACACCTAAGTGTTTTCGACACTCACAGGCCGGCGAATACAATATGGGCTTTTGGGCCCAGTAGCAATCAATTATATTCTTGCCCCAACCTTTGCGTGAACTTGTAACTGACAAAAACCCTAGACACCTCTCATCCTCTCTCTTGCTCCTTTTTGAAACCCGTCGGCAGTTTCAAACAAACGAGTCTCATACGTCGATCGAAGTACCACCTTTCCTTCATAGGTTAGTAGTATGTTATTTATGATTTATTGATTTAATGACGCGGTTATTAATTGACATCATGAGTTAACTGTATATGATTATGTTGTGGATTGAAGCGATTGGTTTGGTAGGGATCCTTATAAACTGATGTTATGATCGGTTGTGTTATATCTACTGTTAGTGTTCGAATGATGTTGTGGGTATAGCTCTGAATGTTAATGTTGTGTGGATATGTTTGATGTTCGGTCAGAAATCACGTGGGTTAGGTCTGATACTGTTATGATAATTGTTTAGGTCTCGAGGCATGTTCACTGTAATGTTTGGTCCAATGGTTTTCAAGTAATCATGTGAATATATGGGTGCATCGATTTTAATAAAAGTCTATATAAAACAAATAAATACTTGAGGCTCACATGAATATTTGAATTAGCATGTTGATGCAGTCCACTAACAGATTATGGTCCAATGAGGGTTCAACCTTTATCAAATACCACATGCTATTAATTGTTGAATGATGATAATAGCAAATATAGTAAATTATAGGAATACATGAGTCGGCTGTTGATGATGATAGTCATGATTAGACAATGTCAGTGCACTAATTCTTATACATGTAATCGACCCATGTGATCCCTCTTCTAGTTCAATTATCAAGTTGGGAAATAAATAAATATTACATGTCAAAGCTTGGTCCAATAACCTCTTGAGGTGATAAACATAATTGTCTGCCATTTCAAAAGAATAATAGATATATACATGTGCAATATGAGTGTGTGAATGAGTGCAAAGGTGTGGAACCGATTGCGTGCAGATGATAGATAAAGCCATTGAAACTGCCTTTGATGATCATACTTGGTGTGTGAATTTATTAACGATGTGACCATGTAACTGTTAGAATTGTTTAGGCTTTTGGAAACTCGTAACTGTTAAGTGATGATTAGAATTGTTTGGTAACTGTTACTGATGTTGTTGCTGCCACAGACGAAAACACAGAGGGCCAAACGAAATCACTTGGTGATTTCGTCACTTAAGCGATTTCGCCAAGCATGTGTTTTCGGCACAAGTGATTTTGTGGAGTGTCATCCGTTAAGCATGTAACCTTGTTAGTTTATTAAATCAGTTAACTCTGTTAATTTAGTAACCTCAGTTAGTCTATCAATTCTGCTACATGTTAACTCTTGTTAACTCTGTTAGTTATTTCTGTTAGTTAATTAACAGTGTTGATTGGTTATTCATGTTATGTATCAAATCCTGCTAAGTTGCTAACCTTGTTAAGTTTGTTAACCCTGTCTAGTATGCTAATGAATAACCATGGTATAGCAAACTGTGTAAGACATTTATGAGAAACATGAATTGTATGAAGATGATTAACTGTTTGTAATGCCTGATGTTAACTGTTACACACACACACTATGTGACGAACATTTCATGCGAAACCTTACAAACATGTACTGACTGAACATACGTGCATAAATATAGGACTTGACTGATAAATTGTGAGCACTTAACATAGCATACCGAGCAAACAAGGTGAGTTCACACTTCTACCAAGGCATGGGATTCCCGGGGTTGGGAATGGGTTGATTGATTATTTATGCTTAAGAGTTATCGGAATTACATACCATTGGCCTCGGGAGAAGAAGGTCAATGGTAGATACTACTAGACTAGTGATACATATACTTTTCTTCGCACACATGCCGGGATCGGCCGCGATACTAGAACAATCTTCGCAAACATGCCTGGAATGGCCGCGAACTATACTTGAATCTTCGCAAACACGCCTGGAATGGCCGCGAACTATACTTTAATCTTCGCAAACATGCCTGGAGGGCCGCGATACAAATATAACTAGTCTAGAAAACATGGGAAACCCCCACTAAACTTCGCAAACATGCCTAGAGGGCCGCGATGCTATTACATACGATACATGATTACTAAACGAATATACGAATTACGATACGAACATTATAACTAAATAACCAACTGTGAACTCGCTCAACTAGTTGTTGACTTTCTGTTACGTGCCTTGCAGGACCTTAGGTACTTTTGGAGCTTGCACGGGAGGCACGGTCGTTGTGGACATGGATCGTGAATGTGTTGTTAAACATTATGACATTTTGTACTTAAACTTATATTGGGTTTTACTTTAATGCTTCCGCTACACACTTGTTTATATTTGGTTTTGGAAACACCTATCGTATTGATGAATGACTTTTACTATTTACTTATGTTCAATATGATTGGTGGCTTGATCCTGGTCATGTCACGCCTCCAAGCGGTGGTACTCCGCGTGTGGATTTTGGGGGTGTGACAGATTGGTATCAGAGCCATTGGTTATAGAGAACTCGGTTTTAATAAGGGGAAAAAGTTTTTATTAAAACCAGACTATAACCAGAACAGTGCTCAACGATCCACAACGACGCTTCGCTCCACGTGCAAGACTCAACACTATAGGTAATATTGTTCATGCTTACATTACCTACATGCTAGATTACATAGAACTTTGCTCATGGTATGCTTAGATAAACGTAACAACTATAGCTTGAGAATACTTGTGTGCTCATCCTCTTCTGTCATTGCACTTTCGCGAACCTCTCTCACTCATGTTCTCCTTGATATCAAGATCATGAGTGGACGCGTTAACATAACTCAAGCCTAGTTGGCGGCTTCGATCACTGAACAAGTTACTGCAGCACTCGCAGCTGCCCAGGCAGGAGGTGTAACCTGCCATCACCACTTACTCTAGGATCTTTAGATCCTACTCTCGTAAATCAACACTCGTGCTCAAGTATGTTTACTCTTACGCACACGACAGGTCAACACGCTCAGCCACCTGTGTGCACGTTCCAAACTTTCATGGACTGTCGTCCTACTACTTTTAGTGGCACTGAAGGGGCCGTTGGACTCCTCCACTGGTTCGAGAATCTCGAATCGGTCTTCGAAATGTGTGAATTCCCTGAGGATCGTAGGGTGAAGTACGCCATTGGTACTCTCGAAGGCACTGCGCTAGCTTGGTGGAACACGCAAGTTCAGATGCTGGGGTGGGCGGTTGCTAATGCCACCCCATGGAATGATTTTAGGGAACTGATCAAAAGTGAATATTGTAGTCGTGATAACATCCACAAGCTGGAAGTGGAATTCTTTAACCTTAGAATGACGGGATCAGAGATAGAAGCGTACACGAAACGATCCAACGAAGTGGCAGTGTTATGTCCAACTATGGTGGGTCATCCCATCAAACGCATTGAGCTGTACCTCAAAGGCTTAGTACCAGAAATTCAAAGTCATGTGACTTCTGCCAACCTTGCTACCATTCAGGATGTTACTCGTCTTGCTCATCGTCTCACAGACCAAGCAGTGGAACAGAACAAGCTGCCTAAACGTATCGGTGCTACTACTACTACAACTACCACTCCTGCTACTCCTAATGATAACAAGCGAAAGTGGGACAGAACCTCTAGCAAGGGTTCGACTACGGTTCAGTCCCAGGTACAACAGCGAAGGACTGATGACTACCAGAGTTCTGGTCAGCAATCTTCTGGTGGTCAAGGGCAGGGTGAATATCGAGGAAATCGCCCAAAGTGCAATAGATGCAACAGACACCACAGTGGTCAGTGCAACAAGGGTCGTTGCCAGAGGTGTCTCAAGATAGGTCATGAAGCTAAAGATTTCAAGAGTTCACAACCAGCACATCAGAATCGCCAGCAGCAACAGCAAGCACCGCAGAACCAGCAACAACAATAATCAGGGCAAAGGGAACAATAGTGGAGACAACAACGGGGGTAATAACGACGGCAATGGTGCCAGGGGTTGAGTGTTCGTGATTGGTCAGGATGATGCCAGGAATGACCCTAATGTTGTGATGGTTTCGACATCGTTATTGGTATGGATTGGTTATCCCAACAACAAGCAGAGATCCTATGCAAGGAGAAGATCATTCGCATTCCTCGTTCTGGCAAAGAACCTCTCGAAGTTCAAGGCGACAAGAGTGGTGTCGTGAGTGGCACCATCTCCTTTTTGAAGGCTCAGAAGTGTCTGCGAAAGGGCCACACTATTATTTTAGCACTCGTTACAGATACATCGACGAAAGAGAAGAAGTTAGAGGATATTCCAGTGGTACGCGACTTTCCTCAAGTGTTTCCTGAAGAATTACCTGGGCTACCGCCTCATCACCAGGTCGAATTTCAGATCGAGCTAGCTCCAGGAGCAGCACCCATAGCTCGAGCATCTTATCGCTTAGCTCCAACTGAACTGGAAGAACTGTCTAAGCAATTGCAAGAACTCTTGGAAAAGGGTTTCATACGTCCTAGCTCTTCGCCCTGGGGGGCTCCAGTATTATTTGTGAAGAAAGACGGTACCTTCCGCATGTGTATTGATTACCGCGAACTGAACAAGGTGACCGTGAAGAATCGCTATCCTCTTCCACGTATAGATGACTTATTCGACCAGTTGCAAGGGTCGAGCTATTACTCGAAGATTGACCTGAGGTCAGGATATCACCAACTGAGAGTCCGGGATGAGAACGTCTCCAAAACAGCATTCAGAACACGCTACAGCCACTACGAGTTTTTAGTCATGCCATTCGGATTAACGAACGCGCCCGCGGTTTTCATGGATCTTATGAACAGGGTGTGCAAACCTTATCTTGACAAGTTCGTCATTGTATTTATCGACAACATTTTGATTTACTCCAAGAGTCAGGAGGAACACGAACATCATTTACGACTTATTTTGGAACTTCTTCGAACGGAACAACTGTACGCCAAGTTTTAAAAATGCGACTTCTGGCTTCGTGAAGTCCACTTCCTAGGCCACGTGGTAAACAAGGATGTGATTCATGTTGATCCATCCAAGGTAGATTCGATCAAAAACTGTCCTGTATCTCACACACCAACTGAAATACGCCAATTCTTGGGTTTGGCAGGTTATTACAGACGGTTCATCAAAGACTTCTCAAAGATTGCACAGCCGCTTACATTACTGACACAGAAAGGTATTGCTTACCGTTGGAGTGATACACAGGAAACAGCGTTTCAGCACTTAAAGGATAGACTTTGTAGCGCACCTATCCTCTCATTGCCTGAAGGCACGGACGATTTTGTAGTCTACTGCGATGCATCTATTCAAGGTCTTGGATGTGTGCTGATGCAACGGGATAAAGTTATTGCTTATGCTTCACGTCAACTTAAGATTCACGAACGGAATTACACTACACACGATTTAGAACTGGGAGCTGTTGTTTTTGCGCTCAAGATATGGCGACACTATCTGTATGGCACCAAGTGCACCATCTACACCGATCACAGGAGTCTTGAATATATTTTCAAGCAGAAAGAATTGAACATGCGACAACGTCGATGGGTCGAGTTACTGAACGATTTCGAATGTGCTATAAAGTACCATCCGGGCAAAGCCAATGTGGTGGCCGACGCCCTCAGTCGAAAAGATACTACACCTAGGCGTGTACGAGCATTGCAACTCACTATTCAGTCTAGTCTTCCTTCACAGATACGAGATGCTCAGGTAGAAGCATTGAAACCAGAAAACGTCAGCGCTGAAGCCCTACGCGGCTCAAGGCAAAGGTTAGAACAAAAGGCAGACGGAGCCTATTATGTAACGGGACGCATCTGGGTCCCATTCTATGGCAACTTACGCGAGCTGGTAATGGATGAAGCTCATAAATCTCGCTACTCAGTACATCCTGGTTCGGATAAGATGTACCACGACTTGAAAACTACATATTGGTGGACTAGCATGAAAGCTCACATAGCCACTTACGTTAGCAAGTGTTTGACTTGTGCGAGAGTCAAAGCGGAATATCAGAAACCATCAGGCCCACTCCAACAACCTGAGATACCACAATGGAAATGGGAGCAAATTTCCATGGATTTTGTTACTGGCCTGCCTAGATCTCAGCGCGGAGATGATACTATTTGGGTGATCGTGGATCGACTCACAAAGTCTGCTCACTTCCTGGCTATCAAGGAAACGGATAAGTTCTCCACTCTAGCAGACGTATACCTTAAAGAAGTTGTCTCGAGGCACGGGGTGCCCACCTCTATTATCTCCGATCGTGATGCACGTTTTACTTCAGAACTGTGGCAAGCAATGCACAAATCTTTTGGCTCTCGTTTAGACATGAGCACAGCTTATCATCCTCAGACAGATGGGCAGTCTGAGCGCACTATTCAAACTCTAGAAGACATGCTTCGGGCGTGCGTAATTGACTTTGGCAAGGGCTGGGAAAAACATCTGCCACTTGTAGAATTTTCGTACAACAACAGTTACCACACCAGCATTAAAGCTGCTCCATTTGAGGCATTGTACGGGCGTAAATGCCGATCACCTCTTTGTTGGGCAGAGGTGGGTGACAGTCAGATCACAGGTCCAGAAATGGTAGTTGATACTACTGAAAAGATTGCTCAAATACGACAACGCATGGCGGCAGCTCGTGACCGTCAGAAAGCATACGCCGATAAAGACAGGAAATTACTCGAGTTCCAAGTTGGGGATCGAGCACTACTCAAAGTTTCACCATGGAAGGGTGTTGTTCGTTTTGGCAAACGAGGCAAGCTCAATCCACGATACGTTGGACCATTTGTAGTCATAGAGAAAATAGGCAAAGTGGCCTATAGACTGAACTTACCAGCTGAACTCAGTGCAGTTCACAACGTTTTCCACGTGTCGAATCTGAAGAAGTGTCTGTCAGATGAGACCCACATAGTTCCTCTGAAGGAGCTCACTATCGACGAACGGTTGCATTTCGTCGAAGAACCAGTTGAAATCACGGACCGGGATGTTAAGGTCCTCAAGAACACTAGAATACCTCTTGTTCGAGTTCGTTGGAACTCCCGTCGTGGCCCAGAGTATACCTGGGAACGAGAAGACCAAATGGAACTCAAATATCCCCAGTTGTTCGAAAACAATGCAACTACTACTGAGACTGAAGCTACTACGAAATTTCAGGACAAAATTTCCAACTCAACGGGGGGATGATGTGACACCCCAGGAAAACCAGTAAACGATACAACTTACTTAGCTTCCTCAGTAACCGCATGCTAAATTTCGGGACGAAATTTCTTTCAAGTAGGGGATAATGTGACAACCCGAGTTTTCAAGGTCTCTACTTATTTGCAAAGTGTGATTTATATAATTGGTGTGCATTATAATTTATTTTTGAGTATATGTTATTATGGGGTGGTGTTAATTTATGATTTGTAATTTAAAACAAAAGGGAACCCCTTGGCCCAAAACACCTAAGTGTTTTCGACACTCACAGGCCGGCGAATACAATATGGGCTTTTGGGCCCAGTAGCAATCAATTATATTCTTGCCCCAACCTTTGCGTGAACTTGTAACTGACAAAAACCCTAGACACCTCTCATCCTCTCTCTTGCTCCTTTTTGAAACCCGTCGGCAGTTTCAAACAAACGAGTCTCATACGTCGATCGAAGTACCACCTTTCCTTCATAGGTTAGTAGTATGTTATTTATGATTTATTGATTTAATGACGCGGTTATTAATTGACATCATGAGTTAACTGTATATGATTATGTTGTGGATTGAAGCGATTGGTTTGGTAGGGATCCTTATAAACTGATGTTATGATCGGTTGTGTTATATCTACTGTTAGTGTTCGAATGATGTTGTGGGTATAGCTCTGAATGTTAATGTTGTGTGGATATGTTTGATGTTCGGTCAGAAATCACGTGGGTTAGGTCTGATACTGTTATGATAATTGTTTAGGTCTCAAGGCATGTTCACTGTAATGTTTGGTCCAATGGTTTTCAAGTAATCATGTGAATATATGGGTGCATCGATTTTAATAAAAGTCTATATAAAACAAATAAATACTTGAGGCTCACATGAATATTTGAATTAGCATGTTGATGCAGTCCACTAACAGATTATGGTCCAATGAGGGTTCAACCTTTATCAAATACCACATGCTATTAATTGTTGAATGATGATAATAGCAAATATAGTAAATTATAGGAATACATGAGTCGGCTGTTGATGATGATAGTCATGATTAGACAATGTCAGTGCACTAATTCTTATACATGTAATCGACCCATGTGATCCCTCTTCTAGTTCAATTATCAAGTTGGGAAATAAATAAATATTACATGTCAAAGCTTGGTCCAATAACCTCTTGAGGTGATAAACATAATTGTCTGCCATTTCAAAAGAATAATAAATATATACATGTGCAATATGAGTGTGTGAATGAGTGCAAAGGTGTGGAACCGATTGCGTGCAGATGATAGATAAAGCCATTGAAACTGCCTTTGATGATCATACTTGGTGTGTGAATTTATTAACGATGTGACCATGTAACTGTTAGAATTGTTTAGGCTTTTGGAAACTCGTAACTGTTAAGTGATGATTAGAATTGTTTGGTAACTGTTACTGATGTTGTTGCTGCCACAGACGAAAACACAGAGGGCCAAACGAAATCACTTGGTGATTTCGTCACTTAAGCGATTTCGCCAAGCATGTGTTTTCGGCACAAGTGATTTTGTGGAGTGTCATCCGTTAAGCATGTAACCTTGTTAGTTTATTAAATCAGTTAACTCTGTTAATTTAGTAACCTCAGTTAGTCTATCAATTCTGTTACATGTTAACTCTTGTTAACTCTGTTAGTTATTTCTGTTAGTTAATTAACAGTGTTGATTGGTTATTCATGTTATGTATCAAATCCTGCTAAGTTGCTAACCTTGTTAAGTTTGTTAACCCTGTCTAGTATGCTAATGAATAACCATGGTATAGCAAACTGTGTAAGACATTTATGAGAAACATGAATTGTATGAAGATGATTAACTGTTTGTAATGCCTGATGTTAACTGTTACACACACACACTATGTGACGAACATTTCATGCGAAACCTTACAAACATGTACTGACTGAACATACGTGCATAAATATAGGACTTGACTGATAAATTGTGAGCACTTAACTTAGCATACCGAGCAAACAAGGTGAGTTCACACTTCTACCAAGGCATGGGATTCCCGGGGTTGGGAATGGGTTGATTGATTATTTATGCTTAAGAGTTATCGGAATTACATACCATTGGCCTCGGGAGAAGAAGGTCAATGGTAGATACTACTAGACTAGTGATACATATACTTTTCTTCGCACACATGCCGGGATCGGCCGCGATACTAGAACAATCTTCGCAAACATGCCTGGAATGGCCGCGAACTATACTTGAATCTTCGCAAACACGCCTGGAATGGCCGCGAACTATACTTTAATCTTCGCAAACATGCCTGGAGGGCCGCGATACAAATATAACTAGTCTAGAAAACATGGGAAACCCCCACTAAACTTCGCAAACATGCCTAGAGGGCCGCGATGCTATTACATACGATACATGATTACTAAACGAATATACGAATTACGATACGAACATTATAACTAAATAACCAACTGTGAACTCGCTCAACTAGTTGTTGACTCTCTGTTACGTGCCTTGCAGGACCTTAGGTACTTTTGGAGCTTGCACGGGAGGCACGGTCGTTGTGGACATGGATCGTGAATGTGTTGTTAAACATTATGACATTTTGTACTTAAACTTATGTTGGGTTTTACTTTAATGCTTCCGCTACACACTTGTTTATATTTGGTTTTGGAAACACCTATCGTATTGATGAATGACTTTTACTATTTACTTATGTTCAATATGATTGGTGGCTTGATCCTGGTCATGTCACGCCTCCAAGCGGTGGTACTCCGCGTGTGGATTTTGGGGGTGTGACAGTTATATTTTTCATTTACTGTTTTTTGATCCTTAATAGTCGATTCCAACGGTAACAATCCCCAGAGTTCAAGATTGTTTGTAAATTGGGCTGACATTGACATAATGAAAATGGGCTTCAAGTCTTCAACAATGGGCTTCAGATTGGCTGAGAATAGAGATTAGAGAATATAGGCAACGGGTACAGATATGAACCGGGTACGCAGTGAACCGGATACGGGCAGGAACCGGGTACGGGTATGAACCGGGTACGGGTAGGAACCGGGTACGGGTAGTTTTTTTCAAGGAATATAGGAACCGGGTAATACCCGTCGGGTTTTTTATACCTGGGACCGGTTCCTCTGAGCATTGGGTTAGAACCGGAACCGGGTACGGGTCGGGTCCACTGGAATCGGATAGGAACCGGGTTTTATGCCCATCTCTTCACGACCCATGGGCCGAAATCATAATTTACTCTTCTTACAAATCCAAAATAAGCTACAACCCAAACACCCCCCCCCCCCTTAGTATATTCGCACGGCAATTTTGAATCAAGCTTTTCTTTCCCCCCAGTAAACGATCGGACTGAAGAATGGCAGAAGAGTTAAGCCTAGGGATCTTAATCGATGTTGTAGACGAAGAATGGATGAGAGATACTCTCCCTGACGACGGTTTTTTTACTTCTATTCTCATCTCTTCTTCTAATTATTCAAATATTTTCCCTGATTTTTACATATTTGGCTTACAGATCTTGAGTTACCTCCGGCACTACTCCCTCGGAATGATGATGCCGAAGATTCCAGTATGTTCTCTGAAACCTAAATTTCCATTTCTTCCTTTTTTTGGTGATTGTTTTGGGAATATCAACTTCAATTAGGGTTTTTGTTAGGAATACGTTTAGATTTGAAAAATTAGGGTTTTTTTTTTCTGTTGAAATTAATCTTATTTACCTATGTTATTTTTGACATCTTCTGATTGTTTCTGTTGAAATGACTCTTTTGTTGCATAATGATGGCCTTTATACTTGTTTCCCTCCTCCCTGTTGTTTAAATTTCTCAAATAGTTTTGTAAACCATTATTACAATTAACAAAAAGGATTCAGGGGCGGATAGATGATCAAGCTTCCAAGTCGTATAGAGGTTTTTCTTTCGACTACAACTAGGGAGTCAGCCTTACGTTTGCCTCAGCAAAACTCGTTTGTCAGAAAGGAAATTTCAATGAATTCTAATGGTTGCAGTCAAGGTTTAAAAAAACGGAAACGAGTGTCGAGGCGTTTTCCATTTGCCTCACGAGGTGAACCAAGGCGTAAGCTCGAGGCAGAATTAAAAAATACATATAAATATTATATATCTTATAAAAATAGTAATACTAACCAAATTCATCAAAATAATCAAAAACACACATAAAAAAGACATAAATTGCTTGAAATTGACACAAAAACTCAAAACCATCAAAAACAAATATCAAAGACCCCTGAGGCGCAGCCTTTTTAGCGCCTCAGCCCCTCTAAGGCGCACATACAGTATTAACCCCCTGAGACGCGCCTCAGAATCGTTTTTTGGTCGTTTTGCCTTGAGGCGCGCCTCGAGGCGCACACCTCAACCGTTTTTTAAAACCATGGTTGCAGTGTTTGTTAATTGTTAGTAAATGGAGTCACTGACACAATGTATATATCTAGTTAATCTGTTGTGTTAGTAAATAAAGTTGGTTCCTATAAAACACTAATCGAAGCTCAACCATTGAAGTCTATACTCCCTTTAAATGCTTAAATATTAAAGTAAAATTACCAAATCATGTATTTTACTTGCCAAATGTTGCCTGAATCGAAGTATTTATTGCATCTGCAGAGCAAGTTTTTTTTTCTTTGGTTGGGTTATTTGGGAAACTGGGCCTATACCCTGTAGAATTGTTTGTATGTTTGTTGCTTACAATGAGCATGTTCAACAGATCATGAAGCAGCACAAGTGGATGGAGATACATGGCAGGATCTTGCACTGGGAACAACTCAATAGTACAGCGGTGGCATGCTGTTTTGCATCTTTAGTTTGCAGTTGGATGTGAAAACAAATTCTTATCATGTAATAGACTTTTTTTTTGCCCCACTAAATCAGTTTACTTGAAAAAAGACATTATCTTTGTATAATATATGTTTATGAGATTGTACTTGATACATAAATTGTGACAAAAAGAAAAAAAGAGGGACAAAAGTTGTTACAAGTCGGAGAAAAAATCGATTAATTGAACTATATGAAGAATATAGAAAAACTAGTAGTAAGGCTCAAGACACAAAAGGCGAGCATGTCATCTAGACGAGGCTTAAAAAGCACATGTTTGAGACAATCAAGACGCTTGTTTGGTTTAGGCTCATGTAACTGTTATTTGAAAAACCGAACTTTCTAGACAAGCAAGACACACGTTCCTTCCACGCCATTTATAAATGTTTTAAACTTGTTCTTGGCTGGTTTGAACTAGTTTTGGTCAGATTGGTTTTTGGCTGTCAAATAGTTTGAAACTACTTTTCGCCTAATAATTTTTTAAGGTGCGCCTTGCTAGACTCAAGGTGGTTTTGCCTTGAGTGCCTAGGCATGCGCCTTTGGCGCTTTAACTATATAATGGTATAGTTCTAATTTTTTATTTTTTTTTATAGTTTACCCTTCTCAATTTTGATTTCAATTATATACATTTACAAAATTCAATTAACCAAACAGAACCATTAGAAAAGGGATCACAGTGATTATTGTTTTTTTTCTTTAAGATCTTCTCTGTTATGATCTTTTTTGCTTCGTCAAAACACAATTTATATAAAACTTGACCCTCTTAAGACATAGGTTTATTAACCAAGCCGGTAGGTTTTACAGCTTTGTTAGCCGAAACTCAGTTATTGTTCAGTTATATGGGTTAAGACTACAGCGAACCTCTTTAAGTCCGAGCCTTGAGGCCTAATTGGCCAATAATGCATGTTACAGGTGGTGGGTCAAATGGTAAGTACCCAAGAAATAAATTCTTTGTGCAGTTTGTTTCAACAAATAACAGGTAAAAGTAATACAGTTGACGAAACCATAAAAAGACCAATCACACACTGCAATGTGCCAAACAAGTAAATCATGTCAGATTTCACCAAATCCATTTCATCTGTAAACTCTTCAGACACCAGACTAAAGCCGAACCCAACTACTACTATACCCAGTAGCAAAACTGTGTAGAACACTAGCGTTTTTTCACACGACCATTGGTTGGTTGGTTCATTACTCCAATAATAAACCTTTTGATCATTTAACTAACCTACTATCAATGTTGTATTATTTGTGATTATGTAT
The DNA here is from genome assembly GCA_030545235.1 of Helianthus tuberosus. Lineage (NCBI taxonomy): Eukaryota > Viridiplantae > Streptophyta > Magnoliopsida > Asterales > Asteraceae > Helianthus > Helianthus tuberosus. The sequence goes on from JARYGA010059765.1 coordinate 9,412,079, forward strand.
GTAAACAAGTAACATCACCGCTGATAAAATATGAAGCCTTTAAGCTGCTTCTGGCTGTGTTTCATTAACAGTTTCCAACGACTGATGATGATGTGGAGCATATGAATAAGCTATGACAGATGCTCCGATCGCGATGGACATTCCTACGCACCTCCATAACCACTTCCTCTGTCCCTTTTTCTTTTCTCTACGCCTACGTGCAACCTCTGCATCACCAAATAACCATGTCATAAAGTTATTTTTTTTGTTGTAAATGAGAGGGTTAATATCATAAATAACTATACTTTGTTATTTTTCACAAAAAGAAGTCCCTCAACCTAATTGTTAAAAATACACAAAAAAGTCACTAAACTATACGTCGTATATTGACGTCCCTAAATTTGTCTAATTGCAAGTGCTTTAAATTTTTTTTTACAATAATTGCGTGTTAACTCTTAAATCGGTTAAAAGATGGTATAATATTTTTTCAAAGATGTTTAATGTCAAGTTTATCAAAATTTCGAGTTAACAAGTCCTTATATTAAACATAACAAATACTCACAAGCATGTGCATTTTAGACAAGTTTAAAAGACTTTTAAGATTAAAAAAATTCAGCGACTTTCTCATGTATTTTTTACAAGTTGAGGAGCTATAATATATCAAAATTATATCGAGACACTTTTTCATGAAAAATAAGAAAGTATGTTGATTATTATGATATTAACCCAAAAGAAAATCATTCAAAATACCAAGATATAGTGATATACCACCCACCCATAGATTCAAGGTTATTCTGGGACATTTCATGGATCATAGCTTCATAGTACTGGAGCCTGTCTTGCAGCCGGGAAATCTCTTTATCTTTAGATCCTATGATGACCTGTGCAGCCAGCTCAGCTTCGGCCCTTGCTTCAGCTTTCCCCATGGCTTCTGCTACAAATCTAGCAACGATCACTTCCTCCGAAAACTGTTTAATTGCATTAATGTCAAACCGGGTAGAGCGGCTCTCATTTGACGAAGATGTTACACCAGTCTGAGATAGTAGAATTTTGCTGACTGTGTGCAAGTGAGTACACATGGCAGCCACGTCATCTTCAGCAGCCTTGCGTTTCTCCATCTCCTCAAGCAGATAAGCCCTTGCTGTATGCAGCTCTGATTCTGTGTTGCCCCTACAACTCAGCATAGATCCTTCTGAAGAGAAATCTGTGCAAAAAAATACAAGAACAGAAGCAGAACAGGGTTTGTGAGATAAACGGATTTGGGCAGAAACATATCGGTTTATCCAAAAACACTTTTAAGATAGCATATAATAAGAAAGCGATAACACAATGCTTTCATGATTTTTTAACTAAAGCATGAATGTAATACGCGTATACTGTATTCCTAAATTTTGTTATATGTTGTGTTGATAATTGATTCAAAGTTATTCTTGACGATGATCTCACATGTTAAGATGGTCAACATAATTAGAAAAATACAATCTGGGAATTGCATTGCATGTCTAGTATCACTTTCAAGTTATTATCTTTTGACACATACAGTTAACGCCTATCCGATATTACTTTCAAGTTTGAAATGTAACATATATTTGATTACTGTTTTTGTGTCATCCCTTTTATGTGACAATGATGATGAGGGTACATGAACGGCCAGAACACATGTGTTGGTTCCGAAAAGAAGAAAGGCACCATGATCAAGCCTACAAGGTGAGACAGGTCAAATCTCACCAGACTAAACATTGAAGGCACAGTAAGAGGAGCTAAGATAGTCTAGAGTCCTACAAGTAAGAGGAGGCGGTACAAACACATTGGAATACAAATACAAAACAAACCTACCCCCCCCCCCCCCCCAGTACGCGTTTCTTACATTTATTACACCATGAACACCAAAGAAGTGAAGATTATTCTCACGCCGGAGTACCCTCCGGGCTCGAACGATGTAGAGGATCCTAGCATGCCAACATCTGATTTTCGATCCAAATTTGCAGGGTGTTTACAAATGTAGATTAGTTTATAGTAACAGTGCCTGTGACCCTGAGATTCTAGATGCTATGTGTATAAAGCATGATGAGAATCAGCTAGCTATAGTTGATGCGTATTATTGACCAAACTAGCTCCTACAACAACACATAGAGCAATCCCTCCCTGGTGCACCAATTCTTACAGGCAGCTTCGTTAAAAACGCTCCAAGGCGATGCACACATCTAACTCATATCTAAGTAAAGCCAAATAACCTTAACCAGAAACTGCATATCTCTCTCAACCATAGTTGTTAATAGCGGCTATAGCGACCACTATAGCGCGCTATGTAGCCATGCGACGTAGTGTCGCTATATGGGTCATAGCGATGATAGCGATTGTTTTTTTTTATGTAAATAGCAATTAGATATAGCTATAAAATAGCCGGATTTATAGGTTTTTGTTAAATATACATGTAAAATATCATATATACAAGAGTATTTTGATGTAATATACATATAACAATTTTCAAAACTCTTTTCTAGTGTAATTGTTATTTATAAAATAGCCGTCGCCATTTGTCGCTATTCGCTACGTAGCCTATAGGTGCCTTTGTCGCTGCTATCGACAACTATGCTCTCAACCATTTCACATATAATAAAAGTATTTATCAAGTAAATCTTTCACAGTTTCTTCATCCCTTGAACTGTTTTGAACCCTAATTTTAACACAAAACAGAAACAAGCAAACAAACATATTTAAAGAAAAAATTACCTTCAGTAGCATCATAAAACTCACCAATCTGATTAGACACCACACTCATACTCTCAATCCCCAGCCTCCCAGAATCATTCGAGCTGGCAACACTAAACGAATCGCATCGAGGATCCGCAAAATCATCATCATCTTCTTCAGCCACCAAACAATTTTCACTTTCACCCCCTCCATTAAACAAACCACTCTCCACCACTTCATCTTCTCCATTTCCACGACTCTGAACCTCAAACCCATCGATTCGCCTATTCGCCGACTTACCACCACCCCGTCCCTTGCGATTGAACACGTAGGGAGACGGGGATGCAGGATAATCCAAGATTGGAGTGGGTTCAGGTGTGGTGTAGAGAGCAGGTGATATGTATATGTGATTCAACCTCTTTGTTGGTTTCAAGTGCTCATCTTCTTCTTTATCGTGTTCGTGATTTGTGGGTTTCAAAGTTGATGAAGAATCTTTGGTGGGTATACGATGTTCGAGTAGATTTTGTAACGCAATTGTGGTGAACGTCGGCATACCTGGAAGGAGATTGTAATTGTTGGTTTTCAGAGATGAAATGGGGAAGGCGGAACCCTAGTTTTTGGGAGGGTTCATCACATCACATCTGATCTCAGCGACTACGACAACAAATACTAAATTTATTATTATTGCATCGGAAGTTGGGTCTATCATCCACCCAGGGAAAACTGTCACAAATGGTCCCTTGGCATATTGAATGGTTCCTTTTTGTCACACTTGCTTTTAATGCTTTAATTTAAAATCACAAGGCTACTCGGTATGGTTAACCCTCTAATTAGACCATGTGTGTTAATGCCCTCTAAGGGGCATTTTTCGCCACATCAACCTTGTAACGCTCTGTAAAAAATGTGTAACGGTTAATGTCTATTTCATTCAATACTTGCCATTTTTTCCTCCTCTTTGGGCATTATTCTAGTAATGCCCCTCTCTTTTCATGCCCCTATAACGCCCAAGGGGATGGTGCTGGGGGTTTTATCAAACTCTTTCATGCCCCTATAATGCCCATTACGCATGGTTTTAGAGGACGATCCGCTACGTAAGCGCCACGTTATAATTTTTGAAGGATCCTCTTTCAAAGATGAAATCAAGGAAATGGAGGATGAGCCTATCCCACCAACTTAATATATTTCTTTTTTTAATTTTATCTACTTTTTTAACATTTATTAAATAAGATATAAAAATAAAATCATTATCCTATATATTAATAAACCAACCTTATGAATAGTAAAATAGTAACCTCACCATTCAAATCTTGACACATATATAGACACGTGACAAGTTAATGAATAGGATAACAAACACCCGAAATACCCCTACCCACCCGAAATACCCACCCCTTTAGACAAAATTGTTGACTTTTTTCCCCTTCACCCGAAACACCCTCCCTTTTTTCCCCCTTCACCCGAAACACCCTTCCTTGGACGAGATTGTTGACTTTTTTTCCTTTTTTTTAATGAGATTACTCTATGTAATTTAATGAACAGTAACATCACTAAGTGATGAGCAAATGGTACCGGGTACCGGTATCAAATTTATCAAACCGGGTGTATTTTCGTTACCGGTTCGGCACCGGTATTCACCGGTTTTTACCCTCAAATACCGCAAACACCCACCCCTACCCACCCGAAACACCCTCCCTTGGACAAAACACTTCTGTACGAAATGGAATGGGCCTTTGGCCCAGTAGCGATCAATTATATATTTTTTAAGATTACAAATTAAATGTTTTTAAAGAACCAACCTTATGAGCCTGATACAGAAAACGCCAAAAGTCGGTACCGGATTGAGTTTGAAAATCTTTTAGTTCGGGAAATTCGGTACTGCTACACGGTACCATTTGCTCATCCCTGATCAGAGCTCCGTGGCAACCGATGCTGAAAATACCTTTTACGGTACCGGTATATTAAGGAAAAAATCGGTAGCGAACTGGTACTAGAAACGCCAAAAGTTGGTACCGAATTGGTACTTAGGATCCTTCTGTTCGGGAAATTCGGTACCGGTACCCAATATTATTTGCTCATCTCTGACCACGGGTTTCATACGAACAACATCATTAACATACAACTTTTTTGGCTGATTTTATTTCAATTTTCGTGTGCAACGCCCTCGTAGTGATTTTAAAACACATGTAAACACAGACTAAATAACCAAAGAAGTTTGCCGCAACGCGGCTAAGGTGATAAACCTAGTTAATATTAAAAAACCAAACATTACATAATATTAAAAAACAAACATTACATAAGTTAAAACAAAACATAGCCTAAAAAAATAAAAATCCTAAGAACTACCCCACTTTTTCATGATCTTTTCTTGCATTTTTTTTTTAAAATCGCTCGCTTTTCTTCGGGATAATTGTCTATATCGGTTGTCATTATCTCTCATTCTTTTAGTTCGTTCTTTTCTTGCTTCAACCGAACCCGTTCTTCCACCTCGCGTTCCTTCGCCTTTGCCTTTTGGGCTGTGACCTCCGTGTACGCTTTGAACTAGGCCATAAACTCGTCCATTTTGGAACCGCTCCCCGTTGCGGCTTGTTTATTTTTGCAGCCACCTCCTTTTTTGATTTGTCTCTGCCCAGGGGACATTCCTCCTCTCGTACCGCGTACTCTCTTCTTCGAATTCCTCGTCGTCAAAGTTGAAGAAAAGTTGAGAGAGAGATGAGTTGAAGTGGGTAAAAAATGGGGTGTTTGGGTTGTATTTATAAAAAAAGTTAATAAATTGTGGGGTTTTTAAAATCTCTGCCCGTTGATGTTTGAAAAGGGAATTTGATTTTTTTTTACAATGGTCCATGCCCCAAACGGTAACATTTTTTGTCTTATGCTAGCGTCCCCAACGTCCCTGGCTAGACGATTGAGACGACGACAGGGCGGGGGAATTGGTGTGCTGGGCGGCGACAGGCCAAGATGGGGCGGGGACGGTACCCATACTGTCTAGCCTAAGAAAACCTATGGTTTTTTTATAATCAAGTTCTTAAATATATAAAACGAGTTTTTAAGACCCACATGTTTCGACGGGACCGTTAAACCGAACAAAAATAGACGCAAAAATATTAAACTATGCACGTGTGTTACATAGTAGTAACTCACTTTGACTTTAAATGATAAAAGAATAAAAAAGTTGTTTGACCTACACAAATAAGTATTTTTAACTATAATACCAAACCAAACAACAATCCAACATACTACAATTAGGAATATTAAAAAAATAATAAAGTGATAAATTGTTAGAGAAATAAATTGAGTGAGATGTGATTCTTTAAACAAACGAATTGAGGGGATTGAAGATTTGAAGTGGGTGGGACAAAATTTAACCAATCAAAAAAAATTATACCACAACTAAACCAATTAAAAAAGAGTAAAATTGAATAGTGAATTGTGAGAGGGATCAAAGTTAGGAATTAATAGAGGGATAATTTAAAAAAGAAAGTGTCATTCACAGTCATTATAATAAACTTATTCAAAATGTATTTGTGAAAAAATATTCAAAATACGTAAGTTGCCCAGTCAAATTTAAATTTTATAATAGCTAGAGATACAGTTTATGATAAGTAATAACAACAATAATAATGGTAACATTTTAAAGAAAGATAATTTTTAAACATAAAAGGTTTGAAATACAGTTATTTTATAACTTTAAAGGGTGTTTTTTTTTTTCAACTAAGGGCATGTTTGGGTAAACTTTTTGAAACAACTTATTGACTTATTGACTTTTTGAAAAGTCATAAGCTCCAAAATGATGTTTGGCAAAGAGGGTGTATGTGAGGGGAAAAAGCCAATAAGTCAATAAGTCACAAAATCCTGACTTTTCCAAGAAGCCAATAAGTCAATAAGTTGTTTTAGAAAGCTTACCCAAACATGCCCTAAGTCTCTCCGGGACGACATGGCTACCAAATCAACACGACATTGCTACCCAATCTTTCAAAACCACTTTCTATATCAAAATAAGAACCACCTCAAACGTACTTTTAATTCCAAACCCCTAACATTTGTTTTACTCTCCTCTCCTATACACGTCTTATCACACCAACCCAACTTGAACCTCCTGTTGACCAAATCTGTTTTAAGCATAATGGAAAACATGAATACATACATTTGATTGCATCAGACAGGCTAGCAAAGAATCCAGATGGAGACACAACAATAAGGTTTGACATGATTGTCAGCTTGATCTGGTTCCACCTTAGGATGCAATCTAATGATGGTGATGAAGAAACCAAATAGGGTGTTCGGTTATGGAGAAAGGGGGCGATTTCATAATGATTTTATTGTGATTAGAGTCCCTCTAAGTATCTCTTTATATATGCACCCAAGAAGAAACCCTAATTAGTTAATAATGGTAATAAGGCCCATCAACAATTACCAACTAATTATTTAATAGGTTGTTATTTTTTTTGATCTATTATTACATAAATGATTATAATGGCCATATATAAATACATACATTATTTATTTATTCTTACATTGTAATCATCAATTAAGCAGTAACAATGTAAGCATGTAATCATCCTAGTCTTCCCCAGACTATCCTCTCAGCCTCTTAGACTGAACTTCCTAGTTTCTCCGACTAAAATCTCCCAATCTCTCAGATTGAATTCTCAGTCTCTCAGACTAAAATCTCCCAGTCTCTCAGACTAATCTCCTGGTCTCCCCGACCTAATTCCTGGTCTCCCCGACCTAATTTTTCCTGGTCTCCCGACCTAATTTCTCCTGGTCTCCCGACCTAATTTCTCCTGGTCTCCCGACCTAATTTCTCCCCAGTCTCCCCGACTGGACTCCCTCAGTCTCCCCGACTGAGCTATAAATTTAAATTTGGGAATGTGTATGTCACACCCTGGCTTTGGACGTATAGTGTATGCAATGTAACAGTGTTTGAAAACGTTTTCGTGAGAGCCCTGTTGATCATAGTCTAGACTCGAGAAAGAATCCTAGTTCGCTATGATCGAGGCTCTGATACCAAGCTGTCACACCCTGGCTTTGCGAAAGCGTGGGTTTATTTGGTGTGACTTCTTAATACCATCGCAACAATCATAACCATACTATATGATAAAAACATGAGATATTCATCCATTAATAAAGTTAGAAAAATCTCATTTTCAATAATCACAAAATAAGTTACAAACCTTAACTTGATTTAATTGAGTTTATAAAAACTTAGCAAAAGACTTTAAACAATACTAGGTTTAGAGATATGTAACCCGTCCAGGAAGAGGTTACACCTTCTAAACCCTGGATGACTTCTTTATTCAAACGCAGCTTGAAAATACGTGCATACCGTGCCAGATCCGTTAGTTTCCTGAAATACATGTAGTTTGAAAAGTCAACATAAAGTTGAGCGAGTTCATGCGTAAGTGAGTTTGTACAAACATTTGAAAATGTTGTAAGTATGCATAAAAGTCCCTGGTATGTAGCAATTAAGGAAAAAGAGATCACCATTGGGTTGCAAAGCCAATGATATGTGTGAAGTGCTGTAGGAAGACTCAAACCTAGCAGATTTTTGCGTCGGGCTCAAAGTCACCACCTGGTCCACTAAGCGGGCTTAGGGGTTGGGCTCGCTACACCCAGATAGATCTACCGCTAATGACCCTCGGTCCTACAATGAGGATTAATGGCCTCCAGTTCTCGCCTACCCACTCACATGATCTAAGTAGTAACCCTCCTTAAGCTAACCATACCGTGTAAGTAAAAGTTCGTAATAATCGTAACATGTATTTAACCCCCGGAGTATAAAAACTGAAAACAGTTAAGAGAAAGGGGGGACATGAACTCACAGAAGTGCGTATCCAGCAACGTCAATCTCCAATTCTATCTGCTGCGTGACGACCTACACGTACTAATTCCTATTAGACGGACGGCCGCGCCTTGGCTTAAGGTTTAACGTTTTTGGGAAATAGTTAGACAACTATTTCGTATTTACACTTCTTAATCATTAAATAAATATATTCCTTCCCAAGGATGGGGGTATTAATACATGTGCGTTTTATAATTCCGAAAATATATTTTTAAGTCTCACTTGAAAATATATTTTAATTTACTTGTCTAAAATATTCTGTTCTAAAATATACATATTTTCCCCAAAAATACTATATTTTACTTCATACAATTTTCCAAAATAATACTTTATCAAAATACACATTTAAGAGTATTTTCCGAAAATACGCAAGTTACATTTTAGAGTTCGCGTTGTATAAACAATACCGATGTAACTTAAATATTTATTTGTGAGGGCGTTGGTATTATTTTGGAGTCGTATTTTCATGATATTTCCAAGTAATAGTATTTTTACCCAAAAAATAATATATCTCTAGTTCACAAAATAATCACGTAAGCACACAAGCGTCTTATTACGAAATATATATTCTCAGTATATATATTTAACAAGTTTTATTTACGAAAATCCACCTCCGACACTTGGTTATTTTGTAATAAAAATCATGGCGAAATTTATATTTTGAAAACAAGTTAAAAATATATTTATAACACTTGTCACCAAAAACATTTCTAAGTGTTATATTTTCTGGAAAAATTTCGCCAGAGTTTCCTCTGTAAACGGAGGCGTCCACGCTTACTAGCGTATCATTTTCTTTTGTAAAATCATTCAATCAGTTCTCAATTAACCAACCCGTCATTCAGACATGGAAAACACTACTTATATCGTTTCAGTTTTAATATACAAAACTGGGCCGTTTTCGAGTATTTTAATAAAATAGTTATCTTATTCCAAAAATTCCCAAATTTTTATAGAATGTCTTAAACGAACAAAAAATTATTGTGTAAAAATATCGGGGTCCAAATCATCACCAATATTTTATAGAAAATGATTTTCCGGACTGAAATCAGATTTACCTATTTCTGACCACAGTCCGCGGAATAATTTATTTAAAATTCATTGAGAGTACGATTTATGAAATTCCAGTGAGAGAATTACAAATACATCGGTGGTCATCTACAGTAAAAATTTCATGATTTAACTCTACACGGAATTCGAGTTATGACGGAAAACATAACTCCCATTTACTGCTGTAAAAATGCAGCTCTAGCTGCTGTTACAAAACGACACCTTAAAAATAGTAAACGAAGTCCAAAAATTATGATTCCAGTGCCATTAGAACCGTATTTCATAGTAACATGTTATAGACTCAAGAAAATCAGTTTTTCGTTAAGTTAAGGACCTGTTACAGCCTGTTAAAGTTGGCTGAAAATACAACTCAGCATGCTGTTTTTAGCTCATATGTTACTAAAACGCACACATACGATCGTCACACCTTCTAATACGATTAACATCGGACCACACGTCATTTACAGCAGGTCATGGTTTGTTTAATTCAGATTTGTCATGATTTCAACATCATTCTACATTACTTCATCTTTTATCCATTCTTTATCCTTTATGTTCATAAACTTTGATTATGTTCTTAGTGTTTCTTAATATTCATCATTCTTTCAGCTATTAACCACCAAAAATAAGAACAAGATGATGATTTGGAGCACTTACTACTAGCACAAGGCTAGGGAAGAAACAAGTTGTAAATGAGGTGGATAAAAACGATGTAGAGAGGTCCTCGTGATTCCGAAAGCACCGAGCCTCCTTGTATGTCACCTTGCACCTTTGTGTGTATGTGGTTTAGCAAGATCAAAGCTTGAAGATGGTGAGGTGATGGTTGTGGTGTTCGGCCGAGAGTAGCCAAGAGGGAAAGAGAGAGATCAATTTTGTTAAGTGTTGGTGCAAATGAGATGGTGATCCCTTGTACATTCTTATAAACCATCCAACTATGTTAACCATGGGATAATGTGTAGGTTAGATATGGAACATAGGTAATTAAAATAATCAAAAGTTTGTGGTGTGTGTTCCCTAGGGGAACCGATCGGTTGAAGGGGGGGGGGGGGTATCTAGTTTGTTTCCAACCATGTAGTTAGTGTTAGTTTGTTTAGTTAGGTGATTGAATGAGTTACTAATGTGTAGTGTATTATAACGGGTGTTAGGGTATTCGGGGACCCTAACAAGCTCAGAAAAGGTGATGTGGTCTAAATTATACATATTTTATGTCAATATTTCCTACACTTTTGAGTGGCTTAAGGGTTGTTTATATTGAATTTTACTCGTAGTTGGTTCATATTTAAGTTTGATGGTTTTAAGTGAAAACGAGCTAAAATGACATATTTAGTTAAAAAAAAAAGATATTGATTAGTAATAATAAATATACATGAATCATCTTGTTAAATTTTCTAATGCTAATTACATATGAAAAGTGAATGGGGTTAAATGGTTATTGTTTTGGGAATCAAAGAAAACTAAAAAAGAATCGTTGACATCTTTTGGTAGGTTGATTAGGATGCATAACCAAAGAAGTCCTTGTGGGCCTTGTGTCACGATTTTCCTGCAAGCTGTAATGGGCTGAAAAGTGTGATGGTCCAATAAAAACTCCCATGGCAATTCCTAACTGGACTATCTCATTTCCATGTAACTCGCATACATATGGGCCAGAGGAGGCAATTAGAATTTAGAAGAGAGGATTATTATTGTTTTTGGGGGGCGGCCTTATATATTACGAAGAACACATTAACAGGGACGGCAGAACAGTAGAGGACAGGCGACAGAAGATATCTTGGGGGTAGGCTGCGATCAAGAAAGGGAAAAGGATTGGTTCGAGGGTTCAAGCCGCGATCAAGATTCAAGTCCGGGTTTGATATTTATTAGTATTCAATTTTGTTAAGACTTTGTGTTTTTAGATTTGATACTATGTTTTATTTATTATCTGAGACTTACTTCTTTTTAGTGGTTATGATCATTGGCTAAACCTTTTATGGTTGCCTAGGGTTGATGAACTAGACGATTTGTTTGAATGAATAATTTTTGGTTTTGAATGAATGTGATGAATTACATGTTATAATTTTTGAACCCGATTCTAATTATTTGTGTGTTGGTGTTGATTGGCTTAATAATATATTTGTTGGTTCCATTGCTCTAGATACTTAGAAATATACTTTAGAGCCGGGAGTCAGTCTAGGTTGTAACTTTTCAGTCTAGACCTTGAAGGTGAGAAATCTAATTCAAGTTTAATAATTATTAAAACCAATTAATTAAAACGTGCAATCTTTTCTAGAGGTGAGAAATCTAATTTAGAATTGCTAGGTTATTAGTTGGGCGTTGTTTGGCAGTTTGGGTGGCCGATAACTCGGGTTCATCTGTTTATTCGCGTCTAGAGTTTCCTAGGGTCTCGGTGTTCTTAGTTATTTCTGCTTCATAATTTGAGGGTTTTAGTAGGTTTACCTTCCGGGGGTTTATCGGGTTAGACAGATTCTTCATTCGAAACCAAGGTTAAGATTTTATTCATGAGTCTAGGGATTCTCGCCTAGGTAACCTACTTTCCTATCATCCTTAATTTCACCTTAGTAGCATTCAGCCTGCGTCTAGGTAGTCTTGTCTAAGTTAATATTATTTAATTAATTAATTAAAACACTTAAAATCCAATCAAATCAAATAAACCAATTAAGTAATTAGTTGAGTCAGAGTCTAGTTAGCGTCGCTAGTGTCTCGTGGGTTCGATACTCGGACTTCATTAGGCTTTACTACGTACGATAGGTACACTTGCCTGTCAGTGGTCTAACATTTAGAGAGTCTTAGTTTATAAATTTAAAACTAGGGTGTCTAGATTAGGTTAGTAGTTTTTACAGACCATAATTACCACATCAAGTTTTTAGCGCCGTTGCCGGGGACGCTTAGGCGATTGCGTTATTAGCTTTAACTGATCTTATTTGTTTAATTGGTCTTATTTGTAATTTGAGTCTTAGGGTTTGAGTCTTAGAGTTTGTGTCTAGTAGTAGTGTGTCAAGTCATTATTTTTGTAAATATTTTTTATTAGTTAGTTAGTTTGTTTTTTTTTTCTTCTTTCCTTTCTCTACTTTGTGTTGTTTTTGCTACTCTCTTCATGGCAGGTTATCATAGCGAGTACCCTCCCTATGTTTGGGAGTTCGTGGAATCATGTCAAATATTCGCTCAGATAACGGCAACAGCACAAGACCAAGGAGATCCGAGGTTTCCCGAAATGTTCACCATTCTTGAGCGAATGATCGAGACACTGAGTCAAATGATTAAGGAAAGCATAAATCAACACGTACATCCAAGGTGTCAGGACTGTGGTGGACCGCACTGGTATGAAGATTGTCCTGTTTACTATGCTGATAATATTGACTTTGAGAGCTATGGGGGAGAAGAAGAAGTAGTAGAGATAAAAGAGGTTGAAGAGGAGCTTCCCAGTAATCTCGAGTTGTCTGATATAGGACTGGAGATGACAACGGATGATTCAGTCCCACCTCCGGTTAAACAGGACGTGACGCTTAATTGGTATTCCACGCCATGGTATTACGGTCCTGAACCCATTGATGATGACTTCTGGAGAGACGATGATGAGAGAGAAAAAGCTAAAGAAGAGCCACTTAACAAGATGGAGGATGAGAAAGGGGAGCATGTACCATCTTGGGATGAGGAGTTTGGTGATGAGTTGGTAGGTTTGCCAACTCTTGAAGATGAAGAATTTGACCCGGTTGGTGATCTCGCCTATTTAGAGATATTACTTGTAGGGGCGCCAACCATGGTGATCAAATATACACCGAACGTAGAAGAGAAAGTGGCTGAAATGTTTGGCAGCTGGCCCGTGAAAGATTTAGATGTCGGATCGCCATCATATTTAAAATCACGGGAGAAGGCACGAAGGAACTTGGATTGACAAAGTTTGAGGACACAAAGATGGTGCAAAAGGAAGTTTAAGGCAACACTAAAGTGCAAAGACGACCATCCTCCTCACTACATATCTCGTATCAGGTTTGATCCATATAAATTTAAATATTGGTGGTCTGACCCGTTTAAAATTTTTAAAATATTTTATTATTCCACCAATAAATTCTTATTTATTTTTAAGTAACAGGTGGAATTAAACGGGTTAGATGAGGTCCAAATCAAAGAAAAACCTCCTGATTAAATTCAAGTGTGGGGAGGTTTTGTAGAGTTTGTTAAATTTATTTATTCGGTGGATTTTTGGTAGTTAGTAGAGTTTGCATATTGAGTCATTTATTTTGTACTATGAGTCTAATTTAGTAGTTTTGAGTAGGTATTGCTTTGGTTTTTGCTTGTTTTTGTTAATGCAGGTTTGGATATGTACCACCCGTACTCAATCTCCATTCGGGTGTTTTTGGAGCTGCTTAGCAAATTTCAAGGAATTTTCCAAGTGTATTAGTCAGAGTCAAAGCCGATCGCGAATGGAATGCTATACGATCGAGCTGGATTGGACGAGAGTTTTGGAACATACGCCTTATTATAACCAGCTAAGTCCTTTCCAATTAAGCCCTTAGTCTTTTTGTTTCTTATTTATTTTTAGTCTTTTGAGTCCGTTTCCATCCTACATTGGGGGCAATGTAGAGTTTTAGTGTGGGGATGGGAAACTATCGTTTGTATTTAGTTACTAGAGTCTTGAGTCAAAAAAAATAATAATAAAAATAATAAAAAAATACAAAAATTTGAAAATACAAAAAAAAGTTGGTTTTGCGAGTCCCGGTCCTTTAGCGCGTAGAAAACAATAAACCTTTTCAAAGCGTCGGTAAAAAAACGGTTTAATTGTCGAATTTACGAGTCGAGAGCACATGTTTCTTTAAGTTGCGGGATAGTAGGTTGACTGAATCGGTTTTTTGGGAGTAAAAGGTTTTGGGATGTCTAGGATAGTGGATGGAGCCGGAGAGTTAATTGGTTGTGCATTGTCGATATCGGTAGCCCTTATTTACCACATGATAGTGAGATTTGATCCTTTACATGTTTCATATTCGTTTCATGTGTTTACCGACTTGTTGCATTACTTTAGAACTTGTGCGTTTTGATACAGTTTGAGACCTTCGGTTAGGATTTGGCATGGATATGATAGAGGCATTAGGATCACCTTGTTTATGTAGCCTTTGTGTTTGACCTGTTTCACCACTACCCTTAGATACCACTTTGAGCCTAGCCATTCGTTTGTTACCCGTTTGTGATTTGATAACGGGATCGTGTTACGTGATTATTATATTTGTGAAGAAAGAAAAAGAAAAAAAAAATGATGAAATAAAAAAAATTGAAATTGAAAAAAAAGAAAGGAAAAAAAAGAGCAAAAGATGAGAAAAAGAAAAAAAAAAATAGAATAAAGTTGTGGGTCGAAATGACCAATAAGTTAGTGTTTGTTTCGTGCTTATCCGGTTTATTGTGTGATTACGTGTTTAGCCACTTCTTCCAAAAAAAAAAACCCCCACCTTTAGCCCTTACCTACCCGTTAAAGCCCTCTTGATCCGTGTTGGATTTTAACATTTAGGTGGAGATCTGATTGACGTACAAGCTTATGATAGTATGTTTCATAGTTCGGTTTTGAGAGTTCACTCGAAATTACATATAAATTAGAAGAGAGATGAGTGAAATTGTGAGGGGTATTGACATTGCATAGTTGATTGCTTGAAGGTGAGAAAAACTTGATTAGGTAGGCCTGTTTTCATTTAAATATTATGATTCGTCAACCTTTTGAACGTTGTAAGTCTTGCGAAACCGCTGTGTTTGATGATTTCGTAGTTCGCGTTATAACTTGTTCGAGACTTGCGTTATTGTTAAGTGTTTACGTTGAAAATGTTGCTTGGGATTTTGCATAAGTCTTTTTCAGGGACGAAAAAGGTTTAAGTGTGAGGATATTTGATGTGGTCTAAATTATACATATTTTATGTCAATATTTCCTACACTTTTGAGTGGCTTAAGGGTTGTTTATATTGAATTTTACTCGTAGTTGGTTCATATTTAAGTTTGATGGTTTTAAGTGAAAACGAGCTAAAATGGCATATTTAGTTAAAAAAAAGATATTGATTAGTAATAATAAATATACATGAATCATCTTGTTAAATTTTCTAATGCTAATTACATATGAAAAGTGAATGGGGTTAAATGGTTATTGTTTTGGGAATCAAAGAAAACTAAAAAATAATCGTTGACATCTTTTGGTAGGTTGATTAGGATGCATAACCAAAGAAGTCCTTGTGGGCCTTGTGTCACGATTTTCCTGCAAGCTGTAATGGGCTGAAAAGTGTGATGGTCCAATAAAAACTCCCATGGCAATTCCTAACTGGACTAGGGGTGTCCAAACCGCTCGGCGCTCGAAGATCGTTCGACGATCGTTCGAGAAAGCTCGGAAATTTGCTCGTTCGATTCCTTGCTCGGTTAAAACCGAGCCGAGCAGCTCGGTTCGGTTTAAAAACGAACCGAGCACGAGCATAGGTACGCTCGCTCGTCGCTCGTTCGGTTTCGATCGAATTTATTATTATTATTATTATATATATATTATATTTATTAAATATATATATATATATTATATTTATTAAATATAATAAACATGTAGCATATCCAATTATCCAGCCCCTAGAATCTTGTATCAAATTTTATGTTTTGAATTCAGTTTTTGATTGAAGATGTCTGGAATGACTTCAACGCGTGTTTTGGAAATTATTTTGCATTTTAGATGTTCTTAAACATTAAACATTTTGATGACATTTTGTGTTTTTTTTGTGGGACTTTTTATGTTTTTATTTTGTCAAATTGTTAAAGTGTGTGTGGGACATATAAGTTGGTGAATTTTGGTGAATGAATGGCTGTGTAGGAATGCTAAATAAAACTGAGCAAAACCGAACCGAACCGAGCGGCTCGGTTCTAAACCGAACCGAGCACGAGCATAAGATTTCCGCTCGATTTCCTAAATCCGAACCGAACCGAGCGGCTCGGTTTCAAACCGAGCCGAGCACGAGCAGACCTCTGCTCGGTTCGGTTCGGCTCATGAACACCCCTAAACTGGACTATCTCATTTCCATGTAACTCGCATACATATGGGCTAGAGGAGGCAATTAGAATTTAGAAG
This sequence comes from Helianthus tuberosus, assembly GCA_030545235.1. Lineage (NCBI taxonomy): Eukaryota > Viridiplantae > Streptophyta > Magnoliopsida > Asterales > Asteraceae > Helianthus > Helianthus tuberosus. The sequence continues at coordinate 9,428,710 of JARYGA010059765.1, forward strand.
AGAGGATTATTATTGTTTTTGGGGGGCGGCCTTATATATTACGAAGAACACATTAACAGGGACGGCAGAACAGTAGAGGACAGACGACAAAAGATATCTTGGGGGTAGGCTGCGATCAAGAAAGGGAAAAGGATTGGTTCGAGGGTTCAAGCCGCGATCAAGATTCAAGTCCGGGTTTGATATTTATTAGTATTCAATTTTATTAAGACTTTGTGTTTTTAGATTTGATACTATGTTTTATTTATTATCTGAGACTTACTTCTTTTTAGTGGTTATGATCATTGGCTAAACCTTTTATGGTTGCCTAGGGTTGATGAACTAGACGATTTGTTTGAATGAATAATTTTTGGTTTTGAATGAATGTGATGAATTACATGTTATAATTTTTGAACCCGATTCTAATTATTTGTGTGTTGGTGTTGATTGGCTTAATAATATATTTGTTGGTTCCATTGCTCTAGATACTTAGAAATATACTTTAGAGCCGGGAGTCAGTCTAGTTTGTAACTTTTCAGTCTAGACCTTGAAGGTGAGAAATCTAATTCAAGTTTAATAATTATTAAAACCAATTAATTAAAACGTGCAATCTTTTCTAGAGGTGAGAAATCTAATTTAGAATTGCTAGGTTATTAGTTGGGCGTTGTTTGGTAGTTTGGGTGGCCGATAACTCGGGTTCATCTGTTTATTCGCGTCTAGAGTTTCCTAGGGTCTCGGTGTTCTTAGTTATTCCTGCTTCATAATTTGAGGGTTTTAGTAAATAAATTGCTTTATACCTGATAGTTGCGGGATTTGGTGGTCGATAACTCGAGTCAGTCCATTTTAGCATTTCATCACTTGTCGTACTGTTGAGTTCGGTTTACCTTCCGGGGGTTTATCGGGTTAGACAGAGTCTTCATTCGAAACCAAGGTTAAGATTTTATTCATGAGTCTAGGGATTCTCGCCTAGGTAACCTACTTTCCTATCATCCTTAATTTCACCTTAGTAGCCTTCAGCCTGCGTCTAGGTAGTCTTGTCTAAGTTAATATTATTTAATTAATTAATTAAAACACTTAAAATCCAATCAAATCAAATAAACCAATTAAGTAATTAGTTGAGTCAGAGTCTAGTTAGCGTCGCTAGTGTCTCGTGGGTTCGATACTCGGACTTCATTAGGCTTTACTACGTACGATAGGTACACTTGCCTGTCAGTGGTCTAGCATTTAGAGAGTCTTAGTTTATAAATTTAAAACTAGGGTGTCTAGATTAGGTTAGTAGTTTTTACAGACCATAATTACCACATCAAGTTTTTAGCGCCGTTGCAGGGGCCGCTTAGGCGATTGCGTTATTAGCTTTAACTGATCTTATTTGTTTAATTGGTCTTATTTGTAATTTGAGTCTTAGGGTTTGAGTCTTAGAGTTTGTGTCTAGTAGTAGTGTGTCGAGTCATTATTTTTGTAAATATTTTTTATTAGTTAGTTAGTTTGTTTTTTCTTCTTCTTTCCTTTCTCTACTTTGTGCTGTTTTTGCTACTCTCTTCATGGCAGGTTATCATAGCGAGTACCCTCCCTATGTTTGGGAGTTCGTGGAATCATGTCAAATATTCGCTCAGATAACGACAACAGCACAAGACCAAGGAGATCCGAGGTTTCCCGAAATGTTCACCATTCTTGAGCGAATGATCGAGACACTGAGTCAAATGATTAAGGAAAGCATAAATCAACACGTACATCCAAGGTGTCAGGACTGTGGTGGACCGCACTGGTATGAAGATTGTCCTGTTTACTACGCTGATAATATTGACTTTGAGAGCTATGGGGGAGAAGAAGAAGTAGTAGAGATAAAAGAGGTTGAAGAGGAGCTTCCCAGTAATCTCGAGTTGTCTGATATAGGACTGGAGATGACAACGGACGATTCAGTCCCACCTCCGGTTAAACAGGACGTGACGCTTAATTGGTATTCCACGCCATGGTATTACGGTCCTGAACCCATTGATGATGACTTCTGGAGAGACGATGATGAGAGAGAAAAAGCTAAAGAAGAGCCACTTAACAAGATGGAGGATGAGAAAGGGGAGCATGTACCATCTTGGGAGGAGGAGTTTGGTGATGAGTTGGTAGGTTTGCCAACTCTTGAAGATGAAGAATTTGACCCGGTTGGTGATCTCGCCTATTTAGAGATATTACTTGTAGGGGCGCCAACCATGGTGATCAAATATACACCGAACGTAGAAGAGAAAGTGGCTGAAATGTTTGGCAGCTGGCCCGTGAAAGATTTAGATGTCGGATCGCCATCATATTTAAAATCACGGGAGAAGGCACGAAGGAACTTGGATCGACAAAGTTTGAGGACACAAAGATGGTGCAAAAGGAAGTTTAAGGCAACACTAAAGTGCAAAGACGACCATCCTCCTCACTACATATCTCGTATCAGGTTTGATCCATGTAAATTTAAATATTGGTGGTCTGACCCGTTTAAAATTTTTAAAATATTTTATTATTCCACCAATAAATTCTTATTTATTTTTAAGGAACATGTGGAATTAAACGGGTTAGATGAGGTCCAAATCAAAGAAAAACCTCCTGATTAAATTCAAGTGTGGGGAGGTTTTGTAGAGTTTGTTAAATTTATTTATTCGGTGGATTTTTGGTAGTTAGTAGAGTTTGCATATTGAGTCATTTATTTTGTACTATGAGTCTAATTTAGTAGTTTTGAGTCGGTATTGCTTTGGTTTTTGCTTGTTTTTGTTAATGCAGGTTTGGATATGTACCACCCGTACTCAATCTCCATTCGGGTGTTTTTGGAGCTGCTTAGCAAATTTCAAGGAATTTTCCAAGTGTACTAGTCAGAGTCAAAGCCGATCGCGAATGGAATGCTATACGATCGAGCTGGATTGGACGAGAGTTTTGGAACATACGCCTTATTATAACCAGCTAAGTCCTTTCCAATTAAGCCCTTAGTCTTTTTGTTTCTTATTTATTTTTAGTCTTTTGAGTCGGTTTCCATCCTACATTGAGGGCAATGTAGAGTTTTAGTGTGGGGATGGGAAACTATCGTTTGTATTTAGTTACTAGAGTCTTGAGTAAAAAAAAATAATAATAAAAATAATAAAAAAATACAAAAATTTGAAAATACAAAAAAAAGTTGGTTTTGCGAGTCCCGGTCCTTTAGCGCGTAGAAAACAATAAACCTTTTCAAAGCGTCGGTAAAAAAACGGTTTAATTGTCGAATTTACGAGTCGAGAGCACATGTTTCTTTAAGTTGCGGGATAGTAGGTTGACTGAATCGGTTTTTTGGGAGTAAAAGGTTTTGGGATGTCTAGGATAGTGGATGGAGCCGGAGAGTTAATTGGTTGTGCATTGTCGATATCGGTAGCCCTTATTTACCACATGATAGTGAGATTTGATCCTTTACATGTTTCATATTCGTTTCATGTGTTTACCGACTTGTTGCATTACTTTAGAACTTGTGCGTTTTGATACAGTTTGAGACCTTCGGTTAGGATTTGGCATGGATATGATAGAGGCATTAGGATCACCTTGTTTATGTAGCCTTTGTGTTTGACCTGTTTCACCACTACCCTTAGATACCACTTTGAGCCTAGCCATTCGTTTGTTACCCGTTTGTGATTTGATAACGGGATCGTGTTACGTGATTATTATATTTGTGAAGAAAGAAAAAGAAAAAAAAATGATGAAATAAAAAAAATTGAAATTGAAAAAAAAGAAAGGAAAAAAAAGAGCAAAAGATGAGAAAAAGAAAAAAAAAACAGAATAAAGTTGTGGGTCGAAATGACCAATAAGTTAGTGTTTGTTTCGTGCTTATCCGGTTTATTGTGTGATTACGTGTTTAGCCACTTCTTCCAAAAAAAAAAAAAAACCCCACCTTTAGCCCTTACCTACCCGTTAAAGCCCTCTTGATCCGTGTTGGATTTTAACATTTAGGTGGAGATCTGATTGACGTACAAGCTTATGATAGTATGTTTCATAGTTCGGTTTTGAGAGTTCACTCGAAATTACATATAAATTAGAAGAGAGATGAGTGAAATTGTGAGGGGTATTGACATTGCATAGTTGATTGCTTGAAGGTGAGAAAAACTTGATTAGGTAGGCCTGTTTTCATTTAAATATTATGATTCGTCAACCTTTTGAACGTTGTAAGTCTTGTGAAACCGCTGTGTTTGATGATTTCGTAGTTCGCGTTATAACTTGTTCGAGACTTGCGTTATTGTTAAGTGTTTACGTTGAAAATGTTGCTTGGGATTTTGCATAAGTCTTTTTCAGGGACGAAAAAGGTTTAAGTGTGAGGATATTTGATGTGGTCTAAATTATACATATTTTATGTCAATATTTCCTACACTTTTGAGTGGCTTAAGGGTTGTTTATATTGAATTTTACTCGTAGTTGGTTCATATTTAAGTTTGATGGTTTTAAGTGAAAACGAGCTAAAATGGCATATTTAGTTAAAAAAAAGATATTGATTAGTAATAATAAATATACATGAATCATCTTGTTAAATTTTCTAATGCTAATTACATATGAAAAGTGAATGGGGTTAAATGGTTATTGTTTTGGGAATCAAAGAAAACTAAAAAAGAATCGTTGACATCTTTTGGTAGGTTGATTAGGATGCATAACCAAAGAAGTCCTTGTGGGCCTTGTGTCACGATTTTCCTGCAAGCTGTAATGGGCTGAAAAGTGTGATGGTCCAATAAAAACTCCCATGGCAATTCCTAACTGGACTATCTCATTTCCATGTAACTCGCATACATATGGGCCAGAGGAGGCAATTAGAATTTAGAAGAGAGGATTATTATTGTTTTTGGGGGGCGGCCTTATATATTACGAAGAACACATTAACAGGGACGGCATAACAGTAGAGGACAGACGACAGAAGATATCTTGGGGGTGGGCTGCGATCAAGAAAGGGAAAAGGATTGGTTCGAGGGTTCAAGTCGCGATCAAGATTCAAGTCCGGGTTTGATATTTATTAGTATTCAATTTTGTTAAGACTTTGTGTTTTTAGATTTGATACTATGTTTTATTTATTATCTGAGACTTACTTCTTTTTAGTGGTTATGATCATTGGCTAAACCTTTTATGGTTGCCTAGGGTTGATGAACTAGACGATTTGTTTGAATGAATAATTTTTGGTTTTGAATGAATGTGATGAATTACATGTTCTAATTTTTGAACCCGATTCTAATTATTTGCGTGTTGGTGTTGATTGGCTTAATAATATATTTGTTGGTTCCATTGCTCTAGATACTTAGAAATATACTTTAGAGCCGGGAGTCAGTCTAGGTTGTAACTTTTCAGTCTAGACCTTGAAGGTGAGAAATCTAATTCAAGTTTAATAATTATTAAAACCAATTAATTAAAACGTGCAATCTTTTCTAGAGGTGAGAAATCTAATTTAGAATTGCTAGGTTATTAGTTGGGCGTTGTTTGGCAGTTTAGGTGGCCGATAACTCGGGTTCATCTGTTTATTCGTGTCTAGAGTTTCTTAGGGTCTCGGTGTTCTTAGTTATTTCTGCTTCATAATTTGAGGGTTTTAGTAAATAAATTGCTTTATACCTGATAGTTGTGGGATTTGGTGGTCGATAACTCGAGTCAGTCCATAGCATTTCATCACTTGTCGTGCTGTTGGGTTCGGTTTACCTTCCGGGGGTTTATCGGGTTAGACAGAGTCTTCATTCGAAACCAAGGTTAAGATTTTATTCATGAGTCTAGGGATTCTCGCCTAGGTAACCTACTTTCCTATCATCCTTAATTTCACCTTAGTAGCCTTCAGCCTGCGTCTAGGTAGTCTTGTCTAAGTTAATATTATTTTTTTAATTAATTAAAACACTTAAAATCCAATCAAATCAAATAAACCAATTAAGTAATTAGTTGAGTCAGAGTCTAGTTAGCGTCGCTAGTGTCTCGTGGGTTCGATACTCGGACTTCATTAGGCTTTACTACGTACGATAGGTACACTTGCCTGTCAGTGGTCTAGCATTTAGAGAGTCTTAGTTTATAAATTTAAAACTAGGGTGTCTAGATTAGGTTAGTAGTTTTTACAGACCATAATTACCACATCAAAAGGAAAAACAATGTCATTGACAATATTTTTATGTTCCGGGTAAAGTCCGGTTGTTCGGTTGGATATTAATCCGTTAAAGTGCTAAATAAGCATTGAAGGTGTCGTTAATATTTTTTTTAGTGACACAATGAATTCCCGACTCTTTGGAAAGTGTCTAGTATTATTTTCCATGTTTTTGCACTTTACTAGTTAGCTTAATGCTGAATTTTGCAATAAAGTGCAGGATTTTTGTAGTTAAAGCATGTTTTAGGCACATCCGGTCACTATAACTATCACCTAGTGACGCAATTCTACAATCCTCACCTCCCTACACTCCCTACTAGTGTAGTAATCTATTCCCGGCTCATACTGGCCTCAGAGACAGTGCCTGTCTGATGCTGGCTATGTCAGCATGTTTACTGGGTTATCCGTTCATTGTGCTACTGTGCTTTCGTGCATCAAGTTTGTCACTATAGTTCTGTGCAAATAATGGAGTGACAGCAATAAAGTATGATGCATGTACGTGTATGTATCAGAAATCAGTAAGCAGTTTAATCATAATTGTAAGCAAGCATAGTAATTAAGCATTAAGTAATTATTAATTAATTGTACGGATACCTGGTTTTGTGAGGGTTGTCACATTTTTGGTTGTTAAAAACGATTGTTATTGGTTCTTGGGGCATTCAAGTCGGGAGTTACACATTAATTGGAGTTTGAATCTTCATCTTGGAGCCATAGTTGAAGAACCACTTCATTCCCAATCATCCATTATCGACAAGCTTCATCAAGAATCACCCGAATCATCACCGATTTCACCACCATCATCCATCCTAAAACCCTAATTCATCCATTCTACCATCCTCTCATCACCATCATTTTACCAAAACCCTAACCATCATTCCTCCATCATTCCACAAGCTCAAGATGATCCAACTCAAATCTCAAACATCTGATGATCAAGTTCCTTCAACCATGAGTGGCTAATCACCCTGGTTTCACCCCGGTGTAGGTAGTTGTATTATCTAGGGTTTTGATTTGTGTTTAGTTTGACTTGTGTGACAAATTGTGTTTGATTTTGAACACCTTTGATAATTGTCGTGTATTTGAATTGGATTTGCAAATTGTCGAACGATGATAAAGTTATGACTTTGTGAAATGAATTTGTGCACTTATGCGTTATCTTGGTTAGGATTTACTTTATGTTGATTACAAAGTGCATTCTTGTCCATTATTAGGAATGTTGATAGTTATTGGCACCTAAGTCACGGTACACTAAATCCGTTAATCATTTATCCAATTAGGTCAATTCTAAAACTTGTAGGAACCTAGGTTTGTAATTACCGAAACCGGGTGTGAACCCTTTTTCTTTATCTTGTTTAAACACTCAATTACATCTTTTGCATTTGCTAATTCCTAGTAGATAATCAATCCAATCAATTTAGTTAATTTGTTCAACATCTCTTTAACAAACAAAAACCATAGAAATATTATAGGAAACTTCATAAATTGTGACATTTGTTTAATTCAATCAAGTCCATTCGCAAACCACATACTCTTCGTGGTTCGACCCCTTTACTACCACTAGCTATTTGTTAAGGGTAATTAGGGCTTATAAATCTTATCTTTGACCGGAGCGCAACACTCCGATCACTTATTCCTTAAGCCAAGTCATATTTTAGGGCTTTTAACATCATTATTTAAAATCACTTAGAATGAGATTAATTGAATTATCATCCTCATTAACCATGTCATGATTTCTCATGAATTTCGGTTATAATGGATGAAATTTATAGGTCTCATTTTCCTTTTGTCAAATTCTCATTTGCATGATAACAAAAGTTGTGAAAATGTAAGGTATCATCTAGTTTCATCTTATTAATGTTTCTATCCAGATATGAGAGTTTAAGGTAAGTGTGACTTTATGTTGACTATGCAAACCTCACATCCTTCATAACATAGCTTAATTATGATACTATATTCTGATTAATCTTCAGAATATGTAAGGTATCGAAAAGCTCTGTTAGAAGACTGCTCATTATGGTTCTTATAGCCTCAACGTTTAATTTTGTCACTAACTCTCATGTTAGTTATTTGTTTAATTCTGGTAAGGAAACGTATGGAACTAGAGTCAACTAGTCATGAGTTAATTGGAATATTAAAATTAGCAGACTTAAATATCATTAGTAAGTGACTAATGATGTGTGTAAAATGCAACATATAAATTACATCAAATGAGGCATAAAACTAACCCTTTTTAGTACTAATGTTGGAAAAAGTGTGCTTTTGTTTTCCTTTTGTATTTTCAGGACCAAATGAGCTTAAATGAACAAAAGGAACAAATATGCAGCAACAACTAACATAAATACAAAGAAAACGATTAAACATGGCATGCCCGACCCCTCGACAACATCTTCCCAAGCAAAAACAAGAAACAGAAGGCTGACCACAACCCCGTGCCCAGCGGACATGGGGGCGTGGTCAGGTGTCTGCAGAAAATGAAAAAGTTGTAGAAGCTTCTATTCCCAGCACGGGGGCGTGCCCAGCTCAGCATGGGTCGTGTTCAATGCTAAGATTCGTAGAATCTTGCAAATCTTGATAGTACAGATACGCTTCTGCACACGGGGCCGCCCCCAGCGAACACGGGGGCGTGTGGAGCCTAATTCAGACAATTGCAATTAATAAAGAAAGAGAAAGAGGATGGCCACGGGGCCATGTCCAGCGGACACGGGGCCGTGTCTGGGCTTCTGTGCAGGCTATAAATAGGGGTGCTTGGTTCACTTCAAAGGCATCCCTTGGCAAACCACCTCTCTCCCACTTCACCACCACTCCACCACCACTACAACACCCACATCCACCACCATCATCCATCATCCACCTTAGAGTGTGTGTAGTAGTCTCGGGATCCAAGATTGATAGTAAGAGTTCTTGTCAATCAAAGGCCATGTTTGGCTAAGTCTCTTACATCACTTGGTGAAGACAAACATTTAATGTAATACTTTTGATTTTTAATATTTTCGCACTTTTTATTTGGTTTTGTATTAATGACTTTAATAACTAGTTTCTTATGTTGAAGGTGAAACTTCCTTATCATTTGTCCGTGGTGCCTTGGCATTATTTTACTGTCTATATAAAATAAAAGATTTTCACCATTCATATCTCTACGGTCTATATAGAGATATGTTGGCTACTTGGTCGGGGGTTAAGGGAATGGTTTGGTAAGGTTCTTGCCTTATTCAATGTATAGATCCTGCAAGGACCTGGGTCAAGCTTACTAGGACCTCCTTCAATACCCACTGGTATTGGATGGCGGGGATGCGGATGGCTTGATCCCCTCATATGTAAACTACTATTAATACATTAACCCGGCTACTTGGGATTGTATCCCTGCTGACTCAAACCACTTAGCCGAGGGTAACATCGCCTTCAAAAGAGGGGCCTACCACTTTACGCATTAATAACTTAATTAATTATTTTTCAATATTCTGACCCTTTGGGATTGTATCCTTGCTGACTCAAACCCTTGGGTTGAGGGTAACGTCACCTTCAAAAGAGGGGCCTACTACTATAACTAAGATAATCTCTTAAAAAGTGCAAAAGTGTGGAAATCATCAAAGGTTACATTAAAGGCGAGTCGGATCCAAGTGATTCATCTTGTCTATCTGTGTTTCTTTTATTTTTATTTTTCAGCATTTTAGTTTTTATTTTTCATGTTTAAAACCTTTTCTAAAATTTTGGATTTGATTAGATGTTGAGGATAAACCTGTACTAAAAGCTCTTGTGTCCTTGGACGACCTCGGTATCTTACCAACGTTATACTACGCTCACGATGGGTGCACTTGCCCATGTGTGTGTTTAGTGTTAGTAGAATATCGTGTTTTATAAATTTAAAACTTTACTAACGTGTTAAAAAGGGCTTAAAATATCAATATAGATATATTACACCCAACACACACCAAGTTTTTGGTGCCGTTGCCAAGTACACAAGGATTTTAAGAAAGTTAGGAATCAACGGCCTAATCGTTTTTCTTATTTTTCTATTTTTTTAGGATTTTTTTCTAAATTTTTCAGCATCTGCAGACTCCAGCACGGGGCCGTGCTTGGTCGGACACGGGCCGTGCCCCACATCCTTACTAGCAGTTTTTATTTTCCGAGTTACAGAGAGGTGAGCACGGGGCCGTGTTGGTGCAGCACGGGGTCATGTTGAACTCTCCAGTAACAGGGATCCGGAAAACAATCACTGTAACCACAACCACGGGGCCGTGGTGAGACTTCTGACCAGCAATCTTTTTGTTTTTATCGCAGGACTTGGAACCCAGGCACCACACCAGAACTTCCTACGCAGTGCATGAGCTCCAGTTCCAATAAAGACATAAAAGAACCTCTAGACGAACCCGAACGCTTTCTAAGAAAAAGACTTAAAGCTAAAACACTAGAGAAAGTTTTGGGGGACCCACTCCCAATGGCGGATCAACGTACCTTAATGGATTACCTACGACCCACGGTAGGTAATCTCGGCGCCGCTATCAATACACCGAATGTCGATGCCAACAACTTCGAACTTCGGCCGCATTTGATTCAAATGCTCCAAAACTCCGCAACTTTCCATGGGCTTGCGGACGAAGATCCCCACTTACATATTACCAACTTCTTGGAAATATGTGATACTTTTCGAATCAATGGGGCATCAAACGACGCCATCCGCCTCCGAATGTTCGCGTTTTCACTAAAAGACCGAGCTAAGGCTTGGCTTAACACCCTCCCAAGTGGTTCGGTAAACACTTGGGATGAACTAACCCAAAAGTTTTTATATAAGTATTTCCCTCCTTCTAAAACGGCTAAATTAATGACTGAAATTAATACATACTCACAAGAGGATGGGTAATCCTTATATGAAACTTGGGAAAGGTTCAAGGAGCTATTAAGAAAGTGCCCTCATCATGGTCTTGCGGTATGGCAACAAGTATCCACTTTCTATAATGGGTTGTTGCCACACACAAGACAAACACTTGACTCTAGCTCCGGGGGACTTCTAGGTAATCGTCGCCCAAATGAAATTTATAATCAAATTGAGGAAATTGCTCAAAACAATTTTTAGTGGCACACTCCCCGAGGCACAAAATCTATTGCCCCAAGCACCCATAAGGTAGACGAAAGTACTTCCTTACAAGCCCAAATCGAGGCCCTCTCTTCAAAAATAAAAAAGTTAGAAATGGCAAAAACGGCCTCGGTTATGACTTGTGAAGGGTGTGGCGGGCCACATGAAAATTGGAGCTGTATGAAAGAAATGGATAATCAAACGAAAACGGTAAACTACATTGATAATAGACCTAGGCCGTCAGGTCCTCCGACGGGTACCTACAACCAAGGATGACGTAACCACCCTAACCTTGGTTGGAGAGAACCCGACAATAGTAGTAACCAACAAAATCAAAACCAACAAACAAACTTTCAACAACCAAGAAATGAGCCACAAAATTTCTCTCAACAACAACAAGGGGGACGAGAAAGGCTTGAAGATACTATCTCACGCCTCATCTCCGACACCGAAAAGAAAAATTCGGATCGATTCCAACAAATGGAATCGAACTTTAGAAATCAACAAGCTAGTATTCAAAACAATGAAAAACAACTAAATCAACTAGCACAAAATTTCTCCGAGAGACCACAAGGCGCGTTACCTAGCAATACCGAAACCAACCCAAAGGCGCAAGTGCATCTCATCACATTGAGAAATCGTACCGTAGGTCCCGAGGAGGCTCCGCTACCTCCATCTGAAAAGAGTCCGTCTAACCAAACCACAACTTCACCAACACCCCAAAAAGAGACAACTCCTTCGCCAAATCAAGAACCTACCAAGAATCCCCCGGTGCCTTACCCCGGTCGGTTACTTCGCCAAAAGACCGATGAGCAATTCACAAAATTTGTAAACTTACTAAAACAATTGCACATCAATCTTCCATTTGTGGAAGTCCTTACTCAAATGCCTAAATACTCAAAATTTATGAGAGACTTTCTCACTCACAAAAGGAAAATTGAAACACTGCAATTAGTTAATTTAAGTGAAGAATGCTCCGCCGTTCTACTTAACAAACTCCCACAAAAGAAAATCGACCTCGGAAGCTTCACCATCCTCTGTTCCATTGGGGGATCACCCATGCGCAATGCACTAGCCGATCTTAGGGCAGCATCAATCTCATGCCCGCATCAATGTTTGACCGACTCGGACTAGGTAAAACAAGCCCCACAAAAATGAGCATACAACTCACCGATAGGTCTATCAAATATCCACAAGGTGTCGCCGAAAATCTATTGGTAAAAGTCGGAGACTTTGTCTTCCCGGCCGAATTTGTCATACTTGATATAGAGGAAGATACCGAAGTACCACTTATTCTAGGAAGACCATTCCTAGCCACCGCTCACGCAATGGTGAACATGAATGGTGGGAAATTAACATTGAGGGTTGGGGACAAAGCGATGGAGTTTGGGGTTGGGAAAAGAGTAGAAGACGACGACCCGGTCAACTACATGAATGTCATAGACTCAAGCTTGGATGATGCTCTCCGACGGTGAAACATGGGATGCAAAACATCTCACTTGGGTAACATATGACTGACTTTGGGTCTAGCCAAGGACCCTTATAAACATGGCGCACCACGGAGTCATTCCGCGGAACTATCCTTAGTTTTAGTTTAGATTAACTTTTATGTTTTCTAGTTTAGTTTTACTTTTCAGGAATAAAACACACTCGAAATGATTGAGGTTACTAAGGGAAACTTGAACCCACACCCCATGCACAAAAACAGAGCCTCCCGACAATTTTTATTCATTACAACAAGTTCAGCACGAGGCCATGTTCAGCCCAACACGGCCCCGTGCCCAAGGATCTGCAGAAAACGCCCAGTTCAGGTAACTGGACACGGGGCCGTGTTCACTGAATACACCCCCGTGCCCAGCCTTTTGTTAAATATGATACTGGCGATCTGAACATGGGGCCGTGCCCGGACCAACATGGGCCCGTGTCCAGACGCCCAGTAACATAAAATTTTGTTTTAAACACCTTTTTACACATTTAATCAACCTAAAAACTTATTTTTGGGACACATTGAGGACAATGTGTAATTTAAGTGTGGGGAGGGGGATGCTAAAACCTTGAATTTTGCAAGTCCTAATAACAAGCCTAACACAAAACTCTATTGGTACCGCTAATCACCCCCAATTTTTTTTTGCAAAAACTTTTCGTTTTTTTACTTGTCTTGGTTTAATTTGGGAAAAAACAAGCTCTAAAAAGGTTATATTTTTACAAATTTACAACCAATAGCGTCGTGATAAAAAGAACCAACATAAGAAAATTATGAAACGACATGACAAATCTAGTTAAAATTTGATTATATATACTTGATCACATTATAAACCCATTCCCACAAAAAGTGAGTTTTGAGCCTTTATTGAGCATACAAGCATACATATTTAAACTAAATGCTCACCTTTAGTTTCTTATGTGAATAGCCGCTTGGTTCTTACGACTCTAGAACTAGCCACGACGATACATTCCCGGTCCTTACCAACTTAAACCCAAGTAAGTAAATGATGGAGGCATTAGGACTAACCCATTTTTCTTTCAACATCATTATTTTTCAATTTTTTTATCACCTACCCAAAATCCCCCTAGTTATCCCCTTTGAGCCTAATCTGTAGGTCCGAGTTTCGTGACCGAAACCGTGATTATCATGATTATGTTCATAGACGGGAAGATTAGAGACGGATGAAATACTTACTTGTATAGATTTGATAACATAACAAAGCAAACCGGCCCGATTAACAAACTAACCGAACCATACCAAAGAAGTATACATCCGGGGAGAGAGCAAGTGGTGATCTCTCCCTGGTGAGGACTTGAACCTCCTAAAATCTCCAAGTGTTTGAAATGGCAAAGGGTTGCTATTTATAGCTACACCCCTTTGTCTTTCAAACACACACGGTCAACCGAATAACCCTCTCGTTTGACCACTTCAAACGAGCGGGTCTATACACGTTCGATAGACCGTTTCACTAACTATTACAAATTCAGCGTAAAATAATAAATCTAATCTATTCGACAAGCATCGGACACAAATCTGCATCAACAAATTCCCCCTTGTCCGTTGCTGTCGAATGCTGAAAATGCAACTGCAATCGATCTTCAGTCAAGTATTCATCTTCTCTGTGTTAACAAATTCCCCCTTGACCGATGATCCAGGTAAGTAGTATCTTGATGCTCCTTGTATAATATTTCCCCCTTAAAGTACGCGTATCCGTGTTGGGTGTTGTGCAATTTCCTCAATTGACCGATCTTCCGCTGATCTTCCAATACTCCAACCGGCATTTGATAAGGGTTCCATTCTTTTTTTTAAAAACTGCATCAGGTCTTGATCTTCAAGCATACTACATTGGTAGAGGTTTCTGGTGAACTGTCTTCTGTAAACCGTCTTTGTGTCACTAGAAAATCACAAACTCTACCACCTGTGATTGCGTTTAGAAATTTACCGAAGAAATTCAACATACAAAAATTTTTATTCCCCCATTTCTTTGGTAAGATCTCTAAACCTTAACAGATTCCCTTCCACTTTAAAGGAACTGTCGTTAAGTTTCAAATGTTCACCAGTTCCCTTCACTTAGCGGAACTGTCGTCAATCTTTACTGAACAAATTCTCTCCACTGAGTAGAATCTTTCAAATGTTCTCGGTTTTTAAAAAAAATCACGAAAACGGCTTTCTTCTTTGCATATTCTAGTTGAATAAGAACGTCCCCTAATACCCCGTAGGATCCGACTTGTATCCCTCCAAAGTACTGCTAACACCTAATCCGAAAACTTCCATCATAGGCATAACTCTTCGACTTTGTGAACTCGTTAGGACCGGTATTGACATTCTAGGTTCATATGTTCGTTTTCAAATGCGAGAATATGACAATAAACAAAATGCTTTCGAACATTTTCGAATAACCGATAACAATCATAAATACTGACGTGCGGAAGTGAACATACCGTTTTGTTTTTGGCCCATAGTAGTCAAGTCACCAAATTTGACGTTTGCATCGGTAACCGTGACTACCCCACAATTATTATTATTATTATTTATTTTTTTTAAATATCATCATCTTTTGATTTTTTTTTTTAAAAATCAAAATGTTTTCATCATCCAACACTGATCTGGCGAACTCCCAAACTTGTACGAATTTGACGCTTGCTGCCCAGTGCCCACTGATTTCAATAAATATTCAGCCCATAATGTAACAGGCCCTCCTCTAGTTGAAATGAAATATAAAATCACCAAGCCCAAGGAGTCTCTTCTTTAGTGGGTCCAAAACAACACACAATAAACAATCACAGCCCAATGAAAACAACTATGGCCCAACTTCTAATTTTGCTTTGTTGACTTTGATAACCGTAATGCACATATTAGAACATCCACTTAACCCTAGCTGCCAACTCACATTCACCAGCAATACAACCCCCAAGAAAAACTCTTGTGCAGCCAACCATTTCCCCTTCTCTCTTCGATGAACAAACAGACTCTCAACTGAATACCTTCTTGAATACACAACCTCCAAAAAGAAATTCAACACTCAGACGCTAAATCTAATAACAACAGCAATCAATCGCATCTCGATCAGCATTTGCAGATCTAACCTTCGCTTCATCTACCCTCCAAAACAATCGAAAACCAACAAACATGACATCTTCTTCTCCTTCGATACAACCGTAACCCCTGTTTCAGTCGACGAAAGTAAGGACCGATGAAACTGGTTGTTTGGAACTGATCGACGAAACAGATTTCTTGTAACCACTGGTCGACGAAACAGGTGAAGTAAGATGTCGACGAAACTGAAGTTTGTTGATCCGACGAAACAGAAGTCCTTTTGTGTGTGACGAAACAGAACAGCTTCCTGGTCGACGAAAGTGGAGGTGGTGTTTCGTCATGGGGTCAGTTTCGTCGGGAGTGGGTATGAAGAAACCCTAGTTTCTTTAAGCAGCCACCAAGAACATCAAGAACAGAGTGTACTGTTACTTCCCAGATTTGTATAAAAACATTTTGTATATGATTTTTGATGATGATAACTTGAATATTTAGGTGAAAAACATAAAACCCAACACTTGTTTCAGCACAGATCTGAATATTCGGGTCCAGATCTGAGTTTTTCTCATTTTCACCCAACTTTTCTTCTTGAACAAAAATCACGAAAATCACAGATCTAGAGCACATGTGACTTAGTAAACGGTTAGATTTACTAAATCGGGCACCATGGCTCTGATACCAATTGTAGGTCCCGTAATCTGAGGATCGATAACGAACCAAATCACTTGTTTATAGCAAACACGGTTACG
Source organism: Helianthus tuberosus (assembly GCA_030545235.1). NCBI lineage: Eukaryota > Viridiplantae > Streptophyta > Magnoliopsida > Asterales > Asteraceae > Helianthus > Helianthus tuberosus. The sequence continues at coordinate 9,445,113 of JARYGA010059765.1, forward strand.
TGTGCGGAATCCACGTAACTATGCCAAATCAAACATGTAAAACAATAACGACACGGTATAATCAATGATACACACTCGATTGATTAAACGGGATGAGAACCGATTACAAACTGATACAAACACAGTTTAACAGAATTTTGACAGAGTTTCTTTATGTGTAAGCTCTCATCTACTTTCAACTGTGAAAGCAGATGTGTTTATATAGTCTCTGGGCCCAACAGTCGACGAAACACAAAGTGTCTCGGCGAAACAGAATATGGGCCAAACATTGGGCTTAAAGCAGCCCAATACACGATGAATCAAGTGTGATTCGTCATGAATGTCGGCGAAACAGACATAATGGACATTGGTCTGTTTCGTCATGATGTGTTCGACGAAACAGACCTGTTTCGTCGAGGTCTGCAACTGTTGTGGCTGTTTCTGCAAACAGACAGCAACAATCAGCAACATATAAACAACTTATAATGACCATTCTACCCTTTGTATGCAACATGCATTGTTCGAATAGCATTACATATTAAACGGAGACAAACAAGTCAGACACAAGTGGATAGGAGGATATCCGACTTGGTCGACATCAAATACATACTCGATAATTAATAAAAGACCGTACAAAATACATCGTTAAACAAGACTAGTTACAGACACTAAAAATGCATCAACATAATCCTTTTCTCTAAACCCACAAAACAAACACCCTTTACTCACCAAAACCTTTTTCTTTTAAACCCTTTATTTTAGAAAAAAGCTCGGTTTTCTTGTGACGTTCCTTATAAAAAAAAAAAAGAAGTCTAGCAATAAACAAACAAGTTCCTCAAAGAAACTTTGTTTGAAAATGCTTAATTTGAATAAAAGTCACAAAAACAAAAAGTTTTATGACGACCAACGCTTTTTACGCTTTTAGCCCATTTTACTAACCACTAACCCAAAACCACCTACCTTTAACCCAAGCCTAACCCTTCCCCAAGTCCTCTTGATATTTACAAAGGTTTATAGTTAAAACGGAGGAGGATTGATTGCTTGGCAAACATATGGTAGAAGTAAGTTCCATGCCGGTCTCGAGTGTTTCACAAAAATACATCTTCGGCCGAGTGTTGAGTGATCTCCCGTGAGGTATGTGAAACGTTCTAAATAAATCATAACGAATAGGATTGTAAATAGTGTAAAAATAAAACCCAATAAAGATCTTGGATTCCCGATACTCAAGACAAGCCCAAAACTTCTCTTCTACCCATTCCATTTGGGTGTGTAAGCCACATAATAAAAGTTTTGCTTGAAGACAAGCAAACATTCAAGTGTAGGGGTATTTGATCTGTCTAAAACGCAACATATAAATTACATCAAATGAGACATAAAACTAACCATTTTTTAGTACTAATGTTGGAAAAAGTGTGCTTTTGTCTACCTTTAGTATTTTCAGGACCAAATGAGCTTAAATGAACAAAAGGAACAAATATGCAGCAAAAACTAACATAAATACAAAGAAAAGGAATAAACGTGGCATGCCCGACCCCTCAACGACATCTTCCCAAGCAAAAACAAGAAACAAAAGGCTGACCACGGCCCCGTGCCCAGCGGACACGGAGGTGTGGTTAGGTGTCTGCAGAAAATGACAAAGTCGTAGAAGCTTCTATTCCCAGCACGGGGGCGTGCCCAGCTCAGCACGGGCCGTGGTCAACGCTGAGATTCGCAGAATCATGCAAATCTTGATAGTACATATACGCTTCCGCACACGGGGCCGTGCCCAACAAACACGGGGGCGTGTGGAACCTAATAAAGACAATTGCAATTAATGAAGAAAGAGAAAGAGGATGGCCACGGGGCCGTGTCCGGGCTTCTGTACAGGCTATAAATAGGGCTGCTTGGTTCACTTCAAAGGAATCCCTTGGCAAACCACCTCTCTCCCACTTCACCACCACTACAACACCCACATCTACCACCATCATCCATCATCCACCTTAGAGTGTGTGTAGTAGTCTCAGGATCCAAGATTGATAGTAAGATTTCTTGTTAATCAAATGCCATGTTTGGCTAAGTCTCTTACATCAATTGGTGAAGACAAGTATTTAATATAATACTTTTGATTTTTAATCTTTTCGTACTTTTTATTTGGTTTTGTTTTAATGACTTTAATAACTAGTTTCTTATGTTGAAGGTGAAACTTCCTTATCATTTGTCCGTGGTGTCTTGGCATTATTTTACTGTCTATATAAAATAAAATATTTTCACCATTCATATCTCTACGGTCTATATAGAGATATGTTGGCTACCTGGTCGGGGGTTAAGGGAATGGTTTGGTAAGGTTCTTGCCTTGTTCAGTGTATAGATCCTACAAAGACCTGGGTCAAGCTTACTAGGACCTCCTTCAATACCCATTGGTATTGGATGGCGGGGGTGCGAATGGCTTGATCCCCTCATATGTAAACTACTATTAATACATTAACACGGCTACTTGGGATTGTATCCTTGCTGACTCAAACCACTTAGCCGAGGGTAACGTCGCCTTCAAAAGAGGGGCTTACCACTTTACGCATTAATAACTTAATTAATTCTCTTTTAATATTCCGACCCTTTGGGATTGTATCCTTGCTGACTCAAACCACTGGGTTGAGGGTAACGTCACCTTCAAAAGAGGGGCCTACTACTATAACTAAGATAATCTCTTAAAAAGTGCGAAAGTGCGGAAATCATCAAAGGTTACATTAAAGGTGAGTCGGATCCAAGTGATTCATCTTGTCTATCTGTTTTTCTTTTATTTTTATTTTTCAGTATTTTAGTTTTTATTTTTCATGTTTAAAACCTTTTCTAAAATTTTTGATTTGATTAGACGTTGAGGATAAACCGGTACTAAAAGCTCTTGTGTCCTTGGACGACCTCGGTATCTTACCAACGCTATACTACGCTCACGATGGGTGCACTTGCCCATGTGTGTGTTTAGTGTTAGTAGAATATCGTGTTTTATAAATTTAAAACTTGACTAACGTGTTAAAAATGGCTTAAAATATCAATAAAAATATATTACACCCAACACACACCAACTACCTAATTAACTTATCCAACTGCTCTTTTGAATAATAGATAGTCTCGTTGCTTATGCCTAGTCTAATGGCATAATTATGCTGTGAGATTTTTCCTTGAAGAACCTTAAAGTTGGAATTTTGTACTTGTGTTGTTGACTATGGACCTTAGAACTATCCTTTTTTAAGGTTTCAGTGGTTGTAAGGTGAATAACATCTTATTTTCCTGTTCCAAACATTTATTTCTTTGTACATATGTTGCTTACCAACACACTCATTTGACTTTGGTACTTTTGAGTGTTGTAGTTGATTTATAAGGCATCAAAATTGTACACGTGAAAATCTTAGTATGTTATGTACTGGAAAATGTGCTTATTTCCATGCGTAGGCCCTTAATTTCATGGGTCATGGTACTAAACATTATGATGTATTCATGAAAGCCACTTAACCTTATAATTTAGAATTTTAAATGAAAACATGCATCTTAGGAGTTCTAGTGATTATTCCACAAATGATAGATTTGTATTAGGAAAGACTTAATTTGGAATAACTTTAGTGATAACATTTATGTTAGAGAGATCTTGATTATCATAAGAGACATCATGTTCGATTTGTCCTATTCATCATGCTCTTCTTTTCTTCTGTAGTAATCATTATCAGAAGAGAGCAGTAGGATTATCGTGTCTTAAGGGATAATCAAGGATTTAATTTAAGAGCTAATCTCATAGAAACTTTAAGTAAAGCAAAACTTATTAGGTTTAGGAATTGGAGTGGATGAGATACTTATTTATAAGAGAAAGTTACAGTGAGTAAAGTTATGGGTACAGAAAATAAGGCAAACAAAAAAATGATCATAAGATTAATTTCGTAATACTTGAACAATAAATAGATGCATCAAATCAGCTTTGGCCAGAAGTGATACATCAGAAGCTCATTCAAGTTAAGCTATTTTGGTTTTGTAAAACATTATCTGGATTCTGATTAAGTAATTAAGTGTTTACAAAACCAATTATTTTAGTTCACATTAACAGCTTAATACAGTAATGAGATTTCCAGTGAGTGACTTATGAGATTTCGAGTGAGATCTCGACTCAGTTATGAGATATTGACTTAGTTATGAGATCTCGAGTGAGGATCTTATGGTTTCGAGTCGGAACCTCATGGTCTCGAGTCGGAACCTCATGGTCTCGAGTCAGAACCTCATGGTTTCGAGTCGGAATCTTAGTCTCGAGTTATGAAGACTGAAACCTCATGGTCTCGAGTCACAACCTTATGGTCTCGAGTCGGAATCTTATGGTCTCGAGTCGGAATCTTATGGTCTCGAGTCATGAAGACTGAAACCTTTATGATTTCGAGTCGAGATCTTGGTCTCGAGTCATGAACCTTATGGTTTCAAGTCGCAACCTTAGTCGAAACCACCTAATTTCGAAACTTATTCTCCAAATCTACTGATTAAAAGTTGTTAGTTTGATAAGTTTGAAATTTGAATTTTTAGAGATTATGGGATTTAGTTTCCTATTTTAATGCTAATCTAAATTTATCAAAATATTTCAAAATAATATCCATTTAATTTTATAACAGATTTTGAAATCTTAAGAGATAAAATTTAGATCAAAACTAGGAAAACACCCAATAATCCTTAGTTCATTCCAAAATAAGGGAATTTATTCGAATTTCACTAAGAACATGAAGAACCCTAATATCAATAAAATCATAATTTCTGGAACCTGAAACCTGAATTTTAACAGTTTTATACAGATTTCGGAACAATTAATGTTGCTATTTGAGTTCGAGATAATTATAAAACATTATTTTTCCCGAAAACAGTGATTTCGAGATATGTGGTCTCGAACATGCTTTTAAATTTTATTAAGTTTTCAAAACTCTGTTTTCCAGATTTCAATCCCAGAATAATGGATACGAAAACAGAACTGATTAATCAACATATGCTCTGATACCACATGTTGATCAGTTCTGTTTTAAGCATAATGGAAAACATTAATACATACATTTGATTGCATCAGACAGGCCAGCAAAGAATCCAGATGGAGACGCAGCAATAAGGTTTGACATGATTGTCAGCTTGATCTGGTTCCTCCTTAGGGTGCAATCTAATGATGGTGATGAAGAAACCAAATAGGGTGTTCGGTTATGGAGAGATGGGGCGATTTCATAATGATGTTATTGTGATTAGAGTCTAACCCTTTAACCCTCTAATTATCTCCTTATATATGCACCCAAGAGGAAACCCTAATTAGTTAATAATGGTAATAAGGCCCATCAACAATTACCAACTAATTATTTAATAGGTTGTTATATATTTTGATCTATTATTATATAAATGATTATAATGGCTATATATAAATAAATACATTATTTATTTATTCTTACACCTCCAGCATTCCTTTACCTCTCAAACCAAAACCATTTTCTCTGTCTATGAGCCAACCACTTCTATCACTCCACAACACAACTGAGCAAAAATTCAATGACATCCAAAAACCCAGATCTGTTATGAATATATCATTTATGGTGACTCTCCACATCCTTAACTCCTCATTGTATTTACTCTTATGTTAATGTTGAGCCTATAAATAAAGGCTTTGTATTTCATACATGTACATCAATAAGAAATTCATCTCCTATTCTCCCATTCTTTTCTATACATTGCTAATAGGTTCTAGTTATTACATAACACGTTATCAACACAAATTGCTTTTGAAGTTGGATTGTATCAACACAAGACACCATGTCGTATCAACGTTGGCGAAAGAGATAAAAGACAAAATTGTTAATCTGGTATGAAAGCCCTTAATTGTTTTAATTTTATTTCCTCTTTTCTCATTGATTGTTGGTATGATAAAACTTAAAAATTAACTTACGCTTTTCTTGATATTTTTTATTGGTTATGGTTTAAGATTAAAATCATCATGAACAACATTGACATCATCCTTGTTTAACCAGGATCATCATGTTTTTTTACTTCTTTGTTTACTTTCTTATGTGTTAACGTATCTGAATAGTTTTCTTTCACAAACAAACACCTACGAAAAACATCGAGATGTGAAGAATAGAAAGCGAAAGCAAAAGTAAACCAGAAACACAATGGTTTTTTGATCAAGAAAAAGAATCTTTCTAGTTTCTCTAATTGATTATTTACAATATTGTAGCTAATTTATTACCCCTCTTGGTTATATCTCTTTTATCATTAAATATTTTATTGGACTCAAACTCTTATTTTAATAATATAGCCAAATTGACTGTTTTGAATTTAAGATAATAATAATAACAATAATAATAGTAATTAATTTTGATATACATACATATTCTTTAGTGGTTTCTAATACTAGCTTATTAATGTTTTAATGAAATTATTGTTCCGATGATACTATATTGTAATGAATTAATGAGATTGTAAGAATTTTATACTCGGTTGAGGCTGGACAACACAATTACAAGCCACATCAATGTTTGTTTATTACTACATGTTATTTCGTAAAATTTTAATAGTATTTGATTTGATCATAATTTAATGATGCAAATAAGTGTTTAATCATAAAAAATATATAGATTTAATTATGTATGGGTGTGTTTTATGGCTAGTGATTTTGTTATGCTATTAATTAGTATGAGTAATGTGATATTTTAAGATATTTTATTAAGTTATTGTTTTGGCATACATAACACGTTTATAAATATTGTTTTAGTTTGAAAACAATATGGTTAATGTGATTTTTAAGATATTTTATTAAGTTACTGTTTTGGCATACATAAAGTTTATATTTTTTGTTTTATTTTGAAAACAAGTATTTGTGGAATATATGGTGAATGTTGATGATAAACTAACCATCTTAATATTTGATATAATTAATTTGTTATGATGTTATTTACTAAAAATATATGGTTTAGATTTAATTGTTATTTCTATTCATATATATTTTACTTGAACTGAATATATTAAATAAATTAAGTTGCTGTCGTTTGAAAATTGGTTTTAAGATTACTTTATGGCTTATGTAATTGGCTGGTACATAGAAAAATGTTCTTAGTCTATTTGTCTTGTTTGTACATCAATAGCACATGCCTTAAATGATAAGAATGATCGAACCATATAAACATATTCTAAGTCGATATGTGCTTTTATTATACGTAAAGTGCATTATTTAAATTGTTGATTCATGAACCAACACTATTTTGTAACATGTGTTAACTAAATTGCATAATATTTCAATATCAACTAAATCAACTAAGATGTTGATAATTGTGCATGATATTATCACATATTATTTGGTGTAAGCAATAGGTTTCTTTATTTCGTATGGAATATATTTTAAGATGTTTCTATTTTTTTTGTGAGAGCAACAAATATTTTATATAAGATATGCCTGTGATTGGTTATGCCATAATATGCTAATGCATAATTTATATATTTTGCTTGAATGTGATGACATATTATTATTTCATAAGGTTTTATTATAACCTTATTTTATTTGATAACATGTCATAATGTTATGTATTGCTTGATTTAACTTTGTAGTATATGTCATCTATATGCTATATATTGTTTATGTATATAGACTGTCTTCAATGAAGCAGCTAAATTAAAGTTGTGTATATGATCACACATTATAAACATGATTGAATAGTGATCAAGATTCATTTATAGTATGTGTTATGGGTGGTTTTCTGCTCATATATCCTGAATAATATTCTGGCTATGTTTCTTTTGTTATGATCAGGATACCGGATTAGGATATTGGTAACATCTTGATACAGTATCCTGGTAGTGACTAATTAATTCACGTGCAGATTAATGGTGCAAGTCTATAACATTCAAGTGGACTTCTTCTCCCAAAGACTCAGGCAAATCTGTTGGAATAAGAACTGTTATGGGTCATTTTCTGAGCGTATATATCTTGACTAATATCCTGCTTTTAATTGTTTATTTGTGACCAGGATACTGGACGGGGATATTGCTAACATCCTGAGCGATATCCTGAGGTTGATTGAATTAACCACGTATAGGTTAAAGGCTGGGGGTTACTAACGGTCAGATGGACTTCTTCTCCTCAAGACGCGGGCGTATTTATTATGGGAGAGACGTTGAACCCGAAAGACCAGGTCTAGAACGTTCGAGTGGGGAATATTCGCCGGATCCCGGTTTATTAGGATAGTTTGTTACACTTCTTTTACTATAAATAGATGGGGGCGGATTAGATTAAGGCATGCAACTTTCACACTTTCAAACACTTTTGCTCTAGCTCACTGCAAACACTACACACAACACTTGTATTCGAATTACATTGTAACACATAGTTGATCCGCACCACATCCTGCACTGTATCCTGATATTTAAAGCAATAGAAGAACAAGGCAGCTGCGATTGTCAGCTCTCGAGGTTTTGTGCCGGCGATCTAGATTGATCAAGGGCTTTCCTCATACATCACGTGTCAACTTTTACCTTTTTGCTCATTGTTTGATCACAGATACAGCTCTATATCCTGAGCCGTATCCCGAAACTGTTTTTATAATCAACTTGGTTAATATATTTTTCATACATATTTCTAGCACACTACCTCACTTAACTAATTTGATCACTAAATTGCTTCGGTAATTTTTGACCAAAACAATTTGGCGCCCACCGTGGGGCAAGTGGTGCTATTTTTGCTAAAAACTTTAGTAAAATCATTACTCGGTTTTCTATTATCAAAACTTTTTTCTAAATTGTTTTCAATGGCCTCGAGATCAAACATGAGCTCTTCCACCATGTCTGCTACAACCTCTGCAACAATTGGTTCGGTGCTTCCGCCTCCTCCTCCGAGAATGCAAGCTTCATCACACGGAGCTGAAAGTCATGTAGCTCGGGATGTGATCCCTGCTCCCAGTACCCAGGGATCCGGTCCTGTTTTAGCATCTAATGATGAAATTCTGAATTTGTTTGGTAGTGTACAGGAACAGATGAGGCAGCAGCAGGAAACTAATCGGATGCTGATGAGAGAAATACAACTCTTGAAATCTGGCCCAAGTAGACCTGCTGAAGAAACTGTCACTCCTATACAACCTAGGGCTTTGAACTTCAGTTCCGCAGTTTACACTGAGGATAACAGGGGGAATATCGTCCCAAGCCATTCTCAGAGTCATACCCCTGAGATACCCTCCTCGGTCAGGATGTCAACTATGAGGAGTTCAGGATATGCTTCAGGATATGGCCAGAATCCTCAGACGGGTAATGTGTCAAATAATAATATTCTTGCTACTAACAGCAATGGGTCTTTGCAGGATGCAGGTATGACGTCAACATGGAGCTCCAGAAATTGAAGGACATGATATCCAGTGTACCTGGAGTGGTCCAGCCAATTCCGGAAGTATCTCAAGATAGCCACAGGATATCCCGCTTTGCATATCCTATCTGTGATGCTGAAATCCCAAAAAGATTTCAGACCCCCAACATGAAACTGTATGATGGGACTACGGATCCTGAAGAGCATATTGCCCAGTATAGGGAAAGGATGGAAATCAATCCTATCCCTCCAGATCTCAAGGAAGCATGCTTATGCAAGGGTTTCGGTTCTACCTTGACAGGATCAGCCTTAAAATGGCTGTTGAATGTTCCTCCTCACTCAATTACTTCGTTTGCTCATTTGGTTAATTTATTTAACAGTCAATTTTCTTGTAGTCGGAGTTTTGAGAAACTAACCAGTGACCTTTACAGGATAACTCAAGGACCTCAGGAATCCTTGAGGGATTATGTGAACAAGTTCAGTCGAGAATCCTTGGATATCCCACATCTTGATGTTGCAACAGCAGTGCAAGCTTTTAAGATGGGGTTACAAAAGGATTCTCAGTTTTATCAGGATCTTGTAATGAATCCCTGCAGGAATCTCGACGAAGCTCGTAACAGGGCTTTGAGATACATCCGCTTGGAAGATGACAAAAAGATGCAAGAGAGGATGAATTCTACCTCAACCTATGAATTGACCAACAGGAAATCAGAATCCTCGTATAAACCATATCGCTCCAAGCCATATGGTAGAAATGATAACAAGAAAGTGAATGCTGTTGAAGACGAGGATCCTGAAGAATATCCTGAGTTATCTGAATACTGCTTTTCTGTTAATATACCTGAGTTAATGTATGCTATGCAGGGTTTAGGAGACAAAGCTAGGTGGCCTCGAAAGAACCAACAGAAAGCTGATTGGAAGGATAAATGCAAGTGGTGTGCCTTCCATGAAGATTTCGAACATGTGACCGAGGATTGCATTCCTCTAAGGAAAGAAATAAGTTACCTGTTAAGCAAGGGATACCTGAAGGATTTGCTGGGAAGAAAAAAGAATAAAGGGCAGGATCCTGAGAAGGATCCTGAAAGAGCAGCATCACCCCCAGCAGATGCCAAAATAATTAACTTTATTTCGGGGGGATCCGACATTTGTGGGACTTCGTATTATGCGGCCAAGAGACATGCAAAGGAAGCAAAGACTGAAAGGGGAGACAAACCGGCCAGGATGACTACCCTTATAACCGATAAAGTGATCACTTTCGATAGTGATGACAGGGATACTGTTCAGGATCCTCACCATGATGCTCTCGTAATAACATTATATGTTGCTAACCATTTTGTACGCAGGATATTAGTGGATAATGGTAGCTCCGTCAACATAATTCAGCTGGAAACATTGAAGAGAATGAATGTATCTCCGATGGACATTACTTCGAAGTCCACTGTGCTCGTTGGTTTCAGTGGAGAAGCTAGGAATACCATAGGGGAGATAAAGTTACCAGTATATGTTGAAGGGGTCAACTCGATACAACGTTTCTGTGTGATGGACTCCCTGTCCTGCTATAACATCATACTAGGCAGGCCATGGATCCATGATATGAAAGCTGTACCATCGACTTATCATCAGTGCATCAAGATCCCTACCCCTTGGGGGGTTGTCAAGGTTGATAGTGATCAGCTGGAGGCAAAGGAATGCTACTCATCCTCAATGAAATCCTCAACCAAGCCCAATCCAGCATAGCAATTAAAGATGCGAGCCCGGGATATCGTGGAGGCTTCAGAGCAGGATATGAAGAAAGTTATCCTGGATCAGGATAATCCTGATATCTCGGTGCTCGTAGGAACCAATATCCCTCAGGATATTGAAGAACAATTAACTAACTTTTTGAAGTGCAGGATGTCGATATTTGCATGGAAGCATGAGGATATGACAGGCATATCCAAAGACGTTATTACTCACAAGCTTGGAATTGACAGGTCGTTCAAGCCTGTTCAGCAAAAAAGATGGAAGTTTGCTCCTGAACGAAATATAATCATCCAAGAGGAAGTTGAAAGATTGTTAAAGTCCAAAATGATCAGAGAAGTCAAGTTTTCGAGATGGCTGGCAAATGTGGTCGTAGTACAGAAGAAAAATGGGAAATGGAGGGTCTGTGTAGATTACACAGACTTGAATAAGGCTTGTCCCAAAGACCCATTCCCTCTTCCTCATATCGATGCAATGGTGGATGCTACTGCTGGGCATGAGATGTTAACGTTCATGGACGCATCCTCAGGATTTCAGCAGATTCAAACGGAACCTTCGGACCAGGAGGATACTGCCTTCATGACACCAACAGGTATTTATTGCTATACTGCTATGCCTTTCGGTTTGAAAAACGCAGGTGCAACATACCAGAGATTGGTGAATATGATGTTCAAAGATAAGCTGGGGGACACCATGGAGGTATATATTGACGATATGGTGGTGAAATCTAGAAAGGCTGAGGATCACCTCCAGGATATCAAGGGAGCATTTGATATCCTGGATCAATACAACATGAAGCTAAATCCTGCTAAGTGCCATTTCGGAGTGGGGGCATGAAAGTTTCTAGGATATATGGTGACTAAAAGAGGAATAGAGGCAAGCCCGGAGCAGATTAAAGCCATCCTAGATATCAAATCACCTTCAAATATGAAGGATGTTCAACGACTAACAGGCCGAGTAGCAGCGTTGAACAGATTTATTTCAAGATCCTCGGAAAAATTCAAGGAATTTTATGATATCCTCAAAAAGAACAAGAAGTTCGAATGGGGAGCAAAGCATGAAGCAGCCTTGCAGGATTTGAAGCGATATCTCTCAACTGCACCTCTATTGATGAAGCCTGAAAATGGTGAACCACTATCCCTATACCTCGCTGTATCAGGGAATGTTGTAAGTGCCGTTCTTATAAAGGACCATGAAGGTTAGCAATATCCTGTCTATTATGTTAGTAAAAGTCTATTAGATGCTGAAACTAGATATTCTCATTTAGAAAAGTTGATACTAGCATTAGTTATGGCATCAACGAAGCTTAGACATTACTTTGAGACACATAGGATTCATGTTAAAACCAATTATCCTGTTAAAAACGTACTTAGGAAACCAGAGATGTCAGGTAGGATGGCCAAGTGGTCAGTGAAATTGAGTGCTTATGTCTTAGTATATGAACCTAGAAATGCCATAAAGTCTCAGGCTTTAGCTGACTTTGTGGCTGATTTCAGTAGTGACATTCAAAACGAAGTAGATTTAGAAGTACAGCAGCTAGGAGAAAACTTAGAATGCTGGACATTATATACTGATGGTGCATCTAACGTAAGAGGTGTAGGTTTAGGTATACTACTAAAATCGCCACAGGGGGACATATTACCCCAGGCTATTAGGTGTGAATTTCCTGCTACTAATAATGAGGCAGAATATGAGGCTTTAATTGCAGGATTAGAGTTGGCTAAAAATATGAATATTAAAAATTTGCAAGTATATGTTGACTCCTTGTTAATCACTAATCATTTTAATGGATCCTATGCAGTTAAGGGAGAGAAGTTAATTGAGTATCTCAAAATTCTCAAAAAATTAGCAGGATATTTCGATATATTTACACTTGAACAGGTACCAAGAGAAGATAATGCTGAAGCTGATGCCTTGGCCAATTTGGGATCATTGGTCAGGATACCGGAAGGAACCCGGATACCAATATTACATATCCTATATCCTGCGACGAATCCTCAGGATAAGGAAGTAATAAGTATTCAGGATCCTGATGATGACTATCTTGAGGAGGATCCTAAGTCCTGGACAGCTCCAATCATGAGATATCTAAAGGAAGGATACATCCCAAAGAATGAGAATCCTAAAGCCTTTAGGATGAAGGTATCACGATTCACTATTATAAATGATGTTTTATATAAGAAATCTCTTGCAGGACCATATCTGAGGTGCTTGGAGGATCCTGAAACCAAAGAAGTACTTCAGGATATACACGAAGGGGATTGTGGTAACCATACTGGGGGCAGGTCATTATTCTCAAAAGTATTAAGGACAGGATATTATTGGCCGACAATGAGGAGAGATGCCACATAATATGTTCGAAGATGTGATGCCTGTCAAAGACATAGTAACATACTACATTAGCCTGCTGAACCATTGTATCCTATTGTTTCCCCTTGGCCATTTATGAAGTGGGGTATGGATATAGTGGGAAAGCTTCCAAAGGCTCCAGGAGGAAAGGTTTTTATGTTGGCTGTTAGGGGTGGATTTCTAAATGACCCGTGATCCTCAAATATTATCCTATTTGGTGATCCTTACTTCTGTGTCAGTTAGTGATCCTCAGAAGTGCTTCAGGATCAGGATCATGGATCATCCTAAGGATCCTTATACTAATGATTGTTCACTTTGAATTCGTAACTGTTTTGCAGGAATATCAATTGGGACTTGGTCTTGGCGATATTTCTGGAGAATATTCTAACTCTATTCCGCACGTGCTTGGTCAGAAATGGACGTTGTGGAGTCGTGGAGGACTTGCACCATTTGCGGATAGTTTGTTATTTAGATTTTTATTAGATTTAAATGGGGTAGCGAGCTAATTAGACAACACTTATGCTATTTTTGGCTACACACACTCTGAAAACCGCTCACACCAGCTCTCGTTCATTCACTTAGCAATTTCATACACTTTCTACACAGAACACTATAGTGATCCTTGTATTTAGCTCGCTATCATCCGAAGTTGTAACACATTATTTGTTTAATTTGAGTTGGTGATCGGTAGTTTCCATCACCCGGGGTTTTTTGTGCCGGAGATCAACTCTTGATCAAGGGCTTTTTCCCCGTATAAACCTTGTGTCACTTGTTATTCATTTTTCATAGTGATCCTTATTGCTATAAACCAATTCAAGCATCATACCCCTTAACAGAGAGTTTGGTTGCATTATCCTCATCGGATTTTTTGACCAAAACAGTTTGGCGCCCACCGTGGGGCAGTTGGTGCTTCATTTCTAAGAAATTCTCATCTTTGTGATCATTTCGGTTCATTGCATACGAGCAGATGGCTTCATCAACAAAGAATACCTCCAGTGCGATGTCTGCAGTCAATTCATCCCAGGGCATTCCACCTTTGCCTCCACCACCTTCTGGACCTCAGAAAAATGCCGAGAAGAAACCAACTCCCATTTTCTCAAAACCTCCAACTTCTTCTGCTTCTTATACTCCTACTACTAGTGATTTGTTTACTCTGATTTTGCAGATGAAGGAGCATATCCAGCAGCAGGACAAGACCAATGAAAGAATCCTTAGAGAAATTGGAGACATCAAGAAACAAAAGAGATCGGCAGAGGATCATTCCCCACTAATGCCCAGATCTTTGAATTTTGATACTCCGGTTATAACTTCTCAGCCTTCGCTGGTTCCAGACGTTCAATTTGTTGGAGGACCAAAAGGAGTGCATTACGGGTCATCAGCAATGACTCAGGCTTCAGGGTTACACTTTCAACCATCAGGATCCCATCCTCAGCATATAGGATCCTTTGCAAGCTCAGGAGGATACTCGGGAGCGCAACAGATTCAAGGGTACTGGCCATTTCCAGGATCCTCCCAGGTTCAAGGATCCTCCTATGTTCAAGGATCCTCCCAGGTTCAAGGATCCTCCTATGTTCAAGGATCCTCCCAAGTTCAAGGATCCTCCTATGTTCCAGGATCTTCCCAGGTCCAAGGATACTCACAGTTTCAAGGATCCTTCCGGATTCCAGGATCCTTAAGGAGTTTGCAATCAGGAAGTTCCGACATCCATCAGGGAGATTTCATTCCAATGCAAACCATTGCTTCTACGGGTCCATCGGCCATTCCAGAGCCCCAACAATATGGATTAACATCCACTCTTCCTAATTTGAATCCAATGGGAGGTAACACTTTTAATAATTCTTATACTACTAACCATGGCCTTATGCAGGATCCAGGTATCAATCATGCCATGGCCAGAGAATTGCAAAAGTTAAAGGATATGATATCAAGTGTCCCAGGAGTGGTCAAGCCTATCCCAGAGATTGCGGATGGGAGCCACAAGATATCTCGTTTTGCACCACCAATCTGTGATGCTGAGATACCCAAGAGGTTCCATGTACCTACCATGAAGTTGTATGATGGTTCAACGGATCCTGAGGAACACATAGCTCAATACAGGGAAAGGATGGAGATCAATCCCATCCCAGAAAGGTTAAAGGAAGCATGTCTGTGCAAGGGATTTGGATCCACTCTTACTGGACCGGCTCTTAAATGGCTGCTAAGTCTTCCTCCTTACTCTATTACCTCATTTGCTAATCTAGTTAACCTATTTAATAATCAGTTTTCTTGTAGTAGAAAATTTGAGCGTTTAACTAGTGATCTATATAGGATAACCCAGGGTCATAATGAATCATTAAGGGATTATATCACTAAATTTAGTAAAGAATCCTTGGATATTCCTAACCTGGATATAGCTACGGCTGTTGAAGCCTTTAAAATGGGATTGCTTAGGGATTCGTTATTCTATGATGATCTTGTTATGACACCATGCAGGAATCTAGATGAGGTAAGAACCCGGGCCCTTAGGTTCATCCGGCTAGAGGATGACAAAAGGATCCAGGAGAGGTTGTCAGGATCCTCAAAGCAAGAGAAGCAAGGATCCTCATTCAAGAACAACAAGTTCAGATCCTTTAATAGATCTGATAACCAGAATGTGCATGCTGTTGAACAAGAAGAGGATGATGAGGATTATCCTCCAATCTCTGAATATTGTTTTTCTGTTGATAACAATGAACTAATTCTTGCGATGCAGAATTTAGGTGATAAAGCTAGATAGCCCAGAAAAAATGATAGACCAGCTGCAACTAAAGATAAATCAAAGTGGTGTGCATACCATGAAGATTTTGGGCATCTCACAGAAGAATGCATCGCATTAAGAAAAGAAATTGGATACTTGTTGAGCAAGGGGCATTTGAAAGAATTATTGGGGAGAAAGAAGTCAAGGACTCAGGATCCTGAAAGGATCCCAGAGAAAGCTCCAGCCCCTCCAGCAGACGCACAAATTATAAACTTTATATCTGGAGGATCAGACATTTGTGGAACATCCTTCTCCGCAGCCAAAAGACATGCGAAGGAAACCAAGATGGATAATGGAGATAGACCCATTCGAACATCCAGTGTCTCCGAAGGAAAAGTTATAACTTTTGATGAGGATGATCGTGTTGACATCCAGGATCCTCATCATGATGGTTTGGTTATCACTCTTTTTATTTCTAACCATTTTGTTCGCAGGATCCTTATAGATAGAGGAAGCTCTGTGAACATTATTCAGCTTGATGTTCTCAAGAAGATGAACATCCCTGAATCCGACATCATACCAAGATCCTCTGTGCTCGTGGGATTCAGTGGCGAGACCAAGAATACTCTGGGGGACATTAAACTCCCAATCTATATCGAGGGCCTACATTCTTACCAAAAGTTTTGTGTTATTGACTGTTTATCTTGTTGTAATGTGATCCTTGGCAGGCCTTGGATACACGATATGAAGGCAGTCCCATCCACTTATCATCAATGTGTGAAGCTTCCTAGTCCTTGGGGAATAGTGAAAATTGATAGTGATCAGCAAGAGGCTAAGAACTGCTACACCTCATCAATGAAACCAGCATCAAAGTCTAGCGAGCAATAGCAATCAAAGTATCCTCCAAGGGATGTCTTGGAGGCAAGAGAACAGGATATAGTAGAAATCCTTATGGATCCTGATGATCCTGAATCTATAGTTTATATAGGATCAGGGATCCTTGGCGAAATGAAGGAAGACCTCACATCCTTCCTCAAAAGGAGAAAGACTACCTTTGCATGGAAACACGAAGACATGACAGGCATATCTAAAGATGTAATCACTCACAAACTTGGCATCGATAGGTCCTTCAAACCAATCCATCAAAGGAGAAGGAAATTTGCACCAGAAAGAAATGCTATTATCCAGGAGGAGGTAGAGAAATTACTCCGAGCAGGTATGATTAGAGAGGTCAAGTATCCAAGATGGTTGGCCAATGTGGTTGTTGTTCAAAAGAAAAACGGAAAGTGGAGGGTATGTGTCGATTTTACCGATTTAAATAAGGCATGTCCCAAGGATCCTTTCCCATTACCCCACATTGACTCCATGGTGGATGCAACTGCGGGTCATGAACTGTTAACTTTTATGGATGCTTCATCTGGATTTCAACAAATCCAAATGGAACCATCCGATCAAGAGGATACAGCCTTCATGACTCCAACTGGTATATACTGCTATATTGCTATGCCATTCGGACTAAGAAATGCAGGTGCAACTTATCAAAGGCTAGTGAATATGATGTTCAAGGATCAGATTGGACAAACTATGGAGGTTTACATAGATGATATGGTGGTAAAATCAATAAAGGCTGAGGATCACCTAAGAGACTTGGAGGAAGCATTCAATATCCTTGATAAATACAATATGAAGCTTAATCCTTCAAAATGTCACTTTGGTGTTAAAGCAGGTAAATTCTTAGGATATATGGTGACAAAGAGAGGCATTGAAGCCAGTCCAGAACAAATCAAGGCAATAGTGAACATCAAGTCCCCTACCAATGCTAAGGATGTTCAAAGATTAACAGGCAGGATTGCAGCTTTAAACAGATTCATATCCAAATCCTCAGAAAAGTGCAAGGAATTCTATGATATCCTAAGGAAGAACAAGAAATTCGAATGGACTGAGAAGCATGAAAGTGCCTTAAGAGCTCTTAAGGATTACCTATCCTCGGCCCCGGCTTTAATGAAACCAGAAAAAGGAGATGTGTTATCCTTATATCTTGCGGTATCCTCAAAAGGAGTAAGTGCCGTCCTTGTTAAGGATCACGAAGGTACACAACATCCCGTCTATTATGTAAGTAAGAGTTTACTTGATGCTGAATCCAGGTATTCACACTTAGAAAAACTTATCCTTGCATTAATTATGGCATCTACCAAATTAAGACATTATTTTGAAACTCATGTTATTATCGTTAAAACTAATTTTCCAATCAAGAATGTCCTCAGGAAACCTGAAATGTCAGGAAGGATGGCTAAGTGGGCAGTGAAGCTTAGTGCATATGATATAAGATATGAGCCCAGGACAGCCATTAAATCCCAAGCATTAGCTGACTTTGTGGCAGATTTCAGTAGTGATTTGCAAAAGGAAGCTGAATTAGAAGTCCAGCAGCTAGAAGAGACCAAGGATCCTTGGATACTCTACACTGATGGATCCTCAAACATCAAGGGAACAGGGCTTGGAATACTACTAAAATCGCCACAGGGGGACATAATACCCCACTCTATAGCTTGTGAGTTCCAAACCACTAACAATGAGGCTGAATACGAAGCCTTGATAGCTGGTTTGCAAATTGCTAAGCATATGAGGATCAGGTATCTTGAGGTACATGTAGATTCTTTGTTAATCACTAATCACTTTAATGGATCCTATGCTGTTAAAGGTGAAAAGCTAATCAAATATCTGGAGATAGTCAAAGAATTGGCACTCTCTTTTGTATCCTTTAGTTTGACACAGGTACCAAGGGAAGAGAATGCAGAGGCAGACGCACTAGCCAATTTAGGATCATCCTTGAAGATCCCGGAGGATATCAAGATCCCTATTATCCATATCCTGACCCCGGCTATCGAGGATCATGTGGCTATGGAGATAGGAGAGAATTCTGCAATTATCCCTAGTGAGGATACTCAAACTCATTCAGGATCATGGACCCTCCCAATCATGAGATATTTACAACATGGAGAGATTCCTACAGGAGAAAACCCTAGGGCTTTCAAAATTAAGGTATCTCAATTCACAATTTTAAATAATATGTTGTACAAACGATCTCTTGCAGGACCATACTTAAGATGCATTGAGGATCCTGAAATCCAAGAAGTTTTAAAAGACTTCCATGAAGGAGATTGTGGAAACCACACTGGGGGCAGGGCGTTATTCTCAAGGATCCTAAGGACAGGATACTACTGGCCAACCATGAAGAGAGATGCTGTGGAGTATGCTAAGAGATGTGATCCTTGTCAGAGACACAGTAATATCCTTCATCAACCAGCTGAATTTTTGCATCCTATATCCTCCTCTTGGCCATTTATGAGATGGGGTATGGATATAGTTGGTAAGCTCCCTAAGGCACCCGGTGGAAAGATATTCATGCTTGCTATGACTGATTACTTCTCCAAGTGGATAGAGGCTGAAGCTTTTGCCCAAGTCAGAGAAAAGGAAGTTATATCCTTCATTAAAAGAAATATTATAACTAGATTCGGTATTCCTTCTGAAATTATATGTGATAATGGTTCCCAATTCATTGGGGGCAGAACCACTAACTTTTGTGACAGCTGGGGGATTAAGATGATAACGTCAACACCAGTCCACCCACAAGCTAATGGTCAGGCAGAATCCTCCAATAAGATCATCATCAACAATTTAAAGAAGAAGCTTGGATCCAAGAAAGGGAAATGGGCAGAGGAATTACCTTATGTGCTCTGGGCTGATAGGACAACTCCTAAGAATGCTACAGGCCAAACTCCATTCTCTTTGGTATTTGGGGCAGAATCAGTGATCCCTACAGAAATGGTGGTTCCAACTGCTAGAACCAGTATTCGTGATCCTGACGAAAATGATGAGAACTTGGTTCAAGACTTGGATACCATAGAAGAAATCAGAGATTTGGCAAGGATAAGGATGGCCAGTTATCAGCAAAGAATGGCCGGTGCATACAACAAAAATGTGAGGATCAGGAAATTCCAAATTGGTGATATGGTACTAAGGAAAGCATTTTAGAATACCACCAATCCTGCTGATGGAAAGTTGGCACCAAAATGGGAATGCCCTTATTTGATTGAAGCTGAGGCAGGAAAGGGGGCATATCGGTTGCTAACAATGGAAGGTGACTTACTACCAAGAGCTTGGAACGCTGTCCATTTGAAGAGATATTTCATGTGATAAGGATCCATGATCCTCGCATGATAAACATCCTTAAAGGATCCTTAAAGCACAGATGATCCTCATTTTTTGGTAACATTCTAATCTTAAACTATTTCATTTCCTTACTTTCTCACATAAGGATAAGGATCTTGCATCCTTTATCCCCATTTCACGAGAATTTGAGTTTTGAAGGTTCAGTACTCTTAGCAAAAGCATGATTATCCACACAAGCAACCAGTTACTTGGGTTTGACCCCAGTTATCCTTGGGTTTGACCCCAGTTCCGCCAGTAGCGCATGATGATCCTGGTATAGTTCATGGCAGTGGGACCAGTACTCGCTTTAGGGGCTGATAATTCCATTGTACTGGCTATACCTAGGATCCTACGTATAATGGTAGACGTACCATACATCCGTTCTTAAGGTTTCTAGCGTTTTCACGTTAGCTAAGGTTTTGGCATTTTCATGCCACTAAGTTTGGATAGTCGCCAGTTAGGGCCATACTCCAGTTAACACACGATCCTTGGGCTTGTCCCCAGTTATCCTTGGGCTTGTCCGAAGTTATCCTTTGGGCTTGTCCCCAGTTATCCTTTGGGCTTGTTCCCAGTTGCTAACCTTTATCTTATAATGGCTTAGTCCCAAGTTATGTTTTATTTCAGGTTTTTGAAGTTAAACAACCAAGGATCCTTGATCCTTACCTTTTACTAAGGTTTGTTGTGTGATTATCCTGGTTATAATAATATTAAGAGTTAGGATCCTAACTTGGATCCTCAGGTATGATCCTTAACTATTTTGATTTTATTCATTGATTATTTGAATAACCCTAATACTTTGACAACTGAACTCATACCACTTTTTGGAATTTTTCAACTATAGGATATTTGATCCTGCATTATATCCTAAATTATTTATCTAAGTTGTTCAACTTTTCTTACTCAGACAAGTGTAAATCAAAACAATTGAAAAATAAAGCAACAACAAAGATATCAACACAAGATAAGCCAAAAAAGATTAAGGTTATTTTATTAACAAAAGTTTAACCATCAAAGGTTGTCAAAATTACCTACCCCGAGCATCTACCAGCAATACATGGCCCGTCCGCTGGGGTAGGTAAAGGGTGTCCATTGTCTAAAGGTCTTAGTAGTGCAGGAATTAAAAAGATGGCAGGATCACAATGGCTTCATCCCCCAAACAGAGGATCCCTCCACCATTTGTAATCCTACCTATTGTCCAAAGGATCATTCATGATCCTTAACCCTAATAGCTATTGTTTAGTTATTACAGACCATCATTGTTTTGAAAACATCACAACCACAAAAAACTACTACCAAGTTTAAAAATTGGGCTCCGGCTACGTCTAGGAATGTCCATCATCGCCCAATTGTGCAGCCTACACCTTAGCTGCATCCTCGTCCCCTCCAGCTTCGGTATCCTTAACCTGATCCTTCCCACTGCCTCCAGCCTCGATCGCCAAAACCTCCTCAGCCTCTTCATCATCTTCAAGATCAGCCAACCTCTCTTTCCAGCCCTCAACATCCCAGCTGCTTCTGTCGAAGTTTGGATCTTGAGCTTCCTGGGCCATCTTTAGTTTTGTCTGATACATTGTGATGGCAGCAGAGACCTTTGCACCTTCTATGAGATCATGCTTCTCATAGTCAATGTCGATCAGGATTTTAGCCGTTTTAGTCTTGGCATCTTGAAGGGCCTTTTCAAGATCAGCAATCTTGAGATCCTTAAGTACTGCAACTTGTTGAAGGTCAGCAATCTTCTTATCCTGCTCCTCGACGCTTCCCACATAATCTTCAATCTCAGCAAATTTCTGCAAAGAAAAAGACAAAGCAATTCAAGATCAGATGATCCTCAAATGAGTAGGATAACTAGGCAGAATTGATGATCCTCACCTCATTGAAGTATTCAAGGAACTGGTGGCGGATCAGTGGTAGGCCCTGTAGGTCCTCCGTGTCAGAAGTTTTCCTCTTCTTGCCACCCTTCCTTTAGTGGGTGCCTTGGGAATGGAGATGCTAGGACTGGTAGTGGCCCTCTTCTTCCTGGATCGAACAACATCAAGGTCGGCCGTGTTGAATTGGGAGGCAGGCTTGGAAGATTTTCCGGCACCTACACATTTAAAGCAAGATAAGTATCCTTATCCTATTTCAATATAACTATTTATTTTAATATTCAACTATGCAAAAAGCAGGATACTTACTTGACATGGTGATGGAACCTGAGGATACTTCTTGTGAGTCTTGGGTGTCTATCTTGAATGACCTTATTTCAGGATCAAGCTTCCAAAAAGCAGCAAGCCTATCCTTGGTTGCGGGTGTTGTGAGGAGGTGCGAGACAAAGATAGCTGCATAACACAAGACAAAAAGGGGTTAGTGATCCTTTCACAAGAGCCAGATTACCTGATGATCCTTCTCAGGATCCTCTGTCCTACCATTGGTGGACCACTTCCTGGGTAAATGCTTTCCGTTTGGAAGGGTATCCCTCCTGACAAAGAAGAAGCGTCGTTTCCAATTTGTGTCATTCTTGGTAGCTTTAAAAATGGGGTGTTCTTCGCCGGGTTTTCGCTTAAACAGATATCGATGTGATCCAAACGTCGTGAGATCATACATCTGTGTCAGCTCTGACATTCCTAAATCAATCCCTTCCTGCTCTATGATCCTCTCCAGGGTATACAAGACCCTCCAAATCATCGGCATAGCTTGGATGTAAGAGATGCCGGTAAGGGAAAAGAAGGATTGTGTAAAGTCTGGAAAAGGATAGGTGTATCCTATGGTGAATGGAGTAACTGGAAAGGCAACCCATGTTTCAGAAACATAGTCGCTCAGAATAGTGGGATCGAAGGGTTTGAAAAAGGCATTCGCCGGAAAGCAGTGACGAATCTTATCTATTTGAGCATCGTTAAAGCAACACCTCTCATGTATTGGGTCTTTGATAATCCCTTGACTCTTCAAGGGGCTATCCTTCTGGTGATCCTTGGCGGGGGAAGACCGGAGCATCATTGATGTTGGTAAAGAAAGAAAAACAGAGTAAGAGAAGGAGAGATAAAAGAAGAGATACCTGATTGATCTTCGACCGAGAATTTAAAGGGAGTTTCTTCGAATTTAAATGCATATTGATCCTATCTCTAACTCCTATTTATAATGATGATTTGCAGGATTGTCACTTCAGTGATGTCAGATTTGCAACGGCTAGTCCGTCTCCAACGGCTAGTTACCCGTTAGTTTGTTGCGGATAAGATCGAAAAAATATAACTCGTTTATTTACGATATAACTCCTTATATTTTGGGGGCAATTGTTAGGGGTGGATTTCTAAATGACCCGTGATCCTCAAATATTATCCTATTTGGTGATCCTTACTTCTGTGTCAGTTAGTGATCCTCAGAAGTGCTTCAGGATCAGGATCATGGATCATCCTAAGGATCCTTATACTAATGATTGTTCACTTTGAATTCGTAACTGTTTTGCAGGAATATCAATTGGGACTTGGTCTTGGCGATATTTCTGGAGAATATTCTAACTCTATTCCGCACGTGCTTGGTCAGAAATGGACGTTGTGGAGTCGTGGAGGACTTGCACCATTTGCGGATAGTTTGTTATTTAGATTTTTATTAGATTTAAATGGGGTAGCGAGCTAATTAGACAACACTTATGCTATTTTTGGCTACACACACTCTGAAAACCGCTCACACCAGCTCTCGTTCATTCACTTAGCAATTTCATACACTTTCTACACAGAACACTATAGTGATCCTTGTATTTAGCTCGCTGTCATCCGAAGTTGTAACACATTATTTGTTTAATTTGAGTTGGTGATCGGTAGTTTCCATCACCCGGGGTTTTTTGTGCCAGAGATCAACTCTTGATCAAGGGCTTTTTCCCCGTATAAACCTTGTGTCACTTGTTATTCATTTTTCATAGTGATCCTTATTGCTATAAACCAATTCAAGCATCATACCCCTTAACAGAGAGTTTGGTTGCATTATCCTCATCAGATATTTTGACCAAAACATTGGCAATGACGGATTATTTCTCCAAGTGGGTTGAAGCAGAAGCATTTGTTCAAGTTAGAGATCAGGAAGTGGTATCCTTCATAAAAAGGAATATCCTGACTAGGTTTGGAATACCAGCTGAGATAATCTGTGACAACAGATCTCAATTTATAAGTAAAAGGACTACTAATCAAAATGATTACATCCACCCCGGTACATCCTCAAGCAAACAGACAAGCTGAATCCTCAAACAAGATAATTGTTAATAACTTGAAGAAGAGATTAGGGGCCAAGAAAGGAAGATGGGCAGAAGAATTACCCATTGTTTTGTGGACTGATAGAACGACGGTAAAAAATGCAACTGGTCAAACCCCGTTTTGCTTAGTATTTGGAGCAGAAGCGGTGATCCCGACGGAAATGGTGATACCTACAGCAAGATCCAGCCTCGGGAATCCTGAGCAGAATCCTGAAGTCCTATGCCAGAAGTTGGATACTATCGATGAGACAAGAGATGCAACAAAGTTAAGGATGGCAGCGTATCAACAAAGGATATCCAGAGCATATAACAAGAATATAAGGACCAGAAGGTTCAAAGTTGGTGACTGGGTGTTAAGAAAGGCTTTTCAAAATGCTAGTAATCCTGCTGATGGAAAGCTGGCTCCAAAATGGGAAGGACCATATGAGGTTGAATCAGAATCAGGAAAAGGTGCATACCGACTCAAGAATATGGAGGGGGATATGCTGCCGAGATCTTGGAATGCTATACACCTTAAGCTTTATTTCAAGTGAGTTTAGAATTTAATTTCTAACTCAGGATGGTATGAATTCTATATCTTTTAAATATGTTTGGTTTAATTTACTCTTTGAAACCCAATAATGACTTAAGCATCGGAGGGGTGTTAGCACCTTAGTTTGAAGATGTTTTGCAGTATATGCTTTGGGATATAGCACCAGGATATACACTCAAGATACTTCGGGAGATTAGAGGATTGGCCCCCTCTCTCACATCTAAGGGATACTGATCCCTTCACAGGTTTAAAGGTATTCACCTTTCATCCGAATTGGGTTTAAACACCCCGCCTGGAGCGCAAGTTATTCGGGAATAGTTCAAGGTGGCGGGACCTGTCCATGTAAAAGTGGCTGACAATTTCGTTACTATTGGCTATATCCTGAATCCTAAAGGTATATGAGGATTGATCACCCTCTCTCACGAAAGGGTATTTTCATACTCTCTAAGGTTTAAAGGTTTTCACCTTTCTAAGTCTTGGAGTTTATACACTCCCGCCTGTAGCGCACGAAAATTTGGGATTTCCCCCAGAATACAAGGGATTTATCTCCAGTACATTCTTGGGTTTTACCCCTGTAACATGAAAAATTGTCTATACAATTGGAACTGATATCCAGAAGATTTCTAAGTATTTGAAGACATTGTACACAGGGGACATTCCTACTGAGGCAATGGTGTAAAACTCAAAGGATAAGGCTCGGACCTAATACACTAAGTGTCTCAGACAGGGGACATCTTCATTGGAAGAGTTGCAAAGGGATTGAAGTTTGAGAATAGGGTTTTACCCTATTCCTGGTATGATCTTTCCTTTGTAAACGTTATTTAAGTTTTTGACAATACTATGTTTGGCAAAAGGTTAAACATCCTGATTAGGATAAATTCTCGGGATATATTCTCAAAATATATTTTCAAAATACTTTTCAGGATATTTGATTAAAATATTTGAAACTGATACTAGTTTGAAACTTTGATCAAACAAGTATTGTCAAAACAGGTTTTGGAAAGTGGACTGTCTTTCCTATGAAGATTGATTGAATTTTTAGAAGTTTTATTTAAAGTTTTCGTAATATGTCACGGAGTATATTTTGCAAAACTAAGGTCTGTAATAAGAAAGACAGAAAGTAATAGCAAGAAAAATGAAAGATGAAATTATTTGAAATAAACGGTACTAGTTGATAACCGAAGGCTTCATCCTGAAACCCAGGACCCATCCACCTTCGGCTATCAAATTGTTTTGATGTGGAAATAAAAATTGTTCATAAGACATAAAATTGTTCAAACAAAAGGAAATAAGTTTTAGGGGGCAGCGCCTTCTTCGTTCGTGGTAATTTCAGCAGCATCCGTCTCGGGATCCGCCCCAGCATTCCTCTCGGCATCGGTGGCATTTTTGACTGCTTTGGAAGATCCTTCGGCAGCTGGTTTGGTAGAAGTGCCGCTGATGTTCTTTAGCTTTGTTTCCCAGGCACCGACGTCCCAAGAAGGGCATTCAAAGCCTAGTGCTTTGGCTTCATGGGCCATTTTCAACCTGGCCTGGAGGAGAGAAGTGATGACGGGACTCTTAAGGCTTTCCCGGTAGCTGACCATATCCCGTTCATGTTGCGCATGGGCAGCGTCAAGATCAGCTTGGGCTTGGAGAGTAGCTTTGTTGAAAGCAGTCTGATGTTCTTGAGTCATAGCCTTGAACTTCTCCTCGTAATGACGAGATTTAGCGGCTGTAATCATGCCTTGGTCGGAGATCGTGACTTCAGCTTTCTTTAACTTGGATTCAAACGTCTTGTTGAGCCCACAGGATTCTTGATACAGATGAACCAGACGTTCAAGACCCTGCAAAAATAAGAAGGAAGGTATTGATTTTGATAAATCCATGTGAATGGAATAAGCTGCAGGATATAGTTTGAGAATACTAACCTGGTTGAGAAAGGAGGTCATAAACCTGCTTGCTTCGATGAACCCATAATTCTCATAGGGAAATGTGTCAGAAATAACGGGGGAATCGGGTTCTTTCCTTTTACGGGAGCTTGAACTCCGGGGCTTGGTAGCTGGCGAAGGTTTGGTAATGACAATGGCTTTGGAACCACTGGGTTTGGATGAGGCTGTGGCCTTGGGACTAGGCTCCTTCTTAATTTGAACCTGATCAGAATAGCTGTCCAACTCGTCGAGGTCAAAAACTTCAGGGATCTTGGCTGGTGCTGCATAAAGGGAAAAAAAATTTACATCTTTATTACTCTTCATTTTATTATATTGTGTTAACTAATTATTTTGAGAGTAATCCATACCAGACATTTCAGATGAGGAGTATTGACTGGAACTCGGGATATGTGTGGTAAAACTCCTGTCTATTGCAGGTAGTTGGTAAACAGTCTTGATTCTTTTCTCTGATTCCGCAGTAGGGGGAGCTACTTCCTTGAAATTTACTGCAAAGGAATCAAAAAGAAGGATATTAGCAAAATATAAAAATCTAAAGGTACATGGGAGTATTCATAACCCTACCGGTGGTTAACCACTCCACCGGAAGGCTAGCACCCTCAGCAATGGAGTCTCGTTTGACGAAAAAGAACTTGCGTTGCTATCCATCTTCGTTTTTGGTGGCTTTAAGAATAAGGGGTTTGTTGGAAGTCGAAAAAAGCAAAAAACGGCTAGAACCATGAGATCGAAGGCGGTAAGCGATGGGCAGATCTTCAATACAAAGGTCAGGACAGTGAAGGTTTTTAATTTGGTTTAGAACAATTAATACCCTCCAGACCATGGGCATGGTCTGAGCAAAAGAAATACCTGTGGTCCGGAAAAATTGCATCATAAATTTAGGAAAAGGGTATCGGAGACCTAGCGAGAAAGGGTATGCTGGAAAGCAAACCCAATCAGTAGAAGAAATATCCGATCGAATTGACCGATCGAATGGTCTAAAGACAGTGTTATCTGGGAAAGCACCGGAAGCTCTCAAAGCCGCAATGTCTGCGTTATCAAAGGCACAGACTTCCTTCTCAGGATTTTTGAGAAGATTCTGCTAGATAAAGATCTCGGATGATTCACCGGTTTGGGAATGAGTTCTGGCGACCATTGCAGATGAAGAAAGAAAAATTGATAAAAGATGAACGAGAAGTAGGGAATTACCTGGAGACTTCGTTGAAGATGTTTGCTTTTCAAACAAGAAGAGAGAAGATATAGGAGCATTGTGGATCTCCACCGAGTTAAAAGCGCGTCGGAAGTTATGATGTGATCTTGACCGTCGTCTCGATTTAATTGCCTTAATTTACGAGATAAAACTTTTAAAATATATCCGTTGGATTGGTATACCAACAAATATATTTTGGGACAATTGTGATGGGTCATTTTCTGAGCGTATATATCTTGACTAATATCCTGCTTTTAATTGTTTATTTGTGACCAGGATACTGGACGGGGATATTGCTAACATCCTGAGCGATATCCTGAGGTTGATTGAATTAACCACGTGCAGGTTAAAGGCTGGGGGTTACTAACGGTCAGATGGACTTCTTCTCCTCAAGACTCGGGCGTATTTGTTATGGGAGAGACATTGAACCCGAAAGACCAGGTCTACAACGTTCGAGTGGGGAATATTCGTCGGATCCCGGTTTATTAGGATAGTTTGTTACACTTCTTTTACTATAAATAGATGGGGGTGGATCAGATTAAGGCACGCAACTTTCACACTTTCAAACACTTTTGCTGTAGCTCACTACAAACACTACACACAACACTTGTATTTGAATTACATTGTAACACATAGTTGATCCGCACCACATCCTGCACTGTATCCTGATATTTAAAGCAATAGAAGAACAAGGCAGCTGCGATTGTCAGCTCCCAAGGTTTTGTGCCGGCGATCTAGATTGATCAAGGGCTTTCCTCGTACATCACGTGTCAACTTTTACCTTTTTGCTCATTGTTTGATCACAGATACAGCTCTATATCCTGAGCCGTATCCCAAAACTGTTTTTATAATCAACTTGGTTAATATATTTTTCATACATATTTCTAGCACACTACCTCACTTAAGTAATTTGATCACTAAATTGCTTCGGTAATTTTTGACCAAAACAAGAACGTTGAAGCCGAAAGACGTGGACTACAACGTTCACAAAGGGAATATTCGTTTTATCCCGGATTTGTAGGCTAGTTAGTTAGCTTTGTTTTACTATAAATAGGATTGATCGGATCAGATAAGGACACACACAATCTCTTGAACTCTCTTGCTCTCTAACTGCAATCACTCACAATGCACTTACACTTGTATTCAAATTGCATTGTAACACTTAGTTGATCCGCATCATATCCTGCACTTTATCCTGATATTTGTATTAATAAGAAGAACAAGGCAGCTGCGATTGTCAGCTCCCGAGGTTTTGTGCCGGCAATCTAGATTGATCAAGGGCTTTCCTCGTACATCTCGTTTCACCCTTTACCATTTTGCTCATTATTTGATCATAGATACAACTCGATATCCTGAGCCGTATCCTGAAAACTGTTTTTGTTAACAACTTAATCAACATATATTTTTCGAACACTTCTAGCACACTACCTCACTTAACTAATTTGATCACTTAATTGCTTCGGTAATTTTTGACCAAAACAATTTGGCGCCCACCGTGGGGCAAGTGGTGCTCTTTCTACTAAAAGCTTTTGCAAAATCATTACTTGGTTTTCTATTTTAAAAACTTTTTGCTACACTATTTTCAATGGCCTTGAGATCAAACATGAGCTCTTCTACCGTGTCTGCTACAACCTCTACAATAATTGGTTCGGTGCTTCCACCACATCCTCCAAGGATGCAAGCCTCTTCACAGCCTCAGGATGTTATCCCCACTCGCAATATTCAGGGATCTGCTCCTGTTTTGGCCTCTAATGATGAAATTCTAACCTTGTTTGGTAGTATACAGGATCAGATGTAGCAACAGCAGGAGACCAACCAAATGCTGATGAGAGAGATACAGCTCTTGAAATCCAGCTCAAGCAGGCCCGCTGAGGATGCTGTCACCCCTTTGTAGCCCAGAGCTTTGAACTTCAGTTCGGCAGTATATACTGAGGATAACAGGGGGAATATTGTGCCTAGCCATTCCCAGAGTCATATTCCCGAGATACCCTGTTCGGTTAGGGTGTCAACTGTGAGAAGTTCAGGATATGCTTCAGGATATGGCCAGAATCCTCAGACTGGTAACGTATCTAATAATAATAATACTCCTGCTACTAATGGTATTGGATCTTTGCAGGATGCAGGTATGACATCAGCACTTTCCAGGGAACTTCAGAAGTTAAAAGACATGATATCCAGTGTACCTGGAGTAGTCTAGCTGATCCCAGAAGTATCCCAGGATAGCCACAAGATATCTCGGTTTGCATATCCTATATGTGATGCTGAAATCCCAAAGAGATTTTAAACCCCCAACATGAAGCTCTATGACGGAACCACGGATCCTGAAGAGCATATTGCCCAATATAGGGAAAGGATGGAAATTAATCCTATCCCTCCTGATCTCAAGGAAGCATGCCTCTGCAAGGGTTTTGGTTTTACCTTAACAGGATCAACCTTAAAATGGCTCTTAAATGTTCCTCCTCATTCGATTACATCATTTGCTCATTTAGTCAATTTATTTAATAGTCAATTTTCTTGCAGTCGAAGTTTTGAAAAACTAACCAGTGATCTCTATAGGATAACTCAAGGACCTCAGGAATCCTTAAGAGATTTTGTGAACAAGTTTAGCCGGGAATCCTTAGATATCCCACATCTTGATGTTGCAACAGCTATGTAGGCTTTCAAGATGGGATTGCAAAAAGATTCTCATTTTTACCAGGATCTTGTAATGAATCCATGTAGGAACCTGGATGAAGCTCGGAACAGGGCTTTAAGATATATTCGACTGGAGGATGACAAAAAGATGCAAGAGAGGATGAATTCATCCACAACCTATGAGTCAACCAACAGGAAGTCAGAATCCTCGTACAAACCATATTGCTCTAAGCCATATGGTAGGAATGACAGCAAGAAAGTGAATGCTGTTGAAGACGAGAATCCTGAGGAGTATCCTGAGTTGTCAGAATATTGTTTTTCTGTTAATATACCTGAACTGATGTATGCTATGCAGGGTTTAGGAGACAAAGCGAGGTGGCCTAGGAAGAACCAACAGAAAGCTGATTGGAAGGATAAGTCCAAGTGGTGTGCCTTCCATGAGGATTTCGGACATGTTACGGAGGATTGCATTGCTCTAAGGAAGGAAATAAGCTATCTCCCAAGCAAAGGATATCTGAAGGATCTTCTGGGAAGAAAGAAGAATAAGGGTCAGGAAACTGAGAAAGATCCTGAACGTGCAACATCACCTCCTGCAGATGCCAAGATAATTAACTTTATTTCAGGAGGATCCGACATTTGTGGAACTTCATACTCTACTGCAAAAAGACATGCAAAAGAGGCTAAGGCAGAGAGGGGAGATAAGCCAACCAGAATGTCAACCCTCACCTGATAAAGTGATCACGTTCGATAGTGATGACAGGGATACTGTCCAGGATCCTCATCATGATGCTTTGGTAATAACTTTGTATGTTGCTAATCACTTTGTGCGCAGGATACTGGTGGATAATGGTAGCTCCGTCAACATAATTCAACTGGAAACGTTGAAGAGGATGAATGTATCCCCGATGGATATCACTTCAAAATCCACTGTGCTTGTTGGGTTCAGTGGAGAGGCCAGGAATACTGTGGGAGAAATAAAGTTGCCGGTATATGTTGAAAGGGTCAACTCAATGCAACGCTTCTGTGTCATGGACTCCTTATCCTGCTACAATATTATATTGGGTAGGCCGTGGATCCCTGATATGAAAGCTGTGCCATCTACCTATCATCAGTGCATCAAGATCCCTACCCCTTGGGGGGTTGTCAAAGTGGAAAGTGATCAACAGGAAGCGAAGGAATGTTATTCATCCTCAATGAAATCCTCAACCAAGCCCAATGCAGCATAGCAATTAAAGATGCGAGCCCAGGATATCTTGGAGGCTTCAGAGCAGGATGTTAAGAAAATTATCCTGGATCAGGATAATCCAGATATCTCGGTGCTCGTAGGGACAAATATCCCTTAGGATATTGAGAATCAATTAACTAACTTTTTGAAATGTAGGATGTCAACATTCGCATGGAAACATGAGGATATGACAAGTATTTCCAAGGATATCATAACTCACAAGCTCGGAATTGATAGGTCTTTTAAGCCCGTCCAACAGAAACAAAGGAAGTTTGCTCCGGAACGGAACGCAATCATTCAGGAAGAGGTTGAAAGATTATTAAAGAGCAAGATGATTAGGGAAGTAAAATTTCCCAAATGGCTAGCAAATATAGTTATGGTGCAAAAGAAAAATAGGAAATGGAGAGTTTGTGTAGATTACACAGACTTGAACAAAGCGTGTCCAAAAGACCCATTTCCTCTACCTCATATCGACTCAATGGTGGATGCTACTGCCGGTCATGAGATGTTAACCTTCATGGATGCGTCCTCAGGATTCCAGCAAATCTAAATGGAACCTTCGGACCAGGAGGATACTGGTTTCATGACACCGACATGTATTTATTGTTATACTGCTATGCCTTTTGGTTTAAAAAATGCAGGTGCAACATACCAAAGATTGGTGAACATGATGTTCAAAGACAAACTGGGGGACACCATGGAGGTATACATTAATGATATGGTGGTAAAATCTAAGAAGGCTGAGGATCATATCCGGGGTATTAAAGAAGCATTCGACATCCTGGACCAGTACAACATGAAGCTAAATCCTGCTAAATGCCATTTTAGAGTGGGAGCAGGAAAATTTCTAGGATACATGGTGACCAAAAGGGGTATAGAAGCAAGCCCGAAACAGATTAAAGCTATCCTGGACATCAAGTCACCTTCAAACATGAAAGATGTACAAAGATTAACAGGGCGAGTAGCAGAATTAAACATGTTTATATCAAGATCCTCGGAAAAATGCAAGGAATTCTATGATATACTGAAGAAAAATAAGAGATTCGATTGGAGAGAGAAGCATGAAGCAGCCTTGCAAGAATTAAAACAGTATCTCTCAGCTGCACCTCTATTGATGAAGCCCGAGGATGGTGAAACATTATCCCTGTATCTCGCAGTATCAGGGAATGCGGTAAGTGCTGTCCTGGTAAAGGATCACGAAGGTCAGCAATATCCTGTCTATTATGTTAGCAAAAGTTTATTAGATGCTGAAACTAGATATTCGCATTTAGAAAAATTGATATTGGCCTTAGTTATGGCATCGACAAAGCTTAGACACTATTTTGAGACACATAGGATTCATGTTACAACTAATTATCCTATTAAAAATGTGCTTAGGAAACCCGAGATGTCAGGTATAATGGCTAAGTGGTCAATAAAATTGAGTGCCTATGATCTAGTATATGAACCTAGAAATGCCATAAAGTCTCAAGCTCTAGCTGACTTTCTGGCTGATTTTAGTAGTGATATTCAAAATGAAGTAGACCTAGAAGTACAACAGCTAGGATAAAACTTAGAATCCTGGACGTTATATACTGATGGTGCATCTAATGTGAGAGGAGTAAGATTGGGTATACTACTAAAATCGCCACAGGGGGACATACTACCCCAGGTGTCACACCCCGATTTCCACGTGTCATCGGTGAGCCCGGTAGGGGAGTATCGTGACGTGGTTGGCAACATAATAGTCAAACAACACAATATTCAATATGCACAGCGGAAGCAATTTAAAAGATATAATACAACCGAATTTAATATTGTAATATCAAATGTCACAATATTCGGAAGTTTATCCACATAAGGATCGAAAATAACATATGAAATAATAGTTCAACAGACTTCAGGCATCTTAAGCTTGCGAGACTTCTAATGATGCTAAGGAGAAATCCCAGCCAATTACGCTTAGTACCTGCATTTAATCTTTTTGGGAAAATACGTCAGTTTACACTGGTAAATACAATCAACTGACTCATTTTGGAAAATGATTGAAAATTAGTTTGGATGCACATGGCATAAACATTTTATTTAACTTGGGAGAATTATTTAAATATATAATCTTGTGAACGAATTACATGTTCCTTGTGCGTTCAGTAGCCCAGATCAAGTCCGGGGTAAAGATCAATAGACACACCACATTATTCTTTTGTGCACTGACGGGTGTACGCCTACACCCCGCGCTTAAGTCGTGGCCATTTCGTAAAATGATGCCAAGGATATCCGGGACATGGTCATTAACCCCCCAAAGGCTTTAAGTAACAAGACTGTTTAAACGAGCCGATCAAATTATTCAATTAACCACCCAACGATGGAAGATTTGATGCCCGATCAAGCGGTATGCTATATACCGTAACCCAAGCCCGTATAGGGAAAATAAGTTAAAAGTATTTACCTGAGCAATGTATAAATCACAATAAGCAAACGCAAGTAGCTTTTACTGGTACTCCTAATCTGGAACGAAGGTTTATAATAACCTATTAGAATCCTAACGGGTCTTTAATTAAGCTTAAGCTTTGACCGGCTAGTTTCAAAGATACGGTTCGTACGCACGATTAAGCGAAGACCGGATAGAATGTGATTTAGACCCGACAAGTTTGAAGACTTGCTTAATATGGGTTTATTATTCACATTCTGGATTTTGAGATAAAACCGATAAGGTTTGACCCGTTTAGGCTAGTTTATGTAAACTAGTTACATAAACCGAACCGAACGCGTCAAAAGCGTAACGAGTATTCATGAGAGCTATTTACAGGTTTCCTAAGTTAATATGCTTCATATATGTTGTGACATCAGTAAGATATCATTTATTATGCCCGAAACGAGTTTAAACACAAACTATGCCCCGTAGGGGTAGTTTGGTCATTTACAAGGTTATAAAAGAGTTTAAGTGTTTAACTGAGTTACAGGTCTGATGTAATCAGCAAACATACTCAATTTAACGAGTTATAACAGTAGGGTGAGGTATATATGTGAAATTTATCAATTATAACCAAACTATGCCCCGTAGGGGTATTTTGGTAATTTCACATAAGCCGAAAAGCTCAAAACTGAAGTCTGAGTTTAACCACTTTTTCTTACTGTTAAAATATTATAATTTGCCTCAAATATCAGTAGGTATCACCCTTGTATGTTTAAAAATACTCTTAGTACATCTATGCGCTAAAACGCTTAATAAGGCGATTAAAAGCCATTTTCGGGTTTGATACATAAATCTGATATTTTTATATTTCCAGAAGGCTTAAAATAATTTATTTATCATATGTGATTAGTAGCAAAAGGTTTGGAGTCGTTTAGATATGTAAAACTCATTTTATAGCCCGTAAGGGCAAAACCGACAATTACCGGATTAAGCCTACGACTATAAGTTATGCTCAGCCTAAAATTAATTAAAAATCTTTAAAAATCCCAAAATAATATATTACATCAGTGGGTAAAGATTTTGATATCAAAAAGTATGTTTAAGTAGGCTATACGCTAAATACGCCGTTTAATTAACATAAAGCTTTAATTTTACGCTAACGAGCATAACTCTTAATCTACATCTCAAACTGATGTCAAATTTTGCATACAAGTTTATATATCAGTAATTAAAGTTTCTACTCTTTTACATTTCCAAAAATCACGTTTTAAGGTAATAAGGGCATATTGGTCAACATATGAGCAATTAACGGAATCATGCATATTAATTGGATAACTAAGGATCCGAGGTGTATAATCACAGAGGGTTATACTAGCATGTAACCTGGTCCAAATAAAGCTCTAAGGAATTTCTAAAACATGCCATAACGGGTCAGAACTGAAAGTCAAAGTATAAGTCAAACTATGCGACTTTCGGTTCCGAACCGGGTCTAAACAGGAAACTGTCAGGTTGAACATGTTTAGACATGTCCTTACACTAATTACCAAGTTATATTAATGATCAAACAGGTTGTATGTGTTTTACATTGCTAATTATGCATAAATTGTAATTTACACATTCTGTTGACTTTTTAAATACAAGTTTGACCCGACATTTGACCTAGTTAGAGTGGGAATCAGGGGGAACCCTTTTGAGGTTTTATTACCCACATAATTACCTACTTAAAGGTACTTTTGATTCGACTAATCACTGGACCATTAGTGATTAATCTTAAAGTCAACCGTTAATTACGACGGTTTGACTTCTAAGCTAAAACTAAGCTAAAACTTAATTAAGAAAGGATTAGCACACTTACTGAAGTCCTATGCACGAAATGGAAAGCTTAGAGGAAGATCCTTAGCTCCAGAAATGCTCCAAATGTGCAGATGAAGGTGTGAGGAACTTGGTTGCAACTTTGGTCCTTTATATAGTGTTTAATCCACCACAAATCTTTGACACGTAAGTCTACAACCCACCACAACTGATCAACACATGTTCCTAGTGCTTAGGGTGTGCCTAGGGGTCGTCCAAGATGAGAAATATCTGCTTAAAGGTTGGTTAAACGCGAATGCAGGCTGCTGTCTTCATTTTCTGATACTGGGCGTCTGACGCGGCCCACATGAGATATCTTAATATCTTACGCGGCCCGCATGGGCCTTGTTATCAGAATTTTTCATTTTCTAGTTTCCACATCTTGTCCCTTGGCCTTTCGAAAGGGCAACTAAGCCTAATTCTTGCATTTTGACCCCTTATTATTTACCTACAAGGGCTTTAGGACTTATACCCACTTTGCCAAGTCCCTGGACACTTCCGGTTAACCCGAAAAGTCATAACTTTCAACGTTAACGCTTTAACCCCTCGCACACGAATTTGATCATAACTTTCTCATACGATTACGAAACTTTATGAAATTTATATTGTGCATTCTAGTGAGCAAAATTAACAGTTACAAAGCTTTGGGTTTGTCAAAAGGTCACTCAGAGGTATAACTTAAACATGTTGACACATTTAACCCCTGTAGTTTGTAATCTCTCACTTTTAGCTTCGTATGATCCATGATTTATTCGTTTGATGTTATAAACATCGTGTAGGGTTATAATGAAGTATATTTATTCACTGTTGACATTTAGAACTCGTATATTCACATACTTTCCATGTTTGTCAACTTTAGTCCTTTCAGAACATTCTTTCACACGATCAAACATGTGACACGTGTCAACTCATTATAGGACGTGAATTTTCGAGGTGTTACACCAGGCTATTAGGTGTGAATTTCCTGCCACTAATAATGAAGCAGAATATGAAGCTTTGATTGCAGGATTAGAGTTAGCCAGGAATATGAATGTTAAAAGTTTACAAGTATTTGTTGATTCCTTGTTAATTACTAATCATTTTAATGGGACCTATGCAGTTAAAGGTGAGAAGTTAATCGAGTATCTCGAAATTCTCAAAATATTAGCAGGATATTTTGATGTTTTTACACTTGAACAGGTACCAAGAGAGGATAATGCTGAAGCAGATGCCTTGGCAAATCTAGGATCATCAGTCAGGATACCGGAGGGAACCCAAATACCAATACTACATATCCTATATCCCGCAGTGGATCTTCTCAGATCTCAGGATAAGGAAGTAGTAACTATCCAGGATCCTGATAATGAATATCCTGAGGAGTTGTAGCGTGTCACTTCAACCGTCGTTTCAACTTAATAACCTCAATTAGATAAGCTTTAAAATATATCCATTGGAATTGGTACACCAACAGATATATTTTGGGGACAATTGTTATGGGTGGTTTTCTGCTCATATATCCTGAATAATATTCTGGCTATGTTTCTTTTTGTGACACCTGTGTCACTATGACCATCACACAAATACCAAACCAATGAAATATTGTATTTCATACTTGGGATTTGTGTAAATATGTTTAACATTTGCACATATCAATTCTTGTTCGATTTCGAGCTTTAAATCGCTTTCTGAAAGGTTATACGCGATCTGATGTGTAAATATAACCAGTTTAATTCAACAAACACTCCGGGATAGTGAAATAGGCTTAACATACCTTAATAACCTTTACATAACTTAGAAATAAGTTTTGAAGGGTTTGGTATGGCAAAAACAAGTTTATTCGCTCACAGGGACTATTTGCGTCAACTTGCAAAAATCTGCCGTTTCGTAAGGCAACATACAGTACGGAATATGATCATAAGCTAAACATACCATCAATAACCTAAAAATAGCTTAGAAATAAGCTTTGATAGGTTCGGTGTGCGAAAATATGCTTATTTGATCTTACAGGGACTAAAATTGACAAAAACGGCGTAAGTTTGCATTTACGCGCATATCTTACGTTCTGACCACATCTGGACATCCAAAATTTTTTTACACACTAAAATATTTTTATTTTAGTGATAGGAATGCAAAAATACCACTCGTCGCTTAATTTGGATCGTTTTCGCGTCCGTTCGAGTTTCGTCGTAATTTGAAAAACAACGTGACCGTACGACCAAACGAACCGACATCCGTGATATTTCCGAGCATATTTCAGGTCCCCTACACTTTTACAACCTTGTAGAGCCTTGAAAATGGCTTAACGGAGGTTAAATACATCAAATACGCGAGTTTGGGTGCGCAGGGACCATTTATGCCATTTTGGCAAACTTTATGGGAACCGGCACATGGTGGCGCTGCGCCACCACCACATGCCTCTGCCGTGGCGTGACGCCACGGCCTTATCTAAACAGAAATCTCATTTTTGGGCAGTAGATTGAAGTTCAGGGGCCATTCTTGCAATTTATTCGTGTGGTAGCCAAGTTAGCACCTCTCCAAGTAAATTAGCTGGCCTCTAACATTTGTATGGCTAGGATTTAATGCTTGATGGCCACACAAACACTTGTTTTGATCTTGTGAGTTCACTACAAGTATAAATAGCCTAACATTTCACTTGTTGTAACTCACACTTGATCTAAATTCTCTAAGTTGGGGTTTTATAACTTCATACCTGAGAATTATAAGATCAAGTTCAAGC
This sequence comes from Helianthus tuberosus, assembly GCA_030545235.1. Classification (NCBI taxonomy): domain Eukaryota; kingdom Viridiplantae; phylum Streptophyta; class Magnoliopsida; order Asterales; family Asteraceae; genus Helianthus; species Helianthus tuberosus. Next base: position 9,484,105 of record JARYGA010059765.1, read on the forward strand.
AAGGACCCTTTGTAAGCTTCCTTCATTCTTTTATCGCTTTTCTAGCATGAAAGTCAAACAGTGCTTGACTTTCTGCTTTGACCAGTCTTTGGTCAACACGAAGTTCTTTTGAACTTCGCAACGTGAGCGTAATCACGATGTTTATAGTCCCTAGTAACTATATCTACTGATTACCACGTTGACTAGGCGTAGTGACGAGTCGTAGTTTTGGTCAAAATGCGCATTTATGCGTATTTTGCAACCAGACTACTTAAGGGTATCAAAACACTTTGTTTTGATTTCAAAACCTATTTTTTAACTTAGTTAAGCATGTTTTAACATGCTTAGCTCGTCACTTTTAGTTTAGTGCTTGTTTAGAGTCGTAAGTCAAGCGGTCTAAACCACCGCTTAGACTTTCAAACTCGACCCGTTTGGTCGATCATTAGGATCCGACCAAGCACATTAGGTGACCATAGTTGCACAGGGAATAACCTTCCGAGGTTATACCTTATGGTCACTTCGTTTAGTTAGTTGTATGATAGGTAGTTTTTATGCCTTAGGAAAATGACCAAAATGCCCTTTTCATGCATAATTGGATTTTAAGCATATGTAACTTAAACTTTTGTCACTTAACTGATTATGCAACATAATTAAACATGTTTAGGCATATAATACTTGTCATAGGACTAGTTAGACGTCTCGAATGCGCATTTGCGCGAACGACACGTTAAAGTAGCGAAAGCTGCCTTAATGGGTCGTAACGGGTCGAAAGCACTTAGGATAGGTTCCGACCTAGAATGTAGGTTTTGTTAAACCATATTACATGAGTTCCAATACTCATTTGGTTTAAAAGACCTCATTCTATCCGATCTTCCGACTTAGGTCCGGTTTATTTACATAGTTACCTATATTAGGTGCCGTTTGATTCCGTGATCCCTCTAGCTTTGCTTGGTTGTTATTCAAGACTTCTAAGCACCCTCATGTGAGTACATAGTCCCCTTTTTTACTGTTTTCAATGTTTTGGGGTGAAGCATGTGTACCTATTTGTTATGTTCATGATTTCAAAGTATAATTGATTATACATATTAGTACTTATCTTTTGACAAACTGAATGATTATTTATGGTTTAAACACTGATTTTTCAAAGATTATAAAATTAATTGTTGAATTGTACTTATTTTATGTTCACCAGACCGATTGGTAGTATGATATAGCGCTATAGGACTAGACACCCCATTCCTGTTGTCATGGAATGTCAGAAACCAATATTTTTATCCAAATAGAGATTGCCTTTGTGGTATTTCTATAGTCTCAATTGGTGTAGTTTGATGCACTAAGGTCTGATTGAATTCTTAAATCACATTTTTATTGTATATTTTGTTATACTCCCAAAAGTAAAGTATAGTATGATATACTCTAATATGTGATATTGTACAAAACAACATATATTTTGTTAATTACTAAAACATAGTTAATATGTTATTTATAAAACCAAAGCATAGTTTAATATGTTATTATTAAAACCAAAGTATATACTTTTGATATACTACTGAAAACTGTTATTTTGACGACTAAAGTATATTTAATATACTATCTGTTTAACGATTTTGGAACTGAAATATATTTTAATATATTACTTATTTGACTTTCTTTAAACCAAAATATATTTTTATATATACTACAAACCTTTTTATCAAAACATTGTTTACAAACAACATATTTTGTACAAACTCATTTTACTTAATTATTTATGCATTATTCTTTTATATCATCAAATTTCTTGTAAAATTTCGCATGATTTATAAAGAAAACATTTTTTAAGTTCATGACTATTTTGTTAAAACATTTTCTTTTAAACTTACAAAGTCATGAATCATGCATTAATAAAACCTATGTATCTCACAGGCATTTTTTATGTTGACGTACCTATTTTTACGCATGTTTCAGATGCTGCTATGTGATGATTGTTGATACATGTTATACACATGATGGACTCGTGCCTTAGCGACTTTAAAACTTGAAAGATAATAGTTGTATTTATCTGATTTGTAATAAAACAATGAGTTTAATAATTCAATAAAACGAAATTATTTAATCCATGGTTGTGAAACAATGATTCTGTTACAACACTCCCCGACGTTTCTGCCACGTTTTGTTGTTTAACGTGGTCGGGGTGTGACAGAAAAGTTGGTATCAGAGCAATTGGTTAGAGGGAATTAGGTTATTCGTAATGCTTTGACCTAGTCTATAACCTTCCTAGGACCCTAACACAAGATCCTTGTGTTTAGATCTTAAAACAATACCATCACTTATCCTTAGGTGACAACCACAATAAGAACACAAATTTCAATTCCGCTTTGAAAACCAATCATCTGTTCTAGGATGATTGATTACTAGGTTTTGAACCTTCAAAATTTTCAAATCTCGTCAAAGTTTGGGTCTAAATAATGTGAACACGTGCAAATTGGAAGAGTGAATGCATGTACCCTGAGTTTTCTGTCTAAGGCTAGAGTGTTCGTACAAATCCGCAGTATCGGACCAGTCACTCTTACCTGGGAACTCTTGGGGTGAGTGTTCACTTATAGGCGAGCATGTCTTCGGTGATACATTATAATGATCCATTTACTTTGATTAGTCACTGCGTGTCATTTGTTTGTTCGAGGTGACGAACGAATGATCCCTTATGTTTTGTCGATGTTTTCAATACCTCTTTTGTTTTTTTTCCAATCATCGACCTCACTCGTTTCTCATGTTCCCTTGTTCCTTTTAGACAATGCCTCCTCGACGTGATGTTCAACCTTTTACTGCTGAGGAAGTCACAGCCCTTGTTGCTCAACAAATGGTTGTAGTGCTTCCAGGCGTAGTAATTCAGATTCATGAGTTATATAACAACAATAACAACAATAACACCCAGTGTAATTTCTAGACCTTCAACTCTGCTAAACCTTTGAAGTTTTCTGGATCTCAAGGAGCAACCGCGCTCCTGCAATGGTTCGAAAGTTTGGAGAGCACATTCAGGCATGTGCAATGCCCGAATGAGCGTAAGGTTAAATTTGCATCCAGTGTGTTCGAGAAGCGTGCTCTTACTTGGTGGAATGGTGTGATGCGTGATAGGGGTGCTGATGTGGTACTAGCTCAAACTTGGGAAGAGCTTCGAGCTCTAATGATGAAGGAGTTCTGTCCTCGTCATGAGCTTAGAGCATTGGAAAGGGAATTCGACGATTTAAAGCAAGATAGTGGTGAACATCGAGCCTATATTGACCGTTATGAGGAATTGAGCCTGTTATGTCCTGCCATGGTCACGCCTATGGATAAGGCGATTGAAAAGTACATTGATGGTCTTCCTGACTTAGTTCAGGATATCGTTACTGGCAGCAACCTTACTACTGTCAGACAGGCCATTAAATTGTCTGCCACCCTGACTGAATCCCATATCAGGAAGGGTAAGCTTTTTCATAAGGGCGACCCAAGACCATCTGACAAGACTACACAAGTTGAACCAAAGGAAAAACAGGCCGAGATACCCAAGAAGAAGAAGCGCAAGGCTTCTCAAAACTGCGCCATAACTGCTCAGAACAATCAGGTTGCACTAAACCAGCCAGCACAACCTCGTAAGAGGAAAAATTATGTTGGTACCGCACCCTTGTGCAACAAATGCAACCCTCATCATCTGGAGCAAGAACAGTGTCACAAATGTACCCACTGTGGATGGTTGGGACATTTGATCAATACTTGCCGTTATGCCAACCAAAACCAAGCTACTACAAATCCTGCTGTTGTTCAAGCACGATTCCCACCTGGGTAATGTTATAACTGTGGTGACCTTACTCACTACAGAAACAATTTCCCAAGACTTGTTAACGCAAATCCAGCACGTGGATGGGTGTTTAACATAAATGAGGCAAATGCAAACAATGATGCAGCAGTGAACAATTAGTCTTTTGAAATTCCTTGGTTGTTATCTTTCGATGTTTGAATCGACTCAGTTGTTATATGTCACATCCCGACCACGTAAAACAACAAAACGTGGCGGAAACATCGGGGAGTGTTGTAACAGAATCATTGTTTCATAACACATGGAAATTGAAATATTGTTTTATTGATTAAAAGAATTACAATGTCTTGACAATCAAAGAAACATAACATAAATAACTAGTCTTGCATCTTTTATTGTCACTAAGGCCCAAGTCCGCCTATGTGTATCTTGATAAGTCCTATGCATCATATCCTGAAACACATGTGAAAATAGGTACGTCAGCTTAAAAATGCCTGTGAGATACATAGGTTTTGTGAAAATAGGATTCATGACTTGTAAGTTTAGAACAAGTTGTTTAGCAAAAGTCAGTCATGAACCTTGTAAATTGATTTGTTTTGTAAATCGTTTGAAAAGCAATAAGTTCAGATGATATGTATAAATAAGAGAATAATGTATGGTTAAATGAATAACCAAGTAAAATGAGTTTGTATAAGATAAGTTGTTTGTAAAACAATGTCTTGTGAAAAGTATGTTATTTGTATAAAATGTTATATGTCTCAAATTGAAATGATTCAAATAACGCTACGATATGTAATACCATACAAACACTTATATATAGGAAGTACCAGCGGCGTATCCACCATGTTTGTATCATATTACACACGCCTCGTTACTTGAATCACTTACTCAAACCAAACCACCAAAGTAAAATGTTTATGTATAATCAAATGTCAAAATGTCGATGTGAAAACCATGTCTAATGTCTACGTCAAATGTTTATGTCTAATGTAAATCATGAATTGTGTATGTAAATGTCAAAATGTTTATGTATGGTAAGTGAAATATATCAATTAAACCATATGTAAAATGCACAAAAACAAGGTATTGAAGTAAAACATGGTTTAAATCAAAGTTATGTTTTGTGTAGTAAATGCATGCTATACTGATATAGACATCTATGCGGTTTTGTGAAAATTCATACATCCAAGCCTTGCGACAGTCGGATAACCCTTTCAGTCAAGGTTATCAAAAGAAAATGTATTCGGATTCGGTCATTCCTTCCATCCAAACAAACCCGAGATTTACAGGAATGGGATTTGTCAAGTCCTATGGTACCACTACCTACTACCGAGCGGCATGATCGGTGTTAATGAATGTACATTGTATCATTTAAACAAACCAAATGTCATACCAAAAATGTAAGCATGTGATGAATAAAAATAATGTACTAAGTACGCACACAATGGGCATTCATAGCATAGAATGTATTGTAAAGTGATGTACTAAGTATGCTAAGTTAACATACAAAGCAGAAAAGTCATGTAAATCAATGTGCTAGCATGCTATCAGTCAACATACATAGCAGAAATGTAATGTAAAACAACTGTACTATAAATGTACTAATGAACATAGCAAGTATATGATGTGAAATCAGGAAAGCATGAAAGTAACAAGTAGGCACATGTGTTCCACCCCAAAATGTTTGGAAAACAGTAAAAGAGGGGTCTATGTACTCACTTGAGATTGCTTAGTAGTCCTTGAGTAACAACCAAACAATGCTAGAGATCGCGGATATCAAACGGCACCTAATATAGGTAACTATGTTAATAAACCGGACCTATAATCGGAAGATCGGATAGGATGAGGGCTCGTAAACCAAATGAGTATAAGAACTCATGTAATATGGTTTAACAAAGCCTACATACTAAATGAAACCTAACCTAAGTGCTTACGACCCATTACGACCCGTTTAGGTAGTTTATTCTACTTTAACGTGTCGTTCGCGTGAAACGCGTTCGGACCGCCTAACTAGTCCTATGACAAGTAGAATATGCCTTAACATGCCTAATATTGTCGCCAAATCAGTTTAGATGTCAAAAGTTATGTCACATATGTTTATAATGAATTTTGGCATCAAAGGGGTATTTTAGTAATTTACCTAAGGCATATAAACTACCTATCATATAACTACTTAAACGTCGTGACCATAAGGTATAACCTCGGAAGGTTATTCCCTATATACTATGGTCACCTAATGTATTTGGTCGGATCCTAATGATCGACCAAATGGGTCGGGTTCGAAGGTATAAGCGATTTATTAGATCGCTTACCCTTACGACCCTAGACAACGTGGTAATCAGTAGGCATAGTCACAAGGGACTATAACCATCGTGATTACAATCACGTTGCGAAGTTCAAACGAACTTCACATTGACCATAAACTGGTCAACACAGAATGTCAAACAAAGTTTGACTTTCAGACTCGAAAAGCAATAAAAGAACGAAGGAATACTTACGAAGGGTCCCCGAATGCTAATCTTGATCCAAATAACTCAGGTATGAAACAATGGTTCCAACTTAGAGTCTTTTAGATCAGATTCTTGTGGGTTTTGCAATGGGTGGGGTTGGGTATTTATAGTTTTCGGGTAACCGTTAAGATCGTTTCATGGAAACCGTGCTCGAATCCCACCCGTACATGTGTTGGAATAGTGTGGTATGTCAAATGGCCACCCACCATAAGGAATTGACATGTGGAAATGGAATTGGGAGTGCGCAACAGCTGGAAACAGGCTGTTAAACATCGAATCTGGTCTGGAACACTGACGCGGGCCACGTAAGGATACACACAAACCTTACGCGGGCCGCATGGCCATGTCTGATCAGAATCAAGTTTCAGAAATGACAGTTTTGGTCCCTGTGTGTGTTAAGGCCATTTCCGACACGTTTAAGGCCCGTTAACCCCATTTCAAAGCTCTAAAATGAAGTTAAAGTGTAGGGAACTTAAAATGTGTTCAAAAATATCTCGGGTGTCGGTTCGTTTGGTCGTACGATCGCGATGTTTGGTTAATTACGACGGAATGCGCATAAGCACCAAAAACGATCCAAATGACGCGACGAATGGATTTTTCTTATGCCAAACACTAAAATAAAATGTTTTAGTGCTTACATAAATTTTTGGATGTCCGGATGTAGTCAGAACGTAAGTTATGCACGAAAGTGCAAACTTATGCACTTTTTAACACTTTTAGTCCCTGTATGAGCCAAAAGTTTATTTTAGCACACCGAACCCCTCATAGCCTATTTCTAAGCTATATAAAGGATATTTAAGGTGTGTTTAACTTATGGTCATGTTCCGGAATGTCTGTTACAGTTCAGATTGGCATACTTTCGCAATTTGTCAATTTTAGTCCCTGTAAGCGATTTAACTCGATTTTGCCATACCAAAGCCTTCAAAACTTATTTCTAAGTTATGTAAAGGTTATTTAAGGTATGTTACACCACTGTCACTATTACGGAGTGTTTGTTTCATTAAACTGGTTATATTTACGCATCGGTGCGCGTATTACCTTCCAGAAAGTGATTTAGAGTTTGAAATTGAACAAAAATTGATATGTGCAAATGATACACATATTTGCAAAATTCCCAAGTATGAAATACAATATTTCATTGGTTTGGTATTTGTTTGATGGTCGCAGTAACCCAGGTGTCACAGTCTCCCCTACTTTAGGAAATTTCGTCCCGAAATTTATTTAGAGGAAACTTGTGAGAGCTTGAAACATGAAGTTGAAAAGATCGAACAACATTGGTTAGGGTTCTGAACTTCTAGTAACTTTAATAACATCATGATTGCAATGTAAGAGGGATACTTATATACAAGTATATGAAGCGTCATTGGTGCGTCCACCATACCTCCTGTACATTGTTCACATTTCGTTATTGTTGCCACTATCGGTTCTTACACATAATAAATCTTACTGTGGTTTCCGTGCACTGAATTTCATAATTATGTACGCGTCCATAATTAGATAATTCCTTGCATAGTTCACACAGTCTATTTTATAATGTGTAGGGGAAAACCAAATGAACAAACCTGTGATGAGTGTGACTAGACCACCATAGGGTCCCTTTTTTTAAATCAATAAATGACTTTAATAGACAGCCAAGGAGTCTTTTCAGCTTATGTCATCGCATGTCATTCTTAACCAGATTTTTGAATCAATCTTTTTGACTTGACCCCAAAAAGGGTCTCTTATGAATCATGGAGTGGTACTATATAATCCAAGGGTCTTAACTATTACATAGAAGCCCATTTAGGATTTAAGGTAGTACCTTTTTGAATATCCTACTACGAATCCCTCATATGAGGATATGAAAGATTCTACGAGGATTTGGATAACGAATACCCAGAGTATAAAAACACAAAATGCATAAAAGAAAACACAAGATGCATAAACACATAGTCACATAACCACAAAATTGTTTAACTAGAAATTTGTTCTGCTAACAGAGCACATGTATTTAAAGCACACTAGGAATCCATTCATTGGATTTCATTTGGTACTTTAAACATTATCAAGAATCTATCTATAAAGATAGAAAAATTTTTGAAGAGAAAATTCGATTTCGATTTTAAGGAACCGAGACGTTCGAATTTAGGTACATAAGGAATCCAATTAAGGACTCTGATTTGAATGATAATCATCCACAAGGGTCTAATTGTGAAGATAAAAAGATCCCATATGGATTTTAGAAGTTGAAGATGTTTTGAAATCTTTCACTGGATGTGCTTAGGTCAAAACATGAAGTAAAATGCTTATGAAGTTGAGATGCTAGATACGCCAAGGCGACATATGAAGCAGAATTTGAAGGTTAAGTCAATGTATGAGGAAAATATTTTTGAAAACTATGCATGGGGTTCTTTTTTTAAAAAAATGTGTTCAATGTTTTTGAAACCTTATATATAATACTTTTTGAAATCATAAAGTAGGTGTACTAGGTAAGTATATTTATAAAATGTTTTAAAATCATGCGAGATGAATTTTGAAATTATGTATAAGGTTTTTGGAAAACATGAATAATGCTTTTCGAAATCATGCACTTGATAAGAAAATGTACTGTGTTGATATTGTCTTCAGACTATATGAAACATTTTGAAATTATGAAGGTTGTTTTTGAAAACATAGCCAATGTTTTTGAAGTAACATAGACAATGCATTTAAAAAAAAATTTGAAATGTCTTGAGATCATGAAGATTGTTTTTGAAGTACTTGTACTGTGTATATTGAAAAATCAAAACGTAATGGGTATGAGATTTGAAAATACCCTTAGTTATCTAACCAAGGATTCAAAGGCACAGATGTGCAGAAGCATGTTTACTCATAATGTCACTTTATTTTCTGTACTTTGTTTCTTAGAGTGAAACGAGTACTTAAAATTTTTGAGGGAATCATGAGCGATCATTTGAAAGAGAGAATCACAAGAGTAGTTTGTAAGGAACATAGTTCCTTAATACCGGTATTATAGGGAAATGCCATACACACATGTAACTATACTTGTATATCAGAATTGCGAACAACAACTTTTATTTATGAACGAGACATATTGTTTCACAATACACAAAAACAAAAGAAACAAAGGCATAAGACAGCAACATCGTTTGTTCAGCCAATTGCTCATCCACGGGTTGGATTTGCACTGACAATCTTTGGGCAGTTGTTCCTGTAATGGCTCGTCTCGCCACAGTTGTAGCAAGTACCAGGCGGAAAACGAGCTTGAGTAGCGTTGACTTGGGGTTGATTTGGACCACTTTGGTTTGGGGTAAATCGACAAGCATTTGCCAGGTGACCGAGTCGCCCACATGATGCATACAAACGACACTGTAGGTGAGCTAAGTGGTGTGCATTACATTTGTCGCATATTGGGGCTGTTCCCTTGTATTGCTTCTTAGCAGGCGGTGTTGCCACCCGGATGGGTCCTGCTTGATTTGGTACAGCCGCAGTTGAGCAAACCTTTGCTGTATGACCTTTAAGTCCACAAATTTGGCATTTGCGGCACTTCACACTAGGGTGATGATGAAGGGTACATTGGTTGCACAAGGGTGCAGTTCCGTTGTATGACTTCCTAGCAGGGGGTTGAGCTGGTTGGTTGGGGACGGCTTTACCATTGTGAGCGACCATGGCAAAGTTCTGATAAGCCTTTCGCTTCTTTGACTTCTTAGGGGATCGTTCATCCATGCTCTTTGATTCCTCGATTGGTTTCTTGGCTGATGGTGCTGTCACCTGACTAGGTCCTTCCTGTCTTGGTGACTCTTGAGTGGCTTCATCCTGGAGACGATACATGGCAGTAGCTAATTCAACAGTCTTCAGGACTACTTCGCCTATTCGCTGAGCGAATTTGGCAGTCTGCTCGGATATCTGGGCGTCATCGTGATGAAGAGACATTCTAGAAAAAAATGAAAGACATAGGAAGTGACAAGTGAAAGGTTATTGGACAATCAAAACAGAATGGTAACGCATGAAAATTGCGATCATTTGTTTGTTATCTAAGGCAAACAAATGAGACGGTGACAAATCAAAGTAAACGGGTCATATTAATGTATTACTGAAGACATGCTCGCCTATAAGTGAACACTCACCCCAAGAGTTCCCAGGTAAGAGTGACTGGTCCGATACTGCGGATTTATACGAACACTCTAGCCTTCGACAGAAAACTCAGGGTACAGGCATTCACTCTTCCAGTTTGCACGTGTTCACATTATATGACCCAAACTTTGACGAGATTTTGAAAATTCAAAGGGGTTCAAAACCTTATAACCGAGGGTTCAAAACCTTACAATAGAGGGTTCAAAACCTAGTAAGCAATCATCCTAGAACAGATGATTAGTTTTCAAAGCGGTTTTGAAACTTATGTTCTTGTTGTGGTTGTCGCCTAAGGATAGGTGACAGTATTGTTTTATGACTAAACGCAAGTAAACTCGCGTTAGGGTCCTAGGAAGGTTATAGACTAGGTCAAAGCATTACTAATAACCTAATTCCCTATAACCAAGAGCTCTGATACCAATTTTTCTGTCACACCCCGACCACGTAAAACAACAAAACGTGGCGGAAACATCGGGGAGTGTTGTAACAGAATCATTGTTTCATAACACATGGAAATTGAAATACTGTTTTATTGATTAAAAGAATTACAATGTCTTGACAATCAAAGAAACATAACATAAATAACTAGTCTTGCATCTTTTATTGTCACTAAGGCCCAAGTCCGCCTATGTGTATCTTGATAAGTCCTATGCATCATATCCTGAAACACATGTGAAAATAGGTACGTCAGCATAAAAATGCCTGTGAGATACATAGGTTTTGTGAAAATAGGATTCATGACTTGTAAGTTTAGAACAAGTTGTTTAGAAAAAGTCAGTCATGAACCTTGTAAATTGATTTGTTTTGTAAATCGTTTGAAAAGCAATAAGTTCAGATGATATGTATAAATAAGAGAATAATGTATGGTTAAATGAATAACCAAGTAAAATGAGTTTGTATAAGATAAGTTGTTTGTAAAACAATGTCTTGTGAAAAGTATGTTATTTGTATAAAATGTTATATGTCTCAAATTGAAATGATTCAAATAACGCTACGATATGTAATACCATACAAACACTTATATATAGGAAGTACCAGCGGCGTATCCACCATGTTTGTATCATATTACACACGCCTCGTTACTTGAATCACTTACTCAAACCAAACCACCAAAGTAAAATGTTTATGTATAATCAAATGTCAAAATGTCGATGTGAAAACCATGTCTAATGTCTATGTCAAATATTTATGTCTAATGTAAATCATGAATTGTGTATGTAAATGTCAAAATGTTTATGTATGGTAAGTGAAATATATCAATTAAACCATATGTAAAATGCACAAAAACAAGGTATTGAAGTAAAACATGGTTTAAATCAAAGTTATGTTTTGTGTAGTAAATGCATGCTATACTGATATAGACATCTATGCGGTTTTGTGAAAATTCATACATACAAGCCTTGCGACAGTCGGATAACCCTTTCAGTCAAGGTTATCAAAAGAAAATGTATTCGGATTCGGTTATTCCTTCCATCCAAACAAACCCGAGATTTACAGGAATGGGATTTGTCAAGTCCTATGGTACCACTACCTACTACCGAGCGGCATGATCGGTGTTAATGAATGTACATTATATCATTTAAACAAACCAAATGTCATACCAAAAATGTAAGCATGTGATGAATAAAAATAATGTACTAAGTACGCACACAATGGGCATTCATAGCATAAAATGTATTGTAAAGTGATGTACTAAGTATGCTAAGTTAACATACAAAGCAGAAAAGTCATGTAAATCAATGTGCTAGCATGCTATCAGTCAACATACATAGCAGAAATGTAATGTAAAACAACTGTACTATAAATGTACTAATGAACATATCAAGTATATGATGTGAAATCAGGAAAGCATGAAAGTAACAAGTAGGCACATGTGTTCCACCCCAAAATGTTTGGAAAACAGTAAAAGAGGGGTCTATGTACTCACTTGAGATTGCTTAGTAGTCCTTGAGTAACAACCAAACAATGCTAGAGATCACGGATATCAAACGGCACCTAATATAGGTAACTAGGTTAATAAACCGGACCTATAATCGGAAGATCGGATAGGATGATGGCTCGTAAACCAAATGAGTATAAGAACTCATGTAATATGGTTTAACAAAGCCTACATACTAAATGAAACCTAACCTAAGTGCTTACGACCCATTACGACCCGTTTAGGTAGTTTATGCTACTTTAACGTGTCGTTCGCGTGAAACGCGTTCGAACCGCCTAACTAGTCCTATGACAAGTAGAATATGCCTTAACATGCCTAATATTGTCGCCAAATCAGTTTAGATGTCAAAAGTTATGTCACATATGTTTATAATGAATTTTGGCATCAAAGGGGTATTTTAGTAATTTACCTAAGGCATATAAACTACCTATCATATAACTACTTAAACGTCGTGACCATAAGGTATAACCTCGGAAGGTTATTCCCTATATACTATGGTCACCTAATGTATTTGGTCAGATCCTAATGATCGACCAAATGGGTCGGGTTCGAAGGTATAAGCGATTTATTAGATCGCTTACCCTTACGACCCTAGACAATGTGGTAATCAGTAGGCATAGTCACAAGGGACTATAACCATCGTGATTACAATCATGTTGCGAAGTTCAAACGAACTTCGGATTGACCATAAACTGGTCAACGCAGAAAGTCAAACAAAGTTTGACTTTCGGACTCGAAAAGCAATAAAAGAACGAAGGAATACTTACGAAGGGTCCCCGAATGCTAATCTTGATCCAAATAACTCAGGTATGAAACAATGGTTCCAACTTAGAGTCTTCTAGATCAGATTCTTGTGGGTTTTGCAATGGGTGGGGTTGGGTATTTATAGTTTTCGGGTAACCGTTAAGATTGTTTCTTGGAAACCGTGCTCGAATCCCACCCGTACATGTGTTGGAATGTTGTGGTATGTCAAATGGCCACCCACCATAAGGAATTGACATGTGGAAATGGAATTGGGAGTGCACAACAGCTGGAAACAGGCTGTTAAACATCGAATCTGGTCTGGAACACTGACGCGGGCCGCGTAAGGATACACACAAACCTTACGCGGGCCGCATGGCCATGTCTGATCAGAATCAAGTTTCAGAAATGACAGGTTTGGTCCCTGTGTGTGTTAAGGCCATTTCCGACACGTTTAAGGCCCGTTAACCCCATTTCAAAGCTCTAAAATGAAGTTAAAGTGTAGGGAACTTAAAATGTGTTCAAAAATATCTCGGGTGTCGGTTCGTTTGGCCGTACGATCGCGATGTTCGGTTAATTACGACGGAATGCGCATAAGCGCCAAAAACGATCCAAATGACGCGACAAATGGATTTTTCTTATGCCAAACACTAAAATAAAATGTTTTAGAGCTTACATAAATTTTTGGATGTCCGAATGTAGTCAGAACGTAAGTTATGCGCGAAAGTGCAAACTTATGCACTTTTTAACACTTTTAGTCCCTGTATGAGCTAAAAGTTTATTTTAGCACACCGAACCCCTCAAAGCCTATTTCTAAGCTATATAAAGGATATTTAAGGTGTGTTTAACTTATGGCCATGTTCCAGAATGTCTGTTACAGTTCAGATTGGCATACTTTCGCAATTTGTCAATTTTAGTCCCTGTAAGCGATTTAACTCGATTTTGCCATACCAAATCCTTCAAAACTTATTTCTAAGTTATGTAAAGGTTATTTAAGCTATGTTAAGCCAATGTCACTATTTCGGAGTGTTTGTTGCATTAAACTGGTTATATTTACGCATCGGTGCGCGTATAACCTTCCAGAAAGCGATTTAGAGTTTGAAATTGAACAAAAATTGATATGTGCAAATGATACACATATTTGCAAAATTCCCAAGTATGAAATACAATATTTCATTGGTTTGGTATTTGTTTGATGGTCGCAGTGACCCAGGTGTCACATTATATAAATAAAATTTGTTGTTTCAAAATTTTATTTTGCGAAACTGATACGATTGTGTGAATGTTTGATACAACCCTTCGATGCCGACACCAAGGAATTGCGTTCCTTATAAGACAAACTACTCGTGTAGTTCTGTCATTTTTATGATCACTTGTGATATCCTCGAAAATCTTAAATACTCGTTTCTTTTAAGAAACAAAGCCAAATTCCTATTAAGATCTTTCTATCTTCATAGTTAGATTCTTATGTTTAAAGTGCCAAATAAAATCCACAGATTGGATTCCTGGTGTGCTTTAAATATCCGTGTCCAAAGATAACAAATTAAAGATCAAGTTAATCAATTATGTGATTATGTGCTTATGTGATTTCTTTATGTCTTGTGTTTTTAAGTGATTCGAAAATTCTTTATCCAAATCCTCATAGAATCTCCCATATCTCGTATGAGGGATTTATAGTAGGATATCCAAAGGTACTATCTTAAATCCTTAATGGACTTCTACGTTATAGTTAAGTCCCTTGGATTATGAAGTACTATTCTATAATTGGACCCCTTGAGTGGTCTAGTTAAACAGATTGATTCAAAAATCTGGTTAGGAATATCATGTGATGATATAATTGAAAAGATCCCTTAAGTGGTCTATTTAAGAGATCGTACGATGGTCTAGTTAAGAAGATCATGTGTTGATCTAGTTAAAAAGATCATTCGTTGATCTAGTTACAAAGATCCTTTGGTGGTCTAGTCAAATCGCTTCATGTTTATTCAATTGATTTTTCCCCCTACGCATTATGAAATGAACTGTGCAGACTGTGCAAGGAATTACGTAATTATGGATGCATACAAAATTATGGAATTCAGTGCACAGAAACCACAACAAGTTTTGTCATGTGTTAAAAACCTATAGTGATGAGAATAACGATACGGGAACAATGTAAAAAGGGCATGGTGGATACGCCGCTGGTACTTCCTATATATAAGTGTTCCTTATTACATTGCGAACATAATGTTATTTAAGTTACTAAAAGTCCTGGACCTTGACCAATGTCATTTTATTGTACACTCCCCGATTCTGATTTCGAGCACACACAAGTTTCTTATGATAGTCTTCATAAGAAACGTTCTTCTGTCCGTAGTTCGAAACTCCATGTTTTATTACTACAAGGACTCCACTTTGACAGTTGACAATTTCGCTAAGAATCCAAACATGACTCGGAGTTTTACTTAGGGTTTGAGGGATTCATTCGAAAGCGAAACAATCACAGTTGTCTTCACAAGTTTCCTCTAAAATTAAATTTCGGGACGAAATTTCCTAAAGTAGGGGAGACTGTGACACCTGTGTCATTACGACCATCAAAAAAAATACCAAACCAATGAAATATTTTATTTCATACTTGGGATTTGTGTAAATATGTGTATCATTTGCACATATCAATTCTTGTTCAATTTCGAGCTTTACATCGCTTTCTGGAAGGTTATACGCGACCTGATGCGTAAATATAACCAGTTTAATGAAAAAAACACTCTGGGATAGTGAAATAGGCTTAACATACCTTAAATAACCTTTACATAACTTTGAAATAAGTTTTGATGGGTTTGGTATGGCAAAAACAAGTCTATTCGCTCACAGGGACTATTTGCGTCAACTTGCAAAAATATGCCGTTTCGTAAGGCAACATACAGTCCGGAATATGATCATAAGCTAAACATACCATCAATAACCTAAACATAGCTTAGAAATAAGCTTTGATAGGTTCGGTGTGCGAAAACATGCTTATTTGATCTTACAGGGACTAAAAGTGTAAAAAACGGCGTAAGTTTGCATTTACGCGCATATCTTACGTTCTGACCACATATGGACATCCAAAATTTTTGTACACACTAAAATATTTTTATTTTAGTGATCGGCATGCAAAAATACCACTCGTCGCTTAATTTGGATCGTTTTCGCGTTCGTTCGAGTTTCGTCGTAATTTGACGAACAACGTGACCGTACAACCAAACGAACCGACATTCGTGATATTTCCAAGAATATTTCAGGTCCCCTACACTTTGACAACCTTGTAGAGCCTTGAAATGGCTTAACGGAGGTTAAATACGTCAAATACGCGAGTTTGGGTGTGCAGGGACCATTTCTGCCATTTTGGCAAAATTTATGGGAACTGGCACATGGTGGCGCTGCGCCACCACCACATGCCTCTGCCGTGGCGCGACGCCATGGCCTGATCTAGACAGAAATCTCATTTTTGGGCAGCAGATTGAAGTTCAGGGGCCATTCTTGCAATTTCTTTGTGTGGTAGCCAAGTTAGCACCTCTCCAAGTAAATTAGCTGGCCTCTAACACTTGTATGGCTAGGATTTAATGCTTGATGGCCACACAAACACTTGTTTTGATCTTGTGAGTTCACTACAAGTATAAATAGCCTAGCATTTCACTTGTTTTAACACTTGATCTAAATTCTCTAAGTTGGGGTTTTATAACTTCATACCTGAGAATTATAAGATCAAGTTCAAGCAAGGACCCTTTGTAAGCTTCCTTCATTCTTTTATCGCTTTTCTAGCGTGAAAGTCAAACAGTGTTTGACTTTCTGCTTTGACCAGTCTTTGGTCAACACGAAGTTCTTTTGAACTTCGCAACGTGAGCGTAATCACGATGGTTATAGTCCCTAGTGACTATACCTACTGATTACCACGTTGACTAGGCGTAGTGACGAGTCGTAGTTTCGGTCAAAATGCGCATTTATGGGTATTTTGCAACCAAACTACTTAAGGGTATCAAAACACTTTGTTTTGATATCAAAACCTGTTTTCTAACTTAGTTAAGCATGTTTTAACATGCTTAGCTCGTCACTTTTAGTTTGGTGCTTGTTTAGAGTCGTAAGTCAAGCGGTCTAAACCACCGCTTAGACTTTCGAACTCGACCCGTTTGGTCGATCATTAGGATCTGACCAAGCACATTAGGTGACCATAGTTGCATAGGGAATAACCTTCCCAGGTTATACCCTATGGTCACTTCGTTTAGTTAGTTGTATGATAGGTAGTTTATATGCCTTAGGAAAATGACAAAAATGCCCTTTTCATGCATAATTGGATTTTAAGCATATGTAACTTAAAATTTTGTCACTTAACTGATTATGCAACATAATTAAACATGGTTAAGCATATAATACTTGTCATAGGACTAGTTAGACGTCTCGAACGCGCGTTTGCGCGAACGACACGTTAAAGTAGCGAAAGCTGCCTTAATGGGTTGTAACGGGTCGAAAGCACTTAGGATAGGTTCCGACCTAGAATGTAGGTTTTGTTAAACCATATTACATGAGTTCCAATACTCATTTGGTTTACAATACCTCATTCTATCCGATCTTCCGACTTAGGTCCGGTTTATTTACATAGTTACCCATATTAGGTGCCGTTTGATTCCGTGATCCCTCTAGCTTTGCTTGGTTGTTATTCAAGACTTCTAAGCACCCTCATGTGAGTACATAGTCCCCTCTTTTACTGTTTTCAATGTTTTGGGGTGAAGCATGTGTACCTATTTGTTATGTTCATGATTTCAAAGTATAATTGATTATACATATTAGTTCTTATCTTTTGACAAACTAAATGATTATTTATGGTTTAAACACTGATTTTTCAAAGATTATAAAATTAATTGTTGAATTGTACTTATTTTATGTTCACCAGACCGATTGGTAGTATAATATAGCGCTATAGGACTAGACACCCCATTCCTGTTGTCATGGAATGTCAGAAACCAATATCTTAATCCAAATAGAGATTGCCTTTGTGGTATTTCTATAGTCTCAATTGGTGTAGTTTGATGCACTAAGGTCTGATTGAATTCTTAAATCACATTTTTATTGTATATTTTGTTATACTCCCAAAAGTATAGTATGATATACTCTCATATGTGATATTGTACAAAACAACATATATTTTGTTAATTACTAAAACATAGTTAATATGTTATTTATAAAACCAAAGCATAGTTTAATATGTTATTATTAAAACCAAAGTATACTTTTGATATACTACTGAAAACTGTTATTTTGACGACTAAAGTATATTTAATATACTATCTGTTTAACGATTTTGGAACTGAAATATATTACTTATTCGACTTTCTTTAAACCAAAGTATATTTTTATATATACTACAAACCTTTTTATCAAAACATTGTTTACAAACAACATATTTTGTACAAACTCATTTTACTTAATTATTTATGCGTTATTCTTTTATATCATCAAATTTCTTGTAAAATTTTGCATGATTTATAAAGAAAACATTTTTAAAGTTCATGACTATTTTGTTAAAACATTCTTTTAAACTTACAAAGTCATGAATCATGCATTAATAAAACTTATGTATCTCACAGGCATTTTTATGCTGACGTACCTATTTTTACACATGTTTCAGGTGCTGCTATGTGATGATTGTTGATACATGCTATACATAGGATGGACTCGTGCCTTATCGACTTTAAAACTTGAAAGATAATAGTTGTATTTATCTGATTTGTAATAAAACAATGAGTTCAATAATTCAATAAAACGAAATTATTTAATCCATGGTTGTGAAACAATGATTCTGTTACAACACTCCCCGATGTTTCTGCCACGTTTTGTTGTTTAACGTGGTCGGGGTGTGACACTTTTGTTATGATCAGGATACCGGATTAGGATATTGGTAACATCCTGCTACAGTATCCTGGTAGTGACTAATTAATTCACGTGCAGATTAATGGTGTAAGTCTATAACGTTCAAGTGGACTTCTTATCCCAAAGATTCAGGCAAATCTATTGGAATAAAAAGTTGAAGCCGGAAGACGTGGACTACAACGTTCACAAAGGGAATATTCGTTTTATCCCGGATTTGTAGGCTTGTTAGTTAGCTTTGTTTTACTATAAATAGGATTGATTGGATCAGATAAGGACACACACAATCTCTCGAACTCTCTTGCTCTCTAACTGCAATCACTCACAATACACTTACACTTGTATTCAAATTGCATTGTAACACTTAGTTGATCCGCATCATATCCTGCACTGTATCCTGATATTTGTAGTAATAAGAAGAACAAGGCAGCTGCGATTGTCAGCTCCCGAGGTTTTGTGCCGGTGATCTAGATTGATCAAGGGCTTTCCTCGTACATCTCGTGTCACCCTTTACCTTTTTGCTCATTGTTTGATCATAGATACAGCTCAATATCCTGAGCCGTATCCTGAAAACTGTTTTTGTTAACAACTTAATCAGCATATATTTTTCGAACACTTCTAGCACACTACCTCACTTAACTAATTTGATCACTTAATTGATTCGGTAATTTTTGACCAAAACAGTATGACATTCGAAGTTTCAAACTCACTAAAGCTTATTCTAAATTTATTGATGCTTGTAAGATTTTGGACTGATAAATCTTAATGATTTGGTCGTATAATTGATGTTATGTGGTGAAAAGATTAGTTATACATATGGAATAAAAAAGTTCCATTGTGAAACCTCAAATATTCTCTTGAAGAAGCAAGATTGTTAAAGAATATGTAAGGTTTGAAATGACCACCATGAAAGTTGTGTGATTCTAATCCATTCATGAAGTGAATGTGATGATATAATGACCAATGTAAAGGTCGCGATCATGTATATAATAACTAAGAAAATTGTAATGATGTCATCGTGATAGTTTTTTGGTTATAAACCATTCCTTGAACCGAATGTGATGATATAATAATTGGTGTAAAGTTCATAATCATGGTAATTGAGAAAATTGTTATGATACTCATGTAATGAGATCAACCATGTTAATAATGGGATGACTATACAATGATCGTTATAAAGGCCGTAAGATATAAGATTGATAAATCTTATACGACTCATCTGCTTCTCAATTGATGGTAAGCAAAGAGAACATTACTTACAAGGAAAAATCGATTAAATTCTTTTCATTTGTCACACTTGAGACATATGCTCCTAAAGTAGCAATATCATTATAAGAGTCATGAAAAAATGAAATGATTTTATACTCATGTGAACGAGTAAATAATGAAAAACTATGAATCTTGTTTTGGTTCTACTCCATTCCTAAAAGTGAATATGATTATATATTAATGATGGACCTAATTGAGAAACTTGTAATGATGAGAATAACTATAAGAATTGTAATGATGGTCATTTTAATAATGATAATGGACCACAAAAGTGGCAAACTAAGGAGTGATTGCGTAACGTGATGGTTTGAACTTTGAAGTTGTAATGTATTCTCTCGTATCATACGTTTTGTATTACGTACGAGCAAGTAATACACATACGATCATAAACCAGAAGTTTATGGATCATAATTATTTAGTTAGTTGGCATGACCGATTAGACCACACCGAGTCAATGATGATGTGAAACATAATGAAGAACTAGAAGATTCTTCAAGCTGATAATTAGCATGTATTGTTTTGCTCTCAAGGGAAATTATATTTTCACCAAATAAAGGAGGGTGTGTATCCCTAAATATTATGGAAGTGATTAAAGAATATGCATATCCTAACATGATACCATTTAGTGTTTTAAATCGATGCATCGTCTAAATGGTTATTAAATCCACAACCTGAAGTTTGTGTGATTGTGGCTTAGCTAATGTGATAGCAAGCACATTAATCCATATTGGTATATTTATTTGATAATAGTGAATTTGATTCCCAAGTTATTAACGATCATTGGAATAAGTGTTATTGTTGAGATGATCACTAAACGTCTACTATTGGTTACAAAGCCAATGATCATGAGAGGAGCAAAAGTTCATTTAGGTTCATGTAATTTTATATATGTACCATCAATTCACATCAAGCCAACAAATTATAGTTCTCCCCATACAATTGATTTTTGGTCAGGAACCAAAAATGTCTCATCAAAGATTTTGGTTGTGCGACATATATTGAAACTCACCCACCATACCGCACAAAGACGAGACTTCTAAAAAGTTTGAGAATATGTTGGGTATAAATAATCGTCTATGATTAAATACTTAAAGCCATTACTAAGAAATTCGTTTATGGCTAATTGGTTTTCACTTTAATGAATGAATGTTCCTAACATTAGGGGGAGATAACAAGCAGTTGAAAGTTGAAAAGTGAAATGAATTATCATGTCATCTTGATCCCCAGACTATAAACTATGAACTAGAAGTTTAAAGTATAATTCCTTTACCAATATTAAAGAACAAATTACCAGACAAGTTCACTGACCTAAATAGAGTGACTAAGTAAGTCACATAATCAATTGCTTATGCTCCAGTTATATTTGTGTCCCAAGAGGACAACCACATATTTTTGTAATGAGTTTATTGAACGCCTAAAGCGTGGTAGACTAGTTGATTCCAATAATAAAATTCCTCGAAAATTGGAGCAAGTAATTAAGATGGTCAAGTCGAGGTTATAGTAATAAGATCTCCTGAAGAGAGAATAGACATGATGGTTCAAGAAGAACCTCAGGTACCTGAAGCATTTGAGTGCTTAAGAGGTTAACTGAAATACATTATGGATGTAATTATTGTGCACCAATACTCCAATAAACATACATAGAAAATGTGTACCTGGTTATTATGGCATCTCAATGTACACCGTGTACAAACATGGTACAATATGGATTTTGGATATAAAAGAAAATGTTCATGATATTTTTGCATATGATATAGATATCTACGTGTTAAAAGGGAAAATTTATGTAGCAAAACTTCTAAAGAGCGAAAGCACATGCATATTTGGATAAGATGGAAAGAATTCTCTCATGGATTGATAATTCTAGAAGCATTAATGATGTCAAAACCTCAAGAATGTATTATATGAAGTTGACAAAATACGTATGTACTAAATAGTCAAAACGAGTGTTGTACAACTCGAGATATTCGCATAAAGAGGGATATACGTTTGATTAAACTAGCCATGTTCTATGAACATTCTACTTTTAAAAGTTCACTATAATCGCAATTTACAGTAATGATGTCTAGGCATCATTGAGAGAAATTGTCGAGCTTTTAGAGGGAGAATTTTTGAATGACATTGGCACGGTCTAATTATTACTCAAACTGCAGTTCGAGTATATATGTAATTATATTTTACTAACCCCTCAAGTTTATCTAGAAGATGATGTTTGGATATTTTAGTATGGACATAGTTGAACCTTAAAGTATGTTAAAGGTTGTTAAGTCATTTGTTATAAGAAATACTTATTATCATCTCCTACCAAAGTAGAGATTCTCATTCTAGAAGTACCATCGTTAAATGCATAAGTGCATTAATATGTTTTGCTAGCTATGTATGATTATAATATCTTTCACTTGAGCTTATTGTCATGATATAACCTTTGTCAAGCGAAGAGACATTGGAATGAGTTCAAAGAAATATTTCAGGTATAAACGATATTTGATTATATTTTACTAACCCATCAAAACAAGTTTGGTTAGTCTTGTAGATGCATGAATGTAACGAAACACAGTCGTGGACATATGATAATTTTTGGAAAGAGGCACCTAAAGTCTCGTTAGAAGATTATACAACATTGTTCAACATAAAGGATTGCATAGTAAGGGATCAAGCAACAAATCATTCGCTACAAAGGCTTTATTCGACTTTTAAGGAAGATGGCACACGTCACTTAAAGGATACATATTAAAATGAGGGGGAGACTTATTCAAGTTGCACTCTTTTTCCCTTAACTAAGTTTTGTCCCATTGGGTTTTCTTAGTAAGGTTTTTAATGAGGCAACATACCTGATCCAGAAGTATTTGGGGGAGACAATACGCGCTGCACTCTTTTTCCTTAGCTATGGTGTAGTATCGGGGAATCGATCTAAACGAGTCGATCAGAAGAGTTCTGGACCAAATCAGGGGCGGAATTCAGTGATTTGATCTTCATTCAGCTTGATATGCACTTAGAAGTAGATTAACTGTCGATTGTATTGAAATCACAACATTACATGAGCTGGCGACACTTTGGCAGAGCTTCGCTACCGGAATCAGAATTTCTACAAATGAAATCCCAAGACCACTATATATAGGGATGCCAGTTCGCATGGACTGGAACAGTCCACTTCGCACGACCTGGTGCCAGGTCGCACGAACTGGTCAGTTCGCACGAACTGATCAGTTCTGACCTGTTTCCTGTTTTTCTCGAACTACGTGTCTTGGTTTATCAATTCTATTACATGACTCGATACAAGACCAAGTCAACAGACATATGCACCAACAAACTCCCCCTTGGATGATGACGAGTCTTCAGTGTGTCGAGTCTTCAGTCTTGATCAGTCTTCACGCTCTTTCCAAAGTATCTTTCTCTGTAAGCATCCTCATCAATCTCTTCTTTTGTCATCAGACTCCCCCTTTGCTAACAAACTCCCCCTTAAGTGCAACTGGGATCGCAGTCTAGAATATTCTATCTACAGGCTTTCATATGTTCAGTAACGTCTCCTGGCTCTTCATAGCAACAGAATCAGAAATCTGGCTCTATTCTGCATCAGGAGTCGAAACCTAGCTCTTTCATAAGCTTTTTACCTGCACATACTCTACCCAAAAGTAAATTTTACAATTTTTAAAATTTAACAAATTTAGAAACCTCTTGTAAGTATCATTCAAATTTGGTTTCAAATCAATGAACCATTTAATCACTTCAAAATCATTTCTCATTTCATACAAACTCTCCCAACCCTGTTGTTCATCATGTTTAGCACTCAGAATTTTGAAAATCAGCTTTTCAACATCAGTTGTCAAAAATAAGATGAAATAAAATCTTTTTGAATTTTCAAATTTTTTATGCTAAAACACACTAATGAAAAGCAGTAAAGAAATATTTACAGACATATATTTTTGTGAGTTTGTGTAAGAGGATCATATCAGTTTATGACAAATCACTAGCACCGTTGAGCTTTAAACACTTTAAGTTCTAAACGATTCACTTAGATTGTTAGTATACTGATCCACTTAAATTTTCACACAAAGTTCAATTGATTCGAGATACGGATTAGTGTTTTAATGGACTTAAACTTATTTGCGTGTACCACCTCAGAATATACTCCCATATCCAAACTCCTATATTCAGTCTTACAGGTGAATGTACACTAATGATATCTGTAAGGGGTAAATGCGAGGCCATGAGAGCTCAGGCTAGAACTTCTGTTCAATCAGAGAGATGATGGCTCGACTTTAGGTGTGTTCCCTTTAGAGAATCTTTTCTTCAACAACACATGATTAGCATTTTTCAACGTTTCATCATTTTTTATGCTGAGGGTGGGCTTTATGATTAAAGCAGTGCAGAGCATTATACGAGGACTAGGCTATTGCTCCCGCAAAATCAGAAGTCCTGGTATAATACCCCAGATATCATCATGCACAAAGACCTAGTATGTCAGTAATAGAAAGCCCTTCAAACAAGATTTCAGGGGTTACCTATATATCCGAGAGATGTTCCCCACGAGATAAGTAAGTATTTGATATTTAGATTTATATCTCGAACACAATCTACTAAGCGTGTAAAAACCTACTGGCATATCATCAGTGAGACCGTTTATCACATTTTAACTTTCCAATTCTTTAGCGTACTGTGATTGTCTACTGATGTACTATCATTTCCTCTTTTTCTCAACAAAAACTCATTTTTGATTTTTCGATGTTTTTAGTTTTTAGATTTTATCATGTTTTTGGATTTTTCAAATTTTCAAAATTTCTAAATTTTTTACTCCCCCAAAATCAAAAATATGTTTCGCTTTTTGATTTTTCGGGAAAATTTGAAAATGAAAGCAATAAACTGTACAAAAAAATGGACAAACTGATGTGAACTGCTTCAATCCTCCATCCACTTGGCTTAAACAATCAGAACTCCCCCTGACAACAAACTATTTTCCCATTATGATTTCTAAACACTTAAGTTTGTTTTAATCAAATGGTTTTTCCAGAAAATTAGTTTTTTTGAAGATAAAAAATCATGGGGATTCATTCATCACTTTGTTCTTTTATCCACTTGTAAAATCTAACATTTTTAGGTTTTTCACAAAAACAGTTTTCAAGAATGATGCCGATTCATGCTCCACGATTACCAACTTGGAAGCTCCGGCAAGTTAGGATTTTCAGTTAAAGAGATTCACCCAAGCCTGACGATCCTTGGGTGATTCCGAGTCATCATCACTCGGTTTCTTTCCTTTCTTTTTCTTTTCATAAAATTCCTTTACCCCTTTGACCTTCCCGTCAACCATTTTTCCAAAAATATTTAGAACTTTAGGGTTAAAGGCTTTTTCAACCTCAAATTCTTTCTTTTCAGAAAAGAATTGATTTGAAATCTCAACTTTGCCAATTTTTTGTTTCAAGTTTCTGTTTGACAATGGTGGAAAATTTGCATCATCCATTGTTGGAACGGTATTATCACTTTTTAGCTCAACTTGTGGCTCCTCTGACTTTGACGAGTCAGATTCATTGCCAGAAATTGGCTCCTTTGCTTCCGAAGAAACAAACTCATCGCCAGATTTAGCATCTGATTTCTTAACAACCCACTTTTGATTGTTAAGATTCACATTTCTTTTGTAGAAACGTTTTGAACTCTCACCAACCTCAAATTTTAAATTTTTGAACACTTTAAATTGTTCGGTTGGTGGTTCATTATCAATCAACTTTTCTTTGAGTTTAGAAGACACTCCCTGTTGTGTGTTGGTTGCCTTTGGACAGTTTCAGGCGATGTGACCAACTTTTTTACATTGGTAACAGGTTCTTGTCTCTTTCTTCTAAGCAACATCATTCTTCATTCCCTCTTGCTTCTTAGCAAGGAATTCTTTGTTCGATTGCTTCCAGAATGAGCTATTTTCCTCTTCTTCAGAAGATGTTCCTGATACAAAAATAACTTTCGTTTTAAAATCTTTAACATATTTTTCATTTTCTTTTGGAATAAAACCTAATCCTTTCTTTTTGAAATTACTGTTATGGTTTGGTTTCTTTCGATAACCCGAACTAGAACTGTAACCTTTTTTCTTGTTTAACCTTTGTTGAACTCTTGAAGTGTATTGTTTAGGTTTTTCAGAAATATTTTTATCTTTTATTTCAGAAATATTAATTTCGGTTAATTTGAAAACCTTTTTAATCTGTTCAGTTTGTACACTTCTTATTGAAAATTCTTCATCAGAATATAATTTGTCGGAGTTATTCAAAGTATATGCTACTTTGAATGTTTCGTCATTCAAATTATTTTGTGACATCAGAAAATCTTTATTGTAAACCCGTTTGCCCTTTTCAACTGTTGGACTTGAAGTGTTAGACTTTGACGTTGACTTTGACTCTGACTCCTCATCTTTATCCAACACCTGATCGACCACTTTCTTTATTAACTCAGACTCATGATCAGTGTCAGACGATGTGAATGTGACATCAATATTATCTGGCAATCCATCTGAAGGTTCAGATTCCTACTTTAAATTGGTTGCCTTTTTTACTCTTTCTGAATTAGGATTTCGTGGAGAATATCCTTCTTCAAGCGGAGGTGGACACTTTGTATAATTAGTACTATGTTTCTTACCAGTATCCTTTACTTCAGGTTTCTTTTCTTCAAATGCTTCCATTCCATCTACTGTAGGATAAATCCTGTCAATCACATAAGAAGCACATGAATAACTTTTCAATAACCTGTTTACCCTCTCAGTTTCTATCCTCTGGGTTTCCAATTTTTGTTTACGTTCAGCACATTTCTCAATGTACTGATTGATGATTTTCTACTTCATCATGAACACTCCATTGAGTGTTTTCATAGCTATCTCTCGTTCATTGCTTGACTTGTTATATTGATTCATAGCTTTGTTTAACACATCATAAGATTCTTTCAGTCTGTTCATGTTATGAATCAATTTGTTGTTGTGCCTTTTCATAGTATCACAATTTTCACACTTCTCAGGTTTCTTTTCAGTATCTGCTTCCTTCTCAACCTTAATAGCTGGAATTTCTTTAACCTGCTTCTTTTTCACTCGAACATTTTCCTCGGGTTTAACCTTTTCTTTAACTGTTGTTGCCTTATGATTTTTCTTTTTCGCAGGTTGTCTTTCTTTGATCTCTTCCATTTTACCTGCAAAATACAAATTATACCTATCAGGTGAAAATTCTCTTTTATAATATTCAAGTTTTCGAATTTCTTCACTATCATCATCACTCTCTTCATCTGATGAGTGATCAAAGATTGGTGCTTTTTCTGAAGCCTCTTCTGTTGAAATTGGTTCTTCTTCTTTCTTTTTCGGACTGAATTGCTGAGATTCGTAATAAACATACACTATTTCATCTTCAGCAGTTAAATCTTCATAAATTTGAGCAACAAATGCTTTAGAATTTGAAGGTCTGTTAGGATCATAATCATCCCAATTGAAACCTTCTGGAATTCTCTCATCGTCTTGATGAACTAGATAAGCTTTCTTTGATGGCTTTTCGATCTCCTTCCTAGCATGTGAAGTTTGTGGCTGTTGAGCAATTTGATGATAAATCGCCTTTCGATGATAATCATTGTTGCCGAATGGATTTTGAGCTCCACTCGCTTCGCGATTTGTGCATTCTCGCTTAAAGTGCCCCTTTTCCCTGCAACGAAAACAAGTAACTTTAGATTTATTAAAACCTAAAGGTGAAGTTCCAGCATCATGGAAATCATCTCTTCCAATGATCTGTTTAAACTTCTCAGCTCTTCTAAACACACTAGCCATACACCACTTTATATCCATTAATTCCATTTCTTCTGCATCAATCTGATCATAATTCTCTTTGGTCAGCATTGGATTACCAATCCTTCTGGCTACCAAACTTTCATAAGACTCTAATACAGTCACCAATAAAGACATATGACCTTTGGCAACCTCTTCCAAGAAATTTTGACCATTCTGAAGATGTAATGCAATGTTGCATTGTAGTATTTGGCCATTATTGTTTGCTGAAAAAGTTGGATCAAATGATGGATATGAAGAGAATCCTTTATTGTTGTTTGATCCTGGAGCTGACCCTCCAGAAGAACTGTTTGCGTTAAATGCAGTTTCGATCTTTGGTGCAATGTTGGTCTTATCAACTGTACTTCCTTTGTAATACAAACCAATGTCCTGTTCACCATTAGAATTCTTCATTTTTTCCATCTTCCGTTGTTCCATCTCTTGAACTTCGAGTTTTTCAATAAACTTGCTCAGTGATAGATTCGCAAATTCACCATTATTCTTCAAAATCATAAGATACGTACCCCAAACATCTTGTGGTAACGCATCGGCCAATTTTTCAACCCATTCTTCTATATCTTTCTTGATATCCAATCGCTTCATGTTAACCACCAAATTGCAATATCTTTCTATAATCATTTTGGTGTTTTCAGTTTTTAATCCACGAAATAGATCAAATTCTTTCTTCAAAAGCGATTTTTTGTTCTTGATCATGTCTAAACTTCCAACAAACTTCATTTTTAGTGCTTTCCACATTGAGTGTGCACTTCCGTTGTGTTGCAATAAAATCAAGATGTCTTCCTTAATAGCTTGTTGCAATATACTGATCATCATCTTTTCACTTTTGTATTTCTTTTTCTCTTGGTCATCTAAATCTTTAATAGCAACAATCTCTCCGTCTTCATCAATCGGTCTAACATATCGTTCTTCAACACATTCCCACGCTTCTAAATGATTTGCTTGAACCCAATTTGTGAAAGGTTCCTCCCATCCACTATACTCCTCGATATTCATGAGCTTAGGCGGTTTTTACATGGTGCCCATTTCATTCTCTAAGTTCACATTCTGAGCCATAGTAATCAGAGTAGCAAATGCATTGTAGAATTCGTTTTCCATGTTTTGGTTTTAAAAATTCACAAAGTTCAAACGATCTGAGCAACTCGTGCGAACTGATAACCTTCAAACTCAAACGATCTGAACTTAACCATCTTCGTACGACCTGGACTTTCAACTCATACGATGTGGAGAGATTACAAGCGATCTGAAGACCTGTTAACCAAACCGTACGACCTGGAGAGTTTTACATGTCACACCCCGACCACGTAGAACATACAAAACGTGGCGGAAATGTCGGGGAGTGTTGTAACAGAATTAATCGTTTCAAATCCATGGCAATTAAAGTTTCGTTTTATTAATCAAAAGTGTTACAATGTCTTAATAAACAAAGAAGTACAACATAATTAACTAGTCTTGTCTCGTTTTAAGTCACTAAGGCACAGGTCCGCCTAAGTATGTCTTGATAAGTCCTATGCTTCAGCTCCTGAAAACACATGTGAAAATAGGTACGTCAGCATAAAAATGCCGGTGAGATACATAGGTTTTGAGAAAATAGGATTCATGACTTATGTTTGAGAAAATGTTTAGTCATGAACCTTGTTATTTGCTTTATCTTGTAAATCATTTGAAAAACGATAAGATCTGATGATATGTATAAATAAGAGAATAATGTATGGTTAAATGAATAACCATTGTAAACTGAGTTTGTATTAGATAAATTGTTTGTAAAACAATGTCTTGTGAAAAGTATGTTATTTGTATAAAATGTTCTATGTCTCAACTTGAAATGATTCAAATAACGCTACGACATGTAATACCATACAAACACTTATATATAGGAAGTACCAGCGGCGTATCCACCATGCTTGTATCATATTACACACGCATCGTTACTTAATCACTTAATCAAACCAAACCAATCAATGTAAATTGTTTATGTCTAATGTAAATCATGTAATAGGTATCCAATGTGATTTGTATAAATAAATGTAAGGTTAAACGAATAACCTTATAGTAGCATATTTAAAAGTATACTTTAGATTTGTAAGTAACATAATAAACTATGTTTTGGTTTCATAAATAACATATCAACATATGCTTTGGATGTGATAAATAACATATTAAACTATGTTTTGGTTTTGTAAATAACATATCAAAATATGCTTTGGATGTGATAAATAACATATTAAACTATGTTTTGGTTTTGTAAATAACATATCAAAATATGCTTTGGATGTTTAACAAAATATATGTTGGTTTTGTACAATACCACACATGAGAGTATATCAAAATATACTTTAATAGTGTGATTTAAGAATTCATTCAGACCTGGTGCATCAAAATACACCTTTGAGACTATAAGGATACCACAAAGGCAATCCCTATTTGGATGGAGCAACAAATTGGTTTCAGACATTCCATGCCAACAGGAATGGGGTGTCAAATCCTATAGCGCTATATCATACTAACAATCGGTCTGGTGAACATAAAATAAGTACAATTCAACAATTTATTTTATGTTCTTTGAGAAAATCAATGTTTAAATCATAGATAGTTATTTAGTTTGTCAAAAGATAAGTAATAACTTGTATGATCAAATGTCAAAATGTAAGTATGTGATGAAATCAGCTGTACTAAGTAATGCACACAATGGGCACACGTAGTATGAAATGTAATGTAAAATGATGTACCAAGTATGCTAAGTTAACATACGAAGCAGAAAAGTCATGTAAATCAATGTACTAATAGTGTACTAATGAACATAACCAGTATATGATGTGAAAACAGGAAAGCATGAAAGTAACAAGTAGGCACATGTGTTTCACCCCAAAACAGTTTGGAAAACAGTAAAAGAGGGGTTTATGTACTCACTTGAGATTGCTCAGATGTCTAATGATAATCACCAAGCAATGCTAGAGATCACGGAATCAAACGGCACCTAATATAGGTAGCTATGTTAATAAACCGGACCTATATCGGAAGACTGGGTAGCATTAGGGTTTGTAAACCAAACGAGTGTTGGAACTCATATGATATGGTTTAACAAAGCCTACTTACTAAATGAAACTTAACCTAAGTGATATCGACCCATTACGACCCGTTTAGGTAGCTTATGCTACTTTAACGCGTCGTTCGCGTAAAACGCGTTCGGAACGCCTAACCAGCCCTATGACAAGTGTTATATGCCTAAACATGTTACATAATCAGTTATGTGACAAAGGTTTAGGTTACATATGCTTAATTACCAATTATACATGAAAAGGGTATTCTGGTAATTTACCTAAGGCATATAAACAACCTATCATACAACTACTTAAACGATGTGACCATAGGGTATAACCTCAGAAGGTTATTCCCTACCTACTATGGTCACCTAATGTATTTGGTCGGATCCTAATGATCGACCAAATGGGTCGAGTTCGAAGGTATAGGCGATTTATTAGATCGCCTACCCTACGACTCTAGACAACGTGGTAATCAGTGGGCATAGTCCCAAGGGACTATGACCAACGTGATTACACTCACGTTGCGAAGTTCAAACGAACTTCGCATTGACCATTACTGGTCAACGCTGAAAGTCAAACAAAGTTTGACTTTCTGACTCGAAAAGCAATAAAATAAGGAAAAGAACGAAAGAATACTTACGAAGGGTCCCCGAATGCTAATCCCGATCCAAGAACTCAGGTATGAAACAATGGTTTCAACTTAGAGCTCTCAAAATCAGAATTCTAGTGGGTTTTGATGTTGTGTGGGTTGGGTATTTATAGGAATACCCGAACCGTTAGGATCGTTTATCGAAAATCATGCCTTAATCATGTCCGTACAAGTGTCGGAATGTTATGGTGCCTAAATTGCCACTAACCATAGGGAATCAACACTTGGCAAGGGATTTGGGAGTGGATAACAACTGTAAACAGCTGTCGATACATCGAATCCGGTCCCGAAAATGCGAAAAATGAGTTTTCTGCATGTTTCTGACCCAGACTAGGCAGTCGCGTAGCGCGACGGTGAGGGCCTAGGCAGTCGCGCTACGCCACTGACCCCCCAGTTTCAGAAAAGTTTCAAAAGTGGCAGGAATGGTCCCTGCACGTGTTTAAGGCCTTTTTCGATGCGTTTGAACCCCGTTAACCTCATTTCAAGGCTCTAAAATGAAGTTAAAGTATAGGGAACTCAAAACATACTCAAAAATATGCCGGATGATGGTTCGTTTGGTCGTACGAACGCGATGTTCGCTTAATTACGACGGAATGCGCACAAGCGCGAAAAACGATCCAAATGACGCGACGAATGGATTTTTCTTATGGCGAACACTAAAATATAATATAGTCATGCTTACATAAATTTTTGGATGTCTGGATGTATTCAGAACGTAAGTTATGCGCGAAAATGCAAACTTGTGCACTTTTTGACACTTTTAGTCCCTGAATGACCCAAAAGTTTATTTTAGCACACCGAACCCCTCAAAGCCTATTTCTAAGCTATGTAAAGGATATTTAAGGTGTGTTTAACTTATGGTCATGTTCCGGAATGTCTGTTACAGTTCAAATTGGCATACTTTCGCAGTTTGTCAACTTTAGTCCCTGTAAGCGAATTAACTTGTTTTTGCCATACCAAAGCCTTTAAAACTTATTTCTAAGTTATGTAAAGGTTATTTAAGGTATGTTAAGCCTATTTCATTATTCCGGAGTGTTCGTTGGATTAAACTGGTTATATTTACGCATCAGAGCGCGTATAACCCTCCAGAATGCGATTTAAAGCTTAAAATCAAACAAGAGTTGATATGTGTAAAAGATACACATAATTTTACAAATCCCAAGTATGAAATACAATATTTCATTGGTTTGGCATTTGTTTGACGGTTGAAGTGACACAGGTGTTACAGTCTCCCCTACTTTAGGAAATTTCGTCCCGAAATTTAATTCTAGAGGAAACTTGTGAATACAGCTGTGACGGTTTCGCCTTCTAATAGATCCATTGAACCCTTAAGTAAAACTCTGGGCCATGTTAGGATTCTTAGCGAATTTGTTAACCCTCAAAGTGAATTCCTTGTAGCAGTAAAACATGGAATTTTGAACTACGGACAGAAGAATGTTTCTTATGAAGACTTATCATAGGAAACTTGGTGTGTGATTGAGATCAGAATTCGGGAGTGTAAGAATAAATGACATTGGTCGAAGTCCAATACTTCTCCCGTATCATTACTCTTGTCACTATAGGTCTTAACACATGACAAAACTTCTTGTGGTTTCTGTGCACTAAATTCCATAATTATGTAGGCCTCCATAATTACGTAATCCTTTGCACAGTCCGCACAGTTCATTTCATAATGTGTAGAGGAAAAATCAATCGAATAAACATGAAGCGACCTGACTAGACCACCAAAGGATCTTTTTTTTATTTAGATCAACGAACGATCTTTTTAACTAGACCAACGCAAGATCTTCTTAAATAGACCACTTAAGGGATCTTTGTAATTATATCATCACATGATATTTTTAATCGGGTTTTCAAAATCAATCTGTTTAACTAGACCACCCAAGGGGTCCAATTTTAGAATATTACTTTAAAATCCAAGGGACTTGACTACAACGTAGAAGTCCATTAAGGATTTAAGATAGTAACTTTGGATATCCTATTATGAATCTCTCGTATGAGATATGAAAGATTCGATGAGGATTTGGATAGATCACAAAACATACATGAAAACATATAAGCACATAAACATATAATTAGTTAGCTTGATTCTTTAATTTGTTGTCTTTGAGCATGGATAATTAAAGCACACTAGAAATCCAATCCATGAATTTCATTCGGTACTTTAATCATTTTCAAGAATCTATCTATGAAGATAGAAAGATCTTAATAAGAATTCGGCTTTGTCCTTATTGAATCGTAATGTACGTATTGAATCATACAAAGAATTCAATTAAGGGCTCCGATTTGAGTGATATTCATCCACAAGGATCTGATTATAAGGATAGAAAGATCCTTCATGGATTTTGGAATTTGTGTAACGAGAGGTGATTCGACACCTTGCACTAGGCGTGTTTAAGTCAATACACAAGATAGAAAATTCATGAGGTTGAGACGCTAGATATGCCAAGGCGACATATGAAGCAGAACTTGAAGGTTAAGCAGCAACAGGGTTTTCAACTGCTTTGCTTTGAACAACAAAGCGACACATGTTAACCAAATGTCTCCATCGTCCACCGTGGGTACATTTGTAACAGGGTATTTGATTTGGATGATGACGGTTACATTGATTTCTCCAAGGAGTGGTTCCCTTGCACGGCTTCATTCCTGAGCTGACTCATGGTGATAGCTAAATCAACGGTCTTCTGGAGTACTACGCCTATTTGTTGGGAAATTGTAGCACCTGGTCCGGACACTCGAGTCTTGTTGCGATGAAGAGGCACCATGAAGAAAATAGAAGACATAGGAGGAAACAAGCAAAAGATAGTCGAAAGAAAAAGACAACGCATGAAGATTGCGACCATTTGTTTGTTACCAAAGGCAAACAAATGAGATAGTGACTAATCAAAATAAGCGGGTCAATATAATGTATCGCGAAGACATGCTCGCCTATAAGTGAACACTCATCCCAAGAATTCCCAGGTAAGCACAACTGGTCTCGCGTCTGATGAGATGTCTACGAAGTGCTTGCCTAGACAGAAAACCCAGAATACAGGCATTCACCCTTCCAGTTTGCACGTGTTCACATTATTTAAAACCCAAAACCTTGACGAGATTTTGAAAACTCAAAGGGGTTCAAAACCATATAACAGAGGGTTCAAAACCTTACAATAGAGGGTTCAAAACCTTGTAATCAATC
Source organism: Helianthus tuberosus (assembly GCA_030545235.1). Lineage (NCBI taxonomy): Eukaryota > Viridiplantae > Streptophyta > Magnoliopsida > Asterales > Asteraceae > Helianthus > Helianthus tuberosus. The sequence goes on from JARYGA010059765.1 coordinate 9,518,965, forward strand.
ATCCTAGAACAGATGATTAGTTTTCAAAGCGGTTTTGAAATTTATGTTCTTGTTGTGGTCGTCGCCTAAGGATAGGTGACGGTATTGTTTTATGACTAAACGCAAGTAAACTCGCGTTAGGGTCCTAAGAAGGTTATAGACTAGGTCAAAGCATTACTAATAACCTAATTCCCTATAACCATTGGCTCTGATACCATCTTTTCTGTCACACCCCGACCACGTAGAACATACAAAACGTGGCGGAAATGTCGGGGAGTGTTGTAACAGAATTAATCGTTTCAAATCCATGGCAATTAAAGTTTCGTTTTATTAATCAAAAGTGTTACAATGTCTTAATAAACAAAGAAGTACAACATAATTAACTAGTCTTGTCTCGTTTTAAGTCACTAAGGCACAGGTCCGCCTAAGTATGTCTTGATAAGTCCTATGCTTCAGCTCCTGAAAACACATGTGAAAATAGGTACGTCAGCATAAAAATGCCGGTGAGATACATAGGTTTTGAGAAAATAGGATTCATGACTTATGTTTGAGAAAATGTTTAGTCATGAACCTTGTTATTTGCTTTATCTTGTAAATCATTTGAAAAACGATAAGATCTGATGATATGTATAAATAAGAGAATAATGTATGGTTAAATGAATAACCATTGTAAACTGAGTTTGTATTAGATAAATTGTTTGTAAAACAATGTCTTGTGAAAAGTATGTTATTTGTATAAAATGTTCTATGTCTCAACTTGAAATGATTCAAATAACGCTACGACATGTAATACCATACAAACACTTATATATAGGAAGTACCAGCGGCGTATCCACCATGCTTGTATCATATTACACACGCATCGTTACTTAATCACTTAATCAAACCAAACCAATCAATGTAAATTGTTTATGTCTAATGTAAATCATGTAATAGGAATCCAATGTGATTTGTATAAATAAATGTAAGGTTAAACGAATAACCTTATAGTAGCATATTTAAAAGTATACTTTAGATTTGTAAGTAACATAATAAACTATGTTTTGGTTTCATAAATAACATATCAACATATGCTTTGGATGTGATAAATAACATATTAAACTATGTTTTGGTTTTGTAAATAACATATCAAAATATGCTTTGGATGTGATAAATAACATATTAAACTATGTTTTGGTTTTGTAAATAACATATCAAAATATGCTTTGGATGTTTAACAAAATATATGTTGGTTTTGTACAATACCACACATGAGAGTATATCAAAATATACTTTAATAGTGTGATTTAAGAATTCATTCAGACCTGGTGCATCAAAATACACCTTTGAGACTATAAGGATACCACAAAGGCAATCCCTATTTGGATGGAGCAACAAATTGGTTTCAGACATTCCATGCCAACAGGAATGGGGTGTCAAATCCTATAGCGCTATATCATACTAACAATCGGTCTGGTGAACATAAAATAAGTACAATTCAACAATTTATTTTATGTTCTTTGAGAAAATCAATGTTTAAATCATAGATAGTTATTTAGTTTGTCAAAAGATAAGTAATAACTTGTATGATCAAATGTCAAAATGTAAGTATGTGATGAAATCAGCTGTACTAAGTAATGCACACAATGGGCACACGTAGTATGAAATGTAATGTAAAATGATGTACCAAGTATGCTAAGTTAACATACGAAGCAGAAAAGTCATGTAAATCAATGTACTAATAGTGTACTAATGAACATAACCAGTATATGATGTGAAAACAGGAAAGCATGAAAGTAACAAGTAGGCACATGTGTTTCACCCCAAAACAGTTTGGAAAACAGTAAAAGAGGGGTTTATGTACTCACTTGAGATTGCTCAGATGTCTAATGATAATCACCAAGCAATGCTAGAGATCACGGAATCAAACGGCACCTAATATAGGTAGCTATGTTAATAAACCGGACCTATATCGGAAGACTGGGTAGCATTAGGGTTTGTAAACCAAACGAGTGTTGGAACTCATATGATATGGTTTAACAAAGCCTACATACTAAATGAAACTTAACCTAAGTGATATCGACCCATTACGACCCGTTTAGGTAGCTTATGCTACTTTAACGCGTCGTTCGCGTAAAACGCGTTCGGAACGCCTAACCAGCCCTATGACAAGTGTTATATGCCTAAACATGTTACATAATCAGTTATGTGACAAAGGTTTAGGTTACATATGCTTAATTACCAATTATACATGAAAAGGGTATTCTGGTAATTTACCTAAGGCATATAAACAACCTATCATACAACTACTTAAACGATGTGACCATAGGGTATAACCTCGGAAGGTTATTCCCTACCTACTATGGTCACCTAATGTATTTGGTCGGATCCTAATGATCGACCAAATGGGTCGAGTTCGAAGGTATAGGCGATTTATTAGATCGCCTACCCTACGACTCTAGACAACGTGGTAATCAGTGGGCATAGTCCCAAGGGACTATGACCAACGTGATTACACTCACGTTGCGAAGTTCAAACGAACTTCGCATTGACCATTACTGGTCAACGCTGAAAGTCAAACAAAGTTTGACTTTCTGACTCGAAAAGCAATAAAATAAGGAAAAGAACGAAAGAATACTTATGAAGGGTCCCCGAATGCTAATCCCGATCCAAGAACTCAGGTATGAAACAATGGTTTCAACTTAGAGCTCTCAAAATCAGAATTCTAGTGGGTTTTGATGTTGTGTGGGTTGGGTATTTATAGGAATACCCGAACCGTTAGGATCGTTTGTCGAAAATCGTGCTTAATCATGTCCGTACAAGTGTCGGAATGTTATGGTGCCTAAATTGCCACTAACCATAGGGAATCAACACTTGGCAAGGGATTTGGGAGTGGATAACAACTGTAAACAGCTGTCGATACATCGAATCCGGTCCCGAAAATGCGAAAAATGAGTTTTCTGCATGTTTCTGACCCAGACTAGGCAGTCGCGTAGCGCGACGGTGAGGGCCTAGGCAGTCGCGCTACGCCACTGACCCCCCAGTTTCAGAAAAGTTTCAAAAGTGGCAGGAATGGTCCCTGCACGTGTTTAAGGCCTTTTTCGATGCGTTTGAACCCCGTTAACCTCATTTCAAGGCTCTAAAATGAAGTTAAAGTATAGGGAACTCAAAACATACTCAAAAATATGCCGGATGATGGTTCGTTTGGTCGTACGAACGCGATGTTCGCTTAATTACGACGGAATGCGCACAAGCGCGAAAAACGATCCAAATGACGCGACGAATGGATTTTTCTTATGGCGAACACTAAAATATAATATAGTCATGCTTACATAAATTTTTGGATGTCCGGATGTATTCAGAACGTAAGTTATGCGCGAAAATGCAAACTTGTGCACTTTTTGACACTTTTAGTCCCTGAATGACCCAAAAGTTTATTTTAGCACACCGAACCCATCAAAGCCTATTTCTAAGCTATGTAAAGGATATTTAAGGTGTGTTTAACTTATGGTCATGTTCCGGAATGTCTGTTACAATTCAAATTGGCATACTTTCGCAGTTTGTCAACTTTAGTCCCTGTAAGCGAATTAACTTGTTTTTGCCATACCAAAGCCTTTAAAACTTATTTCTAAGTTATGTAAAGGTTATTTAAGGTATGTTAAGCCTATTTCATTATTCCGGAGTGTTCGTTGGATTAAACTGGTTATATTTACGCATCAGAGCGCGTATAACCCTCCAGAATGCGATTTAAAGCTTAAAATCAAACAAGAGTTGATATGTGTAAAAGATACACATAATTTTACAAATCCCAAGTATGAAATACAATATTTCATTGGTTTGGCATTTGTTTGACGGTTGAAGTGACACAGGTGTTACATTACACGCGAACTAGATCAAACCGTGCGATCTGACCACACTTTTCAAACGAACTGGACAATTTTAAGCGATCTGGACCCACTTCGTGCGACTTGAATGTTCAGCTCGTGCAGCCTGACATATTTTCACACGATCTGATGTACTTTCGAACGATTAGAACAATTTTTCACGTGGTTTGGTCAATTTTAACAGGTTTTAGATTGACTTAGGTCCTGATTTGTTCACGGATTGATTAAAACAGTGTTTTACGTGTTATATGTCAAAATCAGATCATTTTAACCGTAAAAATCAGTAAATTTGATGAAAAAGTGTAGAAAGATGAGTAGAAATGAGTTTTATCCGTGAAAACAAGCTGGAATAGTAAGAACTCTTCCTCCTGAGTTCTGATACCACTTGTAGGATCGGGGAATCGATCTAAACGACTCGATCAGAAGAGTTCTGGACCAAATTAGGGGCGAAATTCAGTGATTTGATCTTCATTCAGCTTGATATGCACTTATAAGTAGATTAACTATCGATTGTATTGATATCACAACGTTACACGAGCTGGCGACACTTCGGCAGAGCTTCGCTACCGGAATCAGAATTTCTACAAATGAAATCCCAAGACCACTATATTTAGGGATGCCAGTTCGCATGGACTGGAACAGTCCACTTCGCACGACCTGGTGCCAGGTCGCACGAACTGGTCAGTTCGCACTAACTGATCAGTTCTGACCTGTTTCCCGTTTTTCTCGAACTACGTGTCTTGGTTTATCAATTCTATTACATGACTCGATACAAGACGAAGTCAACAGACATATGCACCAACATATGGTTTTACCCCACTGGGTTTTCCTAGCAAGGTTTTTAACGAGGCAGCATCACCAAGCGTATTACAAGATTGTACATTATTACATCATGTGGATCGTCAAGGGGGAGTGTTATGAATATATCATTTATAGCGACTCTCCACATCCTTAACTCCTCATTGTATTTACTCTTATGTTAATGTTAAGCCTATAAATAAAGGCTTTGTATTTCATACATGTACATCAATAAGAAATTCATCTCCCATTCTCCCATTCTTTTCTATACATTGCTAATAGGTTCTAGAAGGTGGACGGAAAAAAAATGTCTAATACAATCACGAACTTAGAGCATGAGCCACCTTTTGTTGACATCAAAGATCTCAAAGTTGCTCAAGAATAGAATGATAAAATGTCTTTTGAAGAATATTTACAAGCACTATTTGAAAGATGATATCATTATGGATTAATAAAAACAAAAGGTAGTATACATCATAGCTACTTAAATAGTTGGTACTCAAGAAATGTGGTTAGTAGGTACTCTGTAAGGAAAGAACATACTATAAGTACCAAACTACAAACGTTCAAAGTCTTATATATATTTTGTAAATATCTGTTTGGCAAAGCTTCATTTTAAGTTTGTAAGATTGTGTGTTATAAATAGTAGTTATGTTTTACAAAACTTTCTTCAACATTTATAAAACGTTCTCTAAGTGATTTTCATATTTCTTTTGGTGTTTGTCGATCTTACGCGCTTTGTCACTTCATATTTTATCTTTATTGATCTCAACCTTATCGATCTTAATTTCGCATATTAGGGACAAGTCGTTGTTGAGAAAATTATCCAGAGGTTTGAAGGTTGTTCCAAAGTTGGGTTTCGGCCTCGACCGTGGGTCTTCTGTTATGCTTCAGTTTTCATGTAAATTTGATTAGAATGTGACTATTTGACACTTTCTGTCTAGATCTTTCTGTCTCGTGTTGCATGAGATGACCATGAAATCGATCATGATTTTGGTGATGCAAACTCGATTAGAATGTTGGAGGTCAATCCATAGTCGCTCCATTAATCGACTATGGAACTTTTGTGCATGTTTGTGAGACCTTTTAAGCTCTTTTATTGTGCATCGATGTTTTCGTAGGGATTTTTGCTTATGAGATCAAGAGGATAGATTATTGAAATCAATTGTATGTAACATTTGTATCACATAATAATATTTTTTTTGAACGGCTAACTGCTTTCCACGTGTAAACCCACCATTTTAGAGCTATGTCCAAAGGCTGACTACTCGACCACTGCTAGAAAGCGTAGCACACCCCTGATGCGTGGGAACCCCATGGAATGGGTAAACCCTCGCCCCTCGTTGGACTCGAACCAGGGTTGAATCCCGAGCTGAGCCTTCACCCGGATATCACAACCATTGCGCTACAGATGGAAGAACATAATAATAATGATATTATTATTATTATTATTATTATTATTATCACCATAGTAATGATGTATTTATAATAACCAGAGGGAAGTGGTCAATTTCACTACAATAATAAAATTTAAATTAAGTTGTATGTGTTGATTATTAAGAGGTTAAACAACTGCTGCATTGAAGGAAATTAGGTGATTGGTCTTTAGGTTAGAATGAAGGATAATTAAATTTTAAACTTTCACTTTATAACCAATATATTGTATCGTCTTAATATATCGTGTCTTAGTATCTTGCGTATTAAATTTGAATCTTTTACTTTATAATGCAATATCATGTCTTACTATGATGTGGAAATTGCCTTTTTATCCCAACGAGTTGTATTTTAATAATAAATAGTAGTAGTAGTAGCAGCAGCAGCAATAAGTAGTAATAGTAGTAGTAAGAATAGACTAGATACAAATAATTAATTAGGCTAACTTCATTAGTCTAACTTCATTAAGTTATCTCAACTTCATAAAATTGGTCTTAACATGTATATGAAATTATAGTTTTGCCCATCTAAGATGCATTATGTATACTTGAGGGAACTCTCTATGATGCGGCGAAGTTGTCAATTTCACAACAACAATAAAATTTTAATAAGGCTGAAAAAAAGAAAAAAATAAGATGAAGTTGTCAGTTATTAGGAGGTCAAACAGTCGCTACATTGAAGGGAATGAGGATCGGTCTTTAGTAGAGGTGTACAAATCGGGTTTCTTCTAAAAACTGGTCCGATTATTCTTTTTTTTTTCAAATCAATAACCGTTTTTTTAATAACCGGTTTCTATAACTCAAACCTCAAACTGGTACCAACTGATTCGGGTCAGTTAATAAACCGGTTTTAGGCCAGAAAAACGGATCCTGGAAAACTTGCATAATGTTGTTTTAGGCTAGAAAAACCCATTTTATTGGTTTTTTTTTTGCTGAAAAAAGCAGAATTTTATTATACAAACACGTTAAACTTAAACTACGATTTATTGATCACGCGTTTAAACTTGAACAATCATCAACATAACAAAGGAAATATGTAAACTTAAACTATTATTCAGCAAGAACATCCACTAATATATACATATTTAGTGGAACTAGAATACTAATATATCTTGATAAGTGTCATTTAATCTTCATCGCCCGAACCAGAGTTATTGAGAAGGTTATCAAATGCGGAACTAGAATACTAATATATCTTGATAACTAGAATACTAAAATTATTATGTTTTATATTGATTATCATGTTTTCTTTTATATTCACAATTCTACGATGGTCTATTTAAAGATTTTATGGATTGTTTGGGATTAAATATGGTGTTTTAGTAATCTTTACTCTGTTATTTGTGAGTTTTGTTTTGTGTTTTGGATGCATACTTTGATTATCGAATGACTAACATTGTGACATCTCACATTGGTTGTGAAGGGGAATGAAGGCTTCCTTATAAGGGGCTTGATACATTCACCATCATGACGCGTTTTAAAACCGTGAGGGGCAAGCGTTGAGGGTGTGTTGGCTGCCAAAGCGGACAATATCATGGTGCGGTTACGCTGGGCTGTTACAGATGGTATCAGAGCCAAGGACCGGACTGGTGTGCCGGCGAGGATGTTAGGCCCCGTAAGGGGGGTGGATTGTGACATCCCACATTGGTTGTTAAGGGGAATGAAGGCTTCCTTATAAGGGGCTTCATACCTTCACCATCATGACGCGTTTTAAAACTATGAGGGGCGGGCACTAAGGGCGTGCTGGCTGCCAAAGCGGACAATATCATGATGCGGTTACGCTGGGCTGTTACAAACATTATTCTGTTTATGTTGATTATCATGTTGTGTCTTATATTCATAGTTCAACGATGGTGTGTTTGAAGATTTTATGGACTGTTTGGGTTTAAATATGGTGTTTTAGTAAATCTTTACTCTGTTATTTGTGGGTTTATGATGTGTTTTATGGCTGAAATTATGATGTTTTATGACTTTATACACTTTTTATGTAACGTTTCGATTTTTGGAACTTTCCTTATTTAGAAAGTTTGTTTGTATTTCTATTTATGGAAACTTGTAATCCTTTGTATTTGTCGCAGCCCCAGACCCCTACCCCGGGAGCGGGCGCCGCGAGGGACAGTATCAGTGGTATTGGTGTTTATTAATTTGGCAGCGGAATACATCAGGACCGTAGTTAGGAAATATTTTTTATCAGAGTAAAACACCAACTTTTTATAATAATAATTTATTGAGATGAAACCCACGTTCATTTGACAATACATTTGTAGGGATAAACCCTAATTATTGAAAACAAAAACTTCTTCTTATTTAGGTAACTTTTATAGCCACTTTTCCAAGTCTTCAGTGCTCTCCAGCTGGCTTCTAATGGCGTTCACATTGTGTTACCTGAAACGCGTTTTAAAAGCATTTTATCAGCAAGAAATACTGGCGAGTGCATCTTAGTTTAATCAAAACAATTTTTTATCACTTTACAGTATGGAGGGCATCTTCAAATACATTTGTTTATATCTACTCAATTACTCATTCAGTACTGTCAACACCTGACCTGTGGGTCATATTACCCATTGGCTAACTCTTTGTCCAATGGTAACGTCTTTCATATTTTTTTATACAAAACCCCAACATACCGGAAGTAATTGTAGAATCACAAATACTCAATTACTGTTAAGTGTTTATTTAAAACATTTGAGGTTTTGGTAAAACATTTTGACTCACAAAAGATGTACAAAAAGGTGGCAAAAAGCAGATGTACTCACATTGTTGACTTAGGTAAAACTAAAGCTTCCTGATGATTCTCCTGGTTATTATCTATTAAAATCAAACAATGCACACGTGTTAGTAAAATAACCCAATTCACATTAGCCGTACAACTCGAGACAGAATTCCAATGACTGAGTCGGGCAGAGCCGACATGCATTACGGAATCCTAGATCAATCGAGTGTAACACGAGACAGAAAAATCTAGTTATATAGAGCATTACTAGCTATTGAGAAGGTCATCAAATACGGAACTAGAATACTAATATATCTTGATAACACGAAGGTCATCCTCCTATAGTTTTCTTCCTTGTGTCCCGGCATTTTGCAAAAGTTGCAGTATATAGAGCATTTTCCAGAATGCTTTCTTTTGCAATATCTACAATAAGGTGTAGAGGAAGAACCTATTCGTTTCCCATGGTTGGAATTACCGTAGCGAAATTCCTGGGTAAGCTTTTGAGCTAGGTTCTTTCTCTGGTTTTCCTCTTGTGTGCGTACCAATTCATCAGTCAGGGTATTAGCTAGTTCTACTGTTTCTTCTATGGTTTGTGGTCTAGCTGCCTTGACTACATGTCTAATCTCACTAATTAATCCCCAAATATAACGGGAGATTAACACTGGTTCAGGTAAGGCTAAGGTTGGCACTATCCTAGCATATTCGAAGAATATGGTAGTGTAACCTTTGCAGTCTATTCCAGTCCTTTTGAGATTTAGGAACTTATTGGCGATTTGTTCCTTCCCATTAGGAGGACAGAATTTTATTTCAACCATTTCCTTAAAGTTGATCCATTCCATATTATAAACTCTGTCACTTCCTCCATTGAGAATAGTATTCCACCATTCTAAGGCTGCATTTATGAAAATATTAGAAGCAAAAATAATCTTATCTTCATCTGCAGATTTACTTATTTTTATAACTGCTTCTGTCTTTTCTATCCAACGTAAGGCTGCAATGGCTCCTTCATTGCCTGAGAATTCTATTGGGTTGGCAGGCCAAGAATTCTTTATAAGAATAACCGTAAGAAGCGGTTCTTCTTCTTTTAGGAATTGAAGCTTGGATAATAGGTCCGTTATCATTATTCACACCGTGACTTGGTTCAGTGTGTTGACGTTAACTTCCATTATTTTCTGCTTCTTTAACAGTCTTGATAATATAAGGCAAATCATCTATAACTCCTTGTGCTACTTTATGTTGGATGGCACTGTTATCTATTTGGTTTCCATTATTCTCATTATTCTGGTTTTCCTGATTTACTTCGTTGTCCATCTGAATTAGGAATATTTAGCAAGTATTAATTATCACAAAATATAATTACTTATACATAATCACACAAACAAATTGATCAAAAACGTCGATCATTGCGACTTTTACTCTTTTCTATATATACATATATGCATCAGTTACATACTACAACTGGAATTCAAATACACTAGTAGTTATGCATCCGTATCTATTTTTTTTTCTCAAAGTACAAAATTACATATACATCTAGGCATTATTCTAAGTATCATGTATCCAATCATATATATCGCGCTCGACATGTTTACACATAAGCTTTTCTCTTATTAGACAAATTCTATCTCCTTCTTCTAATAATTCATCACCCAATGAGCGAATTTCCTCCAAATTTTCCTGGCTCATAGGTGGCATGGGTGCTGGTATTGTATCAGGGTGTTGGGTGATAGGTTATCCATAAGGGTATGGGTTTCTTATTACACTCTGCGTCCACCATTTGCTGCTCTAAAAACGATCTAGAGGGTTAAGGTCAGTGTACTGAGCTATGGGGTTTGGTGGGGGAATTCTGGGAATCTCAAAGGGATCTACATCTGGGATTGGAAATGGATCTTCCTAGTTGGGTTCTAGCATATGTTGGTCTGGGAATAAAGGTAACAATGGTGGTTCAGCTATTTAATTTAAGTTAGAGTCTACTGCTGTAGTGGCTAACATGTGAAAATTGGCCAGCTGTCTATCTAGTTCCTCCTCCCAAGGTGGCCTATTGACTGTCTCCTGAATCTGTGCATTTGCTTCCCTATTAGCCCTGACTATCGCCCTCTATTGTTGTAACTTCTTCATTCTTTTTCTTCTCTCATGTGCTCCTCTATTAAACCAACCTCTCTTTTTAGTAGTAAAAGGTTCCTCAGACCGTGCCTTAAATATAAATATCCCTACCTCAGTATCGGCTGAGTATCCTGAGGGATTAGCTTGAGATGATGTTCCCACATCTTTTGGTGAACTATCTAAATGCCGATAAGCGTCCGAAGTTCCTTGCTCACTCATACTGTAAACTAACAAATAGTCAAATAATACAAAACAATATTTACACATAAGTTATTTCCTAACACAGAATTTAAAATTTAAGTGTCAGCATAACACTTCTTTAGCTTAAACCAGTGGTTGTAGCTCTGATACCACTCTCTGTCGCAACCCTCGACCCCTACACCGAGAGCGGGCGCCGCGAGGGACAGTATCAGTGGTATCAGTGTTTATTAATTTGGCAGCGGAATACATCAGGACCGTAGTTAGGAAATATTTTTATCAGAGTAAACCACCAACTTTTTATAATAATAATCTACTGGGATGAAACCAAAGTTCATTTGAGAATACATATGTAGGGATAAACCCTAATTATTGAAAACAAAAACTTCTTCTTATTTAGGTAACTTTTATAGCCATTTTCCCAAGCCTTCAGTGCTCTCCAGCTGGCTTCTAATGGCGTTCACACTGTGTTACCTGAAACGCATTTTAAAAACAATTTATTAGCAAGAAATACTAGCGAGTGCATCCCAGTTTAATCAAAACAATTTTTTTTATCACTTTACAGTATTGAGGGCATCCACAATTACATTTGTTTATATCTACTCAATTACTCATTTAGTACTGTGAACACCTGACCTGTGGGTCATATTACCCATTGGCTAACTCTTTGTCCAATGGTAACGTCTTTCATATTTTGTATACAAAACCCCAACATAGCGGCAGTAATTGTAGAATCACAAATACTCAATTACTGTTAAGTGTTTATTTAAAACATTTGAGGTTTTGGTAAAACGTTTTGACTCACAAAAGATTTACAAAAAGGTGGCAAAAAGCAGATGTACTCACATTGTTGACTTAGGTAAAACTAAAGCTTCCTGTTGATTCTCCTGGTTATTATCTATTAAAATCAAACAATGCACACGTGTTAGTAAAATAAACCAATTCACATTAACCGTACAACTCGAGACAAAATTCCAACGATTGAGTCGGGTACAGCCGACATGCATTACGGAATCCTAGATCAATCGAGTGTAACACGAGACAGAATTCCAACGACTGAGTCGGGCAGAGCCGACATGCGTTACAGAATCCTAAATCGATCGTGTAGGGTAACAGCAGGGTTATATTACTTACAACGAGGCAGAGCTTCGTTTTATAGTGGGTATTATGCTCGGGTATAGTAATATCTATCAGAAAGTGAGAGAGAGAATTCAGAATTGAACGAAATTCAAATGAGCTCGTCGACCCAATTTATAGGGCTGATCTAGGGTGGCTCGCGGCCCGCGTAAGCTTTAGATAACTCTCTCGCGGCCCGCGCGAGAGTAAACTAGGGTTTAGGCTCGACCAGTCAGCGAACCTAGCCTTGTCATGTGTCGACACGTGGCGGCATTGTGTGTCCGGCAAGTCAGTGAGCCTCGCACCCTGCGAAGAACAAAGGTGTCTGGGTCGCGGCCCGCGACAACCACAAAACTTTTGTTTTTTCTTGTTTTTAATAAGTTCAAGGGTATTTTGGGCTCGTTTTTCGCGTACGGGGTATATTTTAGGACATTTAGGGGTGTCCAAAAATATTTTAGAAGGGTTGTTATAATACAAGTTTTCCCCAACTTTTTTTCACTCAATACTTTCAAATAAATCTTTCAGGTTTTGGGTATATCCGTTTCGGATGTGTTAGATTTCAGGTATACCCACCGAGCACTGTTTTTTTTTATTCCTACTTACTTTGCTAGAACTTGTTTTGAAATGCATTTATTTAATTTAGTAGAAAACATTTTTCTTTAAGTGGTCTCATAGACAAAAGGATATAATAAAGAATTTTAGGCAAGTTAAAAATATGAGGTCTTAGACTAAAGGGTATGGGGGCCGGCTAGGCCCGGCGCCGGTCCCCCACACCGCCCCTTGAGGCTCGGCTCGGCCCAAATGGCTCCCCACAGCCGGGTGAGACGGACCAACTTTCACCATTTTCAAAAAAAGGGCCGTTACTCAACGGCTAAATTTAAAAAAAAATTCCATTTTTCTTTAAAAACACACTCATTTTCACCATTTTTCCCCACTTTCAACCCAAAACCCTCTCATTTTTATACCATTTTCTCTCCACTTTTTTAAAAAAATTACCTTTTCATCCACAATGCCATCTAATTCTTGGTGGTCCTCGTCTTCGGATGAGGAAGAGGAGATGTTTTTCACGACCGCTGTGCTACGGGCGGCGGAGATTCTTATCGAGGAGGAAGAGGAAGACGAAGAGGAAGAGGTCTCGTCTGAAAGCGTTATTACCACACGAATACGGATTAACAGAGACCGCCAAGGTTTATCATTAATAAATTTTATTATCCTTATTTCCTCGTATTTATATATTTTTTACGACTGGAGCGCACGAGAAATTGGTGAACGATTATTTTTCGGATGCACACCTTTACAATGCCGAGATATTCAGACGCAGATTCCGAATGAGTCGTCGGTTATTCACACGGATTGCTGATGATTTGGCGGGGCTAGACCCGTTTTTCACGCAACGACCCGATGCTCGAAATTATGAAGGGTTCACCACGTTACAAAAGTGTACTGCGGCCATTCGCCAACTGGCGTACGGGACAGTGGCCGACGCTTTGGACGAGTACTTACAAATGTCGGCAAGAACTACGCGGGAATGTTTGTATGGGTTTTGCCGTAATGTGGTGAAACTCTATAGCAAAAAATATTTGCGTAAACCAAACGTGTATGATGTTCAGCAGTTGTACCAAGCTCATGAAACACGGCACGGGTTTCCGGGAATGCTCGGTAGTATTGATTGTATGCATTGGGCGTGGCATAGATGCCCGACTGCGTGGCGCGGCCAATATACTCGCGATAATCACGACTATCCAACCGTGATTCTTGAAGCCGTGGCATCACATGATTTGTGGATCTGACATTCTTTCTTTGGTCTCCCTGGTTCACTCAACGACCTCAATGTGTTATACCAATCGACGATCTTTACCGATGTCGTTAATGGAACCGGTCCGGACACCCGTTTTACAGTTTCTGGGGTTGAGTATAGACGTGGGTATTATCTTGCTGACGGGATATATCCGTCTTGGTCTACAATTGTGAAGACTATTCCATACCCCGATGACGAAAAAATGAAAAAATTTGCCAAGCGTCAAGAAGCTGCAAGAAAAGACATCGAACGTGCTTTTGGTGTCTTACGAAAAAAATGAGCCATCCTTGAACAACCGGCACGTGCGTTCACAACGAAGAGGTTGCGCCTTTGTATGTACGCTTGCATTTTGCTCCATAACATGATTATTGAAGACGAAGGTCGGGCAATTTGTGAGTATGATGAGAATGCATCTATTGGGAATACTGTCCCGGTAGATCCGCCAAAACAAGATTTAAACTCGTTCTCGCTAACCAACGACTTCACGCATGCAAACCTTCAACAGGATTTGGTAGGACATATTTGGAACAACGTTAACGTAGCGGACGGTGACGAAGAGGAAGACGAGTAGTGTAATTTTTTTTAGGTTATGTAATTTTTATTTATGTTATGTAATGGATTTTATTATCTTCCTTTATATTTTATTTTTATTTAAATGTTGAATAGTTTTTATAAAGTTAAACAAATAAAAAATAAACAATAAAATTTAAACAAATAAAAGTTAAACAATAAAAAATTACGTGGGGTAGGCTCATCCTCCAACCCCCTTAAAAAGCATGGAGGCTCATCCCCACGAGCCGCCTACGTGACGCCTATGTAGAGGCTCATCGTGTCACCATACCCTTTAGTCTTATTGAAATAGTAGGTTGGCGTTTTCAGAAGTCGCCCCATTAATTTGAATGCTTCTGGTCAAAAGACTGTCACAATTATTAATTCTAAATTTATTAATTTGCCGTGTTGCCTTATTCAATTTGGTGTCAAATGTCTTCTAAGAACATTTGACTAATATTCTTTTTATTTTATTTACATAACTAGGGTTAAGACCCGGCCGCGTTGCGGCGCGGGTACATCGTAAAAATTGAATGGATTAGTCCAAACGTTATATGATACATTAACCATATGAAAACACACATTTCGACGTATCCAGTTGAACTCGGTGTAACCTGTATAAGCATTGTGATTGGATCAAACGTAAAGTAAATGGAATTCATATCGAACAATCATAACTTTATACGAAAACGTACATAGAAATATGCACGTAAAAATGGTTTCTTTAAACGAAAACGTATTATATTTGACCTGACTCGCCTATAAAAAAAGTTTACGTCGGAATGTAGAAGAAATCATATTTACACATACCCGTACATAAAATATGCACGTAAAAAATAATTTTAAAGTAGAGGAAGTATAGGGGTAAACCGAAACAAAAAATTAGTAAAAAATTTAATAGGTTAAAAACATTCGTAAAACCGTGCCAAGTAGCACCAATGCCACAACCACATTGACTCTCAACATCGTAAAAATAAAATAGATAAAATGGTAAAAATTACACTGAACGAAAAGCAGACTGAAATTGTTGAACCACACACACCCGTTACAATGTCTTAATACGAAGAAATTAACCAGAAACGTAAAACGTAGAAAATAATAACTTAGTCGATCTACGACCCATCCGTTGCGGCGAACTTTTCAAAAGGGGAAAATGGACGCGTTGCGACGGGTCAATCAAATATGAAAAAATAGAGCAAAAACGTTGAACCTCACATGCACGCTACAACATGTTAACTCGTAAAATTTAGAACGACGCGAAAGATAAAAGTATGAGGTACCAAAGTTGTAGATAATAAAGTGTTGTGTTAAATTATAAAAGATAGAAAACTTAGGTTAAAAGTAAAAAAAATGAAAAGGGGTTAAAATGTAAAATATGAAATGTTTGGGTTAGAAGTGGAAAAATCAAGTTTTTTTTAAGCACTCCCTAAGCCAAAGGTACAAGTGATGATGCATATATAAGTTGCTTATTAATATATGGAATAATACCCATTTTATTTCATTTTATTTTATTTTTGTAATAACATTTTTATTTTACTTACATAATCTGACGGCGGCATGGGTCATCTGGAGGACAAGGAACGATCGGGTGTTTTCAGACTCCACCCGAAGCGTAGTAAAGATAGTGGAAATCGTAAAGGCTCGGAGTTTTTTTTGGATTAAAAATAGGTCTCCGCGAAAGGATTTACTGTGGTCTAATTGGGTTAAAAACCCTCTGTAATCTTGTTTTTCTTGTTTGTCGTCCTAGCGCCTTGCTAGTTTTCTTGATATTCGCCGTTTCTAAAAAAAAAAACATAATACCCATTTTATTTTATTTTTTAATACCCGTTGATAATAGATAGAATAAGAAAATAGGTATATCACAAAAATAATTATAAAAGAAAATTATGTATATGTCTGAAATAATAATGGGAATAAGAAAATAGGTATAACAAAAAAATATTCATTATAAAATCATATGAAATGAATCAGTGGATCAAAATTGATGTAAACTCTATTCGAATGATTACGGATTTCTTTATAATATAAAGTTCATTCATTAAAGAAGTAAACCAAAGTTTTTACAACTATAAGTCAACTCTTTATATATCATCACAACTTGGTCTATTGATAAATTGAGCTGCTCTTTCTCGTGAAGACGCAGGTTTGATTCTCGCTTGGGCCATTTTCGAAGGACATATGGGTGAAGAGACGAATCGAGGCTTTAATCTTAGGTTCGAACCTGATGGGGGGCCAGGGTTTACGGATTCCATCTGGTTCCCGCGCATCGGGGGGGGGGGGGGGGGCACGGTTTTATGACGGTCGAGAAGTCGACCTTGGACAAAACCCCCAGCAGGGTGAGTTTATACGTGAGATTCGTTGCCGTTCAAAAAAAAGTCAATTCTTTATATAACTAAGAAAAATAAACTAAACGTGTCGCATATAACCCATGACATTCCTATGCTTAACTGTCCATTATAACATCTCATCAATATGGTGACGGAAAACTTAGGAAATCACATTTAAAAAACGTTTTAATTTCCATGAAAGACCCACCAAACGATGGTTTCCATTTCCGATTGCACCCATTCGTAACCGACAAACAATAACAAAGGTCTATTCTGATTTCGACCTCACTTGGAATTTGTTTCGCTTGAACGACTCAACCATATTAGATGATTAAAGCCAAGGAAAAATTTCCGGCCTTATTTTCATTTCGTTAACGCTTATGAAATTATTTAGTTTATCTTGTTAATTTTTCGTGCATATCCTAACAAACCATGGACACCCCGCAAAAACGTTTAACTACACTAGCTTATTCAGCGACTGCGCGCTAAATTTCGGGACAAATTTCTTTGAACTTGGGGATAATGTGACAACTCAAACGTTCCTTTCACGTTCCACCTCACGTTGTAATTAAGTGAAAATAATAAACATAACTTATTAGTTTAATTATGGACATGCGTGGATGTTATGTGTTAATTAGATGAATACAATAATCAAATTCCTTTTTGATATGAGAATTGTTTCTCATAGGTCGCACACTCATGTGTGCTTGTTAAATGAACACATAAGTTATTATGTGGCCGCACACTATGTGTGTGTTTGTTATGAAAATTTGTTAGGAATAATGAATATAGCCGCACACTCTTTTTATCCCGTACATACATCTGAGTAACCGCACACCTATTTAATTCAAGCCCAAATTCCAAAGCCCATAGTAAACCCTATTATGGCCGCACACCCCTAATCGCACAGGTGTGTGTGCGGCATCTTTTGTGAGTATAAAAGGGCACAAGCTGCCAACCCTAGGGAATGTTTTGCCAATCATTGTGACGGCTGCCGTCTTTTCACAAACATTCTCTCCATTTTTTTGAAAAACCCTAGAACATTCTATTCCTTTCCTTTGGAGTCTGACAGCGACATCAGCATAATCAAGATCATACAACATTTCATCCTTTTTGGAGCTTTACTTCTCTTCTCCTTTTTAAACATTCACTTTTGGGTTAGTATATTTCCCCACCATTTCAGATTTGTGTTTCTTGTTTGACACTAGATGATGGATTTCTTATGATAGATGTAATGCTAAAGTTAATTCTATATGTATTGATGTTAGTGTTATGACGATGATCTAGGGATATGCATATATATGAGTAGATGATTCTAAATGATATTGTTTCTAACTCATGAGTTATGATGGATAAACAAGGGTTTTATATTTGCAAAATGTTAACAAATACGTATGTGTAGTGTCCTGAATCTAGAGCTGTTGAATGATTGCTAGATGGTCATTAATAATGATTCCTGATGAGAGAGTATAGATCTGTATGTTGGAACATAATCAGTATAAATGAAATCGTAAGATTGTGTGTTGTATGATGTATACGACTTGATTTTATGATGAATATTTATGATGTAGAAATACTAGGTCTATTTGGATAAGTGTTTGATGTTTTTCGTGTGAAGAAATCTACTGTGATTATTGATATCTACGTGTGTGATGAATTAGGAATGATGGCATAGATCTGATGCTTTGTTTGTGACATAGTATGAGTAAATGTTAAAGGTATGAATGATTTTCTAAGTAATGTTCAAAAGGGTTGATGTCTGAATATGTGTTTTTGGATTGATTTGATTGCATAAACCTGAATGTTTACTATTGGATAAATTGATACCGTACACTCATGAAGTGTACCACTTAATCGGCATAAGGTACAAACTCGCACACAAGGCTGCACAATTGATACCGTACACTTATGAAGTGTACCACTTAATCGGCATAAGGTACAAACTCGCGCAACAGGCTGCACACCGGCAGTGCCAAGCGTGTCGCACACACATATAATGTAAACACTTGGATTGCACCTTGTACAATTAAATCGTGCATGACTGCAACCTTTCGTGGCCGCATATTCGTTTTGGACAAGTGCCTGTTGCATAAGGGTACAACCTCACTATGCAGGTCCGCACACCATGAGGAAGCCGCACACCCTCATGAGGGTCGCACACTCACATTGGGCTGCTGATGTGCGCAAAATGCAACATATAAATTACATCAAATGTGGCATAAAACTAACCCTTTTTTAGTACTAATGTTGGAAAAAGTGTTTGTCTTCCTTTTGTATTTTCAGGATTAAATGAGCTCAAATGAACAAAAGAAGCAAAAAGGCAGCTAAGTCTAACATAAATACAAGAAAAGGAATAAACGTGGCATGCCCGACCCCGCGACAACATCCTCCTAAGCAAAAACAAGAGAACAGAAGGCTGAACACGCCCCGTGCTCAATGAGCACGAGGGCGTGCCCAAGTGTCTGCAGAAAAGACAAAGTTGTAGAAGCTTCTATCATCCACCACGGGGGCGTGTCCAGCGGACACGGGGCCGTGGTCAACTCTAAGATTCACAGAATCTAGGAAAATCTTGATAGTATAGATACGCTTCTGCACACGGGGTCGTGCCCAGCGGACACGGGGGCGTGGTCAACTAATGCAGACAAACTGCATTTAATGAAGAAAGAGAAGATGGGTGGACACTGGGTCGTGCCCAATGGACACGGGGCCGTGTCCGGGCTTCTGTGCAGGCTATAAATAGGGGTGCTTGGCTCATTTGCAAACCAACCCTTAGCAAACCACCTCTCTCCCACTTCACCCACACTCCACCACCACCACAACACCATCATCCACCACCATCATCCATCATAGAGTGTGTGTAGTAGTCTCAGGATCCAAGATTGATAGTAAGAGTTCTTGATAATCAAAGGCCATGTTTGACTAAGTCTCTTACATCACTTGGTGAAGACAAGAATTTAGTGTAATACTTTTTTATTTTTAATCTTTGCGCACTTTTTATTTGGTTATGTATTAATGACTTTAATAACTAGTTTCTTATGTTGAAGGTGAAACTTCCTTATCATTTGTCCATGGTGTCTTGGCGTTATTTTACTGTCTATATAAAATAAAAGATTTACACCATTCATATCTCCAAGGTCTATATGGAGATATGTTGGCTACCTGGTCGGGGGTTAAGGCAATGGTTTGGTAAGCGTCTTGCCTTGTTCAGTGTATAGATCCTGCAAGGACCTGGGTCAAGTTTAGTAGGACCTCCTTCAATACCCACTGGTATTGGATGGCGGGGGTCCGAATTTCTTGATCCCCTCATATGTAAACTACTATTAATATATTAACCCGGCTACTTAGGACTGTATCCCTGCTGACTCAGTCTACTTAGCTGAGGGTAACGTCACCTTCAAAAGAGGGGCCTACCACATTATGCATTAATAACTTAATTAATTATCTTTCAATAATCCAATCCTTTAGGATTGTATCCTTGCTGACTCAAACTACTGGGTTGAGGGTAACGTCACCTTCAAAAGAGGGGCCTACTACAATAACTAAGATAATTTCTTAAAAAGTGCAAAAGTGCGGAAATAATCAAAGGTTACACTAAAGGCGAGTCGGATCCAAGTGATTAATCTTGTCTATCTGTTTTTATTTTTTATTTTTAATTTTTAGCATTTTAGTTTTTATTTTCATGTTCAAACCTTTTTCTAAACTTTTGTTTTGATTAGACGTTGAGGATAAACCAGTATTAAAAGCTCTTGTGTCCTTGGACGACCTCGTTATCTTACCAACACTATACTACGCTCACGATGGGTGCACTTGCCCATATGTGTGTTTAATGTTAGTAGAATATTGTGTTTTATAAATTTAAATTTGACCAAAGTGTTAAAAAGGGCTAAAAATATAGATAAAAATATATACACGACAACACGCATCAAGTTTTTGGCGCCGCTGTCGGGGACACAAGAATTTTAAGAAAGCTTAGAATTAATGGCCTAATCATTTTTTTTCTTATTTTTCTATTTTTTTAGGATTTTTCTTAATTTTTCAGCTTCTGCAGAGTTGAGCACGGGCCGTGCTTGGTCGGACACGGGCCGTGCCCATCATTGTTACTGGCAGTTTTTATTTTCCGAGTTACAGAGAGTTGAACACGGGGCCATGTCGGTGCAACACGGGATCGTGTCGAGCCTTTCAGTAACGGGGATCCGGAAAACAATCACTGTAACTCCGACCACGGGGCCGTGTTCATCTGAGCACGGGGCCGTGGTGAAACTTCTGACCAACTTTCCTTTTGTTTTTATTGCAGGACTTGGAACCCAGGCGCCACACCTGAACTTTCTACGTAGTGTATGAGCTCCAGTTCCAGTAGAGACATAAAAGAACCTCTAGACGAACTCGAACGCTTTCTAAGAAAAAGACGTAAAGCTAAGAACCAAGAGAAAGTTTCGGGGGACCTACTTCCGATGGCGGACCAACGTACCCTTATGGATTACCTACGGCCCACCGTAGGTAATCTTGGCGCTGCTATCAATGTACCGAATGTCGATGCCAACAACTTCGAACTTCGGCCGCATTTGATTCAAATGCTTCAAAATTCCGCAACCTTCCACGGGCTTGCGGATGAAGATCCCCATTTACATATTACCAACTTTTTGGAGATATGTGATACTTTTCGGATCAACGGAGCATCAAATGACGCCATCCGCCTACGAATGTTTCCATTTTCACTAAAAGACCGAGCTAAGGCTTGGCTCAATACCCTCCCAGTTGGTTCGGTAAACACCTGGGATGAACTAGCCCAAAAGTTTCTATATAAGTATTTCCCTCCTGCTAAAACAACTAAATTAATGACTGAAATTAATACATACTCACAAGAGGATGGGGAATCCTTGTATGAAACTTGGGAAATGTTCAAGGAGCTACTACGAAAGTGTCCTCATCATGGTCTTGCGGTATGGCAACAAGTATCCACTTTCTATAATGGGTTGTTGCCACACACAAGACAAACACTTGACTCTAGCTCCGGGGGACTTTTAGGTAATCGACGCCCAAATGAAATTTATAATCAAATTGAGGAAATTGCTCAAAACAATTTTCAATGGCACACTCCCTGAGGCAATAAATCTATTGCCCCGGGCGCCCATATGGTTGATGAAAGCACTTCTTTACAAGCCCAAACCGAGGCCCTTTCTTCAAAAATAAAAAAACTAGAAATGGCAAAAACGGCCTCGGTTATGGCTTGTGAAGGGTGTGGTGGGCCTCATGAAAATTGGAGTTGTATCAAAGAAATGGATAATCAAACGGAATTGGTAAACTACATTGATAATAGACCTAGGCCGTCAGGTCCTCCGACAGGTATCTACAACCAAGGATGGCGTAACCACCCTAACCTTGGTTGGAGAGAACCTGTCAATAGTAGTAACCAACAAAACCAGAGTCAAAGAACAAACTTTCAACAACCACGTAATGAGTCACAAAAATTTTCTCAACAACTAGGGGGACAAGAAAGGCTTGAAGACACTGTCTCACGCCTCATCTCTGACTCTGATATGAAAACGCGGAACGATTTCAGCAATTGGAATCAAATTTTAGAAACCAACAAGCTACTATTCAAAACATTGAAAAACAATTAAACCAACTAGCTCAAAATTTCTCCGAGAGACCACAAGGCGCGTTACCTAGCAATACCGAAACAAACCCGAAGGCACAAGTGCATCTCATCACACTGAGAAATCGTACCGTCGGTCCCGAGGAAGCTCAGCTTCCCACAACTGAAAGGAGTCCACCAAGCCAGGCCACATCTTCATCTACACCCCAAAAAGAGACAACGCCTACGCCAACTCAAGAGCCACCGAAGAATCCTCCGGTACCCTATCCCGATCAGTTACTCCACCAAAAGACCGATGAGCAATTCACTAAATTCATAAACTTACTAAAACAATTGCACGTCAATATTCCCTTTGTAGAAGTCCTAACCCAAATGCCTAAATATTCAAAATTCATGAGGGACTTTCTCACTCACAAAAGGAAAATTGAATCATTGCAATTAGTTAATTTGAGTGAAGAATGCTCCGCCTTATTACTCAATAAGCTCCCACAAAAGAAGATCGATCCCGGAAGCTTCACCATTCCTTGTTCCATCGGGGATTCACCCATACGCAATGCACTAGCCGATCTTGGGGATAGCATCAACCTCATGCCTGCATCAATGTTTGACCGACTCGGATTAGGAAAAACAAGCCCTACGAAAATGAGCATCCAACTCGCCGATAGGTCCGTCAAGTACCCACAAGGTGTCGCTGAAAATCTATTAGTTAAAGTCGGAGAGTTTGTCTTCCCAGCCGACTTTGTCATACTAGATATGGAAGAAGACACCGAAGTACCACTCATCTTAGGGAGGCCATTCCTAGCTACGGCCCACGAAGTGGTAGATATGAATGGGGGAACACTAACATTGAGGGTTGGGGACAAGGAAATGAAGTTTGGGGTCGGGAAAAGAATTAAAGATAATGACCCGGTCAACTACATGAAAGTCATAGAATCAAGTTTGGATGATGCTCTCCGACGATGCAAAATGGGATGCAACCCATCCCGCTTGAGTAACACATGACGGGCTTTGGGTCTAGCCAAGGACCCTTATAAACGTGGCGCACCACGGAGGCATTCCGCGGAACTATCCTTAGCTTTAGTTTAGATTAACCTTTACTGTTTTCTAGTTTAGTTTTAGTTTTCAGGAATAAAACACACTCGGGATGGTGAAGGATACCAAGGGAAAACTTGAACCCACACCCCATGCACAAAAACAGGGCCACCCGACAATTTTTCTTCATTACAGCACGTTCAACACGGGGTCGTGCTCAGCCAACACGGCCCGTGCCCAACCATCTGCAGAAAATTGCCCAGTTCAGGTATCTGGAAACGGGGCATGCTCACTGAACACACCCCCGTGTCCAGCCTTCTGTTACTTTATTTTATTTTCTATTACTGGCAATCTGAACACGGGGCCGTGCCCGGACACCACGGGGCCGTGTCCAGACGGCCAGTAACATAAATTTTTGCTTTTTCACATCTTTTTACACATTTAATCAACCTAAAAACTTATTTTTGGGACACATTAAGGACAATGTGTAATTTAACTGTGGGGGGGGGGGGGGATGCTAAAACCTTGATTTTTGCAAGTCCTAACTACAAGCCTTACACAAAACACTATTGGAACCGCTAAACACCCCAAATTTTTTCAAAAACTTTTCATTTTTTTAATTGTCTTGGTTTAAATTGGGAATAACAAGTTCAAAAAAAAAGGTTATATTTTTATAAATTTACAACTGATAGCGTCGTGATAAAAAGAACTAACATAAGGAAATTATGAAACGGCATGATAAATCTAGTTAAAATTTGATTATATATACTTGATCACATAAAAGCCCATTCCCACAAAAAGTGAGTTTTGAGCCTTTATTGAGCATACAAATATACATCCTTAAACTAAATGCTCATTCTTCGTTTCTTGTGTGAATAGCCGCTTGGTTTCTTACGACTCTAGAACTTTCCACGACGATACATTCCCGGTCCATACCAACTTAAACCCAAGTAAGTAAATGATGGAGGCATTAGGACTAACCCTTTTTATTTCAACACCATTATTTTTCTTTTATTTTACCACCTACCCAAAATCCCCCTAGTTAACCCCTTTGAGCCTAAACCTTTTCATTTCTTAACCCAAAACAAACACCCTTTTACCCACCAAAACCCTTTTTCATTTTAAACCATTTATTTTAGTAACAAAGCTCGGTTTTTCTTATGACTTCCTAAAAAAAATATGATGATAATGAAGCCAAAAGAAATAAACAAACAAGGTTATCAAAAAGAACTTTGTTTGAAAAATTGCTTCATTAGAATAAAAAGCCATAAAAATAAAGTCTTATGAAAACTGATGTACGCCTTTCGCCCTTTTCTACTAACCACTAACCAAACCACCTACCTTTAACCCAAGCCTAACCCTTCCCCCAAAAGTCCTCTTGATATTTACAAAGTTATATAGTTAAAAAGGAGGAGGATTGATTGCTTGGCAAGCTTATGGTAGAAGAAAGTTCCATGCCGCTCTCGAGTGTTTCACAAAAATACATTTTCGGCCGAGTGTTGAGTGATCCCCCGTGAGGTATGTGAACTTGTATATAAATGGAATTTTAAAAAGGCATGTTATACCCTAATAAGTAATTTATCTTATGTAATGTTTTAAATAAATCATGACGAATAGGATTGAAAATAATTAAAAATAAAACTTAATAAAGAATCTTGGAAATCCCGACACTCTATGACAAGCCCAAAAACCTTCTCTTCTACCCATTCCATTTGGGAGTGTAAGCCACATTATAAAGAGTTTTGCTTGACGACAAGCAAATATTCAAGTGTGGGGGTATTTGATGTGCGCAAAATGCAACATATAAATTACATCAAATGTGGCATAAAACTAACCCTTTTTTAGTAATAATGTTGGAAAAAGTGTGTTTTTGTCTTCCTTTTGTATTTTCAGGATTAAATAAGCTCAAATGAACAAAAGAAGCAAAAAGTCAGCTAAATCTAACATAAATACAAGAAAAGGAATAAACGTGGCATGCCCGATCCCTCGACAGCATCCTCCCAAGCAAAAACAAGATAACAGAAGGCTGAACACGCCCCGTGCTCTATGAGCACGGGGGCGTGCCCAAGTGTCTGCAGAAAAGGCAAAGTTGTAGAAGCTTCTATCACCCACCACGGGGGCGTGTCCAGCGGACACGGGGCCGTGGTCAACTCTAAGATTTGCAGAATCTAGGAAAATCTTGATAGTACAGATACGCTTCTGCACAGGGGGTCGTGCCCAGCGGACACGGGGGCGTGGTCAACTAATGCAGACAAACTGCATTTAATGAAGAAAGAGAAGATGTGTGGACATGGGGCCATGCCCAATGGACACGGGGCCATGCCCAATGGACACGGGGCCGTGTCCGGGCTTCTGTGCAGGCTATAAATAGGGGTGCTTGGCTCATTTGCAAACAACCCTTGGCAAACCACCTCTCTCCCGATTCACCCACACTCCACCACCACCACAACACCATCATTCACCACCATCATCCTTCATAGAGTGTGTGTAGTACTCTCGGGATCTAAGATTGATAGTAAGAGTTCTTGATAATCAAAGGCCATGTTTGCCTAAGTCTCTTACATTACTTGGTGAAGACAAGCATTTAGTGTAATACTTTTTATTTTTAATCTTTTCGCACTTTTTATTTGGTTATGTATTAATGACTTTAATAACTAGTTTCTTATGTTGAAGGTGAAACTTCCTTATCATTTGTCCGTGGTGTCTTGGCCTTATTTTACTGTCTATATAAAATTAAAGATTTACACCATTCATATCTCCACGGTCTATATGGAGATATGTTGGCTACCTGTTCGGGGGTTAAGGGAATGGTTTGGTAAGCGTCTTGCCTTGTTCAGTGTATAGATCCTGCAAGGACCTGGGTCAAGTTTAGTAGGACCTCCTTCAATACCCACTGGTATTGGATGGCGGGGGTCCGAATTTCTTGATCCCCTCATATGTAAACTACTATTAATATATTAACCCGGCTACTTAGGACTGTATCCCTGCTAACTCAGACTACTTAGTCGAGGGTAACGTCACCTTCAAAAGAGGGGCCTACCACATTATGCATTAATAACTTAATTAATTATCCTTCAATAATCCAACCCTTTAGGATTGTATCCTTGCTGACTCAAACTACCGGGTTGAGGGTAACGTCACCTTCAAAAGAGGGACCTACTACAATAACTAAGATAATCTCTTAAAAAGTGCAAAAGTGCGGAAATAATCAAAGGTTACCTAAAGGCGAGTCGGATCCAAGTGATTCATCTTGTCTATCTGTTTTTATTTTTTATTTTTATTTTTCAGCATTTTAGTTTTTATTTTCATGTTCAAACCTTTTTCTAAACTTTTGTTTTGATTAGACGTCGAGGATAAACCAGTATTAAAAGCTCTTGTGTCATTGGACGACCTCGGTATCTTACCAACACTATACTACAATAACTAAGATAATCTCTTAAAAAGTGCAAAAGTGCGGAAATAATCAAAGGTTACCTAAAGGCGAGTCGGATCCAAGTGATTCATCTTGTCTATCTGTTTTTATTTTTATTTTTCAGCATTTTAGTTTTTATTTTCATGTTCAAACCTTTTTCTAAACTTTTGTTTTGATTAGACGTCGAGGATAAACCGGTGTTAAAAGCTCTTGTGTCCTTGGACGACCTCGGTATCTTACCAACACTATACTACGCTCACGATGGGTGCACTTGCCTATATGTGTGTTTAGTGTTAGTAGAATATCGTGTTTTATAAATTTAAAACTTGACCAAAGTGTTAAAAAGGGCTAAAAATATACATAAAAATATATACATGACAACACGCATCAGCTGCACATTATTTTGGGCCGCACGCTGAAATGCATACATGATTGGGCTGCCTATTTACTGTTCACTTGATATACTATTGTTATAATTACACATACGACCCGCATGTCTATTTATGTTAGTTACGTGTAGAAAATACATGGATTACTTGCATACGAATCTAATTAATATTGGTAATCATAATAGGACGTGGTTGACCAACTTTAAAAAAAAGTAATTACCTGCTGAGCAAAACAAAGGTGAGTTCACACACTAAAAGCATGCGTCCCGAGGGGACAAACGGACAAACTAATATTCCTGGGAGGATTACTTTTGAAACTACTATTCCTGGGAGGAATACAGTTGAATACTATTTATATTTCATGTCACTAGCAAATTAAACGAAGCTCTATCATGAAGTCTCCACTTATGATACCGATTAATCACCGGGGACCAACAGGATATTAGTTGATAGCGCTATTAGGTTTGTGTAACACCTCGTAAAATCGTGTCCAATAATATATTGACACGTGTCCCTAATCCTAAGGATGCCTAAAGTGGGCTAGGAGGGACTAAAAGTGTCAACATGCTTAAACTATGCCTCTGAGTGACCTTATGCGGTATTCCTATTCTCTTAATGAGCCACTTGTGGGATAAACGAAACCGTTTGCTATCTAATTCAAAAGTTTGTACATCTATGGGTTAAAAGTGTCAACATGTTAATTCGTACCTCTGAGTGACCTTTTAATGAACCTGGAGCATCATGATGTTCGATCATACTTTCGGGAATGTCTAATGTTGGCCATTTAAAGCTTTTATGCCATTAAACGATAATTCACACAAGCTTGCGAGTTAAAGGGATTAAAAGCGTCAACATGTAAAATCTATACCTCTGAGTGACCTTTTAACGAATCAGGAACTTTATGATGTTCGGTCATACTCCCGAGTGTGCTTAAAATTGGCCACTAAGGGCTTTCGTGCTTTATAATAATGTTACATGAGAGTTTAGAAGATAATGTGCCAAAAATGTCAATTCACGAAAGATTAAAAGTGCTAAAAAAGAATCAGGGGCTGTTTCTGTCAAACAGTAAACGCTGTTGCGGGATTGAACTGTGTCGCGGGCCGCGACCAGGTGGGCTCGTTCCCTTCGCGAGCCGCCCGGCAGCCTAGCTGCAGTTTATATTATTGGTTTTCTTTTTTCCTTTCCTTGTTCATCACACAAAAACAATAACTCATGTATTTCAATTTTGTGGGCTGCAAATTGGTTTTAGACACCTGTGTGGACACTTTTTATCATCTTATGGTGTCCCATAACACTTGGAATCATCCTAGAAGTTCTCAAATACTATACATAGGTGATGATTTCATTTGTTTTAACTTGCACCTTTCATTCCTTCTTTCTATCTCTCAATTCTGGAGGGTCCTGAGCAATTGGGAACTTCCTTTGAGTTTTCTTCAGTCCCTAGGACCACTTGTAAGTGTTCCTTTTGTGACTAGTTCATTTTATTAGGCTTTTAAAGCCGAAATTCAAGCGTTTTCGATAAACGCTTTGACTTTCGGTTTAGACCTTAATGGTCAAGCCATTGTTCGCAACAAAAATGGCTACGTGATCGTAATTAGGTAGGTGTTAATCCCTCAAAAGGGAACTGTGACAACCTCGTAATTACATGTATCCGTACGATTAATTAATATTATATTGTGCTTATTGATTGTACAGAAAATTGACTAAATGGTCCTGAATATTTTCCTATGTGTTGGGAATTAATTGTGTTACAAAAAGGATACATAAAAGACACTATTCGGAATAACTTGACACTTTAACGGAACGGTATCTAACCGAACAACCGGACATTACCTGGGACACCAAAATATTGCAAGAAACATTGTTTAATTATTTCTTGCCTAGTCATGATCCCCGAACACCCTAACACCCATTAAAATCTCTAGTAAACTAATTAAACTAACTATATGCTTGGTTTTGGATTATAAACTAACTAGTGGTTACAAGTTACACTTGGACCCCCTCCCCCTAGCCTATAATCGGCCACCACCATCACCATACCTCTAAGATTTGCTTCCTTATTTTATTGGATTCTTGCTTGATTCACTTGACATAATATTGTGAAAGAAATCTTATAAGTAGGGCCCTAGATTTCAAGAGATCATTTCATATCTTCACCTTTCATTTCATAATCTTCACCCCACTCCCTCACTCTCTCCCTCTCCTCTCAGCTCCCTCTCTAACCGCCACCATCACCACCTTGTCACCACCACACCACCATTTTTAAGCTTCATTTAAGTGCTAGAAGGTGATTCCTTGGAGCTTGAAGCTTGTGGATCATCAAGGAGTTCTCTTGCTTGCTTTCATCATCCATTTTCACCATCTTTTCTTTTGAAGTTCTTCCCTAGCTTTGAGCTAGTTGTAAGTCCTTGTTTAACCTTTGTTCACTTCTATTTTGATTAGTTAAAAGATGTAGTATGATGAATATCACAAGAACACTAAAAGGTTTAAACAAGAAACATGAACATAAAGCTTTACATAAAGATGAAACATGATGTAATATTGTTAATATGATGTTGTGTGGTATATGTTGATGATTACATGCTGATTTATAGTAATATGATGATTGATCATCATATGGAACTTTATTAGAAAGTGTGGTGATCGTATGTGTGCATCTTAGTCGCATTTAAGCTATAAACAACATGCTGAGTAACATTTATAGCCAACTTCAGTTGGCTGTAAACGGACCGTTATAAATCGAAAAATTGATTTTCTGAAGTCTAAATTATGTATTTTTGAAATATGGTTCTAATGGCACTGGAATCATAATTTTTGAACTTCGTTTACTATTTTTAAAGGGTCGTTTTTCACAGCAGCAAAAGCTGCGTTTTTACTGCAGAAAACGTGTGTTATGTTTTTCGTCATTACTTGAAATCTGTGTAGAATTAGCCTATGAAATTTGTACTGTAGATGACCACTGATGTCTTTGTAATGTTCCAACTAGAATTTCATCAATCGGACTTACGATGAATTTTAAATAAATTATTCCGTGGACTGCAGTCAGAAAGTGATGAATCTGATTGCAGTTAGGTAAATGATTTTTATAAAATATTGGTAATAAATTAGATCTCGATATTTTTACACAGTAATATTTGGATTGTTTAAAACATTCTGTAAAAGTTTGGTAATTTTTGGAGTAAGTTAACTATTTTATTAAAATACCCGAAAACAGTTCAGTTTTGGATGTTCAAGCTGAAACAATATAACTAGTGATTTGCATGTCTAAATGTCGGTTATGTTATCCGATAATGATCTAACGTGTTATGTGTCAATTAAAGTGTTATGTGCAATATCGTATGCTTGCTCTTGAGTAGCTATGAGTGGAATGTTTATATGGGCGTGAACTATTAAAATGAGTACATGTTATGTGGTAGATGTGTGTAGGAACTTCGTGCTTATTTGAAGTCACTAATAAACTAAGTGGTAATCATACTAGGATGTGATTGACCAACACCGATTGTTAGCTATTTTATAGAGTCAAACCGAGCAACCAAAGGTGAGTTCACACTCTTAAGGCATGGGATTCCCGGTGGGTTGGGAATGGGATTAAATAGCTAAGACATAACTTGTACTTTCACCACTACTAGACTACTTACCTCTGTCCTCGGATTGGGAAGGACGCCAGCGCTAAACCTACATATTCACTGCGTGCCTCTGTCCTCGGATTGGGAAGGACGCCAGCGCTAAACCTACGTATTCACTACGTACCTCCGTCCTCGGATTGGGAAGGACGCCAGCGCTAAACCTACGTATTCACTACGTACCTCCGTCCTCAGATTGGGAAGGACGCCAGCGCTAAACCTACGTATTCTTATACGTACCTCTGTCAGGCACCTACGCTAAACCTACGTATTCAATACGTACCTCTGTCCTCTGATTGGGAAGGACACCTATATATACATCTAGTCTAGTGGTTTTACAACATGGGGTAGCCCCCACCGTTCATGTTTTGGAAAACAAGGAAAGATGATTTAACTTGTAGTTGCAAACAAACTCATAGTTCTTGAAAAACTACTTTGTAACGAACACCTACTGTGAACTCGCTCAACTTTGTTGTTGACTTGTTGTTACATGCCTTGCAGGTCGTTAGATGCTTATGGAGTTTGCACGAGGAGGAGGTCGTTGTGGGATATGGACTGTTATGTCCCGTTCTAAACATTTAAACTTTATAAACTTATTGAACTTATGTTTTGATTCCACGTCTTATGCTTCCGCTGTTTAATTTGAACTTGATTAACTAGTTTTGAAACACCAATTATATTGCTTGGTTGGATTTTATCTATTTTAAATACATTGTTCAATATGATTGGTGGCTTGATCCTGGTCATGTCATACCTCCAAGCGGTGATACTCCGCGTGTGGATTTTGGGGGTGTGACAGGAACTTTCTAAGAATCACGTTTGCTTGGTCAATTGACGAGTCAACATATTAATGTTTTAAAATTCAACGGGTCAGATTGTAAAATATTCATAAACTGAGTTTAAAGATGTTCTAAAATATATTTTAACACATAAACAACTTAGTGATAATATTTAGAACATGTGTAAACATGTTCGGCTCATCAATTCCTATTTTAGGGTCGGTTCGCAACCCTCTAAGGTTATATTGACTTCTGCATTGACTTTCGATTATGATCCGAATTAGATTAGTATGATACCGATTTTAGGTTCTGTTATGATCGTATTATAATGTAGCATAACCCTCTAAGGTTATATTGGACGATCATACTAGTAATCTGAGTTTTTGCGCATGTTTCGTTATTAAGCCATACTTTAACTGTTATGCCCTTTTTAGTAAAAATGAGGTTTTAGACACCAATGAACTTGCAAAGGATTTAGGTACTGATATATTAACATGTTTAACATATTTTGATGTTACAAATCTGATCATAAACCGAGTTTTCATATTATATCGTAAATTACGCTTTAAAATGACCGAAATGCCCTTTCGGCGCATAGAACGGTTTAAAACGTGATTTCTTAAACTAAACTCATTGCTTACTGATGTAATATCATAATTAGGATATTTTGGGATATCAAGTCAGTTTATAAACTGATTTTACATACAAGTTCTTGTATTATGTCCTTAAAATGACGGTAATGCCCTTTTGGCACCTAAAATGGTTTTAAAGCATAATTTTCATATAAAACCTTTTGATTACTGATATGTTATATTAAAAACATATTTTGATCATATAAACCTGGTCATAACACCAGATGTCATAAACCATCATAAACATCGTCATTTAATGACTTTAACGCCTTTTCGGCACATAATATGGTTTTAAACCATATTTAGCAATCAAGACTTGTTACCTACTGATTTTATAAATCATTTTAAATATTTTTACAGTAGGTACATGATATAAACTCAGATTCCTAAATTAGCTTTCAAAACTATGTGTGAAATTACCAAAATGCCCCTACGAAGCATAATTTGGTCTTAAAATATAAAACACACATATGTTTTATATCCTACTATATTATATTATAAATAAAGTGTTCTCATAGAATGTTTATGGTCATAACATCAGATACGCAAGTCTCTTTTATACGTCGCTAGGTGACCAAAATGCCCTTTTGTGGCATAGTTTGATTCTAAAACCTTCACAGGCATACAAGTTGATATCCTACTGATATTTTAACTTGTTTAAAGTATATTGGCATGTGGAACTTGTTCATGACTCATCCGGTAACTCGTTATCGCTTATACGCGCACGGTTAGACTTTCGTAACTAGTTTGCGTAAGTTTACCGAAACGGGTTTAACCTTATCATTTTAACCTCAAATTCCCGAATGTTAATAGTTACCAATATTATACACGTCTTAGTACTTGTTGGGTTTAAACTACATTCTATTCCGGTCATCGCTTAATCAAGTGTATCGTACCGTTTTTGATACTATAAGTTAGCCGGTCTAAGTCTACGACTTAAATAAGACCCGCTAGCATTCTAATTGGTTATTTTCTATAGATATGTTAGAATAGTTAACAACTTTTTCAATCCCATACTTAACTTTTTCCTCTACGACATAATCCTCAAATCTCTTAGGCATGTTAGTAACCCTACCTGT
Organism: Helianthus tuberosus; assembly: GCA_030545235.1. Taxonomy (NCBI): domain Eukaryota; kingdom Viridiplantae; phylum Streptophyta; class Magnoliopsida; order Asterales; family Asteraceae; genus Helianthus; species Helianthus tuberosus. Next base: position 9,552,384 of record JARYGA010059765.1, read on the forward strand.
CACACCCCGACCACGTAAAACAACAAAACGTGGCGGAAACGTCGGGGAGTGTTGTAACAGAATTATCGTTTCACAACCATGGATACAAAAGAGTTTTGTTTGATTGATAATATTAAACATTAACATTGTCTTAACATAGATCAAACAAGTACATATCGTCTATCATTATTATTATGTCACTAAGGCCTCGTCCAGATCCTATGTGACGCATGCATCCTAGAAATCAATCAAGCAACAACACCTGAAACATATGTAAAAACAATGTCAGCAAAGAAATGCTGGCGAGTACATAGGTTTTATAAGAGTATCAGAATCATGGCTTCGTTTACATGTTGCAGTACTTTATTAGACTACAAGAGTCAAAATACAAACCTCGTTTTGAAAAGTGTATTGCAACATAGCTAACCAACTCAAATCAAGTTGGTTATAGTTTATAAAATCTCATAGCCATGATTCTTAACCCAAAAACATTTGTTTTAGAAAACCAATTTGTAAAACATCTCGTAAAAACTCGTTAATAAAACTCCTATGGTTTATATCTTTTAGAAAACATCGTTGTGTGACATCATTTCAAAATCGTTTACCTAAGTGAACTAAATAACGCCATGGTATGTAATATGATGAAAAAACTTATATATAAGAAGTACCTGCGGCGTATCTACCATGCTTTCACCACATTGCACCCGTCCCGTTATCTAAACACTTAACCAAAAACCAATCGTTTATCCAATTCGTTTAACTTGTTCAAATCGTTTCCAAATTGTTGGGATTGAACCCTATCAGAGGAACAGATAATTAAAGCCAAAACTGGATCAGAGCAGTGGATCCAGAATAAGCAGACGATTACAGTTAGTTCATACAAATCTCTCCCCTTGAAAGTGGTTTCATATCTGCTGACCTCCTATCTGCTGATCTTATTAAGTGCTGATCTACAACTGCTGCTTTGCATCTACTGACCAATTGTCAAAGACTGATGGAAGACCAAAGCTCTGCTGACTCAATCTACTGCCTTGAGTCAAGTACTGCTGATCCGGACAGGCACTGCTGGGTTCATAGCAGTGGAAGGATGCAGCAGCTGTTTAAGTGTCTTTTATGTAAAGAAATGTAATAGCAGTAGTTGGTACATCAGAGTTTGTATAGATCAGAGGTTAGAGTTTGTTAGGAGGTTAGATGTCACTTTCATGGTGACGTCAGCTAAGATGCTCAGTGGTTTGCAAGTGCCTATAAATAGTTCAGTACTTTGTACTGTTCTATTAGCTCTTGCAATACCGTCTTCTTTGCACGAACAAACTACTGAGCTCTGGCTGAGGGGGAGTTTTCATTCATTCATCAATCATTGTAATCGTTGTTGAAACAAATTCAATCTTTCGATTCATTGTGTAAAGATGTTTGATTAAAGTATTACTCTCGTTTGATTGTATGCAAAGTTTGTTTTCATCTTAATTCCGCTGCACAACTCTCTCATTTCCATCTTAATTTCAAACGAAAATACAATCAAAAAGAAACTCAGATCCAACAATTGGTATCAGAGCTTGGACAGTCAAATTTGATTTAACAATCATTTTGACGTAAAAAGTTCAGCTCATAACAGTTGATACTGATCGTTTGTTCGTCCGTTGAAAAACAGAGCAAGGATTAATCACCATTAAAGTTGATTTCTCAGTGTCTGTAAAACAACAAAGAATGACGTCACAATCTCAAGATGATAAAAACAACATCGGCTCGCTTTTTAAACCACCTATGCTAAAAAGAAATGAGTACAACATCTGGCAGAGGAGGATGGGTCACATCCTCGCTCAACAAATCACAGGTTGTTGGAAGTCTGTCATTTATGGTCCCCATGTTCCTTTAGTGCCAAGTGCTGAAGATGCTAAAAAGTTCGTTCCAAAACCAGTTGAAAACTATACCGAAACCGACTTTCAAAAGATCGAACTAGATGCTAAAGCGTTTAGCATCGTAGCATCAGCGCTGCCCAATGAGATATATGCTGGACTGTTACACTGTAACAGTGCCAAAGAATTATGGGACGCACTTAAGGAACAGTTTGGGGGAACTGAAGAAGTCATAGAAAACAATAGGGAAATCCTGTACCAACAGTATGAAACATTTTGCTACGTTAAAGGCGAATCACTAACGCAACAATTTGAGCGTTTCAGTTGTCTCATCAGTGAACTGAGGCTTGTTAACACCACTTTTACAAACTCAACTCAAAATAGCAGGTTCCTCAGGTCATTGCCAGAAAAATGGGACACCATAGCTTTTGTCACCCGAAACTCACCTGAATTCAAGGATCTGACCTTGACCCAACTCCACGGTCGACTCCTGACCTACGAAAGGGAGTTGAACAAGAAAAGGAGGTTACAAGAGTCAGGAAAAGTTACCGATGATTACACTTTCGGTAATACTGCTCTTCTGGGTCAAGAAGAATCTGGGAGCAGTGGTAAGGATCAGGGTTATGATCACTTCATTGACATAACTGCTGGTGCAAATTTTAACAACCCTGATCCTCACTCTGCAAGTTATGCATTCACTGCTAACGAAAACCAGATGTCAGATAATCTAAGCTTTGAAATCAATGATTTACAACATTTCGATCCCACTGACTTAGAGGAAATGGACATCCTACATCAACTGGCTTTGCTAAGTGTTAGAACTAGCAAATTTTACAAAAGAACAGGGCGAAAATTCCCAGGTTTGCATGGGAATCTAAGGGTTGGGTTGGATAAATCGAAAATCAAGTGCTACAAGTGTAATAGGTTGGGACATTTTGCTAGGGAATGTAGGAGTCAAACTACTGGTCCCATAATTACTCATCCTAGCTCAAATCCTAGACCTCAAAACCAAACCACTGTGCACTATGCCCAGTATACCCCAGTAGCTCAAGTGAACACTGCTCACTATGCTGCTGCCCCTGTGCCAGTACACTATGTCCAAACTACTGTTCCACAAATCCAATATGTTCAAACCCCTGCTCCACAGGTACAAGTGCAACTTGTTGCACCTCAAACCACTGCTCCAGCAGCAGTACAACCAGATCAACAAAGTTTTTTCACTCAAGGGTTTGTTGACTGGAGCAGTATGCCTGAAGATCTTAGTGATGAAAATTTTGCACTCTATGCTTCTAATGATTCTTCTCATGATGAATTTTGTTTGATGGCATTAGAGACAATACAGGAGGGGGTTGAAACTGAGGAGGAACAGCTGAACTTTGAAGCAGTGGATGAGGTGACTGAAGCAGTGGTTACTGCTGTAGCTGGTGAACTACTGTTGGGAGAAAGATCAGGTACCCTGATTGAACCATTGACAGATCCATGGTCCAAAGAGGACAAAGAAGAAGAGAAAGAAGAAAAGGCCGGTGAAAAGAAGGTGAAAGCTGATGATGAAGAAGATCATCAATGTGATTGTGCTATGATGGCAGCTGCCAAGGTATCTCCTCAAGTTCTTGAAAAACTGTGTTCTGACAATTGCATAATTGCTTTTGCTAACATTAAAGAGGTGAATGAAAACCTTCGGGATAAAATCTTGTCTGATGAGGTCAAATTTGAAAGGTCTTTAAAAGAACTTAAAAACAAATTGACTGAAAAAGAAAAAGAGATCAGCTGTCTAAAAGAAGAGCAAAGTATAACCAAAACCCAACTTCAAACTATGGTAGATAAATACCAAGTTTGCAAAAAGGAGTTGGAATCCACCCAGATTACTTGTGAAAGATGGGTGGAATCCTGCAGAGGATATGACGTTATGCTTGAAAAACAGATAAAAAGCAATGTGAAATTTGGGGTTGGCTATAGAAAACATGATGATGAAAACACTGCTTTTGGAAAATCTGTTCAAACCACTGATGTAACCACTGAGTTCATCCCCACAAACAAGAATGGCCAAGAAGTGAAAATCACTGACAAACTTGGTAACAAAATCACACTTGACAGACCAATGGGATCCTCTACTTTTGAGGAACTTGAAGAGTACCAGTTTAAACCAAAATGGTCTGATGAGTGTGATATTCTTGAAAATTTCAAGCCAATGGACTTTACATCAACTAATGGTACTAAAGCTCCAAAAGCTAAAGTCATACCTCTCAAGGACATCCCAGCAGTGGTTAAAACCTCTGCTGCAAAAGAGTCCGAAAAGAGAAAGAAGAAAGAAAAAATTGATAACTTGTTTTGTGAATTCTGTGAGAAAAGGAATCATCTAACAAAAGATTGTTTCCACTTAAAAGCTTATGATCTAAACAGAACAAGAGTCATTGTCCCAGCAGAAAGCTGCATTGTTTGTGGTAAGACAAACCACAAAACTCAAGCATGTGTGTATCTCAAAAACTTTGATGTGAAAAAGAATGAGTACATGGCTAAAACATCCTTGAGTCCACCATCATCATCAACATCTGTCAAATTCACCAAGAAACAACCACTGTTTGTGCTAGTTCAAACAGCTGTCACAAAACAGCTGAACCAAACATCTGTCAAAAGAGATGTTCAGGTTACTGATGCACCCCCTGCCAATCAGTTCAGAAAAGGCAAAGAAAAACAGTCTTACCAAAGGATTCCACATGTTTATGAGGCCTACAAAAGGCCCTCTAAACTCAAAGTGAACAGGAATCCTTTTGGTTACCAGCAGGTGATTGGCCAGGACCCAAAACAGTGGTTAGAGAAACACTGTCCTAAAATAGTCCAAACCCCTGACCTAACCACTGTCCATCATTCTGCATCCATCCCAGACACTGTTGAGACCCCATCCAAAGCCTTGTTGGCTTTGGAGACCTTAATGAACTAATCCTTTTACTTCATGTGCAGGGAGCTTCTGCATGCTTTGATAGTCTTTGGTATGTAGATAGTGGAGGCTCCAGGCACATGACAGGATGTAAAGCCCTCCTCAAAGACTTTAAAATCCATGGAGGGGGTGATATATCCTTTGGGAATAATAGTAAAGGGAAAGTTCTGGGGTCTGGAACAGTGCAATCTGGAAATGTAAAATTTGAAAATGTCAATCTAATAGACAATCTAAAATTCAACCTTTTGAGTGTGTCCCAAATGAGTGACAAGGGTTTTGGGTCATTCTTCACAAAAGACTGTTGTAGGATTGTTGGACCATAAATGGTCAAAAAGATTGAAGCAATAATCAAAACTGGTCAAACTAAACTTGTTGCTCAAAGAAGTGGCAATGTTTATGTTGTTGACATGTCAAAAGAGTGTCCCAGAGCTGATGCCTGTCTGTTCTCAGCTGCCTCTAACAAAGAGACAGAACTTTGGCACAGAAGGCTGGGGCACACAAATCTTAAGACAATCACAGAAATTTCAAAAAATGGTTTGGTGAGAGGCCTACCACAAAAATTGTTTTCATGCCCTGAACATTGCATTTCCTGTTTAAAATGAAAACAGCATAAAAGTTCTTTCAAGTCCATTGAAGAGTCCAAAACAACCCAGTGTTTGCAAATGCTACACATGGATTTGTTTGGCCCAGTTCAAGTCATGAGCCTCAAAAAGAAAAGATATTGTTTGGTTATTGTTGATGACTTTTCTAGGTTTACATGGACTTTCTTTTTACACTCAAAAGATGAGACTGCAGGCATTTTGCAAGACTTTGTAACACAGGTTGAAAAGCAATTTGACCTTCCAGTGAAAAGCTTCAGGAGTGACAATGGCACAGAATTCAAAAATAGGGAGTTGGATGCCTTCTGTGTGAAGAAAGGGATTGTAAGGCAGTACAGTATCCCTAGAACACCAGAGCAGAATGGGGTAGTGGAAAGGAAGAACAGAACTCTGATTGAGGCTGCCAGAACCATGCTTGCAGATTCAGGTTTGCCATTAACTTTCTGGGCAGAGGCAGTAAACACTGCTTGCTATGTTCAGAACAGAGTTTTAATAAACCCCAGGCACAAAAAGACTGCCTATGAAATTCTGTATAATATTAAACCACTGATTTCATACTTCAAGGTGTTTGGCTGCCCATGTTTTATTTTGAATTTAAAAGATTCCATTTCAAAATTTGCAGCCAAAATTGATTGTGGTTATCATCTGGGATACTCAACTATTGCCAAGGCCTACAAAGTGTTCAATACACGGACCAAGGCAGTGGAGGAGACTTTGAATGTTAAGTTCAATGAACTTTCATCAATGAAAATCCCAGCAAACCCTGCAGATCTGTTTGATCTTGAAAAATTTACTTTTGAAAATACTGCTGTCAAGACTAACAGTGCAGGTACATCAGAGGATACAACACCAGACTATGGGTATGAAATCATCATCCCTCAAAGGTCTGCCACAAAGGGAAAAGCACCAGCTATTCAAAACAGTTGTCAAAGCTCAACCACTGCTACCTCAACAGTTGTTGACCAAAGTAGCCCATCAACCACTGCTTCCACATCCTCAAACACTGCTGACAAAAGTCCTCAAACAGTGGATAAAAGTCAGCAGTTGTCCACTTCATTACCTCCTATTCCACCACCTTTTGAAGCCATTGCTGGATCATCAAAGTCCCCAGCAGTGGTTAGCTCAGATGATACACATTTGTAGCCTTCACCAACCAATGCCATCATACCATACCAAGGAGATTTAATCTTCTTGAGATCTCATCCACCTGATCAAATCATTGGCAACATAAATGAAGGGGTGCTCACAAGAAGCCAAACCCAAAACATTTGTCTTTTTGCTGGTTTTCTATCACTCCATCAGCCAGTCAAGTACCAAGAGGCACTAAAAGACAATAGCTGGGTAGAAGCCATGCAAGAGGAGCTCCAACAGTTTAAAAGACAACAAGTATGGGAGCTTGTACCACTGCCAGAAGAGGTTAGTCCCATTGGCACAAAGTGGGTCTTCAAGAACAAAACTGATGAAAGGGGTATTGTTGTCAAGAATAAAGCCAGGCTTGTGGTTCAAGGTTACAGACAGGAAGAGGGGATTGATTATGATGAAACATTTGCCCCTGTTGCAAGATTAGAAGCAATTAGACTGTTCCTGGCCTTTGCTGTCAACCACAATATGAAGGTGTTTCAAATGGATATCAAAAGTGCTTTCCTCTATGGTACAATTCAAGAAGAGGTGTATGTTTGTCAACCTCCAGGTTTTGAGGATCCATTTTATCCAGATCATGTCTACAGGCTTAACAAAGCCTTGTATGGCTTGAAACAAGCACCAAGGGCCTGGTATGAAACTCTTTCCAACTTCCTACTCTCAAATGGTTTCAAAAGAGGTACCATTGATAAAACACTGTTTTTAAAATGGAGAGGGAAGGATTTAATGATTGTCCAGATTTATGTGGATGACATTATTTTTGGAAGCACATGTAACTCAATGTGTGAAGAGTTTAGAGAACTCATGACAGCTGAGTTTGAAATGAGTGCAATGGGTGAGTTGCAATGCTTTCTTGGTCTCCAAGTACAGCAACTGCAAAATGGAACTTTCATTCATCAAAGCAAATATGCTAAAGAACTTTTAACCAAATTTGATATGAATGATTGTAAACCATGCAGCACACCCATGGCAACAAATAAGCTGGTCATGTCTGATGAAAAGGATGAGCTGATTGACCAAACACTTTATAGAAGCATGATTGGGTCTTTATTGTACCTAACTGGATCTAGACCAGACATCATGTTTGCAACATGTGTCTGTGCAAGAAGTCAATCAGCTCCCAGAAAATCAAATCTCATTGCTGTAAAAAGGATCTTCAGATACATAAAAGGTGCTCCCACACTTGGTATCTGGTATCCAGCTAATGGGAACATCAAGCTTTCAGGTTTCTCAGACAGTGACTTTGCTGGATGTCATACCACAAGGAAGTCCACATCAGGAGAGTGCCAGTTTCTAGGTGATTGCTTAGTTTCATGGCAAAGAAAAAAGCAAGCAGCTGTTTCAACATCCACTGCTGAAGCTGAATACATTGCTGCTGCAAGCTATACAGCCCAACTCCTGTGGCTTCAAAATCAGTTACTGGATTTTGGTATCACTGCCTTAAAAACACCACTCATGTTGGATAGCCAGGCAGCAGAAAATATCATCAAAAATCCAGTTTCCCATTCAACCACCAAACACATCGACATCAGACATCACTTTGTGAGGGATTGCTATGAAAAAGGTTTGATTTCTCTGCATCATGTCCCAACTAAAGACCAGCTGGCTGATGTGCTCACAAAAGCACTTGATACAGCCACTTTTGAAAGCTTGGTCTCTAGAATTGGGATGCTGAACATGGAATAACAAGCAACATCTTGTTTTTCTATGAATAAAAGCAACAAAATGTTTTCAGAAAATCAAAACTCCATCCTTAAAAATAGCTAAAAATGAAATTTTTCATTAAAATCCTTAAAAGTCTGCCATTAACCACTGATTGTTCAAAGTCTGCCCTACTTCAAAAGTCTGTCCACTGCTGAAAGTCAACCCCTGTTCTCTCATTACTTTGATAAACTCTGTTGTTCAAAAACAGTGTCTTATCCACTGATATGCTATCCACTGATAGTGAAAATCATCCACTGCTTTCATACCACTGCCTTCATCAGTACCTATCACACAAGTACTGTCCTTCACTTTCACCAGGGGTTGTCACGTGGGCAGCACATATTGGTCAGACCTTTTGTAACGGCTGCCACCTCAGCATTCACTTTCTTCCCTATAAAATCCCTCATTCACCACCAAAACAGGGTTTTACTGTCGAATTGAATTCTTAAAAATTCTCTTCTCAAAGCAGTTTTTTCATCTCATCTTCCACAAATTTCTTCGATCATTCATCTTCAAAATGACAAAATCGAAGTCATCTTCAAAACCCTCATCCAAATCATCATCGAAAACAGCCTCTCAAAAGGCAATCTCCACTGAAATTCCACATAAACCATCTCACAATCTCCTGGGTCTTCTCACAAAACCAGGAACCACCAAAGTTTTCGATTCCATCATTGATCTCATGGCAAAATCAAAGTACAAAACTTTGTTCACTGCCAATGCACCAATTTATTTGGCGACCCAAAGGGAGTTCTGGAAAAATGCAACCCTTGAAAAACAAGGAGACACTGCAACCACCATAAACTCTTCTATAAAGGGTAAAGTTGTCCAAATCACGCCACAATCCATTTCAGAGGTCTTTCAACTCGGTGATCAGGAAGGTAAAATTTCTTTCACTAAAAACGAGTTACAAACTGACTTCATTGAGAGAGGGTATGAAGCCACAATGATGAAGAAAATTACCTTAGAAAAAGGTTATTTTCCGTCTGCAACCAGATTTTTTTTCATACCCTCCTACTATGTGTTTCAAACAAAACCACTTCTTTCAATGAAATCCCTTTAAAGATTCAAAATCTGGGATATGCCATTCTTCAAGGAGAAAATTTTAACTATTCTCGGGAAATTTTTAAAGATTTGGTTAATAATGTTGAAACAAAATCATTCTTACTGTTTCCAAGGTTTTTAAGTTATTATTTTGAAAAGACATTCAGTAAAGATGATTTAGCTGCAATAAACCAAGGTGATTCTACTCAAATAAACAGTTTAACAAATGAAACTTTTTCAAGAATGTTAGCACCTTGCAAAACACAAGCAGAGGTGCCTGAGCAGATTTTAGCAGTTACAACTGCTCCTCAGGTATCTGCTGCTGAGCCCACTGCTCAAGGTGATCAAAGCAGCAGCACCACTGTTTTGAAACCCACACCTAAAATCACCAAAAAGCCAACAAAAAGAAAAACACAAAAACTCCCCAAAACCATCAAAAAGGCATCTCTGGAGGATGAGATACCAGAGCTTCTGCCAGTGACAACACAAAAGTCCCAAGAAACCACTGCTGCTACTTCCTCACAGCAGTTGGTACAAATATCTCAACCCATAACCGAAACTCCTCCTGTTTCTTCACAAAAAGAACAGGTTGTACAAATAGGGTCTCCACATCATGATGCTCTGGAAACACTCGTTTCTATCATCCACAGTCCAATGCCCGGGACACATCCTATTTCTACACCAATCATCACATCCACAATTCCCTCACCAATAAAACCACTGTTGGATGCAATTGATTTGAACCAGGCATTAACCAGTCCTTCTCAATCACCTGATAATGAGAATATACCTCAACAACTGACTGGGTCTGATGTATCAATCTTTGCTAACCCACCAACACAACCTGAGGAGGTTACACCCCATGAGTTACAAGTAACTCTTGGTGGTAATCCAAGTGAAGCAACCACTACAACTGTTGAACCTACAGGTTTACAGTTGGACAGTGGTTACATTAATAAGACTTCCTTGGAGGCAATTCCTTTTATAGCACCTCTGCCAACCACTAGTGGATTTATTTATCCTACTGGCAACATCAAAAGGTTGTCAAGTGTTGAAGGAAGAAGACCCCAGTACCAAGAAAAAGGGGCATCAGTGGTTAATGTTTGGAGTATACTCCCTACATCTACCACTGATAAAACCACTGCTAGTGGGAAATCAGATGATCCCATTAACTTGGGTGATGGTTTAAAGTACCAGAAATTGACGGATCGTATTGCAAAGCTTGATAACTCTGTTGCAGAACTCAAAGATATGCTACAACAGGTGTTACAAGTTCAGAAGGTACAATCAACTGTTGTTCCACCTCAAGCACCTGCTCCACAAAGGGCACCTGCTACAAATGAGCTCTGGAATCTATTTCAATCTTTTCTCCAACAACAAGCACAATTAGCAGACCAGCAACATGAAAAACATGTACAACAGCTAAGAAATGCAATGGAGTCAAGGTTCAAGAACACTCACACTGATTTAAACGCTCTCAAAACTTAGATCTTGCACACCACTGGCACTGCTCCTCCAAAAGTACGCTACATTTATCAAATCCCAGAAGATAATGCCAAAAAGGGGGAGAAAATTAAGGAGTGGAAAAAGAAGGGTATAGAGGATGGTCTCTATCTTGAACCAGAAAATTCAAACATGACCAAAAAGATCCCTTTGCCAGATGGCAGCAAGAAAATTGATGTGACAACAAATGCACTAGCAGAAGCAGTTGCAAGTGTAAAAAGGGATAGAGAGGCCAAAAGGAAAGCCAGGGTGGACAGAATGGATCATCCAGATCAGGGTACTTCTGGGTCAAAGGATCATGAAAATCCTGTTGAGGAAAAGAAGAAGCCTACTAGAAAAGTAAGGCAACCCAAATCCATTCCAACCAGACATTCAAAGTCTGCTAAAAAACCACCATACAAAACAGCTGATGCAACAGGAGTTACAAAAACTACTGCTTGCCAAACAGTTGTTCCATCAACACACACCACTTCAACACACACAACATCCACTGCTTTACCATCATCACCACCAAAAAACAACACCTGCTGACATACAGCAGAAGACAGCAGATGTTATAACATCTGTTGTAATGACAACAGTGGTTGAAACACCAGTTGTTTCAACAGCTGTTAGTCAATCACAATCCACTGCCACTACATCTACCACCACTGTTCCATCCAAAACATCATCAGTCCCTCCTACAAAAAGGAGAAGACTAATTCTCAAAGATGATGACAATTCACCACCACAAACATCTTCAAAATCTTTAGCACTTGTCACAATTCCAAAACCTGTTCCTCTCTCTTCAGTTAAAATGTACAAGCCCTTACCTCCTGCAGGTGTTCAATTTCCTCTTGAATTAGCAGCTGTTAGAGAAGAAATAAAATCTTTTTACTTTGAGGATGACCCTGCCAAAAGGAGTTTGCCATCAATAAAAGGATATCCCTGGCCTAAAAATGTTGATGAATATTTGGAAATCAAGGCCAAGCAAGCAGAGGATATCTCAAAGAAAAACACACAAGGGAAATCTGATAAAGAAATTGCACAGAGAAGTCAATATTTGCTCACCCAAGTCAGATCCCTAGAGCAATTTGCAAAAAATGTTAGTCAACAAATTTCTGAAAGAGCAGCTGAAACTCTGAAGAAAGACTACATTGAAAGCATCATGGCTCACAAGAAGTATAAAGGAGAGAGATACATGTACAAAGAGTGGACTATTCCTGAACTTGAAAATGAAGCAGCAAGAATTCAAGACATGATAAAAAGGAAAGTCACTCACACTCCTCCTAACTGGGCAAAGTTCAGAAAGAATGTACCTGACAAACAGGAAGAGCTGAGGAGAATGAAAGAGGAACTGGTAGCAGCTGATTATGGAAACAAAAGACAAGTTGCTAGATGGAAAGAAGATGTGGTCAGGGCTACTTACAAAAAGTTGGAACAATTAAGAAAGAAAGATCCCACAGTTCCTCAAAATCCTGACTATCCTGAAGCAGCGGTTTCAAAAAGACCATCAAAGCTGCAAATCAGGAGATCCACAGCTCCAGTTGGTGCTGCCATCTACAAAAGAAGGCCACAGAAACAGCTGATTGCTGAAACCATCAAAGAGTTAATGGAAGGTGAAGACCTTGGAAAAGAGGGTATAAAGAAAATGATCATGGAAACTCTTGGTTTGGATCAAACTGCAAGTACTGCTCAGCCAGTCATGAATAGGCCAGCCTCTCCAAATACTTCTGCAAATAAACATCTCCCAAGAAACCCACCAGGCTCAAAAATACAAAAGTGGGAAACTGACAAACAGACCTGCGTATTGACTTTGCTCAGGTCTGGTGGAGAAGTGGAGAAAATATCAAGGGAACAAGCTCTTGGCCTGAGTCTTGAAGATTTGCAGGATCTCCTTGATCTTCCACTTAGCAGGGATGATGAAGATACAGATGCCCTAGACTTTGAATTACAATTTAAAGGTCAGATAAGGGAACTGTTGATGAGGCAATAAAGTCTTCCACAAATAATGAAGAGTTTTGGCATTATCTGTTCCAGGGGGAGATTGTTGGGATTGAACCCTATCAGAGGAACAGATAATTAAAGCCAAAACTGGATCAGAGCAGTGGATCCAGAATAAGCAGACGATTACAGTTAGTTCATACAAATCTCTCCCCTTGAAAGTGGTTTCATATCTACTGACCTCCTATCTGCTGATCTTATTAAGTGCTGATCTACAACTGCTGCTTTGCATCTACTGACCAATTGTCAAAGACTGATGGAAGACCAAAGCTCTGCTGATTCAATCTACTGCCTTGAGTCAAGTACTGCTGATCCAGACAGGCACTGCTGGGTTCACAGCAGTGGAAGGATGCAGCAGCTGTTTAAGTGTCTTTTATGTAAAGAAATGTAATAGCAGTAGTTGGTACATCAGAGTTTGTATAGATCAGAGGTTAGAGTTTGTTAGGAGGTTAGATGTGACTTTCATGGTGACGTCAGCTAAGATGCTCAGTGGTTTGCAAGTGCCTATAAATAGTTCAGTACTTTGTACTGTTCTATTAGCTCTTACAATACCGTCTTCTTTGCACGAACAAATTACTGAGCTCTGGCTGAGGGGGAGTTTGCATTCATTCATCAATCATTGTAATCGTTGTTGAAACAAATTCAATCTTTCGATTCATTGTGTAAAGATGTTTGATTAAAGTATTACTCTCGTTTGATTGTATGCAAAGTTTGTTTTCATCTTAATTCCGCTGCACAACTCTCTCATTTCCATCTTAATTTCAAACGAAAATACAATAAAAAAGAAACTCAGATCCAACACAAATAGTTTCCAAATCGTTGACTCGTTTAAATCGTTTAAATCATCCTCGTTTTAATTGTGAAAACTTATTTATGGTCGTCTCGCTAATAACATTCAAACCTTCATGACTCGACTACCTCGTTTCTCGCTTCTCGCATTAACAAACCACCAAAGGGAAAGTTAACTAACATCAAATTCAGTCGTTACCCACAACCCCCACACATAACCATGGGTGCAGTGCAATAACGAGATTTGTCAGATCCTATGGTACCATAACCTAATACTGGTCGGCTTGATCAGTGCTAATGAATGTCATTCGTTATGTAACTACAACCAACAAGTTTGTTAAATTTATTGAAATCGTTATTAGTTTAGTATAAACCATCTTAATCGTTTTCGAAAACATCGTTTAAACCTTGAAATCATTTTGTACATATGAATCACCCCAAAACAATTGAAAACAGTAAAATAGGGGAACTATGTACTAACATTAAGTGCAAAGTATCCTCAATCAATAGAACTTCAACAACTCAAGTAAACCAGAGAAATCAAGCAGCACCTAGTAATCGAATCACCAGTCAAACAATAGACGCCTAAATCGGAAGATCGGACAGAATGAGGTCTTGTAAACCAAATGAGTGTTGGAACTCATGTGATATGGTTTAACAAAGCCAACATTCTAAATCGGAACCTAACCTAAGTGCTTTCGACCCATTGCGACCCATTAAGGTAGCTTACGCTACTTTAACGCGCCGTGCGCGCAAATGCGCGTTCGAGACGTCTAACTAGTCCTATGACAAGTATTATATGCCTAAACATGTTTAAATATGTTGCATAATCAGTTATGTGACAAAAGTTTATGTTACATATGCTTAATTACCAAATATACATGAAAATGGCATTTTGGTTATTTACCTAAGGCATACAAACTACCTATCATACAACTACTTAAACTAGGTGACCATAAGGTATAACCTCGGAAGGTTATTACCTATGCAACTATGGTCACTAAACATGTTTTGGTTGGATCCTAGTGATCGACCAAACGGGTCGTGTTCGAAAGTCTAAGCGGGTGTTTAGTCCGCTTGACTTACCACTCTACACAAGCACTAAACTAAAAGTGACGAGCTAAACATGCTTAAACATGTTTAGTTAAGTTAGAAAACAGGTTTGGTATCAAAACAAACGGTTTTGATACCTAAAAGTAGTTTGGTTACAAAATACGCGAGAATACGCATTTTGGCCGAAACTACGACTCGTCACTGAGCCTAGATAACGTGGTAATCAGTAGGTATAGTCACTAGAGACTATAACCATCGTGATTACGCTCATGTTATGAAGTTCAAACGAACTTCGCATTGACCATAAACTGGTTAATGCAGAAAGTCAAACGCAGTTTCACTTTTACGATAAAAACAAATGAAAAGAACGAAGGAATACTTACAAAGGGTCCCCGCAAGCTAAATCTTGATCCAAGTAGCTCAGGTATGAAGCAAAGGCCTCAACTTAGAGCATCTAAGATCATATTTTTGTGAGGATGAAGTGAAGTGGGGTGGGGTGGGGTGGGCTATTTATAGTTTTTTGCAAACCATTAGGATCATTTCTTGGTAAGGAGGGAAAGATCTAAGCCATACAAGTGTTAGGGAATGATTGGGGGACTTGTTCATCACACAAACCAGCCCATAGCAACCACAAAACCAAGTGCAAATGTGTATAACTGCTGGAACAAGCTGGAAACAACTTTCTGATGTTCTGGCACCTGCTTACGGACTGTAAGCACATCCCCATACGGTCCGTAAGGACCTTGCAGGTCAGCAAGTTTCAAAAATGGCAGATTTAGTCCCTGAAGCCCCAAACTTGGTTTTCGATGCATTTTTGTCACGTTTTAGCCCAGTTAACCCCATTTCAAAGCTCTAAAATGAAGTTAAAGTATAGGGAACTTAAAATATGCTAACAAATATCTCAGATGTTGGCTCGTTTGGTCGTACGGTTGCGTTGTTCGATAAATTACGACGGAAGTCGTAACGAACGCAAAAACGATCCAAATTAAGCGACGAATGGAATTTTATTATGCCAAACACTAAAATAAAATATTTTAATGATTACATAAATTTTTGGATGTCTGGATATATTCAGAACGTAAGATATGCGCGAAAAAGCAAACTTGTGCACTTTTTGACGCTTTTAGTCCCTATTGATCAATAAAGTTTATTTTAGCATACCGAACCCCTCAAAGCCTATTTCTAAGCAATGTAAAGGTTATTTAGGGTATGTTTAACTTATGATCAAGTTCCGGAATGTTCGTTACTATACAAATCGGTATAGTTTCGCACTTTGACACAAACAGTCCCTCCGATCGAACAAACTTGATTTCAACACACCAAACCATCCAAAACTTATTTCTAAGTTATGTGGAGGTTATTTAAGGTATGTTAAGCCTATTTCACTATTCCGGAGTGTTCGTTGCATTAAACTGGTTATATTTACGCATCAGTGCGCGTATAACCTTCCAGAAAGCGATTTAGAGCTTGAAATCGGAATCGAATCGAATTGAAAAATCACCAAACACAAATACACACATAAAAACACCAAAACACATATAATAACACCAAAGCACATTGTTTTATTAATAATCATCATTGTTTTACATTGTACATAGATTATAGTACACAGTTGACACAGTCTCCCCTACTTTAGGAAATTTCGTCCCGAAATTTTATTTAGAGGAAACTTGTGAAAACAAATGCGGATATTTCGCCTTCATCTGGTCCTCACGTTCCCAAGTAAACTCTGGGCCACGTTTGGAATCCCAGCTAACTTTTACCAATCGAATCTGTTTATTCTTCAACTGTTTGAAAGCACGGTCCACTATCTCCACGGGTTTCTCGACAAAGTGCATCGTTTCGTCGATTCGGATCTCGTCGAGAGGGATGTGAAGATCAGCGTCAGCTAAACACTTTCGCAAATTGGACACGTGAAAAGTCGGGTGAATATTCCCAAGCTCTGGAGGTAGCTCTAGTCGATAGGCAACCTTCCTAATTCTTTCAATCTTAAATGGTCCTACATATTGAGGTGCAAGTTTTCCTTTCTTTCCAAATCTCACCACTCCCTTCCAAGGTGAAACCTTGAGTAGGACACGATCTCCGACTTGAAATTCTAAGGGCTTGCGTTGCATATCAGCATAACTCTTTTGACGGCTCCGAGCTGTCACAAGATTATCGCGGATTTTCTTGATTTTCTCTGTTGTTTCCAGAATGAGCTCAGGTCAAGTAAGCTGAGCTTCACCGATCTCATTCCAACAGACAGGTGAACGACATTTTCGATCGTAGAGAGCTTCGAATGGCGCCATATTAATACTAGCATGATAGCTATTGTTGTAAGAGAACTTGATCAATGGAAGATGAGAATCCCAATTACCACCAAAGTCTATTACGCATGCTCTAAGCATATCCTCCAAAGTTTGAATCGTTCTCTCAGATTGTCCATCTGTTTGGGGCTGATAAGCAGTGCTTAGATTTAGTTGGGTTCCATAGCAGATTGCATGGTCTTCCAAAAATGAGATGAAAATCGAGCATCACGATCAGAAATGATATCCAACGGAACACCATGTCGTGATGCAATCTCATTAACATAAATCTTTGCAAGTTTATCAGCAGATAGATCCTCGCGAATCGGAATAAAATGAGCTAATTTCATTAATTGATCGATAACAACCCAAATAGCATCATGACCTTTAGATGTACGCGGTAATTTAGTGATGAGATCTATCACAATGTTCTCCCACTTCCAAACCGGTATCTCTGGTTGTACAAGCAAGCCAGAAGGTCGTTAATGTTCAGCATTGACTTTGAGACAAGTTAGGCATTTTGATACATACAAGGCAACATCCTTCTTCATACCAGGCTACCAGCACTGAGTACGAAGATCCTTGTACATTTTATCAGCACCAGGATGGATAGAATATCGAGACTTGTGAGATTCGTCCATTACCAAGGTGCGAAGATCGTCTTGTTTCGGAATCCACAAACGATCCTTGAAGTAGAGCAAACCATCGTCTTTCCTTTCGAGCTTAAGCTCAAGTTGACGTGGTAATTCCTTACCTTTTAAATTTTGTGAAACACAAAATTGCTGAGCTTGAAGAACACGGGATTGAAGATCAGATTAAGTGCGAACAGAATGAAGCTTGACTCGCTCTTTTCGACTAAGCGCATCAGCTACGACATTTGCCTTACCAGGGTGGTATCGAATCTCGCAGTCATAATCACTTAAGAGCTCAACCCAACGTCGTTGCCTCATGTTTAGCTCCTTCTGATTGAGAATATGCTGGAGACTTTTGTGGTCTGTGAAAACCACACACTTCGTGCCATAGAGGTAGTGTCTCCAGATTTTGAGCGCGAAAACCACAACTCCTAACACAAGATCATGAGTCGTGTAGTTCTTCTGGTGAATTTTCAACTGTCTAGATGCATATGCAATAACTTTACCTCGTTGCATGAGAACGCAACCAAGGCCTAAGTTGGACGCATCGCAATAGACAACGAAATCATCGTTTCCATCGGGCAGAGATAGAACAGGAGCATTACATAACTTCTGTTTCAGCGTTTGAAACGCTTCTTCTTGCTTAGGTCCCCACTCAAAAGGCTTATTCTTCTGAGTCAAAGCAGTGAGGGGAACCGCAATCTTCGAGAAATTTGAAATGAAACATCGATATTATCCAGCAAGACCAAGAAAAGATCGAATCTCTGTAGGCGTCGTCGGTGTATTCCAGTCTTTAATAGCAGCAATCTTGGATGTATCCACATCAATACCCTGCTCGTTGACTATATGACCCAAGAATTGAACTTCTTTAAGCCAGAATTCACACTTGGAGAATTTAGCAAAAAGTTGTTCCTTCTTCAGGAGTTCCAATGTTAAGCGAAGGTGTTGCTCGTGCTCGGCTCGAGACTTCGAATAAATGAGAATATCGTCGATGAATACAATAATGAACTTGTCTAAATAAAGTTTACAGACCCTATTCATTAAGTCCATGAAAATGGCTGGAGCATTTGTTAAACCAAATGGCATGACAGTGAACTCGTAATGGCCATATCTCGTGCGGAAAGCAGTTTTGGGAATATCTTCTTTGAGAACACGAAGTTGATGATACCCAGAAAGCAGATCGATCTTGGAAAAACAGGTAGCACCTTGCAGCTGATCAAAGAGATCATCAATTCGAGGTAGGGGATATCGATTCTTGATGGTAAGCTTATTAAGCTCATGATAATCGATACACATTCGAAAAGATCCATCTTTCTTTTTCACGAAGAGGACAGGAGCTCCCCAAGGCGAAAAGCTTGGACGGATGAATCCTTTATCAGATAACTCTTGAAGCTGTTTCGATAACTCTTGCATCTCCGACGGTGCAAGACGATAAGGTGCTTTAGCAATCGGGTTGGCATTAGGTATAAGGTCAATATGAAACTTGACTTGACGAACTGGAGGCAAACCAGGCAGTTCATCAGGAAACACTTCTGGATAATCCCAAACAATCGGAATATCCTGAATACTCTTGCTCTTGCCTTTCTCCTCAGTGACATGTGCCAGTAAAGCAACATATCCTTTTCTCAAATAACTTTGGGCCTTTGTACACGACATAAGCTTTAAACCACCAGATGGCTTCTCGCCACGAACTTCCAGAACATCGCCAGACGGAAGAGGAATACGAACAATCTTATCAAAACAAACCACCTCAGCATGATGTTTGGTTAACCAATCCATCCCCACGATAATATCGAAACTCCCAAGTTGCATTGGCGTGAGGTCAATAAGAAAAAGAAGGTCATCAAGGTTCAACTGATAATCACGAATAACAGAATCGAGAACAAGAGGTTTACCAGTAGAAACTTCGACAGATAAGGGTTTCCTCAGTTTAGTTCTAGGTATCACAAGCAAAGGCTCAAATGACAATGAAACAAAACTTCTATCGGCACCAGAATAAAAAAGAATAGACGCAGGTCGATTGTTAACAAGAAACGTACCATTAACCACCTTGTTGTCGGCCCTCGCTTCGTTTGCATTCAAATTGTACGCTCGTCCACGAGCGGGATTCGCATTTGCGTTGACATTCACGTTCGGATTCGCATTGGCATTCACCAGCCTCGGACAGTTGTGGCGGAAGTGTCCAAACTCTCCACAATTAAAACATGAACCCGGTGGGAATCTCGCAGCATTCCCCTGAACCGGAGCTTGAACCTGGGCAACCTGATTTTGTCCCAGACGACAAATATTGGCCAAATGCCCAAGTTTACCACACGTTGTGCTTGCAAGCTTGTTGTGCAACATGATGACCGTTGCAGCGAGCATAATGAGGTGCGGTACCTGCATACACTTTCTTCGCAGGTGGTTGTGCTGGTGGGTTCTGCGGGTTCTGAGCAGTTTGTGCTGTAACAGCAAAATTTTGAGCACCCTTTCGCTTTCTCGACTTCTTCGATGACTCGCCTTTCTTACCCTTACCCTTTCCTTGTCATAATCGGTCGACTTCTTTTTATCACCCTTGCGGGTAAGTTTACCCTTCCTGACTTGAGACTCAGTCAGGGTAGCCGACAACTCGATCGCGTGACGAACAGTAGTAGAATTAATTCCAGTCACAATATCCTGTATGGAATCGGGTAAACCATCGATATATCTCTCGATTGCTTTCTCCAGAGGGGTAACCATAGCGGGACACAACAGACTGAGTTCATCAAAACGATCCGTATACGCACGGTGTTAACCCCCATCTTGCTTTAAATTGTCAAACTCTCGTTCCAAAGCTCGAATTTCATGACGGGGACAAAACTCTTTCATCATGAGAGCTCGAAGCTCTTCCCATGTTTGTGCTAATGCCACTTTGGCACCCCTATCGCGCATAATATCGTTCCACCAAGTAAGAGCTCGCTTCTCAAACACGCTTGATGCGAATTCAACCTTACGCGCATTCGGACACTGCACATGTCTGAATGTGCTCTCGATACTCTCGAACCACTGTAGGAGCGCAGTTGCTCCTTGTGACCTAGAAAACTTAAGCGGCTTCGCAGAATTGAAATTCTTAAAATTACACGGTGCATTATTGTTGTTATTATTGTTGTTTTTGTATAGCTCATGGATTTGGGTCACAACGTTTGGAAGTACAACAACCCTTTGTTGAGAGACAAGGGCTGCGACTTCTTCAGCATTAAACGTTTAAGCGTCGCGTCGAGGAGGCATTGTCTAACAAGGAAACAGGAGAAACGAGTGAGGTTGAAAATTGGAGAAACAGAAGAGGCATTGAAAACATCGACAAAACACAAGAAAGGCGATCATTTGTTCGTTACCTCGAACAAACAAACGGCACGCAGTGACTAATCAAAGTGAATAGGTCAAAAATAATGTATCGCGAAGACATGCTCGCCTATAAGTGAACACTCACCCCAAGAGTTCCCAGGTAAGAGTGACTGGTCCGATTATGTGGATTTGTACGAACAGTCTAGCCTTAGACAGAAAACCCAGAGTACAGACACTCACTCTTCCAGTTTGCACGTGTTCACACTACTTAGACCCAAACTTTGATGAGATTTTGAAAACTTAAAGGGTTCAAAACCTTATAACAGAGGTTTCAAAACCTAGTAATCAATCATCCTAGAACAGATGATTAATTTTCGAAGCAGATTCAGATTTGTGTTCTCGTTGTGGTTATCACCTAAGGATAGGTGATGGTTTTGTTTTTAAAATCTAAACGCAAATTTCCTTGCGTTAGGGTCCTAGAGAGTTATAGTCTAGGTCAAAGCATTACTAATAACCTAATTCCCTATAACCATTGGCTCTGATACCAACTCTTCTGTCACACCCCGACCACGTAAAACAACAAAACGTGGCGGAAACGTCGGGGAGTGTTGTAACAGAATTATCGTTTCACAACCGTGGATACAAAAGAGTTTCGTTTTATTGATAATATTAAACATTAACATTTTCTTAACATAGATCAAACAAGTACATATCATCTATCATTATTATTATGTCACTAAGGCCTCGTCCAGATCCTATGTGACGCATGCATCCTAGAAATCAATCAAGCAACAACACCTGAAACATATGTAAAAACAAAGTTAGCAAAGAAATGCTGGCGAGTACATAGGTTTTATAAGAGTATCGGAATCATGGCTTCGTTTAAATGTTGCAGTACTTTATTAGACTACAACAGTCAAAATACAAACCTCATTTTGAAAAGTGTATTGCAACATAGCTAACCAACTCAAATCAAGTTGGTTGTAGTTTATAAAATCTCGTAGCCATGATTCTTATCCCAAAAACATTTGTTTTAGAAAACCAATTTGTAAAACATCTCGTAAAAACTCGTTAATAAAACTCATATGGTTTATATCTTTTAGAAAACATCGTTGTGTGACATCGTTTCAAAATCGTTTACCCAAGTGAACTAAATAACGCCACGGTGTGTAATATGATGAAAACACTTATATATAAGAAGTAACAGCGGCGTATCTACCATGCTTTCACCACATTGCACCCGTCTCGTTATCTAAACAGTTAACCAAAAACCAATCGTTTATCCAATTTGTTTAACTTGTTCAAATCATTTCCAAATCGTTGATTCGTTTAAATCGTTTAAATCATCCTCGTTTTAATTGTGAAAACTTATTTATGGTCGTCTCGCTAATAACATTCAAACCTTCGTGACTCGACTACCTCGTTCCTCACTTCTCGCATTAACAAACCACCAAAGGGTAAGTTAACTAAAATCAGATTCAGTCGTTACCCACAACCCCCACACATAACCATGGGTGCAGTGCAATAACGGGATTTGTCAGATCCTATGGTACCATAACCTAATACTGGTCGGCTTGATCAGTGCTAATGAATGTCAGATTTTTGGCCTCAACTTAGAGCATCTTAGATCAGATTTTTGTGAGGATGAAGTGAAATGGGGTGGGCTGTTTATAGTTTTTCGCAAACCATTAGGATCATTTCTTGGTAAGGAGGGAAACATCTAAGCCATACAAGTGTTAGGGAATGATTAGGGGAATTGTTCATCACACAAACTAGCCCATAGCAACCACAAAACCAAGTGCAAATGTGTATAACAGCTGGAACAAGCACATCCCCATACAGTCCGTAAGGACCTTGCAGGTCAGCAAGTTTCAAAAATGGCAGATTTAGTCCCTGAAGCCCCAAACTTGGTTTTCGATGCATTTTTGACACGTTTTAGCCCCGTTAACCCCATTTCAAAGCTCTAAAATGAAGTTAAAATATAAGGAACTTAAAATGTGCTAAAAAATATCTTGGATGTCGGCTCGTTTGGTCGTACGGTTGCGTTGTTTGATAAATTACGACGGAAGTCGTAACGAACGCAAAAACGATCCAAATTAAGCGACGAATGGAATTTTATTATGCCAAACACTAAAATAAAATATTTTAATGATTACATAAATTTTTGGATGTCCGGATATATTCAGAACGTAAGATATGCGCGAAAATGCAAACTTGTGCACTTTTTGACGCTTTTAGTCCCTATTGATCAATAAAGTTTATTTTAGCATACCGAACCCCTCAAAGCCTATTTCTAAGCTATCTAAAGGTTATTTAGGGTATGTTTAACTTATGATCAAGTTCCGGAATGTTTGTTACTATACAAATGGGTATAGTTTCACAGTTTGACACAAATAGTCCCTGCGATCGAACAAACTTGATTTTCAACACACCCAACCATCCAAAACTTATTTCTAAGTTATGTGGAGGTTATTTAAGGTATGTTAAGAATATTTCACTATTTTGGAGTGTTCGTTGCATTAAATTGGCTATATTTACGCATCAGTGCGCGTATAACCTTCCAGAAAGCGATTTAGAACTTGAAATCGGAATCTAATCGAATTGAAAATCACCAAACACAAATTGTCACACCCCCAAAAATCCACACGCGGAGTATCACCGCTTAGAGGCGTGACTGACCAGGATCCAGGCACCAATCATATTGAACAAGCATGTACGTAATTATAAAATCCAACCAATACAATTGGTCTCCAAACAAAACATAGTTTAAGTTGCAAGCGGAAGCATAACGATTAAATCCAAAACAAAATATAAGTTCAAATGTTGCAATGTTTAACATGGCACACAATTGTCCATATCCCACAACGACTCTTCCCCATGCAAGCTCCAGCTAAGTACCTATTGACCTGCAAAGCATGTATTAACGAGTCAACAACAAAGTTGAGCGAGTTCACAGTTGGGTGTTTGTTTTAGTTGTTCCAAAAACAGTTCCCTTTAACTGGCATCCCTGCCATGGGGGTTACCCCATAGTGAAAACGTGTTTAGTTTAATCCCGTTTACTCTAGCAATCCAGCCGTGGGGGCTACCCCATGTGTAATTATATGGCTCTCTGGCCGTGGGGGATACCCCATGTATACACTACTAGACTCGTTACCATATCGACTGCTGACTGTAGTCATGTTTATGTGCCCTGAACTGTCAATGTTTATCATCATTGACGTGCCCAGATCCATTAGTTCACGCCCGTCCTCTGCGGCACGGTGTGAGGCTTGTCAGACCTAAATAGCGCTATCTAACTAATGACCCGCTCGCCATTGGCCTGGCGATTAAGTCGATATAAAAAGGAGGGACTTCGTGATAGAGTTTTGGTCTAGTGAAATTTAAGTGTCCATGAGGACGAGGAATTATATTCCTGAACCCATACTGTCCTACCCAAGAAAGGACGAGGAAATCCATATTCCTTAACCCATTCCCAACCCCTGGGAATCCCATGCTTTGTAGAAAGTGTGAACCCACCTTAGGTTAGCTCGGCAGATAAACGAAAGGTCAATCGAGCTGCTAGAGGTCAACCACGTCCTAACATGGTTACCATATAAGTCAGGTTTTGGTTTCGAGTAGTGCACGAATGTTTACACAAATTTAGCAAATCAAGAACACGTAATGATCATGGCATACAGAGTGAACATGTTAAACAAATCAGTTAAACACATATAACCCAAACTTGTACGATCATGATGTATTGGGCTGAAGTAACAGTGTAAGCCCAATAACATCTTGTGCGATTGGGCAGTTGAAACCCAACAACTACCCGGCCCAACATGTTGTGCGATCAGCACAACCTTGTGCGATTAACAGCATGTTGTGCGATCCAGTTAAACACCCGGCCCAATTAATAAACTGATCCAACATGCATACGGCCCAAACAAGTGAACATCAATCAATTTGTGTGGTCCAGTCGGCCTTGTGCGACCCGGGACATCTTGTGCGACTGAACTTCTTGTGCGATTGGTTTTATTATGTGACAACTGTGTTCTATAAGCATCGTATAATGAAAAACAATGTCAGTTATCAATAAAACAATACTCTTTGGTGTTATTATATGTGTTTTGGTGATATTATGTGTGCAATTGTGTTTATTAATTTTACAATTTGATTCGATTTTGACTTCAAGCTTTAAATCACTATCTGGAAGGTTATACGCAAACTGGTGCTTAAACGCAATCAGTTTAATGCGACGTACACTCCAGAACTGTGACGTAAGCCTGACATACCCTAAATATCCTTTACATAACTTAGAAATAAGTTTCGAAGGATTCGGTATGGCGAAAACATGTTTTTTTGAACTAAAGAACTAATTACGACAAAACTGCGAAACGAACATTGGTAACCGTCCGGATGATATTTAAATCCCAAAAATATTCTATTATGATTAAAATTGTATTCTAATCAGGTCCGTGTTGAAAATAAATTAAAACGCCAAAAAACGTTATTTTTCAAGTTTAAGCGCGTACCGTGTGTTTCTGCGCGACACAGTGCTACTACTGCAAAACGCAGACAACGCAGCCAACCTTGGCAACTGAAATCTATTTCAGTAATATTTTGGCGAGTTTATTTTCATAGAATAATAAAAATAAATTAGAACGCCATAAATCGGGATTTGAATGCTAGATAAAATACCCGGTACATAATTAAACACTTTAACGAAACGGTGTTTAACCGGACAACCGGACATTACCCGGGACACTAAAATTTTGCCAAACATATTGTTTTTATTTTTATGAGCTAGTTAGGGTCCCCGAACACCCTAACACACTATATATTTAATAACACACATTTACTACTAACTAAACACTTTAAACTTAACTAGTTAGTAACTTGTTCCATCACAATCCAACTAGACCTACCCCCCCCCCCCAACCGATTCTAGAAAGTGGATCACCACTTTGATTTCCCTTGATTATTTTAATGGTACAATGTTGGTGGATTTGTAGCATTATACATGTTGGATAATAGTAAAACATGGTTTATAAATTAACCCCCTAGGACTTGAACTTTCATTTCACAAAGCACCCATCAACAAACTTCTCCTCTTCCCCTCTTCCCTCACTTATGGCAGCCATCACCACACCACCATACCGCCACCTTCAAGCTTCTTGCAAGCAAACTACACATATACAAAGGTGCTAGAGACCAAACAAGTACGCTTGGTGTACTCGGAAGCTCAAGGACCGCTCTAGTTTTCTTTTATCCACCACTTTTCTACACTCGAACTCCCCTAGCCTTGTGCTAGTGGTAAGCACTTAGATCCTTGCATTTTACATGATTGTTGTGTGGTTAATAATGTTTAAAGGTCAAAAAGATAGAAAGTCTAAAGAACTTAAACAAGGCTTGAACATCACCTAACATATGATAAAGTAGTGTTAAAATGATGAATGAAATATGATATTGCATGATAAATCTGGAATATATAAGTAATAATCTGCTGTAAGTATTGTTGTGATCGCTAAACATGTTAACGGAATCAATCGAACACACTTTATAATGTTAAAAGACTGAAAACAGCTTGCTGATCTGCATTTCCAGCCGCCTTTAACTGGCTGTAACCAGACCGTAACTTAATGAAAAATGGATTTTCTTAAGTCTATAATGTGTTATTATAAAATACGGTTCTAATGACACCGGAATCATAATTTTTGGACTCCGTTTACTATTTTTAAAGTGTCTTTTCGTAACAGCAGCTAGAGCTGAATTTTTGCTGCTGAAAATATGCGCCCTGTTTTCAGTCATAACTCGAATTCTGTGTAGGGTTAGATTATAAGATTTATACTGTAGATGGTCACTGTTGTCTCCGTGACCCTCCAACTAGAATTACATCAAACGGACTTACGATTAATTTTTAGTGAATTATTCCGTAGACTGCGATCAGGAAGTAACAAATCTGATTGCAGTCCGGAAAATGAACTTTTATAAAATATTGGTAATGAACTAGACCCCGATATTTTTACACAATAATATTTGGAACGTTTAAGACGTTTTGTAAAAATTTGGTAATTTTTGGAATAAGTTAACTATTTTATTTAAATATCCGAAAACAGTCCAGTTTCATATATTAAAACAGAAATGACATAAGTAGTAATTGCATGCCAAAGTGTGGGTTTTTGATTATTAAAATCATTCTTATTTAAATTAGGGCGGATAAACAATCTGAGGGATTGTGTTAACAATTAAAAACGCACCCGAAGGTGAGTACATAGTCCCCTATTTTACTATTTTCAATTGTTTTGGGGTGATTCATATGTATCTAAACGATTTCGATGTTTTAACGATGGTTTCAAAACGAGTAAGATGGTTTATACCAAACTAATAACGATTTCGATAATGTGAACAAGCTTGTTGGTTGTATTTACATAACGAATGACATTCATTAGCATTGATCAAGCTGACCAGTATTAGGTTATGGTACCATAGGATCCGACAAATCCCGCTATCAGACCGGCCCCATGGTTATGTGTGGGTTAGGTGGGTAACGACCGAATCTGATGATCGTTAACTTACCCTTTGGAGGTTTGTTAATGCAAAAACGAGTTGAACAATAGACGAGTCACACATGTTTGAATGTTATTAGCGAGACGACCAAAAGTAGTTCACGATCTAAAACGAGAATGATTTAAACGACTAAAGCGATGTTTAACGAATTAAACGACTTGGGTAAACAATTGGAAGCGATGTCACACAAACGAGGTTTTCGAAACGATATAAACTATACGAGTTTTATTACGAGAATGATTTATGATTTGGTTTACGAAAACAAATATTTTGGGTTAAGATTCATGGCTTTGAGGTTTAAAAATTATAACCAAACCATTTTGATTTGGCTATTCTTTTTACGATACAAACATTTGATTAAACAAGGTTTTCTAATGACAATTAACGAAGTTGCACAATTTATTCCAACGTATAAACGAGCCATGAATCTGACACTCTCACAAAACCTATGTACTCGCCAGCATTTCTTTGCTGACTTTGTTTTCACAAATGTTTCAGGTGTTGTTGAATGATGTTGATTGCTAGGATGCATACTCACATAGGACTGGACGAGGCCTTAGTAACTTAATAAACTTGTTTATTTAGATTTCCAGACGATGTAAATATTTAATGTTTAATAAAACGAAACTTCAAATTTCCGTGTGTTTTGAAACAATGATTCTGTTACAACACTCCCCGACAATTCCGCCGCGATTTGTTGTTTTACGCGGTCGGGGTGTGACAGAAAAGTTGGTATCATAGCTCATGGTTATAGGGAATTAGGTTATTAGTAATACTTTGACCTAGTCTATAACCTTCCTAGGACCCTAACGCGATTTTTCTTGTGTTTAGATCTTAAAACAATACCGTCACCTACCCTTAGGTGACAACCACAACAAGAACACAAAACCCAAATCTGCTTCAAAAATTAATCATCCGTTCTAGGATGGTTGATTACTAGGTTTTGAACCCTTCCAGTTTGATTCATATTTGGCTTAGTGCCTTCTGAGTTTTCAAAATCTCATCAAAGTTTGGGTCTAAATAATGTGAACACGTGCGAACTGGAAGAGTGAATGCCTGTACCCTGAGTTTTCTGTCTAAGGCTAGAGTGTTCGTACAAATCCACAGTATCGGACCAGTCACTCTTACCTGAGAACTCTTGGGGTGAGTGTTCACTTATAGGCGAGCATGTCTTCGGTGATACATTAATGTGACCCGTTTACTTTGATTAAACACCATCACATTTGTTTGCCTTAAGTAACAAACAAATGATCGCAATTTCTATGTGTTGTTGTTCTGTTACCCGATAACATTTCACTTGTTTTCTCCTATATCTTTCATCTCCTCTAGAATGTCTCTTCACCGCAAAGACATTCAAATGTCCGAGCAAACTGCCAAATTTGCCCAGCGAATAGGCGAAGTAATCCTGAAGACTATGGAATTAGGTATCGCCATGTCTCGCCTCAATAACGAAGCCACCCAAGAAGCATCAAAAGAAGCAGAAGCCGAGCCATCGAAAAAGTCAAGGAAGCGTAAAGCTCCAAAGGATCCCGTAGCCGTTGCACCAAATCAAGCAAAAACTAGCCAGGTGGCAGCACCACCAGTCAAGAAGCCGTACTTAGGAACTGCTCCTTTCTGCAATCAATGCAATGGCCATCATCCAGATCAAACACCATGTTTCAAATGTACCCACTGTGGACGATGGGGACATTTGGTCAAAACATGCCGTTTTGCGATCCAGAATAAAACTGTTGCAGATCCTACTGCTGTTCAAGCAAATCCAGCACGAGCTCGTATTCCGCCTGGTACTTGCTACAACTGTGGCGAAATGGGTCATTTCAGGAGCAAATGCCCAAAGTTTGTCAATGCAAATCCGACCCATGGATGAGCATTTGGCCGATTAGAAGAAGCTGCTGCTTTGAATAATCCGAACTTTATGTTTATGTTTCTAGTGTTTTCCTTTGAACTCGGAAGCAATCGATTTTTGTTTATAAATAAATCTTTATTTGCAATTCCGATGTACAAATATAGTTGCATGTGTGTATGGCATACCCTATGATACCTACACCAAAAGAACCGTATTTTTAGTTCTCTTGTTCATATGATCCCTCATGATTTCCTCGAAGATGCTAAGTGCTCGTTTCATTCTAAGAAACGAAATTGGCAATCTGAGTAATCACTTTAATCCCTTGGTTAGATAACTAAGGAAACCCTTATCTATCAAAGTTACGTTTTGTACTCAATTACGTTATTTGCGACTGTCAATTTAGCTTTGATAATCACCTTTTTCCTTTTGACCTCACATCGATGCAACTTGGGAGTTTCGACATTATCATAAGGATTGATTGGTTAACCAAACAACATGGTGAGGTGGTTTGTTTCGATAAGATTGTTCATATCCCTCTTCCGTCTGGCGATGTTCTGGGAGTTCGTGGCGAGAAACCATCTGGTGGATTGAAGCTTATGTCGTGTACAAAGGCCCAAAGTTATTTGCGGAAAGGATATGTTGCTTTCCAGGCACATGTCACCGAGGAGAAAGGGCAAGAGCAAAAGTATTCAGGATATTCCGACTGTTCAGGATTATCCAGAGGTGTTTCCCGATGAACTGCCTGGTTTGCCTCCAGTTCGTCAAGTCGAGTTTCATATTGACCTTGTACCCAATGCCAACCCGATTGCGAAAGCACCTTATCGTCTTGCACCATCGGAGATGCAAGAGTTATTGAAACAACTTCAAGAGTTGTCTGATAAAGGATTCATCCGTCCAAGCTTTTCGCCTTGGGGAGCTCCTGTCCTCTTTGTGAAGAAGGAAGATGGATCTTTCCGAATGTGTATCGACTATTGTGAGCTTAATAAGCTTACCATCAAGAATCGATATCCCCTACCTAGAATTAAAGATCTCTTCAACCAGCTGTAGGGTGCTTCATGTTTTTCCAAGATTGATCTGCGACCTGGGTATCATCAACTTCGTATTCTCGAAGAAGATTTTCCCAAAATTGCGTCCCGTACAAGATATGAGCATTACGAGTCCACTGTCATCCCTTTTGGTTTGACGAATGCCCCAGCTATCTTCATGGACTTAATGAATAGGGTCTATAAACCTTATTTAGACAAGTTCATCATTGTGTTTGTTGACGATATTTTCATTTATTCTAAGTCTCGAGCCGATCACGAGAAACACCTTCGTCTGACATTGGAACTCCTAAAGAAGGAACAACTTTTTGCTAAATTCTCCAAGTGTGAATTCTGGCTTAAAGAAGTTTAGTTCTTGGGTCATATTGTCAATGAGCAGTGTATTCATGTAGATCTATCCAAGATTGTTGCGATTAAGGATTGGAATACACCAACGACACCTACAGAAGTCCGTTCTTTTCTTGGTCTTGCTGGTTATTATCGACGGTTTATTTCTAATTTCTCGAAGATCGCGGTTCCACTCACTGCTGTGACTCAGAAAAATAAGCCTTTTGAGTGGGGACCTAAGCAAGAAGAAGCGTTCCAAACGCTGTAACGGAAGCCCTGTGATGCTCCTATTTTATCTCTACCTGAGGGAAATGATGATTTTGTTGACTATTGTGACGCGTCGAATCTAGGACTTGGTTGCATTCTTATGCAACGCGGTAAAGTCATAGCTTACGCGTCTAGACAGTTGAAAGTTCACGAGAAGAACTATACAACTCATGATCTTGAGTTAGGAGCTGTGGTTTTTGCGCTTAAAATCTGGAGACACTACCTCTATGGAACGAAGTGCGTGGTTTTCACAGACCACAAAAGTCTCCAGCATATTCTCAATCAGAAGGAGATGAACATGAGGCAACGACATTGGGTTGAACTCTTAAACGATTATGATTGCGAGATCTGCTACCATCCTGGTAAGGCGAATGTCGTAGCCGATGCGCTTAGTCGAAAGGAACGAGTCAAGCTTCATTCTGTTCGAACTCTATCTGATATTCAATCTCGTGTTCTTCAAACTCAACGATCTTGTGCGATCAATGACTTATTGAAATATGAGCTACCACTTCAACTTGAGCTTAAACTCGAAAGGAAAGACGATGGTTTACTCTATTTTGAGAGTCGTTTGTGGATTCCGAATCAGGACGATCTTCGCACCTTAGTAATGGACGAATCCCACAAGTCTCGATATTCTATCCATCCTGGTGCTGATAAAATGTACAAGGACATTCGTACTCAGTATTGGTGGCCTGGTATGAAGAAGGATGTTGCCTTATATGTATCAAAGTGCCTAACTTGTCTCAAAGTCAAGGCCGAACATCAACGACCTTCTGGTTTGCTTGTACAACCAGAGATACCGGTTTGGAAGTGGGAGAACATTGCGATGGATCTTATTACCAAATTACCGCGTACGTCTAAAAGTCACGATGCTATTTGGGTTGTAGTTGATCGTTTGACAAAATCAGCTCACTTCTTACCAATCCGTGAGGACTTCTCTGCTGAAAAGCTTGCCAAGATCTATGTAGTCGAGATTGTATCACGACATGGTGTTCCTTTAGATATCATTTCCAATCGTGATGCTCGATTTTCACCTCATTTTTGGAAGACCATGCAATCTGCTTTGGGAACCCAACTGAATCTAAGCACTGCTTATCATCCCCAAACAAATGGTCAATCCGAGAGGACGATTCAAACTTTGGAGGATATGCTTAGAGCATGCGTGATAGACTTTGGTGGTAATTGGGATTCTCATCTGCCATTGATCGAGTTCTCATACAATGATAGTTATCATACTAGCATTAAGATGGCACCATTCGAAGCTCTCTACGGTCAAAAATGTCGTTCGCCTGTCTGTCGGGATGAGAACGGTGAAGCACAGCTTACTGGACCTGAGCTCATTCCGGAAACAACAGACAAAATCAAGAAAATCCGCGATAATCTTGTGACCGCTAGAAGCCGTCAAAAGAGTTATGCAGATTTGGGACGCAAGCCCATGGAATTTCAAATCGGAGCCCTGATTGGATTCCTTGTATACCTTAATATGTACATTACAACTTAATAAGGACAAACCAAATTCCTATTATGATCTTCCTATCTTCATAGTTAGATTCTTGATAATATTTAAAGTGCCAAATGGAATCCACGGATTGGATTCCTGGTATGCTTTAAATACCCGTGTCCAAAGATAAAAAATTAATGGTCAAGTTAAGCGATTAATGCGATTATGTGTTTAGGTGTTCTCTTTTATTATGTGATCCGATTTTCATTATCCAAATCCTCATAGAATCTTCCATATCCTCATATGAGGGATTCATAATAGGATATTCAAAAGGTACTATCTTAAATCCTTAATGGGTTTCTACGTGGTAGTTAAGACCCTTGGGTTACATAGTACCATTCCATGATTCGAAAATAGACCCTTGAGTGGTCTAGTTAAAGATTGATTCAGAATCTGGTTAAGAGTGGCATGTGATGATACAGCTGAAAGGACCCTATGGTGGTCTAGTCACACTCATCACAGGTTCATTCATTTGGTTTTTCCCCTACACATTATTAAATGCACTGTGTGGACAATGCAAGGAATTGCGTAATTATGGACGCGTACATAATTATAAAAATTCAGTGCACAGAAACCATAGTAAGATTTATCATGTGTAAGAACCAATAGTGACAACAATAACGAAACGTGAACGATGTAATGGAGGTACGGTGGACGCACCAATGACGCTTCATATACTTGTGTATAAGTGTCCCTCTTACCTTGCAAGCATAATGTTATTTAAAGTTACTAGAAGTTCGGAACTCTAACCAGTGTTGTTTTATCTTTTCGACTTCATGTTTCAAGCTTTCACAAGTTTCCTCTAAATAAAATTTCGGGACGAAATTTCCTAAAGTAGGGGAGACTGTGACAACTGTGTTCTGTAAGCATCGTATAATGAAAAACAATGTCAGTTATCAATAAAACAATACGCTTTGGTGTTATTATATGTGTTTTGGTGATATTATGTGTGCAATTGTGTTTATTAATTTTACAATTTGATTCGATTTCGACTTCAAGATTTAAATCACTTTCTGGAAGGTTATACGCAAACTGGTGCTTAAACGCAATCAGTTTAACGCGACGTACACTCTGGAACTGTGATGTAAGCCTGACATACCCTAAATATCCTTTACATAAATTAGAAATAAGTTTCGTAGGATTCGGTATGGCGAAACCATGTTTATTTGAACTAAAGAACTAATTACGACAAAACTGCGAAACGAACATTGGTAACCGTCCGGATGATATTTAAATCCCAAAAATATTCTATTATGATTAAAATTTTATTCTAATCAGGTCCGTGTTGAAAATAAATTAAAACGCCAAAAAACGTTATTTTTCAAGTTTAAGCGCGTACCGTGTGTTTCCCTTGATTATTTTAATGGCACAATGTTGGATCACCACTTTGATTTCCCTTGATTATTTTAATGGTACAATTTTGGTGGATTTGTAGCATTATACATGTTGGATAATAGTAAAACATGGTTTATAAATTAACCCCGTAGGACTTGAACTTTCATTTCACAAAGCACCCATCAACAAACTTCTCCTCTTCCCCTCTTCCCTCACTTACGGCAGCCATCACCACACCACCATACCGCCACCTTCAAGCTTCTTGCAAGCAAACTACACATATACAAAGGTGCTAGAGACCAAACAAGTAAGCTTGGTGTACTCGGAAGCTTAAGGACCGCTCTAGTTTTCTTTTATCCACCACTTTTCTACACTCGAACTCCCCTAGCCTTGTGCTAGTGGTAAGCACTTAGATCCTTGCATTTTACATGATTGTTGTGTGGTTAATAATGTTTAAAGGTCAAAAAGATAGAAAGTCTAAAGAACTTAAACAAGGCTTGAACATCACCTAACATATGATAAAGTAGTGTTAAAATGATGAATGAAATATGATATTGCATGATAAATCTGGAATATATAAGTAATAATCTGCTGTAAGTATTGTTGTGATCGCTAAACATGTTAACGGAATCAATCGAACACACTTTATAATGTTAAAAGACTGAAAACAGCTTGCTGATCTGCATTTCCAGCCGCCTTTAACTGGCTGTAACCAGACCGTAACTTAATGAAAAATGTATTTTCTTAAGTCTATAATGTGTTACTAGGTTATTACCCGTGTGTCACACGGATTGAACGCTAAAAAAAGAAAACACATATAAGAGATGCAGCTTTATTAATATATTACAAACTATACTTTGGAAGAGATGCAGCTTTCTCCCTCATCCGTTGAATAAAACGCCCGTTGTGAAAGCTTCTTCCAGATATATCAGATTCGAACTTTTCCAAAGGATAAGAGAGTTTTGTGTTTCGGCCATCCATGTAAATGGCATAACCGAAAACTTGTTGAGCTTCAGTTCCATCCACACAATCTTTAGCAACAAGTATGTACAAAGATGTCAGACAGTGATACTGGTACCGATAATTAAGTTTGGATATCGTGGTTAGACATGAGGTTTTAGAATAAGAGATTGTGTTTAGGAAGATTAAGAGGAACTTTACCTTCAAGACCCAACTCGATCAATTTTAGATAGCCACCTGGCTGTAGAAGTTCACCCACAATTCGATCTAGTTTAGTTAAGTCCCGTTCAATCACGTGCACTCGACGGTCTTCCTGTATAAGTTAAGCAATAGCGTAAGAAATCAAGCATAGTGGGACAATTTTTGATGTTGAAATTACCCAAAAAAATATGTATCCAAAATATTAAATTTCTATAAAAAATGATAGTGGATTACACTTTCTACATAAAAGAAGCAAATAAGATCAGTTGGTTTGAATAATATATTTAACTGGATCTAGATCTTCTTTTTTAACAACTTTTTCTTGTTCAAACAAAGGGTAACTATAGTAATAAGCTGTTTTATCAGTTGGTTTGAGTAATTAGAACACTCAGAAAAGATTTAAACATTATTTTAAAATATGTCAGTCTTGTTAAGATCTGTTCGATTCTGTATGCACGTATGCAAACGGAAGCCCTTATTATGTCAAATAAGAATACATAAAGACTTAAAGAAGAAAACCTGGTTTCAACCATCATGGAAGCCGCTTCAAGCAGCATCCTTGACTGATGATCTGTGTTGTAAGCTCTTGCATATGCTACATTCTCTAATACATCATTACCATTCAACCCAAAACTGCAACATAAAAAAACATGATTAAAAAAGGTATTAAATAAGGTAAAAAACATGCTGATCTTGACAACGATGTCCACCACCTGTCGGCTATCTGTAAGAGTCTTTGCGGCCTGAATGTACCTTCAGCATAAATGTACATCGCCTTCCCTTCACCACCACCTTGATCTAACGGAAGCTGAAGATAATAATTAATAAAACCAAAAGTCAGCATATTTGTTATCTTTTGTAAGACACGCGTTAATTAATGATAGTCAAAAAACACATTCTTACTTCGCAAGTTACGCATTGGCAAGTTACGCATAGAGTGTGACAAAGTTGAGTCTTCCCAGAACGAAACTCGTCGTATATTTCAGTAATAGATCCGGTTTCAATTCCTCCTATTAAAAAGCACACAATGTAAATTGACCAAAACTGACCAATAATAAAATCTTGCAGAAGAATTTTAAATGGAGTAAAAAGTGTAAATTGCAAAGAAAGGTCATCGAAGCCAGTCAGAATATTTAGAATTAAAAAAAACCGCGTTGACTTATAACGGGCAACAAAACGATAGCAAAGAAAGATGATTTTCGATGCTTATAGAAGAGCATATGAATTTTTTGTGTTTATCTCATTTTAGCTTTTCATTTATACGTAATGTTGATCATTTGTTAAGCAGCAAGGCAGATTAGCATTCATTATCAATATCAATCATGAAATGCATCTTGTATTCTCGTGGCAACCTTGGTTTTAAAAAGCGCGCCTTAAGCGCGCTTAAGCGCGAAGCGCATCTAGGCGCAGGCTGATTCGCCTTGTGTGACATAAGGCGCACTATGTACAAGAAGCACAGCTGAGGCGCGCTTTTTAGGGGAAAATCGACCCAAGGCGCGGGCTGAGGCGCACACTTTTTGTACATGGGTTGTTTCTATGCTTCTAAGTGTTGTACAGCAGGCTTTTTATGCTGTACATTTATGTTTTTTTCATTTTAAAACATATATAAAGCTTAATTATAGCTAAATCATAGGTATTGGAGGCTAAACACTTATGGGATATATAAAATAAATTTTATAATCACTTTGCGCTTCGCGTACGAAAAGCTCACCGCTTTTGCGCTTCGCTTAAAAAAAAAGCTTTTTTAGACCTCATCGCTTTTGTGCGCTTCCTGCTTTTTTAAACCAAGGTGGCAACATAAGGGCATGATTTTAATATGACCGACCTCATTTACTTATTTATATAGCGGAAGTCAATCATATGATCAAGAAATATAAGACCGCGTTCTTTAACCTATGCACCACAAAAAAAAAAAAAAAACTAATACAGTCACGAAAAATCATCATTGGAGTTATAACGTTCCTAAATATACTAAACAAACACACGTAATAACTGTTTTAAGAAGCATCATATCAACTTACACTACCAGCATTTAATTGAACACCTGGCATGCATGAAAAACAACAGCCCTAAACAGTCCAGCAGACAAGTAACAACTCCCTAAATAATCCTAAACCAAGTTGCTACAAAATCTACGGAACTATCGGGATGAGAAAACGAACCAAATAAAGAGCATATCACTTCAAAAATAAAGCTTTACTCCTAGTATGGTCAGACAAAAAATGAGCAGTAGTCGTAGCCCCAGACAATTCATTCATGCAAATCTTCACCAGCAACAACGACATTTCACCCCCAAATCTCTCTAATCAAACTGCTACACATGCAATCAAAAAACCCCAAATCAAAACCCTAACAAAAATCCCCAACTTCCTTCACAGTTACCAGATCACAACTCAACAATCAAATACTCAAACCCATCAAAATTCTAACTTTAAACAACACGAATCGAAGTATAGTTTACAAAACAGAGAAAAAAATTAAAAAGATTAAAAACACGAGTTATATACCTTGTTGAGGTTAAGCGCCAAATTCTGAATCCTTTGATTAAAAACACCCTAAGCCTGAATCTCAGCTTCGTTGCAACTGAAAAAAAAATCACGATTGAAATCAAAATCAATGAAAAGGAGATAGGGTTGGTGAGAGCCATGGTTGGTAGAGAGAGACGGTGGGTGGTATGAACAGCAAAATAATTTGTCCTCACGTGAAAAGAAAGGTGTAGGAGGTCTCTAACATTGACACATAGGATTTTGTTGATGTGGCTAGTCTAAATTTTTGCCAAGTGTCCATATGGGTTAGTGATTTATTAGAGGAGATAGATTATAAAATACGGTTCTAATGACACCAGAATTATAATTTTTGGACTCCGTTTACTATTTTTAAAGTGTCTTTTCGTAACAGCAGCTAGAGCTGAATTTTTGCTGCTGAAAATATGCGCCCTGTTTTCAGTCATAACTCGAATTCTTTGTAGGGTTAGATTATGAGATTTATACTGTAGATGGTCACTGTTGTCTCCGTGACCCTCCAACTGGAATTACATCAAACGGACTTACGATTAATTTTTAGTGAATTATTCCGTAGACTGCGATCAGGAAGTAACAAATCTGATTGCAGTCCGGAAAATGAACTTTTATAAAATATTGGTAATGAACTAGACCCCGATATTTTTACACAATAATATTTGGAACGTTTAAGACGTTTTGTAAAAATTTGGGAATTTTTGGAATAAGTTAACTATTTTATTTAAATATCCGAAAACAGTCCAGTTTCATATATTAAAACAGAAATGACATAAGTAGTAATTGCATGCCAAAGTGTGGGTTTTTGATTATTAAAATCATTCTTATTTAAATTAGGGCGGATAAACAATTTGAGGGATTGTGTTAACAATTAAAAACGCACCCGAAGGTGAGTACATAGACCCCTATTTTACTATTTTCAATTGTTTTGGGGTGATTCATATGTATCTAAACGATTTCGATGTTTTAACGATGGTTTCAAAACGAGTAAGATGGTTTATACCAAACTAATAACGATTTCGATAATGTGAACAAGCTTGTTGGTTGTATTTACATAACGAATGACATTCATTAGCATTGATCAAGCCGACCAGTATTAGGTTATGGTACCATAGGATCCGACAAATCCCGTTATCAGACCGGACCCATGGTTATGTGTGGGTTAGGTGGGTAACGACCGAATCTGATGATTGTTAACTTACCCTTTGGAGGTTTGTTAATGCGAAAACGAGTTGAACAATAGACGAGTCACACAGGTTTGAATGTTATTAGCGAGACGACCAAAAGTAGTTCACGATCTAAAACGAGAATGATTTAAACGACTAAAGCGATGTTTAACGAATTAAACGACTTGGGTAAACAATTGGAAGCGATGTCACACAAACGAGGTTTTCAAAACGATATAAACTATACGAGTTTTATTACGAGAATGATTTACAATTTGGTTTACGAAAAAAAATGTTTTGGGTTAAGATTCATGGCTTCGAGGTTTAAAAATTATAACCAAACCATTTTGATTTGGCTATTCTTTTTACGATACAAACATTTTATAAAACAAGGTTTACTAATGACAATTAACGAAGTTGCACAATTTATTCCAACATATAAACGAGCCATGAATCTGACACTCTCACAAAACCTATGTACTCGCCAGCATTTCTTTGCTGACTTTGTTTTCACATATGTTTCAGGTGTTGTTGAATGATGTTGATTGCTAGGATGCATACTCACATAGGACTGGACGAGGCCTTAGTAACTTAATAAACTTGTTTATTTAGATTTCCAGACGATGTAAATATTTAATGTTTAATAAAACGAAACTTCAAATTTCCGTGTGTTTTGAAACAATGATTCTGTTACAACACTCCCCGACAATTCCGCCGCGATTTGTTGTTTTACGAGTTCGGGGTGTGACATATTTTCCGAATATTATGCATATCATTTATAGGAAATCAAAAGTTACCAATCATACATTAAATCGGTCAAAGCAATCAAATAGTTTCCTATTTTCGTGGTTATCAATCAACAACTAACCAGTTTCAAACTTAACTAATATTCGAATAAACCAAGCAATCATCAGCAATTCATATGAATCCCTAATCATATTCAAAACATAACAACAACCTACACATTAACTAATAGATCATGGGATTTAATACAATACTTCACACTCGTTCATGCCATCTTAACAAGCCATTCGAACATAATAAATAATATATATAACAGCCGATTACTTGTATCCAATCGGTTCTTAGATTCATATTATGACATCCGATTCACATAAACATCAACACATAAACATCGTTGTTCATCATACATACAACCCTAACCATTCAATCAAATCATGGAATCATAACATCAATTACAAAACACAAATCGTGAAACACTAACCGATTAAAGATAAGATGATAGTGATCCGAATCAAAAGCTTCGATGGAGATGAGGCTTCGGCTAAGAGGATTGCCGTCGAACAAGAGGGAGAGAGGAGTAGAGAACTAGGGTTTTGTGTGTGTGTGATGTGTTTTGCAAGTTATGAGGAGTATACCCTTTCTCCTAAGTGTTATGCGTGTAAAAGTGAGTGGGTCGAACCCATCATGGGCTGCCCTTGATCCGAATACAAAGAGTGTAGCCCGAATGGGCTTGTGCGATTGGGTTGTGTTGTGTGTTTGGGCTCGTTTATATACATACATACATTACACAAAACACATATCAAACATAACATTTCATTAATCATCAAAGTTCATACAATCACATAAGTTCAAAACATGCTACACTTAGCACAAAGATAGGTTCTGAAATACGAGTTGTCACATTATCCCCAAGCTGAAAGAAATTTCGTCCCAAAATTTGGTACGTACTCACTGAGGAAGCTAGTTAAGTTGCATGGTTTTCCCGGTTTTCCTGGGGTGTCACATCCTCCCCCCGTTGATCTGAAATTTCGTCCCGAAATTCCGCAGTAGCTTCAGCCTCAGTAGTGGTTGTACTGTTTGCGAACAATTGGGGATACTTTTGTTTCATCTGATCTTCGCGTTCCCAGGTGAACTCTGGGCCACCACATGAGTTCCAACGAACTCGAATGAGAGGTATTCTAGTGCGCTTGAGGACCTTAACGTCCCGGTCCGTGATTTCAACTGGTTCCTCAACGAATCACAACTGTTCATCGATAGTGAGCTCCTTCAAAGGAACTACGAGGGTCTCATCTGACAGACACTTCTTCAGATTTGAGACATGAAAAACGTTATGAACTACATTGAGTTCTGTTGGTAGGTTCAGTTTGTAGGCCACCTTGCCTATTTTCTCTATGATTTAGAAAGGTCCGACGTATCACGGGTTAAGTTTGCCTTGTTTGCCAAAACGAACCACACCCTTCCAGGGTGAAACTTTGAGTTGCACTCGATCCCCAACCTGGAACTCGAGTGGTTTCCTGCCCTTATCGGCGTAGCTTTTCTGACGGTCACGAGCTGCCGCCATTCGTTGTCGTATTTGAGCAATCCTTTCTGTTGTGTCTACCACAAGTTCTGGGCCAGTGATCTGACTATCCCCCACCTCTGCCCAACAAAGAGGTGATCGGCATTTACGCCCGTACAATGCCTCAAATGGAGTGGCCTGAATGCTGGTGTGGTAACTGTTATTATACGAGAACTCCACTAATGGGAGATGCTTTTCCCAGCCGTTGCCAAAATCGATAACACATGCACGAAGCATGTCTTCAAGGGTCTGGATGGTGCGTTCAGACTGTCCATCCTTTTGCGGGTGATGAGCTGTGCTCATATCTAAACGTGAGCCAAAGGACTTGTGCATTGCTTGCCACAGTTCAGAAGTAAATCGTGCATCACGATCAGAGATAATAGAGGTGGGCACCCCGTGCCTCGAGACAACTTCCTTAAGATATACGTCTGCTAAAGTGGAGAACTTATCCGTCTCCTTGATAGCCAAGAAGTGGGCATACTTTGTGAGTCGATCCACGATCACCCAAATAGTATCATTTCCACGTTGAGATCTAGGCAGGCCAGTAACGAAATCCATGGAAATTTGCTCCCATTTCCATTGTGGTATCTCTGGTTGTTGAAGTAGGCCTGAGGGTTTCTGGCACTCGACTTTGACTCTCGCACAAGTCAAACATTTACTAACGTAGGTTGCTATGTGAGCTTTCATGCTAGGCCACCAATATGTAGTTTTGAGATCGTGGTACATCTTATCCGAACCAGGATGTACTGAGTAGCGAGACTTGTGTGCCTCATCTATCACAAGCTCTCGTAGGTTGCCATAGAGTGGGACCCAAATGCGTCCTGCTACGTAGTAAGCACCGTCTTCCTTTTGTTCTAACCGCTGCCTTGAGCCACATAGGGCTTCAGCCCTGAAGTTTTCTGGTTTCAATGCTTCTACCTGAGCATCTCGTATCTGGGAAGGAAGACTAGATTGAATGGTGAGTTGTAATGCTCGCACGCGCTGAAGCGTAGTGTCCTTTCGACTGAGGGCGTCGGCCACAACATTCGCTTTGCTTGGATGGTACTTGATTGCGCATTCGTAATCATTTAATAACTCGACCCATCGATGTTGACGCATGTTTAACTCCTTTTGCTTGAAGATATGCTCGAGACTCCTGTGATCGGTGTAAATGGTGCACCTGGTACCGTACAGGTAATGTCTCCATATCTTGAGTGCGAAAACAACAGCTCCCAGCTCCAAATCATGCGTAGTGTAGTTCCTTTCGTGAATCTTAAGTTGACGTGACGCATAAGCAATGACCTTGTCACGTTGCATCAGCACACATCCAAGTCCCTGAATGGATGCATCGCAATAAACCACAAAATCATCTGTGCCTTCATCCAATGAGAGGATAGGGGCGCTACAAAGTCTATCCTTTAAGTGTTGAAATGCAGTTTCCTGTGCATCACCCCAACGATAGGTGACACCTTTCTGAGTTAGTGAGGTGAGAGGTTGCGCAATCTTGGAGAAATCCTTGATAAACCTTCTGTAGTATCCAGCCAAGCCCAAGAATTGGCGGATTTCTGTTGGTGTACGGGGTGCAGGCCAGTTCCTGATCGAATCTACCTTGGATGGATCAACATGAATCCCATCCTTGTTTACCACGTGGCCTAGGAAATGGACTTCACGAAGCCAGAAGTCGCATTTCGAGAACTTTGCA
This sequence comes from Helianthus tuberosus, assembly GCA_030545235.1. Taxonomy (NCBI): domain Eukaryota; kingdom Viridiplantae; phylum Streptophyta; class Magnoliopsida; order Asterales; family Asteraceae; genus Helianthus; species Helianthus tuberosus. The sequence continues at coordinate 9,594,877 of JARYGA010059765.1, forward strand.
TAAAGTTGTTCTGTTCGAAGGAGTTCCAAAATAAGTCGTAGATGCTGCTCGTGTTCCTCCTAACTCTTAGAATAGATCAGGATGTCGTCGATGAAAACTATAACGAACTTGTCTAGGTAAGGCTTGCACACTCGATTCATAAGGTCCATGAAAACAGCAGGTGCATTTGTCAGCCCAAAAGGCATGACCAAAAACTCGTAGTATCCATAACGAGTTCTAAAGGCTGTTTTGGAGACGTCCTCATCCCGGACTCTCAGCTGGTGATATCCCGATCTCAGATCAATCTTGGAGTAAAAGCTCAACCCTTGCAGCTGGTCGAATAAGTCGTCGATGCGTGGAAGAGGATAACGATTCTTCACCGTCACCTTGTTGAGCTCGCGATAGTCGATACACATTCTGAAGGTACCGTCTTTCTTTTTCGCAAATAGCACTGGAGCTCCCCAGGGCGAAGATCTAGGACGAATAAAACCCTTATCCAAGAGTTCTTGTAGTTGCGTGGACAGCTCTTCTAGTTCAGATGGAGCTAGGCGATAGGGCGCTCGAGCTATGGGCGCTACTCCAGGAGCTAGCTCGATTTGAAACTTGACCTGGCGATGAGGCGGAAGACCAGGTAATTCCTCAGGGAATACCTCAGGAAAGTCACGTACGATCGGAAAATCTCCTATCTTCTTCTCTTTCTTCGAGGTGTCAGTAACGAGAGCCAAAATAGCAGTGTGGCCCATTCGCAAACACTTCTGGGCCTTAAGGAAAGAGATGATCCTCACAACAGCACCACTCTTGTCGCCACGAACCATGAGAGGTTCATCACCTGAACGAGGAATACGGACAATCTTTTCGTTGCAAAGAATCTCTGCTTGGTGTTAGGATAACCAGTCCATCCCAATGACAACGTCGAAACTGCCCAAAACAATAGGAATGAGGTCGATAGAAAAAGTGTGACCAGCAAGAACAAGATTACAACCCTTAACTATGTGGGTGACCTCTAAACTTTTACCATTAGCTAGCTCTACAGTGTGTTTGGTATTCAATAGTGTTGGGGTACGCTTAAGCATTTGACTAACTTTTAAGGACACGTAGCTAGTATAGGCACCCGAATTAAATAAAACCGTAACGTAAAAGTCGTCGAGAAGGAACTTACCCCTCACAACATTGGGATCATTCCTCGCTTCACCCTGGTCTATAACGAATACACGACCCCTTGCACCATTGTCGTTGTTACCCCCGTTGTTTCCATTCCCCTGGTTGTTATTATTGTTGTTGTTGTTCTGGTTCTGGTTCAGTTGGGGACAATCTCTCTTGAAGTGGCCTTCAACTCCACACTGAAAGCACCCTTTGTTGTTACCTTGTTGCTGCTGCTGCTGGCGTTGATTCTGTGGGGCTTGTTGATGCTGACGATTCTGATTTGTGGGGTATAAGCTTCTGCAATCCTTTGCGGCCTGATGACAATTACTCCTGGTGCATGGCCCGTTGTGGTGTAGGTTACAACGATTGCATTTGGGGTGAATTCCCTTGTACCCACCTTGACTTTGGTTACCAGTTGATTGCTGACTAGGGCTCTTGTAGTCGTCAGTCCTTCTCTGCTGAGACTAAGACTGAACAGAAGCTGAACCTTTGCTTGAAGTTCCATCCCACTTACGCTTGTTGTCGCTGGGAGTATCAGAAGTAGTAGCACTAATGCGCTTTGGTAACCTGTTCTGCTCCACCGCCTGATCCATGAGACGATGAGCCAACTTGATGATCTGCTGGATGGTGCCAAGATTTGCTGAGGTTACATGACTTTGAATCTCTGGCACTAGACCCTTGAGATACAGTTCGATACGTTTGATGGGAGGGTCTACCATAGTAGGACACAAAATAGCCAACTCGTTTGATCTTCTCGTATATGCTTTGATTTCTGATCCCGTCATCTTTAAGTTGTAAAACTCTACCTCCAGCTTATGAATGTCATCACGGCTACAGTATTCTTCTTTGATCAACTCCTTGAAATCGTTCCATGGGGTGGAGTTAGCAGCAACTAACCCCAACATTTGGACTTGAGCGTTCCACCACGTGAGCGCTATACCCTCAAGAGTACCAGTATCATATTTCACCCTGCGAGCCTCAGGGCATTCACACATCTCAAAGATAGATTCGAGCTTCTCAAACCAGTGGAGGAGGCCTACAGCTCCTTCAGTGCCGCTGAAAGTAGTGGGTCGGCAGTCCATAAAAGTTTTGAAGGTGCACACAGGTGGCTGAGCATGTTGACCTGTCGTGGGTGTAAGAAGGGACAAGATTAAGCACAAGTGTTGGTTTACGAGAGTAGGACCTAAGGATCCTAGAGTGAGTTTAGACTGCAGGGTATACCTCCTGCTTGTGCGGCTGCAAGTGCCGCAACAACTTGTTGGTTAATCAGAGCCGTCAACTGGGCTTGAGTCATGTTAACGCGTCCACTCATGATCTTCATATCAAAGGAAAACATGAGTGAGAGAGGTTCGTGGTAGTGCGATGACAGAAGATAGTAAGCACACATGTGTTTTCAAACTATCATTGTTAAGTTTATCTAGGCATACCATAAGCAAAGTTCTATGTAATCTAGCAAGTAGGCAATAAAACATAAACCATATCACCTAGAATGTCGAGCCTTGCACGTGGAGTGAAGCGTCGTTGTGGATCATTGAGCACTGTACAGGTTATAGTCTGGTTTTAACAAAAACTTTTCCTTTATTAAGACCAAGTTCACTATAACCAATGGCTCTGATACCAATCTGTCACACCCCCAAAAATCCACACGCGGAGTATCACCGCTTAGAGGCGTGACTGACCAGGATCCAGCCACCAATCATATTGAACAAGCATGTACGTAATTATAAAATCCAACCAATACAATTGGTGTCCAAACAAAACATAGTTTAAGTTGCAAGCGAAAGCATAACGATTAAATCCAAAAAAAAACTATAAGTTCAAATGTTGCAATGTTTAACATGGCACACAATTGTCCATATCCCACGACGACTCTTCCCCATGTAAGCTCCAGCTAAGTACCTATTGACCTGCAAAGCATGTAGTAACGAGTCAACAACAAAGTTGAGCGAGTTCACAGTTGGGTGTTTGTTTTAAGTTGTTCCAAAAACAGTTCCCTTTAACTGGCATCCCTGTCATGGGGGTTAGCCCATAGTTAAAAACGTGTTTAGTTTAATCCCGTTTACTCTGGCAATCCAGCCATGGGGGCTACCCCATGTGTAATTAATTATCTGGCTCTCTGGCCGTGGGGGATACCCCATGTATATACTACTAGACTCATTACCATATCGACTGCTAACTGTAGTCATGTTTATATGCCCTGAACTGTCAATGTCTATCATCATTAACGTGCCCAGATCCATTAGTTCACGTCCATCCTCTACGGCACGGTGTGAGGCTTGTCAGACCTAAATAGCGCTATCTAACTAATGACCCGCTCGCCATTGGCCCGGTGATTAAGTCGATATAAAAAGGAGGGACTTCGTGATAGAGTTTTGGTCTAGTCAAATTTAACTGTCCATGAGGACGAGGAATTATATTCCTGAACCCGTACTGTCCTACCCAAGAAAGGACGAGGAAATCCATATTCCTTAACCCATTCCCAACCCCTGGGAATCCCATGCTTTGTAGAAAGTGTGAACTCACCTTAGGTTAGCTCGGCAGATAAACGAAAGGTCAATCGAGCTGCTAGAGGTCAACCACGTCCTAACATGGTTACCATATAAGTCAGGTTTTGGTTTCGAGTAGTGCACGTATGTTTACACAGATTTAGCAAATCAAGAACACGTAATGATCATGGCATACACATTGAACATGTTAAACAAATCAGTTAAACACATATAACCCAAACTTGTATGATCATGATGTATTGGGCTGAAGTAACAGTGTAAGCCCAATAACAACTTGTGCGATTGGGCAGTTGAAACCCAACAACTACCCTGCCCAACATGTTGTGCGATCAGCACAACCTTGTGCGATCCACTGCATGTTGTGCGATCCAGTTAAACGCCCGGCCCAATTAATAAACTGATCCAACATGCATACGGCCCAAACAAGTGAACATCAATCAATTTGTGCGGTCCAGTCGGCCTTGTGCGACCCGGGACATCTTGTGCGACTACAGACTTCTTGTGCGACTAAACTTCTTGTGCGATTGGTTTTATTATCCGAATATTATGCATTTCATTTATAGGAAATCAACAGTTACCAATCATACAATAAATCGGTCAAAGCAATCAAACAGTTTCCTATTTTCGTGGTTATCAATCAACAACTAACCAGTTTCAAACTTAACTAATATTCGATCAAACCAAGCAATCATCACCAATTCATATGAATCCCTAATCATATTCAAAACATAACAACAACCTACATATTAACTAATAGATCATGGGATTTAATACAATACTTCACACTCGGTCATGCCATCTTAACAAGCCATTCGAACATAATAAATAATATATATAACAGCCGATTACTTGTATCCAATCAGTTCTTAGATTCATATTATGACATCCGATTCACATAAACATCAACACATAAACATCATTGTTCTTCATACATACAACACTAACCATTCAATCAAATCATGGAATCATAACATCAATTACAAAACACAAATCATGAAACACTAACCGATTAAAGATAAGATGAGAGTGATCCGAATCAAAAGCTTCGATGGAGATGAGGCTTCGGCTAAGAGGATTGCCGTCGAACAAGAGGGAGAGAGGAGTAGAGAACTAGGGTTTTGTGTGTGTGTGATGTGTTTTGCAAGTTATGAGGAGTATACCCTTTCTCCTAAGTGTTATGCGTGTAAAAGAGAGTGGGCCGAACCCATCATGGGCTGCCCTTGATCCGAATACAAAGAGTGTAGCCCGAATGGGCTTGTGCTATCGGGTTGTGTTGTGCGTTTGGGCTCGTTTATATACATACATACATACATTACACAAAACACATATCAAACATAATGATGCGTGTGAAGTGTTACTTATATTAGGTATATATTTTAAGCCCTTTTTAACACTTATTTTAGCCAAGTTTTAAATTTATAAAACACGATATTTTACTAACACTAAACACACATATGGGCAAGTGCACCCATCGTTGAGCGTAGTATAGCGTTGGTAAGATACCGAGGTCGTCCAAGGACACAAGAGCTTTTAGTACCGGTTTATCCTCAACGTCTAATCAAAATAAAAGTTTAGAAAAATGTTTTAAACTAAGAAAAATAAAAACTAACTAAAATGCTGAAAAATAAAAATAAAATAAAAAACAGATAGACAAGATGAATCACTTGGTTCCGACTCGTATCTAGTATAACCTTTGATTATTTCCGCACTTTTGAACATAATTAAGAGATTATCTTAGTTATTGTAGTAGGCCCCTCTTTTGAAGGTGACGTTACCCTCACCCCAGTAGTTTGAGTAAGCAAGGATACAATCCTAAAAGGGTGGATTATTGGAAGACAATGAATTAAGTTATTAATGCAGTATTGTGGTAGGCCCCGCTTTTGGCGGTGACGTTACCCTCGGCTAAGTAGTCTGAGTCAGCAGGGATACAGTCCTAAATAGCCGGGTTATAGTATTAATAGTAGTTAACTTATGAGGGGATCAAAGAGTTTGGACCCCCGCCATCCAATACCGTGAAGTATTGAAGGAGGTCCTACTAAATTTGACCCAGGTCCATTGCAGGACCTCTAAACGCTGAACAATGGCAAGACCTTTACCAAACCGTTCCCTTAACCCCCGACCAGGTAGCCAACATACCTCCATATAGACCGTGGAGATATGAATGGTGAAAATCCTTTATTTTATATAGAGAGTAAAATAATGCCAAGACACCACGGACAAACGATAAGGAAAGATCACCTTCAACATAAGTAACTAGTTATTAAAGTCATTAATACAAAACCAAATAAAAAGTGCAAAAGATTAGAAATAAAAAGTATTATACTAGACACTTTGTCTTCACCAAGTGATGTAAGAGACTTAGGCAAACATGGCCTTGATTGTCAAGAACTCTTACGATCAATCTTGGATCCCAAGACGACTCACACACTCTACGATGGACAATGGATGATGGTGGTGGATGATGGTGTTGTGATGGTGGTGGGTGGTGGATGAAGTGTGAGAGAGGTGGTGTGCCAAGGGATGAGATGAAATGAATCCAAGCACTCCTATTTATAGGCTGAACAGAGAGCTGGGCACGGCCCCGTGTCCGCTGGGCACGGCCCCGTGCCTGTCTGACACTCTCTCTCCTCATTAATTGTAATTCGCAATTACAATTAATGCGCCTGCTGTACTTTCGACACGCCCCCGTGTTCACTGGGCACGGCCCCGTGGTGGGCAATAGAAGCTTCTATAGGTTTGTCTTTTCTGCTGCTTCTTGGGCACGGCCCCGTGCTGGCTGAGCACGGGGCGTGTTCAGTGTTCTGCCTTCTCTATTTTGCTTGGGAAAATGCCGTTGAGGGGTCGGGCAGTCCACTAATGTTCCTTTCCTTGTATTTATGTTGGATTTAGCTGTCTTTTTGCTTCTTTTGTGTTTTTGAGCTCATTTAATCCTGAAAATACAAAAGGAAGATAAAAACACTCTTTTTCCAATATTAGTACTTAAAAAGGGTTAGTTTTATGCCTCATTTGATGTAATTTATATGTTGCATTTTACACACATCAAATACCCCCACACTTGAACTTTTGCTTATCCTCAAGCAAAACTCTTTAACATGTGGCTTACACTCCCAAATGGAATGGGTAGAAGAGAAGGTTTTTGGCTTGTCGTAGAGTATTGGGAATCCAAGATCTTTTTGGGTTTTATCTTTATTTATTTACAATCCTATTCGTAATGATTTATTTAGAACTTTTCATAGGAGAAATTACTTATTTGGGCATAACATGCCTTTTTAAAATTCCATTTATATACAAGTTCACATACCTCACGGGAGAAATCACTCACACTTGGCCGAAGGTGTATTTTTAGTGAATCACTCGAGAGCGGCATGGAACTTATTCCTACCATAAGCTTGCCAAGCAATCAATCCTCCTCCTTTTTAACTTTTATACCTTTGTAAATATCAAGAGGACTTTGTGGGTTAAGGGTTAGGCTTGGGTTAAAGGTAGGTGGTTGGGATAGTGGTTAGTAGAAAAAGGGCGAAAAAGCGTAACAAGTGTCGGTTTTCGTAAGATTTTCTATTTTTGCAACTTCTTATTTTGATGAAGCTTTTATTCAAACAAAGTTATTTTTGATGAACTTGTTTTTTTTTTTTTTGCTTCATCAACAACACACATTTTTTTTTTTTTTACGAAAAACCGAACTTGTTACTAAAACAAAGGGTTAAAAATAAAAAGGTTTTGGTGGGTAAAAGGGTTTTTTGGTTTGGGTGATGAAATGAAAAGGTTTAGGCTCAAAGGGGTTAACTAGGGGGATTTTTGGGTAGGTGGTAAAAGAAAAAGAAAAATAATGGTGTAGAAATAAAAAGGGGTTAGTCCTAATGCCTCCATCATTTACTTACTCGGGTTTAAGTTGATAAGGACCGGGAATGTATCGTCAAGGCAAGTTCTAGAGTTGTAAGAACCAAGCAGCTATTCACACAAGAAACGGAAAATGAGCATTTAGTCTAATGATATGTAATTGTATGCTCAATAAAGGCTCAAAACTCACTTTTGTGGGAATGGGTTTTTATGTGATCAAGTATATATAATTAAATTTTAACTAAGTTTGCCATGCCTTTTCATAATTTTCTTATGTTGGTTCTTTTTATCACTACGCTATCGGTTGTAAATTCGTAAAAATATAACCTTTTTGAGAACTTGAATTTCCCGAGTTAAACCTAGACAAGTAAAAAAAAAATGAAATTTTTGAAAAAAATTGGGGTGATTAGCGGTTCCAATAGAGTTTTGTGTAAGGCTTGTATTTAGGACTTGCAAAATTCAAGGTTTTAGCATCCCCCCCACACTTAAATTACACATTGTCCTCAATGTGTCCCAAAAATAAATTTTTAGGTTGATTAGATGTGTAAAATGGTGTAAAAAGCAAAACTTTTCTGTTACTGGTCGCTGAACACGGCCCCGTGTTGTCCGGGCACGGCCCCGTGTTCAAGTGCCAGTAACAAGATTAAAATAAGAGAAGCAGAAGTCTGGACACGGGGGCGTGTTGGGTGAACACGGCCCGTGTCCAGTTACCTGAACTGGGCGTTTTCTGCAGGTGGTTCAGCACGGGGCCGTGTTGGTTGGGCACGGCCCGTGTTGAACCTTCTGAAATGGAGAGAATTTTCGTGTTGCCTTGTTCTTGTGCATGAGTTCATTTTTCTCGTTCCCCTTTTCATCCCTTACCACCATGAGTGTGTTTTATTCCTGAAAATTAAAACTAACTAGAAAACATAAAAATTAATCTAAATTAAACTAAGGATAGTTCCGCGGAATGCCTCCGTGGTGCGCCACGTTTATAAGGGTCCTTGGCTAGACCCAAAGCCGGTCATTTGTCACCCAAGTGGGATGTATTGCATCCCATGTTACACCGTCAGAGAGCATCATCCAAGCTTGAGTCTATGACCTGCATGTAGTTGACCGGGTCTTCGTCCTCAATTCTTTTTCCACATTCAAACTTCACCTCCTTATCCCCAAACTTCAATGTTAACGTTCCGTCATTCATGTCTACCACCGCTTGGGCGGTGGCTAGAAATGGCCTCCCAAGGATGAGAGGGACATCGGTGTCTTCTTCCATGTCTAAGATGACAAAGTCGGTTGGAAAAACAAAGTTGTCAACTTTTACCAATAAATTCTCAGCGACACCTTGTGGAAATTTGACGGATCTGTCAGCGAGTTGTATGCTCATCTTTGTAGGGCTTGTTGTTCCTAGGCCGAGTCGTTTGAACATTGATGTGGGCATGAGGTTAATGCTAGCCCCAAGATCGGCTAATGCATTACGAACGGGAGATCCCCCAATCGAGCAAGGGATTGTGAAACTCCCGGGATCGATTTTCTTTTGTGGAAGTTTGTTGAGCACTAAGGCGGAGCATTCTTCGCCTAAGTTAACTAATTGCAATGATTCAATTTTCCTTTTGTTTGTGAGGAAATCCCTCATAAATTTTGAGTATTTAGGCATTTGGGTTAGGACCTCGATAAAAGGAATATTAACATGCAATTGTTTTAGCAAATTTTCAAATTTAGCGAATTGCTCATCGGTCTTTTCATGATTTAACCTACCGGGGTATGGAATAGGAGGAGTCTTGGTGGCCTCTTGAGTTGGTAGAGAAGCCTTTTCTGGCGCAGGAGGGGTCACAGGCTGGCTAGAATGGCTTCTTTCATTTGGCGGTAATGGAGCATCCTCGGGACCCACGGTTCGATTTCTTAATGTGATGAGATGTACTTGTGCCTTCGGGTTGGTTTCGGTATTACTAGGTAACGCGCCTTGTGGTCTCTCGGAGAAATTTTGAGCTAGTTGATTTAATTGTTTTTCAACTTTTTGAATGCTAGCTTGTTGATTTCTAAAATTCGATTCCAATTGTTGAAATCGATTCGAGTTTTTCTTTTCAGTGTCAGAGATGAGGCGAGATACAGTATCTTCAAGCCTTTCTCTTCCACCTTGTTGTTGAGAGAAATTTTGTGGTTGTTGAAAATTAGTTCGTTGGTTTTGTTGGTTACTACTATTGCCGGGATCTCTCCAACCAAGATTTGGGTGGTTACGCCATCCTTGGTTGTAGGTACCCGTTGGAGGACCCGACGGCCTAGGTCTATTATCCATGTAGTTTACCGTTTCTGTTTGTTCATCTAATTCTTTCATACAACTCCAATTTTCATGTGACCCTCCACACCCTTCACAAGCCATAACCGAGGCCGTTTTTGTCATTTCTAGCTTTTTGATTTTTGAAGAGAGGGCCTCGATTTGAGCTTGTAAAGAGGTGCTTTCATCAACCTTATGGGCGCCCGGGGCAATAGATTTATTACCTCGGGGGGTGTGCCATTGAAAATTGGTTTGAGCAATTTCCTCAATTTGGTTATATATTTCATTTGGGCGACGATTACCTAAAAGTCCCCCGGAGCTTGAATCAAGTGTTTGTCTTGTGTGTGGCAACAACCCATTGTAGAAAGTGGATACTTGTTGTCACACTGCTAGACCGTGATGAGGACACTTTCTTAGAAGCTCCTTGAACCTTTCCCAAGTTTCATATAAGGATTCCCCATCCTCTTGTGAGTATGTATTAATTTCAGTCATTAATTTAGCTGTTTTAGCAGGAGGGAAATACTTATATAAAAACTTTTGGGCAAGTTCATCCCAAGTGTTTACTGATCCAACTGGGAGGGTGTTAAGCCAAGCCTTGGCTCGGTCCTTTAGTGAAAATGGAAACATTCGAAGGCGGATGGCGTCATTTGATGCTCCATTGAACCGAAAGGTATCACATATTTCTAAGAAGTTAGTAATATGTAGATGGGGATCCTCATCCGCAAGCCCGTGGAAGGTTGCGGAGTTTTGGAGCATTTGTATCAAATGCGCCCGAAGTTCGAAGTTGTTGGCTTCGACATTCGGTGCGTTGATAGCGGCGCCGAGATTGCCTACGGTGGGCCGTAGGTAATCCATGAGGGTACGTTGGTCCGCCATTGGAAGTGGGTCCCCCGAGACTTTCTCTTGATTTTTGGCTTTAAGTCTTTTTCTGAGAAAGCGTTCGGGTTCTTCTAGAGGTTCTTTTATGTCTCTACTAGAACTGGAGCTCATGCACTACGTAGGAGGTTCAAATGTGGCGCCTAGGTTCCAAGTCCTGCAATAAAGACAGAAAAGAACGTTGGTCAGAATATTCACCACGGCCCCGTGCTCAGCGAACACGGCCCGTGGTCAGAGGCACAGTGATTGATTTCTAGATCCCTGTTACTGGGAGTTGGACACGACCCCGTGTTGCACCGACACGGCCCCGTGTTCAGCTCTCTGTAACTCAGAAAATAAAAACTGCCAGTAATGATGCTGGGCACGGCCCGTGTCTGACCGGGCACGGCCCGTGCTGAGCGCTGCAGAAGCTGAAAAACTAAGAAAATCCTAAAAAAATTAAAAAGAAAAATAAAAGATGATTAGGCCGTTGATTCCTAACTTTCTTAAAATCCTTGTGTCCCCGGCAACGGCGCCAAAAACTTGATGCGTGTGAAGTGTTACTTATATTAGGTATATATTTTAAGCCCTTTTTAACACTTATTTTAGCCAAGTTTTAAATTTATAAAACACGATATTTTACTAACACTAAACACACATATGGGCAAGTGCACCCATCGTTGAGCGTAGTATAGCGTTGGTAAGATACCGAGGTCGTCCAAGGACACAAGAGCTTTTAGTACCGGTTTATCCTCAACGTCTAATCAAAATAAAAGTTTAGAAAAATGTTTTAAACTAAGAAAAATAAAAACTAACTAAAATGCTGAAAAATAAAAATAAAATAAAAAAACAGATAGACAAGATGAATCACTTGGTTCCGACTTGTATCTAGTATAACCTTTGATTATTTCCGCACTTTTGCACATAATTAAGAGATTATCTTAGTTATTGTAGTAGGCCCCTCTTTTGAAGGTGACGTTACCCTCACCCCAGTAGTTTGAGTCAGCAAGGATACAATCCTAAAAGGGTGTATTATTGGAAGATAATGAATTAAGTTATTAATGCAGTATTGTGGTAGGCCCCGCTTTTGGCGGTGACGTTACCCTCGGCTAAGTAGTCTGAGTCAGCAGGGATACAGTCCTAAATAGCCGGGTTATAGTATTAATAGTAGTTAACTTATGAGGGGATCAAAGAGTTTGGACCCCCGCCATCCAATACCGTGAAGTATTGAAGGAGGTCCTACTAAATTTGACCTAGGTCCATTGCAGGACCTCTAAACGCTGAACAATGGCAAGACCTTTACCAAACCGTTCCCTTAACCCCCGACCAGGTAGCCAACATACCTCCATATAGACCGTGGAGATATGAATGGTGAAAATCCTTTATTTTATATAGACAGTAAAATAATGCCAAGACACCACGGACAAACGATAAGGAAAGATCACCTTCAACATAAGTAACTAGTTATTAAAGTCATTAATACAAAACCAAATAAAAAGTGCAAAAGATTAGAAATAAAAAGTATTATACTAGACACTTTGTCTTCACCAAGTGATGTAAGAGACTTAGGCAAACATGGCCTTGATTGTCAAGAACTCTTACGATCAATCTTGGATCCCGAGATGACTCACACACTCTACGATGGACAATGGATGATGGTGGTGGATGATGGTGTTGTGATGGTGGTGGGTGGTGGATGAAGTGTGAGAGAGGTGGTGTGCCAAGGGATGAGATTAAATGAATCCAAGCACTCCTATTTATAGGCTGAACAGAGAGCTGGGCACGGCCCCGTGTCCGCTGGGCACGGCCCCGTGCCTGTCTGACACTCTCTCTCCTCATTAATTGTAATTCGCAATTACAATTAATGCGCCTGCTGTACTTTCGACACGCCCCCGTGTTCACTGGGCACGGCCCCGTGGTGGGCAATAGAAGCTTCTATAGGTTTGTCTTTTCTGCTGCTTCTTGGGCACGGCCCCGTGCTGGCTGAGCACGGGGCGTGTTCAGTGTTCTGCCTTCTCTATTTTGCTTGGGAAGATGCCGTTGAGGGGTCGGGCAGTCCACTAATGTTCCTTTCCTTGTATTTATGTTGGATTTAGCTGTCTTTTTGCTTCTTTTGTGTTTTTGAGCTCATTTAATCCTGAAAATACAAAAGGAAGACAAAAACACTCTTTTTCCAATATTAGTACTTAAAAAGGGTTAGTTTTATGCCTCATTTGATGTAATTTATATGTTGCATTTTACACACATCACATAACATTTCATTAATCATCAAAGTTCATACAATCACATAAGTTCAAAACATGCTACACTTAGCACAAAGATAGGTTCTGAAATACGAGTTGTCACACAAATACACACATAAAAACACCAAAACACATATAATAACACCAAAGCATATTGTTTTATTAATAATCATCATTGTTTTACATTATACATCGATTATAGAACACAGTTGTCACACTACCAGACCTCCTATTTACACATCGAGACGCTAAACTAGAACTTGTTCCCTCAGAATTTATTGCTACTACACAATCTTCACTCACACCCTCAACCCTACCAGACTCACCATCTCTACTCCTAGGCTGCTGAAACTCAGCCATGCCTCTAGAAGGGACAGTTTGAGTCTCTGGTTGTTGAGACTGATGTGGTAAAGATTCATCAATAGATGCTGTGACAATTGTCAAATTTGCATGTATCCGTACAATTATTAAACAATAATTAGACAATGATTAGTGCTTACTGACTGTGCTGATTTAACATTTATGACATGAATGCTTTCTGATTATTGTTATCAAATATACATGTGTATCATGTATTGCAAATGTCATATCGTTATTACATGCAACACTTTATTGATTCAAATTGTGCACGAAACAAAGATAGCACAGTTATCAGACAAATCAGAAAAATGCTGAAGGAGTTCAGTACATAGACAGACATGATATTGAGACACAGAATGAGCTAGAAACCAAGAGTTACACTAGTATAGTGTATAGGAAAGTAAGGATCATAAAACTGCCTTCCTAGTGATAGTTTAAGTGCCGGAAAGTGCCTAAAACTTACATAAACGGTAGAATTCTGCAGAATTCAGCAAAATTCAACATTTAAACAACTTAATATCATGCAGAAATATGGTTAAATGGTCCTGACTGCTTTCCTAAGTGTCGGGAATCAAAATTGTTATGAAAGGTAACATAAAGCACACAAAACTACATAGTTTAGCACCTTAATGAACCGGTAACCAACCGAACAACCAAACACTACCCAAAACACCAAATTTTCACTAGAAGCATTGTTTAAACATTACCAAGCTAGTTATGATCCCCGAACACCATAACACACTATATAAACATCTAGTAACTAATCACCTAACTAATATACTTAGATTTCAACTAACCAAACTAACTAAGAGTTAAAACCTAGTCTAGACCCCCCACCTATTCTCGGCCAACATGTGGCCCCCACATGTGATTTTATTTCTTTATAAAATTGGATCATCTCTCCACTTTCAATACATAATACACATTAGATTTTCATGTGTTGAAGTATTATAAGAACAACCTAAGGATCATAACCTCTCATTTCTTCACAAACTCAACACACACACACACACACTCTTCTCCTCTCTCCCTCTTTGCTCATGGCCGAGAGCACCCCCAAGCACCACCATCATCATCAATCATTCTTCATCCAATCCACACATATACAAAGGTGTAAGAAGGTGTATAAGGAAGCTAGGAACTCTTGGAAGTTGAAGGACCACTCACACAAGCTTTTATCAACCTCTTCTTCATCTTGTGATCATCCCTAGCCTTATGCTAGTAGTAAGATCTTATACACTCCATTTTACATCTTCTTAAGTTGGTTAAAACATGGTATAAGTTGTAAATCATGAAGAACACTATGAATCTTGAACATGAAACTATAATATAAGACTATAATCATAAGAAATCATGTTGTTTAAGTGTTGCTATGCTTGTTGATTGTTGATTGCTCATGTTATTGATGTAGATCATCATGTGATCTTGCTAGATAGTGATTAAAGATATAATCTAGAAAGATGAGAGGATGATTATGTTAAGATTCAATAGATCATCCTTGTGTAAATCATGAACTTGAAGTGTAAATTGTTTTTCTTGTAAAGTGATGATCAAAGTGAATGTAAAGCCTTGTAAATCTATGATTTCAAGAATGATTTTTCAAGAAACCAAGTTAAAAATTACGAAGTTTACTTAAGCTTGGTTCTTAAAGGAATTAACCACATTTTTAGTGGTTAAACAAGTGTAGAAATATGTATGTAACAAGAAAAACTCAAGAAGAAACATTTTTAGAAAAATGATTTACAAGTTGTAAACATCTAACTTCTTTAAAAATGATGTTTTTAAATAAACAAGCACACTTTAAAGGGTAACTAAGCCTACTAAACACACTAGTAAGTTACTACAAATTTTTGTAAACTTTCAAGTTCATGAAGTGGTAATTTATGCATGATTTTGGCAAATTGGTAAGCATTGGTTGATTTGTAGTTGATTGTGTTGATTTATAAAAGAAAATGATATGCCTTGAAAGCATAGAAACCTCCATTTTTAGGGGAAACTATGGCATAAATTTTCTAAAAATTAAACACTTAGAAAAATATTTTAAACAAATATTTACAAGTATATTTTAAACCATGAATTTTTATATAAAGTTTGCCATGATTTTTGTTACAAAAGTTATAAATATTGGAGGTTGGTTTTTGTAAATAAAAGTGACTAAATATGTATTTAGGAAATGTATATTTAGAAGTCACCATGTGTGTGATTATTTGTATATTATGTGTATTAGTTATATTTATTTTAGGACTTGAAATAATATAACTCACCAAAATACCAAGAAATTACAATCCAAAATATTACCAAATTTCCAAGAATATGAATATAAAATTTGTACACAAAATATTGGACTACCGAATAAGGAATATAACTAACATAAATATTCCGAAAATAAATTCATAAGTATATTTTGGTAATTAGTATTTTGGACACCAAGAGAACAAAAATATGATTTTTACAATTATTACAAAGATATATCATATTTTTGACAAGAAGAAAATATACTACTTTTGGGTAAATAAAAATATGTGTGTTTTCTTGGAATTATTAAGAGATATATTATTTTTGGGAGAAAATATATATAATTTTTTGAATAAACATGAAATACATTATTTTTGGGTGAAAAATAAGTTTATATATATTTTCCAAGTTAAACTTGAAAATATATTATTTTTGAGACTTATATGAAATTTATAAATATTTTTGCCAAGGGAAAAATTATAAGTAATTTTTCTATGTAATATTTCTTAAAATATATATTTTGGGAATAAATATTGATGTATTTTTATTAGAAATATTATTCCGGAAAAGTTAATAAAAAATTAAGTATGAGATACTTAATAAACACAATAAAATAAGTATTCTCGTACGTATAAATATACACCGGAATACGCCATCGATACTTGGCAAAAATATAGAAGTATAAGAATACGAATATAAATACACTCATCCTCGGGAAGTTATACTTGTAGAAATTCATAAGAGTGTCAAGTTAAAATATACTATTTTAACTAATATTCCAAAATTAAATAAATATAATTTAAGTTAAAATATTTATTATTTTAACGAATAATTATATAACTTGGAATAATATTAAGGACATAAAGAAACGTAACTCAAAGACACTAATTAATACTAAGTCAAGGCACGACCCGTTCGTCTAATAAACCGTAGTACGTTGTAGGTAGTCGTGTACGCGAGTAACAACTTTGGGTTACACTTGGAAACGAAGAACGCAAGATTGTGAGTTCATGTCCCACTTTTCTTTAACTGTTTTTGTTTTATAAATTCGGGGGTGAAGTACATGTTACAAATTGATTACAAACGTTTATACATGGTATGGTTAGCTACGGAATGTACTGCTTGATCATGTGAGTGGTGGGTATTGTCACACCCTAACTTTTGCGGAAGCTTGGTTATTGGTGTGACTTCTTAATACCATAGCATTCAATCATAACTATTCTATATGATAAAAACCAAAAGATATTCATCCATAAAAATTAAGTTTGAAAATACCACAACACACTTGTTTGAAACATCGACACCAAATTTAAGTTACAAACCATAACATGTTTTAATGAGTTCACGAAGACTCGACAACATAACTTAAACCAACCCGAGCTTAGAGCCATGTATCTCGTCTAGGAGTAAGATACATCTCCTAAACCCTACGACCACGGATGACATCTTTTATTTATAACGCAACTTGAAACACATGCATACACCTGCCAGATCCACTTAGTTCCCTGAAATACATGTAGTTTAAAAACATCAACAAAAGTTGAGCGAGTTCATGTGTTTTGTATATGTATGTATAACCCTTTGTAAATAGTGTAAGTATGAAAGTCCCGGTATGATAGCAAACAAGGAAAAGATCACCAATGGTTTGCAAGGCCACTGATATGTGTGACGGTGTAGGAAGACTCAAACCTAGCAAAGTTGTACCGGGCTTCCGGCTGGAAGACATAGTCACCCTATGGGCCACCCTGGTCCTCATGGGTGTGGGCTCGCTACACCCAAATAGATCTATCACTCATGCCCCTCAGTCCTTATACGAGGATTAATGGTCCCAAGTATCCGCCTACCCATTCACATGATCTATGGTTCTTTCCTAAGCTAACCATACCAATTGTATTTGTATGTAATCCTTTTGTATCATGTATTTCACCCCCGAAGTAAATAAAGAAAACAGTTTAAAGAAAAGGGGGACATGAACTCACTGTATTGCGTCTTCAGAATCGTAACCCAAATCTCTTCAGCAAACACGACTACCTACAATGTACTACTGTCTATTAGACGAACGAGCCGTGCCTTGGCTTAGAGTTTAACATTTTTGAGTTACGTTTCTTATGTTCCCAATATTATTCCAAGTTATAATTACTTGTTGAAATAATAATCATTTTAACTTTAAATCATATTTAGTTTTGGAATAATTGTTTAAGCAATATTGCTGTATTAATACTTCTCAAGTTTTTATTTTCGTATTTCCTTCCCAAGGATGGGGGTATCTCATACATGTATCTTTGTATTCTCGTATTTGTAGACTCAAAATAATATATTTTCAAGTATCACTTTAGAAAATATATATGTAAACTCATTTCGTCTAAAAATAATGTATTTCAAGAAAATATATATTTTTCTCAAAAGTCATATATCTTCTAAATATTCAAGAAAATATATTTTACTTCCAAAAATAATATATTTTCACCTTGTCGAAAATACAATATTACTTCTTGTAATATTTTCAAAGAATATATTTTCATTTCTTGTATCCAAAATAATATTTACCAAAAACATATTTATAACGGTATTCTTCGGAATATTTTATAAGTTACGTTCTTGTGTTCGGTTTCACAATATTAAGTGTGTAACTTATATATTTATTCCATGATTTTTGGTAATACTTTGGATTGTAAATTTCTTGGTATTATGTTAAGTTATATTATTTTACCCTAAAATAATATAACTATTCCACAAAGTATACAAATATTCACACAAGTGTCTTAATATATATATATATATATATATATATATATATATATATATATATATATGTATGTATTCTAAATATATATTTACCCATTTTTATTTATAAAAACAAACCTCCGATACTTGTATTTTTGTTACAAAAATTATGGCAAAGTTTATATTGAAAACTTATGATCAAAATACACTTGTAAATATTTATTAGAAAATATTTTTCTAAATGTTTATATTTTTAGAAAATTTTTCCATAGTTTCCCCTAAAAATGGAGGTGTCCATGCTATTAAAGCATATCATTTTCTTTTCAAAAATCATCATAAGCATCCAACAATCAATCTACACTTACCAAGTGCTAAAACAAAGCTATCTACATAATAATTATGAACTTGAACTTTCATAAAAACTTGTAGTAACTTGGTAGTGTATTTAGTAGGTTTAGTTACCCTCTAAAGCGTGTTTATCTCTTTAAAAATCTCATTCTTAAAGAATTTAGGTGTTTACAACTTGTAAACATGTTTTACAAAGACATATCTTTACGAAATCTTCTTGTCTCTCTAGTGTTTCTACACTTGTTTTATCACCAAAAGTAGGGTAAGTTTAAGTAAGAGCCAAGATCTTCTAAAAATCATATTTTGAACTTGGTTCTTTTGGAAAACCATTCATAAATCTTAGATCTATTAGATTATCAACTCACTTGATTACTATTTTTCAAGAAATCATTTTATTTTTCAAGTTCATGCTTACACATGAGGATGATCATCTTGTTTCATCACATAATCATCCCCTTACTTGCTAGATCTTGTGTTTAATCACAATCTAGCAAGCTCCTTATGATGATCAACATTATAATCTCAAGTAAATAACAATCAAACATCATACATACACTAAACAACATAGTTTCATCATATATCAAGCTTATGTTCATGATTCATGTTTATGTCTTTTAGTGTTCATCAAGTTTATCAATGTACATCATCATTTAACCAACAACATATGAAGTAAATAAGGATCATGAGAGTCTTACAACTAGCACAAGGCTAGGGAAGAACACAAGAAGATAATGATGGCAAAAGTGAAGGATAATAGCAAATGGGAGAGGTCCTTCAAGGTCCAAGACCACTAAGCTTGCTTAAACACCTCCTTGCATCATGTAATGAACTTGGAATTGATGGAAGTGAAATGGAAATGATGGTGGTGTGGAGGTGGGTGTTCGGCCGAGAGCTAGATGGAGGGAGGAAGGAGATGAGTTATGGTGAAGTGTGTAAGAATGAAGACCCTTAATCCTTCTTATAACCTCTAATCCTTTTGTCCAATGGGTCTTGTGTCTTCAAAGTACACTACACAATCTTCTACTAAATCAATTGGGATTATGCAATATCTAGCAAGATTGTGGAGATCAAGGGTGGGCCACCTTTGGTGACCGATTACTAGCATTTGGGGGGGGGGGGGGGTGAGGCCTAATTGTAAATTTTA
Source organism: Helianthus tuberosus (assembly GCA_030545235.1). NCBI lineage: Eukaryota > Viridiplantae > Streptophyta > Magnoliopsida > Asterales > Asteraceae > Helianthus > Helianthus tuberosus. The sequence goes on from JARYGA010059765.1 coordinate 9,614,503, forward strand.
ACCATATAGTTTGATTAAGGTTCAATTTCAAGTGTTAGTTGCAAGTGTTATTTACTAGATATTTTTAGTGGGGTGTTATGATGTTTGGGGATCCTAACTAGCTCAGAAACACTAAAAGAATGCTTCTAGTATAATTTTGGTGTTTCGGGTAATGTTCGGTTAGATACCGGTTCGTTAAAGTGTCAAACTATTCTGTTTAGTGATCTTTAAGTACTCTTTTGTGACACTTTTGATTCCCGACACTTAGGAAAGCATTCAGGACCATTTAGTCATATTTTTGCATGTTACTAGCTTGTTAATTTGTTGAAGTTTGCTGAAATATGCAGAATTCTGCACTTTATGTGGGTTTTAGGCATTTTCCGGCACTTAAACTATCACCTAGTGAAGCAGTTTTATGTTCCTTACTTCTCTACACACCATAATAGTGTAGTACCTTGTCCCTGGCCCATGAGGGGTCTCAAAACACTGTCTGTCAATGTATTGAACATCGTCAGTATTTTTCTGAGTTATCCGCTAACTGTGCTAACTGTGCTTTGTGCATCATGTATGTCAATAAGGTTTGCATGTGATAATGAGATGACATTATGTAACATGTGATGCACATGTAAGTATGTTGCAGTAATCAGAAAGCAGTTTAAGTCATTAATTGTAATCCAACACAGTCATTAAGCACTAATCAATATTAACTAATTCTACGGATACCTGTATTTTTTACGGTTGTCACATTCTCCCCCTGTTAAGAAAATTTAGGCCCAAAATTTTAGTTCTGCAACTAGTTGCAGGGGTTTTGGGGAACAAATGTGGGTATTTTGCTTTCATGCGATCCTCACGCTCCCAAGTGAACTCTGGGCTGTGTCACGCGTTCCAACGAACCTTGACAAGTTTAAAACTACTCTTGCGTGTCTTGTTAACCTTCCAATCGGTAAGCTCAACAGGTTCCTCTGTAAAGTGGAGTGTGTCGTCAATGTGAACTTCGTCGACAGGAATGACAATTGTTTCTTGAGTTGGACTCTTTTTCAGATTAGATACATGAAATGTATCATGAACGCCATTCAGTTCTGCGGGTAAATCCAACTTATAAGCTACAAGACCAATCCTCTCTAGGATTTTGAATGGTCCAATGTATTGCGGGTTCAACTTCCCACACTTCCCAAAGCGTGCTACACCCTTCCAGGGTGAAAGCTTTAACAAAACCATATCTCCTACCTCAAACTCCAAAGGTTTCCTCCTTTGGTCCGCATAACTCTTTTGTCGATCACGAGCCGCCTTAATGCGCTCTCGGATCTGTGTAATCTTATCAGTCGTCCCTTGAACCAATTCGGGACCAACAAGCTGTCTATCACCCGTGTCTGCCCAGCATAACGGTGATCTACACTTGCGTCCATAGAGAGCCTCAAATGGTGCAGCTTGGATACTGGCATGGTAGCTGTTGTTGTACGAGAATTCTACCAAGGGTAAGTGAGTGTCCCAACTGCCACCCAAATCCATTACGCAAGCTCGTAGCATATCTTCCAACGTTTGAATCGTTCGTTCACTCTGGCCATCAGTCTGCGGATGGAATGCAGTACTCAGATTCAGCTGAGAACCAAAGGCTTCTTGGAAGGATTGCCAGATACTTGACACAAACCTTCCGTCTCTATCTGAAATGATCGAGAGAGGCACTCCATGCCGTGCAACTATCTCTCTCAGGTATAGCTCAGCAAGCTTGCTAGTGTGGTCTTTATCCTTGATTGGCAAAAAGTGTGCAGATTTTGTCAGACGGTCTATAATTACCCAAATCATATCATGACCTCTGGGTGTCCTTGGTAACTTCGTTATAAAGTCCATTGAAATCTGCTCCCACTTCCACATGGGTATTTCAGGTTGTTGCAGAAGACCTGAAGGCTTCTGATATTCGGCCTTTACCTTGGCACAGGTCAAACATTTGCCAACATACGTTGCAACATCACCCATAAATCTCGGCCACCAATAAAAATCCTTTAAATCTTGGTACATTTTATCCAATCCTGGATGGATCGAGTACCATAACTTGTGAGCTTCATAAAAAATAACGACTCGTAGACCACCGAAGAGGGAAACCCAAATTCTTCCCATGAAGCACAACGTTCCTTCCTCGTTTGGTACCAACTGTTTCTCCATCCCACGGAGATACTCATCCTCAAGATTCTTTTCCTTAAGATCTTCTCTCTGCGCGGCATGAATGCGCAACGAGAGTTCCGTTTGAATAATCATTTCCAAAGCCCTAACCCTTATGGGCTTGATTCTTTCTTTCCGACTCAGGGCGTCTGCGACCACATTCGCCTTCCCTGGGCGATACTTGATTTCACAATCATAATCATTTAACAGCTCTACCCATCGTCTCTGTCTCATGTTAAGCTCTTTCTGATCGAATATATGCTGTAAGCTCTTGTGATCGGTATAGATCGTACAGCGCGTGCCACACAAGTAATGTCGCCAGATCTTTAAAGCAAACACCACAGCGCCTAGTTCCAAATCATGAGTGGTGTAGTTCTTCTCATGAATCTTCAACTGGGGTGAAGCATAAGCTATAACCTTCTGTCGCTGCATCAATACACATCCCAATCCCTGATGCGAGGGGTCACAATATACCACGAAGTCGTCAGTGCCTTTGGGTAGGGATAAGATGGGTGCATCGCAAAGCTTGTTTTTTAACAACTGAAATGCTTCTTCTTGCTTGTCTCCCCATTCATACTTCTTGTCTTTCTGTGTGAGGGAGGTCAAAGGTTGAGCGATTTTCGAGAAATCCTCAATAAATCTGCGATAATATCCTGCCAAACCTAGGAACTGACGGATCTCGGTTGGTGTCTTCGGAGTTTCCCAATTGTTGATCACCTAGATCTTTGTGGGATCCACATGGATTCCATCTCCGTTAACCACGTGACCAAGGAACTGAACCTCACGCAACCAGAACTGGCACTTTGAGAACTTAGCGTATAATTTCTCTTCCTTGAGCAGCTCTAAGATAGCTCTTAGATGTTGCTCATGTTCTTCCTTCGTCTTCGAGTAGATTAAAATATCGTCGATAAACACGATCACAAACTTATCGAGGTACGACTTACAAACTCTATTCATCAAATCCATGAATACTGCTGGTGCGTTCGTCAACCCAAACGGCATAAGCAGGAACTCGTAGTGTCCATAGCGAGTCCTAAAGGCCGTCTTTGGAATACTCTCCTCTTGGATTCTCAACTGGTGATAACCTGATCGAAGATCGATCTTGGAGTAAAAACTTGAACCATGCAGTTGATCGAACAGGTCATCAATCCTTGGCAAAGGATACCGATTCTTAATGGTCAACTTGTTTAGCACCCAGTAGTCGATACACATGCGGAGACTACCATCTTTCTTCTTAACGAACAAAACTGGAGCTCCCCAAGGCGAGAAGCTTGGTCTGATAAATCCCTTGTCTAAAAGTTCTTGAAGTTGCGTTGACACCTCTTGCACTTCTGAAGGCACAAGTCGAGAAGGTGCCTTAGCTACAGGCGCAACACTTGGAACTAAGTCAATGTGAAACTCGACTTGTCTTTGCGGCGGCAATCCTGGCAAGTCTTCGGGGAAGACTTCAGGATATTCCTTCACGACTAGAATGTCTTCTAGCTTTGGCTCAGTGGCTTCCTTGTCCACAATGTGTGCCAGGAAGGCGACACATCCTTTCTGCAAACATCTGCGGGCTTTCAAGCAACTAATGATCCTTAGAGGCATATCGCGCTTCTCTCCATGTACCACAATTGTGTCTCCATTCGCCATCGGAATGCAAATGATCTTCTCATGACATACAATCTCTGCTCGGTTGCTCGACAACCAATCTATCCCTACTACCACGTCGAAGTTTCCCAACTCGACTGGCAGCAGATCAAGCGTAAACTCGTGCTCTCCAGTTCTATCACGCAACCTCTGATGACTTCATTTGCTTCTACTAGCTTTCCATTAGCTAGTTCTATCGAATATGGAATATCTAGCTTACTAGCTACCAACCCAAGTATATTCTTAAACTCTGGTAATACAAAACTATAATCGGCACCAGTATCAAACAGTACAGATGCAAAGCGTTGGTTGATAGGGAACGTACCAGTAACTACATTTGGATCTTGGCGAGCTTCTCTCGCTCCGTTGTTGAAAACCCTACCATGAGCTTGGTTGATTTTCAGGCATTCTCGCTTGAAGTGCCCAACGTCTCCATAATTAAAGCAACCGGGTCCTTGACCATTTCCATTCCCATTACCACCTCGATTGTTGTTTGCTCCCCGGTTTCCACTACTAGCTTGATTCCCAACATTACCACGATTTCCATTACCGCCATTTCCTCCTTGCTGGCAGTTTCCATTACCACTTCCATAACCTCTCTGACCACCACGACCAGTACCAACCCAACATGTTTCCTTCGAGTGACCAACTCTTCCATAAGACTCACATCTACCAGCTCGGCACCGTCCATTGTGATGCAACTGACACGCATCGCATTTGGGCAAGGTGCCCATGTACCCTTTTCCTTTGTTTTCAGCACCAGTTTTGACCTTGGCTGGTGCGTTTGCCTCTTCCTTCTTGCTAGCACTGCTGGTACCTTTCTTGAAATTTGAGAACTTCCTTTTGTTCTCAACGGATGACTCAACGTGAGTCTCCTTCTTTTTCTGGTTAGAAATCGAAAACTTGTTTAACCTGATAGCTTCTTCAGTTAGTGATACACTCAGATCAATAGCCTCAGTTATTATTGCAGGCTTCGATGTCGTCACCATACTCATAATCTGAGGTGCCAACCCCCAAATAAAACGCTCGATGCGTTTGAATTCCGGATAAACCATGTATGGTACCACGCGAGATAGGTCGTGAAATCTCTGCACATATTCAGCAATTTTCGGGCCATCCATCTTGAGGTTCCAGAATTCAGTTTCCAACTTTTGGATTTCAGCCCTGGAGCAGTATTTCTTTCACATGAGTTCCTTCATTTCATCCCATGTCATGGCATAAGCAGCTTCTTCTCCCAAGGTCTGGACTTGAAGATTCCACCAGGAAAGCGCTCCGTCTAAGAACAATCCAGAGATATAGGTGATTGGTGTTGCGGAGCACACTTGCTCATTCTTATCACAGAATCAGTCTTCTCCGTCCATCTGACAAAAGCTACAGCACCCCCGGTGCCGTCGAAATTTAGAGGCTTACAGTCTAGAAACTGCTTATAGGTACAGCCTGTACAAGTAACATCATTCACATAAAGCATTATCGATCGCACATGGAATATCCAAATGTAACGTAATGTTTCTTTAATGACTCAAACATTACCAAGAGGTGGGTTGCTTCCCGAGGTACCTCCGCTATGCTCAGAGCGTAAGGCCTCGTGTTGTGCTATCGCTCGTGAAATCCATTCTTGTAACTCGGCCTTAGTCGTAGGCAGTGTGTTGTCTCTTCGAGGAGCCATCTTCTATAAGAAGTTTGTATAGGTCAGGTCTTATGCATATAAGTATGTAGTATGCGTATGTATTAGAATTTATCAACGCAAGTAAACACATAACATCCCATGTCATAACACAAACAAGTAATCCAACAACGTATATAATGAAAATGTTGCGATTGAGCTTTCATATATCAATGACCACAATTACAGTTTTACATGTTTCACAAATGTACCATATATCAAAAGGGACTACAGGGTCACATCACCCTTGTCCAAACTATCCATCAAACTACAACAATCAAAAGTCAAAGGTCAAAAAGTGGTCATCAAAAAGGCTGTGCAATCTGGGCTCAATAGCTGCACTCTCACCAAAAGTATGCTACCTGCATAAAACCAAAAACTGCTATGCTGATGGTAGAGGAGGAGGAGGTGGAGGAACGAAAAGCAAACTGCGTAGATGCGCTAGCACCTCCTCGAGGGCATGAACATGAGGCAACAGATAGCTGATCTGCTGCTCCAAAGTAAGGAAACGAACATCATAATCTGGGTATGGTAAAAGAGGAGCGGGCGGAGTCGCGAATGGTGACTGACAAGTGCAAGGTGGAGGACGCGGAATCCTCTCATGATCCATGACTCTGCGACACAACATCTCCCACTGGAGCTGTAAGGACAAAAGCAGATCATCTCTCGTGTATCCAGTGTAATGGAAGGGATGATATGGATTAGAAATAGGCATCGTGTTGGGCGGAAACCAAATCAGTGGCTCGCCCGATGGTGCAGCAGCAAAAGGTGCAGTATGTGAAAACTGTGGCATGAAAGGAAAAGCAGCCGACACTGGTGGGACATAACCAGATGGCTGGCTAGATGGTCCTTCCCCTGGACGGGGTGGAGGAATATCCTGTAGGAACATGACCGGTAGATCGGTGCGGTGTATGTCTGACACATGTGGGTTAAACGGGGCAATGTCAACTGGTGCATGTGTAGGTGCAGGTGGGGGAGTAACAAGTCTAACAAAAGGAGGCAAGTCATCCTCATCTATCCACCCATTGCGGGTGAATGCATAACGGGGATCTACATGGTCAGCAAAAGGAGCATGGTCTGCGGGTGTAGGTAGAGGGTCAGGTAACAGTGGTGCAACAACTGGAATGTCAATGGGGTCATGCTCCGGTAGAGGATCATGAGCAGGTATGGGCTCGGGTTCAATCAAAGGCTCAGGGTCAGCTGGTGCAAGCTCAAGATCAGCGGGTATATCAAAGAGCTGATCGTCAGGAACGACAGGTGCCTCAAAAGGCTGATCATCGGGGACAAACTCAATCTCATGCTCAGGGTGAAAGTCATGTGGAAAGACTGGATCAAACTCATCATCAAACTCGAAGTCCTGTGGAGGAACAGGTGAGGCAGACATAGCTGTGTCGGAATCATAATCGGTGGGATAACGCTGTAATACCAGTGTGTGTAGAGTAGTAGATGACACAGACTCGAATGAATCAGGACCAGAATGGTCAGACGAAATCTCAACGACAGGAATCTCAATAAGCGAAACAGCAATGACATCAGCGACTGGAATCTCGACTAGTGGAGCGACAACGACATCATCGACTGGAGCTCCATCATCCTGGGCACCCTCAGGGGGACCCTCAATAAAAAGATCGATGTCGTCGTTAGACATGGGATCAAGAGGCAGATCCTCGAGAGGAAATGCAGCAAGAGGAAAAGGAGCAGGGATCTGAACAAGAAGTAGATCCTCGCCAGGAAGACCATCAGCTAGCGGTATATCATCGCCAAAATCTGGTAAAGCAAAAGGCTGGAAATCATCATCGTCGTCACTCGTAGTGTCAGATGTAAAAACCTCATCCTCTGGGATGATCTCATCATCCGAAACTATGGCCATAGGGTCTACTGTATCTGATACTCCACTATCAGAAGAGGACATGATGTCTGTGACAAAACAATCACACATATGCACATATATCAACAATCATCAAGTAAGCATATAAGTAGTAACAATGTAAGCATGTATGCATCCTAGTCTTCCCAAGACTATCCCACCCAGCCTCTCAGACTGAACTACTTAGTCTCTCAGAGTAAACCTCCCAGTTTCTCAAACTGAACTACCCAGCTAGTCTCTCAGACTAACTCCCCAGTCTCTCAGACTGACTACCCAGCTAGTCTCTCAGACTAACTCCCCAGTCTCTCAGACTGAATTATAAACGACTTCTTTGAAATGTACTTTGTGTCTTTTATTTGTAAAAATGTTTGCTTCCTGGATCTGGACATTTTGTGTATGCAATGAAAACATGTTTGTGAAAACATTTTCGTGAGAGCCCTAATGATCGTAGTCTAGACTCGAGAAAGAATCCTAGTTCGCTACGAACGAAGCTCTGATACCAAGCTGTCACACCCTGACTTTTTCGGAAGCGTGGCTATTGGTGTGACTTCTTAATACCATAGCATTCAATCATAACTATTCTATATGATAAAAACCAAAAGATATTCATCCATAAAAATTAAGTTTGAAAATACCACAACACACTTGTTTGAAACATCGACACCAAATTTAAGTTACAAACCATAACATGTTTTAATGAGTTCACGAAGACTCGACAACATAACTTAAACCAACCCGAGCTTAGAACCATGTATCTCGTCCAGGAGTAAGATACATCTCCTAAACCCTACGACCACGGATGACATCTTTTATTTATAACGCAACTTGAAACACATGCATACACCTGCCAGATCCACTTAGTTCCCTGAAATACATGTAGTTTAAAAACATCAACAAAAGTTGAGCGAGTTCATGTGTTTTGTATATGTATGTATAACCCTTTGTAAATAGTGTAAGTATGAAAGTCCCGGTATGATAGAAAACAAGGAAAAGATCACCAATGGTTTGCAAGGCCACTGATATGTGTGACGGTGTAGGAAGACTCAAACCTAGCAAAGTTATACCGGGCTTCCGGCTGGAAGACATAGTCACCCTATGGGCCACCCTGGTCCTCATGGGTGTGGGCTCGCTACACCCAAATAGATCTATCACTCATGCCCCTCGGTCCTTATACGAGGATTAATGGTCCCAAGTATCCGCCTACCCATTCACATGATCTATGGTTCTTTCCTAGGCAAACCATACCAATTGTATTTGTATGTAATCCTTTTGTATCATGTATTTCACCCCCGAAGTAAATAAACAAAACAGTTTAAAGAAAAGGGGGACATGAACTCACTATATTGCGTCTTCAGAATTGTAACCCAAATCTCTTCAGCAAACACGACTACCTACAATGTACTACTGTCTATTAGACGAACGGGTCGTGCCTTGGCTTAGAGTTTAACGTTTTTGAGTTACGTTTCTTATGTTCCCAATATTATTCCAAGTTATAATTATTTGTTGAAATAATAATCATTTTAACTTTAAATCATATTTAGTTTTGGAATAATTGTTTAAGCAATATTTTTGTATTAATACTTCTCAAGTATTTATTTTCGTATTTCCTTCCCAAGGATGGGGGTATCTCATACATGTATATTTGTATTCTCGTATTGGTAGACTCAAAATAATATATTTTCAAGTCTCACTTTAGAAAATATATATGTAAACTCATTTCGTCTAAAAATAATGTATTTCAAGAAAATATATATTTTTTCTCAAAAATAATATATTTTCTCCTTGTCGAAAATACAATATTACTTCTTGTAATATTTTCAAAGATTACATTTTCATTTCTTGTATCCAAAATAATATTTACCAAAAACATATTTATAACGGTATTCTTCGGAATATTTTATAAGTTACGTTCTTGCGTTCGGTTTCACAATATTAAGTGAGTAACTTATATATTTATTCCTTGATTTTTGGTAATACTTTGGATTGTAAATTTCTTGGTATTATGTTAAGTTATATTATTTTACCCTAAAATAATATAACTATTCCACAAAGTATACAAATATTCACACAAGTGTCTTAATATATATATATTCTAAATATATATTTACCCATTTTATTTATAAAAACCAACATCCGATACTTGTATTTTTGTTACAAAAATTATGGCAAAGTTTATATTGAAAACTTATGATCAAAATACACTTGTAAATATTTATTATTAGAAAATATTTTTCTAAGTGTTTATATTTTTTAGAAATTTTTCTATAGTTTCCCCTAAAAATGGAGGTGTCCATGCTATCAAAGCATATCATTTTCTTTTCAAAAATCATCATAAGCATCCAACAATCAATCTACACTTACCAAGTGCTAAAACAAAGCTATCTACATAATAATTATGAACTTGAACTTTCATAAAAACTTGTAGTAACTTGGTAGTGTATTTAGTAGGTTTAGTTACCCTCTAAAGCGTGTTTATCTCTTTAAAAATCTCATTCTTAAAGAATTTAGGTGTTTACAACTTGTAAACATGTTTTACAAAGACAGTTCTTTACGAAATCTTCTTGTCTATCTAGTGTTTCTACACTTGTTTTATCACCGAAAGTAGTGTAAGTTTAAGTAAGAGCCAAGATCTTCTAAAAATCATATTTTGAACTTGGTTCTTTTGGAAAACCATTCATAAATCTTAGATCTATTAGATTATCAACTCACTTGATTACTATTTTTCAAGAAATCATTTTATTTTTCAAGTTCATGCTTACACATGAGGATGATCATCTTGTTTCATCACATAATCATCCCCTTACATGCTAGATCGTGTGTTTAATCACAATCTAGCAAGCTCCTTATGATGATCAACATCATAATCTCAAGTAAATAACAATCAAACATCATACATGCACTAAACAACATAGTTTCATCATATATCAAGCTTATGTTCATGATTCATGTTTATGTCTTTTAGTGTTCATCAAGTTTATCAATGTACATCATCATTTAACCAACAACATATGAAGTAAATAAGGATCATGAGAGTCTTATAACTAGCACAAGGCTAGGGAAGAACACAAGAAGATGATGATGGCAAAAGTGAAGGATAATAGCAAATGGGAGAGGTCCTTCAAGGTCCAAGAACACCAAGCTTGCTTAAACACCTCCTTGCATCATGTAATGAACTTAGAATGGATGGAAGTGAAATGGAAATGATGGTGGTGTGGAGGTGGGTGTTCGGCCGAGAGCTAGATGGAGGGAGGAAGGAGATGAGTTTTGGTGAAGTGTTTAAGAATGAAGACCCTTAATCCTTCTTATAACCTCTAATCCTTTTGTCCAATGGGTCTTGTGTCTTCAAAGTACACTACACAATCTTCTACTAAATCAATTGGGATTATGCAATATCTAGCAAGATTGTGGAGATCAAGGGTGGGCCACCATTGGTGACCGATTACTAGCATTAGGGGGGGTTTTAGGCACTTTCCGGCACTTAAACTATCACCTAGTGAAGCAGTTTTATGTTCCTTACTTCCCTACACACCATACTAGTGTAGTACCTTGTCCCTGGCCCATGCGGGGTCTCAAAACACTGTCTATCAATGTACTGAACATCGTCAGCATTTTTCTGAGTTATCCGCTAACTGTGCTAACTGTGCTTTGTGCATCATGTATGTCAATAAGGTTTGCATGTGATAATGAGATGAAGTTATGTAATATGTGATGCACATGTAAGTATGTTGCAGTAATCAGAAAGCAGTTTAAGTCATTAATTGTAATCTAGCACAATCATTAAGCACTAATCAATATTAATTAATTGTACAGGTATAACGCTTAAGACCATTAATCTTCGTAGTAGGACCGAGGGACATGAGTGATATATCTATTTGGGTGTAGGGAGCCTCACCCATGTGGACCGGGGTTTGGCCCATGAGGTGACTATGTCTTACAGCCGGAAGCCCGGTGCAAAATCTGCTTGGATTGAGCCTTCCTGCATCACGTCACACATATTAATGGCCTTGCAAACCATTAATGATATGTTTCCTTCTTTGCTTTGATACCAGGGTTTATAAATACATACTTACTTATAATGATTACAAAGTTTATTCGAGCTCACACACTAAACACATGAACTCACTCAACTTTTGTTGATGTTTTCAAACTACATGTATTTCAGGAAACTAAGTATGGATCTGGCGGGCGTTGAATTTTTCAAGTCATGTCTATAATAAAAGATGTCATCCGAAGTCAAAGGGGTTTGGGTTATGTATTTTATCTTGGATGAGATACATGGTGCAAAACCTAGTTTATTAGTGTCTTTTGTGAAGTCCTTATGGAACTTAAAACTTGTTGGTGTTGTATTCTGAACACGAAGTCTGTGTTTTGGGATTTAAAACAATGTTGCATGTAATGTTTTTAAAGTTATCCATGGATGAACATCTTGGTTTTATCATATAGTTGTTTGTTATGGTTGAATGCAATGATATTAAGCAAGTCACACATAAACACGCTTTCGCAAAAGTCAGGGTGTGATAGTTTGGTATCAGAGCTTCGATTGTAGCGAACTAGGATTTTTTCTCGAGTCTAGACTATAATCATTAGGGCTCTCACGAAAATATCAACATGTTTTCATTGCATACACGAAATGCCCAAATCCAGGGAACAAACATTTTTTTATAAAAGGAAAGACAAGAAACACGATTGCAAGGTTACATTTATGGTTTAGTCTAGGATATACTAGGAAAGATAGAAAGGTTTCATGAAGGATAATGTGAATACATGATTGAGTGATAACTATCTTGATTGCCTACTAAGTGTTAGTGGTTAATATATGTGCACCTGTTATGATTGTTATGTTACAGGCATTATGTCTTCTTCAGAGAGCGGATTATCAGATGTTGATGATCCTATGGATGTCGTCTTAGATGATGAGATTGCACCTGATCCCGAGATACTTACGTCAGACACTGAGAGCAACCCTGACATGTTCCAGCCGTTCGCGTTGCCAGACTTTGGCGATGATTTACCCCTTGCTGATGGTATTCCTGATGAGGATCCTTTTCTCAATCCTGTTCCAGTCCATGATTATCTCATCATTGGGCATCCCGATGGTGAGCACATCGTGGCTCTGATCCTCGATCCTGTTCCTCTCATGGTCATTCCTCATGAGGATTGGCCTTTCGACGATCTATTTGATGATGACGTTGATTTGTTTGTTGATGGTCCTCCCGTTGATGCCTAGGGTGATGGAGAGATAGACGAGGATGTTATTGCTATCCCACCTCCTGAGATTCCTGTTGTTGAGTTATCCTCTGATTCTAGCTTACACTCCGTTTCAGATTCCTTTGAGTCTGTGATGTCCTCAGCTTTACAGGCGGTCGGATTGCAGTGTTACGCGATTGATTCTGACGATGACACGGCTATGTCAGCTGCACCATCTCCTCCACACGACCCCGAGCTTGACCCTGAGCTAGATCTTGATCCTTTTGATCCGCCTGATGATGCACCCGATGATCCTGAGCCGATACCTGAGCCTGACCATGTTCCTTTTGGTTTACCAGACATTGCATCTCTCATACTTGACCTAGCTCCTGCACCTGTTGACCCTCCTTTTGCTGAGCAATTTATCCCTCCACCCGTACCCGCACCCGCTGATGTTGCTCCTCTCCCTCTTGTAGAGTCCGATGTCCAAAGTGTTGATTTACCTATTGTTTTATTATAGGACATCCCTGCACCCCGTCCAGGGGAAGGTACTTCAGGCCAGCACTCGCGTGACGATCATTTTGCCTCAGCAGCTTTTTCTCAGGCACCTCAGTCTGCACCGTTTGCTCCTTTCACTTCTTCATCACTTGATGAGCCATTCCGATGGTTCCCACCATATCCTATCCCGATCTCAGATCCCTATCATCCCTCCCATTTTGTTGGCTATACACAGGATGAGTTACTTTATTCGCTTCAGCTTCGATGTGAGGTTATGAGTCGTAGAGTCTTGGAGCTTGAGCTGACTCCGCGTCCCCTACCTTGTCCTTGTCAGTCTACTTTTGTTCCCCCACATTCATCACCATCTCCTTTTGCACATCCACCTGCTCCTCTTACTCCTTTTCCAGAGTTTGATGCTCGATTCCTTACCGTCGAGCAGCAGATCAGTTACTTGCTTCATCATGTGTGCAAGCTTGAGGAGGAGCTCGCACATGTTCGCAGTTTGCTTTTCCTCCTTCCTCCACCTCCGCCATAAGTACAGTAGGTTTTTGGTCTTATGCATATGCATTACTTTTGGTGAGAGCTGTCACATCCCCAAATTCCACAAGCGGAGTATCACCGCGCGGGGGGGGGGGGGGGGGGTGACATGACCAGGATCAAGCCACCAATCATATTGAACAATGTATTAAAGTAAATATAAACCAACCACAATAAAATTGGTGTCCCTAAAGAAATTAACCAAGTTTAAGTTATCAGCGGAAGCATAAAGTTTAAAACCAAAACATAAGTTTAAAAGTTCAAATGTTCAGCATGGAACTCAACAGTCCATGTCTCACAACGACCTCTCCTTTTCGTGCAAGCTCCATCTAAGCATCTAACGACCTGCAAGGCATGTAGCAACGAGTCAACAACAACGTTGAGCGAGTTCATAGTTGGTGTTCATTTTAAAGTTATTCCAAAAACCATATGTTCATTCGTAAACCATGAGTTAACCAATTCCTTGTTTCCCAAACCATAACCAGTGGGGGCTACCCCATGTTAACCACTAGACCCGTTACCATATCGACAACTGACTAGAGTCATGTTTATGTGCCCTATGTCAATGTCTATCATCATTGACTAAGTGCCCAGATCCATTAGTCCACTCCCGTCCTCTGCGGTACGGTGTGAGGCTTGTCAAACATAATAGCGCTATTTAACTAGTGACCCGCTCGCCATTGGCTTGGCGACTAAGTCGATATAAAAATGTGGGACTTCATGATAGAGTTTTGTCTAGTAAGTTATATGTCGTCATCATTACTACGGAGGATGGATGTACGTATTCTACCCAAGGAGAATACGCAGGTGCAATGTTGTCATCCTTCCCATGGAGGATGGAGGTACATATCCTACCCAAGGAGAATATGCAGGTTTCATTTTAGTTCCTTAACCCATTCCCAAACCACTGGGAATCCCATGCCTGGTAGAAAGTGTGAACTCACCTTAGGTTAGCTCGGCAGATAAACGGAAAGCTCACTTGGCTATATGTGGTCAACCACCTCCTACGATGGTTACCATACAAGTCAGGTCTAGGTTCAAGTAGTGCACATAAGTTTACACATAAGCTAACAGGTTATGAACACGTAATGATCATCGCAAACACGTAAGACCACATTCAACACGTTAACAGTCAAGTATACATCATATCCAAACTTGTGCGACTCAAATGATTGGGCTCGCACAAGTTCAATGGCCCAACATCTTGTACGATTCAATAATTGAAGCCCAATAATATTCAGGCCAACCTGTTGCGCGTCCTGCACAATCTTGTGCGACTCACAATGGGTTGTGCGACTGGAACAAACCTGGCCCAATAACATAAGTAACCCAACATTCACACGGCCCAAACAAATAAACATAAATCAACTTGTGCGGTCCATTTAACCTTGTGCGACCCGGATTAACTTGTACGATTACAAATATCTTGTGCGACTGAGTTTTGGGCTTTAAGGCCCAATAACATGATAAGGTTCAAACAGATGTGTGTGTGGCCCAAGACTTATGCGATCGGCACTGCCTTGTGCGATCCACATGTCTTGTGAGATCATGCATTTTCTAAGTTGTACTCTTTGCTTAAACAATTGTACCCTAACACATCTTGTGCAACCAGCCTTGTGCAACTGGCTTGTGCGATCGGTTTTAACATTCCTTAATTCTTGTAATTTAGTTACAATCATTCAACAGTTTCCAATTTCCATTCGATCAATCCATGCCAACAGTTTCCAATTATACAATATTCGATCAAACCAACTGATTTACCAATTAATTTGTATGAACCCTAATTAAACATATAACAAATCATCATCATCACATTGAATCAAATAGCATGATTAACATCAAGATCCTTAATTCATCATCCAATAACTCAAGCCAAATCTTATATTCCTTCCGAATCCAAACACATATGGCCGATTACATTCATTCGGTTCTAGATCATTATTATCATTACATGATTATCAAACCCTATATTGAACTAACATATTACACATGTGAGCCGATTTACATGAACACAAAGACTCAACAGTTTATATCATGATCAATCGTATATCATTCTTAAATCATTATGTAGGAACATATAAATCACAATATCATAATCATGAAACACTAACCGGTTAGAAGGTAGAACAAGGGTGATCCGAATCAAGAAAGCTTTGAGAAGGGGGATTGTGGCCGTCGGCTTCGAGAGAGTGGGAGAGAGATTTAGGGTTTGCTAAACTTTGTGTGTTTTGAAAAAGTGTGGGATTTATACTAGCACCCTAGGTATTATGCGAGCTAAGAGAGTGGGCCGAACCCTTCATGGGCTGCCCTTGGGTTTCGAGTACAAAGAGTGTGACCCGAATGAGCTTGTACGATTGGACTAGTGTTGTGCGATTACATTATATACATACATTACACACATTCACATAACATGTAACATTTATTCATTAAAACCAACATATCAATTAGTCACATAGAGTTCATACACGTTACATCAAACACAAGGATAGGTTCTGAAATACGAGTTGTCATATCATCCCCAAGTTGAAAGAAATTTCATCCCGAAATTTAGCACGTTGCTACTGAGGAAGCTAGTTAATTTGCATGGTTTCCTGGTTTCCCTAGGGTGTTACATCCTTCCCCCATTGGTTTGGAGTTTCGTCCCGAAATTCCACAGTAGCTTCAGCCTCAGTAGTGGTTTCACCGTTCTCGAACAACTGGGGATACTTGTGCTTCATTTGGTCTTCTCGTTCCCAGGTGAACTTTGGGCCACGACGGGAGTTCCAACGAATTCGAACAATGGGTATCCTGGTACGCTTGAAACCTTAATGTCTCGGTCTGTAATCTCTACTGGTTCCTTGACGAATCGCAGCTGATCATCGATAGTGAGTTCCTTGAGAGGAACTATGAGGGTCTCATCTGACAGACACTTCTTCAGATTTGACACATGGAAAACATTGTGAACTCCACTGAGTTCTTCAGGTAGGTTCAGTTTGTAGGCCACCTTGCCTATTTTCTCTGTGATTTTGAAAGGTCCAACATAGCGTGGATTCAGCTTGCCTCGCTTGCCAAAGCAAACTACACCCTTCCACGGTGAGACTTTAAGTAGCCTCGCTTATCAGCATAGCTTTTCTGACGATCACGAGATGCCACCATTCGTTGTCGTATTTGGGCAATCTTTTTCATCATATCGACGACGAGTTCTGGGCCAGTGATTTGGCTGTCACCAACTTCTGCCCAACAGAGAGGTGATCAGCATTTTCGTCCGTACAATGCCTCGAACAGGGCAGCCTGGATTCAGGTGTGGTAACTGTTGTTATACGAAAACTCCACCAAAGGTAGATGCCTTTCCCAGCCATTACCAAAGTCGATTACACATGATCGAAGCATGTCTTCAAAGGTTTGGATGGTGCGTTCAGACTGCCCATCCGTCTGCGGATGATATACTGTGCTCATGTCGAGACGTGAGCCAAAGGATTTGTGCATCGCTTGCCACAAATCAGAGGTAAAACGTGGATCAAGGTCGGAAATGATGGAGGTCGGCACCCCGTGCCTCGAAACTACTTCCTTCAGGTAGATGTCTGCCAGGGTGGAGAACTTATCCTTTTCTTTGATAGCTAGAAAATGTGCCGACTTGGTTAATCGATCCACTATCACCCAAATGGTATCGTTTCCTCGTTGAGATCTAGGTAGGCCAGTAACGAAGTCCATGGAAATTTGCTCCCATTTCCAGGTCGGTATTTCTTGTTGTTGAAGTAGGCCTGATGGTTTCTGGTATTCGACCTTGACCCTAGCACAGGTCAAACATTTACTGACATAGGTTGCTATGTTAGCTTTCATGTGGGGCCACCAGTACGTAGTTTTGAGATCGTGTTACATCTTATCAGAACCAGGATGTACTGAGTAACAGGACTTGTGTGCTTCATCCATTACAAGTTCACATAGATTACCATAAAATGGAACCCAGATGCGCCCCGCCAAGTAGTAAGAACCGTCTTCCCTTAGCTCTAACCGTTTCTCTAATCCTCGCAGGGACTCAGCCCTGAAGTTCTCTTCTTTCAATGCTTCAACCTGTGCATCACGTATTTGGGCAGGAAGACTAGAGTGAATGGTAAGCTGTAACGCACGTACACGCTTAGGTTTGGTTTCCTTTCGACTGAGGGCGTCACCCACAACATTGCTTTGCCTGGATGGTACTTGATTGCGCGTTCATAGTCGTTAAGGAGTTCGACCCACCGTCGCTGTCGCATGTTCAACTCCTTCTCATCGAAGATATGCTGGAGACTCTTGTGATCGGTGTAAATGGTGCGCTTGGTATCGTATAAGTAATGTCTCCATATCTTAAGAGCAAACACCACTGCTCCCAACTCCAAGTCGTGAGTAGTATAGTTCTTTTCGTGAACTTTAAGTTGGCGTGATGTGTAAGCAATGACTTTCTCACGTTGCATCAACACATAACCAAGTCCTTGGATTGACGCGTCGCAATAAACCGGAAAATCGTCTAAGCCCTCAGGTAACGAGAGGATAGGTGCGCTACAAAGCATTGACTTCAGCTGCTGAAATGCAGATTCCTGAGCATCACCCCAATGGTAGGTGACACCCTTCTGAGTAAGCACAGTCAGAGGTTGCGCAATCTTTGAGAAATCCTTGATAAATCTTCTGTAGTAACCCGCCAAACCCAAGAATTGACGGATTTTAGTTGGTGTTCGAGGTGCAGGCCAATTCCTGATTGAGTCAACCTTGGATGGATCAACATGAATCCCATCCTCATTCACCACGTGGCCTAGGAAATGGACTTCACGAAGCCAAAATTCACATTTCGAAAACTTAGCATAAAGCTGATCTGCTCGAAGAAGTTCTAGGATGAGTGGCATATGACGCTTTTGTTCCTCCTGACTTTTGGAATAGATCAGGATGTCGTCGATGAACACAATAACAAACTTATCCAAATAAGGCTTCCACACTCAGTTCATAAGATCCATGAAAACCGCAGGTGCGTTTGTCAACCCAAAAGGCATAACCAGAAACTCGTAGTGTTCGTAACGAGTCCTGAATGCTGTCTTGGAGATGTCCTCATCTCGGACTCTCAGCTGATGATAGCCCGATCTCATATCAATCTTTGAGTAGAAGCTCGACCCTTGCAGCTGGTCGAACAGGTCATCAATACGCGGGAGAGGATAACGATTCTTCACGGTCACCTTGTTGAGCTCACGATAGTCTATATACATTCGAAAGGTACCGTCTTTCTTCTTCACAAAAAAACTGGCGCTCCCCAGGGTGAAGAGCTAGGACGAATGAAACCCTTATCCAAGAGTTCTTGTAGTTGAGAGGACAATTCCTCCAGTTCCGATGGGGCTAAACGATAAGGTGCACGAGCTATGGTTGCTGCTCTAGGAGCTAGCTCGATTTGAAACTCGACCTGACGATGAGGCGGAAGACCAGGTAATACCTCAGGAAAGTCGCGTACGATCGGAATATCTTCTATCTTCTGCTCTTTTGTTGAGGTGTCAGTAACAAGAGCCAGAATAGCAGTGTGGCCCTTTCGTAAGCACTTCTGGGCCTTAAGGAAAGAGATAATGCCTTAAACAGCACCACTCTTGTCGCCATGAATCTCGAGAGGTTCCTCACCAGAACGAGGAATGCGGACGATTTTATCCTTGCAAAGAATCTCCGCTCGATGTTGAGATAACCAATCCATCCCAATGACGATGTCGAAGCTACCCAGAACGATGGGGATAAGATCAATAGAGAAAGCCTGATAAGCCAGAACGAGATTACAACCCTTAACTATATGCGTGGCCTCAAGACTCTTACCATTAGCTAGTTCTACAACATGCTTGTGTTTAAGGAAATTGGGGTACGCTTAAGCATCTGACTAACTCTTAGGGACACATAACTAGAATCGGCACCCGAATCGAATAAAACAGAAACAAAGAGGTCATCCAGTAGGAACTTACCCGTCACAACGTTGGGATCGTTCCTAGCATCACCCTAACCAATCATGAAAGCACGTCCCCTGGCACCACTGCCATCATTGTTACCCCCGTTGTTGTTTCCATTTCCCTGGTTGTTGTTGTTCTGATTCAGCCGTGGGCAGTTTCTCTTGAAGTGACCTTCAGTACCATATTGAAAGCGTCCTTTATTGTTACGCTGTTGTTGCTGCTGCTGCTGCTGCTGGTTCTGTGGAGCTTGATTCTGCTGCTGACGATTCTGATTCGCAGGATAGAGGCTCCTGCAATCCTTCGCTGCATAACCAAGTTTGTTGCATCTATGATAGCGACCCTTGTTACACGGCCCGCTGTGGTGCAAATTACAACAATTGCACTTAGGTTGATTTCCCTTGTACCCTCCTTGACCTTGATTACTTGTGGATTGTTAACCAGGGCTCTTGTAGTCGTCAGTCCTTCGCTGCTGAGACTGAGACTGAACAGAACTTGAACCATTGCTTGAATTTCCATCCCATTTGCGCTTGTTGTCACTAGGAGCATTAGAGGTAGTATCACTAATATGCTTCGGCAGTTTGTTCCGCTCAACTGCCTGATCAGTGAGGCGGTGGGATAGTCGTATGACCTGCTGGATCGTGGGAAGGTTAGCCGAAGTCACCATACTCTGAATCTCTGGCACTAATCCCTTGATGTAAAGCTCGATACATTTGTAGGGAGGGTCCACCATAGTAGGACACAAAGCAGCTAGTTCATTCGACCTCTTCGTATACGCCTCAATCTCATACCCCGTTATTTTAAGATTGTAGAACTCCACTTCTAGCTTATGAACGTCATCACAATGACAATACTCCCCCTTGATCAGATCCTTAAAGTCGTTCCATTGGGTGGCATTAGCAGCTTCCAGCCCTAGCATTTGAACCTGTGCGTTCCACCAAGTGACCACACCACCTTCAAGAGTGCCCGTAGCAAACTTCACCCTATTAGCAACAGGGCATTCACACATTTCAAAGACAGATTCGATCTTCTCGAACCAGTGGAGGAGACCCACAGCTCCTTCTGTACCACTGAAGGTACTAGGTCGACAGTCCATAAAGGTCTTGAACGTACACACGGGAGTTTGAGCATGCTGACCTGTCGCGCGAGAAAGAAAAGACCAGGTTAAGCACGAGAGTTGGTTCGCGAGAGTAGGATCTAAACATCCTAGGATAGGTCCAATGGCAGGTTATACCTCCTGCTGGAGCTGCTGCGAGTGCCTCAGCAACTCGTTCATTGATTAGAGTCGTCAGCTGGGCTTGAGTCAAGTTCAGGCGTCCACTCATGATCTTCACATCGAAGGAAACACAAGTGAGAATGGTGTCGCTAAAGTGCGTAAGTATGGGATGACAGAAGAGGGTAAGCACACAGGGTCCGATTCCACAAGCAGAGTATCACCGCGGGGGGGGGGTGACATGACCAGGATCAAGCCACCAATCATATTGAACAATGTATTAAAGTAAATATAAACCAACCACAATATAATTGGTGTCCCAAAAGAAATTAACCAAGTTTAAGTTATCAGCGGAAGCATAAAGTTTAAAACCAAAACATAAGTTTAAAAGTTCAAATGTACAGCATGGAACTCAACACTCCATGTCCCACAACGACCTCTCCTTCTCGTGCAAGCTCCATCTAAGCATCTAACGACCTGAAAGGCATGTAGTAACGAGTCAACAACAACGTTGAGCGAGTTCACAGTTGGTGTTCATTTTAAAGTAGTTTCCCAAACCATAACCAGTGGGGGCTACCCCATGTTAACTACTAGACCCGTTACCATATCGACAACTGATTAGAGTCATGTTTATGTGCCCTGCGTCAATGTCTATCATCATTGACTAAGTGCCCAGATCCATTAGTCCACTCTCGTCCTCTGCGGCACGGTGTGAGGTTTGTCAAACCTAATAGTGCTATTTAACTAATGACCCGCTCGCCATTGGCCCGGCGATTAAGTCGATATAAAAATGAGGGACTTCATGATAGAGTTTAGTCTAGTAAGTTATATGTCGTCATCCTTCCTACGGAGGATGGAGGTACGTATTCTACCCTAGGAGAATACGCAGGTGCAATGTTGTCATCCTTCCCATGGAGGATGGAGGTACATATCCTACCCAAGGAGAATATGCAGGTTTAATTTTAGTTCCTTAACCCATTCCCAAACCACCGGGAATCCCATGCCTGGTAGAAAGTGTGAATTCACCTTAGGTTAGCTCGGCAGATAAACAGAAAGGTCACTTGAGCTATATGTGGTCAACCACGTCCTAACATGGTTACCATACAAGTCAGGTCTAGGTTCAAGTAGTGCACATAAGTTTACACATAAGCTAACAGGTTACGAACACGTAATGATCATGGCAAACACGTAAGACCACATTCAACATGTTAACAGTCAAGTATACATCATATCCAAACTTGTGCGACTCAAATGATTGGGCTCGCACAAGTTCAATGGCCCAACATCTTGTGCGATTCAATAATTGAAGCCCAATAATATTCGGCCCAACCTGTTGTGCGTCCAGCATAATCTTGTGCGACTCACAACCGGTTGTGCGACTAGAACAAACTCGGCCCAATAACATAAGTAACCCAATATTCACACGGCCCAAACAAATAAACAGAAATCAACTTGTGCGGTCCATTTAACCTTGTGCGACCCGGATTAACTTGTACAATTACAAATATCTTGTGCGACTGAGTTTTGGGCTTTAAGGCCCAATAACATGATAAGGTTCAAACAGATGTGTGTGTGGCCCAAGACTTGTGCGATCGGAACTGCCTTGTGCGATCCACATGTCTTGTGCGATCATGCATTTTCTAAGTTATACTCTGTACTTAAACAATTGAACCCTAACACATCTTGTGCAACCAGCCTTGTGCGACTGGCTTGTGCGATTGGTTTTAACATTCCTTAATTCTTGCAATTTAGTTACAATCATTCAACAGTTTCCAATTTCCATTCGATCAATCCATGCTAACAGTTTCCAATTATACAATATACGATCAAACCAACTGATTTACCAATTAATTTGTATGAACCCCTATTAAACATATAACAAATCATCATCATCACATCGAATCAAATAACATGATTAACATCAAGATCCTTAATTCATCATCCAATAACTCAAGCCAAATATTATATTCCATCCGAATCCAAACACATATGGCCGATTACATTCATTCGGTTCTAGATCGTTATTATCATCACATGATTATCAAACCCTATATTGAACTAACATAATACACATGTGAGCCGATTTACATGAACACAAAGCCTCAACAGTTTATATCATGATCAATCATATATCATTCTTAAATCATTATGTAGGAACATATAAATCACAATACCATAATCATGAAACACTAACCAGTTAGAAGGTAGAACAAGGATGATCCGAATCAAGAAAGCTTCAAGAAGGGGGATTGTGGCCGTCGGCTTCGAGAGAGAGGGAGAGAGATTTAGGGTTTGCTAAACTTTGTGTGTTTTGACAAAGTGTGGGATTTATGCTAGCACCCTAGGTATTATGCGAGCTAAG
Source organism: Helianthus tuberosus (assembly GCA_030545235.1). Classification (NCBI taxonomy): domain Eukaryota; kingdom Viridiplantae; phylum Streptophyta; class Magnoliopsida; order Asterales; family Asteraceae; genus Helianthus; species Helianthus tuberosus. The sequence goes on from JARYGA010059765.1 coordinate 9,637,513, forward strand.
AGAGTGGGCCGAACCCTTCATGGGCTGCCCTTGGGTTTCGAGTACAAAGAGTGTGGCCCGAATAAGCTTGTACGATTTGGACTAGTGTTGTGCGATTACATTATATACATACATTACACACATTCACATAACATGTAACATTTATTCATTAAAACCAATATATCAATTAGTCACATAGAGTTCATACACGTTACATCAAACACAAGGATAGGTTTTGAAATACGAGTTGTCACAAGAGCACCACAATTGAGCCGAGATTGTGAAGACTTTTGAAGGCCACTTTTTGACTATGTGATTTTTGTACATTGACAGACTTATTGGACAAGGGTAGTGTGACCGTGTGTCCCTTTTGATGTGATACACCTTGTAAACAATGTAACAGTGGTCAATAATTAACGAAAGCTCAATCGTCATGTTCTCACTAAACACATTGTTGGGTTACTTGCTATGTTGTGATTGTGTCGTTGCATGATTGCTTGATATGATGATTGATTATGTGTATGTACATACGACCTCTAGAAAACTATATACATTTATCTAATGAATAAGACCTGACCTATCCGATCTTCTTCTTAGAAGATGCCTCCTCGAGGGAACACTCAACTGCCCATGACCAAGGCAAAATTACAAGAGCGCATCTCTCAGGCCATCGCACATCACGAGGCCCTTCGCTCCAAACACAGCGGAGGTACCTCAGGGAATAACCCACCTAACGGTAATGTTTAAGTCACCTAAGACACATTACAATACGTTTGGACATTTCCGAGTGTGCTTTGCTAATGCTTTCTGTGAATGATGCTGCTTGGGTTGTAGGCTATTCCTACAAGCAGTTTTTGGACTACAAGCCTCTGAACTTCGACGTCACTGGAGGTGCCGTAGCTTTTGTGAAATGGGTTGAGTATACGGATTCTGTTATGCGAATGAGAAATTGTACTCCAGAGCAACAAGTCACGTACATTTCTGGACTGTTTCTAGATGTGGTTTTGTCATGGTGGAACCTCCAGGTTCTGACGTTGGGCGAGGCTGCTGCGTATGCTTTGACATGGAATGAGCTAAAAGAATTGATGAGTAGTTAGTATTGTTCTCAGGCGGAAATCCAGAAGCTGGAAATTGAATTCTGGAACCTGAAGATGGAAGGTCCAAAGGTGGCGGAATATGTGAAGAGACTTCATGATTTGTCGTGAATTGTTCCATATCTGGTGGAACCAGAGTTTAAGAGGATAAAACGATTCATCTGGGGATTGGCGCCTCAGATTCTGAGCTTGATGACAGCATCAAAGCCTCCAACATTTATCGATGCGATTGACTTAAGTGCGGCGCTCACCAAAGAAGCGATTAGATTGGGAAAATTTTCAACCTCTGAAGAGAAGAAGGAGACTCATGTGGAGTCATCTGGGAAGAACAAAAGGAAGCTCACTGATTTCCAAAAGGGTACTCGGGCGAATAACAACAACAATGCCAAAAAGGGAAAAAGGGTACATGGGTAACCTACCTAAGTGCGATAATTGTCGGCGTCATCATACCGGGCGATGTAGATATGGATAATGTGATAGCTATGGCAAAGTGGGGCATGCCAAGGAGACGTGTTGGCACGGCGCCGGACATGGAAATGAAGGTCAAGATGATAGCGGAAATCGCGGATGAAACAACAACAACGTCCATCAGGGTGGAAACAGTAATGATCGAGAACAAGGTCAAGGTTACTTTAACTGTGGTGGCATAGGGCATTTTAGGAAGGTTTACTTGGGGACTGAGCCGAGATGTGATGAGTACAAGTTTCACCATGAAGGTCGATGTCTGAGGCCTTGGTGCGATAGTTGCGGAAAGGAAGGACACGACAAGGATGCCTGTTGGACGAAGTATCCCAAACAAGGAGGAAATGATGATGACAACCAAGACGAAAACTATAATGGTAGAGTTCCAGGTTGCTTCAAATGTGGGGACGTGGGGCACTTTAGGAAAAATTTCCCTAAGAATAACCAAGCTCATGGAAAAGTGTTCAACATTGGAGCTAGGGAAGCTCGCCAGGATCCGATCGTAGTTACTGGTATGTTCCCTATTAATCAACACTTTGCATCTGTGCTATTAGATACCGGTGCCGACTACAGTTTCGTATCTCTAGAGTTTAAGAATGTCCATGGTTTAGTAGCAAGTAAGTTAGATATCCCGTACTCGATAGAACTAGCTAATGGGAAGTTAGTAGAAGCCAACAAAGTGATTAGAGGTTGTGTGATAGAGCTAGGAGAGCATGAGTTTTCGATAGATCTTATGCCAGTTGAATCGGGAAGCTTCGACGTCGTGGTTGGGATGGATTGGTTGTCGAGTAATCGAGCTGAGATTGTGTGCCATGAGAAGGTCATCCGTATCCCGATAGCGAATGAAGAGACGATCGTGATTCATGGGGAGAAGCAGGATACGCCTCTACGCATTATCAGTTGTTTGAAGGCACAGAAGTTTTTACGTAAAGGATGTGTTGCCTTCTTAGCTCATGTCATGGACAAAGAAGCCGAAGAACCAAAGCTCGAAGATATCCCTGTGGTAAGGGAATATCCTGGAGTCTTTCCCGAAGACTTTCCAGGATTACCTCCTCAACGACAACTCGAGTTTCGCATTGACTTGGTTCCAGGCGCCGCGCCTGTAGCCAAGGCACCTTATCGACTTGCGCCTTCAGAGATGCAAGAGTTGTCAGCACAGCTTCAGGAGTTGCTAGATAAGGGATTTAAAAGGCCAAGCTTCTCGCCTTGGGGAGCTCCAGTTATGTTCGTCAAGAAGAAGGATGGTAGTTTTCGAATATGCATCGACTACCGTGTAACATTCCCAAAATTTTTATAAAATATATAAAAACTTATGTTATTAAAAAGATGCATCATGGGTAAATTGACCAATGGAAATATAAGATATTTTGGGAAAGCGTAGGAACCATTTAATAACTAAATTATAAAAATACATTATTTTTGAACTTACTCCGTTTTTAATAAAACTTGGTTCAAAATATAGATACGAATATTCTTGTTCTAAATGACATATTTATTGTTTTATAAAACGTCATATTTTTGAAATTATACGCGCCAATCGAGTGAAATAGTTAAACTATTTATAAATATACATATTAATAATAATAATAATAATAAATAATCATCATCTTTATCCACGTATGGAATAAATATCTCACAATTGAAAATGCATAAGAATTGTAAAGTTCTATACGTAAGAAAAAGGAATTAATAAGGGAGGATGCGTGGCTTGATTGGAAGGCAACAGATCATCATATTGCGTGAAGTTTAGGCTCACCAAATGGTATATATAGAAGCATGGAATACTTAGTAAGAGCTCACAATTTTTCTTCATACCTCTCGCTATTTTATATGCTTATATGCATATCTTTATTTTTAGTAATAAACCAATAATAATAATAATGCCCTGCCCCATTTTAAGTATTGTAGCCCCTGATCACTGATACCCTGTCCAAGTGACGTAGGGCCCCGTAACGTATGTCAAGGCTCTGCCTAAATTCGTTGGGGTTCTGTCTCGTGACGTAGGGATAAAATGAAATTGGGTTACTATACTTAATGTGAGTACAATATATATTCTATTAAATAATCCAGGAGTTGTACCAAGATATATCAACCCTACAAAATATTTCTGACACCCCTAATTTATTTAGAATATCCCTATATGTTTTTAAATACACCCCGTATGTGAAAACCAAGCCCGAAATACAATATAGCATTAAAAATAATTAAAAACAAGAAATATTAAGTTGAGGCGGGCCGCGTAGAACCCACCCCAACCTTACGTGGGCGGTATGAAGGTTGAAACCTAATCTCATTGATTTCTTTAGTTCAGGAGGGCCGCGTAAGACCCTTGATTAGTTTACGCGGGCCGCGAGAGACTAAAAAGGTGGCGCTGCCCGGTGCGGCCACGTGTCCCAACACCCGGCTAAGCTAGTGTCGACTCAGGACAGCTACGCGTTGACCCAGCTTTGACGCGGGCCGCGTAAGCTTTGTGCTTATATTATGCGGGCCGCGAGAGACCCAGGTTCAACAACTATATAAGAAGGCCATCGGATTCAACCAAATTTCGTTCACAATTCATTCTCAATCTCAAAATTCTGAATTAGAGTTATTATACTTGGGTATTATACCCCGAATTAGCGAGGTTCTGCTCTGTTGTAAGTATTATAACCCCAGTTTCGGATTAGATACGCTGCCCGATTGATTTAGGGTTCCGTAACAACTGTCGTGGTTCAGCCCGATGTAGTTGTTGGAATAACGTCTCGGGGAGGGTATCATTAATATTTTCAAATGGTTATGATACTAACCTATGTACATTTGTGTAAATTATAGATTAATCCCAGGAAACCCTTACGTGAAGTCTAAGATAGCAATGTGAGTTTATCCTCTTTTTGTTAACCTTTTTGGAATGTTTTACAAAACCTTAATTATTTTACAATGTGATTAAGCGGTGATTAAGTCTTTGTAGTTCTTCAATTACTGCCGGTATGTTGGGGTTTTGTATACAAAATATACTACTGCGTGTAGTAAGTCGGGGATGACAGTACGTTACCATTGGACGACGAGTTAGCCAATGTGTAATATGACCCACAAGTCAGGATTGACAGTACTGAATGAGTAATTGTGTAGAAATAAACAATGTGATCGCTCTCAATACTGTTTTAATTGATAAAATGTTTCTTGATTAAAATGGGATTCACTCACCAGTATTTCCCACTGACAAATGTTTTTAAACACGTGTTTCAGGTAACACAATGTGAAAGCCAAGTAGTAAAAAGCAAGCTCGAGAGCACTGACGGCTTGGAAAAACTGTGGCTATAAAAGTTATCTAAAATACGATGTTTAAATTCAATAAAGTAGGGTTTATCTCTATAACCATGTTGTAATAAGAAACTTGGGTTTTACCCATATGATTTTAAATTTAAAAATATGGTGGTTTTACTCTGATAAAATATTTCCTAACTACGGTACTGATGTAATTTCCGCTGCCAAATTAATAAACTAATACCACCACAAATGAATGTTCGCGACCGCCCGTTCCCGGGACAGATAAGGGGGCGGGGATTGTGACAGAAGTTGGTATCAGAGCCTAGCCACTGGTTCAAGCCAAAGAAGTGTTCTGCTGACACTTAAGTTTTAAATTCTGTGTTAGGAAATAACTTATGTGATTATGTGTTTTATATTATTTGACTATTTGTTAGTTTACAGTATGGGTAAACAAAAAATTTCGGACATCTATCATCAATTAGATAGTTCACCAAAAGATAAGGGAACCTCATTTCAACCAAATCCCTCAGGATACTCAGCATATACTAAGGAAGGAATATTTATTCGTAAGGCACATTCTAAGAAACCATTTACCACTAAGAAGAGAAGTTGGATTATTAGCAAAAGTCGAGAGAAAATAAAGAAGTCACAACAAAAGGGAGCGATAATCAATCAGGAAATAAATGCACAAACTCAGGAAGCAGACAATAACCCACTACGGAAAAATGAATTAGATGAACAATGGGTAAATCTCCATATTTTAGCCACTACAGCAGTAAATGCTAACCTATATTAATAGTTGAACGACCAAATCAGTACCAGCACCCATGCCACCTATGAGCTAGAAACTTTAAAGGAACTTTGCCCATTAGATAACAACTTAGTAGAGACAGGAGATAGAATAAACCTTATATAAAAGCATGTTGAGCATAATACTTCTATAACTTAGATAGACTAAAATAAGTTACGGATGCATAATCATTAGTATATTTTGAATTCCAGTTGTAATTTGTAATATATATAGGGGCCGCTAGAATGAGAACCACCACGAGTTATGAGAACCGCGAGAACCAAGTTCCACGGAGGGCCGTTGACCACGAAATTTTTTTTACACCTAGATCCGTATATTTTAAGGCCGGGTGTAAATTTTGGGTTCAAACGGCGCGCCCGAGGGGGTAGTTTTTTACGCCCAAAGTTTGGGTTTTTTTAATTTTTCTTTTTTTTAACCAAACTTTGGGCGTAAAAAACTACCCCCTCGGGCGCGCCGTTTGAACCCAAAATTTACACCCGATCTTAAAATATACGGATCTAGGTGTAAAAAAAATTTCGTGGTCAACGGCCCTCCGTGGCACTTGGTTCTCGCGGTTCTCATAACTCGTGGTGGTTCTCATTCTAGCGGCTCCCTATATATATATATATATATATATAAGTCGCCATGTTCGTCGTTTTTAATCAATCTATTTTTATGATTATACCCAAATGTTTGTACTAGAAATTTGTCTATACCACCCACTCAAATAATATCATAATATACATCAAATTAAGTTAGTTATTAATAAAGCAGTCATGTTTATGATTCTCTTTTGGAACCAATCATTTACTTTGGTTTAAAATACATATTGAAATATATGGTATAAAGCTTTAAAACTTTGTGGTTTTAATAATATTATTTCAAAATAATTTATAAATAAAACCGAAGGTATTAAATTAACTAAAAGGATTTTAAGAATAAAAAATTTTAAAAGATTGTTTTAGTGGATCTAGCCAAAGCAAGTTTTGAAACCCAGGTGTACCAATTTACCACTCCATTTTATCCTTTCTGGTTTATAACTAGTTGATCATAAGACTTCATACTTTCATAATTTTGTGAAATAATTAATGTTGGGATTACTTAAAGGTTTCTATTAAAATACTTAGTAATAAAATAAATGGTTAAATGAATATGATGGATATTCATAATTAAATAAAATCATTTAAAATTTTTAGAGATTTGGGTTGGTTGGACTACGTAGAAAATGCCTAACTAAACGATGAAAGCATTTCTATAGATCTTTAATAATAAGGTATGCCCAGAATAGGTCTTATGCATGAAAATAGTTAATATAAGATTATAAGATTAACCAGTCATATTAGTTATAGGATTGTGTATCTTAAATTATAAAGAAAAGTATTTGAGTCAGCTGGCTGATGTATAATAGTTAAATAATACAATATTAGTAAATGAGTAGAGTTGATAAATTGGATGTTAAACTTACCCTAAGTAGTTGCGAAGTTCTCGTACTTAAAAAAAATAAAAATAAAATAAAATTTGATTTTGGTTTGTATATTAGCACATGGTTTGTTGGTTTACCTAAAACCATAAATTAATTATTTTTATTAAGATGTTCTTTCTCAAAATAATTTATTAGTTTAAACTTAAATTTATTTTGTAGTACATCTTTGGAGTATCTTTAACGAAATACTTGAGGGAAATATTCATTTTTCAAACAGGTGTTAAAGTTTAACCAAAAATAGAAATCCACTAGTACATATGGGTATCTATCCTACACGATTTTCGGTTGGAAAATAATTTGATATCTAAAATCTAATATAAAATTTTTCAAATATTCGACTTGTATAGTAAGTCAAATACATTTTTTTACTTATATATTACACTTATAATCTTATAACCCATAATATTTGAGTTCATCCGTACCTTTTATATTATTAGTATAATGATAAAACATTTTACAATGATATATGAATAGTATATTTTACTATAAGATAGTAAAGTAAGTAAAAGATATATTTTATATCTAAAATTTTAATAAAATATCATGGTGTAATAAATGCTAATAAGTGTAATATAGTATATAGAATAGTATATGCACTTATGTTATAAGTCCGTCGCGGGTTTATTAAAATGTAACAAGGCTATTAGATCTTTTTACTAGAATATGTATACAAATCCTATCTTCTCATAAGTATAAGTGTATTATACTATACGAAAATAATATACTGTATATTTTTTATCCTTACACATTTACTTATGGTAGAAAAAAAAAGGATTAGATAATTAAATTTTTAGAAGTAAGGATATTGCAACAGTGAAAACATCTTTTCTTATCCTACTTAAATCAATAATTTAGTATCTATTTATTTATTTTAACCTGGCACTTTAAAATGTTCCTAAACATTCATTTTTTTTTCTCACACTATAATTAAAAAAAATGGATGCCCCATATAAGAATAGTTGACTCAAATGTGTGTTTAGTACTTTTGTCCTTTATATATAACTTTATTTAAAATTTAGATTACAATCTTAATATTGTAATGTCTTTAAATAAATTACTATTAATATTATATGGAATATACATACATATTTCAATACATGTATATTACTCATATATATTTAGAATCAATTTTTGAAACGTCGAACTTTGTATTACTTACTATGTTATGTGTTTTAAGTTTACACTATATATTAATATTTAATTATATATATATATATATATATATATCCGCTATATTGTTATAAATTACAGAAAGTAATTTATGTATAGTATATATCTCTTGGTAACCCATAAATACAATGTCATGAGTCACATATGTACATATTCTTCTAAATAATGCCTCTCAATCTTAAATATATATTATAATTGATTCTTATAAAGGAAAAGGGTAGGAATGTGATAATTGGAATAAATATATAGATGGTTACTTGAGGAGAAATTATTAAGGTAATATAAATAGCGAGTCTGGTATAGTTTAACCCATTAGTTAGAAATGAAATTCTTCTTATGAGTCCAGAAAATTTATATTTTGAGTAATTTATTTCCCTAAACTTTTAATTCCAAAATATTATATTTGACATAAATTTATTTCAATATACTACCTTTATAAAAGGTTAAAATAAAGTCAAGGAAATAAGCTTGATGAATGGTACCATCGAATGTATAGTTATTATTTTATATATGTATGTATATATTCCGTAAGTTTAATATTAACTAGAAATTTGAAATTTTATACACATATATGCATATACCCAATAGAATTTCTTGATGGTATACCCAATATAATATCTTCTGTGAGATAAACATAAGAAGAAATGTCATAAGTAATTCATATGAAAATATGAAGTTATTATAAGAATAAACCATGAAACCTACTATGTTTTAAAATGCCATCTGTCTCAATAAAATATTCTTTGTGACGGAATCTAATAAAATTAGCTATAAGCATACTCTTCACATTTAACCTAACTATAGTATCAATGGAGACAATTATTTTCAAGCAAAAGAAAAACCACAACCATAATAATATCTATGCTTAAATGAAAGAGAAAGGATATTGATATTCACTGGTAACAACCAGGACGGTATTTAGACTTGAATCTAAGAAGAATGCCTTAGTATAAAGCTTCGAGATAAGCTAATTACTTGCATAGATAAAGTGTGATGGTTATTGGGATTCCATGAGGATAATGACTAGAACAGTGCAAGTATGATAACTAAGCAATAACACCTGGCCACTGTTATTTCTTGTTTATTAGTACTACTCGGTTCTAGAATATGATCCATCATGAGAATATTGATTTCCTTGTTTCTTGCTGCAAACTATAATAAACAATGTACTTTCAAAATCCTGATTTGAGAGAAGTCTATGGGAAATACCATGATAATTACCTCTCCGGCAAAACTGAGTATGGTGCGGTAGACTCTCCAGCTTGTCCGAGTGAGATGGGGTTACCTCTCCGGCAAGACCGGGTGAGATGGGGTATATGTTATAATAATAGAATTCCCTAAATAGTACCATGACCTGATGTCTGACTTGTGAATCTGTTAAATACATTGACATTATGGATAGTGTGCATATTACAATATATGAAATATTATATAGATATATATGTCTATGAGGAAATCTAAGGACCATATTGATTGACAATTAGGAATAAATCACGAACCGGTGTGTCAATGATAATTTTAGATTTATTTATTAGGAATCTCTCGTATACGTCTCTAAATTCCGATATCAAACACTATTTTTTTTATCATCCGCCTCGAAATTCGTGCGACAAGATGAACGACATAAACTCTTTAAGTTAGGATGTCATTGAAAGTTTAAGAATTCCTCTTGCATTACCGTAGAGTGTTGACGCATTTAGAAAACCTATGCTAAAACACGAAACATCTAAAAACATACGCTAACAGTAATGTTACTTTCATTCAGAACTCTTGAAAAGATAAGAATCTCAGAGAATAGTTCTGGTCAAAGTAAAATAGAATTCAAAGCAAGGACCAGAATATACCTAGAAACTAAGTTAATTGAAAATATTCATCCATATTTTAGGGAATCTCGAGGACGAGATTTAAAACAAGGTAGGGAGGATGTAACATTCCCAAATTTTTTATAAAATATATAAAAACTTATGTTATTAAAAAGATGCATCATGGGTAAATTGACCAATGGAAATATGAGATATTTTGGGAAAGCGTAGGAACCATTTAATAACTAAATTATAAAAATACGTTATTTTTGAACTTACTCAGTTTTTAATAAAACTTGGTTCAAAATATAGATAAGAATATTCTTGTTCTAAATGACATATTTATTGTTTTATAAAACGTCATATTTTTGAAATTATACGCGCCAATTGAGTGAAATGGTTAAACTAATTATAAATATATATTAATAATAATATTAATAAATAATCATCATCTTTATCCACGTATGGAATAAATATCTCACAATTGAAAATGCATAAGAATTGTAAAGTTCTATATGTAAGAAAAAGGAATTAATAAGGGAGGATGCGTGGCTTGATTGGAAGGCAACAGATCATCATATTGCGTGAAGTTTAGGCTCACCAAATGGTATATATAGAAGCATGGAATACTTAGTAAGAGCTCACAATTTTTCTTCATACCTCTCGCTATTTTATATGCTCATATGCATATCTTTATTTTTAGTAATAAACCTATAATAATAATAATAATGCCCTGCCCCATTTTAAGTATTGTAGCCCCTGATCACTGATACCCTGTCCAAGTGACGTAGGGCCCCGTAACGTATGTCAAGGCTCTGCCTAAATTCGTTGGGGTTCTGTCTCGTGACGTAGGGATAAAATGAAATTGGGTTACTATACTTAATGTGAGTACAATATATATTCTATTAAATAATCCAGGAGTTGTACCAAGATATATCAACCCTCCAAAATATTTCTGACACCCCTAATATATTTAGAATATCCCTATATGTTTTTAAATACACCCCGTATGTGAAAACCAAGCCCGAAATACAATATAGCATTAAAAATAATTAAAAACAAGAAATATTAAGTTGAGGCGGGCCGCGTATGTCACACCCCCAAAATCCACTCGCGGTGCATCACCGCTTGGAGGCGTGACTGACCAGGATCAAGCCACCAATCATATTGAACATTTAAGTATTAAGTAAAAGTAGATGTAATTCAACCAAACCAATATGAAAGGTGTTTCAAAACATAAGTATAATATCAACGTTTAGCGGAAGCATAACAGTAATCCAACATGAGTATAAGTATGTAATGTCATAAACGTTTAACAAAGCATTCACGATCCTTGTTCACAACGACCGCGCCTCCCAGTGCAAGCTCCAAGTGTACCTAACGACCTGCAAGGCATGTAACAGAGAGTCAACAACTAGTTGAGCGAGTTCACAGAAAGTAAATGCGTAATATTAAGTTCGTATGTAACATGTGGCTCTACTGGGCCGATAGTACGTTCTATTGGTGGGGGCTTCCCATGTTGTAAGTTCAATTAGTGGGGGCTTCCCATGTTGTAAGTTCAATTAGTGGGGGGCTTCCCATGTTGTAAGTTACTAGACTAGTTTTACCCATAAGTATCCTTCCCAATCCGAGGATAGTAGTAAGTATAAGTTTACGTAGGTTTTACGTAAGTGTCCTTCACAACCGAGGACAGTATTGAGTATAAGTTCACGTAGGTTTTACGTGAGTATCCTTCACAACCGAGGATAGTATTGAGTATAAGTTCACGTAGGTTTTACGTGAGTATCCTTCACAACCGAGGATAGTATTGAGTATAAGTTCACGTAGGTTTTACGTGAGTATCCTTCACAACCGAGGATAGTATTGAGTATAAGTTCACGTAGGTTTTACGTGAGTATCCTTCACAACCGAGGATAGCGAGTAGCATAAGTATACGTAGGTTTTACGTATGTGTCCTTCACAACCGAGGACAATGGTATGGTAGTCTAGTATCAGTGTATGTACGAATCTATTCAACCTTATACCTTCCATCCCATTCCCCAAACCCTGGGAATCCCATGCCTTAGTAAGGGTGTGAACTCACCTTGGTTTGCTCGGTATGCTAAGTATGTGCTCACGGTTAATCAGTCACGTCCTAAGGTATGCACGTATACATAATCAGTTTGTGTTTAAGTTGTTCATGTGTAAGCAGGTAACACGTAATCACAATCATACCAGTCATGTTTAACATTTAACAGCAGTTACATATTCCAGTTAACACTTAACAGAATTAACTCAAGTTCCTGCACAGATCAGCTATTCGGCGAAACACACATGTTGGCGAAACACAGATATTGACGAAACACATAAGTTGGCGAAACACACAGTTGACGAAACACGTTCTGTTTCGTCGTGGTCTTAATTGGCGAAACAGGATTCTAATTCGTCGATGACTCTTGGCGAAACACATTCTGTTTCGCCGAGAGTCCTGTTTCGTCGGACAGTTCAGCTTCACAGACATCAGTTACAGCAGATGCGAATAACGCAAAAACCCTAATCATTCTAGCAGCCGTCAACAATAACAGAAATCATATGAAGATCATTGTGCATATCGAATCATCATAAATCAACCATCCAAGAATCATTGTCTAGCATAAACCCTAGTTTATGTGTATAGCATATCAAATAACATACAACATCATCACATCAATTCCCTATCAAGATACTAATGTAATCAGAATCAGGCCATATAAACAATCATTCAGAACCGAGCATTCGATTGTATCAAGTTTCGCATATCATTTATATATATCCTACTACATCATATCATACACATCGAAATCTATATCATCACCATCATACACTCATCACAGCAGTAACACACATCAATCATATGCACCAACAAGAATCTATACAATACCGAAGCATAGAATCGACTAACAAACACACACTAACCGATTCGAGATGAAGGAACAAGGATTCGAGAGCTAGGGATGATGGTGAACGATGGTTGTTGTCGTCGCACAGAAAGGGAGAGTGTTCTAGGGTTTCGGTTGTTATGATAAATGTGTGAAACTGATGATATTTCACGTTTTAAAGACTCAAAATAACGTGTTGGGCCCGAACTGGGCTTCGGTGGATCTGGGCTCGGCGAAACAGCCTGTTTCGTCGAGAGGGTTGTTGGCGAAACAATCTGTTTCGTCGAGAGTGGTTATGGCGAAACAGATATTGTGTTTCGTCGAGTTGTTTAGGTCTCAAACAGTTTACAGTTGATCATGCAGTCAAGTACTTACACCTTATCATTCAAAAATCAAGATTATCATCTTAACTATAATTTAGTGTGCACAATTACCAGGTAAATAATTCGTGTAAGCAATAATCTAGACGGTCAACGTGCAATAAATGCGAATAAAGAATGTCGGAAATTCGAGTTGTCACATTATCCCCAACTTGAAAGAAATTTCGTCCCGAAATTTAGCATGCGGTTACTGAGGAAGCTAGGTAAGTTATCGTTTACTGGTTTTCCTGGGGTGTCACATCATTCCCCTGTTGAGTTGGAATTTCGTTCCGAAATTCCGTAGTAGCTTCAGCCTCAGTAGTAGTTGCATTGTTTTCGAACAACTGGGGATATTTGAGTTCCATTTGATCTTCGCGCTCCCAGGTGAACTCTGGGCCGCGACGGGAGTTCCAACGAACTCGTACAAGAGGTATTCTAGTGTTCTTGAGGACCTTAACATCCCGGTCCGTGATTTCAACTGGTTCTTCGACGAAATGCAACCGTTCGTCGATAGTGAGCTCCTTCAAAGGAACTATAAAGGTCTCATCTGGCTGCCACTTCTTCAGATTCGACACATGAAAGACGTTGTGAACTGCACTGAGTTCAGCTGGTAAGTTCAGTCTGTAGGCTACCCTGCCTATCTTCTCAGTAACTTCGAAAGGTCCGACGTATCGTGGATTGAGTTTGCCGCGTTTGCCAAAACGAACCACACCCTTCCAGGGCGAAACTTTGAGTAGCGCTCGATCCCCAACTTGGAATTCGAGTAGTTTTCTATCTTTATCGGCGTATACTATCTGACGGTCACGAGCTGCCGCCATGCGTTGTCGTATTTGTGCAATCTTTTATGTGGTATCGACAACCATTTCTGGACCTGTGATTTGACTTTCCCCCACCTCTGCCCAACAGAGAGGTGACCGGCACTTACGCCCGTACAGTGCCTCGAATGGTGCAGCTTTAATGCTGGTGTGGTAGCTGTTGTTATACGAAGATTCCACAAGTGGCAGATGTTTTTCCCAACCATTGCCAAAGTCTATTACGCACGCCCGTAGCATGTCTTCTAGAGTTTGAATAGTGCGCTCAGACTGCCCATCTGTCTGAGGGTGATAAGCTGTGCTCATGTCTAATCGAGAGCCAAAAGATTTATGCATTGCTTGCCACAGTTCTGAAGTAAAACGTGCGTCACGATCAGAGATGATGGAGGTGGGCACCCCGTGCCTCGAGACCACTTCTATTAAGTAGATGTCTGCTAAAGTAGAGAACTTGTCTGTTTCTTTGATGGCCAAGAAGTGAGCAGACTTTGTGAGTCGATCTACGATCACCCAAATAGTATCATTTCCGCGCTGAGATCTAGGTAAGCCAGTAACAAAATCCATGGAAATTTGCTCCCATTTCCATTGTGGTATCTCAGGTTGTTGGAGTGGTCCTGACGGTTTCTGATATTCTGCCTTGACTCTCGCACAAGTCAAGCACTTGCTGACGTAAGTAGCTATGTGGGCCTTCATGCTAGGCCACCAATATGTAGTTTTGATATCGTGGTACATTTTATCTGAACCTGGATGTACCGAGTAGCGAGACTTATGAGCTTCATCCCTTACAAGCTCGCGTAAGTCACCATAGTGTGGGACCCAAATGCGTCTTGTTACGTAATAAGCGCCGTCTGCCCTTTGTTCTAATCGTTGCCTCGAGCCGCGTAGGGCTTCAGCCCTGACGTTTTCTGGTTTCAATGCTTCTACCTGAGCATCTCGTATCTGTGAAAGAAAACTAGACTGAATAGTGAGTTGCAACGCTCGTACACGCCTAGGTGTAGTATCCTTTCGACTGAGGGCGTCGGCCACCACATTGGCTTTGCCCGGATGGTATTTTATAGCACATTCGTAATCGTTCAGTAACTCGACCCATCGACGTTGTCGCATGTTCAACTCTTTCTGTTTGAAGATATGTTCGAGGCTTCTGTGATCAGTGTAGATTGCGCACTTGGTACCATACAAATAGTGTCGCCATATCTTAAGTGCAAAAACAACCGCTCCCAGCTCTAGGTCGTGTGTCGTATAATTCCGTTCGTGAATCTTTAGTTGGCGCGAAGCATAGGCAATAACTTTATCCCTCTGCATCAATACACATCCAAGACCCTGGGATAGATGCGTCGCAGTAGACTACGAAATCGTCCGTGCCTTCAGGCAATGAGAGGATAGGTGCGCTACAAAGTCTATCCTTTAAGTGCTGAAACGCTGTATCCTGTGCATTACTCCATCGGTAAACAACACCTTTCTGTGTCAGTAGTGTAAGCGGCTGAGCAATCTTTGAAAAGTCCTTGATGAAACGTCGGTAATAACCCGCCAAACCCAAGAATTGGCGTATTTCTGTTGGTGTACGAGGAGCAGGCCAATTCTTGATTGAATCTACCTTGGATGGATCGACATGAATCCCATCCTGGTTTACCACGTGGCCTAGAAAGTGGACTTCACGAAGCCAGAAGTCGCGTTTTGAAAACTTAGCGTATAGCTGTTTCGTTCGAAGAAGTTCCAAAATAAGTCGTAAGTGATGCTCGTGTTCCTCCCGATTCTTCGAATAAATCAGGATGTCGTCGATGAAAACAATAACAAACTTGTCAAGATAAGGTTTGCACACCCTGTTCATTAGATCCATAAAAACCGTAGGCGCGTTCGTTAGCCCGAATGGCATGACCAAAAACTCGTAGTGGCCGTAGAGTGTTCTGAATGCTGTTTTGACAGTTCTTCCAATTCAGTTGGAGCTAGACGATAAGGTGCTCGAGCTATAGGTGCTGCTCCAGGAGCTAGCTCGATCTGAAACTCAACCTGACGATGAGGCGGTAGCCCAGGCAACTCTTCAGGAAACACTTGAGGAAAATCGCGTACTACCGGAATATCCTCTATGTTTTTCTCTGTCGTCGATGAATCAGTAACGAGTGCTAAAACAGCTGTGTGACCCTTGCGCAGACACTTCTGAGCCTTCAAGAAAGAAATGATGCCACTCACGACACCACTCTTGTCGCCTTGAACTTCGAGAGGTTCTTCACCAGAGTGTGGAATACGAATGGTCTTCTCCTTGCATAGGATCTCTGCTTGTTGTTGGGATAACCAGTCCATACTAATGACAATGTCGAAACTATCGCAACGCTGGGGTCATTCCTAGTATCACTCTGACCAATCACGAACACTCGACCCCTGGCACCATTGCCGTCGTTATTACCCCCGTTGTCTTCCCTAGTTCCCGTTTCCTTGGTTGTGGTTCTGATTCTGGTTCAACCGTGGGCAGTGTCTTTTGAAGTGACCTTCAGCGCCATCTGATAACATCCCTTGTTACCATGCTGTTGTCGCCGATTCTATAGATCTTGTGGCTGTTGTTGTTGGTTCTGGTTTGCAGGGCGTGAGTTTCTACCATCTTTGGCTCCATGGCCAAGCTTGTCGCATCAATGACAATGAATTCGGTTGCGTCGCCCGCTGTGGTGCAAGTTACATCGTTTGCGCTTAGGGTGGTTTCCCTTGTATCCACCCTGCCCTTGAATACTAAAAGGTTGCTGACCAGGACTTTGGTTGACATCGACCTTTGACCGCTGTGCCTGGGACGGAATCGTAGTCGAACCCTTGCTAGAGGTTCTATCCCACTTTCATCCATTGTTACTGAGGGTAGCAGAAGTAGTTGAAGTAGTAGTGGTAGTAGTATCGCTGATACGTTGAGGCAGCTTGTTCTGTCCCACTGCCTGGTTTGTGAGACGATGAGCAAGATGAGTAACATCTTGAATAGTAGCAAGTTTAGCCGTCTTCACATGGTTTTGAATTCCTGGTACTAAGCCTTTGAGATACAGCTCAAAGCTCTTTATGGGAGGATCCACCATAGTTGGACACAAAATTGTCAGTTTGTTGGATCGTTATCGTGCACGCTTCTATCTCTGACCCCGTCATCTTCATGTTAAAGGACTCCACTTCCAACTTGTGGATGGCATCATAACTATTGTATTCACGTTTGATAGGTTCCTTAAAATCATTCCATGGGGTGGCATAGCAGCCGCCAGCCCCAGTGTCGTAACTTGCGCGTTCCACCAAGTTTGCGCAGTGCCTTCGAGAATATCAGTGGCATATTTCACCTTACGAGCCTCGGGTCATTCACACACTCGAAGACCGATTCGAGTTCCTCGAACTAATGGAGGAGTACAACAGCTCCTTTAGTGTCGCTGAAAGTAGTAGGACGACAGTCCATAAAAGTCGTGTATGTGCACACAGGTGGCTGAGCGTGTTGACTTGTCGTGTGCGTAAGAGTAATCAAAATTAAGCACAAGTGTTGAGTTACAAGAGTAGGATCTAAAAATCCTGGAGTAAGTGGTGATGGCAGGTTACACCTCCTGTCTGGGCAGCTGCGAGTGCTGCAGTAACTTGTTCAGTGATCGAAGCCGCCAACTGGGCTTGAGTTAGGTTAACGCGTCCACTCATGATCTTAACATCAAGGAGGACATGTGTAAGAGAGGTTCGCGAATAGTGCGAAGAGGGTGAGCACACAAGTATTCTCTAGCAATAACGTATAGTAGGTTCTGTAATCTGAGCATACCACGAGCAAAGTTCTATGTAATTCTAGCAAGTAGGTAAAGTAACATGAATAGTAGTACCTATAATGTTGAGCCTTGCACGTGGAGCGAAGCGTCGTTGTGGATCGTTGAGAGCACTGTTCTGGTTATAGTCTGGTTTTAACAAAATCGTTTTCCCTTTATTAAAACCGAGTTCTCTATAACCAATGGCTCTGATACCAATCTGTCACACCCCCAAAATCCACTCGCGGTGCATCACCGCTTGGAGGCGTGACTGACCAGGATCAAGCCACCAATCATATTGAACATTTAAGTATTAAGTAAAAGTAGATGTAATTCAACCAAACCAATATGAAAGGTGTTTCAAAACATAAGTATAATATCAACGTTTAGCGGAAGCATAACAGTAATCCAACATGAGTATAAGTATGTAATGTCATAAACGTTTAACAAAGCATTCACGATCCTTGTTCACAACGACCGCGCCTCCCAGTGCAAGCTCCAAGTGTACCTAACGACCTGCAAGGCATGTAACAGAGAGTCAACAACTAGTTGAGCGAGTTCACAGAAAGTAAATGCGTAATATTAAGTTCGTATGTAACATGTGGCTCTACTGGGCCGATAGTACGTTCTATTGGTGGGGGCTTCCCATGTTGTAAGTTCAATTAGTGGGGGCTTCCCATGTTGTAAGTTCAATTAGTGGGGGGCTTCCCATGTTGTAAGTTACTAGACTAGTTTTACCCATAAGTATCCTTCCCAATCCGAGGATAGTAGTAAGTATAAGTTTACGTAGGTTTTACGTAAGTGTCCTTCACAACCGAGGACAGTATTGAGTATAAGTTCACGTAGGTTTTACGTGAGTATCCTTCACAACCGAGGATAGTATTGAGTATAAGTTCACGTAGGTTTTACGTGAGTATCCTTCACAACCGAGGATAGTATTGAGTATAAGTTCACGTAGGTTTTACGTGAGTATCCTTCACAACCGAGGATAGTATTGAGTATAAGTTCACGTAGGTTTTACGTGAGTATCCTTCACAACCGAGGATAGCGAGTAGCATAAGTATACGTAGGTTTTACGTATGTGTCCTTCACAACCGAGGACAATGGTATGGTAGTCTAGTATCAGTGTATGTACGAATCTATTCAACCTTATACCTTCCATCCCATTCCCCAAACCCTGGGAATCCCATGCCTTAGTAAGGGTGTGAACTCACCTTGGTTTGCTCGGTATGCTAAGTATGTGCTCACGGTTAATCAGTCACGTCCTAAGGTATGCACGTATACATAATCAGTTTGTGTTTAAGTTGTTCATGTGTAAGCAGGTAACACGTAATCACAATCATACCAGTCATGTTTAACATTTAACAGCAGTTACATATTCCAGTTAACACTTAACAGAATTAACTCAAGTTCCTGCACAGATCAGCTATTCGGCGAAACACACATGTTGGCGAAACACAGATATTGACGAAACACATAAGTTGGCGAAACACACAGTTGACGAAACACGTTCTGTTTCGTCGTGGTCTTAATTGGCGAAACAGGATTCTAATTCGTCGATGACTCTTGGCGAAACACATTCTGTTTCGCCGAGAGTCCTGTTTCGTCGGACAGTTCAGCTTCGCAGACATCAGTTACAGCAGATGCGAATAACGCAAAAACCCTAATCATTCTAGCAGCCGTCAACAATAACAGAAATCATATGAAGATCATTGTGCATATCGAATCATCATAAATCAACCATCCAAGAATCATTGTCTAGCATAAACCCTAGTTTATGTGTATAGCATATCAAATAACATACAACATCATCACATCAATTCCCTATCAAGATACTAATGTAATCAGAATCAGGCCATATAAACAATCATTCAGAACCGAGCATTCGATTGTATCAAGTTTCGCATATCATTTATATATATCCTACTACATCATATCATACACATCGAAATCTATATCATCACCATCATACACTCATCACAGCAGTAACACACATCAATCATATGCACCAACAAGAATCTATACAATACCGAAGCATAGAATCGACTAACAAACACACACTAACCGATTCGAGATGAAGGAACAAGGATTCGAGAGCTAGGGATGATGGTGAACGATGGTTGTTGTCGTCGCACAGAAAGGGAGAGTGTTCTAGGGTTTCGGTTGTTATGATAAATGTGTGAAACTGATGATATTTCACGTTTTAAAGACTCAAAATAACGTGTTGGGCCCGAACTGGGCTTCGGTGGATCTGGGCTCGGCGAAACAGCCTGTTTCGTCGAGAGGGTTGTTGGCGAAACAATCTGTTTCGTCGAGAGTGGTTATGGCGAAACAGATATTGTGTTTCGTCGAGTTGTTTAGGTCTCAAACAGTTTACAGTTGATCATGCAGTCAAGTACTTACACCTTATCATTCAAAAATCAAGATTATCATCTTAACTATAATTTAGTGTGCACAATTACCAGGTAAATAATTCGTGTAAGCAATAATCTAGACGGTCAACGTGCAATAAATGCGAATAAAGAATGTCGGAAATTCGAGTTGTCACAGCGTAGAACCCACCCCAACCTTACACGGGCGGTATGAAGGTTGAAACCTAATCTCATTGATTTCTTTAGTTCAGGCGGGCCGCGTAAGACCCTTGATTAGTTTACACGGGCCGCGAGAGACTAAAAAGGTGGCGCAGCCCGGTGCGGCCACGTGGCCCAACACCCGGCTAAGCTAGTGTCAACTCAACACAGCTACGCGTTGACCCAGCTTTGATGCGGGCCGCGTAACCTTTGTGCTTATATTACGCGGGCCGCGAGAGACCCAGGTTCAACAACTATATAAGAAGGCCATCGGATTCAACCAAATTTCGTTCACAATTCATTCTCAATCTCAAAATTCTGAATTAGAGTTATTATACTCGGGTATTATACCCCTAATTAGCGAGGTTCTGCTCTGTTGTAAGTATTATAACCCCAGTTTCGTATTAGATACGCTGCCCGATTGATTTAGGGTTCCGTAACAACTGTCGTGGTTCTGCCCGACGTAGTTGTTGGAATACCGTCTCGGGGAGGGTATCATTAATATTTTCAAAGGGTTATGATACTAACCTATGTACATTTGTGTAAATTATAGATTAATCCCAGGAAACCCTTACGCGAAGTCTAAGATAGCAATGTGAGTTTATCCTCTTTTTGTTAACCTTTTTGGAATGTTTTACAAAACCTTAATTATTTTACAATGTGATTAAGCGGTGATTGAGTCTTTGTAGTTCTTCAATTACTGCCGGTATGTTGGGGTTTTGTATACAAAATATACTACTGCGTGTAGTAAGTCGGGGATGACAGTACGTTACCATTGGACGACGAGTTAGCCAATGTGTAATATGACCCACAAGTCAGGATTGACAGTACTGAATGAGTAATTGTGTAGAAATAAACAATGTGATCGCTCTCAATACTGTTTTAATTGATAAAATGTTTCTTAATTAAAATGGGATTCACTCACCAGTATTTCCCACTGAAAAATGTTTTTAAACACGTGTTTCAGGTAACACAATGTGAAAGCCAAGTAGTAAAAAGCCAGCTCGAGAGCACTGACGGCTTGGAAAAACTGTGGCTATAAAAGTTATCAAAAATACGATGTTTAAATTCAATAAAGTAGGGTTTATCCCTATAACCATGTTGTAATAAGAAACTTGGGTTTTACCCATATGATTATAAATTTAAAAATATGGTGGTTTTACTCTGATAAAATATTTCCTAACTACGGTCCTGATATAATTTCCACTGCCAAATTAATAAACTGATACCACCACAAATGAATGTTCGTGACCGCCCGTTCCCGGGACAGATAAGGGGGCGGGGGTTGTGACAGAAGGTGGTATCAGAGCCTAGCCACTGGTTCAAACCAAATTGTGTTTTTACAATGTTTACAACAGTTTGAAAATAATCAAACACTTCAGCTTTATCCTTCATCAAACACACCCACACAGCCCTTGTGTAATCATCAACAATAATGAGAAAATATTTAAAACCTTCACTACTAACCACCGTGTAGGGACCAAAACAATTAAGTGAATTAAATCACCTAGTTGTTCTGTTTTATGATTACTCAAGGGAAATGGCTCTTTATGTTGCTTAGCCTTATGACATATTTCACAAGGAAAATCATCCTCACTTATATTAACATTCAATTTACGAGGTAACGATTTCAAAGCCTGAAAAGAAGTATGACCTAATCTAGCATGCCATAAATTACACAAATTAACATTACTGCTACACACCTTAACAGATTTACAGGAATTTCCACAGAAGTACAGACCATCTAACTGTCTACACGGTACACAAGACAGTTATACACAAAATACAAAACTTTGAGAACCTAGGAAACATGTACTTAGGACCTTTCGGGAACTATGTCAAAGCTCGTTAAGGGTTATCACTTAGGAACCACGTCTATTAACTCGGGCAAACGCCATTATTCTGTCGTATATGCTAATTTAGTTAACCGAACAGGTGAAGTACTCAAAAAACTTATATTGAAATTTCCACTTTTGCATCTAGCAAGTATATTTTACATCTCTACTCCTCTTAATGGTAGTTGCATCACGACAATTTTCTTCATTAGAGCAAACACTCATTTGCTTCGGTACTTGATCATTTCATATGATACACATGCAATCATTTGTTACGCATGTGTCTTCCCTTCTAATGATCATTGTCATCAAAGCTACAATTATCATTTCGTTATATCCAGTTATTGCCTTGTGTCTCGGATAATCTGCATTACTGTAAGTATCAACTCCTTAATATTGAGTCAACAAAACTTTCTTGAAATTTCTCTTCCTTCGAGTTACATACATGGTTTATCTTTGTAACCATGCCGAAATACCCTTGTCGATACATACGTTTATTGTCGGATTGCACTGAAACCAAGTTCAATTGTTTGAACTTGTCCATATCGCACATTCAATTCAAGACACCATGTGATGTATTGAAAACATCATATTCAAATTCGTTTTAGCAAGAGTTTCAGTTGTTCCGAGTCATAGTAAACTCGTTTGGTCTATGACTCCATTAAATCGTTTGTTGATTTCGACACCTTGTGGTGATGCTTTCACTAAATTGAAGCTTGCGCTAATCTCGTTTACGCATCTCTTACACAAATTTAATTGTATATTTATTGACTTGCTCTAAATCCGCTCTGTTTTATCATGATTAAAGCAGTCTTAACACAATCGTGTGCTAAGACAATGGTACATAAATTCATTTTATATTCCAGTGTATCTCCTAACAGTTCTTTCATTATCGATCGAATGCCTTGCAGTATTTATTGCTTTTTCATCTTCGGTCAAAAACAGAAGTTCTTTGATGTGCCATATTCAATTGAAAACCCTATGGCATTGTTTAAATCAAATCTTCAGATTTGTTTCAGTGCGCTTTCATTTGATTCAAACAAGGTGAACTTGTTCGGTCACCACTATTATTGAATTATGTCGTTCACTACGGCACCTTGTGATGTCGGTATAAACTTGTAGCTTGTGCTAATCAAGGTCAACCATTTCATACGAAACTACGTATATTTTACTTTTGACTCGTCATTTAAACATTCTTAATGCAACTATGTATTAAGACAATGATACACCAGATTCGGTTGTATTTCATTTCGGTGTATTCTTGCAATTCAATAATGTCAACACACTAATTTTATTCATTTATTTGTTCGGAAGTTGACGAATCATTTTCATGTCACTATTACATTTGAGCTTGCTGATTCGGAGTTCATCTAGCGGATGTTATTGTTTCTAGAACTCATTTGCATATTGTAAACGATCATTTGGAATTCTATCGGTCAAAACTCCTCTTTTGTTGAACCCCTGTTAACTAAGTTACACTAGGTTATACATCTAGACATCTTGTATCCTCTGACATCGAATTCTGAAACACATACCTTTTAACCTCTGGGTTCCTATTGTTGTAATATGTCCCTGGATTCACCTGAATCAATAAGTCTTAATTCAGTTTCGTGGTTAACCATTTTGGTATTATTCATATCCATACACGCATAACGTAACCCTAAGGAGTTAATGTAGTTTAAAGTTCGAGGACGAAATTTTCTTAACAAGGGGAGAATGTGACAATTGTCAAATTTGCATGTATCCGTACAATTATTAAACAATAATTAGACAATGATTAGTGCTTATTGACTATGCTGATTTAACATTTATGACATGAATGCTTTCTGATTATTTTTATCATATATACATGTGTATCATATATTGAAAATGTCATATCGTTATTACATGCAGCACCTTATTGATTCAAATGGTGCACGAAACAAAGATAGCACAGTTATCAGACAAATCAGAAAAATGCTGACGGAGTTCAATACATAGACATAAATGGTATTGAGACACATAATGAGCCAGAAACCAAGAGTTACACTAGTATAGTGTATAGGAAAGTAAGGATCATAAAACTGTCTTCCTAGTGACAGTTTAAGTGCCGAAAAGTGACTAAAACTTACATAAACTGCAGAATTCAGCAAAATTCAACATTTAAACAACTTAATATCATGCAGAAATATGGTTAAATGGTCCTGACTGCTTTCCTAAGTGTCGGGAATCAAAACTGTCACGAAAGGTAACATAAAGCACACTAAACTGCATAGTTTAGCACCTTAACGAACCGGTAACCAACCAAACAACCGTACACTACCCGAAACACCAAATTTTCACTAGAAGCATTGTTTAAACATTACCAAGCTAGTTTACCATAACACACTATATAAACATCTAGTAACTAATCACCTAACTAATATACTTAGATTTTAACTAACCAAACTAACTAAGAGTTGCAACCTAGTCTAGACCCCCACCTATTCTCGGCCAACATGTGGCCCCCACATATGATTTTATTTATTTATAAAATTGGATCATGTCTCCACTTTCAAGACATAATACACATTAGATTTTCATGTGTTGAAGTATTATAAGAACAACCTAAGGATCATAACCTTTCATTTCTTCACAAACTCAATACACACACTCTTCTCCTCTCTCCCTCTTTGGACACGGCCGAGAGCACCCCCAAGCACCACCATCATCATCAATCATTCTTCATCCAATCCACACATATACAAAGGTGTAAGAAGGTGTATAAGGAAGCAAGGAACTCTTGGAAGTTGAAGGACCACTCACACAAGCTTTTATCCACCTCTTCTTCATCTTGTGATCATCCCTAGCCTTGAGCTAGTAGTAAGATCTTATACACTCCATTTTACATCTTCTTAAGTTGGTTAAAAGATGGTATAAGTTGTAAATCATGAAGAACACTATGAATCTTGAACATGAAACTATAACATAAGACTAAACGCATAAGAAATCATGTTGTTTAAGTGTTGTTATGCTTGTTGATTGTTGATTGCTCATGTTATTGATGTAGATCATCATGTGATCTTGCTAGATAGTGATTAAAGACATAATCTAGCAAGATGTGAGGATGATTATGTTAAGATTCAATAGATCATCCTTGTGTAAATCATGAACTTGAAGTGTAAATTGTTTTTCTTGTAAAGTGATGATCAAAGTGAATGTAAAGTCTTGTAAATCTATGATTTCAAGAATGATTTTTATAGAAACCAAGTTAAAAATACGAAGTTTACTTAAGCTTGGTTCTTAAAGGAATTAACCACATTTTTTGTGGTTAAACAAGTGTAGAAATATATATGTAACAAGAAAAACTCAAGAAGAAACATTTTTAGAAAAATGATTTACAAGTTGTAAACATCTAACTTCTTTAAAAATGATGTTTTTAAATAAAAATCACACTTTAAAGGGTAACTAAGCCTACTAAACACACTAGTAATTTACTACAAATTTTTGTAAACTTTCAAGTTCATGAAGTGATAATTTATGCATGATTTTGGCAAATTGGTAACCATTGGTTGATTTGTTGTTGATTGTGTTGATTTATAAAAGAAAATGATATGCCTTAAAAGCATGGAAACCTCCATTTTAAGGGGAAACTATGGCAAAATTTTTCTAAAAATTAAACACTTAGAAAAATATTTTTAAATAAATATTTACAAGTATATTTTAAACCATGAATTTTTATATAAAATTTGCCATGATTTTTGTTACAAAAATTATAAATATTGGAGGTTGGTTTTTGTAAATAAAAGTGACTAAATATGTATTTAGGAAATATATATTTAGAAGTCACCATGTGTGTGATTATTTGTATATTATGTGTATTAATTATATTATTTTAGGACTTGAAATAATATAACTCACCAAAATACCAAGAAATTACAATCCAAAATATTACCAAAATTCCAAGAATATGAATATATAATTTCTACACAAAATATTAGACAACCGAACAAGGAATACAACTTACATAAATATTCCAGAAATAAATTCATAAGTATAATTTGGTAATTAGTATTTTGGACACCAAGAGAAAAAAATATAATTTTTACAATTATTACAAAGATATATCATATTTTTGACAAGAAGAAAATACACTACTTTTGGGTAAATAAAAATATGTGTGTTTTCTTGGAATTATTAAGAGATATATTAGTTTTGGGAGAAAATATATATTTTCTTGAATAAACATGAAATACATTATTTTTGGGTGAAAAATAAGTTTATATATATTTTCCAAGTTAAACTTGAAAATATATTATTTTTGAGAATTATATGAAATTGATAAATATTTTTGCCAAGGGAAAAATTATAAGTAATTTTTCTATGTAATATTTCTTAAAATATATATTTTGGGAATATATATTGATGTATTTTTATTAGAAATATTATTCTGGAAAAGTTAATACAAAAACTAAGTATGAGATACATAATAAACACAATAAAATACGTATTCTCGTACGTATAAATATACACCAGAATACGCCATCGATACTTGGCAAAAATATACAAGTATAAGAATACGAATATAAATACACCCATCCTTGGGAAGTTATACTTGTAGAAATTCATAAGAGTGTCAAGTTAAAATATATTATTTTAACTAATATTCCAAAAATTAAATAAATATAATTTAAGTTAAATATTTATTATTTTAACGAATAATTATATAACTTGGAATAATATTAAGGACACAAAGAAACGTAACTCAAAGACACTAATTAATACTAAGTCAAGGCACGACCCGTTCGTCTAATAAACCGTAGTACGTTGTAGGTGGTCGTGCACGCGAGTAACAGCTTTGGGTTACACCGGGGTTTGGCCCATGAGGTGACTATGTCTTACAGCCCGAAGCCCGGTGCAAAATCTGCTAGGATTGATGGCCTTGCAAACCGTTAATGATATGTTTCCTTGTTTGCTTTCATACTAGGGTTTATAAATACATACTTACTTATAATGATTACAAAGTTTATTCGAGCTTACACACTAAACACATGAACTCGCTCAACTTTTGTTGATGTTTTCCAACTACATGTATTTCAGGAAACTAAGTATGGATCTGGCGGGCGTTGAAGTTTTCAAGTCATGTCTATAATAAAAGATGTCATCCGAAGTCAAAGGGGTTTGGGCTATGTATTTTATCTTGGATAAGATACGTGGCGCAAAACCTAGCTTATTAGTGTCTTTTGTGAAGTCCTTATGGAACTTAAAACTTGTTGGTGTTGTATTCTGAACGCGAAGTCTGTGTTTTGGGATTTAAAACAATGTTGCATGTAATGTTTTTAAAGCTATCCGTGGATGAACATCTTGGTTTTATCATATAGTTGTTTGTTAGGGTTGAATGCAATGATATTAAGCAAGTCACACATAAACACGCTTCCGCAAAAGTCAGGGTGTGACAGATGCATCCCTTTCCTCATCATTGGGTATTCCTGATTGTTGAGTCTCAATGTTATCATATAAGTCAAAGAAATTAAGTGTATTGACTTCAAGATGTGTGTTAATATCAAATGAATCAAAAACAACTTTTTCTTTAAAAGGAAACACATGTTCATAAAACTTAACGTCTCTGGAAAAAAATACAGTTTTACTATCCAAACTAAAAACTTTATAACCCTTTTTTTTCATTCAAATATCCAATAAACACACATTTCTCAGCCCTACTACTTAACTTATTTGACTCATTTAGGATAGTACAAAAACAAAGAAACCCAAACAATCTTAAATAATCTAGAAAGGGTTCAAATTTATACAACATCTCATATGGAGTTTTTCCATTCAACGCGGAAGAAGGAGTCCTATTAATTAAGTAAGCAGCAGTTAGAATGCATTCATCCCAAAACCTAACAAGCAAACCACTTTGAAAAAGTAACGCTCTAGCAACATTAAGTAGGTGTCTATGCTTTCTTTCAACAACACCATTCTGTTGTAGAGTATAAGCAACAAATGTTTGATGAATTATACCATTAAGTTTACAAAACGAACTCATTTTTGTTATTCACAAACTCTAGTCCATTATCACTTCTTATACATTTTACCAACTTACCAAATTGTGTTTTAACAATGTTTACAACAGTTTGGAAATAATCAAACACTTCAGCTTTATCCTTCAACAAACACACCCACACAGCCCTTGTGTAATCATCAACAATAGTGAGAAAATATTTAAAACCTTCACTACTAACCACCCTGTAGGGACCAAAACAATTAAGTGAATTAAATCACCTAGTTGTTCTGTTTTATGATTACTCAAGGGAAATGGCTCTCTATGTTTTTTTTTTTTTTTGGTAAAGGGTTACAAATGGCTCTCTATGTTGCTTAGCCTTATGACATATTTCACAAGGAAAATCATCCTCACTTATATTAACATTCAATTTACGAGGTAACGATTTCAAAGCCTGAAAAGAAGGATGACCTAATCTAGCATGCCATAAATTACACAAATTAACATTACTGCTACACACCTTAACAGATTTACAGGAATTTCCACAGAAGTACAGACCATCTAATTGTCTACACGGTACACAAGACAGTTATACACAAAATACAAAACTTTGAGAACCTAGGAAACATGTACTTAGGACCTTTTGGGAACTATGTCAAAGCTCGTTAAGGGTTATCACTTAGGAACCACTTCTATTAACTCGGGCAAACGCCATTATTCTGTCGTATATGCTAATTTAGTTAACCGAACAGGTGAAGTACTCGAAAAACTTATATTGAAATTTCCACTTTTGCATCTAGCAAGTATATTTTTACATCTCTACTCCTCTTAATGGTAGTTGCATCACGAAAATTTTCTTCATTAGAGCAAACACTCATTTGCTTCGGTACTTGATCATTTCATATGATACACATGCAATCGTTTGTTACCCATGTGGCTTCCCATCTAATGATCGTTGTCATCAAAGCTACAATTATCATTTCGCTATATCCAGTTATTGCCTTGTGTCTCGGATAATCTGCATTACTGTAAGTATCAACTCCTTGATATTGAGTCAACAAAACTTTCTTGAAATTTCTCTTCCTTCGAGTTACATACATGGTTTATCTTTGTAACCATGCCGAAATACCCTTGTCGATACATACGTTTATTGTCGGATTGCACTGAAACCAAGTTCAATTGTTTGAACTTGTCCATATCGCACATTCAATTCAAGACACCATGTGATGTATTGAAAACATCATATTCAAATTCGTTTTAGCAAGCGTTTCAGTTGTTCCGAGTCATAGTAAACTCGTTTGGTCTACGACTCCATTAAATCGTTTGTTGATTTCGACACCTTGTGGTGATGCTTTCACTAAATTGAAGCTTGCGCTAATCTCGTTTACGCATCTCATACACAAATTTAATTGTTTATTTATTGACGTGCTCTAAATCCGCTCTTTTTTATCATGATTAAAGCAGTCTTAACACAATCGTGTGCTAAGACAATGGTACATAAATTCATTTTATATTCCAGTGTATCTCCTAACAGTTCTTTCATTATCGATCGAATGCCTTACAGTATTTATTGCTTTTTCATCTTCGGTCGAAAACAGTAGCTCTTTGATGTTCCATATTCAATTGAAAACCCTATGACATTGTTTAAATCAAATCTTCAGATTTGTTTCAGTGCGCTTTCATTTGATTTCAAACACGGAGAACTTGTTCGGTCACCACTATTATTGAATTATGTCGTTCACTACGGCACCTTGTGATGTCGGTATAAACTTGTAGCTTGTGCTAATCATGGTCAACCATTTCATACGAAACTACGTATATTTTACTTTTGACTCGTCATTTAAACATTCTTAATGCAACTATGTATTAAGACAATGATACACCAGATTCGGTTGTATTTCATTTCGGTGTATTCTTGCATTCAGTAATGTCAACACACTAATTTTATTCATTTATTTGTTCGGAAGTTGACAGATCATTTTCATGTCACTATTACATTTGAGCTTGCTAATTCTGAGTTCATCTAGCGGATGTATTGTTTCTAGAACTCATTTGCATATTGTAAACGATCATTTGAAATTCTATCGGTCAAAACTCCTCTTTTGTTGAACCCCTGTTAACTAAGTTACACTAGGTTATACATCTAGACATCTTGTATCCTCTGACATCGAATTCTGAAACACATACCTTTTAACCTCTGGGTTCCTATTGTTGTAATATGTCCCTGGATTCACCTGAATCAATAAGTCTTAATTCGGTTTCGTGGTTAACCATTTTGGTATTATTCATATCCATACACGCATAACGTAACCCTAAGGAGTTAATGTAGTTTAAAGTTCGAGGACGAAATTTTCTTAACAGGGGGAGAATGTGACAATTGTCAAATTTGCATGTATCCGTACAATTATTAAACAATAATTAGACAATGATTAGTGCTTATTGACTGTGCTGATTTAACATTTATGACATGAATGCTTTCTGATTATTTTTATCATATATACATGTGTATCATATATTGCAAATGTCATATCGTTATTACATGCAGCACCTTATTGATTCAAATGGTGCACGAAACAAAGATAGCACAGTTATCAGACAAATCAGAAAAATGCTGACGGAGTTCAGTACATAGACATAAATGGTATTGAGACACAGAATGAGCCAGAAACCAAGAGTTACACTAGTATAGTGTATAGGAAAGTAACGATCATAAAACTGTCTTCCTAGTGACAGTTTAAGTGCCGAAAAGTGACTAAAACTTACATAAACTGCAGAATTCTGCAGAATTCAGCAAAATTCAACATTTAAACAACTTAATATCATGCAGAAATATGGTTAAATGGTCCTGACTGCTTTCCTAAGTGTCGGGAATCAAAACTGTCACGAAAGGTAACATAAAGCACACTAAACTGCATAGTTTAGCACCTTAACGAACCGGTAACCAACCAAACAACCGTACACTACCCGAAACACCAAATTTTCACTAGAAGCATTGTTTAAACATTACCAAGCTAGTTTACCATAACACACTATATAAACATCTAGTAACTAATCACCTAACTAATATACTTAGATTTTAACTAACCAAACTAACTAAGAGTTGCAACCTAGTCTAGACCCCCACCTATTCTCGGCCAACATGTGGCCCCCACATATGATTTTATTTATTTATAAAATTGGATCATGTCTCCACTTTCAAGACATAATACACATTAGATTTTCATGTGTTGAAGTATTATAAGAACAACCTAAGGATCATAACCTCTCATTTCTTCACAAACTCAATACACACACTCTTCTCCTCTCTCCCTCTTTGGTCACGACCGAGAGCACCCCCAAGCACCACCATCATCATCAATCATTCTTCATCCAATCCACACATATACAAAGGTGTAAGAAGGTGTATAAGGAAGCTAGGAACTCTTGGAAGTTGAAGGACCACTCACACAAGCTTTTATCCACCTCTTCTTCATCTTGTGATCATCCCTAGCCTTGAGCTAGTAGTAAGATCTTATACACTCCATTTTACATCTTCTTAAGTTGGTTAAAAGATGGTATAAGTTGTAAATCATGAAGAACACTATGAATCTTGAACATGAAACTATAACATAAGACTAAACTCATAAGAAATCATGTTGTTTAAGTGTTGTTATGCTTGTTGATTGTTGATTGATCATGTTATTGATGTAGATCATCATGTGATCTTGCTAGATAGTGATTAAAGACATAATCTAGCAAGATGAGAGGATGATTATGTTAAGATTCAATAGATCATCCTTGTGTAAATCATGAACTTGAAGTGTAAATTGTTTTTCTTGTAAAGTGACGATCAAAGTGAATGTAAAGTCTTGTAAATCTATGATTTCAAGAATGAGTTTTATAGAAACCAAGTTAAAAATACGAAGTTTACTTAAGCTTGGTTCTTAAAGGAATTAATCACATTTTTAGTGGTTAAACATGTCACACCCCTTTCTGCGGCGGAAGCACGAGGTGTGATCATGAAAGGTTCTCATTGCATATGAAAGGTAGACATGCTATATGCTCGTAAAAACATCAAATACCATAATTTGAAATCATAAGTTTAGCGTTTACATCGCTAAGTCGCATAAAACATTGTCTTTAAAGTTTACAACTTTATTTAAAGATAAACATAAGCGACATCCACAAGCATAAGCGAGACCGCGCGCACATCCATCTTAGTTACCTGAAATACATGTGAGTTTTGGAAAAACGTCAACATAATGTTGGTGTGAATTCATGCAATTTTGTATTTCACGTTTGTATACTTTGTATGAAAACATAGTTTGTGAATAAATCAAGTTTTCATATAGAAATCCAGTTTCATGTGTACACCACGTACTCATGTATAATTCAAATTCTTGTTGAGTACCCCACGTACTCAAGTATAATTCCCATTTTCTTGAGTACCCCACGTACTTCAAGTATAATTCAAGCTTTTCTTGAGTACCCCACATACTCAAGTATTCATCAAGTTTTAGTATGGTATGAATTTTATGTAAATAAAGTATTCCTGTAAGTATCAGGATTGTTAATGGGTTGCAAAGCCATTAACATGTGACACGACATAGGAAGTCACCAAACCTTAGGCATTTAATTGGTATATTCTGAGACACAAAAGCACTACTCGATTCTCGCCCTCACCGAGAGTGTGGCTGCCCAGCACCCGTTAGATCTAACCTTTTGTTCTGCGGTCTAGGTATATTGTTGATTAATGGTGCTTCTGTACCCTATTCGTGACACAATTTCTCGTATCATTTCTCATAACGCCTCATACTTGGTTCTCGTTCTCACCAAGTGCGTTTCTCATATTCTATTATTTCGTCACACTTGGTTCTCGTTCTCACCAAGTGTACTTCTTGTATTTTTATATTTCGTCACACTTGGTTCTCGTTCTCACCAAGTGTACTTCTTGTATGCTTATATTTCATCACACTTGGTTCTCGTTCTCACCTAGTGTGCTTCTTATATTTATATCATACCAATTATAAATATTGTACATTTGTACATGTATTTCACCCCTGAAGTTATAAAACTGTAAACAGTTAAAAGAAAAGAGGGAGCATGAACTCACAACTTTGCGTTCCTAGCGTCGTAAACTTCACCGGATTTGCTTAGTTAACGTCGTGACCTATACGCGTTTTCTTAACGTTAGTCACTAGACTTGCGTCACACAAGTACAGTCACTCTTTTTTGTGTATATATTCTTGTGTTAAAAATATTTTATATTTTTAACTAAGTGTCTTACTTATATTATTTTCTCAAAAATAAATATAAGTCTTTTGTGTTTTGCACTTTGCACCCGAATTACGTATCTTGTATGTTGTATGTTGTATGTTGTATGTGTATTTTGTATTTTTACTCGTTACAAGTATCTCCAATTCATATTATTTTTACTCTAAAAATAATATATACCTAGTTCACAAAATAATCACACAAGCGATAAATATATATTCTAAATATATATTTAGTAAGTTTGTTTACAAAAACCCACCTCCGAATACTTGGTCATTTGATAACAAAAATCATGGCGAAGTTTGTTTGGAAAACCAGTCAAAAATATATTCATAACACTTGTCACCAAAAATATTCTAAGTGTTATTTTCTGGAAAAATTTCGCCAGAGTTCCCTCTGTAACTGGAGGTGGCCACGCTTACTAGCGTATCATTTTCTTTTAAAAATTCAACCAATCAATTTCCAATCGTCATCAAACTAGTCCAACATAAACATATATCGCAATCACATGAACTTGCAAGTTGTGTAAAAATGTGTAGTAACTCTTCAACACATTTAGTAGGTTTTTCCATCTCTAAAAATAAAGTCGGTTCCTTGGAAATCTTATTTTTAAAGAACATGAAGTTTTACAACTTCCAGTCGGTTTTTATGAAAATTATTTCTTTGTTAAAACTTTTGTTACACAAGTGTCCACACACTTGTTTGTTCACAAAAAACACCTCTAGTTCATGAAAGACCCGACTTAAAATAAGACTTGTATATATTTTACTTGGTCCTTCGAAAATACCACTTGTAGATCTTTAGATCTACTAGTTTAGAACTCCATTTCATAAGAAAAATCGTTTTTACACAAGTTCATGTTTGTGAGGGAAAGGGTTCGTCATCTAGTTATTTTTACACTAAGCATAGTGCTAGTTCATGTTCCATGAACATGACCTAGCGTGGTTAGATGGCGATCCGTTCCCCTACTAGCATTCAACAATAATAAATAACCATAACAAAACAAGTTTA
Source organism: Helianthus tuberosus (assembly GCA_030545235.1). Classification (NCBI taxonomy): domain Eukaryota; kingdom Viridiplantae; phylum Streptophyta; class Magnoliopsida; order Asterales; family Asteraceae; genus Helianthus; species Helianthus tuberosus. The sequence continues at coordinate 9,671,966 of JARYGA010059765.1, forward strand.
ACAAGTTTTACACCATTACATTTCTTTTATCCAACAAGTTCATCATTTTTATAAGACTTTTAATTTTGTTCTCTAGTGTTCATAATTTTTACCCGCTAATTCTCTTATTAACCACTTTAAACAAGATCATTAGGGTGTTTAGAGTCACTTACTACTAGCTCGTGGCTAGGGAAGAAACTAGACGAAAAATGGGTGGTTAATAGCGTTGTGGTGAGGTCCTTGCGATTCCGTATGCACCAAGCCTCTTCGTATAACTCTAACACACTTGTATATAGTTGGTTTGCATGAGAGTGATCAAATGATGGTAGTGGTGGGGCTTCTTGGTCTCGGCCGAGAATATCAAAGGGAAAGAAAGAAGGTTGCAATTTTTGCTAAGTGGTGAAGTAAGGAATTAATGATCTCTCATGCAATTATATTGTCCATCCTCCTCCAATATCCAATAGATCTTGTGTTGTCTAGATATGAAGCAAAGAGATTAAAATATTCCAAATGGTGAGGTTGTGTCCCCTTGGGGAACCGTTCATTCAAGGGGGGGTGGGTATCTAAATGGGATTTCAACTAGTGGTTAGGCATTAGTTTACTTAGGAAATAAATAATTAAAAAAAATAAGGTGTTATGTGTGTTGTAATTTTTAACGGGTGTTAGGGTATTCGGGGACCCTAACTAGTTCAGAAAAAGAAAAATAGCGTCATTGACAATATTTTTAGGTTCCGGGTAAGGTCCGGTTGTTCGGTTGGATATCAATCCGTTAAAGTGCTAAATTACATTTTTTAGTGTCTTTTAAGTACATTTCTTGTACTCTTTCAATTCCCAACACTTAGAGAAATATTCTGGATAATAAAACGACATTTCTGCATAATATTCATATGTTTAAATGCTGAATTATTGCTGAATTATACAAAATTCTGCACTTAAAGTGCGTTTCGGGTGCTTTTTAGTGCTTATTTTTGCTTTCGCAATGTCTATAAATTAAACCCCTATATGTACTCTTGGGATTTAATGTACTTTTGTCGTCGGACCTACACCTAGGCCTTAATTCTATTGTCTGACTGCTTTCTGCAGTTCTGTTGACACATTGTGTCTTACCGGTGAGTTTACTTAGTATTTTTGACGCAACGCTCTCGTTTATGCATAAAGCAATATTTTGTAGTATACAACGTGCATGAATTCACTTATTTAGTATGTGTTCAGACATTGCTGACAATTAAGCACATAATTGTTGTCATTAAATAGTGATTAAAGTGTACGGAAATTACCGGTTTGTGCCAGTTGTCACAAAACAAGTGTAGAAATATATATGTAACAAGAAAAACTCAAGAAGAAACATTTTTAGAAAAATGATTTACAAGTTGTAAACATCTAACTTCTTTAAAAATGATGTTTTTAAATAAAAATCACACTTTAAAGGGTAACTAAGCCTACTAAACACACTAGTAATTTACTACAAATTTTTGTAAACTTTCAAGTTCATGAAGTGATAATTTATGCATGATTTTGACAAATTGGTAAGCATTGTCTCCCATGGTGAGACTACGCCCTTCCATGGTGAGACTTTTAACAACACTTTGTCTCCCACCTTGAATTCTACTGATTTTCTTTTCGGATCAGCGTAGCTCTTTTGTCGATCTCGAGCCGCCTTAATGCGCTCTCGGATCTGCGCAATCTTGTCAGTTGTCTCTTGTACAAGTTCAGGACCAACCATACGTTTATCTCCGGCATCTGCCCAACATAACGACGATCGGCATTTGCGGCCATACAGAGCTTCGAACGGCGCGGCTTTTATGCTCGTATGATAACTGTTATTGTAGGAAAACTCAACTAAAGGTAGATGAGTATCCCAGCTGCCGCCTAGATCCATGACACATGCGCGAAGCATATCTTCTAACGTTTGTATAGTCCGTTCGCTCTGGCCGTCTGTTTACGGATGGAATGTCGTGCTTAGATCTAACTGAGACCCAAAGGCTTCCTGAAATGATTGCCAGATTCTTGAGACAAAGCGTCCATCTCTGTCTGAAATGATTGAGATTGGCACTCCATGACGTGCCACAATTTCTCTTAAGTATATTTCAGCAAGCTTTCCAGTGCTGTCTTTTTCTCAGATCGGTAGGAAGTGCGCAAACTTCGTTAATCGATCAACTATTACCCATATCATATCGTGCCCTCTCGGGGTCCTGGGTAATTTCGTTATGAAGTCCATCGAGATTTGTTCCCACTTCCACACGGGAATCTCTGGTTGTTGTAGTAGGCCGGACGGTTTCTGATATTCTGTCTTAACCTTGGCACATGTTAGGCATTTTCCAACATAAACAGCAACGTCGCTTTTGAGTCTCGACCACCAATAGTATTCTTTCAAGTCTTTATACATTTTGTCCGATCCTGGATGGATCGAATATCTCGATTTGTGGGCTTCATTAAGGATGACTTCTCGTATGCCACCATAGAGTGGAACCCAAATACGCTTCTTGAAGTATAAGGCTCCCTCTTCGTTTGGCACCATGTATTTCAGCATACCCCGTAGGTATTCAGCTTTACGGTTCTCTCCTTTAAGAGCTTCTTGTTGTGCATCACGAATGCGTGCAGTGAGGTTCGTTTGATTCGTCATTTCCAATGCTCAAACCCTTAGGGTCTTAACCCTTTCTTTTCGGCTCAACGCGTCCGCTACAACGTTTGCCTTTCCAGGATGGTACTTAATCTCACAGTCATAATCGTTCAGCAGCTCGACCCAACGTCGCTAGCGCATATTCAATTCCTTCTGATCAAATATGTGTTGTAAGCTTTTGTGATCTGTGAAAATTGTACATCGAGTACCATATAAATAATGTCGCCAGATCTTCAAGGCGAATACCACCGCACCTAGTTCCAAGTCGTGCGTGGTGTAATTTCTCTCGTGAACCTTCAGTTGTCTTGAAGCGTAAGCGATGACTTTTTGGCGTTGCATGAGCACGCAACCCAAGCCTTGTCGTGAGGCGTCGCAGTATACCACGAAGTCTTCAGTGCCTTCGGGTAATGATAGTATCGGTGCATCGCAGAGCTTGTTCTTAAGTAGCTGAAAGGCTTCTTCCTGTTTGTGACCCCAGTCGTATTTCTTGTCTTTCTGTGTAAGGGTCGTTAGCGGTTGGGCTATCTTTGAGAAATTCTCGATGAATCACCGTTAATAGCCCGCTAGGCCCAAAAATTGTCGAACTTCAGTTGGGGTCTTGGGAGCTTCCCAGTTCTTTATTGCTTCTATCTTGGATGGGTCTACATGAATGCCCTTCTCATTCACAACGTGACCAAGAAATTGTACTTCGCGAATCCAGAATTCGCATTTCGAGAACTTTGCATAAAGCCTCTCTTTCTTCAGTAGTTCCAAGATGGTTCTGAGATGTTGCTCATGTTCTTCTTTCGTTCGCGAGTAAATCAGGATATCGTCGATAAATACAATCACGAATTTATCGAGATATGGTTTGCATACGCGGTTCATCAGATCCATAAAGACCGCTGGTGCATTCGTCAGCCCAAACGGCATCACAAGAAATTCGTAGTGCCCATATCGCGTTCTGAATGCAGTCTTTGGTACGCTTTCCTCTTGGATTCTCAGCTGATGGTATCCAGATCGAAGGTCGATCTTGGAATAGTAGCTAGATCCTTGCAGTTGATCAAATAAGTCATCAATCCTTGGTAGTAGGTACCGATTCTTGATAGTGAGCTTGTTCAGTTCCCTGTAATCGATACACATCCGCAGTGTTCCATCCTTCTTCTTTACGAATAATACTGGAGCTCCCCAGGGTGAGAAGCTTGGCCTTATGAATCCTTTATCCAACAACTCCTGGAGCTGTGTAGATAATTCTTGCATTTCGGATGGTGCAAGTCGATAGGGTGCCTTGGCTACAGGAGCAGCTCCCGGAACCAAGTCTATACGGAATTCGACTTGTCGTTGCGGAGGTAGTCCTGGCAGATCTTCAGGGAACACATCAGGAAATTCCTTCACCACAGGAATGTCTTCGATTTTTGGCTCCACAGCCTTCTTGTCTATAACGTGTGCTAGGAAAGCGATACATCCTTTCCTTAAGCACTTCTGTGCCTTCATGCAACTGATGATTCGAAGAGGCGCGTCTCATTTTTCTCCATGCACGATGAGAGTTTCACCATTCGCTAAAGGGATGCGAATGATTTTCTCATGACAAATAACTTCAGCTTTGTTCTTGGACAACCAGTCCATCCCGGCTACTACATCGAAGCTACCCAATTGAATAGGTAGGAGGTCGATGCTAAATCTTCGTTCACCAAGTTCTAGTGTGCAGCCTCTAACAACTTCGCCCGATTCAACGAGTTTACCATTTGCTAGTTCTATGGAATAAGGAATTTCTAATCTACTAGATTCTATTCCGAGTATGTGTTTAAATTCCACAGACATGAAGCTATAATCGGCGCCAGTGTCAAATAATATGGATGCAAAGTGATTGTTAATGAGAAACGTACTGGTGACCACGTTAGGGTCCTCGCGTACGTTCTTTGCTCCAATCACAAATGCTCTAGCCTGAGCATTGTTTCCCTCTGGGCAGTCCTTCATGAAATGATCATTGCTTCCACACTTGAAGCATCCTTGGTTCCGCCCTTTCCCGTTACCATTCTTGTTACCAGCACCGTTCCCATTTCGGTTCTTTCCTTTTCCCCAACAGTCTTCTGTTTGATGACCCAATTTACCACATTTGTCGCACCTTGGAATGCGACAAGCTCCTTCATGATGATACTTACATTTTTGGCATCTAGGTATGGAGCCTTGGTATGCTTTGGTTGCATGGGTTTTCGCCTCCTGGGACGGGTTAGCGTCACGCTTCTTGCTGAAACCCTTGTTGTTACGAGTTGCTTGGTTCAAACTTGTATGCTTTCTCTTTTTGTCGCCGGACGACTCAGCATGTGTCTCGGTCTTCTCTGTTGGGTTTAGTGATAACTTCTTCATACGAACACAATATTCAGTCAGACTGACAGCCAGAGTTACAGCCTCATTGATTGTTTGTGGTTTGGCCGACGTCACCATGCCACGAAACTCTGGGGCCAGTCCCCAAATGTAGCGTTCAACGCACTTGAATTCGGGAGTCACCATGTAGAGAAGCACTCTTGACAGATTGTGGAACCTTCGAGTATAACCATTAATGTCAGCACCTGCCATGGTCAAGTGCCAGAACTCCGTTTCTAGCCTTTGGAGTTCAGCGCGAGAGCAATACTTGTCTCTCATTCTTTCCTTCAGTTCCTCCCAAGTTAAGCCATAAGCGGCATCATCACCCAAAGTTTGGGCTTGTAGGTTCCACCAAGTCAGAGCTTCATCGACAAACAACACAGTAGCAAAGGTGACTTGTTGATCCGCGGTACACTTGCTCATGTGGATAGTAGCTTCAGTCTTCTCCGTCCAGCGCACAATGCTACTGCACCACCTGTGCCGTCATAGTTCATCGGCTTGCAGTCGAGAAACTGCTTGAAAGTGCAGCCTGGAATTGATTCAACCAATTCACATGTGAGCAATCGAAGAAATAATGAAACAAAGACCGTTCATAAATTTCTCCATGCTTAGTACATTGTCTTAAGGTTACCTTGAGCTGCGTTGCCTCCAGATGAATCTCCGTTCCCATTACGTCTAGGGTTGCTTGGGCCACCACTGTCTTGAGTACGGTTCGCCTCGTATTGGGCGATAGCAGCGGAGATCCTTTCCTCCAGTAGAGCGTTCAGCTCTTCAGTAGTTCTTGGCAGTGGGGGAGGTGGAGGTTGATCATCATTGCGAGCATTCACAGCTTTCCTGGGTGCCATGTTCTGACAGAACATAACACAACAGGGTTTGACATTTGTTTGATATCGTCACACTAGACAGTAGTATCATATATATTCACAGGTATATATACCACATAAGTGACATCAAACAATTATTACTTTAGCAGAGTACTTAGTAGGCTTGCACTGAGGGAATCTATACATGACAAGACTTGCTGTGATTTCTGTGCACTGAATTCCATAATTATGTATGCATCTATAATTACGTAACTCCTTGCACAGTCCGCACAGTTCGTTTCATCCTCGTATTTCTTCCTTCAGATGGGCCGTCGCTTTCAGATAAAGTCACGTATACTTGTGACATTCTGTGACAACCCTCACCAAACCAGGTATCCGTACGACTTAATTAATATTTAATTACTGCTTAATTACTGTGCTTGCTTACAACTGTGATTAAACTGCTTACTGATTTCTGATACGTACATACTCATGCATCACATTTTATACTGTCACTCTATTATTTTTACACAAACATCAGTGACAAACTTGATGCACAAAAAGCACAGTGAGCACGATATACGGGATACCCATTAAACATGCTGATATAACCAGCATCAGGCAAACACTGCCTCTAAGGCCAGCATGAGCCGGGAATAAATTACTACACTAGTAGAGAGTGTAGGGAGGTGAGGATTGTAGAACTGCGTCACAGTGTTGTAAGAATCGCTAGGCGCTAGTCGGGCGGTGGGGTACCGACTAGCGATTAATCGGGAATAATAGGGATTAATCGGAATTAATCGGATTGAGATTATCATATGAAATTTTTAGTTACATATACACACACACATTTTTATGTGTAGTTTTTTAAAGTGGATATGTTTTAACCCCTCATTAACCCATTTTTTAAGTAATTGGAAGGAATTTATATGGTTTGGTCAAAATTTGGCTGGCATCTAGCCAAAATTTGGCCAAAATAGGACCGCCATTGATTGCCTAGCTATTAATCGGCCATTAATCGGTGAACCTCCGATTAGTGATTAATCGGCGACTAATCGGAGACTAGTCGGGATTTTTACAACCATGGTCACTAGGTGATAATTATAGTGACCGGATGTGCCTAAAACGTACCTTGATTACAAAATTCTGCACTTTAAATAAAAATTCAGCATTTACCTAAACTAGTAAAGTGCAAAAAGTTGGAAAAATATTACTAGACACTTTCCAAAGTGTCGGGAATAAACTATGTCTATTTTAAGTTTATGGTTGTGTCTTTCAAACAATGTTTTTATGTTATCAGGTTGTAATTTCCGTTGCATGTGTCAACGCCTTAAGATAATGTTGTGGTATTCCACTTTTCAAGCTTAAATCAATGGATGATCTGCATGGTTTTATTTTCATATAGCTTTGTTGTGATTAAGCTATGGTATTAAGAAGTCACACCAAATAAACCCACGCTTCCGCAAAGCCAGGGTGTGACACATTCTACTTCTAGTATATGCTAATTATCACACATAATTGCAAGTAATTACTCAGTTGCAGACGAGTGCAACGTCACTCACACGACGCCGACCCTGATATGGCGTCATCAGCTGCACCAGTTCCCGCACACAGCTTTGAGTTTGATCACGATATTGAGAATGATCCCATTTTTCCACCTGGTTTTGATCCAGACCATGACATGGAGTTCATACACTTAGACCAGCCCTTGGAGGATTCTGTAGTCCCTATCGACCCTATGTTTGTTGATCCAGCTGATTTTGAGATGGAGTTTGTTGATCCGGAGCCGACTGTGGCCCCTGAGCCAGGCGTTGCTCCTGACCCCGCATTGGAGCATGACCCTGTTCATGCCGATGCACCTGCTGTTGCTCCTTGATTGATCATCTGCTTGGACGAGAGAAAATTGGGGTAACTGTGCAAGACAATTTATTATTACGGGGGCCCACGTAATAACGACTTGTAGTGCACAGAAATCCTGGTGGACTCTGCGGGTCAAGCTAATGAAAACCAATGTAGCAGGAAATAACTTAAACACGAATGACCAAGGCGATGTAGCCTCGAGTTCATTACAAGCAACAAGCCAAATTGGCAAGCCTATGTGAAGGCTCAGAAATTATTTCCTCACTCATACATTGAGTATATTTACGTGTGAAATTGGGTGATTACATGATGGCTTATGGTGCTATATATCTCATAGACAATTGAAACGTTGTCTAACCCGCTTCATACCACTTCGACAGAAGAGAATGTCACCCAGACGTGACACAAACACCAGTACGTTGCCAAGGACAGAAGCCGAGCTGCAAGAACGCATCTCACAGGCAATTGCACGACATGAAGCCCTCCGCTCTAAGCACAGCGATGGCACTACTGGGAACAACCCCCCCCCCCCAACTGGTTGCACCTATAAGCAGTTCCTGAACTGCAAGCCTTTGAACTTTGATGAAACGGGAAGCAGCGTGGCATTTGTTCGTTGGTCCAAAAAGACTGACTCCATCCTAAGAATGAGCAACTGTTCACCCCAACGGAGTGTTACCTATATCTCAGGGTTATTTCAAGATGGCACACTCTCGTGGTGGAACCTCCAGGTTCAGACCCTTGGTACAGATGCTGCTTATGCACTGAGCTGGGACGAGCTCAAGGGAATGATGGAGAAGAAATACTGTTCTAGGGCTGAAATCCAGAAGCTTGACGCGGAGTTCTGGAATTGAAAATGGAGGGACCAAAGATTCCTGAATACGTCCAGCAATCTCACGACTTGTCTAGGGTCGTCCCCTACTTAGTCAAACCGGAGTTCAAAAGGATTGAACGATTCATTTGGACACTTGCACCCCAGATCAGGGGTATGGTTACTACCTCGAAGCCCTCAACCATTGCAGTGGCTATCAATATGGGTGATTTATTTATAACATGAGATGTTATGTGATTGATTTATTTATAACATGAGATGTTATGTGTTGATATTGTCGTATACTTACGTACACTCTACTTACTATGACCTGACCAACGTGAACCATCTTTTAGAGGATTCCGCCGAGACGTCAAACACGAATGCCTACCAATGAGGCAGAGCTTCAGCAGGTCATCGCGACTGCCATCGCGCAATACGCCGCCTCTCAAGGAGGAACTAGCGGAAGTAATTCTGGCAATACCGGCAACAACAATCCGCCTCATGGTTGTACCTACTGGCACTTCCTCAACCACGAGCCTCCAAAGTTCGACGGCACTGAAGGTGCCATAGCCTTTGTAAAGTGGATCGAAAGAATGGATTCCATCTTTCAAGTGAGTGGTTGTACGCCGGAACAACAAGTCCCATACGTTTCTGAGCTGCTTCTAGATGAGGCTCGATTATGGTGGAATCTTCAGATTCGTATAAAGGGCGCTGCTGCAGCATATGCGTTAACATGGGGTGAGCTGAAAGGAATGATGCATAAGAAGTATTGCTTCCAAACGGAAACCCAGAAATGGGAAGATGAATTTCGGAGCCTGATGATGGAAGGTCCGAAGGTGTTGGAGTACGTGCAACGACTTCATGACCTGTCACAAATTGTTCCGTACCTGGTAAAACCAGAACTGAAGAAATTGGAACAATTCATTTGGGAACTGGCGCCTCAAGTCTTGAGCTTGATGACAACATCAACGCCACCAACAACTGATGCTGCGAGTAAGATGGGTTTGGCACTCGCTACGGAGGCACTTAGGCTAGAAAAACTTACAAACCCTGCCAAGAAGAAGGAGACTCAGGTAGAGTCATCCGGAAAGAACAAAAGGAAGCTCACTGAGGGTACCCGAACGAATAATGAGTACAAAAGAAAGGGTTATATGGGCACTCTGCCCAAGTGTAACACATGCCAGCGTCATCATTCTGGCCGATGTGGACAGAAAACATGTGAAGCTTGTGGGAAGAACGGTCATTTGAAGGATACTTGTTGGGTTAGTAATGGCCGGGGTGGCAAAGGAGGTTCTGGTAATAGGAACAACAATCGAGTAGGTAACGGAAACGGAAACCGTGGAAATGTTGCGAATCAAGCTGGAATGGGAATGGCCGAGGGCCAGGATGCTGTAACTATGGGGAAATTGGGCGCTTCAAGAAGGAAAGCCTGAAACTGGATCAAACTCGTGGGAGAGTATTCAACATCGGCGCAAGGGAAGCGCGCCAGGATCCAAGCGTTGTCACTGGTACGTTCCCGATAAACCAACACTTTGCATCTGTTCTGTTTGATACTGGTACCGATTATAGTTTCGTGTCATTAGAGTTTAAGAATATACTTGGGTTGACGCCTAGTAAGTTAGACGTTCCGTACTCCATCAAATTAGCAAATGGGAAACTAGTTGAGACCAGTGAAGTTGTCCGAGGATGTGTGATTAAACTAGGAGGGCACGAGTTTACGCTAGATTTACTACCTGTCGAGTTGGGAAGCTTTGATGTGGAAGTGGGAAGGGATTGGCTATCGAGTAACAAAGCCGAGATCATTTGCCATGGGAAGACCATCCGCATCCCACTGACGGATGAAGAAACCATCATAGTGCACAGAGAGAAGCATGATAAGCCGTTGAGAATTATTAGCTGTCTAAAAGCTAGAAAGTGCTTGAAGAAGGGATGTGTTGCATTCTTAGCACACATTGTAGACAAGAAAGCTGCAGAACCGAAGATCGAAGACATCCCTGTCGTGAGGGAGTATCCGGAAGTCTTCCCGGAGGACTTGCCTGGACTGCCACCTCAGAGGCAAGTGGAGTTTCACATCGATTGGGTCCCAGGCGCCGCGCCTGTGGCTAAGGCACCTTATAGACTTTACCCGTCTGAGATGCAAGAATTGCCGACACAACTTCAAGAGTTGTTAGACAAGGGATTTATCCGACCAAGCTTCTCGCCTTGGGGAGCTCCGGTCCTGTTTGTCAAGAAGAAGGACGGTAGTTTTCGAATGTGCATCGACTACCGGGAGCTGAACAAGCTGACGATCAAGAATAGATATCCTCTGCCAAGAATTGATGATCTGTTTGATCAACTACACGGTTCAAGCTTTTATTCAAAGATCGATCTTCGATCTGGATACCATCAGCTAAGGATACAAGAGGAGAGTATCCCGAAAACAGCCTTCAGAACTCGTTATGGACATTACGAGTTCCTAGTTATGTCGTTTGGGTTGACAAACGCGCCTGCTGTTTTTATGGACCTAATGAACAGAGTTTGCAAGCCGTACTTGGATAAGTTCGTGATTGTGTTTATCGACGACATTTTGAATTATTCAAAGACGAAGGCTGAACACGAACAACATTTAAGAGCCATTTTGGAGTTGCTGAAAAAGGAACAGTTGTATGCCAAATTCTCTAAGTGCGAGTTTTGGCTACGTGAAGTCCAATTCCTTGGACACGTGGTTAATGGAAATGGAATCCATGTTGATCCCACAAAGATCGAGGCGATAAAAAGCTGGGAGACTCCAAAGACGCCGACCGAGATTCGCCAGTTCTTAGGTTTGGCTGGCTATTATCGAAGATTCATTGAGGATTTTTTTTTCTAAAATCAGTCAACCCCTTACCGCGCTCACACAGAAGGATAAGAAGTTTGATTGGGGAATCAAACAGGAAGAAGCATTTCAGTTATTGAAGAACAAACTTTGTGATGCGCCGATCTTAGCACTACCAGAGGGTACAGATGATTTCGTGGTATACTATGACGCCTCACGACAAGGATTGGGTTGCGTGCTGATGCAACGCCAGAAAGTTATAGCTTACGCGTCACGTCAGTTGAAAGTTCATGAAAGGAATTATACCACGCATGATTTAGAACTAGGCGCCGCGATATTTGCATTAAAGATCTGGAAACACTACCTATATGGTACGAAATGTACAATCTTCACAGATCACAAGAGTTTACAGCGCATATTCAACCAGAAAGAGCTGAATATGAGACAAAGACGTTGGGTCGAATTGTTGAACGATTACGATTGCGAGATAAAGTATCATCCAGGGAAGGCGAATGTGGTTGCCGACGCCCTAAGTCGAAAAGAGAGGATCAAGCCCATAAGGGTTAGGGCTTTAGAAATGATTATCCAAACCGATCTTTCCTTGTGCATTCGTGCCGCGCAGAAAGAAGCTCTTAAGGAAAGAAATCTTGAAGAAGAATATCTCCGTGGGATGGAGAAGCTATTGGTGCCAAACGAGGAAGGAACGTTATGTTTTGAGAAAAGGATTTGGGTTCCTCTGTTTGGTGGTTTAAGGAAAGTTGTTTTTGATGAAGCTCACAAATCGCGGTACTCTATCCATCCAGGAGCGGATAAGATGTACCAAGATCTCAAGGATTACTATTGGTGGCCTAGGATGAAGGGTGATGTTGCTGTTTATGTGAGCAAGTGTCTAACGTGCGCTAAGGTGAAAGCGGAATACCAGAAGCCTTCAGGACTTCCGCAACAACCTGAGATTCCCAAGTGGAAATGGGAACAAATCTCCATGGATTTTATTACAAAGTTGCCAAGAACGCCAAGAGGCCATGACACTATTTGGGTAATAGTGGACCGATTAACGAAGTCAGCGCACTTCTTACCTATCAGGGAGAAGGATAATACGAGCAAGTTGGCTGAAATTTACATGAGAGAAATCGTCACGCGCCATGGAGTACCTCTCTCGATCATCTCTGATAGAGATGGACGTTTCATATCAAGGATTTGGCAATCCTTCCAAGAAGCTTTTGGCTCACAATTAAATCTGAGCACTACATTTCACCCTCAGACCGATGGGCAAAGTCAAAGAACTATTCAGACATTGGAGGATATGTTGAGAGCATGTGTAATGGATCTTGGTGGTAGCTGGGATAAACATTTACCATTGGTCGAGTTTTCATACAACAACAGCTACCACACGAGCATTGGAGCCGCGCCATTTAAAGCTCTTTATGGACGCAATTGTCGATCACCCTTATGCTGGGCTGATGCGGGTGATAGACAACTCGTTGGTCCTGAAATAGTCCAAGAGACTACAGACAAGATCGCACAAATTCGAAAACGCATCGAGGCGGCTCGCCACCGACAGAAAGCCTATGCAGATCCAAAGCGGAAACCTTTGGAAATTTCAAGTTGGGGATATGGTTTTATTGAAAGTTTCACCCTGGAAGGGTGTGGCACGCTTCGGAAAGCGTGGGAAGTTGAATCCGCGTTACATTGGCCCTTTCAGAATCCTGCAAAGGATTGGGCTTGTAGCCTACAAGTTGGACCTACCTGCTGAACTCCAAGGTGTTCACGATACATTCTATGTATCCAATTTGAGAAAAAGTCCAACACAAGATACAGTGATCATTCCTACTGACGAAGTTCATATCGACGACACGCTCCACTTCACTGAAGAACCTGTTGAGGTCACGGATTGGAAAGTTAACAAAACTCGCAGGAGTAGTGTCAAACTCATCAAAGTTCGTTGGAATGCTAGGCATGGACCTGAATTCACGTGGGAGCGTGAGGATCGAATGAAAGAGAAATACCCCCATTTATTTCCAAAGACCCCTGCAAATAGAAGCAGAACTTAAATTTCGGGACGAAATTTCTTTAACGGGGGGAGAATGTGACAACCCTCACCAAACCAGGTATCCGTACGACTTAATTAATATTTAATTACTGCTTAATTACTGTGCTTGCTTACAACTGTGATTAAACTGCTTACTGATTTCTGATACGTACATACTCATGCATCACATTTTATACTGTCACTCTATTATTTTTACACAAACATCAGTGACAAACTTGATGCACAAAAAGCACAGTGAGCACGATATACGGGATACCCATTAAACATGTTGATATAACCAGCATCAGGCAGACACTGCCTCTAAGGCCAGCATGAGCCGGGAATAAATTACTACACTAGTAGAGAGTGTAGGGAGGTGAGGATTGTAGAACTGCGTCACAGTGTTGTAAGAATCGCTAGGCGCTAGTCGGGCGGTGGGGTACCGACTAGCGATTAATCGGGATTAATAGGGATTAATCGGAATTAATCGGATTGAGATTTTCATATGAAATTTTTAGTTACATATACACACACACATTTTTATGTGTAGTTTTTTAAAGTGGATATGTTTTAACCCCTCATTAACCCATTTTTTAAGTAATTGGAAGGAATTTATATGGTTTGGTCAAAATTTGGCTGGCATCTAGCCAAAATTTGGCCAAAATAGGACCGCCATTGACTGCCTAGCTATTAATCGGCCATTAATCGGTGAACCTCCGATTAGTGATTAATCGGCGACTAATCGGAGACTAGTCGGGATTTTTACAACCATGGTCACTAGGTGATAATTATAGTGACCGGATGTGCCTAAAACGTACCTTGATTACAAAATTCTGCACTTTAAATAAAAATTCAGCATTTACCTAAACTAGTAAAGTGCAAAAAGTTGAAAAAATATTACTAGACACTTTCCAAAGTGTCGGGAATAAACTATGTCTATTTTAAGTTTATGGTTGTGTCTTTCAAACAATGTTTTTATGTTATCAGGTTGTAATTTCCGTTGCATGTGTCAACGCCTTAAGACAATGTTGTGGTATTCCACTTTTCAAGCTTAAATCAATGGATGATCTGCATGGTTTTATTTTCATATAGCTTTGTTGTGATTAAGCTATGGTATTAAGAAGTCACACCAAATAAACCCACGCTTCCGCAAAGCCAGGGTGTGACACATTCTACTTCTAGTATATGCTAATTATCACACATAATTGCAAGTAATTACTCAGTTGCAGACGAGTGCTACTCTCGTGCACCCTAAGACTCGTAGTGTCCTTTCTAGACTCATGTAGACAGTTTCAGGTAGTGGATGTCGCGGGACATTTTATGCAATGAAAACTCTTTGAAAATTGTTTTCGTGAAAGGATCCTAGAGATTGTAGACTAGACTCGAGAAGGAATCCTGGTTCACTACAATCGCAGCTCTGATACCAATCTGTCACACCCCTTTCTGCGGCGGAAGCACGAGGTGTGATCATGAAAGGTTCTCATTGCATACGAAAGGTAGACATGCTATATGCTCGTAAAAACATCAAATACCATAATTTGAAAACATAAGTTTAGCGTTTACATCGCTAAGTCGCATAAAACATTGTCTTAAAAGTTTACAACTTTATTTAAAGATAAACATAAGCGACATCCATAAGCATAAGCGAGACCGCGCGCACATCCATCCTAGTTACCTGAAATACATGTGAGTTTTGGAAAAACGTCAACATAATGTTGGTGTGAATTCATGCAATTTTGTATTTCACGTTTGTATACTTTGTATGAAAACATAGTTTGTGAATAAATCAAGTTTTCATATATAAATCCAGTTTCATGTGTACACCACGTACTCATGTATAATTCAAATTCTTCTTGAGTACCCCACGTACTCAAGTATAATTCCCATTTTCTTGAGTACCCCACGTACTTCAAGTATAATTCAAGCTTTTCTTGAGTACCCCACGTACTCAAGTATTCATCAAGTTTTAGTATGGTATGAATTTTATGTAAATAAAGTATTCCTGTAAGTATCAGGATTGTTAATGGGTTGCAAAGCCATTAACATGTGACACGACATAGGAAGTCACCAAACCTTAGGCATTTAATTGGTATATTCTGAGACACAAAAGCACTACTCGATTCTCGCCCTCACCGAGAGTGTGGCTGCCCGGCACCCGTTAGATCTAACCTTTTGTTCTGCGGTCTAGGTATATTGTTGATTAATGGTGCTTTTGTACCCTATTCGTGACACGATTTCTCGTATCATTCCTCATAACGCCTCATACTTGGTTCTCGTTCTCACCAAGTGCGTTTCTCATATTCTATTATTTCGTCACACTTGGTTCTCGTTCTCACCAAGTGTACTTCTTGTATTTTTATATTTCGTCACACTTGGTTCTCGTTCTCACCAAGTGTACTTCTTGTATGCTTATATTTCATCACACTTGGTTCTCGTTCTCACCCAGTGTGCTTCTTATATTTATATCATACCAATTATAAATATTGTACATTTGTACATGTATTTCACCCCTGAAGTTATAAAACTGAAAACAGTTAAAAGAAAAGGGGGAGCATGAACTCACAACTTTGCGTTCCTAGCGTCGTAAACTTCACCGGATTTGCTTAGTTAACGTCGTGACCTATACGTGTTTTCTTAACGTTAGTCACTAGACTTGCGTCGCACAAGTACAGTCACTCTTTTTTGTGTATATATTCTTGTGTTAAAAATATTTTATATTTTTAACTAAGTGTCTTACTTATATTATTTTCTCAAAAATAAATATAAGTCTTTTGTGTTTTGCACTTTGCACCCGAATTACGTATCTTGTATGTTGTATGTGTATTTTGTATTTTTACTCGTTACAAGTATCTCCAATTCATATTATTTTTACTCTAAAAATAATATATACCTAGTTCACACAATCACACAAGCGATAAATATATATTCTAAATATATATTTAGTAAGTTTGTTTACAAAACCCACCTCCGAATACTTGGTCATTTGATAACAAAAATCATGGCGAAGTTTGTTTGGAAAACCAGTCAAAAATATATTCATAACACTTGTCACCAAAAATATTCTAAGTGTATTTTCTGGAAAAATTTCGCCAGAGTTCCCTCTGTAACTGGAGGTGGCCACGCTTACTAGCGTATCATTTTCTTTTAAAAATTCAACCAATCAATTTCCAATCGTCATCAAACTAGTCCAACATAAACATATATCGCAATCACATGAACTTGCAAGTTGTGTAAAAATGTGTAGTAACTCTTCAACACATTTAGTAGGTTTTTCCATCTCTAAAAATAAAGTCGGTTCCTTGGAAATCTTATTTTTAAAGAACATGAAGTTTTACAACTTCCAGTCGGTTTTTATGAAAATTATTTCTTTGTTAAAACTTTTGTTACACAAGTGTCCACACACTTGTTTGTTCACAAAAACACCTCTAGTTCATGAAAGACCCGACTTAAAATAAGACTTGTATATATTTTACTTGGTCCTTCGAAAATACCACTTGTAGATCTTTAGATCTACTAGTTTAGAACTCCATTTCATAAGAAAAATCGTTTTTACACAAGTTCATGTTTGTGAGGGAAAGGGTTCGTCATCTAGTTATTTTTACACTAAGCATAGTGCTAGTTCATGTTCCATGAACATGACCTAGCGTGGTTAGATGGCGATCCGTTCCCCTACTAGCATTCAACAATAATAAATAACCATAACAAAACAAGTTTAACAAGTTTTACACCATTACATTTCTTTTATCCAACAAGTTCATCATTTTTATAAGACTTTTAATTTTGTTCTCCAGTGTTCATAATTTTTACCCGCTAATTCTCTTATTAACCACTTTAAACAAGATCAATAGGGTGTTTAGAGTCACTTACTACTAGCTCGTGGCTAGGGAAGAAACTAGACGAAAAATGGGTGGTTAATAGCGTTGTGGTGAGGTCCTTGCGATTCCGTATGCACCAAGCCTCTTCGTATAACTCTAACACACTTGTATATAGTTGGTTTGCATGAGAGTGATCAAATGATGGTAGTGGTGGGGCTTCTTGGTCTCGGCCGAGAATATCAAAGGGAAAGAAAGAAGGTTGCAATTTTTGCTAAGTGGTGAAGTAAGGAATTAATGATCTCTCATGCAATTATATTGTCCATCTTCCTCCAATATCCAATAGATCTTGTGTTGTCTAGATATGAAGCAAAGAGATTAAAATATTCCAAATGGTGAGGTTGTGTCCCCTTGGGGAACCGTTCATTCAAGGGGGGTGGGTATCCAAATGGGGTTTCAACTAGTGGTTAGGCATTAGTTTAGTTAGGAAATAAATAATTAAAAAAATAAGGTGTTACGTGTGTTGTAATTTTTAACGGGTGTTAGGGTATTCGGGGACCCTAACTAGTTCAGAAAAAGAAAAATAGTGTCATTGACAATATTTTTAGGTTCCGGGTAAGGTCCGGTTGTTCGGTTGGATATCAATCCGTTAAAGTGCTAAATTACACTTTTTAGTGTCTTTTAAGTACATTTCTTGTACTCTTTCAATTCCCAACACTTAGAGAAATATTCTGGATAATAAAACGACATCACGGACCGTCAGATGAGACCCACGTAGTTCCTTTGAAGGAACTCACGATCGACGAGCAGTTACGATTCGTCGAGGAACCAGTCGAAATCACGGACCGGGATGTTAAGGTCCTCAAGAGCACTAGGATACCTCTCGTTCGAGTTCGTTGGAACTCACGTCGCGGCCCAGAGTTCACCTGGGAGCGCGAAGACCAGATGAAACAAAAGTATCCCCAACTGTTCGCAAACAGTACACCCACTATTGAGGCCGAAGCTACGGAATTTCGGGACGAAATTCCAGATCAACGGGGGGTGCATGTGACACCCCAGGAAAACCACACAACTTAACTAGCTTCCTCAGTGAGTGCCTACCAAATTTCGGGACGAAATTTCTTTCAACTTGGGGATGATGTGACAACTCGAAATTTAGAACCTTTCGTTGTACGTTTGAACACTAAATGACTAACTAATTTGATGATTTAATGAATGATAAGTGAACCTTTATATGATTTTGTGTTATGATACATGTATGCTTGTGTGTATGTATTCGAGTATGTATATGAGCCGAAAGCCATGAACCCGACTCGAGACCATGTGGTCTCGAGTGAACTAGTGTGACATATGGGCCGGTTGGGCCGTGCACCTCATCCGAGTCCATTAGGGTGCACTACTTAGAACTAGTATATAATCCTCATGTTAGCCACACTTGTTATTTTTGGGCAACAACACTCATACTCCTCCAACACACACACACTCTCCACTCTCTCACACTAAAACCCTAAACCACAACATTCCCCTCCTTCATTCTTGGATCAACCGGTGGCATTAGGACTCTCGGGCCGAGCTCAAGATCATCATTCGGAAGTCACTCGTCACCCTTCATACCCTCACACTTAGAGAACCAAATCGGTTAGTGTATTTTCATGATTTAAGGATGATGTGTACTTGACGTTTGAATACTTGTTGGTTAGTGTTTATGATACTTGTTGGTTAGTGATTCTTGTTATATATTTCGGATGTTGAGGATGCATGTTATGAGTTTGTTTCGGGTTGATAATGATACATGATGGAGATTATGTGATAATATAATTATTTGTTAAGATTCATACATGATAAACATATATCCTCCTTGAATAACCAATGTTAAGATTGTTGTTGTTCATCTATGAAGTATATGCTTAATTTCTAGACAAAGAATCGATTGAACATGTCTTGATGCATGATGAGTTAATAATGTTTATGATTTGATGTGATTTAAACCATAAATGGTTGGTGTTCATGAAATCGGTTTGTATAATGCTCATATTATTCGGATTTGTTGTTGGAATGCTCGATTGTTATTCATGTTATGAAATCGGATTGCATGCTCTTAGGTTACAAATCAAAATGCTTGTTAAATGGCTGCACTTATGTGGAGATTGGATTAGTTGTTTGAACATTTTGGTTGATTGTTGTTTCAAGTTATGATGTGATGAACTACTTGGATATTGATGAACATGATGAATGTGTGAAGAACAACTTGAATATCATATGAGCATGCTTGAATATTTGAAATCTGATATGTTTGATCCAAATTAGTAAATTACTAGACAAACAAACATGTTTAAGTGGATAGTACAAACCATTTTCTGAAACCAAATTCTCATTGGATAGTACACTGTTCCGAATCAGCAGTTGTCCAACCGAAACCATCAGTTGCGACTCGAAACCACTGCATGATGAGTCGAAATCTCCCAGTTGCGACATCGGTTGCGAGTCGCAAACACCTGGTTGCGACTCGAAACCACACATGATCAGCACACCAACCTTGTGACTCGAAACCACGGTTGCGAGTCCAGTTGCGACTCGTAATCAAAACAACACGGACCGAAACCATGATTGCGACTCAGGTTGCGAGTCGCAAACGCCTAGTTGCGACTCGAGACTATACGCAGATACACGCTGTTTGGGCTTGCACCTCAATTCGGACTTAATTGTTTGGGCCGGACTCTTGGGCCTAATGCACAGACCTTATATGTTACTGTTGAACGTGAATATTGATGAACTGCCATGATTAAACGAGTATGCCATGAACGGTACTTGAATGCATTATGCTAGAAACCTACGTGCACTACTTGAATACGAACCTGATTGTATGATACAACTATGATAGGACGTGAGTAGCCACGACATTGCTTGTTTGACTTTTCTGTGTTTCTACCGAGCAAACCAAGGTGAGTTCACACCCTCTACAAAGCATGGGATTCCCAGGGGTCGGGAATTGGGGTTAAGGAACTGGGTTCCTCGTCCTCCTTGGGTAGGACAGCAAAGGTTCAGGAATGTAATTCCTCGTCCTCACGGACAGATAACTCGTACTAGACCAAAACTCTATCACGAAGTCCCTCATCTTTGTATCGACTTAATCGCCGAGGCCAATGGCGAGCGGGTCATTAGTTAGATAGCGCTATTTAGGTTTGACAAACCTCACACCGTGCCGCAGAGGACGGGCGTGAACTAATGGACTACTGGCACGTCAATGATGATAGACATTGACAGTTCAGGGCACATAAACATGACTACAGTCAGCAGTCGATATGGTAACGAGTCTAGTATATACATGGGGTAGCCCCCACGGCCGAAATGCCAGATAACTAACACGGGGTAGCCCCCACGGCAGGATTGCCAGAGTAACCGGGAATAAACAAGTCACGTTTTTAACTATGGGGTAACCCCCACGGCAGGATGCCAGCTAAAGGAAACTGTTTTCGAAACAACTTAAAACGAACACCCAACCGTGAACTCACTCAACTTGTTGTTGACTCGTTACTACATGCTTTGCAGGTCCTTAGGTTCTTAGCTGGAGCTTGCATGGAGGAGGATCGTTGTGGGACATGGACGGCTGTATGCCATGTTAAACCTCGAAACTATTAAACTTCTGTTTTGGCTTTAAGACTTATGCTTCCGTTTGCAACTTAATTATGTTTTGTTTGAACACCAATTGTATTGGCTGGATTTTTATAACTACTTATATGCTTGTTCAATATGATTGGTGGCTGGATCCTGGTCAGTCACGCCTCCAAGCGGTAGTACTCCGCAGGTGGATTTTGGGGGTGTGACAGATTGGTATCAGAGCCATTGGTTATAGAGAACTTGGTTTTAATAAGGGAAAACGTTTTTGTTAAAACCGGACTATAACCTGTACAGTGCTCTATGATCCACAACGACGCTTCACTCCACGTGCAAGGCTCGACATTCTAGGTGGTATGAATTATGTTTATATTGCCTACTTGCTAGATTGCATAGAACTTTGCTCATGGTATGCTTAGATAAACGTAGCAACTATAGTTTGAAAACACATTTGTGCTTGCTCCCTACTGTCACTCCACACTTACATATTCGCGACACCTTTCCTATTTGTGTTTCCTTCGATGTGAGATCATGAGGGAACGTATGAACCTAACTCAAGCCAGCTGACGGCTCTTATCAACGAACAAGTTACGGCAGCACTCGCAGCCGCTTAGGCAGGAGGTATAACCTGCCATTCCGAACCTAACCTAGGATGATAGATCCTACTCTCATGACCCAACTCTCGCGCTTAACCCTGTCGTTTCTTCCTCGCGCAACAAGGTCAGAACGCTCAGCCGCCTGTATGCACATTTAAGACGTTCATGGACTGTCGTCCTAGTACTTTCAGTAGCACTGAAGGGGCCGTTGGACTCCTCCATTGGTTTGAGAAGCACGAGCCAGTCTTCGAAATGTGTGAATGCCCCGAGGCTCGTGGGGTGAAATATGTCTCTGGTACTCTCGAAGGCACTGCGCTAACTTGGTGGAACGCGCAAGTTCAGATGCCGGGGTTGGCGGCTGCTAATGCCACCCCATGGAATGATTTTAAGGAACTGATCAAACGTGAATACTGTAGTCGTGATGACATCCACAAGCTGGAAGTGGAGTTCTTTAACCTGAAGGTGACGGAGTCAGAGATAGAAGCGTACACGAAACGATCCAACGAACTGGCAGTGTTGTGTCTAACTATAAGTGGATCCTCCCATCAAGCGCATTGAGCTGTACCTCAAAGGATTAGTACCAGAGATTTAAAGCCATTTGACTGTTGCTAACCTTACAACCATTCAGGATGTTACTCGTTTTGCTCATCGTCTCACAGACCCGGCAGTGGAACAGAACAAGCTACCTAAGCGTATTGGTGCTACTACTACTACTTCTTCTACTCCCAGTGACAACAAACGGAAGTGGGATGGAACCCTAGTAAGGGTTCGACTACGGTTCAGTCCCAGGCACAACAGCGAAAGATCGATGACTACCAGAGTCCTGGTCAGCAATCTTCTGGTAGTCAAGGGCAGGGTGGAATCGATGTAATTTGCACCACAGCGGGCCGTGCAACAAAGATCGTTGTCAGAGATACAACAAGCTCGGTCATGAAGCCAAAGATTATAGAAGCTCACGTCCTGCAAACCAGAACCGACAACAGCAGCCACAAGCTCCACAGAATCAGCAGCAACAACAGGGTAACAAGGGATGCTATCAGTGTGGTGCTGAAGGTCACTTCAAGAGACACTGTCCACAATTGAACCGGAACCAGAATCAGAACCACAACCAAGGAAACGGGAACAACAATGGAGGCAACAACGGGGGTAATAACGACGGCAATGGTGCCAGGGATCGAGTGTTCGTGATTGGTCAGGATGATGCTAGGAATGACCCCAACGTTGTAATGGTTTCGACATCGTTATTGGTATGGATTGGCTACCTCAACATCGAGCAGGGATTCTTTGCAAAGAAAAGATCGTCCGTATTCCTTGTGCTGGTTAAGAACCTTTGGTAATTCATGGTGACAAGCTCCTGGAGCGACACTCATAGCTTGAGCACCATATCGTTTAGCCCTATCTGAACTGGAAGAGCTGTCTACGCAACTACAAGAACTCTTGGATAAGGGTTTTATTCGTCCTAGCTCTTCGCCCTGGGGAGCTCCAGTGTTATTTGTAAAGAAGAAAGACGGTACTTTCAGAATGTGCATCGACTACCGAGAACTCAACAAGGTGACGGTGAAGAATCGTTATCCTCTACCGCGGATCGACGACTTGTTCGACCAGCTGCAAGGGTCGAGCTACTATTCGAAGATTGATTTGAGATCGGGTTATCACCAACTGAGAGTCCGGGAAGAGGACGTCTCCAAAACAGCTTTCAGAACTCGATACGGGCACTATGAGTTCTTGGTCATGCCTTTTGGGATGACAAACGCACCTGCGGTTTTCATGGATTTGATGAACCGAGTGTGCAAGCCTTACCTGGACAAGTTCGTTATAATCTTCATCGACGACATCCTGATCTATTCCAAGAGTCGGGAGGAACAGGAGCAGCATCTGCGACTTATTCTGGAACTCCTTCGAACAGAACGGCTTTATGCAAAGTTCTCGAAATGCGACTTCTGGCTTCGAGAAGTCCATTTCCTAGGCCACGTGGTAAACAAGGATGGGATTCACGTTGATCCATCCAAGATAGACTCGATTAAGAACTGGCCTGCACCACGTACACCAAAGGAAATTCGCCAATTCTTGGGTTTGGCGGGATACTACCGGAGATTTATAAAGGATTTTTCTAAGATTGCACAGCCTCTCACCTCACTAACGCAGAAGGGCGTTGTTTATCGTTGGGGAAACGCACAGGAGTTGGCATTTCAGCACCTAAAGGATAGACTTTGTAGCGCACCTATCCTTTCCTTGCCGGAAGGCACAGACGACTTTGTGGTTTACTGCGACGCATCAATTCAGGGTCTTGGTTGCGTGTTGATGCAACGAGACAAGGTTATAGCCTACGCCTCACGCCAACTCAAGGTTCATGAAAAGAACTACACTACGCACGATTTAGAGCTGGGAGCTGTTGTTTTTGCACTTAAGTTATGGCGGCATTACCTGTATGGTACCAAGTGCGCGATCTACACCGACCACAGGAGCCTCGAGCATATCTTCAAGCAGAAGGAACTGAATATGCGGCAACGACGATGGGTCGAGCTGCTGAATGATTACGAGTGCTCAATCAGGTATCACCCGGGCAAGGCCAATGTGGTGGCTGACGCCCTCAGTCGGAAGGACACTGCGCCTAAGCGCGTACGAGCTTTACAACTCACGATCCACTCTAGTCTCCCTTCCCAAATACGAGCTGCTCAGATAGAAGCACTGAAACCAGAAAACGTCAGGGCTGAAGCCCTGCGCGGATCAAGGCAACGATTAGAACGGAAGGAAGACGGTGCTTACTACGTAACGGGACGCGTTTGGGTCCCACTTTATGGCAACCTACGAGAGCTTGTGATGGACGAAACACACAAGTCTCGCTACTCGGTACATCCTGGATCGGATAAAATGTACCACGACATCAAAACTACGTACTGGTGGCCTAGCATGAAGGCCCACATAGCAACTTACGTCAGCAAGTGTTTGACTTGTGCGAGAGTCAAGTCCGAATACCAGAAACCCTCAGGCCTACTCCAACAACCAGAGATACCTCAATGGAAATGGGAGCAGATTTCCATGGATTTTGTCACTGGCCTACCTAGATCCCAGCGCAGGAACGATACTATTTGGGTGATCGTGGATCGACTCACAAAGTCTGCACACTTCTTGGCTATCAAGGAGACGGATAAGTTCTCCACTCTTGCAGAAATATACATCAAGGAAATTGTTTCGAGGCACGGGGTGCCCACCTCTATCATCTCGGACCGAGATGCACGTTTCACTTCAGAGCTGTGGCAAACAATGCACAAATCCTTTGGCTCACGACTAGACATGAGCACAGCGTACCACCCTCAGACGGACGGGCAGTCCGAGCGCACTATTCAAACCTTAGAAGACATGCTTCGTGCATGTGTAATCGACTTTGGCAACCGCTGGGAAAAGCATCTGCCACTTGTGGAATTCTCGTACAATAACAGCTACCACACCAGCATTGGAGCTGCTCCGTTTGAGGCATTATACGGACGTAAATGCCGGTCACCCCTTTGCTGGGCAGAGGTGGGAGAAAGTCAGATCACTGGCCCAGAATATGTGGTAGATACAACCGAGCAAATCGCTCAGATACGAAAACGCATGACAGCCGCTCGTGAACGTCAGAAAGTTTACGCCGACATGGGCAGGAAACCGCTTGAGCTCCAGGTTGGGGAGCGGGTACTACTCAAAGTTTCACCCTGGAAGGGTGTGGTTCGTTTTGGTAAACGCGGTAAACTCAACCCACGATACGTTGGACCTTTCGAGGTCATTGAGAAAATAGGCAGGGTGGCCTACAGACTAAACTTACCAGCAGAACTCGGTGCAGTTCACAACGTTTTTCATGTGTCGAATCTGAAGAAGTGTCCGTCAGATGAGACCCACGTAGTTCCTTTGAAGGAACTCACGATCGACGAGCAGTTACGATTCGTCGAGGAACCAGTCGAAATCACGGACCGGGATGTTAAGGTCCTCAAGAGCACTAGGATACCTCTCGTTCGAGTTCGTTGGAACTCACGTCGCGGCCCAGAGTTCACCTGGGAGCGCGAAGACCAGATGAAACAAAAGTATCCCCAACTGTTCGCAAACAGTACACCCACTACTGAGGCCGAAGCTACGGAATTTCGGGACGAAATTCCAGATCAACGGGGGGTGGATGTGACACCCCAGGAAAACCACACAACTTAACTAGCTTCCTCAGTGAGTGCCTACCAAATTTCGGGACGAAATTTCTTTCAACTTGGGGATGATGTGACAACTCGAAATTTAGAACCTTTCGTTGTACGTTTGAACACTAAATGACTAACTAATTTGATGATTTAATGAATGATAAGTGAACCTTTATATGATTTTGTGTTATGATACATGTATGCTTGTGTGTATGTATTCGAGTATGTATATGAGCCGAAAGCCATGAACCCGACTCGAGACCATGTGGTCTCGAGTGAACTAGTGTGACATATGGGCCGGTTGGGCCGTGCACCTCATCCGAGTCCATTAGGGTGCACTACTTAGAACTAGTATATAATCCTCATGTTAGCCACACTTGTTATTTTTGGGCAACAACACTCATACTCCTCCAACACACACACACTCTCCACTCTCTCACACTAAAACCCTAAACCACAACATTCCCCTCCTTCATTCTTGGATCAACCGGTGGCATTAGGACTCTCGGGCCGAGCTCAAGATCATCATTCGGAAGTCACTCATCACCCTTCATACCCTCACACTTAGAGAACCAAATCGGTTAGTGTATTTTCATGATTTAAGGATGATGTGTACTTGACGTTTGAATACTTGTTGGTTAGTGTTTATGATACTTGTTGGTTAGTGATTCTTGTTATATATTTCGGATGTTGAGGATGCATGTTATGAGTTTGTTTCGGGTTGATAATGATACATGATGGAGATTATGTGATAATATAATTATTTGTTAAGATTCATACATGATAAACATATATCCTCCTTGAATAACCAATGTTAAGATTGTTGTTGTTCATCTATGAAGTATATGCTTAATTTCTAGACAAAGAATCGATTGAACATGTCTTGATGCATGATGAGTTAATAATGTTTATGATTTGATGTGATTTAAACCATAAATGGTTGGTGTTCATGAAATCGGTTTGTATAATGCTCATATTATTCGGATTTGTTGTTGGAATGCTCGATTGTTATTCATGTTATGAAATCGGATTGCATGCTCTTAGGTTACAAATCAAAATGCTTGTTAAATGGCTGCACTTATGTGGAGATTGGATTAGTTGTTTGAACATTTTGGTTGATTGTTGTTTCAAGTTATGATGTGATGAACTACTTGGATATTGATGAACATGATGAATGTGTGAAGAACAACTTGAATATCATATGAGCATGCTTGAATATTTGAAATCTGATATGTTTGATCCAAATTAGTAAATTACTAGACAAACAAACATGTTTAAGTGGATAGTACAAACCATTTTCTGAAACCAAATTCTCATTGGATAGTACACTGTTCCGAATCAGCAGTTGTCCAACCGAAACCATCAGTTGCGACTCGAAACCACTGCATGATGAGTCGAAATCTCCCAGTTGCGACATCGGTTGCGAGTCGCAAACACCTGGTTGCGACTCGAAACCACACATGATCAGCACACCAACCTTGTGACTCGAAACCACGGTTGCGAGTCCAGTTGCGACTCGTAATCAAAACAACACGGACCGAAACCATGATTGTGACTCAGGTTGCGAGTCGCAAACGCCTAGTTGCGACTCGAGACTATACGCAGATACACGCTGTTTGGGCTTGCACCTCAATTCGGACTTAATTGTTTGGGCCGGACTCTTGGGCCTAATGCACAGACCTTATATGTTACTGTTGAACGTGAATATTGATGAACTGCCATGATTAAACGAGTATGCCATGAACGGTACTTGAATGCATTATGCTAGAAACCTACGTGCACTACTTGAATACGAACCTGATTGTATGATACAACTATGATAGGACGTGAGTAGCCACGACATTGCTTGTTTGACTTTTCTGTGTTTCTACTGAGCAAACCAAGGTGAGTTCACACCCTCTACAAAGCATGGGATTCCCAGGGGTCGGGAATTGGGGTTAAGGAACTGGGTTCCTCGTCCTCCTTGGGTAGGACAGCAAAGGTTCAGGAATGTAATTCCTCGTCCTCACGGACAGATAACTCGTACTAGACCAAAACTCTATCACGAAGTCCCTCATCTTTGTATCGACTTAATCGCCGAGGCCAATGGCGAGCGGGTCATTAGTTAGATAGCGCTATTTAGGTTTGACAAACCTCACACCGTGCCGCAGAGGACGGGCGTGAACTAATGGACTACTGGCACGTCAATGATGATAGACATTGACAGTTCAGGGCACATAAACATGACTACAGTCAGCAGTCGATATGGTAACGAGTCTAGTATATACATGGGGTAGCCCCCACGGCCGAAATGCCAGATAACTAACACGGGGTAGCCCCCACGGTAGGATTGCCAGAGTAACCGGGAATAAACAAGTCACGTTTTTAACTATGGGGTAACCCCCACGGCAGGATGCCAGCTAAAGGAAACTGTTTTCGAAACAACTTAAAACGAACACCCAACCGTGAACTCACTCAACTTGTTGTTGACTCGTTACTACATGCTTTGCAGGTCCTTAGGTTCTTAGCTGGAGCTTGCATGGAGGAGGATCGTTGTGGGACATGGACGGCTGTATGCCATGTTAAACCTCGAAACTATTAAACTTCTGTTTTGGCTTTAAGACTTATGCTTCCGTTTGCAACTTAATTATGTTTTGTTTGAACACCAATTGTATTGGCTGGATTTTTATAACTACTTATATGCTTGTTCAATATGATTGGTGGCTGGATCCTGGTCAGTCACGCCTCCAAGCGGTAGTACTCCGCAGGTGGATTTTGGGGGTGTGACAGTGCATGAATTCACTTATTTAGTATGTGTTCAGACATTGCTGACAATTAAGCACATAATTGTAGTCATTAAATAATGATTAAAGTGTACGGAAATTACCGGTTTGTGCCAGTTGTCACAAAACAAGTGTAGAAATATATATGTAACAAGAAAAACTCAAGAAGAAACATTTTTAGAAAAATGATTTACAAGTTGTAAACATCTAACTTCTTTAAAAATGATGTTTTTAAATAAAAATCACACTTTAAAGGGTAACAAAGCCTACTAAACACACTAGTAATTTACTACAAATTTTTGTAAACTTTCAAGTTCATGAAGTGATAATTTATGCATGATTTTGACAAATTGGTAAGCATTGGTTGATTTGTTGTTGATTGTGTTGATTTATAAAAGAAAATGATATGCCTTAAAAGCATGGAAACCTCTATTTTTAGGGGAAACTATGGCAATTTTTTTCTAAAAATTAAACACTTCGAAAAATATTTTTAAATAAATATTTACAAGTATATTTTAAACCATGAATTTTTATATAAAGTTTGCCATGATTTTTGTTACAAAAATTATAAATATTGGAGGTTGATTTTTGTAAATAAAAGTGACTAAATATGTATTTAGGAAATATATATTTAGAAGTCACCATGTGTGTGATTATTTGTATATTATGTGTATTAATTATATTATTTTAGGACTTGAAATAATATAACTCACCAAAATACCAAGAAATTACAATCCAAAATATTACCAAAATTCCAAGAATAAGAATATATAATTTGTACACAAAATATTAGACAACCGAACAAGGAATACAACTTACATAAATATTCCGGAAACAAATTCATAAGTATAATTTGGTAATTAGTATTTTGGATACCAAGAGAAAAAAAAATATGATTTTTACAATTATTACAAAGATATATCATATTTTTGACAAGAAGAAAATATTACTTTTGGGTAAATAAAAATATGTGTGTTTTCTTGGAATTATTAAGAGATATATTATTTTTGAGAGAAAATATATATTTTCTTGAATAAACATGAGATACATTATTTTTGGGTGAAAAATAAGTTTATATATATTTTCCAAGTTAAACTTGAAAATATATTATTTTTGAGAATTATATGAAATTGATAAATATTTTTGCCAAGGGAAAATTATAAGTAATTTTTCTATGTAATATTTCTTAAAATATATATTTTGGGAATATATATTGATGTATTTTTATTAGAAATATTATTCCGGAAAAGTTAATACAAAAATTAAGTATGAGATACTTAATAAACACAATAAAATACGTATTCTTGTTCGTATAAATATACACCAGAATACGCCATCGATACTTGGCAAAAATATACAAGTATAAGAATACGAATATAAATACACCCATCCTTGGGAAGTTATACTTGTAGAAATTCATAAGAGTGTCAAATTAAAATATATTATTTTAACTAATATTCCAAAAATTAAATAAATATCATTTAAGTTAAATATTTATTATTTTAACGAATAATTATATAACTTGGAATAATATTAAGGACACAAAGAAACGTAACTCAAAGACACTAATTAATACTAAGTCAAGGCATGACCCGTTCGTCTAATAAACTGTAGTACGTTGTAGGTAGTCGTGCACGCGAGTAACAGCTTTGGGTTACACTGGGGTTTGGCCCATGAGGTGACTATGTCTTACAGCCCGAAGCCCGATGCAAAATCTGCTAGGATTGAGCCTTCCTGCATCACGTCACACATATTAATGGCCTTGTAAACCGTTAATGATCTGTTTCCTTGTTTGCTTTCATACCAGGGTTTATAAATACATACTTACTTATAATGATTACAAAGTTTATTCGAGCTTACACACTAAACACATGAACTCGCTCAACTTTTGTTGATGTTTTCCAACTACATGTATTTCAGGAAACTAAGTATGGATCTGGCGGGCGTTGAAGTTTTCAAGTCATGTCTATAATAAAAGATGTCATCCGAAGTCAAAGGGGTTTGGGCTATGTATTTTATCTTGGATAAGATACGTGGCGGAAAACCTAGCTTATTAGTGTCTTTTGTGAAGTCCTTATGGAACTTAAAACTTGTTGGTGTTGTATTCTGAACGCGAAGTCTGTGTTTTGGGATTTAAAACAATGTTGCATCTAATGTTTTTAAAGCTATCCATGGATGAACATCTTGGTTTTATCATATAGTTGTTTGTTAGGGTTGAATGCAATGATATTAAGCAAGTCACACATAAACACGCTTTCGCAAAAGTCAGGGTGTGACAGATGCATCCCTTTCCTCATCATTGGGTATTCCTGATTGTTGAGTCTCAATGTTATCATATAAGTCAAAGAAATTAAGTGTATTGACTTCAAGATGTGTGTTAATATCAAATGAATCAAAAACAACTTTTTCTTTAAAAGGAAACACATGTTCATAAAACTTAACGTCTCTGGAAAAAAATACAGTTTTACTATCCAAACTAAAAACTTTATAACCCTTTTTTTCATTTAAATATCCAATAAACACACATTTCTCAGCCCTACTACTTAACTTATTTGACTCATTTAGGATAGTACAAAAACAAAGACACCCAAACAATCTTAAATGATCTAGAAAGGGTTCAAATTTATACAACATCTCATATGGAGTTTTTCCATTCAACGCGGAAGCAGGAGTCCTATTAATTAAGCAAGTAGCAGTTAGAATGCATTCATCCCAAAACCTAACAAGCAAACCACTTTGAAAAAGTAACGCTCTAGCAACATTAAGTAGGTGTCTATGCTTTCTTTCAACAACACCATTCTGTTGTGGAGTATAAGCAACAAATATTTGATGAATTATACCATTAAGTTTACAAAACGAACTCATTTTTGTTATTCACAAACTCTAGTCCATTATCACTTCTTATACATTTTACCAACTTGCCAAATTGTGTTTTAACAATGTTTACAACAGTTTGAAAATAATCAAACACTTCAGCTTTATCCTTCATCAAACACACCCACACAACCCTTGCGTAATCATCAACAATAGTGAGAAAATATTTAAAACCTTCACTACTAACCACCCTGTAGGGACCAAAACAATTAAGTGAATTAAATCACCTTGTTGTTCTGTTTTATGATTACTCAAGGGAAATGGCTCTCTATGTTGCTTAGCCTTATGACATATTTCACAAGGAAAATCATCCTCACTTATATTAACATTCAATTTACGAGGTAACAATTTCAAAGCTTGAAAAGAAGGATGACCTAATCTAGCATGCCATAAATTACACAAATTAACATTACTGCTACACACCTTAACAGATTTACAGGAATTTCCACAGAAGTACAGACCATCTAACTGTTTACCAGTCACCAGGAATTTCTTTGTTAACAAATCCGGAATATAACAAGTATTCTCATCAAAACCAACATATAGTTTATTATCTTTAGCAAGCTTATGCAAATAAATTAAATTGATAGAATACCCAGGTACAACAAAAAAATCTTGTAAAATGACCCCTTGTGTAAGTTTTAAACTACCTATTTTAGTTACCAAAGCATCAGTTCCATTTGGGTGCTTAACCATAATATTCAAATTTGAAACATCAACAAAATCAGAAAGCATTTCATGACTTTTAACCATATGTTGATTGGCACCTGGGTCAAATATCCACCCACTATCCCCTTTGTTATCAAACAAAGTTGCAAAATTATAAACAGGTTTATAAAACACATTGGAACAAAAAGAACTAGTTACACTACCTGACACATTGCAGCTCTGACCAGCAGTCTCACAAGTTCTATCAGATAACAAACTCAATAACCTAGACACTTGTTCAGCAGTCAAGGATGCAATACCAGGCCTACTAGTATCATTAACAACACTAACAGTATTACTACTACTAGCAATTTCCTTCTTTCCTTGTCCCCCCTCTTGGCTTCATCCAAGAGGGATATCTAATAATTTCAAAACATTTTTCAACGGTATGACCCAATTTATTACAGTTAGTACATTTTAAAGATTGATTAGACACTTTATTAGTTCTCTTTGTCAAATCAGATTGACTAATTTTAGAAACAAACCCTACAGTTTGACTTTTCTTATCACTACCAGAGTTTCTATGAGATTCTTCTCTAGAAACAATGGCAAATGCCTCTTTCACAGTAGGAAGACTTTCTTTAGTCAATAGATTAGTTCTAACACTTTGGTAAACACTATCTAATCCCATTAAAAATTGCATAAGTTTTATCATTTTATTGAAGTTATTAAACGAAGTTGAAGCATTACAAGTACAGGAAGGCAACTGTAGTATTTGATCCAACTGTTTCCACATAATATTCAGTTTATGATAATACTCAGACACAGACAACCCATTTTGATTAAAACCATTAATCTTCTGATACAGATTAAACAAAACAGAACCATCAATCTTATCATAAGTCTCCTTTAAATCTTTCCACACTTCAGAAGCTAATTTTGAATAAACTTGAGCCAAATATAATTCCTCAGACACATAATTTAAAATCCAGGTTAAAACAAACGAATTACATCTTTCACATTGAGCAGCAAGTACTTCATCATCAACAGGCTTATCAATAGAACCATCTACAAAACCTAGTTTATTTTTAACTCTTAAAGCGAGAAGCATAGCATTTGCCCAAACTGTGTAATTCTCAATACCTTTTAGTTTTATATTTACAACAGTTAAATGTGTTGAATCACTAGCATGTAAATACAAAGGATTATCAGGTTCAAGTTTACTAATCAAAGTTTCACCAAATAGATTAACAAAATAAGCTATGTGTAACAAGATTAAAAACAGAACAAACCTCACAAGAAAAGATAAAACAGACACTAAGGAAAACAAACCAACAACGGCAGATCTGTGCCAGGGGCTAGATGGTAGGTTCGTCACTCAAGGTGCCTACCCAAGTCTTTGCACAGAAGCCAACCCTAATAGACACAACACTAGTTAAAAAAATACAAGAAACAACAACTATTGAACACAACAACAAACAAGGGGAAACAATCAATAATCACACAAAACACAAAGTCACAAAGTGAACCCTCTCTGTATCCCCCCAATATCAGTAATCGGTCCTCACTATTGGTGTGCGTTAGGTGTGTTATGATTTTATTGATATTTTCAGCCCATTTTACGCATTAGTCAAGTTTTAAATTTATAAAACACGATATTCTACTAACACTAAACACACACATGGGTAAGTGCACCCATCGTGAGCGTAGTATTGCATTGGCAAGATACCGAGGTCGTCCAAGTACACATCGTGAGCTTTTAGTACCGGTTTATCCTCAACGTCTAATCAATCTAAAATTTTTGAGAAAAGGTTTTAAACATGAAAAATAAAAACTAAAAATGCAGAAATAAAAATAAAATAAAAACAGATAGACAAGATGAATCATTTGGATCCGACTCGCGTTTAATGTATCCTTTAATGATTTATGCACTTTTAAACTTTTTAAGAGATTATCTTAGTTATAGTAGTAGGCCCCTCTTTTGAAGGTGACGTTACCCTCAACCCAGTGGTTTGAGTCAGCAAGGATACAATCCCAAAGGGTCGGAATATTGAAAGATAATTAATTAAGTTATTAATGCGAAAAGTGGTAGGTCCCTCTTTTGAAGGTGACGTTACCCTCGGCTAAGTGGTTTGAGTCAGTAGGGATACAATCCCAAATAGCTGGTTTAATGTATTAATAGTAGTTTACATATGAGGGGATCAAGCCATTCGCACCCCCGCCATACAATACCAGTGGGTATTGAAGGAGGTCCTAGTAAGCTTGACCCAGGTCCCTGCAGGATCTATACACTGAACAAGGAAAGAACCTTACTAAACCATTCCT
Source organism: Helianthus tuberosus (assembly GCA_030545235.1). Lineage (NCBI taxonomy): Eukaryota > Viridiplantae > Streptophyta > Magnoliopsida > Asterales > Asteraceae > Helianthus > Helianthus tuberosus. Next base: position 9,705,994 of record JARYGA010059765.1, read on the forward strand.
TTAACCCCGGACCAGGTAGCCAACATATCTCTATATAGACCGTAGAGATCTGAATGGTGTAAATCTTTTACTTTATATAGACAGTAAAGTAATGCCAAGACACCACGGATAAATGATAAATAAGTTTCACCTTCAACATAAGAAACTAGTTATTAAAGTCATTAATACAAAACCAAATAAAAAGTGCGAAAAGATTAAAAATCAAAAGTAATACATTAAAGACTTGTCTTCACCAAGTGATGTAAGAGACTTAGCCAAACATGGCCTTTGATTGACAAGAACTCTTACTATCAATCTTGGATCCCGAGACTACTACACACACTCTAAGGTGGATGATGGATGATGGTGGTGGGTGTTGTAGTGGTGGTGGCAAAGTGAGAGAGTGGTGGTTTACCAAGGGATGCCTTTGAAGTGAGCCAAGCACCTCTATTTATAGCCAGAACAGAAGCCCGGCCACGGCCTCGTCTCCAGCGGACACGCCCCCCGTGGCCATCCTTTTCTCTTCCTTCATTAATTGCATTTGTCAGCATAGGGCTCAACACGGCCCCGCGTGCAGAAGCGTATCTGTATTACCAAGATTTTGCAAGATTCTGCGTATCTTAGCATTGACCACGCCCCGTGCTGAGCTGGGCACGCCCCCGTGGTGGGCGTAGAAGCATCCACAGCTTTGTCTTTTCTGCAGGTAGCTGACCACGCCCCCGTGTCCAGTGGGAACGACCCTGTGGTCAGTCTTCTGTTTCTTGTTTTTGCCTTTGGGAATGCTGCCAAGGGGTCGAGCATGTCACGTTTATTCATTTTCTTTGTATTTATGTTGGTTTTTACTGTATATTTGTTCCTTTTGCTCGTTTAAGCTCATTTGGTCCTGTAAATTCAAAAGGAAGACAAAAACACACTTTTTCCAACATTAGTACTAAAAAGAGTTAGTTTTATGCCTCATTTGATGTAATTTATATGTTACATTTTGCACACATCACTACCCCGGTATCAACAACTACAACAATAAAGTCACAAACAAAAAAATAATACAGGAGAAGCCAGATTGGAACAAACTCACAGGTTTGCGCAACAAACAAGACCGATCCTATAACCTTCTCGGGTTACACCGATCCAATCAGAAAAACCAAAGAACAGCAATAATCTGTTTGTTTGCCTCACAACTTTCTAGAGTTGTAAAGACCAACAAGACTCTTTACCTTGATAAGCTGCCAAGAACACCGGAAAGGAATCAACCAGCAATTTTCCGTCAAGAAGAAACCCAAACTCCCAGATCTGAACCGGCAGATGCTAGTACTATCAAGGTTCTATGTCTCTGATTCACAATCGAGTAGATCTGAACCAGATCTAACCACAAAACACAGTGGATAACGATCAGAAACCCTAAATCTTCAAAGATTACCCCAAGAGCCCTTATGGCTCTGATACCATGTTACGAAAACAAGGATCTTCACAGAACTATCAAAGAAATTATGAATACCCAAACCAAGTTATTATTAACCATCTGAACATTCTTCTTACAGATTACAAGAACAAATATCTCACAATGTTCCTCACAACAAACTCACTCGATCAGATTATTAACAAGATAATCACTAAATGATTAATAGGAAACACTTAAACTAAACTCAGAGTCAAGATGAATCTGAGATACATGTGAAAACCCTAACCAGCTCAAAGAACGAGAGAAGAACAGATGAAAGAAGAACAATAATGTAGAACTCTAGTTGGGAGATATTTCTCTCACTTACATATATGCGAAGCCAGCCAAGCCCATTCATATCCAAGCCAATTCGTATAAGTCTCACTTTAAGTGAGTCACTTAATCAGCTCCAAGCCCATTCCCGCATCAGCCCAAACACAACAGCCCAATTGTATATATGCAGATAACTCAGCCCAATTGTATATTTGCAGAGAAAAAACAACAGACATATTAGAAACAATAATAACGAAACCGATATGGATATCAACTGAATTTATATATACTACATACTTATAGCAATAATAATTTATTATGTATGTGTAAGTAATAAAATACACATTTAATTTTTTTTATAAGTCATTGATATGAATGAGATGTATAATTAATTTTAACAGTTTTATTGAGTAATTGGAGTAATGAAGTAAGGTATCCCCTCCCTTACTAAGAAGCAACAATTTGCAAAAACGAACAAACTGCTTATGGGTTGGCGAATATGTGGACTAAACCAATACTTTATGTGATTACCTATGATTTCTGAAATCACATCGTAATATACTCTCATCATTTATGATGGAAAGACCATGTAACCAAGTTATATATCCAACATTCTCTTTAAAGAAAAAAGAATAAAAAAAAACATGATTACTTTGAAATACAAGTTGAAAAAAGAATTAAAAAGAAGCAACCGAAAAAGTTTTGTTCTTTACTTGGTCACCATCAACTTCAACATCAGACATTCTTTGCCTCATCTCCAATCCAATGCACACCATTAATTAATCAAATGACGAAGCTCCCTTCCACTCCATTTCCATTTCTCCGAGGCAAACATGGCAGAAGCTATTGAATCGAGATCTTTGGAGTACACACCGACATGGGTTGTCGCAGTGGTCTGTTCCGTCATGGTACTCATCTCTCTGCTTGCCGAGCGCGGTCTTCATCATCTTGGCAAGGTACCACCCTATATTATATATATTATATGTGTTGCTAAATGTATTCCCCTCTCATGTACTTGATGGACCCTCCTATGAGTAACGTTTGATATATGAGAGTACGTTTAGCTATCCTTTTATATTATGTATATCAACATCAATATCTAGATATACACTTACACGAGTATTCCTAATTGAAGACACGCACCTAGAAAGCTGAATAGACTAATTAGTGACAACCCGCTTTATTGCAGCAAACGTGGATACAGTTAGCTCCTTCATTGTAGTGACGGCAAAACATCAATGAAAACGGGGCGGGGCATGTAGATTAAAACAATGAGTAAAAGTGTTACATCACTAGATGTCTTATGATTGAAAAATACGTTGGTAATTAATGATGGATCAAACAAAATCGAAAAAATATTAGTTGTGGATGGGTAACTTATCGATGGAAAAGAAGTGCGTCAGTAACCTGTCAATAAAAATTGCATCAATAAAGTTGTCGGTAATTTGTTGCAAATTAGATTACAATACATTTTACGGCAAAGATCGGATGGATTTCCGTATGCCTTTAATGGATTTTTGACTGATTGACCCGTAAGTGTTACTCATTTTGTTGTGCGTGATGGAAAAGCTATTAATTTTAGGTTTTAGTATTATATGTCAAATAACATGTTAAAATTGAAGTTATAAATTCAATTTCAGTTTAATACGCTAGATGTTTTTACTTTTTGATAATGAGATTAGTGTGGATTTAAAGATTATATATCTTCAAATAATTGTGTAGTTAATTAATAGACCCAAGATGCCATATATTAAATATAAGTATATATTTCTTTGAAATTGTAATTTGTGTTTTCTTATAAGTATATATGATATGGGGTGTTCATAAACAACTATGACTTATTCACAAAAACTATACATTTCTTTGAATTCATTTACAATATAACCTAGGTAAAAATATATCACAACTAAAAAGTATTTATTGGATTTCTCATAGCCATCTTTATACTTTAGCTAAACATAAGTTTTATTTGTCTTTTTATTATTTTTTTCTATTTCTTTGACTCATATTGTATGAACTCATCCCAAAATTTTATCCATATATTGAAAACTGAGATAAAGTGATAACATTATTTTTCGTAAATAAAGGGATATATTTAATATGAAGAATCCCTAAAATTAAGATGTTAAATATATTCACTTACCCAATCACTAAAATTGAGTTTTGTGTTGAAATGTTTACGTAGATGTTAAAGCGAAAAGGGCAAGATGCTCTATACGAGGCCTTGCAAAAACTACAAGAAGGTTTGTTCACAAGATATATAAAAAGTTAACTTACAGTTTTTTATGTTCTAATTAAAACAAAAAACTACACAATTTGTATTAATTTGTACGTGTTTTTAAACCAGAGTTGATGCTGTTGGGGTTCATATCATTATTACTGACGGTTTCTCAACGTATGATAAGCAAAATATGCATTCCAACACATCTTGCAAACTACATGCTTCCTTGCAAACTGAAGGAAGCGACTCCTTCCACAACCGAACATCTTAACTTCAGTTATGGGCGACATCTTCTGTCCGAAGATCCTGGAGCACAGATTTGTGCACACAAGGGAAAGGTGCCATTGGTCTCGTTAGAAGGACTGCACCAGCTTCACATATTTATCTTCGTTTTGGCAGTTGTGCATGTTATATTCTGTGCTACTACAATGGTCCTTGGGGTTGCCAAAGTAATGTTCTACTTCATCTTCGCTAACATTGTCATTTTGACGTAGCTTTTTACTAAGTATTACTTAACCAACTGTTTAAAATATATAACCCTTTTGACACGAAAGCATAACCTAATGAAAAGACCTCATGCAAACTTATGTATCATAAATGGCATGGATTTGACCTAGTGTGGACCCATTAATTTTTTCATGTGGTGTAGAATATTTTTAAATATTTTAGACTCTAAAAAAAATTTGGTTCATATCGGACCATTCATGGGGTGTAGAATATTTTTAAATATTTTAGACCCTAAAAAAAATTTGGTTCATATCGGGCCATATCAGGTCGGTTCGGGTTGGATCGGGTCATGTAAAACAAAATAACATTAAGCTAAAATTTATATAATCATCAAAAACTTAAACAATCATCAACAGATTTCGTAATTTTTAACTTTAAATTCAAGCCCTATTTTTTAATTGTTAATTCCTTGTAACTAACCATTTAAACACATTGAACCTCAACTAAAACAACAGAATTAGCCAACTAAAGTTTCAAAAAACGGCAAAACAACTAAAATTTTAAACTTTTTTAACTATTTTATTTCTCCTAAAAATCCAAATAAAACAAGAAAAACAACAAAATAATCGAACCATACCCGAAAATAGTGATGAAGATGTTGTTTTCGTGAGTTTGATGGCCAGAATTTACTATTCTCTGACGGAATCCAAAGTTGTTGCTGCCTGATGAATATCTGTTGTGCGCTGTTGTTAGTGTCATAGGCCTGGGATCACAAAACAAAGAGCGGGACGAGAGAAGGGGAAAACGGTGGGTTGGGTTATTATATTTTAGTTAAAATTAGATTATTAGATTGGGTCGAGCTTGGGTTATGGAGTATTTATTAGGCTAAAGGTTAAGAGAAAGTTAATTGGGTTAAGTGAAAGTTAATTAGTTAAGTGGAAAGTTAATTAGGTTGTATTTAAAAAAAATAATCGGTGTTTATATAATTTTTTTATAAATTCATAAGATTTTTTCCTAAAGGGGGCGGACGAAAATTTTCAAAGAGTGCGGTCGTGATTTTACCGAGAATTTAGCACTTAATCTTTTTTTTAAAGGGTGCGTCCGCCTACCTTGTACATAAGGTGGTTACACCCTTATGACCTTAAAATGGAAATTTGCACGGCTTGGTCTAAAAAATCGAGCAACAAGTTACACGTCAACCCTACCAGAAAATTGCACGACCTTCTTGTTTAACTGATGAGATAGATTTTAACAGCTGGGCCTTAAGTTATTTACTTTATTTATTTATTTTTGTTTTGTTTTTGCTTCGGAAGTGACTATTTGACCATCCACCCAATCACAAGTGTTTGCTCTAAATGAGAATTTTCCAGATTTTCCCTTTAAGTTAATCTTAAATATATCGTGTAGATAAAGGAGTGGAAGCGTTGGGAGGACTCCCTCAAGGTTCCGGAAGGACAAGCTAGAACTAGTAACATTCTTTCTTTCTATTCCTTCTTGTTTCAATGTCATTTTTGTCAACAATTCTTTTGTTCTAGGTCATTTTCATCTTCCTCATCATCATCATCGCCATCATCATCTTCATTCTACACAATTTTTCACGCAGCAACGGCTTATCGGGCATTACAGAAAGTTGCCAGTGCTGAGATGGATAGTGAGTCTACTACTTCTTAACGGTTTAAATATGAATGCCACTTTAATTTATACATAACCATTTTGAAATGAATACCCTATTGTTTTGCAGGTGTCATTTTTCAAGCAATTCTATGGATCAGTGACCAAGGCAGATTATGTTGCACTTAGATCAGGATTCATAAAAGTAAATAATCGTAACTCTTTAGTTAATCTTTTATGAGTTTCCATATTATTATTTGTTGTGATTTCATTTTGTGTAGGAACACTGTCCCGGGAACCCAAATTTTAATTTTTACAAGTACATGTTACGAACACTGGAGTATGATTTTAAGAGAATTGTTGGCATTAGGTATTCCTACTCTTTCGACCAAATTTTGATTTTTTTTTTTTTTATTTTCTAGTAAAAGTATTTATAATGCATATTTTAACTAACAGTTATGTTAAACTTGTTATGTATCGACAGTTGGTATTTGTGGCTCTTTGTTGTCATCTTTTTGCTACTCAACATTAGTGGTAAGTACACTAGTGTAATTCTTAATATCCACTGATCTATTATATTAGTGCAACTCATATACAAACATTGATATACACATTAGTATTAAAAAGGCATCTTTTGACATCATATATATTTAACATTTTTCTTAATAACAACCTTATACGCCCCTATCTACACCTTTGATACTTGAGGCTTAGTGGACCTGATTTTTGAACACTTTTGAGTGACACCTTAATTAAATCTTGAGCAGATGTTGATTTCGTTGGTTAGCAGTGTATTAGTAAGCAAGGTTTCATAAGTTTATCAAATACGAGTTCCTGATTGTTTAAAAAAAGATTGTTAGTTTAAAACAATTTAACAATTCTTTATTTATATTAAGGATAAAAATCATAATATACAAATATTATCATAAGATTACTATATATATAAAAACCGAATCTGTATTAAAAACAAACCTAAGAAGCCTTTTTTTTACAAATTACAACTCAAACCAAATACTTTGTATGTTGACCAAAAAAAGAGTAATATAATGTTTTGTCGATTTCAAACTAAACATCATTCTTCGTCAAAACATAACTAAATATGAGAATTTACTCTATAATGACTAAATATACGTCATTCCTAAAAAAAGTTTAATGGATTCGTTTATGAAATGCAGGTTGGTACACATACTTTTGGTTGTCGTTTTTGCCACTCATTGTAAGTTTGTATATGGACAATTTCTTGAGATATCATATTAAATATTATTGTATTATCGTAGGTAACATGTCATTGTATTGAATGGGTCGGGTTGGTGATTACCATGACAGCTTCTTCTGCTCGTGGGAGCTCATCTGGAGCACATTATTACACGATTAGCAAGAGATGTTGTAGAGAAAAGCGAAGAAGCAGTAAAACCTTCTGATGATCATTTCTGGTGCAACAGCCCTGAAGTCATCATTTACTTGATTCACTTCATCTTGTTTCAAAACTCATTCGAGATCGGCTTCTTCTTTTGGGTTTGGGTACGTGTATGATATGATTATTTGAAAAGCCGATGTCTTGTTTTTTTTAAAGAATGCAGTAATGTTTTCATCTAATTTTTGGTAAATGTTACACAGACCACGTATGGCTTCGACTCTTGCGTGATGGAGAAAGTGGGCTACATTGTCACCAAACTGGTTCTCGGGTAAGTCTCACTGAGTTAAACATGCATTAGTGATAAATATACTTATAGAATAATAATGAAAACTAGGGTGGTAAACGAATTGAATGAACACAAATAAGGCCTTGTTCGTGTTCGTTTGTTAAATAACTAGCTTGTTCATGAACTGTTCACGAACATTTACCGAACGAGATTTTTTGTTCGTGTTTATTCATTAAGGAAACTAAACTAACGTGTTCGTGAACTGTTCAGAATACTTAAAATATGCAAATGAGCTCTAATAAATGTTCATGAACATAAATGAACACAGACGGCTTTTTATGAACACAAATGAATACAATATATATTCATTCTAGAATAAAATATGCATTTTCATCACAAACATTACGAATAATCCATAAAAAATAAATAAACACTTAACATAATTATCGAAACACAGTTAACATGATTATCAGAAATATGATTAACACAAAATTAAGAAGTTGTCAAGCTTTAACACAAACTAATTTGAAATAGTGAAATGAGGGATGTTGTGAGAGATATATAAAAAACTAGGGTTTAAAAAATTTTAAAACTAAAAAAATTAAACAAAGTACAACATATAAAAACCTTTAAACGAACGAACACAAATAAACATTAATGAGCGAACATAAATGAACTCATTATCGAACACCCACGAACATAAACGAACACATTACCAAACATAAACGAACGAATGCAATCTCTGTTCATGTTCGTTCGTTTAAGTTAACGAACGAAATTTCTTGTTCGTATTCGTTCATATACTAAACGAACGAACATAAACGAACTTCCCGTCAAACGGTTTACGAACTGTTCACTGAACGTTAAATTCATTTAGAGCCCTTAATAAAACCTTGGAAGTCCTTATGTATAATTAATTAACTATGCATAACAATATATAATAAGAATAGTTACAAATGAAACATGCCTAATCATATCTTCTAAATATCAAAACAAATAATTACATTACATTAAATTAAACTTCAACAAATATATCTTCTCATTATCAAAACAAATAATTACAATACATTACATTAAATTAAACTTCAACTAATATATCTTCTAGTTATCAAAACAAATAATTACATTACATTAAATTAAATTAAACTTTAACTAATATTTTATCTCTAATTATATTCTTATCAAAATCACTATTGAGTAAAAATGCCCCCAAACGTACATGGAAATCCTCTTAGTCTAATATTTTTTTAATAGAAAACTTTAATAATTGTATATAACTAGTAAGATTACGCATGTTATGCTATTGGGTTTCGATCGATATATATTTTGGTCTAGTGTACAAACCAAAACAAATATACTCAAAAGAATATCGAAATATGTTTTACATTGACCGAAAACCATAAAAATACATTTAATTTGGACAGCGGGGCGTACTGATTTTAAATTAATTGTAAATTTAAACGTAAACGCAATCTTAAATATAACTTTAATAAAAAGGAACCTAAAACTAAAACATTAAAGAGAAAGACAAGTAAAAAAAATAATAAAGTGCAGAAAAGAAAAACAAAACTTAATTAAGTACGTCAAAACATAGACCAACTTAAAATGTGCATAGTATTAAGCATAAGAACATATTATATTTGACCCAACTTATTTTCGGGAAAAATTTACGCCAAACATAAATTAACTTGAATTTATACCGACACATACATGAAAATAAACACATGGGTTTGAAAGTAAGGTTTAGAATTTTGGATACTTGTGTAGGGCAATTGTTCAAGTACTTTGTATAATCTACAACTATATATATTAGAGTAAATTACAAAAATCGTCCTTTATGTTGACACCAAATTACAAATTATGTTCTTTGTCTTTAAAAATACAAAAAACGTACTCAATGTATGCAAACTTTTGCATGCTATATCCTTTAGCTCTAAGTCAGTTTATTTTCATGGTTAAATCAGGGTATATTTGTAATTTCACTAATTTATTTAAAATATCTCTCATAAATAAAACAAAAAAGCATTTTGAAAAATATAAAAAAGAATAAATCGGATACCCATCATAACTCTCTCCTCTTTCTCTCTTAACTCTCTATCTCCCTTCCTCTACCTGATTAGCACCGCCATAACCAGCCCACAACCTGCTACCAACCTCTTCCCCCTACCTAAATAGCACCGCCACAACCAGCCCCTAACCTGCCACCAACCTCCTCCCTGTACCTGAATACCACGGTGACGGTCTCGGCCCAAAGGTTACAACATTTCACCCGGGTCGACTCTCCGGCGACTGATGGTTTCAACCACGGCGACGGTCTCGGCCCAAACACGACTCGTTTCACCAGATCTGGAATGAGGTGGCTTTCAGATAGGACATTGACGGCGCCACAACGCTAGGGTGGTTCGAATTGAAAGCAAGTTAGGAGACGGGGTGGCAGAGGTTGGAAGTGACGGCGGCGGTGGTGGGTTCAGTGATCTCTCAAAGACATTAACCTAATTTATTGGATATTTAAGCATTTGATGAGACAATTCTTGGTAATTTAAGGTTAAATTTATGAAATCTGGATATAATTTAAAACCATTCACTTTCCTGTGCTGCTTCTGGACTAAATCATTAAGGTATTGCATCCCTTTTTGGACAGAATCTAAAACCATTGACAAAGATTTATTGAACATGTTTGTATGTTGTTTATTGAACCTTTAAATTCTGTGTTGCCTTCGGAATTTATTGATTAAACGTGTGTGGAATAAATTCTGGCTAACGTTGTTTATGGTGGTGGTGGTGGCGAGAAGATGAAGTTAGAGAGAGAGTGAGAGAGTTCTTGTTTTATTTATTTGTGATATTTTAAACAAATTAGTAAAATTACCAATATACCCTGATTTAACCATGAAAATAAACTGAGTTAGAGTTAAAGGACATAATGTGCAAGAGTTTGCATACATCGAGTATGTTTTTTGTACTTTTTAAAGATAAAGGACATAGTTTGCAATCTGGTATCAACATAAAGGACGATTTTTGTAATTTACTCTATATATTAATATTAGTATGGTTTTGAATACTTGTGCAGGGCAATTGTTCAAGTACTTTGTAGCTACAGCACCTTACTTTTGTATGCCATTGTATCCCAGGTATGCTTATATATAATAAGTAACTTTATTTTTATAAGTATGAACAAATAGCATATTGATGTGACTTGGATATATTATGCATGTGACTTGGATATATTATGCATGACAGATGGGAAGCATGTTCAAACCAAGTGTTTTCAACCAGTTTTCGCTTGATCTCATTAACGATTGGGTAGGAGATAGGGGACGGCAAGACTCGAAATCTAGTACCCAAAGTCACACCGACAGGTTACAGATTCAGCCACAAGTTAACGACGAAATTACAACCGATGAAGGAATTACAACCTCGGTGCTAGAGCTGTCAAGTACGCATCATGTTCCAGAACAAGTTTAACCGGCCACTTGAGAGACGCAATACTAAGCTCATGTAACGCTTAATGAGATTAGAGGCTTGAGAAAGCATACTTGGTGGATATCATACATTAAATTATTATTTGCCCTAGGGCTTATTAAAAAGTCAACCATCTAATGGTAAGAACGAACATTTCCAATATATAGCCAATGTATTTCTTGGTGGATATTATATGTGTTCGGTGTGTTTGTAGAAAGAGGATTAGAATTAGATTCAATAATGTAGAGAGCAATTCTGTTGTCATACATGCAAAAGGGGTGTAGATTTAATATATATATTTTTTTAGAACGTCACGTACATTGAATTAACCCTCAACAAATGAAAATACTATTTGAGCCATGCGAAAATAGCCCGTGATGTTCATGGAAATACTTATCTTAAAAAAAACCTCCTTTGATTGAGAAAGAATACTTAGGATAACAAGTATTTTTTACTTTCAAATTCCATGCCAATGTCAGACTATAATTGATTTTAATAATCTCAACTATTAGGTATTGGCCGGTAACGGTTCCAAGTTAAAATAATCAGTTCTGGTCTCACATTTTCAGATATTGTAAATCAATGGACCTTTACTAACACAATCTTAATTTCTTTTTGTTATCTTTTCTTTTTCTTTTACCAAAAGTCAATTGGTTTACAATATATGAAAATGTGTGACTACCACTTGTTATTTTTGAAATTAAGACTGTTGTCGGCCAATAACTAATAGTTGAAATTATTAAAATCCATTATTGCTTTCTTTCTTTATTAGTTTGTTTTCTAATGATAAGAGAATACACTGCTTTGTATTAATATTTCCAACAGTCAAATTCAAACTTTCTAATGATTTTTATTTCTTTCTTTCTTTTAACTAATTTAATAATTTAAATTTCAAATTAATCAGGATCCTAATGATTTTACACTTAAAATGAGAAAAAAAAAATTCCCCTTAACTAATACGGTTAAACCATGCATATCAATTTGTAGTCGTGTCACGTTTGGCTCTTTGAACCTCCTCAATTTTTATTATCCACCTCAAATCTAATTTTAGGCATGTTATGTTTATAATTTTTTTGGTTTTCCATTTTTGTTAATTTACTATAGCAAGCATGCCTAATTTTTTTATATAAGTACAACCAAACCTATATTTTGTATTTTTGTTAATTGGTTCAACATCATCATCATCATCATACTCAGTAAATCCCACCAATAGCAAAGCAAAGGTAGGGTCTGAGGAGGGTAAGATGTAGACAGCCTTACCTCTACCCTGTAGGAATAGAGAGGCTGCTTCCAGTGAGACCCCCGGCTCGATTTGTTAATTGGTTCAACCTAAGTAACAATTCTAAACAAGAAAAATTAATAAGATAACCAAAACTTATCTGAAATTTTATACCAATTGACATAAATCAATAAAATATAATTATATGTGTTAAATATGATTATTTTGTATGTATATCTGTTGATAATTTTTTGAACGGAGATATATAATAAAACGTAAAAGGATGTCTGCATCTAGATTTGTGGGTCCGTGATCTGGCGGTTCTAGACAGAAGTTTGGGTAAATGTAACCGATTCTGTAGAATGATATTAAGAAAGGACTAGAAACAGAATCAGGGGAAACATATGTTCATTCATACCGAAAGAGTATACATCCTGTCAAGCTGGCGAAATCCTGGAAAATTTTCGCCAGCGTTTCCCCTCTATGAACTCCAAAACTTACAAAACAATGAACACACGACGCCATTTATAGACCTCCTAAACACCTCGTGCGAGCTGAACAATGACTTCGTACGAAGTGGCTACACTTTGTACGAGGTGACTCCTCTTCGTACAAAGTGACACTATAAACTCCGTTCCGCTCGCACTTGGGTCGCGTGTTCGTATCTAATCTATACAATATTCAACACACTCTATCTAGCCTATTCGTACAGTGACGGACGCAAAGTGCATCACCAATTTCCCCCTTGGACGACACTTTGGAAGCTTGATCTTGATCTTGAAATATAAGAGTCGTGTTTGAATATTTTGCAAGTTCAATTAAGGTATCTGTCGATGTCGTAGAACGCGTCAACAAATTCACCCTTAATTGATGATTCGGTTTTGCAATTTCTTCAATACATTCCCCCTGAAATAAATCTCTGTTTAGGTCTTTGTTTGAACGGTTTCTGACCTACTCTGATTTGCTTGATTGACAAATTTTCTTGAATAACCACCACCTTGAAGCTAATCAATGCAGCTTCTTCGTTTCAACTATAACCACATCTGTGTTCGGTTTAGTGCATTCCTCCTATGCTCGATCCTCTGGTCTTCAAAACCCAACCGACAATTGAAAGAAACTTCGAATTACCACAATGGTAAACTTCATATCAATGAGTACCCGCGAAAATCTGAAATCCAAATTTCCGTAATCGCATTTAAGCATACTCCTGAATGATTGATTAGCAAATCGGTAATCTTCTTAAAAAGCAAATCATCATCGGAATCAAATCATTTGGTAACACATCGAATCTGAGAAACATTCGTCCGTGATCAAAATCACATTCTTCCACAATAACAATTATATAGCTCACTTCACAGGAACGGCGCAACTGAAACTACAAAACATCCTCATTTCTCGGATTAATCCTGAAACAGTTCATTAGCCTTGCAGAGTTAAAAATAAGCAGTCGTATGTGCATCCACCCCACATCGAAGATCAGGCCTTTAACCCCTAAGCATCAATCTGTCTTATAATCTGAAAATTTTGAACTTCCTGTAACCAAGAATTCACGAATCTACATCTTCAGTATCTCCAGTGTATCTTCAGGTAATCTGCAATCGGAACCACCCGAATACAGTTGCATAGTCACGAATTTCAAGAGTGATGGAATCTTCAAATATACGTGAAATTTTTATTCCCCCTCATTTTTGCAAATTCTGACCGTACCAAATTTTTCACTGAAATTCCCCCTAAAATTTGGAAAATCAATTTTCATCAAATGCGGATTTAACGTTTAGGCCCATTAGTAATCACTATACCAAATGATCATCATTCTGCACCGGTATCCGTGACTACCCCAATATGTTCAACATTTTGCGATCGTATCATCAAATCTATTCTCTGAAGCTCCAGACGGTCTCCCAGAACAACCCGAATTGATTATTAAAATCTCAAAAAAAATTCTATGACCAATTTTTTTCTGAACACTCGTCACGTCAATACGATCAACAAAATTTTTCAATGCCTTTTTTAGGCATGTCTCACTTCGTATGAGGAGAGTGTCAACTCGTACGAGGAGGTGGTGGTCATCTCGTACAAACGAGCCTGATCACATTTTTCGATCCAGAACCTTTATTTTTGAATTTCGAGATGATTCCACCACAGATATGGTCGAAAATGATTTTCTAACAATCCTATAAGTTCAATTTTACTTTTTGTCCATGGATTGTACATTTATTTGATGTTTTACGTCTAAAACCCCTCCTAAGTCCATAAATGTCAAAAATTCATGAGCGTAGGTGATAATCATTGCTCTGATACCAGGTGTGGGTTCGTGATCCGGCAGTTCTAGACGGAAGTTTGGGTAAATGTAACCGATTCGGTAGAATGTTATTATGAAAGGAGTAGAAACAGAATCAGGGGAAGCATATGTTCATTCATACCAAAAGAGTATACATGTTATCAAGATGGCAAAATCCTAGAGAAATTTCGCCAGCATTTCCCCTCTAGGAACTCCAAAACTTACAAAACAATGAACACACGACGCTATGTATAGACCTCCTAAACACCTCGTGCGAGCTGAACAATGACTTCGTACGAAGTGACACTATAAACTCCGTTCCGCTCGCACTTGGGTCGCGTGTTCGTATCTAATCTATACAATATTCAACAAACACTCTATCTAGCCTATTCGTACAATGACGGACAGAAAGTGCATGAACACGATTGATGTATATTGAAGTTTGTCTAGGATTGAGTTTATGATAATGAGATATATATTGAAAAGCGTAACCGTAAAAAACCAAAAGAAAATTAATTATTTGGTCCAACACTAATTTTTTATTTTGAAATGTTTAACAGTTCTTCGTTCAGCCTAAAAGCCACAATGTCAAAACATTATTGTTTTTCTATAACTTCTCACCTCTAGTTTACAAATTTATAATGTTTGGTTAGATTAATGAAAGACCCTCGTTCTAACCATATATTTGACCATATTAATAAACCGAAATCATTACTCATACTTGTATATCTTGGTTGCATGAAGTCGCCATTGTAGATCAAGAAGGTTTAGAGAGAAAGAATAGTTGGTGTTTTCATAAAGATGTTGCTATTGCAGATTTAGAAGGTTTAGAGAGAGAGAGAAAGAGAATTAAAAATAATATTTTATAGGGGTAAAATTTGACAACTTAAAAACTATTATTTTTAGAAAGGGCGTGTAAAAAGTAAAAAGGGGAGTGCATTTAGCCTATCCTATTTAAAACCTAACTAAATTATCACTAGTTTAATTTAAAACCTAATTAAATTATCAGAGCCGGATATGCAACACGATACTAGATGATGAAATGTATATGTAAATATTGAAATTTGAATTCTAATATTTGAGGAGTTTTTCCTGAAAACATCAACTTCTGCTTTTGGTCAAGCTCACTCTCATAAGTGAGGAGTTTGTCATGAAGTTGTGTCAGAGTCATCTCTTGAAAACCAACATAGTTTCTCAACACATATGAAATTGTATCCCACTAATTAGGAAGAGATCTTATAAATCTATGACTCGGAGCAAAATTTGTATAAGTTTGATTTGCAAGCCTTAGCTCACTGATCAGGCGGTTAAACCACTCAAACTGTTGAGTCAGAGATTCTCCTTTGATATGGGTGAATGTTTCATACTTCTGATTTAGAAGTTCTTTGTTGTTCTCTTGTATATAACATGTGTACCACCAAACTGTTCATTCAAAGCATTGTACAAAGCCTTGGCATTTTCATAATGGAGCAATCCAGTATAGATTTCGTTGGGTAAGGCTATGGCTAGTATCCGAATGCCTTAGCATAGAGCTCCAAGTTTTGGAAATCCTGCTCGAAGTAGTTAATGGTTTCTTAGGAATATTGACATCTGGTCTTTCAGTACTCGGTATAGAGGGAACATGAGAGCCATATAGCACAGACCTCTAGCAACCTGTGTTCTGCTAAGATAAGTGGTGACCCATCCTTCATTGCCATATCTTGAATTCATGATGAACGAGCATCAGAGGCTTGTTTGTCGATCCGACATTGTGAGGATTATGAGTGATTGACATCTCTTTGAATTCTGTTGAGTTTTATCAGAAAACAAAGTATAAAAAAACAATTGAGTGTTTCAACTGGTCTAATTCTTATCAAGTTCTTTGATCACTCAATCAGTTATCAATATGAACTAGTTTATCATCTGAATTAACGATGAAGTCAATTCAGTGTAAAAGTCTCTGTTACGAATTGTTGGATCTAAGAGAGTGTAGTGTGTGTGTTTTTGATTAATTAGTTGAACAAATAAAAAAATTCAAGCTAAAAAATATATACTAAAACATCATCATTAACACAGTTGGATTTGGGAATGATTGTATAATCATTTCATTAAATTCAATTGTTTACAATACAATCAGATAGTACATAATGTACTCCCCCTCACCAGGTGCTCTCTCTCTACCTCACTTAATTCTTTTGCCTTTTGGCTCTATGTGTTGACTGTTACAATGAAGTTAAAGAACTATATATAGGAGGAGAGAACCGCTAGTGACGTCACAATGAAAATGACCCTAAACATACTAATTAATGGTGTAACTACCAACAGTTAACAAAACTGCTAGATAGTTACGAAAAAATTATCGTTACATTAAACTTTTGTTTTTAATTAAAGAAGAGAAAACAACTGGATTTCTAAATTGCTGGAGAATTCCAACACTTATAGAAATCCAATACTTGTTGATTTGGTCTTCTAGTCTTCATCTTTGACTTTTGTTGACTTAGTTGTTTACTAGTTGATAAGCACTTTGACAATCCAACACTTGTACTTTGGTTTTTGTATTATGAGGCATCAATTTTGTTCCAACACTTTTCGTAGTTGTTTGAGAAGCTGAAAGGAGGGAAAACTTCTGGACTGAAATTGTATTTTAACTTATTCCATCAGGTAGGGAAGATGGTTCCTTTAGGTTTCGGCTTTCATTATCAGCAAATCTTACATAATCCAACAGTCGGGAAAGTAAGTTTTCTTGTTTTTGAACAACAGACCATATATATATATAGGATTCAGTTTACTTAAGAACCATGAAAATTCCTACTTCCCGTACGAGTTAGGCCACCATTTTTTGCACAAACGTAGATGAAAATTTTATAAACACATCTGTGAAAAAAATAATTAAAATAATTACCGAGTTGATAGTTAGGCCTGATGTAAATGTTTTTTACGCCTGATGTAAATTTTGTTTCAAGCGATGCAAAATTTTTTACATCCTCTGTAAATTTTTGCATGCGACATTTTTTTCATTTTTTATTTTTTTTTTGCTGGAACATGTGATTTTTCTTATGAGTTTTGAGATTTTCTTTTTAAAAAATCCTTTGGATGGCCTAGTTCTCAAGGTTCTAACAACTCAAGGTGGTTCTCATTTTACCCTTTCCCTATATATATAAATATAAATAAATATATATATATATATATATATATATAGGGGAAGGATGTATAGAAAACCCACTTTAATTTAGAAAACCCGGGAAACTCAAAGCTCCCAATGTTTTTTTTTTGAAAAAATTTATACATGTTATATACATGTTTTTAAGGGTTTTGGGCAAAAAAAAATCAAAAAAGCGCCGAGTAGAAATTTAAAAAAAAAATAAACAAGTTTTAGTGTAACACGTGTTATATTCATCTGACATATTTGTAACACGTGTTACACCAAAACTTGTTTATTTTTTTTAAAATATCTACTCGGCGCTTTTTTGATTTTTTTTGCCCAAAACCCTTAAAACATGTATATAACATGTATAATTTTTTTCAAAAAAAAAAAAAAAACATCGGGAGCTTTGAGTTTCCTGGGTTTTCTATGTTAAAGTGGGTTTTCTATAGATACTTACATTATATATATATATATATATAGAAACGAGGTCAGGAGAAAATGATTGGAAGTGTGAAAATGGTGTGAACGGATCCTGGCCCAACACCTGGCAGGGGCACGCTAAATGATACGCGGGGTACGATTGTCATTCTTTAACCCCGCTTAATAGATGGCGTTATCATTATTTCTTTGGCGTTTTACTTTCAAAGGAATATTTCATGAAAAATGTCGTTATTTCTTCAACCCCGCTTAATATATGGCGCTATCCTTGTTTCTATGCCGTTTTATTATCAAATTTATTTTTCAAAGCAATTTTATGAAAAAAGTTGTCCTTCAAACTACAATCAATATTAGGCTTTTTTATTATATCTAACTTGTCAATGGCGATTTAGACTTTTGTTTTGCATATCTGAATAGTTTATTAATTGTAAAAACAAGTTAATTATTTGTTTCTATGGAGTTTCATTATGGCGTTTTGCACCTTGTTTTCGCATATCTGATTAGTTTTCGCATTTCTATTCAATTATGGCGTTTTAATAAGAAACAAGTAGATGTAATAGTCCAAAACAAAATACATTAGTCATCATGAAAATTACAAAAAGAAAGAAATTTATGGCATTTAAGCTAATCTATATAGTCTGCCATCCTTTGTTGTATTCTTCCGAATCCTCTTTCGTACAATTCATTAACTTTTGTTGCCCCTAACTGCAAAAACGTTTTTAAAGATTTGACCACCTGTTTTCTGTGTTCATTTTTGTTATGCAGCAGTAGTTTTGCAATGTATTTAATCCTGAGATAATTTAGTTGTCTTTGTTGTAGGGCATTTGGTGCAGTTTCATCTGCCAGACCACATGCCCAACCAGTCATATGCCCCATATACGTTTCCATATGCCTCATTGCAAAAATCCCACAGTCGATCACGTTTTTCCTTGTTCTTCAATCCATCTTTTGCCTTATAATAGGCGCCTTCTTCATGATCTGGGCCTTCAGGTGTTTTTGAATATGCAAGTAGTTTGCAAAAGCATCTTGCTGCAGTTTCACATTTTTTGTATATATTATTATGGAATTTTGTCAACATTTTATACAAGGTTTTTAAGATATTTACCAACTTTTCCACCCATCCATCATACTTGTCCTTGATGCTGAGTTCATCCACGTTAGCGTTGTTATCCAATACATCAAATCTACTGTGTTTCATATTGAAGCAGACAACATAGAAATGTCTTTCGTATAATATTGGCACGAAGACCAGCTCATATTGTTGAATATTTATATCGTTGCAGTCTTCTTTGAAACGGGCGTGTTGCAAAACCGTTTCCATGTTGTTGTTGAATTCGTTGTATCGATAACTATATGTTTTTTATACGTGTATTCTGTAATTTTGATGAATGACATTTTTAACAACAAAACAAAGCCATAATATAATTGCATCATTTAATATAGCTAAAGTGTTACCAGCATTATTTGTGTGCAGAATAATCTCGACGGCGATTCATGAGCCTTGTATCTTTCTTGGTAGTTCAGGATATGCCGCCAACTTATAACAATGCATATGTGTGCATACAATCCTGGTCTCATGCTCTCAGCCATCACCCTTTGTAGTTCTGACACTCCATCGATCTTGAACACTATACTACTGCAAAAAAAATTAAATAAAAACATGACATGGCGTTTTAGTTTTTCTCACTTATGTCCACATAAGATATGGCCTTTTACTATAAAGGAATGTACATACTCCTAAGCTCCACATCCAGTGAATATGTATTTGGAAAAGTAGGTTTCTTGTTGCTCCTTAGGTGCATTAATAACCACTTGCCTTCTGATATAAGGAGACAAACATTGTCTACTCATCTTTTTTTCTCTCTTCTATTTTTTCCACAGTCTTATCCTTTTTATTATTGTTATCATCATCATCATCTTCCTCATCTTCTTCATCACAAGGCAGTTTTTCTAGGTTTAGAATTATGTTATCGTGTATCAACTTTGTGATGTTTGGCGTTTTGTCCCCATCACCCTTCTCATGCACATCTAAACGTTTTGGCATTTTGGGTTGTGATATTTCATCTTGGGGTTGTTGGGGTGTCATTTCTTCTTCAAAACTTTGCATGAGGTTTTTCCTACCACCAGATGGTGGATGCTGACTTCTTGTTTCATCAACCACTGCACCATGTTGGTCAACACTTATGTTCACCATCTCCACTTCAGTTTTATCAAGTTCAGAAATGAGGTCCTCACTGAACTGTGTTTCTACTATAGGTATGTTTGGCGTTTTGTCATTGAGAGCCTCTGTTGTTTTTTCGAGTTCATTGATGAACCCTTGACTGTATTGTGTATCTGTTGTGGGGGGGGGGGGGGGGATATTGTAACACCCCAAATTCCGTACGTCGTATTATAATATTAAAACCTTAATGTTTAGATGATAAGAAATGGTAAGTATAGATTTTTACCATTTTCTGAGTTTTATAAACTATGGAAAGTTTAAAGCATATGTGCACATGAAGTTAACCAAGTTAGTATGTAAAATGAAATAAAAGCCATTTTTAAAAGATAGAGGGGTTAAAATGAAAAATGTTATAAATTAAACACTTGACAAAAATTAGTCAGTGTTTTGGTGGAGGGTGTGCGATTGAGAGAAAGGGCAGGGGAAGAACAAAACCCTAAACAACCTAAATTCATCAAATTAAAAGGGGAATTGGGGACTAATTGAATGCATGAACCAAGAATGTTGATCCCGTAAACGTTTCTAACATTAAATAAGTCAAATTTTGTGGTTTAAGAAAAGTTTGATGAAGTGGGTTTGTGAAAGCTGTGATTATATATGAGATTTAGGATGAATATGTGTTAGAATCACCTTATGAAACTGGAATTATGCTAGAATTTCATATTATCTTGATGTTTATATGTAAACCCACTTGTATGTAATAATTGTGACATCTGTGCTTGTAATCATTGTATAAACCTTGAACAGTTTAGTTATCAATGAAGCAATGTTATTTGATCCCAATAATTGTTTGTTATGTTTGACATTTTGCGTGTTTTGATTTTTGTTCAATTTCAAATTCTATATCGCTTTCTGGATAGTTATATGCAAACCGATGCGTAAACGTAATCAGTTTAACGCGACAAACACTCTGGAACATCAACATCTTCTTAACATACCTTAAATAACCTTTTCATAACTTAGAAATAAGTTTTGAAGGCTTTGGTATGGCAATATCAAGTTTATTCGCTTACAGGGACTAATTTCGACAAACTGCGAAAGTACGCCGATTCGTACTGGAACGGACATTCCGGAACTGGATCATAAGTTAAACATACCCTAAATATCCTTTACATAGCTTAGAAATAGTCTTTGAGGGGTTCGGTGTGCTAAAATAAACTTTTTGGTCAATCAGGGAATAAAAGCGTCAAAAAGTGCATAAGTTTGAGGGGTTCGGTGTGCTTAGAAATAGGCTTTGAGGGGTTCGGTGTCCACTTATAGGATAAAGCATGTCTTCACGATACGTTATTTTTGACCCATTTACTTTGATTTGTCACTGTGTGTCGTTTGTTTGCTTTGTACGAACAAATGACCATAATCCATGCTTTTTGTCGATTTTTGTATCATTTCATTTTCCATCTAATCATCTCACTCGTTTTCTCTCATGTTTCCTCTTTTAGAATGCCTCCTCGACGCGAAAATCCGCTACCTAATGCCAAAATGGCAGCTATCATTGCGCAGCAAATGGCTACTGTACTCCCAGACATTGTTGCTCAAGTTAACCAAGCCAACAATAACCAAAATGCTCCATGAAACTTCAAGAATTTCAATTCGGCTAAACCACTCAAGTTTAGTGGTTCTGAATGTGCAAATGGGCTCCTACAGTGGTTTGAGAGCATCAAGAGTACATTTCGTCATGTTCAGTGTCCTGATAATCGCAAAGTCGAGTTTGCATCAAGTGTGTTTCAAAAGAGGGCTCTTACTTGGTGGAACGGGGTTATGAGAGACCATGGTGCCGAGGTTGCTTTAGCACAGATCTGGGCAGAGCTTAGGGCTTTTATGATGAGGGAATTCTGTCCTCATCATGAACTAAGGGCTTTAGAAAGGGAGTTTGATGATTTGAAGCAGGATAGTGGTGAGCACTGGGCTTACACTGATAGGTATGAAGAGTTGAGTTTGTTATGCCCTACAATGGTTACCCCACTCGAGAAAGCTATCGAAAGGTATGTTGATGGTTTACCTGACTCCGTGCAAGACATCGTCACTGGTAGTAACCCTACCATAGTTCGTCACGCAATCGAGTTAGCTGCGACTTTGCTGAGTCACAAATCAGAAAGGGTAAGCTTCACAAGAAGGGTGACAAGGGTAAGAGATAGTCGTCTGATAAGGGTGAACACAAGAAGGGAAAGAAATCTGGTTCTTCGAAAGGGTCTAGGAAGCGCAAGGCTTCCCAGAACTTCGCTGTCACTGCCCAAGTCAACCAGGCAGCTCCCAATCAGCCTGCACAACCATTAGCAAAGAAACGGTATGCGGGGAATGCACCGTTGTGCAACAGATGCAATAGCCACCATCAACCGCAAGTTCAGTGTCGTTTCTGTACAAACTGTGGAAAATCGGGTCATCTTGCCAAAGTTTGTCGTTTTGCTCCGAATCAAGCAGCTCAGAACCCAGCTTTGCAAGCTGCTCAACCGCCTGCTCCACAACAGGCTCAAGCTGCACGACCTCATTATCCTCCTGGATCGTGCTACAACTGTGGGGATCTGACCCACTACAGAAATCAGTGTCCAAGATTGGTAAACGCAAATTAGGCTCAGGCTCGTGGTCGAGTCTTCAACATGAATGCTAATGAGGCACGAGCAGACAACGAGGTGCTTAACGATACGTTCTTTGTTAATAATCAGCCTGCATCTGTTCTTTTTGATTCAGGTACCGATAAGAGTTTTGTGTCATTATCTTTCGAGCCTTTGCTCCGCATATCTAGAACAAAACTAGGAAAGCCCTTGACAGCAAAGGTAGCTAGTGGTGAACCCGTTGTTCTCGATTCTGTTCTCCGGAACTGCCAGTTGAACCTTAACAACCATCTTTTTGCTATTGACCTCACACCAATGCAACTTGGAAGCTTCGACATTATAGTGGGAATGGATTGGTTAGCCAAGAATAATGCAGAGGTAGTTTGTTTTGAGAAGATTGTTCGTGTGCCTCTTTTGACTGGTAAGATCTTAAAGGTTTGTGGTGAGAAACCTGCTAGTAGTCTCAAGCTCATGTCTTGTACTCATGCTCGAAAGTATCTGCGCAAGAACTATGTTGCTTTCTTAGCACATGTTGTAGCGGATAAAGGCAAAGGTAAGTCCATTCAAGATATCCCTGTTGTTCGCGATTATCCTGAATTGTTTCTTGAAGAGTTACCTGGTTTACCCCCAGCACGCCAAGTCGAGTTTCGTATTGATATTGTACCTGGTGCTAACCCTATTGCCAGATCTCTATATCGTCTTGCACCGTCTGAGATGCAAGAGTTGTCTAAGCAGCTTCAGGAGATTTCTGAAAAAGGTCTTATTCGTCCTAGCTTTTCACCTTGGGGTGCTCCCGTTCTTTTTGTCAAGAAGAAGGATGGATCTTTCAAGATGTGCATCGATTACCGTGAGCTTAACAAGCTTACCATCAAGAATCGATATCCCCTACCTCGCATTGATGATCTCTTTGATCAGTTACAGGGTGCTTCTTATTTTTCAAAGATTGATCTACGTTCTGGGTATCATTATCTTCGTGTGCATGAAGAAGATATTCCCAAGACTACTTTCCGCACTCGATATGGGCATTATGAGTTCACAGTTATGCCATTCGGTTTGACTAATGCTCCTGCTGTTTTCATGGACTTGATGAATAGGGTTTGTAAGCCTTATTTGGACATCATCGTTTTCATTGATGACACCTTGATATATTCCAAGACTCGAGCTGATCATGAGTAACATCTTCGTCTTACTCTGGAACTCCTGAAGAAAGAACAACTTTTCGCCAAATTCTCCAAGTGCGAATTTTGGCTTAAGGAAGTTCAATTTTTGGGACATATCGTCAACGAACAAGGTATTCATGTAGATCCGTCCAAGATCAGTGCGATTAAGGATTGGGATACGCCTACTACTACAACCGAGGTTCGTTCTTTTCTTGGTCTTGCTGGTTATTACCGCTGCTTCATTGAAAACTTCTCGAAGATTGCAGTTCCTCTAACTTCTCTAACTCAGAAGAACAAACCCTTTGAATGGGGAACCAAACAAGAAAAAGCATTTCAGACCTTGAAGTAGAAGCTTTGTGATGCGCCTATTCTATCTTTGCCTGAGGGCAACGATGATTTCGTCGTGTATTGTGATGCATCCAACTTAGGTCTTGGCTGTGTTCTCAAAATCTGGAGACACTATTTGTATGGTACAAAATGTGTGGTTTTTACTGACCACAAAAGTCTTCAGCATATCTTCAATAAGAAAGAACTCAACATGAGGCAACGACGTTGGGTTGAACTTCTAAACGACTATGACTGCGAAATTCGCTACCATCCTGGAAAGGCGAATGTCGTGGCTGACGCATTAAGTCGTAAGGAACGTGTCAAGCTTCATTGTGTCAAAGTTCGATCTGATATTCAAACCCGCATTTCTCAGGCTCAACATACTTGTGTTTCACAAGATTTGATGGGTAAGGAATTACTATTTCATATCAAGCCTGATCTCGAGCTTAAAGACAATGGATTGTATTATTTCATGGACCGTTTGTGGGTCCCAAGTCAAGACAATGTTCGCACCTTACTTATGGATGAAGCTCATAAGTCTCATTATTCTATTCATCCTGGTGCAGACAAAATGTATAAGGATCTTCGTACCCCGTATTGGTGGTCTGGTATGAAGAAAGACATTGCCTTATACGTATCAAAATGCCTTACTTGTCTTAAGGTTAGGCTGAACATCAACATCCTTCTGGTTTATTGGAGCAACCAGAAATTCCAGTTTGGATATGGGAAAACATTGCAATGGATCTTATTACCAAACTTCCGCGCACAAAGAGAGGTCATGACGCCATCTGGGTAGTTGTTGATCGTCTTACAAAGTCAGCGCATTTCTTGCCAATCCGTGAGGATTTATCTGCTGACAAGCTTGCTAAAATTTATGTGGATGAAATTGTATCCCGACATGGTGTTCCTTTGAACATTATTTCTGACAGAGATGCTCGATTCTCATCTCGTTGTTGGAGAACCATGCAATCTGCTATGGGAACTCAACTTAATTTGAGCACAACTTATCATCCGCAATCTGATGGTCAATCTGAGAGAACAATCCAGACTTTGGAGGATATGCTTAGAGCTTGTGTGATCGATTTTGGTGGTAGTTGGGATTCGTAGCTTTCGTTGATTGAATTCTCCTACAATAATAGTTATCACTCCAGCATCAACATGGTTCCTTTCGAGGCTCTCTATGGTGTCGTTCACCAGTCTGCTGGAATGAGATCGGTGAGGCTCAGCTTACTGGACCTGACCTCATTCTAGAGACAACATATAGGGTTAAGAAAGTTCGCAATAACCTTCAGACAGCTCGAACCCATCAAAAGAGTTACGCGGACCGACGATGCAAGCCCTTGGAATTTCAAGTCGGTGATCACATATTACTTAAGGTTTCACCTTGGAAAGGTGTGATCAGATTTGGAAAGACAGGAAAACTTGCACCAAGATATGTTGGACCATTCAAGATCGTCGAAAGAATCAGAAAGGTAGCCTACAGACTTAAGTTACCTCCTGAACTTGGAAATGTTCATCCAACCTTTCACGTGTCCAATCTCAAGAAGTGTTTAGCTGATGAGAACCTCCACATACCACTGGATGAAATTCGTGTTGATAACACGATGCATTTTGTTGAGAAACCAGTGGAAATCATGGAACGTGAAGTCAAGTGGCTCAAACGCAACCACATTCCAGTTGTCAAAATTCGTTGGGAAACTAAACGTGGACCAGAATTTACTTGGGAACATGAAGATCAAATGAAGGCGGAATATTCGCATCTATTTTCACAAGTTTCCTCTAAATAAATTTCGGGACGAAATTTCCACAAGTAGGGGAGACTGTGACATCTGTGCTTATAATCATTGTATAAACCTTGAACAGTTCAGTTATCAATGAAGCAATGTTATTTGATCCAAATAATTGTTTGTTTATGTTTGACATTTTGCGTGTTTTGATTTTTGTTCAATTTCAAACTCTATATCGCTTTCTGGAGAGTTATATCCAAACCGATGCGTAAACGTAATCAGTTTAACATGAAAAACACTCCGGAACATCAACATATGCTTAGCATACCTTAAATAACCTTTGAAAAACTTAGAAATAAGTTTTGAAGGCTTTGGTATGGCAAAATCAAGTTTATTCGCTTACAGGGACTAATTTCGACAAACTGCGAAAGTATGCCGATTCGTACTGTAACGGACATTCCGGAACTTGATCATAAGTTAAACATACCCTAAATATCTTTTACATAGCTTAGAAATAGGCTTTGAGGGGTTCGGTGTGCTAAAATAAAGTTTTTGGTCAATCAGGGACTAAAAGCGTCAAAAAGTGCATAAGTTTGCATTTTCGCGCATATCTTACGTTCTGAATATATCCGGACATCCAAAAATTTATGTAATCATTAAATTATTTTATTTTAGTGATTGGCATGATAAAATTCCATTCGTCGCGTAATTTGGATCGTTTTTCACGTCCGTTCGTGTTTCGTCGTAATTAACCAAATAACGTGATCGTACGGCCAAACGAACCAACACCCGACATATTTTTGAGCATGTTTCATATCCCCTATACTTAGGCATCATTGTAGAGCCTTGAAAATGGCTTAACGGGCCTTAAACGCATCGAAAATGGCCTTAAAAGCATGCAGGGCTGAAACTGCCATTTTTGAAAATGTTTCTGAATCACCCGGAGGTCGCGGGCCACGTAGGATCTACCTAGCTCGTAAGCGGGGCGCGAGCGACTGTCAGATCACCTGATTGTTGTTTACAGCTTGATCCAGCTGTCTAACACTTGCGCATGGTTTTAAATATTCTATTGGCTCATTTAGGGGCACCCATGGTATTCTAAAACCATGGGCACATTTGTACGGCTCAGATCAAAGCTCGGTTTTCGATGAATGATCTTAACGGTTACCCAAAAACTATATAAACCCCAAGTTTTTCATTCTAAGATCACACTTGATCTGCTCATATTCTCTAAGTTGAAGTGTATACACTTCATACCTGAGAATTTTCAGATCAAACCACCATTTCTTGGACCTCTTGTAAGTATTCTTTCGTTCTTTTACGCGTTTTAAGCATGAAAGTCAAACAGAGTTTGACTTTCAGCTTTGACTAGTCTATGGTCAACATGAAGTTCGTTTGAACTTCGCAACATGAGCGTAATCACGATGGTTATAGTCCTTGTTGACTATACTGTTGGACTCTGTATGCCCAAGACACATATTAAATTGATGTGGCTAGTACGTTATGATCCAAGTCGAGTCATACCCAAATACAAGCTAGACAAACACTTATATTATTTACTTGTGATATGCTCAAACAAATAAATATTAACACTTATAATATTTAGAAATTGGTTTTCTAAATAATTGCACTTGACAAACCAATAAATTATATGAATAATTTATTTTGAGAGAATATTTTATTTTGTTATTTAATGGGTTAAATAACATAATAAAAGTTGTATAAGTCTTATAACATATGTTGTTATATTTTATAAAAGTTATAAAATATACATAAGACTTATAAATTTTATAAAAGAAATTATTTTTTTATAAAGTAAAGAGTGCCCCCCCCCCCCCCTTGTTCTTCCCTAAAGATTTTCCACCAATCAAGTTACATGCTAGAAACCATTTGATTGGGTGGTCTTCCCTAAATATTTTGGTCCAATAACAATGCATGCAAATGCATGTGTTAGAGACTCATTCATTGGGCAAGATGGGTGGCAAGATTCTCTCTACATTTATAAACATTTTGGATGACAAAATATAGAAGGATGAACTTAAGAATACTAGAGAAAAATGGCTGAAAATTTCGGCCATAACATGATCATCCAAGAGGGTTTTTCATTTGGAAAAATCAAGTGTAAGACTCTCTAAAAATCGGGTCATGTATGGTTGATCTAGTAGGCTTTTTCAAGTTAATAAATCAAGTGCAAGAACTCCAAAACCTCCTCTCATATTTTCGGCCAAGCATGGTTGTTCATGAGGAATTATAGTGAGTTCATAAGTGAATAAAATCCTAGCTAAAACTAGAGTGTTTGTTGGAAGGCTTGGGGTATGCAAGCTTGAGGTCTTCTACACTGGAAGGCAACCGTTCAAGAAGTATCATCATCTTCATGTCCTTTACTCCTTGGAAGGTAGTATTCTAAACACTCTATGGCTGTGTTTTATTTTGATAGCATGCATGTTCGTATATGGATCCGGGATTAGGTTTTACATATAAAATGAGTTTTATATCTTGTAAGTAACATGTTTTAAATAATAATTTCCGCTGCGTTTTTATTTCATATGGATGAAATCACTTTGATAAACATGTGAAAAACCCAACAGTGGTATCAGAGCCAGGTTATATGAGTGCATGCTTCATAGGATATGAAATTTTCGGGTTTCGGGTTTGGTTAAACCCTATGGCCGAAATTTTTATATATGGTTATCCTTTTGTTTTTCAAGATTATTTTAATACATGCATTAAAGTATCTTGAAAAATTATGTCATTTGGATGATTTGTTTGTTTGGACAAAAACCCACTTTTTTCGGTTTTTTCATTCTTGACCGAAAAGTAGGTTGTAAAAAGGAAAACCATTTTGCTTCTTGAATATATATATACATATATATTTGTGGATATATATTTTGGTGTACATAACCTAGCCATGACCTTGTGTGAATGTGTTGAATTATTGTGTTGTGATGTATTTAATTAATTATCCAATGGGTTGTAATAATTATTATTTTGTTCTTCCATTTTAAGATATGTAATTTATTTATTTTTCATTTGGTATGTAAAATAAATAGATTAGGTGCATTTTATTTTTACTAGAAAAAATGTATTAGGATATTTTTTTTGTAAAAGAAGATGCACACAAAAATGCGGTTTTGGTTTTGGCCAATTTCGGGCCTAAAGGACTTCATAGTTCTTAACGGGATTTTAGCCCAATAACCAAAACACATTTTTGGAGCCCAAAGGAGTTTGGAGCTGAATTAAAGTACATTTTGGAAGCTCAAAGAAAGTGGAGAAATCACAACACAAAAGGAAGACTTGAAGCATTTGGATGCGGGATCAAGTGGGAGTTCAACGACACATCGCTTGTGTCATTTTTCACCCTTTAGGAAGGACCTTTTGGCACACTTGTTTCGGCTAACAAGTGTGGTCAAAATAGTTGGCTATGGTTATGCACCTATTGATATGTGTTATGCTTGTGTGGTTGCTTATTTTATTGTTTGGATGATATTTGGATATGCATGCTTAACAAACTAATAATCATTAACAAGCTTAAAATTGGTTCTTTAAAGATCATTAAAATTGGTTAATAAAAGGTTATTAAAAATTAATGATTTTATAATAAAATGGGTTTTATTAAAAAGAACCTTAAAATTTTGTTTTCAAAAAAGTACGAAGGATTTGAATGCATGCAAATGTATGGTACATAAAGTTTTCTAAACTAGAATTTTTGAAAACTCAAAAATCCCTTTTATAAAACAAGTCAAACACCATCCTTTTATACAACACTCGGATCACTTGGGAACTCTTATTGTGGAATAAAGGTCACCTAACCACATTTGAGGGAACTTGTATGTTCGAGGTGGGTTTACCATGTTCGTGGGATAAAGGTCACCTAACCACTTATGTGTGTAAACTCACACGTGTGTGTAAGTTGGACGACTTAATTTGGAAACCATGAATTTAGGGTCACCGAAGCATGGGGAATAAAAGGTGTTGATGGGATTAAACATGCCAACTAAACATAAAGATGTTTAACCGATCCCATATGGCTAGAAGTTGCAAAGGGTTGCAATTGTCAAACGTTGACTAGCTTGTTAATTTAAATAGAGGGATAAAGGTCACCTAACCAATATTTAAATGTAACGTTGGATTCTAGATTTTAATTATTAATTGTCTATGAGACATAAAAGGGTATTAATAATTAAAATATAATAATATCGAAAATACTAAAATTGAACCTTGTAAAATTTTGTAGATGGCCGCTAACAATATTACCCAAAACGTCCGTAACCTATCACTAAAAAACAATCCTTGACAAGGATCGTCTCAATCATAACACTTCATGGATTAATATCGAAACTTAAGAATTGTTCTCAAGTAAAAGATATTCTATGTGTTGAACGATCCTAATCCCGATAAACATCTTATGGAAGATAAGGATGCCTATAACGATTGGATTAAGTATATCAAGGATACTACGTAGCCTCTTGCCTCATGTTAGGAATTATGATTCCCGAGATTCAAAAGGTTTTGAACATCATGAGCATACGACATGATTACCCAATTGTAGGAAATGTTCCTAAGGGTAGAACGCTTCGAAACGGTTCGAGCGCTTCATGCATGTCGAATGGAGAAAACCCAATCGGACTCATCTTATGTCTTTAAGATGAAAAGCCACATTGATCACCTCGAAAGGCTCAATATGGATAAAAGGGTTTTATCCATTCTAACGATCAATGAGGGTGGCAACTAGAAATGGCATCACCCCGACACCAAAGCAAATGTTGAAAATAGAAACGGGTAATTCAAAGGAAAATGATTAGAAAGACTAAAGCGAAACCACCGAAACCAAAAGAGAAGAAGGCAAAGGTTGCCATGAACGATCCATGCTTTGAGTGTGGTGAGATAGGGCATTTAAATAGGAATTGTCCAACCTATCTCAAAGAGTTGAAAAACAAGAGGGATGCTAGGCAAACCTCAGGTACAATCTTAATGATACATATTGACCTTAATGTTATTTCTTCTAACACATGGGTATTAGATACCAGATGTGGAACTCATGTTTGCAATTCGTTGCAAAAGGTTCAAAAGAAATAAACATTATAAGAAAGGAGACTATGTTTTGAAACTTCCAAATAGTTTGGAAATTGTTTTAAAATATCTTGAATGCTCCTAGTTTGACTAGGAACATTATTCGAGTTTCCCTTATAAGACGATATGGTTTTGATTTAAAGTTTTTGTAAACAATGACATTTATATCAATGAATGACATGTTTTACTTTAAAACTATGCCTTCAAATGGAATTGATGAATTGGTTCATGATAATATACCATTTGATAGTTAAATGTACCAAGCAATCACCAAGAAACTCAAAATGGATTTGAGTAATACCTATCTTTGGCATTATCGCCTTGGTCATATAAACAGAATCGCATACAAACATTTCAAAAGAATGGTCTTTTGGAAACAAATGAAATTGGTTCATTTGATATATGTGAATCTCGTTTACAAGGTAAAATGACCAAGAAACCCTTTGGTGGTACCAACTAAAGGGCAAAAGATTTATTAGGTATCATACATTCGGATGTATGTGATCCTTTTAAGCCAATGACTAGGAATGGTGAAAGTTACTTCATTAATTTTTACCGACAACTATAGTAGTTGTGGTTATGTGTACTTGACACAAAGATGAAGTTTTGAAACGTTCAAAAATCTTCAAAAGGTGAAGTACAAAATCAACTCAATCAAAGTTCTTCTTTTCGATAGAGGAGGAATCGAACTCTATTTGGATTTAGTTCGATCTATGATGGCTAGGAGCGCATCATCTCTATCATTTGGGGTTACGCTTTGCTCTCTGCGGCCCGTATGGCCCCAACCAAGAAAGTGGATAAGACACCTTTCGAAATATGGAATAAAAAAGGCTCCATCATTAATCATATTTGAAGGTATGGGGTTGTGAAGCTTCTGTGAAGCAATACACCCCAAACAAAAGTACGATCTACTAAGTGTATCTTTGTAGGATATCCTAAAGATGGTATAGGATATTATTTCTACGATCCAACAGAGCAAAAGGTATTTGTTGCTCGAAAGGCTGAGTTCTTGGAAGCTAAGTTCCTTGTGGAAGGAATTATTAGAACAGTGGAACTTGATAAGGATCAAGAACCACAAGCCGATACACGTTTGGTTAAAACTAGCACTCAACAAAAGGTTGTTGAAAAATGATCAAGTGATTGATCAACACACACAAAACGTTCGCAGATCTGGTAGAATTAGTAGTCCACCTGAAAGATATGGATTTTTCATAGATGGATGCTACGTGGTAGATTCAGGTGAATCAACCACATACCATGATGCAATGTCAAAATTCGATTGTGACAAAAGGCTTGAAGCCATGAACGTAGAGATGCAATCCATGTATGACAACCAAGTATGGGAATTGGTTGTGCCGTCTCTTAATTCCAAAGTGGTTGGAAATAAGTAGGTTTTCAGGAAGAAAACACATATGCATGGTAACTTGGATACTTATAAAGCGAGACTTGTAGCAAAAGGTTTCATTCAAACTCAAAGTGTTGATTATGATGAGAACTTCTCGCCCGTCACGATGCTAAAGTCAATAAGGATATTATTTGCCATACCTGCATAATATGATTATGAGATTTGGCGAATGGATGTCAAAACGGCTTTCCTTAATCGATATCTTGAGGAAGATGTCTATATGGTTAAGCCTGAGGGTTTTGTCGATCCAAAACATTCTAACAAAGTATGAAGTTAAAGAAATCAATCTATGGATTGAAACAAGCATCTAGAAGTTAGAATCAGCGTTTTGATGAAGAGATTAGGGAATATGGATTCATCAAGAACGCCGATGAAGCTTGTGTGTATAAGAAGGCTAGTGGGAGCATTATTACTTTCTTAGTATTGTATGTCGATGACATTCTACTATTTGGAAATAACATTCCAACCATGGAAGGCGTAAAACCTGGCTTGGAAGTTGTTTTTCCATTAAAGATCTTGGAGAAGCTGCCTATATTTTGGGAATAAAGATCTATAGGATAGATCGAGGCGCTTGATAGGTTTAAACTAAAGTGCATACATTGATAAAGTCTTGAAAAGGTTCAAGATAGAGAACTCTATGAAAGGTTTGGTACCTATTCAAGAGGGGACAATATTGAATGCGTTTCAATGTCCAAGCTCAAAGGATGAGCAAGAAAGAATGAAAGGAATCCCATATGCGTCTGCTATAGGATTAATTATGTATGTAATGATATGCACTAGACCAGACATGTTATGCTCTTTAAGCATGACGAGAAGATACCAGCAAAATCTATGTAATAGTCATTGGATGCTTGTTAGAAAGTATATTGAAATACCTTAGAAGGACTAAGGATATGTTTCTAATATATATGGATCTGGTGAAAAAGAACTCGTTGTAAAAGGGTTACAGGGATGCGAGTTTCGGAATTCGTTGTAAAAGGTTACATGGATACGAGTTTCCAAACTGATCGAAATGATTCTCGATCACAATCAGGGTAGCGTTGTCCACTACAGAATCAGAATACATCGACGCTTCATTGATCGAGATGATTAATGTGGATCTGCCATTTGAATTATTGCCGATCTAGGGGTGGTTCCTACCATTCAGGACCCCTAGAGATCTTTGTGATAACGATGGTGCGATTGCTTAAATCAAGGAACCTCGTGTACATCGAAAGACTAGGCACATTGAGCGGAATTTCAACTACATAAGGGATGAAGTTGAAAAAGAGAAAGATATGTATTCGCAAAGTTCACACTGATCAAAATATTGCGGATCCACTCACGAAGCTCCTTGAATGGGCAAAGCATGAAAGGCTCATACTTGTGCCTTAGGACTTCGATATTCTAGTGATTGGATTTGATCTATTTTGTATTTGGATATTGGAACAATTGTTAATATAACTCTTAATGGTATTTTGAGTTATGTTCCCTTTTAGCATGTTTAAATCCGTGAATAAGTTATTTATTCTAAATGTCCATAGTCGATCATACTTATGGGAACATATATGAATGTAAGACTATTATGAACTTGGATTGGTGGATATTCATTAGGTATGAATATAGAGCAAAGTGTTGCTGCCAAAGTTCATAGATATTTGTGAGAGACAAATATTGGACTGACTCGCTCTCAAATATTACTGCATGGAATCATTTGTGATTGATCATAAGTAAATTTGAGTAAAGGAGAATATCATAGTATCCTCTGACCTGAGATGCATATTGGGTCTTGATATTCACCAAATATTATACCTTGACTTTTTCTTCGCTGTTAGTAATATGACAGTACATAAGGCTAAGCTCAGGTGTGGTACAAGGTGATTGTGAGAGACGTATGTAGTCAAGAAGGGATTTGTTCCTCTTATTCGATGAAAGTAAGATGTCTAAGGCCTGCTAAAGTTAAATCAACAGAGAGTGATCACTCTATGTCTCTGGATTTGACATGACATCTGTAACGAAAGGATAAATGATAGATTCACCTAAATCATTTTCAAGTAAGGGACTTGAAGGGGATGATGTTATTGAATGGCAAATATAGTCATACGTATTGGGGGTAGTAAACCGTAGTTAGGCGTCATTTACTACTTGCATCAATCTTCTATGTATCTGGTGCAAGTGGGAGATTGTTGGACTCTGTATGCCCAAGACACATATTAAATTGATGTGGCTAGTACGTTATGATCCAAGTCGAGTCATACCCAAATACAAGCTAGACAAACACTTATATTATTTATTTGTGATATGATCAAACAAATAAATATTAACACTTATAATATTTAGAAATTGGTTTTCTAAATAATTGCACTTGACAAACCAATAAATTATATGGATAATTTATTTTGAGAGAATATTTTATTTTGTTATTTAATGGGTTAAATAACACAATAAAAGTTGTATAAGTCTTATAACATATGTTGTTATATTTTATAAAAGTTATAAAATATACATAAGACTTATAAATTTTATAAAAGAAATTATTTTTTTTATAAAGTAAAGAGTGGGCCGCCCCCCCCTCCTTTGTTCTTCCCTAAAGATTTTCCACCAATCAAGTTACATGCACATCTTACATGCTAGAAACCATTTGATTGGGTGGTCTTCCCTAAATATTTTGGTCCAATAACAATGCATGCAAATGCATGTGTTAGAGACTCATTCATTGGGCAAGATGGGTGGCAAGATTCTCTCTACATTTATAAACATTTTGGATGACAAAATAGAGAAGGATGAACTTAAGAATACTAGAGAAAAATGGCTGAAAATTTCGGCCATAACATGATCATCCAAGAGGGGTTTTCATTTGGAAAAATCAAGTGTAAGACTCTCTAAAAATCGGGTCATGTATGGTTGATCTAGTAGGCTTTTTCAAGTTAATAAATCAAGTGCAAGAACTCCAAAACCTCCTCTCATATTTTCGGCCAAGCATGGTTGTTCATGAGGAATTATAGTGAGTTCATAAGTGAATAAAATCCTAGCTAAAACTAGAGTGTTTGTTGGAAGGCTTGGGGTATGCAAGCTTGAGGTCTTCTACACTTGAAGGCAACCGTTCAAAAAGCATCATCATCTTCATGTCCTTTACTCCTTGGAAGGTAGTATTCTAAACACTCTATGGTTGTGTTTTATTTTGATAGCATGCATATAAATAATAATTTCCGCTGCGTTTTTATTTCATATGGATGAAATCACTTTGATAAACATGTGAAAAACCCAACATATACCTACTGATTACCACGTTGTTTAGGCATAGTGACGAATTATAGTTCGGTCAAAATGCGCGTTTATGCGTATTTTGAAACTAAACTATTATTGGGTATCAAAACCCTTTGTTTTGATATCAAACCTGTTTTCTAACTTCGTTAAACATGTTTTAGCATGTTTAACTCGTCACTTTTAGTTTAGTGCTTATAGGGTCGTAAAGATAAGAGGTCTAAACAACCGCTTAGACTTTCAAACCCGACCCGTTTGGTCGATCATTAGGATCCGACCAAACACATTAGGTGACCATAGTTGTATAGGGAATAACCTTCCGAGGTTATACCTTATGGTCACTACGTTTAGTTAGTTATATGATAAGTAAATTATATGCCTTAGTAAAATGACCAAAATGCCCTTTTTACGCATAAATCCATTCTAAGCATAAGTAACTTAAATTTTGACATCTAAACTGATTAGGCAACATTATTAGACATGTTAAGGCATATATTACTTGTCATAGGACTAGTTAGGCGGTCCGAACGCGTTTTACGCAAACGACACGTTAAAGTAGCTAAAGCTACC
Source organism: Helianthus tuberosus (assembly GCA_030545235.1). NCBI lineage: Eukaryota > Viridiplantae > Streptophyta > Magnoliopsida > Asterales > Asteraceae > Helianthus > Helianthus tuberosus. The sequence continues at coordinate 9,742,399 of JARYGA010059765.1, forward strand.
TAAACGGGTCGTAATGGGTAGTAAGCACTTAGGTTAGGTTTCGTTTTAGAATGTAGGCTTTGTTAAACCATATAACATGAGTTCCTATACTCATTTGGTTTACGAAACCACATTTTATCCGATCTTCCGATTTAGGTCCGGTTTATTAACATAGTTACTTATATTAGGTGCCGATTGATTCCGTGATCTTTCTTGCTTTGCTTGGTTGTTATCCAAAGACTATTGAGTAATCTCAAGTGAGTACATCGTCCCCTCTTTTACTGTTTTTCAAACATTTTGGGGTGAAACACATGTGCCTACTTGTTACTTTCGTGCTTTTTCATGATTTCATATCTTATACTTGCTATGTTCATTAGTACACGTATAGTACATGATTTTATCCATGTTTTTGCTATGTATGTTCATTTATTGCATACTTAGTACATTTTTTTACATCACATGCTATGTATGTTCATTTATTGTATACGTAGTACATTGTTTGTTGCGTGTGAAGTGTTATAGGTTTTTGATGTATATTTTAAGCCCTTTTACACCTTTTAGCCAAGTTTTAAATTTATAAATCACGATATTTACTAACACTAAACACACATATGGGCAAGTGCACCCATTGTGAGCGTAGTATAGTGTTGGTAAGATACCGAGGTCGTCCAAGGATACAAGAGCTTTTAGTACCGGTTTATCCTCAACGCCTAATCAAATCAAAAGTTAGAAAAAAGGTTTTTTTTTAAAAAAAAAAACTAGAAAAATAAAACTAACTAAAATGCTGAAAAATAAAATAAAAATAAAAACAGATAGACAAGATGAATCACTTGGATCCGACTCGTGTGTAGTGTAACCTTTGATTATTTCCGCACTTTTGCACTTTTTAAGAGATTATCTTAGTTATTGTAGTAGGCCCCTCTTTTGAAGGTGACGTTACCCTCAACCCAGTAGTTTGAGTCAGCAAGGATAAAATCCTAAAGGGTCGGATTATTGAAAGATAATTAATTAAGTTATTAATGCATAATGTGGTAGGCCCCTATTTGAAGGTAACGTTACTGTAACACCCCGTGTTTTCGAGAAGTCAAAGTCAAGGTCAAAGTTAACGACCGATTTCACGCACTTTGACTTGTAATAGTAGATTTCTTTAATTTTAGCTATTATATGGAGTAAGTGTTTATAATTACAATAATCGACGTATGTTATTCGCTATTCAATTGACTTACGACTGTGAACAATAGGAAGTAACAATGGGATAAAGTTAACTAAATGATAATCAAACTATCGAATCGACATCAAATAGTAATCACACTAACAACTCGAAATACGCAATTTTGGTTATTTATATACGGGTATGTGTCACACCCCCAAAATCCATCATGCAGAGTACCACCGCTTGGAGGCGTGACGTGACCAGGATCGAGCCACCAATCATATTGAACATCGTAATTAAGTAAATAAGACCAACCTCAATACCATTGGTGACCAAAGCTAGTTAACCATGTTTAGTTTAAACAGCGGAAGCATAAAAGTAAATCCAAAAGCATAAGTTCGCAGTTCATAAGTTTAAAGTCCAACACTTAGGTTTAATAAGTTCATAATGTTTTAAATATTATACACTGGACATAGCCGTCCGTACACCACAACGACTCCTTCCTCGTGCAAGCTCCAAGTGTTTAGCGACCTGTAAGGCATGTAACAACTAGTCAACAACAAAGTTGAGTGAGTTCACGTTTGGATGTTTAGTTTTAAGTTGTTTCTGAAAAACGTGGTTTGACTTTCGTTGGCTTATTTGCCGTGGGGGTTACCCCGTAGTTGAAAGTATGTTTATCCATATCCTTTTTCTTTACCCAATCCATAACCATGATCAGTGGGGGTTTTCCCCGTTTGAACTACTAGACGGAATGATATCGACTGCTACGCAAATAAGTTGTGCCCTATATCAGTGTCTATCATCACTGACAGTCTGCCATAGTCCATTAGTACACGCCCGTCCGACTGGCACGATGTGAGGTTTGTTAAACCTAATAGCGCTATTAACTAATGACCCGCTCGCCATTGGCCTCGGCGATTAAGTCGATATAAATTGAGGGACTTCATGATAGAGTTTTGTCTAGCTAGTTTTAAGGTTGTTGTCCTACCCAAGGAGGACGAACGTACGTATTCTGCACCAGGAGAATTCGTAGGTTTAATAATGGCATCCTACCTATGGAGGATGGCCGTACATATCCTACCCAAGGAGGATATGTAGATTTCAATTTTAATTTCTTAACCCATTCCCAAACCACCGGGAATCCCATGCCTTGTAGAAAGTGTGTGAACTCACCTCGGTTTGCTCGGTTAGATTCTCAAATATAGCTAACAGTCAGGGTCGGTCAATCGCGTCCTAGTATGATTTATCAGTTAGTCATTTAGTGGCTTTCAATTAGAGCACAAAGTTCCTACACGTATCTAGCACATAACATGCATTACTTTAACTGTTTATGCCCATGTATGTTTCCCATCCATTCCCCACTCATAATCAAACATACGATAATACACATAACATATATAGCATATTAGATCATTCACGGATAGCATACTTGCCATTTAGACACGCGAGTCACAACTTATGTCATTTCAGCATTTATATTCAAAACCGGCTGTTTTCGGACATTTTAATAAAATAGTTAAATTATTCCAAAAATTCCCAAATTTTTACAGAATGTCGTAAACGTTCCATATTTTATTGTGTAAAAATGTCGGGGTCCGGTTCATTACCAATATTTTATAGAAATTCATATTCCGGACTGAACTCAGATTTATGTATTTCTGACCACAGTCCACGGAAAAATTTATTAAAAATTCATCGAGTGTCCGATTTATGAAATTCCAGTGGGGTAATTACAAATACATAGGTTGTTATCTACTGTACAAATTTCATGGTCCGATTCATCACAAAACTCAGGTTATGACTGAAAGTACGACACCCATTTATTGCTGTCAAAATTCAGCTTAAGTTGCTGTTACAAATTAACACTTTAAAAATAGTAAACGGAGTCCAAAAATTACGATTCCGGTGCCATTAGAACCGTATTTTATAATGACATATTTTAGATTCAAAATATCGGTTTTTCGTTAAGTTTATGACCTATTTACAGCCTGTTAAAGGCGGCTGAAAATACACATCAGCAAGCTGTTTTCAGTCTAACGGCTACTAAAACGCACACATATGATTACCGTTCCTTCTAATAATGATTTACAACAGGTTATAAGTTATTTACAGAAAACTAATACTCATATATTTCAGATTCACCTTGTACTACCATGTTTCATCATTATTTACTCTTTAACCAACAAGTTTATCATTCTAGCAAGACTTTTTAGTTTTGATTTTATATGTTCACAATTTTAACCGACAAATCTCTTATTAACCACTCTAGACAAGATCAAGAAGGCGTTTAGAGCAACTTACTACTAGCTCGAGGCTAGGGAAGATTCTAGTCGAAAATCGAGTGGATAAAAGCAATGGGGTGAGGTCCTTCGCGTTCCGAATGCACCAAGGTTCCTTATACGCGTTCCTTAACACTTGTAGATGTATGGAATGGGTTGAAGGAAATCGAAAAGGTGATGGATGGGTGTGGGTGTCTTCGGCCGAGAGCTCCAAGGAGAGGGAGAGAGTGTGTTTTGTTCAAGTGTTGGTGGTGATGGTTATGATGGTTTAAGCTTATTACTTATAGACAATTTCAAGTTCATTAACCAAGGGTTACTATGCTCCCTTGATATTAAGCAAGGATGAATATTTTAATCACATAAAGGACATGGGTGTGTCCCCTAGGGGACGAGTTCGGTTGGGGGGGGGGCATCCTAGTTCAATTCCAACTAATAGTTAAGTATTAGTTAAGTTAAGTAGGGACTTAATCCGGTTACTAGCGTGTTGTGCATTACAGTGGGTGTTAGGGTATTCGGAGACCCTAACTGGCTCAGAAAAAGGTAAACAATGTTAATGGCAATATTTTTATGTTCCGGGTAAAGTCCGGTTGTTCGGTTCGATCCTGTTCCGTTAAACCGCTTAATTAATCCGTAAAGCGTCCTACTTATATATTTTTGCAACGTTTTTAATTTTTAACACTCAGGAAGTCATAACAGACTATTTAATGACTTTTCTGTACACTACTAGTGTGTCAACATGCACATGTAAATATAACACAGATATCAGAAAGTAGTTAAGTAATTCCACACAGTCGTCAAACACCTTAATTATCAATAATAAATTGTACGGAATACATAGGATTTTGAGGGTTGTCACATTCTCCCCCTGTTAAGAGAATTTCGTCCCGAAATTTAGCGCGTGGTTACTGAGGAAGCTAGTTAAGTTGCCTTGTTTTCCTGATTTTCCTGGGGTGTCACATCATCCCCCCGTTGATTTGGAATTTCGTCCCGAAATTCTGCAGTAGCTTCAGCCTCAGTAGTGGTTGCGTTTTTCTTAAACAGCTGGGGATACTTGAGTTTCATTTGGTCTTCTCGTTCCCAGGTATACTCTGGGCCACGACGAGCATTCCAACGAACTCGAACGAGAGGTATTCTTGTGTGCTTGAGGATCTTAACATCTCGATCCGTAATCTCTACTGGTTCCTCGACGAATCGCAGCTGGTCGTCGATTGTGAGTTCCTTAAGAGGAACTATGAGGGTCTCATCTGACAGACACTTCTTCAGATTCGATACATGGAAGACATTGTGGACTCCGCTGAGTTCTTCAGGTAGATTCAACCTGTAGGCGACTTTGCCAATTTTCTCGGTGACTTCGAATGGTCCGACATAACGCGGATTGAGTTTTCCTCGTTTGCCAAAGCGGACTACACCTTTCCAAGGTGAGACTTTGAGTAGCACTCGATCCCCAACCTGGAGCTCGAGTGGTTTTCTTCCCTTATCAGCATAGCTTTTCTGACGGTCACGAGCTGCTGCCATTCGCTGTCGTATCTGAGTAATTCTCTCGGTGGTGTCTACCACATGTTCTGGGCCAGTGATTTGACTGTCACCAACTTCTGCCCAACAGAGAGGTGATCGGCATTTACGTCCGTATAATGCCTCAAACGGAGCGGCTTGGATGCTGGTGTGGTAGCTGTTGTTGTACGAAAACTCCACTAGCGGGAGGTGCCTTTCCCAGCCATTACCAAAATCGATTACACATGCCCTAAGCATGTCTTCAAGGGTTTGGATGGTGCGTTCAGATTGCCCATCCGTCTGCGGGTGATAGGCGGTGCTCATATCTAAACGTGAGCCAAAGGACTTGTGCATTGCTTGCCACAGTTCAGAAGTAAAACGTGCGTCACGATCAGATATAATAGAGATTGGCACTCCGTGCCTTGATACCACTTCCTTTATGTAAATGTCTGCAAGAGTAGAAAACTTATCCGTTTCTTTGATAGCCAGAAAATGTGCAGACTTGGTTAGTCGATCTACGATCACCCAAATGGTATCGTTTCCGCGTTGAGATCTGGGCAGGCCGGTAACGAAATCCATGGAAATTTGCTCCCATTTCCATTTCGGGATCTCCGGTTGTTGAAGTAGGCCTGATGGTTTTTGATATTCAGACTTGACTCTCGCACAAGTCAAGCACTTGCTGACGTAGGTTGCTATGTGGGCTCTCATGCCAGGCCACCAGTATGTGGTCTTTAAGTCGTGGTACATCTTATCCGAACCAGGATGTACTGAATAACGAGACTTATGTGCTTCATCCATCACAAGCTCGCGTAAGTTGCCATAGAGTGGAACCCAAATACGCCCCGTTACATAGTAGGCGCCGTCTTCCTTTTGTTCTAGCCGTTGCCTCGATCCTCGTAGGGACTCAGCCCTGATGTTCTCTGCTTTCAATGCTTCGACCTGGGCATCTCGAATTTGAGCGGGAAGGTTGGATTGGATGGTAAGCTGTAAAGCACGTACACGCTTAGGTAAAGTATCCTTTCGACTGAGGGCGTCAGCCACAACATTGGCTTTGCCCGGATGATACTTGATAGCGCATTAGTAATCATTCAAGAGTTCGACCCATCGACGTTGTCGCATGTTTAACTAATTTTGCTTGAAGATATGCTCGAGACTCCTGTGGTCGGTGTAAATGGTGCACTTTGTACCGTACAGGTAATGTCTCCATATCTTTAGCGCAAAAACAACTGCTCCCAGCTCCAGATCGTGTGTAGTGTAGTTCCTTTCGTGAACTTTAAGTTGGCGCGATGCGTAGGCAATGACCTTGTCACGTTGCATCAACACGCAACCAAGTCCTTGGATGGAAGCATCGCAGTAAACCACAAAATCATCTGTGCCTTCAGGCAATGAGAGGATAGGCGCGCTACAAAGTCTATCCTTCAAGTGCTGAAATGCGGACTCTTGGGCATCACCCCAACGATAGATGACACCCTTCTGGGTCAGTGAAGTAAGAGGTTGCGCAATCTTGGAGAAATCTTTGATAAACCTTCTGTAGTATCCTGCCAAACCCAAGAATTAGCGGATTTCTGTTGGTGTACGGGGTGCAGGCCAATTCTTGATCGATTCAACCTTAGATGGATCCACATGAATTCCATCCTTGTTTACCACATGGCCTAGAAAGTGGACTTCATGAAGCCAGAAGTCACATTTCGAAAACTTGGCATACAACTGCTCTTTTCGAAGAAGTTCCAGCATAAGTCGTAGATGCTGCTCGTGTTCCTCCTGACTCTTAGAATAGATCAGGATATCGTCGATGAACACAATAACGAACTTATCCAGGTAAGGCTTGCACACTCGGTTCATGAGATCCATGAAGACCGCTGGTGCATTTGTCAGCCCGAATGGCATAACCAGAAACTCGTAATGGCCGTAGCGAGTTCTGAATGCTGTTTTGGAGACGTCCTCATCTCGGACTCTCAGCTGATGGTATCCCGATCTCAAGTCAATCTTGGAGTAATAGCTCGACCCTTGCAGCTGGTCGAATAGGTCGTCAATACGTGGAAGAGGATAACGATTCTTCACAGTCACCTTGTTGAGCTCGCGATAGTCAATACACATTCTGAAAGTACCATCCTTCTTCTTTACGAACAAGACTGGAGCTCCCCAGGGCGAAGAGCTAGGACGTATAAAACCCTTTTCCAAGAGTTCTTGTAGTTGTGTGGACAGTTCTTCGAGTTCTGATGGAGCTAGACGATATGGTGCTCGAGCTACTGGCGCTGCTCCAGGAGCTAGCTCAATTTGAAACTCAACTTGGCGATGAGGCGGAAGACCAGGTAATTCCTCAGGAAATACCTCGGGAAAATCGCGCACAATAGGGATGTCTTCAATTTTCTTCTCTTCCGTTGATGTGTCAGTAACGAGTGCTAAAATGGCAGTGTGGCCCTTTCGCAAACACTTCTGGGCCTTAAGGAAAGAGATGATGCCTTCGACAGCACCACTCTTGTCGCCACGAATCATGAGAGGTTCTTCACCAGAACGAGGAATGCGGACGATTTTCTCCTTGCAAACAATCTCCGCTTGATGATGAGATAGCCAATCCATCCCAATAACGACGTCGAAACTACCAAGGGTGATAGGAACAAGATCGATAGGGAAAGTCTGACCAGCTAAGACGAGGTTACAACCTTTAACTACGTGTGTGGCTTCAAGACTTTTACCATTTGCTAGCTCTACCGCGTGTTTGGTGTTCAGGAGTGTTGGAGTGCGCTTAAGCATTTGGCTAACTTTTAAGGACACATAACTAGTATCGGCACCCGAATCGAATAAAACAGTAACAAAGAAGTCATCCAGAAGAAACTTACCCATCACAACGTTGGGATCGTTCCTTGCTTCTCCCTGACCAATCACGAACACACGACCCCTTGCTCCATTACCATTGTTGTTTCCCCCATTGCCGCCTCCATTGTTGCCTCCATTGTTGTTCCCATTGTGGTTCCCGTTTCCTTGGTTGTTGTTGTTCTGATTCCGGTTCAGTTGGGGGCAGTTTCTCTTAAAGTGGCCTTCAGCGCCACACTGAAAGCATCCTTTATTGCCCTGTTTTTGTTGCTGCTGATGGGTCTGTGGAGCTTATTGCTGTTGGCGATTCTGATTCACAGGACGCGGGCTCCTGCAATCCTTAGCTTCATGACCCAGCTTTTGACATCTCTGACAGCGACCTTTGTTGCACTGCCCGCTGTGATGCTTGTTGCACCGGTTGCACTTGGGGTGGTTTCCTCGGTATCCACCCTGTCCTTGGTTACCAGAAGATTGCTGACCAGGACTCTGGTAGTCATCAGTCTTTCGCTGCTGAGACTGAACTGAAGTAGAACCCTTTCCGGAGTTCCCATCCCATTTTCGCTTGTTTTCGGTAGGTGCATCAGAAGTAGCTGTGGCACTGATACGTTTGGGTAGCCTGTTTTGCTCCACCGCCTGGTCAGTGAGACGATGAGCCAGTTTGACGACTTGTTGGATGGTACCCAAGTTGGCTGAAGTCACGTGACTTTGAATCTCTAGTACAAGTCCCTTGAGATAAAGCTCAATTCGTTTGATGGGAGGGTTCACCATGGTTGGACATAAGATGGCCAGCTCGTTTGACCTCTTAGTATACGCCTCGACCTCAGATCCTGTCATCTTCAGATTGTAAAATTCCACTTCTAGCTTGTGGATGTCATCCCGACTACAGTACTCCTCTTTGATCAGCTCTTTGAAACCATTCCAGGGCGTGGCATTAGCAACTGCCAGTCCTAGTAGTTGAACCTGTGCCTTCCACCAGGTTAACGCAGCTCCTTCAAGTGTTCCGGTAGCATATTTCACCCTACGGTCTTCGGGGCATTCGCATATCTCGAAAACTGTCTCAAGCTTTTCAAACCAGTGAAGAAGGCCCACTGCTCCTTCGGTGCCACTGAAAGTGGTAGGTCGACAGTCCATGAACGTCTTGAACGTGCACACCGGAGGTTGAGCATGTTGACCTGTAGTGCGAGAATAATAGGCATGGTTAAGCACGAGGGTTGGTTTGTGAAGGTAGGATCTAAACGTCCTAAGGTGAGTTGGTATGGCTGGTTATACCTCCGGCAGGGTTAGCTGCGAGTGCCTCCGCAACTCGTTCGTTGATCAAAGCCGTCAACTGGGCTTGAGTGAGGTTGATACCTCCTTCGCGTCCGCTCATGATCTTCATAATGAAGCAACGTAAGTGAGGAAAGTGTCGCGAAAGTGTGTAAGTGTGTGGGACAACATTAGAGAGTAAGCACACAAGGTTCAAATAGCAATTATCACAATATCTAATGCACAGTGAGAACTATCTAACCGACAATATATCATAAATCATACCACTTATGGTGTCGAGTCTTGCACGTGGAGCGAAGCGTCATTGTGGATCGTTGAGCACTGTACTGGTTATAGTCTGGTTTTTATCAAAAACTTTTCCCTTTTAAAACCAAGTTCACTATAACCAATGGCTCTGATACCAATCTGTCACACCCCCAAAATCCATCATGCGGAGTACCACCGCTTGGAGGCGTGACGTGACCAGGATCGAGCCACCAATCATATTGAACATCGTAATTAAGTAAATAAGACCAACCTCAATACCATTGGTGACCAAAGCTAGTTAACCATGTTTAGTTTAAACAGCGGAAGCATAAAAGTAAATCCAAGCATAAGTTCGCAGTTCATAAGTTTAAAGTCCAACACTTAGGTTTAATAAGTTCATAATGTTTTAAATATTATACACTGGACATAGCCGTCCGTACACCACAACGACTCCTTCCTCGTGCAAGCTCCAAGTGTTTAGCGACCTGTAAGGCATGTAACAACTAGTCAACAACAAAGTTGAGTGAGTTCACGTTTGGTTGTTTAGTTTTAAGTTGTTTCTGAAAAACGTGGTTTGACTTTCGTTGGCTTATTTGCCATGGGGGTTACCCCGTAGTTGAAAGTATGTTTATCCATATCCTTTTTCTTTACCCAATCCATAACCATGATCAGTGGGGGTTTTCCCCGTTTGAACTACTAGACGGAATGATATCGACTGCTACGCAAATAAGTTGTGCCCTATATCAGTGTCTATCATCACTGACAGTCTGCCATAGTCCATTAGTACACGCCCGTCCGACTGGCACGGTGTGAGGTTTGTTAAACCTAATAGCGCTATTAACTAATGACCCGCTCGCCATTGGCCTTGGCGATTAAGTCGATATAAATTGAGGGACTTCATGATAGAGTTTTGTCTAGCTAGTTTTAAGGTTGTTGTCCTACCCAAGGAGGATGAACGTACGTATTCTGCACCAGGAGAATTCGTAGGTTTAATAATGGCATCTTACCTATGGAGGATGGCCGTACATATCCTACCCAAGGAGGATATGTAGATTTCAATTTTAATTTCTTAACCCATTCCCAAACCACCGGGAATCCCATGCCTTGTAGAAAGTGTGTGAACTCACATCGGTTTGCTCGGTTAGATTCTCAAATATAGCTAACAGTCAGGGTCGGTCAATCGCCTCCTAGTATGATTTATCAGTTAGTCATTTAGTGGCTTTCAATTAGAGCACAAAGTTCCTACACGTATCTAGCACATAACATGCATTACTTTAACTGTTTATGCCCATGTATGTTTCCCATCCATTCCCCACTCATAATCAAACATACGATAATACACATAACATATATAGCATATTAGATCATTCACGGATAGCATACTTGCCATTTAGACACGCGAGTCACAACTTATGTCATTTCAGCATTTATATTCAAAACCGGCTGTTTTCGGACATTTTAATAAAATAGTTAAATTATTCCAAAAATTCCCAAATTTTTACAGAATGTCGTAAACGTTCCATATTTTATTGTGTAAAAATGTTGGGGTCCGGTTCATTACCAATATTTTATAGAAATTCATATTCCGGACTGAACTCAGATTTATGTATTTCTGACCACAGTCCACGGAAAAATTTATTAAAAATTCATCGAGTGTCCGATTTACGAAATTCCAGTGGGGTAATTACAAATACATAGGTTGTTATCTACTGTACAAATTTCATGGTCCGATTCATCACAAAACTCAGGTTATGACTGAAAGTACGACACCCATTTATTGCTGTCAAAATTCAGCTTAAGTTGCTGTTACAAATTAACACTTTAAAAATAGTAAACGGAGTCCAAAAATTACGATTCCGGTTCCATTAGAACCGTATTTTATAATGACATATTTTAGATTCAAAATATCGGTTTTTCGTTAAGTTTATGACCTGTTTACAGCCTGTTAAAGGCGGCTGAAAATACACATCAGCAAGCTGTTTTCAGTCTAACGGCTACTAAAACGCACACATATGATTACCATTCCTTCTAATAATGATTTACAACAGGTTATAAGTTATTTACAGCAAACTAATACTCATATATTTCAGATTCACCTTGTACTACCATGTTTCATCATTATTTACTCTTTAACCAACAAGTTTATCATTCTAGCAAGACTTTTTAGTTTTGATTTTATATGTTCACAATTTTAACCGACAAATCTCTTATTAACCACTCTAGACAAGATCAAGAAGGCGTTTAGAGCAACTTACTACTAGCTCGAGGCTAGGGAAGATTCTAGTCGAAAATCGAGTGGATAAAAGCAATGGGGTGAGGTCCTTCGCATTCCGAATGCACCAAGGTTCCTTATACGCGTTCCTTAACACTTGTAGATGTATGGAATGGGTTGAAGGAAATCGAAAAGGTGATGGATGGGTGTGGGTGTCTTCGGCCGAGAGCTCCAAGGAGAGGGAGAGAGTGTGTTTTGTTCAAGTGTTGGTGGTGATGGTTATGATGGTTTAAGCTTATTACTTATAGACAATTTCAAGTTCATTAACCAAGGGTTACTATGCTCCCTTGATATTAAGCAAGGATGAATATTTTAATCACATAAAGGACATGGGTGTGTCCCCTAGGGGACGAGTTCGGTTGGGGGGGGGGGCATCCTAGTTCAACTCCAACTAATAGTTAAGTATTAGTTAAGTTAAGTAGGGACTTAATCCGGTTACTAGCGTGTTGTGCATTACAGCGGGTGTTAGGGTATTCGGAGACCCTAACTGGCTCAGAAAAAGGTAAACAATGTTAATGGCAATATTTTTATGTTCCGGGTAAAGTCCGGTTGTTCGGTTCGATCCTGTTCCGTTAAACCGCTTAATTAATCCGTAAAGCGTCCTACTTATATATTTTTGCAACGTTTTTAATTTTTAACACTCAGGAAGTCATAACAGACTATTTAATGACTTTTCTGTACACTACTAGTGTGTCAACATGCACATGTAAATATAACACAGATATCAGAAAGTAGTTAAGTAATTCCACACAGTCGTCAAACACCTTAATTATCAATAATAAATTGTACGGAATACATAGGATTTTGAGGGTTGTCACAGTATATGTGTGCCTTATGTGTTACTTGTGCATGTTTAATTTATGTGTTGTGGGAATCAATCGAACTCAATCGAAACTCGAAATCGAACTCGAACTCGAACTCGAATCACAATCGAACTATGATAATTAGTAGAGAAGGGATAGTGCGAGATATGAGTGGTTGGGATTAAAAGTAATTTGACTAGGAAACTCTATCGTATCGCCTCGCTCGCAATCGAAATCGAAATCGAATTAGCAAAAATCGTCGAATCAAACACTCGAACCAAGTGCATCCGACCGGATAGCTGCTTGGCCTTGAGTCAGGTGCCATCCGACTGAGATGACACCCGGCTGGACAGTCATCCGGGCTGTGTGCCATCCGACCGGACAGCATTTTCCCCTTTTGGAATTGTTGATGCATTAATGTCTATCACCTTCGTCAATCCAAGCCGTAGCGAGAAACCGAAGAAATCAAGCTCTTATTGTAATATTTAGATAGAATTAGTAAGGTGGCATTTTGGTAATTAATGAGAAATCTCATTAATTCCAAGGCCTATAAATAGGAGCCTTAGGTTTAAAGTGTAAGACTTTTGCTCATTTGGTGATCTAGGAGATTCAAGTCTAGAGAGAGAAAGTCTAGAGAGAGAAAGTACTCTCTACGTGATTCTTGTATCGTACACGTCATATCTTTCAATAGATTCACGGTTCTAGTACGTTATTGTGTGTTCGGTCACGCACGTTCACGGATTCCGCACGTCGAATGTTCGTTACGCAATCGAACGGTGTCAAAACCGGTCCTACAAGTGGTATCAGAGCTAGGAGCTCGATTGCACTGATCAAACACATTGATTCGTACCAGATTTCAGCGATTCAGATCCAAATTTCATCTATTTCTTCATTTTTTTCACGTTTATCACGTTCGTACTGTTTTTTCGTCAAATTGAAGGGGATTTGACGGTCTGAATCGGCTGATTTTTTAGTATGTTGTGCGAAATTACTTGAATTACAATCCTACAAAGTTTCAGAATCTAATTCCTAGCCGTTTAGGAGTAATCGAAGATTTTCGGTTCGTTTTTGCGTCAAAATTCAGGTCCACTTATTAGGTCCGCTTATTAGGTCTTGTTTGTTGTAGATCCGCTCTAGAGGTCCGCTCGTAGGGTCATGTTTGTAGAAGGTTCGCTCGTGAGGTCCGCTTATTGTGACACATTAGAGGTTCGCTCGTGAGGTCCGCTTATTGTGACATATTAGAGGTCCGCTTATCAGTCAGTTGTGAATTCGCTCTCGTGACAGTACTGATTTCACGTGAAAGTACATGGATTAGTGTGAAATAGTTTACGAGGTTGTCAGTTGTTGAGAAAAGGAGATCATGTGATATTGTGTCAGGTTGCATCGATTAAATGAATGTGCTTTATTCGGTTTGATTCATTAATTCATCAGATAAGTCATCAGATTCATTAATTCATATTTCAGAGTGCATGTGATCCTTTACTGTGCGGCCCAATCATAGTCATAAGCCCATGTGACTTCATGTTTTGGTCCAATCACATTCATATTAAGAAAATTTGTTGGTCACTTGATAAATCTAATCGATTAATTCAAAGTTATCGGTTCATAAAATTCAACATATAAGTTTGTCGGAAATTGTGTTGTTAAAATCAATTTGATCTCGGTTATTGCATGTGAAGTATTAGTGCGGCCCAATCACAAAGTTCCAATCGTTTAGTGGGTTTGTTAATCCAATTAAATCAAGTGTTAGTATTGTTGGCCCAATCAATCATTAAACATATTCATTAATATCATCGGCTCGATCAGTGAAGGCCAAATTGTGTTCCGAACAAGTTCATTCATTCAGTAGTGATTTCACTAAAACAACAGTGAACAAATTCGAGAATCTTTGACACGGGTCTTAGATTGATTTCACAAACACGCACGTTTACATATTCAGTTCGTTTTAAACTGATTGTGTATTTGTTTGATTGCAGGTAATTCGAGGTGATTTACAAGGCGCAAATACCAAAAAGTTGTTTTTAAGTTGTGGTTAAAATGTTTGACGAAGAGGAAAACTATAACCTTGAAAGGTTAAATGATTGGTTTGATGGGTGTTGGAGTAAATATCAAAATGAGAATAAGGATATTTGGGATAAAAGATTTGAATGTTTTTTGTGTATGAAAAATGAAACAGTGGATATGTTGGAAAGACGGTTTAATTGTCTAATTGAAAAATTAACAAGGTACGAGATAAGGATATCAAATGCTGAAAAGATATCAAAATTTGCAGACGCGTTACCTTCTGAGTGGGATGAATTTTTTAGTGAACTAAAAAAGGATTCTAGGTTCTCAAATTTTTATCTAAATGAATTTATCAATGAGCTCAAAACACTCAAGTATAAAAATGAAAAGAAAAAGAAAGAGTTGATGAATGTAATAGATAAAAATCTAGACAAAATAAGTTTGGATGTGATTGTTGAAATATGCAAAAGAGTCAATATGTGTCGTGTAGCAAAAGATGTTATGAAATATGATATTAAGAGGGGTTGTTATATTGATGAATATATGAATCCTCTTGATTTTGTTAAAATTTTTTGTGCAGGCACATACAAGACAGAGACACAGGACATTTCAAAAAATGAAGAATCCAAGCAAGATGGAACTTCAAAATGTGAAGTTGTGTGCTCAAAATGCGAAAAATTCGAAGCAGACAACGTTAAACTCTTGAAGGATGTGGAGAGTTTAACATTGGAAATCAATCGTGTGAAGGATGAGAAAAGATCTGATGATAAACAGATTCTTGAAATGACAGAATTTTGAGAATTTGAAATCTGAAAATGTCAAACTGTTGAGTGGGTTGAACAGTTTGACATTGGAAAACAAAAAGTTGAAAGAAAATGTAAAAATTGTTGAAGATAAACTAAAAAATTTTGAAAATGAAAAATTAAAAATGGAAAAAGAATTTCAAAGTCAAATTAAAATTCTTGAAGATGGGAGAGATGTGTTTAGCAAAAACAACATCGAAAAGCAAAAAATGATCAATTCTCATCTTGAAAAGATTATTCAACTTGAAAAAGAAGGTGAGCAAGCTCGAAAGAAAATCAAAGAGCTTGAAACAAAATTGAAAGGTTTTGTGACTTCTTCAGAGTATTTGAATATTCCATGTCCAAAACCGATCAATTCTGTTCCAATAAGTGACAATGTCACAAATTTTGACAAAGTCAAAATTGAAGATTGCGATGACAAAGCTGATGATGAAAAAGAAAAAGAAAAGAAAAGAAAAATATTTTTAGAATTACAAGAAAAATTTCAAAATACTGTTTTGCAAACTACTGAAATAGGTGAATGCTCAAAGCAAAAACCTGTTAAGAAGGTTATAGAACAAAAACAAAAAGTTAAAAATTTGAAAAATTTTCAAAATGAAAATAAAAGCTCATCAGTTTAGTCATTCAATCATTATAAAAAACCACAAAAATTTAAAAATCAAAACTTACAAAAAGTTGGTAATAAGTGGTGCAGGTTTGACCACAGTGCTCAAGCGTCAAATCAAGCTTATAGGAGAAGTCATGAGTACTCCAAATCAAATCAATGCTATGATTTGAGTGTTTGGTTTGAAAGTGGAGAATGGTACGATAACAGGGTGTGTTACAACTGTGGTTTTCAAGGACACATTGCTGTTAACTGCCATAGACAGAGATTTGAGACAAGAAGATGTTATGAATGCCAAATCAAAGGTCATATTGCAAGAGATTGCCCAATGAGATCAATTGAAAGATCGAGGGCTGTATCTCAGAAAAGGGTGATGAAGTCAGTCAAAGTCGATGAAAAGCCCAGAGCACAGAAAAAACAAGAAGTGAAAGAACCGAAAGTGAAACTTTCACAAGGGCAGAAAGATCGAATGAGAAAGAAAAGAAAGAAAGCTCGAGAGTATCTTGAAAGGATTTTGTCCTCGGGTACAACAAATAAGAGTACTGATAAATCGCTTCACTCGACAACAAAGTCAAGTAAACCGAATTCTTCAGTTGCAAATCTGAGGACAAAAGAGGAGATAAAGAAGGTTGAATTGGTTAGCGATGAATTTGTTTCTTCGGAAAAAAAATGAGCTACATGTTGGCGATGAATCTGACTCGTCAAAGTCAGAAGAGCCACAAGTTGAGCTAAAAATTGAAACGTCAGTTCCGCTAATGGATGATGTCAACTTTCCACCATTGCGAGCTGAAAATTTTAAACAAAAAGTTGAAAAAGTTGAGATTTCAAATCAATCTTTTTCTGAAAAGAAAGATTTTGATGTTGAAAAAGCCTTTAACCCCAATGTTCTAAACATTTTTGGAAAAATGGTTGACGGAACAGTCAAAGGGGTAAAGGAATTTTATGAATCAAAGAAGAGAACTAACACACCGAGTGAAAATAACTCGGATACACTCAAGACTGGTTAGGCTTGGGTGTCACCTTTCGGTAATTGAAAATCCTGACTTGCCGGAACTCCCAAGTTGGTAATCGTGGAGCAGGAATCGGCATATTTCTTGAGAAATTCACTCTGGTGATATTTCGACTTACAAGTGGTTAATCAAGGACATTAAGTTGTACTTGATTTAACTATCTTACAAGTGGTATGATTGTTGGAAGTTGTTTTTGTGATAAACTTACAAGTGGTTTTTACAAGTGGATTGAAGAACAATGTGATGAAACCCCATGTTTGTGAAATGACACACAAAACTGATTTTCCGGAAAAACCATTTTGATTAAAACAAACTTAAGTATTTTGAAATCTAAATGGGAAAACAGTTTGTTGTCAGGGGGAGTTCTGATTGTTTATGCCAGGTGGATAGAGAATTGAAGTGATTCTCATCAAGTTGTCAAGTTTGTACAGATTGTTTCAAATTTTCCCAGAAAATCAAAATTGAGACATATTTTGATTTTAGGGGGAGTAAAAATTTTTAAAAATTAGAAAATTTGAAAATGTCAAAAACATTGAAAAAATTCAAAATGAGTTTTGCTGAAACAAGAGGAAATGATAGTACATCAGTTAGACTATCACAGCATGCTAAAGATATGAAATGTCAAATGTGATAAACGGTCTCACTAAAGATGTGACGATAGGCTCAGCTAGACTAGTAGATTTGCGATAACGATACAAACTTAAATGAAAAAGCCTAGTTCTAGTGGGAAACATGGTTGAAAGCATAGTACTTAGTTTTGTCCTTCGTGATTGTGTACCTACTCAGTAATCGCTGAATGCCAAAAAGCATAAAACTGGTTAAGTTTGTGAACTTTCACTAGTTTGCTGAAAAGTCACTGTGATTGTGCATTTTATTTTGCAAAGATTTAAACTTGTCTTATTTTTTTATTTTGTTTAAGCATTGGACATCCTCTGCGTATACGTGAGTATCGACCTGGATGTTATTGCCTAAATGTTCTGCTTTATTTTCTTTGGTGTTTTGTTTAAGCTTTGGATCACCTCTACGTATACGGGAGTATCGACCTGGTGGTTAAAGCCTAAACAACTTCAACTTGTTTTATTTTCTTATTTTGTTTAAACATTGGACTTTCTCTGCGTATACGAAAGTATCGACCTGATCGTTAATGTTTAAACATTCTGCGTTGTTTTCGCACATATCACAGTTGATAAAAGTTTAAAGGCATTACTTGAGTTAGTGTATTGCATGATGAGGGGATATGCTGAGATCGTGGGGTCCATAAGAATTTAGTGCAAAATTAATATACCTTAACGTATCGGTAAGCATTTCGAAAGTTTTTAGATTGAGCTTAAGAGGACAATTATATCGTCAATCAACGTGAATCGTTTAGAACTTAAAATGTTTAAAGCTTAACGGTGCTAGTGATGTGTCTCAAAAACTGTTATGATCCTCTTACACAAACTCACAAAAATATGTCTGTATATAGTTTATTTCCCAAAATCCAAAAAGAGTTTAGTGTGTTTTAGCCTAATTTTTGAAAAATCCAAAACGATTTTCGACAACTGATGTTGAAAAGCTGATATTCAAAATCTCAAAGGCTAAACAAGATGAACAATTGGTTTGGTTAAGATGATGAGAAGTTGGAAGATAATCCTCAAATGTTTAGATGATTCATTAATTTGAATCACAATATCGTGTGTTATATGTTTGAGAATTTTGAGTCAATTCTTTTAAAGTCAAAATTATTTTATCTTATGAGAGGTTGAGATGTGTAGGTTTCTGATTCTGTTGGTACGGAAAGCCAGGCGTCGATCCCAAAAGCACGGAAGCTTGACGAAAGGGGGAGCCTGAAGAGACTACCGAAAGGGGGAGCTGAAGCTGAAGACAGATCCACCGGGATTCTGTTCGAGCAAGAGGGAGTCTGTGTTTGCTGAAGACGTTAAATCTTAAAGAAGACTCAAGAGAGAGAGAAAGACAAGTCGCTACGAGTTTAACTACGGATTGACTGCGGCAATATCCAAGGGGGAGTTTGTTGATGCATTAATGTCTATCTCCTTCGTCAATCCAAGCCGTAGCGAGAAACCGAAGAAATCAAGCTCTTATTGTAATATTTAGATAGAATTAGTAAGGTGGCATTTTGGTAATTAATGAGAAATCTCATTAATTCCAAGGCCTATAAATAGGAGCCTTAGGTTTAAAGTGTAAGACTTTTGCTCATTTGGTGATCTAGGAGATTCAAGTCTAGAGAGAGAAAGTCTAGAGAGAGAAAGTACTCTCTACGTGATTCTTGTATCGTACACGTCATATCTTTCAATAGATTCACGGTTCTAGTACGTTATTGTGTGTTCGGTCACGCACGTTCACGGATTCCGCACGTCGAACGTTCGTTACGCAATCGAACGGTGTCAAAACCGGTCCTACAGGAATCCTATAAATACCCCTGTCATTGTCATCATTTCTACTTTTGGAAACCTCTGTTCGACCAGCACGCTCAGCTCACCTTTTCTTCGATTCCTCTCAATCCCGGTAAGATTTCGTCCTAAACCTTGTACTTTCTTGATCTACACGCACTCCTACACCTTTCTATCTTTCAAATCTCAACTTTTAACCATGAAATCATCAAGATTCAAGTGTTCCAGGATGATGTCATCATGGGTTCTTGAAGAACTTCATGTTTTGGCCTCAATCCACCAAGAATAACTTGGATCTAGCCGATTTCCACATACACAAGCAAAGATCTTTCATAGATCTAAACATAAACATAGTGAAAAAGGATTGAAAGATGGTTTCTAACTTTCTTTCAACTCTTTTACACTCAATGCACTCAAAACCGATGGAATCGGTTCTTGTTCTAGTCTCCCGCTCATTCTTAGTGTTGTGCTAGTTCGAGATCTGGATTCTACTCACGAGACCACCGATTTCTGGTTAAATAAGAACAACCGTCTTGAGCCGATAACCGGCCGAACAAAGGTGATTCCTGGTCGGATTGGTCACGCGGGTCAAAATGAAGTTCTATTGGTTAACATGATGTCAAAGCGTCTCGATAAAAAGACAAACAATCAAAATGACCAAGTGTACGACGAACGAAACAACCGGAACGGAATGCTGTCTGACCGGACTACTGTCCGACCGGATGTCACACCCCGACCACGTATAACATACAAAACGTGGCGGAAAACGTCGGGGATTGTTGTAACAGAATTAATTGTTTCAGAACCATGGCATTCAAAGTTGTATTTTATTTATAAACATAAGAGTTACATTGTCTTAAACAGGAAATAAAGAGTTCAGAACATAATTAAACTAAGTCTATCTTCATTTTATGTCTCTAAGGCACAGGTCCGCCCTAGTGTCACGATCATCATCCTATGGAAAAGCTCCTGAAAACACATGTGAAAATAGGCACGTCAGCATAAAAATGCCTGTGAGATACATAGGTTTTGTGAAAATAGAATTCATGACTTATGTTTGAGAAAATGTTTAGTCATGAACCTTGTAATTTGCTTTGTCTTATAAATCATTTGAAAAACGATAAGATCAGATGACATGTATAAATAAATGTAAGGTTAAATGAATAACCATGTAAAAATGAGTTTGTGTAAGATAAGTTGTTTGTAAACAGTGTCTTGTAAAAAGTATGTTATTTGTATAAAATGTCATGTGTCATAAATTGAAATGATTTAAATAACGCTACGATATGTAATACCATACAAACACTTATATATAGGAAGTACCAGCGGCGTATCCACCATGAATGTATCGTATTACACACGCCTCGTTACTTAAATCACTTACTCAAACCAAACCACCATTGTAAATTGTTTATGTATAATCAAATGTCAAAATGTTATTGTGTAAACCATATCAAATGTCTGTGTTTAATGTAAATCATGAATTGTGTATATCAATGTCAAAATGTTTATGTCTAATGTAAATCATGTAATGTGTATCCAAAAATGTCATGTATGGTATGTGAATTATATCAACTAAACCATATGTAAAATGCACAAAAACAAGGTATTGAAGTAAAACATGGTTTAAATCAAAGTTATGTTTTGTGTAACAAATGCATGCTTTACTGATACAAACATTTATGCGGTATTGTGAAAATGCATACATCCAAGCCTTGAGACTGTGGCAATAAACCCTTAAACAAATTAAAGTTTTATCTAAGTTATGTATATCGAATTCGGTCATTCCTTCCAATCCAAACAAACCCAGGATTTCAGGAACGGGAGTTGTCAATTCCTATGGTACCACTACCTACTAACGAACGGCGTAGCTAATGTTAATGAATGTATTGTTCCATGTAAACAAACCAAATGCCATACCAAAATGTAAGCATGTGATGAAAACAACTGTACTAAGTACGCACACAATGGGCATACATAGCGTGAAATGTAATGTAAAACAATGTACTAAGTACGCACACAATGGGCATACATAGCATGAAATATAATGTAAAACAATGTACTAAGTACGCACCCAATAGGCATACATAGCATGAAATGTAATGTAAAACATGTACTATAATGTACTAACGAACATAGCAGGTATATGATGTGAAAACATGGAAAGCATGAAAGTAACAAGTAGGCACATGTGTTTCACCCCAAAACAGTTTGGAAAACAGTAAAAGAGGGGTCTATGTACTCACTTGAGATTGCTCAGAAGTCCTAAGATAACCACCAAGCAATGCTTGAGATCACGGAATCAAACGGCACCTAATATAGGTAACTATGTTAATATACCGGACCTAAATCGGAAGATCGGATAGAATGCGGGTTCGTAAACCAAACGAGTATGGAGACTTGTGTAATATGGTTTAACAAAGCCTACATACTAAATGAAACCTAACATAAGTGCTTACGACCCATTACGACCCGTTTAGGTAGCTTATGCTACTTTAACGCGTCGCTCGCGTGAAACGCGTTCGGACCGCCTAACTAGTCCTATGACAAGTAAAATATGCCTTAACATATCTAATATTGTTACCAAAACAGTTTAGATACCAAAATTTATGTTACATATGCTTAAAATGAATTTTGGCGTCAAAAGGGCATTTTGGTAATTTACCTAAGGCATATAAACTACCTATCATACAACTACCTAAACGAAGCGACCATAAGGTATAACCTCGGAAGGTTATTCCCTATATACTATGGTCACCTAATGTGTTTGGTCGGATCCTAATGATCGACCAAATGGGTCGGGTTCGAAGGTATAAGCGATTTATTAGATCGCTTACCCTTACGACCCTAGACAACGTGGTAATCAGTAGGTATAGTCACAAGGGACTATAACCATCGTGATTACAATCACGTTGCGAAGTTCAAATGAACTTCATATTGACCATAAACTAGTCAACGCAGAAAGTCAAACAAAGTTTGACTTTCGGACTCGAAAAACAATAAAAGAACGAAGGAACACTTACGAAGGGTCCCCGAATGCTAATCTAGATCAAAATAGCTCAGGTATGAAACAAAGGTTTCAACTTAGAGCACATTAGATCAGATTCTTGTGAGGAAAAGTGAAGGGTGGAGGTGGGTATTTATAGTTTTTGGTTCACCGTTAGGATCATTTCTTGGAAAAGGGGGCACGATCTAAGCCGTACACTTGTTGGAAAGTTGTGGTAACTCATTTGCCATCCACCATAAGAGTTTGACACTTGGCACTTGGCCTTTGGAGAGTGTTAAGGGCTGTTAACAGCTGTAAAAAAATGTTTTGCTAAATCTGGCCCCTACTTACGGACCTAGTTTGGCAGATTTACAGTTTCAGTCCCTGCAACCTCAAAACTTGGTTTTCGATGCGTTTTTTTGACACGTTTAAGACCCGTTAACCCCATTTCAAAGATCTAAAATGAATTTAAAGTATAGGGAACTTAAAATGTGTTAAAAAATATCTCGGGTGTCGGTTCGTTTAGCCGTACGGTTACGTTGTTCGGTTAATTACGAAGGAATGCGCATAAGCGCGAAAAATGATCCAAATTGCGTGACGAATGGATTTTTCTTATGCCAAACACTAAAATAAAATATTTTAGTGCTTACATAAATTTTTGGATGTCCGGATGTATTCAGAACGTAAGTTATGCGCGAAAATGCAAACTTGTGCACTTTTTGACGCTTTTAGTCCCTGAATGACCCCAAAAGTTTATTTTAGCATACCGAACCCCTCAAAGCCTATGTCTAAGCTATGTAAAGGATATTTATGGTATGTTTAACTTCTGGTCATGTTCCAGAATGTTCGTTACAGTTCAAATTGGCATACTTTCGCAGTTTGTCAAGTTTAGTCCCTGTAAGCGAATTAACTTGTTTTTGCCATACCAAAGCCTTCAAAACTTATTTCTAAGTTATGTAAGGGTTATTTAAGGTATGTTAAGTATATGTTGATGTTCCGGAGTATTTGTCGCATTAAACTGATTACGTTTACGCACCAGTTTGCGTATAACTCTCTAGAAAGCGATATAGAGTTTGAAATTGAATAAAAGTCAAAGCATGAAAAATGTAAAACACAACCAAACAAGCATTGGGATCAAATAACATTGTTTTATTGATAACTGAACTATTCACAATGATTTCAGACACAGATGTTACACCGGATAAGCCACCCGAACGGATCACACTTTGGGTCCCGCACCTCTTCAACTTTACCTAAAGTTGGAGTATGGAACGAATTGCCATCCGATCGAACTACCATCCGACCGGATTACTCTTCGGATCATGAGATACTAGGACTTTAAAGACTTAAACAATTTTCAAGATGTTCATTAACGGGGTTTCCACCCGGACGGATGGACATCCGATCGAGTGACTCTTCCGTTAAGAACTGATCCCACTAAGTAAACTCATCACTAAGGTCGCCGTCCGATCGGACTACCGTCCGACAGGATGACCATCCGAATAGATTGCCATCCGCACGATTAACCGTCCGATCAACCGACTTGAGGATAGAGATACTTCAATGTTTTCAAAATACTACAACGAAAACTTCGAAAGACAAGCCATCATACACAAACACATCTTTCTTATAGGAAGAAACAATCCACTCGAATAGTCACCCGACCGGACTACCGCCCGACCGGATGACCATACGAACGAATTGTTATCTGCACGGATTGCTGTCCGATCGGATTACCATCTGACCGAACTGCTATCCGACCCACTCACACTTTGTATCGTTTTACGTGTCACTTATCGTTATGCTATCAAACTATTCAGGCTAACTTTACTCGCTAAGCACTCCCTTCAATCCATCAATCGCTGTGAGTATACTCGATCCCTTTTTGCTTTACGCACTTCTAGGTGTTACATACGTTACAACTATTCAAATCACATCAAACACACTACTCAATACTATTTGAACGCTAACCATTAATGCATGTTATACGTCGCTTATGAATGCTTGTTTGTTATGTTTACACATGGAATGCTGTCTACCTGCCTTAGCAACGATAGTACTATAGTTTGGACTCAACACCTGTTCACACGGGGGTTGTTAAGGACAATTACTTGCATGGATTACGGTGGTAATCATGTATTACGAACTGCCCCGGGCAGTCAACCCGCAATCATTGGTATCGATGGATCTATGTCGATAACTAACGTGCTTCATTTCACTATGTGTACGTGCTGGTTATGCGTAAACGAATTCGAACTATATATGCTATTATCAAACTTGTATGCTCACCTTTACATTATATGTATTGACTTTATTTTAACGTATGTGGCAGGTGCTTAGGATGCACTTCTGGTAGGAAATTGAAGCTAGAATAAAGCTTTAGAGCCCAACAAATAGTTGTCTGTAGTAAATGAATCAAAGGTCTCTAGAAGCAGATAAACAATTGCTCTATTTAAATCTGAGTTGTCGGAACAGAACTATTTGCCTAGTTTTTATTTGTAATAATTTGTTTGCTGTTTGAGACGTGGTATGGGACATGTTATTTAATTAAATGGTAATGATAATTGTTATGGAGACTTCTGGATAATCTGTTTCGCTCAGTGCCATGCCCCGATGATTCCGCCATAAGTTGGGGTGTGACAGATTGGTATCAGAGCCATAACTATAGGGAATTAGGCAAGACACGACC
Organism: Helianthus tuberosus; assembly: GCA_030545235.1. NCBI lineage: Eukaryota > Viridiplantae > Streptophyta > Magnoliopsida > Asterales > Asteraceae > Helianthus > Helianthus tuberosus. The sequence continues at coordinate 9,767,188 of JARYGA010059765.1, forward strand.
TAGTCCGGGACGATGACTTAGAAACCTAGTCTATAGTTAAGAACCAACAGACTGACTTGTGCATATCCGTTAGGGATTATGTACGAGCCAGCTATTTCTCACTATTCTCGCTTATGCTACACTATCACTGCACTCGAATTTTCAACTATAAAGGAGCAACTAAGTCAAGATTAGGTGTGAAAACCGCAAACTCTCGACTAAAGTTGCTTAATCGACCCGTATTTTATCCACAAACGAGGGGAATTATGCCAAAACAGGAGTGAAATCCATATTTTGATGAATAATCTCCTATATTTTATTAAAAACAGGGATGAAGTTGTTAAGCTAGGGGTGAAACCCTAACCTTGACTACTTGTTCCGCTCATTTTACAAAGCTCTCACCAAAGTTTCGACGGACTCCAACGACCTAAAGTCACAATATGACTAACGGGATGTGTGCCAAACGCCCAAGAATTGAGGCAAAGACATAATCCTGAAGGTCAAATGTGCACACCAGATCCTTGTGAATAGTCGAACTACTTTGGGTAGTCAAAGCCTACTAGCCGCAGACAATCTATATATTGAATTTTATGTGTTTTGATTCTGAGCCCGCAATTGCTGACTCTGATGATTCGTTGATTTTATGTGTTTATATGTGAATTTACATGTTCATGTGTTTAAATTTTGGGAAACTTGCTCAATTTTGCCTTCACTTCGATCGACACACACAACTCACCTTGCATTTCTACCTCAATACACTGACAAATCGCTAAGTTGTAGAGGACCTTACGCTATGATATACGCTAATACTACGCTACTTGATATACTAAAACGCGATTGCTATATTTGAACATTCGCAGACTCTGAATGATAGGTTTCTGTATTCTGACTGCCTGTTGTGACTACATGGTTAGGTGCTTCTGTGCTCTACGTGCTTATGTGCTCTTGTGTTTATGTGGATCTATGATTATGTGCCTATGTGTTTATGTGATACGTGTTACATTGTGTGTTCCTGAGCTTTAGTAAGTAGTAGACGTGTGGGGTGAGATTCGTATACAATAGGTTGAGTCCTGTGACGATGTCTATTGCAGACAATGTCATCTGGATCCCGTCATCCCTTACTTTCTCGTCAAGAAAAGAGAGACAAACGCCTTCCTGCCATCATCGCTAAAAGTGTAGCAAAGGCCGTGAGTGATGTTTATGTCACACCCCGACCACGTATAACATACAAGACGTGGCGGAAAACGTCGGGGAGTGTTGTAACAGAATTAATTGTTTCATAACCATGGCATTCAAAGTTTTATTTTATTTATAAACATGAGAGTTACATTGTCTTAAACAGGAAATAAAGAGTTCAGAACCAAATTAAACTAGTCTATCTTCATTTTTAGTCTCTAAGGCACAGGTCCGCCCTAGTGTCACGATCATCATCCTACGGAAAAGCTCCTGAAAACACATGTGAAAATAGGTACGTCAGCATAAAAATGCCTGTGAGATACATAGGTTTTGTGAAAATAGGATTCATGACTTATAAGTTTAGGAAAAAATTGTTTATTAACAGTCAGTCATGAACCTTGTAAGTTGTTTTGTTTTGTAAATCATTAAAAAGCAATGATGTGTATAAGTAAGAGAATAATGTAAGGTTAAATGAATAACCAAGTAAAAATGAGTTTGTATAAGATAAGTTGTTTTGTAAATCAACGTCTTGTGAAAATAAGTTGTTTATGTAAAATGTAATATGTCAAATATTGAAATGATTTAAGTAACGCTACGACATGAAATATCATACAAACACTTATTTATAGGAAGTACCAGCGGCGTATCCACCATGCTTGTATCATATTACACACGCCTCGTTACTCGAATCATTTACCCAAACCAACCATCAATGTAAATTGTTCATGTATAAATGAATTGTCATGTGTTAATGTGTAAACCATATTGAAATGTCTATGTCCAATGTAAACCACTAAATGTGTATATCAATGTCAAAATGTTTATGTTAATGTAGATCATGTAATGTTTACCCAAAAATATCATGTATGGTAAGTGAAATATATCAACTAAACCATATGCAAAATGCACAAAAACTAGGTATTGAAGTAAAACATGGTTTAAATCAAAGTTATGTTTTGTGTAACAAATGCATGCTTTACTGATACAAACATTTATGCGGTATTGTGAAAATGCATACATCCAAGCCTTGAGACTGTGGCGATAAACCCTTAAACAAATTAAAGGTTTATCTAAGTTATGTATATCGAATTCGGTCATTCCTTCCAATCCAAACAAACCAAGGATTTCAGGAACGGGAGTTGTCAATTCCTATGGTACCACTACCTACTAACGAACGGCGTAGCTAATGTTAATGAATGTATTGTTCCATGTAAACAAACCAAATGTCATACCAAAATGTAAGCATGTGATGAAAACAACTGTACTAAGTATGTAACAAATGGACATACATAGCATGTGACGTGAAACAAATGTACTAAGTATGCACACAATGGACATACATAGCATGAAATGTAATGTAAACAATGTACTAAGTACGCACACAATGGGCATACATAGCATGAAATGTAATGTAAAACAATGTACTAAGTACGCACACAATGGGCATACATAGCATGAAATGTAATGTAAAACAATGTACTAAGTACGCACACAATGGGCATACATAGCATGAAATGTAATCTAAAACATGTACTATAATGTACTAACGAACATAGCAGGTATATGATGTGAAAACATGGAAAGCATGAAAGTAACAAGTAGGCACATGTGTTTCACCCCAAAACAGTTTGAAAACAGTAAAAGAGGGGTCTATGTACTCACTTGAGATTGCTCAGAAGTCCTAAGATAAACACCAAGCAATGCTAGAGATCACGGAATCAAACGGCACCTAATATAGGTAACTATGTTAATATACCGGACCTAAATCGGAAGATCGGATAGAATGAGGGTTTGTAAACCAAACGAGTATGGAGACTCGTGTAATATGGTTTAACAAAGTCTACATACTAAAATGAAACTTAGCCTAAGTGCTTACGACCCATTACGACCCGTTTAGGTAGCTTATGCTACTTTAACGCGTCGCTCGCGTGAAACGCGTTCGGACCGCCTAAGTAGTCCTATGACAAGTAAAATATGCCTTAACATATCTAATATTGTTACCAAAACAGTTTAGATACCAAAATTTATGTTACATATGCTTAAAATGAATTTTGGCGTCAAAAGGGCATTTTGGTAATTTACCTAAGGCATATAAACTACCTATCATACAACTACCTAAACGAAGCGACCATAAGGTATAACCTCGGAAGGTTATTCCCTATATACTATGGTCACCTAATGTGTTTGGTCGGATCCTAATGATTAACCAAATGGGTCGGGTTCGAAGGTATAAGCGATTTATTAGATCGCTTACCCTTACGACCCTAGACAACGTGGTAATCAGTAGGTATAGTCACAAGGGACTATAACCATCGTGATTACAATCACGTTGCGAAGTTCAAACAAAGTTTGACTTTCGGACTCGAAAAACAATAAAAGAACGAAGGAACACTTACGAAGGGTCCCCGAATGCTAATCTAGATCAAAATAGCTCAGGTATGAAACAAAGGTTTCAACTTAGAGCACATTAGATCAGATTCTTGTGAGGAAAAGTGAAGGGTGGAGGTGGAGGTGGGTATTTATAGTTTTTGGTTCACCGTTAGGATCATTTCTTGGAAAAGGGGGCACGATCTAAGCCGTACACATGTTGGAAAGTTGTGGTAACTCATTTGCCATCCACCATAAGAGTTTGACACTTGGCACTTGGCCTTTGGAGAGTTTTAAGGGCTGTTAACAGCTGTAAAAAAACGTTTTGCTGCATCTGGCCCCTACTTACGGACCTAGTTTGGCAGATTTACAGTTTCAGTCCCTGCAACCTCAAAACTTGGTTTTCGATGCGTTTTTTTGACACGTTTAAGCCCCGTTAACCCCATTTCAAAGATCTAAAATGAAGTTAAAGTATAGGGAACTTAAAATGTGTTCAAAAATATCTCGGGTGTCGGTTCGTTTAGCCGTACGGTTACGTTGTTCGGTTAATTACGAAGGAATGCGCATAAGCACGAAAAATGATCCAAATGGCGTGACGAATGGATTTTTCTTATGCCAAACACTAAAATAAAATATTTTAGTGCTTACATAAATTTTAGGATGTCTGGATGTATTCAGATCGTAAGTTATGCGCGAAAATGCAAACTTGTGCACTTTTTGACGCTTTTAGTCCCTGAATGACCCCAAAAGTTTATTTTAGCATACCGAACCCCTCAAAGCCTATTTCTAAGCTATGTAAAGGATATTTATGGTATGTTTAACTTATGGTCATGTTCCAGAATGTTCGTTACAGTTCAAATTGGCATACTTTCACAGTTTGTCAAGTTTAGTCCCTGTAAGCGAATTAACTTGTTTTTGCCATACCAAAGCCTTCAAAACTTATTTCTAAGTTATGTAAGGGTTATTTAAGGTATGTTAAGTATATTTTGAGGTTCCGGAGTATTTGTCGCATTAAACTGGCTACGTTTACGCACCAGTTTGCGTATAACTCTCTAGAAAGTGATATAGAGTTTGAAATTGAATAAAAGTCAAAACATGAAAAATGTAAAACATAACCAAACAAACATTGGGATCAAATGACATTGTTTTATTGATAATGGTACTGTTCATAATGATTACAAGCACAGATGTTACAGTCTCCCCTACTTGTGGAAATTTCGTCCCGAAATTTATTTAGAGGAAACTCGTGGGAAAAGATTGTGATAATTCGCCTTCATTTGATCTTCGCGTTCCCAAGTAAACTCGGGTCCACCTTTAGCTTCCCAATGAACTTTGACCAAAGGAATGCGCTTGCGTTTGAGCCACTTGACTTCACGTTCCATGATTTCCACTGGCTTCTCAACAAATTTCAGTGTTTTGCCAACACGAATTTCGTCAAGCGGTATGTGGAGGTTCTCATCAGCTAAACACCTCTTGAGATTGGTCACGTGAAAAGTTGGATTAACATTTCCAAGTTCAGGAGGTAACTCAAGTCTGTAGGCTACCTTACCGATTCTTTCGATGATCTTGAATGGTCCAACGTATCTAGGTGCAAGTTTTCCTTTCTTTCCAAATCTGATCACACCTTTCCAAGGTGAGACCTTAAGTAATACTCGATCACCGACTTGAAATTCCAAGGGCTTACGTTTTGGATCCGCGTAACTCTTTTGACGGCTTCTAGCTGTCTGAAGGTTATCACGAACTTTCTTAATCTTGTTAGTTGTCTCTAAAATGAGGGCAGGTCCAGTAAGTTGAGCCTCGCCGATCTCATTCCAGCAGACTGGTGAACGACATTTTCGACCATAGAGAGCCTCGAAAGGAGCCATTTTGATGCTGGTGTGATAACTGTTGTTGTAGGAGAATTCAATTAACTGAAGATGTGAATCCCAACTACCACCAAAATCGATCACACAAGCTCTAAGCATATCCTCCAGAGTCTGGATTGTTCTCTCAGATTGACCATCCGTTTGTGGATGATAAGCCGTGCTCAGATTAAGTTGGGTCCCCATAGCAGATTGCATGGTTCTCCAAAAATGAGAAGTGAAGCGATCATCTCTGTCAGAAATGATGTTCAAAGGAACACCATGTCGAGCTACTATTTCATCCACATAGATTTTAGCAAGTTTGTCAGCAGAAAAATCCTCACGGATTGGCAAGAAATGCGCTGACTTAGTAAGACGATCAACAACTACCCAGATGGCATCATGACCTTTCTTTGTGCGTGGAAGTTTGGTAACAAGATCCATAGTAATGTTTTCCCATTTCCAAACTGGGATCTCTGGTTGCACCAATAAATCCGAAGGACGTTGATGTTCAGCCTTAACTTTGAGACAAGTAAGGCATTTTGATACATATAAGGCAATGTCTTTCTTCATACCAGGCCACCAATAGTGAATACGAAGATCCTTATACATCTTATCTGAGCCCGGATGAATAGAATAACGAGACTTATGAGCTTCATTCATAAGCAAGGTACGAAGATCATCCTGGCTTGGGACCCACAAACAGTCCATGAAGTAGTACGATCCATTGTCCTTCAGTTCCAGAGCAGGTGTTATGTGATAGGGAAATTCCTTATCCATTAAACCTTGTGAAACACAAGATTGTTAAGCCTGAGAAATGCGTGCTTGAATATCAGATCGAGCTTGAATAACAGATTGAACACATACACAATGAAGCTTAGTACGTTCCTTACGACTCAATGCATCAGCTACGACATTCGCCTTACCAGGATGGTAGCGAATTTCGCAGTCATAGTCGTTTAAAAGCTCGACCTAACGTCGTTGCCTCATGTTGAGTTCTTTTTAGTTGAAGATATGCTGAAGACTTTTGTGGTCCGTGAAAACCACACATTTTGTACCGTACAAATAGTGTCTCAAGATCATGAGTGGTGTAGTTCTTCTCATGTATCTTCAACTGCCTCGATGCGTATGCTATGACTTTGTTCCTTTGCATCAGGACACAGCCAAGACCCAATTTAGATACATCACAATAAACGACGAAATCATCATTGCCCTCAGGCAGAGTCAGAACAGGCCCGTCGCAAAGTTTTTGTTTCAAGTGTTGAAAAGCTTCCTCTTGCTTGAATCCCCAATCAAAGGGTTTGTTCTTCTGAGTTAGAGCAGTTAGAGGAACTGCAATCTTTGAGAAGTTCTCAATGAAGCGGCAGTAATAACCCGCCAGACCAAGAAAAGAACGAACTTCAGTAGGAGTAGTAGGCATATCCCAATCGTTAATCGCACTAATCTTGGAGGGATCTACATGGATACCTCGTTCGTTGACAATATGCCCCAAAAATTGAACTTCTTTAAGCCAGAATTCGCACTTGGAGAATTTGGCGAAAAGTTGCTCTTTCTTTAGGAGTTCTAGAGTAAGACGAAGATGTTGTTCGTGATCAGCTCGCGTCTTAGAATAAATCAAGATGTCGTCAATAAAAACAATGACGAACTGATACAAATAAGGTTTGCAGACCCTATTCATTAAGTCCATGAAAACAGCAGGAGCATTAGTCAAACCGAATGGCATGACTGTGAATTCGTAATGCCCATACCGAGTGCGGAACGCCGTCTTGGGAATATCTTCTTCATGCACACGAAGTTGATGATATCCGGAGCGTAGATCAATCTTCGAAAAATAAGAAGCGCCCTGTAACTGATCAAAGAGGTCGTCTATGCGTGGTAGGGGATATCGATTCTTGATGGTAAGCTTGTTAAGCTCACGATAATCGATACACATCCTAAAAGATCCATCCTTCTTCTTGACAAAAAGAACGGGAGCACCCCAAGGTGAAAAGCTAGGAAGTATAAAACCTTTGTCAGAGAGCTCCTGAAGCTACTTAGACAACTCTTGCATCTCAGATGGTGCAAGACGATATGGAGCTCTGGCAATAGGATTTGCACCAGGTACGAGATCAATGCGGAACTCGACTTGGCGTGCTGGAGGTAGACCAGGTAAGTCTTCAGGGAATACTTCAGAATAATCCCGAACGACAGGAATATCTGAAATAGACTTACCCTTGCCTTTATCTTCTGTAACATGTGCTAAGAAGGCTACATAGTTCTTTCGGAGATACTTCCGTGCTTTAAAACAAGACATGAGTTTGAGACCACCGGCAGGCTTCTCACCACGAACCTGTAGGATCTCGCCTGTCGACAACGGCACATGAACAATCTTCTCGAAACAAACCACTTCTGCGTGATGCTTGGCTAACCAATCCATACCCACTATAACGTCGAAGCTTCCAAGTTGCATTGGCGTGAGGTCAATAGGAAAAAGATGGTCGTTAAGGTTTAACTGGCAGTTGTGAAGAACAGAATCAAGAACAATGGGTTCACCACTAGCAACCTCTACTGTCAAAGGTTTACCTAGTTTCGTTCTAGACATGTGAAGCATTGGCTCAAAAGACAATGACACAAAACTCTTATCGGCACCCGTATCAAAAAGAATAGATGCAGGCTGATTATTAATAAAGAACGTACCGTTCACCACCTTATCGTCTGCCTGTGCCTCTTGGGCATTCATGTTAAGAGCTCGTCCTCGAGCCTGAGCCTGATTCTAATTTGCATTCTGATTCTGGTTAGCTAGCCTTGGGCACCGGTTTCTGTAGTGGGTCAGATCCCCACAGTTATAACAAGCACCTGGTGGGTAGTGTGGTCGTGCAGCTTGACCCTGTTGCTGAGCAGGAGGCTGAGCAGCTTGTTGATCCGGGTTCTGAACTGCCCGATTCTGAGCAAATCGACAAACATCGACAAGATAACCTGTCTTCCCACAGTTAGTACAGAAACGGCACTGATGTTGCGGCTGATGGTGACTGTTGCACCTATTACACAAAGGTGCATTCCCTGAATAGGGCTTCTTCGCTGGAGGCGGTGCGGGTTGCTTGGGAGCTGTCTGGTTAGCTTGGGCAGTGACAACATAGTTTTGGGAAGCCTTACGCTTCCTTGCCCTTTTCGATGAACCAGAATCCTTTCCGTTCTTGTTTTGACCTTTCTTGCTATCTTCCTTGTCAGACGACTGTTTCTTGCCCTTGTCACCCTTCCTGTGTAACTTATTCTTCCGAATCTGCGACTCAGTCAATGTCGCTGATAACTCGATTGCCTGACGGAGTGTGGCAGGGTTACTACCAGTATTGATGTCTTGTACTGAGTCAGGTAGGCCGTCGATGTATCTTTCGATAGCCTTGTCAAGTGGGGTAACCATTGTTGGGCATAGCAGACTCAACTCCTCAAACCTATCAGTATATGCCCTGTGCTCGCCACTATCTTGCTTCAAGTCATCAAACTCTTTCTCCAACGCTCGCTGTTCATGGCGAGGACAGAATTCCCTCATCATAAGGGCCCTAAGTTCAGCCCAAGTTTGTGCTAGAGCAACTTCTGCACCACGGTCTCTCATAACCCCGTTCCACCATGTGAGAGCCCTCTTCTGAAACACGCTCGAAGAAAACTCGACCTTGCGATTATCCGGACACTGCACATGACGGAAAGTATTCTCAATGCTCTCGAACCATTGAAGAAGCCCAGTCGCTCCTTCAGAACCACTAAACTTGAGTGGTTTAGCCGAGTTAAAATCCTTGTATTTGCATGGAGCATTGTTATTGTTCTTGGCTTGGTGCCATTGAGCAAAGAGATTTGGGAATTGGGCAGCCATCTGCTGCGCAATTATTTCTGCCAGTTCGGCAGTCGCTATCTGGTTTTCGCGTCGATGAGGCATTCTAAAAGAGGAAAAACATGAAAGGAACGAGTGAGATGTTTGGGTGAAAAGAATGAGATGAAACAAAATTAACAAAGGAAAAGATGGTGGTCATTTGTCCGCATTACCAGGAAAACAAACGACACACTGTGACTAATCAAAGTAAATGGGTGAAAAATAATGTATCGCGAAGACATGCTCGCCTATAAGTGAACACTCATCCCAAGAATTCCCAGGTAAGCACAACTGGCCTCGCGTCTGATGAGATATATACGAAGTGCTTGCCTAGACAGAAAACCCAGAATACAGGCATTCACTCTTCCAGTTTGCACGTGTTCACATTATTTAAAACCCAAAACCTTGACGAGATTTTTGAAAATTCAAAGGCATAAAGCCAAAAATTTTAGTTAAACTGGAAGGGTTCAAAACCTTACAAAAGAGGGTTCAAAACCATGTAATAAATTATCCAAAAACAGAAGATTGTTTTTCAAAAATCATTTCGGAAAATTGGGTTCTTGTTTTGATAATCACCTAAGGATAGGTGATGTGCATGTTTTAAGATCTAAACACAAGATAACTTGTGTTAGGTTCCTAGAAAGGTTATAGTCTAGGTCAAAGAATTACTAATAACCTAATTCCCTATAACCATTGGCTCTGATACCAACTCTTCTGTCACACCCCGACCACGTATAACATACAAGACGTGGCGGAAAACGTCGGGGAGTGTTGTAACAGAATTAATTGTTTCATAACCATGGCATTCAAAGTTTTATTTTATTTATAAACATGAGAGTTACATTGTCTTAAACAGGAAATAAAGAGTTCAGAACATAATTAAACTAGTCTATCTTCATTTTTAGTCTCTAAGGCACAGGTCCGCCCTAGTGTCACGATCATCATCCTACGGAAAAGCTCCTGAAAACACATGTGAAAATAGGTACGTCAGCATAAAAATGCCTGTGAGATACATAGGTTTTGTGAAAATAGGATTCATGACTTATAAGTTTAGGAAAAAATTGTTTATTAACAGTCAGTCATGAACCTTGTAAGTTGTTTTGTTTTGTAAATCATTAAAAAGCAATGATATGTATAAGTAAGAGAATAATGTAAGGTTAAATGAATAACCAAGTAAAAATGAGTTTGTATAAGATAATTTGTTTTGTAAATCAACGTCTTGTGAAAATAAGTTGTTTATGTAAAATGTAATATGTCAAATATTGAAATGATTTAAGTAACGCTACGACATGAAATATCATACAAACACTTATTTATAGGAAGTACCAGCGGCGTATCCAGCATGCTTGTATCATATTACACACGCCTCGTTACTCGAATCATTTACCCAAACCAACCATCAATGTAAATTGTTCATGTATAAATGAATTGTCATGTGTTAATGTGTAAACCATATTGAAATGTCTATGTCCAATGTAAACCACTAAATGTGTATATCAATGTCAAAATGTTTATGTTAATGTAGATCATGTAATGTTTACCCAAAAATATCATGTATGGTAAGTGAAATATATCAACTAAACCATATGCAAAATGCACAAAAACAAGGTATTGAAGTAAAACATGGTTTAAATCAAAGTTATGTTTTGTGTAACAAATGCATGCTTTACTGATACAAACATTTATGCGGTATTGTGAAAATGCATACATCCAAGCCTTGAGACTGTGGCGATAAACCCTTAAACAAATTAAAGGTTTATCTAAGTTATGTATATCGAATTCGGTCATTCCTTCCAATCCAAACAAACCCAGGATTTCAGGAACGGGAGTTGTCAATTCCTATGGTACCACTACCTACTAACGAACGGCGTAGCTAATGCTAATGAATGTATTGTTCCATGTAAACAAACCAAATGTCATACCAAAATGTAAGCATGTGATGAAAACAACTGTACTAAGTATGTAACAAATGGACATACATAGCACGTGACGTGAAACAAATGTACTAAGTATGCACACAATGGACATACATAGCATGAAATGTAATGTAAACAATGTACTAAGTACGCACACAATGGGCATACATAGCATGAAATGTAATGTAAAACAATGTACTAAGTACGCACACAATGGGCATACATAGCATGAAATGTAATGTAAAACAATGTACTAAGTACGCACACAATGTCACACCCTGGCTTTGCGGAAGCGTGGATTTATTTGGTGTGACTTCTTAATACCATACCTTAATCACAACAAAGCTATATGAAAATAAAACCATGCAGGTCATCCATTGATTTAAGTTTCAAATGTAAAATACCACAACATTGTCTTAAGGCGTTGACGCATGCAACGGAAATTACAACCTGATAACATAAAAACTTTATTCTTAAAACGCAACCACAAATATAACATAAACACTGTTTAAGACTTGCGACTCGTCCAGGTAAAAGTCGCGACCCCTAAACGTGGATGATCCCGTAACTCTAACACAGCGGGAAAACGTAGCATACCGTGCCAGATCCTTAGTTCCCTGAAATACATGTAAGTTGGAAAAATCAACATTATGTTGAGCGAGTTCATGTGTAAGTGAGTATGTAAAACCCTTGTAAGTATAAAAACCCTGGTATGTAGCAAATAAGGAAATAAAGAGATCACCAATGGTTTGCAAGGCCATTGATATGTGTGAAGTGCAAGTAGGAAGACTCAAACCTAGCGGATTTATGTGTCGGGCACAAAGTCACCCCAAGGTCCGTTCTGTTTGGCCTGGGGCTGGGCTCGCTACACCCAGATAGATCAACCGCTCCTGTCCCTCGGTCCTACAATGAGGATTAATGATCCCAAGTTGCGCCTACCCACTCACATGATCTAAGTAGTAACCCTCCTTACGCTAAACATACCATGTGTAAAAGTACTCGTAATCATAGTAACATGTATTTCACCCCCGCAGTTTAGAAAACTGAAAACAGTTAAGAGAAAAGGGGGACATGAACTCACTGTAATGCGTCCTCGATAACAACAACTCAAACTCGGTCTGCAACACGACAACCTACAACGTGCTAATATCTATTAGACGAACGGCCGTGCCTTAGCTTAGAGTTTTAACGTTCATGGGGAAATAGTTAGACAACTATTTCGTGTTTATACTTCTTAATTATCGTATAAATAGATTCCTTCCCAAGGATGGGGTATTCGTACATGTATTATGTATTCGGTGACTTAAAGTATTGAAAAAATACATTTTCAAGTCTCATTTCCAACACTTTAAAGTTTTATGTCAAAACTCATGGCGAGGTTTAATTCCGAGAAATAAAGTTAAACATACTTGTTAGAAAAATAGTTTTTCTAAGTCTTGGTATTTTTAGAAAAATTCGCCAGAACTTCCCCTAAAAACGGGAGTGTCCGTGCTAATACGCACATCTTTTTCTTTTTGAAATCAAACCACGATCATCAACAATCAACCCTTATGTTTTAACACGCAAAATACTACCCTTGTCGTTTCAGTTTCAATATCTGAAAAACTGCACTGTTTTCGGACGAGTAAATAAAATACTTAACTTATTCCAAAATTCCCAAATTTTTGCGGAAAGTCCTAATCGACCCACAAACTATTGTGTAAAAATATCGGGGTCTATTTCATTATCAATAATTTATAGAAAATCATTTACCTAACTGTGATCAGATTTGTTACATTCTGATCACAGTTTACGGAATAATTCGTCAAAAATTCTTCGTAAGTCCGTTTGTCGAAATTCCAGTTGGGGGGTCACAAATACATCAGTGACCATCTTTGATAAAAATTTCAGGGGCTGGTTCGGTTTAGATTTCGAGTTGTGACTGAAAAAGTATGACCCATTTTACTGCAGTTAAAATCAGCCTTAGCTGCTGTCACGAAAACAGATTTTTAAAATAGTAACCGACATCAGAAAAATACGATTCCAGTGCCATTTTCTTCGTTTTTCAAAAATAGACAATTTAGGCTTCAGAAATTCCGTTTTTTGATTTATTAAAGTCCGTTTACAGCCTGTTGAAGGCGGCTGAAAAAGTACATCAGCATGCTATTTTAAAGTTTAAATGTGATTAAATCGTGTTACAAGTGTCCGATTAACGGGTTTAACAAGAAACCAACTTTTAAACATCAAGTATGATTTAACCAACCCTCAAACCAACAAGATTCCGCTTCATGATTCGGACATAAGTAAACTTTTATGTAGCTTTTATGTTCTTAACTCATGTTTCACATTTTCTAGCCTTCTCATTATTTAGTAAATTAAACAACACATCATACTACACATCATACTTTTGAACAAGATGAAACAAGCTAAAATGAGACTTACCACTAGCTTATAGCTAGGGATGAATCTAATGCAATGTGATGAGAAAAATGATGGTGAAAAAGACTAGAACAAGCTCCTTTGAAGTCCCTTTAAGTTGCACCTTCCATGGATGAACACTAAGCTTGAATGGACATGTAAAGGAAGAAGATGAAGATGTTGGAAAGGTGGTGGTGATTTCGGTTTGGGGCAGCCGAGACAAGAGGGAGAGAGAGTGAAATGGAGTGTGTAACTTGGTGAAATGATGTTCAATCTAAGGTGCCATACTACATATAATTATATTGCATAACTTAGATACTTACACAAGCAAACAATCCATTAAATAATTCAAATATAATCTTACTAAATATTTAAAGAATGGCTAGATGGATATGTGCGGTCCCATGGGGACTAAATCGTTGGGGGGGGGGGGGGGGGGGGTATAAGGTAACAAAATGTGGTTAGATGGTAAAAGATAGTTACATCACAAGTATGAACTCCATATGCTAGTTAGTTATTATTTTAGCGGGTGTTATGGCATACGGGGATCATGACAAGCCATAAATAATAAAACAAGGTATTTGACAAAAATTTAGTGTCCCGGGTAATGTCCGGTTATACGATTAAATACCGTTCCGTTAAAATGTTTAATTATGTCGAAAAAGGTCCTTTATGTATATTTTTGTAACATAAATTATTCCCGGTACTTAGGAAAATATACGGGACCGTTCTGCAATGTTTTTGCACTTTATTAGTAATTTAAAATGCTGAGTTTTGTATTAAGTGCAGAATTTTGTACTTAAAGTACGTTTTAGGCACATCCGGTCACTATAAACTTCACCTAGTGACGTAGTTCTACAATCCTCACCTCCCTACACTCACTACTAGTGTAGTAAACTATTACCGGCTCATACTGGCCTTAGAGGCAGTGTCTGCCTGATGCTGGTTATGTCAGCATGTTTAATGGGTATCCCGTAGTATGCTCACTGTGCTTGTTGTGCATCAAGGTTGTCACTGATGTTTGTGTATAAATAATAGAGTGACAGTATAAAATGTGATGCATGAGCATGTATGTATCAGAAATCAGTAAGCAGTTTAATCACAGTTGTAAGCAAGCACAGTAATTAAGCGGTAATTAAATATTAATTAATTTGTACGGATACCTGGTTTGGTGAGGGTTGTCACATTCTCCCCCCGTTAAATAAATTTCGTCCCGAAATTTAAGTTCTGCTACAAGATGCAGGGTTCTTAGGAAACAAATGGGGGTATTTCTCTTTCATTCGATCCTCACGTTCCCACGTGAATTCAGGTCCATGCCTAGCATTCCAACGAACTTTGACGAGTTTGACACTGCTCCTGCGAGTTTTATTAACTTTCCAATCCGTGACCTCAACAGGTTCTTCAGTAAAGTGGAGCGTGCTATCGATATGAACTTCGTCAGCAGGAATGATCACTGTATCTTGTGTTGGACTTTTTCTCAAATTGGACACATGGAATGTATCGTGAACACCATGGAATTCAGCAGGTAGGTCCAACTTGTAGGCTACAAGCCCAATCCTTTGCAGAATTCTGAAAGGGCCAATGTAACGCGGATTCAACTTCCCACGCTTTCCGAAGCGTGCCACACCCTTCCAGGGTGAAACTTTCAATAAAACCATATCTCCAACTTGGAATTCCAAGTGTTTCCGGTTTGGATCTGCATAGGCTTTCTGTCTTTCGCGAGCTACTTCGATACGTTTTCGAATCTGAGCAATCTTGTCTGTCGTCTCTTGGACGATTTCGGGACCAACAAGCT
This sequence comes from Helianthus tuberosus, assembly GCA_030545235.1. Lineage (NCBI taxonomy): Eukaryota > Viridiplantae > Streptophyta > Magnoliopsida > Asterales > Asteraceae > Helianthus > Helianthus tuberosus. The sequence goes on from JARYGA010059765.1 coordinate 9,782,500, forward strand.
GTCTATCACCTGTGTCAGCCTAGCATAGTGGTGATCGACACTTGCGTCCGTAAAGAGCTTCAAATGGCGCGGCTCCAATACTAGTGTGGTAGCTGTTGTTGTATGAGAATTCGGCCAGTGGTAAATGCTTATCCCAGCTACCACCAAGATCCATTACACATGCTCTCCGCATATCCTCCAATGTCTGAATAGTTCTTTCACTTTGGCCATCAGTTTGCGGATGGAATGCAGTGCTCAAATTCAATTGTGAGCCAAAAGCTTCTTGGAAGGATTGCCAAATCCTTGATACAAATCTCCCATCTCTATCAGAGATGATTGAGAGAGGCACTCCATGACGTGCAACGATTTCTCTCATGTATATTTCCGCAAGTTTACTCGTATTGTCCTTCTCTTTGATTGACAAGAAGTGCGCGGACTTTGTTAGGCGGTCAACTATCACCCAAATGGTATCATGGCCCCTGGGTGTCTTGGGCAGTTTCGTTATAAAATCCATCGAAATCTGTTCCCATTTCCACTTGGGAATTTCAGGTTGTTGCAGAAGTCCCGAAGGCTTCTGATATTCAGCTTTAACCTTGGCGCACGTTAAACATTTGCTAACATAAACAGCAACGTCGACCTTCATCCTGGGCCACCAATAATAATCCTTAAGATCCTGGTACATCTTATCCGCACCGGGATGTATAGAGTACCGTGATTTGTGTGCCTCATCAAAAATAACTTTCCTCAAACCACCAAACAGAGGAACCCAAATCCTTTTCATAAAACATAACGTTCCTTCCTTGTTTGGTATCAATTGCTTCTCCATCCCACGGAGATATTCTTCTTCAAGGTTTCTTTCCCTAAGAGCTTCTTTTTGCGCGGCACGAATGCACAGGGAAAGATCTGTATGGATAATCATCTCCAAAGCCCTAACCCTTATGGGCTTGATCCTTTCTTTACGACTTAGGGCATCGGCGACCACATTCGCCTTCCCTGGATGGTACTTTATCTCGCAGTCGTAATCGTTCAACAATTCGACCCAACGTCTTTGTCTCATGTTCAGCTCTTTCTGGTTGAATATGTGTTGTAAACTCTTGTGGTCTGTGAAGATTGTACACTTCGTACCATATAGGTGGTGTCTCCAGATCTTTAATGCAAATATCACTGTGCCTAGCTCCAAATCATGCGTGGTATAGTTCCTTTCATGTACTTTCAACTGGCGTGACGCGTAAGCTATAACTTTCTGGCGTTGCATCAACATGCAACCCAATCCTTGACGTGAGGCGTCACAGTATACCACGAAATCATCTGTACCTTCCGGTAGTGCTAAGATCGGCGCATTGCAGAGCTTATCCTTCAATAACTGAAATGCTTCCTCCTGTTTGATTCCCCAGTCAAACTTCTTATCCTTTTGCGTGAGAAGTGTCAGTGATTGAGCGATTTTTGAAAAATCCTCAATGAACCTTCGATAGTAACCAGCCAAGCCTAAGAATTGTCGAATCTCGGTTGGCATCTTTGGAGTTTCCCAATTTTTGATTGCTTCAATCTTGGTGGGGTCCACATGAATCCCATCCCCATTCACCACATGTCCAATGAATTGGACTTCACGTAGCCAAAACCCGCACTTCGAGAATTTGGCATACAACTGTTCCTTTTTCAGCAACTCCAAAATAGCTCTTAAGTGCTGTTCGTGTTCAGCCTTTGTCTTTGAATAAATCAAAATATCGTCGATGAATACAATCACGAACTTATCTAGATACGGCTTGCAGACTCGGTTCATTAGGTCCATAAAAACAGCAGGCGCGTTTGTTAACCCAAACGGCATGACTAGGAACTCGTAGTGTCCATAACGAGTTCTGAAGGCTGTCTTCAGAATGCTCTCTTCTTGTATTCTTAGCTGATGGTATCCATATCGAAGATCGATCTTAGAGTAAAAGCTTGAACCCTGGAGCTGATCGAATAAATCATCGATTCTTGGCAGAGGGTATCTATTTTTGATCGTCAGCTTATTCAACTCCCGGTAGTCAATACACATACGAAAACTACCGTCTTTCTTTTGACAAATAAAACTGGAGCTCCCCAAGGTGAGAAGCTTGGTCGGATGAATCCTTTGTCAAGTAACTCCTGGAGTTGTGTCGACAACTCCTGCATCTCTGACGGTGCAAGTCTATAAGGTGCCCTAGCTACAGGCGCGGCGCCTGGAACTAAGTCAATGTGAAATTCCACTTGCCTTTGGGGTGGCAATCCTGGAAAGTCCTCTGGAAAGACTTCAGGATATTCCCTCACGACAGGGATGTCTTCGATTTTCGGCTCAGCAGCTTTCTTATCCACGATGTGTGCCAGGAAGGCAGCACATCCCTTTTGTAAACACTTACGAGCTTTCAGGCAACTGATAATTCTTAAAGGCGTATCCCGCTTCTCCCCATGAACCACAATTGTTTCTCCATCTTCGGTTGGGATACGAATGACCTTATCGTGACAAACAATTTCAGCCTTGTTGCTTGATAACCAATCCATTCCTACTACCACGTCAAAGCTTCCCAGCTGGACTGGTAGTAGATCCAAAGTAAACTCACGCTCTCCCAACTCGATTACACAACCTCTGACCACTTCATTGGCTTCTACTAACTTTCCATTAGCCAATTCAATTGAGTAAGGAATATCTAATTTACTAGCGGCTAATCCAAGCATATTCTTAAACTCTAACGATACGAAGCTATAATCGGCACCAGTATCAAATAAAACGGATGCAAAGCTTTGGTTTACAGGGAACGTACCAGTAACAACATTGGGATCCTGGCGCGCTTCCCTCGCTTCGATATTGAAAACCCTTCCACGCGCTTGATTCAATTCTGGGCAGTTCCGCTTATAATGCCCCATATCACCACAGTTAAAGCAACCTGGTCTTTGCCCGTTTCCTCCACCATTTCCAGCTTGATTGTTATTTTGGTTACGATTCACATTACCAACTTGATTCGCATGGTTGCCTCGATTCCCGTTTCCTCCATTGTTCCCCTGTGGGCGATTCCCAATACCACCACGATTATTGTTTCTATTCCCAAATCCTTCTTGGCCTCCCCGGCCAGCACTAGCCTAGCAAGAATCCTTCAAGTGACCAATCTTTCCACAAGCTTCGCATACTTTTAAACCACACCGGCCTGAGTGGTGACGCTGGCAAGCGTTGCACTTAGGATGTGTACCCATATATCCCTTTCCTTTCCTCCCAGTACCAGTCGTAGCTCGGGTCGGCGTGCTTGACTCTCCTTTTCTGCCATCACTGCTTGTGCCTTGTTTGAAATTCGAGAATTTTCTTTTGTTATCCCTGGACGACTCTACATGAGTCTCCTTCTTCCTTTGCTCAACATCAGAAAACTTGTTTAGGCGGATCGCCTCCTCTGTGAGAGCTACGCTTAGATCGATCGCCTCAGTGATTGTTGCCGGTTTTGAAGAGGTCACCATACTAATGATTTGAGGAGCTAAACCCCAAATGAAGCGCTCAATCCGCTTGAATTCTAGCGTGACCATATAAGGTACCACCTGTGACAGGTCGTGAAACCTCTGAACATATTCCGCAATTTTCGGTCCTTCCATCTTCAGATGCCAAAACTCAGTTTCCAACTTTTGAATTTCAGCACGAGAGCAATACTTTTTGCGCATGAGCCCTTTCAGCTCGTTCCACGTTAATGCGTAGGCTGCGGCTTCACCAAGTGTTTGGACTTGTAAATTCCACCATGACAGGGCTCCGTTCAAGAATAGCCCAGAGATGTAAGTAACCTGCTGATCTGGAGCGCATTTGCTCATGCGGAGAACTGATTCTATCTTTTCTGCCCAACGAACAAAAGCAACAGCACCTCCGGTGCCATCAAAGTTTACGGGTTTGCAGTCTAAGAACTGCTTGTAGGTGCACCCTGCACATACGTTACAATATATGAATGGCATTAGCAAACTTGCTATAGATATCCAATGTATCATGGTATGCCTTAATAACTTAGTATTACCATGAGGCGGATTGTTGTTGCCGTTATTGTTTGAGCTGCCTCCGCTGGGTCACGTCTCGGTGGCATCTCCTTGAGAGGCGGCGTATTGCGCGATGGCGGCAGCGATGATTTGTTGAAGTTCTGCCTCGTTGGCAGGCATGCGTGGATCACGTCTCGGTGGCATCTTCTAAAAGATGGTTTACGTAAATCAGGTCATGGTAGGTAAAGTGTACTTTTCTAACGATAGTAGTAATACATAACATCTCATGTTAAAATAAACCAAACACATAACATCTCATGTTATAAACAATCAATCACACAACATCCCATGTTATAAATATATCAATCAATCAGCCATGCCTGTAATGAGAATACTGCGATTAAGCTTTTATATAACCAAGACCACGATTACAATGTTTACAAGTTCCGCAAATGTAACATACATCCAAAAAGGGACCAAGGGTCACAACGCCCTTGCCCGAAACGTCTAAACATATACAAATACCAAACATCAAAAGTCATAATCGTCAGGTGGTCTTCAAAAAGCTATGTAGCCGACTTAATCGCCGTCTTCTCATCAAAAGTGGTGGTACCTGCATCAAACCAAAAGAGCCCTCGTGCCGCTGGTGGTGGAGGAGGAAAATGAAAGTAGAACAAACTGCGCATGAGGAGCCAGTCCTCCTCCATGGCGTGGTGAGAACGCGATAGACACTCTATCTGCTGCTCCAAGACCTGGACACGACGCGTCAGCGCGTCATGCTGTAGCATGAATGAAACGAGGACATCCTCCGTAGAAGGCCCGACATAAAATGGATGATATGGGTCTGTCGGTGGCACGACGGATGATGATGTCCAGAGAAAAGGCTCGCTGGGTGGAGTAAAAGGTGGTATAGTGAACGGTGGAACAGGGGGGCAGCAGTATGGTGAGGGATCTGCGGTGCAAACTGATCCCCTCCGGTCAGAAATGGTACATGGCCAAAGGGCTGATGAGATGGGCCCTCTCCAGGATGCGGCGGAGGGATCTCCTGGAGAAATGTGACAGGCAGATCCGCGCGATGCGCATAAGTAGTGTGTGTGGGGAATTAGGGTGCATCAAAAGGAGCTAAAGCTGGTGCATCTGGTACTACAAAAGGTGGAATATCATCATCGGCCTCTATCCACCCATTCCGGGTGTCAGCATACTGAGGGTCGACATGAGCCGCAAAGATTGCATGGTCGGGCTCTAGAGGCACCGGGTCAGGAATAGGAGCAACAACAACAGGCTCAGCGGGTATATCAGCATGAATAGGTGGTGGAACAGTGGAAGCTACCGACTCAAAAGAATCAGGAATCGACGAATCAGAATGGGCCTCCTCATCAGGAATCTCAACTAACGGAAGAGCGACATCATCTGCAATCGGGGCCCCGCCCTCATGGTGATCCTCAGGGGGACCTGCGAATAGATCGAGGTCGTCATTGAACTCAAAATCGTGTGGCAAATCCTCTGCAGCAAATGCAGCGTGTGGAACAGGAGCAGGGATCTCCACAAGAGGTAGATCCCCGGCAGGAACACCATCAACATGAGGTATATCATCCCCAAAATCGGGTATAGCAAAAGGCTGGAATGCATCCTCGTCAGTGCTGTCTGTATCTGATGTATGAACCTCTGAATCAGTGTACATCGGGTCGTCAGAGTCTACTGCCACTGGGTCTGAAACCCCGCTCGATGAAGACATAGTGTCTGTAATACAACCACAGATATGCACATATAATCAATCATAGATAAACACATTAGTCACCAATAAGAAATCAAATAGCTCTCCTAGTCCCACTAGCCTCCCAGCCTCCCAGACTGACTCCCTAGTCCCACTAGCCTCCCAGCCTCCCAGAGTGCTCTTCCTAGTCCCACTAGCCTCCCAGCCTCCCAGACTGCTCTTCCTAGTCCCACTAGCCTCCCAGCCTCCCAGACTGACTCCCTAGTCCCACTTGACAACTACCTCAGCCTCCCAGACTGAGCCTATAACTAACAAATAAAATGTGCTCAACATTTGTTTGTAAAAACATTTTGGATCTGGACTTAAGTGGTATGCAGTGTAAAAATGTTTTCGTGAGAGCCCTAGTGATCATAGTCTAGACTCGAGAAGGAATCCTAGTTCGCTATGATCAGAGCTCTGATACCAAGCTGTCACACCCTGGCTTTGCGGAAGCGTGGGTTTATTTGGTGTGACTTCTTAATACCATAGCTTAATCACAACAAAGCTATATGAAAATAAAACCATGCAGGTCATCCATTGATTTAAGTTTGAAAAGTAAAATACCACAACATTGTCTTAAGGCGTTGACGCATGCAACGGAAATTACAACCTGATAACATAAAAACTTTATTCTTAAAACGCAACCACAAATATAACATAAACACTGTTTAAGACTTGTGAATCGTCCAGGTAAAAGTCGCGACCCCTAAACGTGGATGATCCCGTAACTCTAACACAGCGGGAAAACGTAGCATACCGTGCCAGATCCTTAGTTCCCTGAAATACATGTAAGTTGGAAAAATCAACATAATGTTGAGCGAGTTCATGTGTAAGTGAGTATGTAAAACCCTTGTAAGTATAAAAACCCTGGTATGTAGCAAATAAGGAAATAAAGAGATCACCAATGGTTTGCAAGGCCATTGATATGTGTGAAGTGCAAGTAGGAAGACTCAAACCTAGCGGATTTATGCGTCGGGCACAAAGTCACCCCAAGGTCCGTTCTGTTTGGCCTGGGGCTGGGCTCGCTACACCCAGATAGATCTACCGCTCCTGTCCCTCGGTCCTACAATGAGGATTAATGATCCCAAGTTGCGCCTACCCACTCACATGATCTAAGTAGTAACCCTCCTTACGCTAAACATACCATGTGTAAAAGTACTCGTAATCATAGTAACATGTATTTCACCCCCGCAGTTTAGAAAACTGAAAACAGTTAAGAGAAAAGGGGGACATGAACTCACTGTAATGCGTCCTCGATAACAGCAACTCAAACTCGGTCTGCAACACGACAACCTACAACGTGCTAATATCTATTAGACGAACGGCCGTGCCTTAGCTTAGAGTTTTAACGTTCATGGGGAAATAGTTAGACAACTATTTCGTGTTTATACTTCTTAATTATCGTATAAATAGATTCCTTCCCAAGGATGGGGTATTCGTACATGTATTATGTATTCGGTGACTTAAAGTATTGAAAAAATACATTTTAAAGTCTCATTTCCAACACTTTAAAGTTTTATGTCAAAACTCATGGCGAGGTTTAATTCCGAGAAATAAAGTTAAACATACTTGTTAGAAAAATAGTTTTTCTAAGTCTTGGTATTTTTAGAAAAATTCGCCAGAACTTCCCCTAAAAACGGGAGTGTCCGTGCTAATACGCACATCTTTTTCTTTTTGAAATCAAACCACCATCATCAACAATCAACCCTTATGTTTTAACACGCAAAATACTACCCTTGTCGTTTCAGTTTCAATATCTGAAAAACTGCACTGTTTTCGGACGAATAAATAAAATACTTTACTTATTCCAAAAATTCCCAAATTTTTGCGGAAAGTCCTAATCGACCCACAAATTATTGTGTAAAAATATCGGGGTCTAGTTCATTATCAATAATTTATAGAAAATCATTTACCTAACTGTGATCAGATTTGTTACATTCTGATCACAGTTTACGGAATAATTCGTCAAAAATTCTTCGTAAGTCCGTTTGTCGAAATTCCAGTTGGGGGGTCACAAATACATCAGTGACCATCTTTGATAAAAATTTCAGGGGCTGGTTCGGTTTAGATTTCGAGTTGTGACTGAAAAAGTATGACCCATTTTACTGCAGTTAAAATCAGCCTTAGCTGCTGTCACGAAAACAGATTTTTAAAATAGTAACCGACATCAGAAAAATACGATTCCAGTGCCATTTTCTTCGTTTTTCGAAAATAGACAATTTAGGCTTCAGAAATTCCGTTTTTTGATTTATTAAAGTCCGTTTACAGCCTGTTGAAGGCGGCTGAAAAAGTACATCAGCATGCTATTTTAAAGTTTAAATGTGATTAAATCGTGTTACAAGTGTCCGATTAACGGGTTTAACAAGAAACCAACTTTTAAACATCAAGTATGATTTAACCAACCCTCAAACCAACAAGATTCCGCTTCATGATTCGGACATAAGTAAACTTTTATGTAGCTTTTATGTTCTTAACTCATGTTTCACATTTTCTAGCCTTCTCATTATTTAGTAAATTAAACAACAACAAATCATACTACATATCATACTTTTGAACAAGATGAAACAAGCTAAAATGAGACTTACCACTAGCATATAGCTAGGGATGAATCTAATGCAATGTGATGAGAAAAATGATGGTGAAAAAGACTAGAACAAGCTCCTTTGAAGTCCCTTTAAGTTGCACCTTCCATGGATGAACACTAAGCTTGAATGGACATGTAAAGGAAGAAGATGAAGATATTGGAAAGGTGGTGGTGATTTCGGTTTGGGGCAGCCGAGACAAGAGGGAGAGAGAGTGAAATGGAGTGTGTAACTTGGTGAAATGATGTTCAATCTAAGGTGCCATACTACATATAATTATATTGCATAACTTAGATACTTACACAAGCAAACAATCCATTAAATAATTCAAATATAATCTTACTAAATCGTTGGGGGGGGGGGGGGGGTATAAGGTAACAAAATGTGGTTAGATGGTAAAAGATAGTTACATCACAAGTATGAACTCCATACGCTAGTTAGTTATTATTTTAGCGGGTGTTATGGCATACGGGGATCATGACAAGCCATAAATAATAAAACAAGGTATTTGACAAAAAATTAGTGTCCCGGGTAATGTCCGGTTATACGATTAAATACCGTTCCGTTAAAATGTTTAATTATGTCGAAAAAGGTCCTTTATGTATATTTTTGTAACATAAATTATTCCCGGTACTTAGGAAAATATACGGGACCGTTCTGCAATGTTTTTGCACTTTATTAGTAATTTAAAATGCTGAGTTTTGTATTAAGTGCAGAATTTTGTACTTAAAGTACGTTTTAGGCACATCCGGTCACTATAAACTTCACCTAGTGACGTAGTTCTACAATCCTCACCTCCCTACACTCACTACTAGTGTAGTAAACTATTCCCGGCTCATACTGGCCTTAGAGGCAGTGTCTGCCTGATGCTGGTTATGTCAGCATGTTTAATGGTTATCCGGTAGTGTGCTCACTGTGCTTGTTGTGCATCAAGGTTGTCACTGATGTTTGTGTATAAATAATAGAGTGACAGTATAAAATGTGATGCATGAGCATGTATGTATCAGAAATCAGTAAGCAGTTTAATCACAGTTGTAAGCAAGCACAGTAATTAAGCGGTAATTAAATATTAATTAATTTGTACGGATACCTAGTTTGGTGAGGGTTTTCACACACAATGGGCATACATAGCATGAAATGTAATGTAAAACATGTACTATAATGTACCAACGAACATAGCAGGTATATGATGTGAAAACATGGAAAACATGAAAGTAACAAGTAGGCACATGTGTTTCACCCCAAAACAGTTTGAAAACAGTAAAAGAGGGGTCTATGTAATCACTTGAGATTGCTCAGAAGTCCTAAGATAACCACCAAGCAATGCTAGAGATCACGGAATCAAACGGCACCTAATATAGGTAACTATGTTAATATACCGGACCTAAATCGGAAGATCGGATAGAATGAGGGTTTGTAAACCAAACGAGTATGGAGACTCGTGTAATATGGTTTAACAAAGTCTACATACTAAAATGAAACTTAGCCTAAGTGCTTACGACCCATTACGACCCGTTTAGGTAGCTTATGCTACTTTAACGCGTCGCTTGCGTGAAACGCGTTCGGACCGCCTAAGTAGTCCTATGACAAGTAAAATATGCCTTAACATATATAATATTGTTACCAAAATAGTTTAGATACCAAAATTTATGTTACATATGCTTAAAATGAATTTTGGCGTCAAAAGGGCATTTTGGTAATTTACCTAAGGCATATAAACTACCTATCATACAACTACCTAAACGAAGCGACCATAAGGTATAACCTCGGAAGGTTATTCCCTATATACTATGGTCACCTAATGTGTTTGGTCGGATCCTAATGATCGACCAAATGGGTCGGGTTCGAAGGTATAAGCGATTTATTAGATCGCTTACCCTTACGACCCTAGACAACGTGGTAATCAGTAGGTATAGTCACAAGGGACTATAACCATCGTGATTACAATCACGTTGCGAAGTTCAAACGAACTTTGCATTGACCATAAACTGATCAATGCAGAAAGTCAAACAAAGTTTGACTTTCGGACTCGAAAAACAATAAAAGAACGAAGGAACACTTACGAAGGGTCCCCGAATGCTAATCTAGATCAAAATAGCTCAGGTATGAAACAAAGGTTTCAACTTAGAGCACATTAGATCAGATTCTTGTGAGGAAAAGTGAAGGGTGGAGGTGGGTATTTATAGTTTTTGGTTCACCGTTAGGATCATTTCTTGGAAAAGGGGGCACGATCTAAGCCGTACACTTGTTGGAAAGTTGTGGTAACTCATTTGCCATCCACCATAAGAGTTTGACACTTGGCCTTTGGAGAGTGTTAAGGGCTGTTAACAGCTGTAAAAAAACATTTTGCTGCATCTGGCCCCTACTTACGGACCTAGTCTGGCAGATTTACAGTTTCAGTCCCTACAACCTCAAAACTTGGTTTTTGATGCATTTTTTTTGACACGTTTAAGCCCCGTTAACCCCATTTCAAAGCTCTAAAATGAATTTAAAGTATAGGGAACTTAAAATGTGTTCAAAAATATCTCGGGTGTCGGTTCGTTTAGCCGCACGGTTACGTTGTTCGGTTAATTACGACGGAATGCGCATAAGCGCGAAAAATGATCCAAATGGCGTGACGAATGGATTTTTCTTATGCCAAACACTAAAATAAATTATTTTAGTGCTTACATAAATTTTTGGATGTCCGGATGTATTCAGAACGTAAGTTATGCACGAAAATGCAAACTTGTGCACTTTTTGACGCTTTTAGTCCCTGAATTACCCCAAAAGTTTATTTTAGCATACCGAACCCCTCAAAGCCTATTTCTAAGCTATGTAAAGGATATTTATGGTATGTTTAACTTATGGTCATGTTCCGGAATGTTCGTTACAGTTCAAATTGGCATACTTTCGCAGTTTGTCAAGTTTAGTCCCTGTAAGCGAATTAACTTGTTTTTGCCATACCAAAGCCTTCAAAACTTATTACTAAGTTATGTAAGGGTTATTTAAGGTATGTTAAGTATATGTTGATGTTCTGGAGTATTTGTCGCATTAAACTGGCTACGTTTACGCACCAGTTTGCGTATAACTCTCTAGAAAGTGATATAGAGTTTGAAATTGAATAAAAGTCAAAACATGAAAAATGTAAAACATAACCAAACAAACATTGGGATCAAATGACATTGTTTTATTGATAATGGTACTGTTCATAATGATTACAAGCACAGATGTTACAGTTTACGAGAATGCCAGCAAATCGTCTGAGGAATCAAGAACCGAAGCTCCTAAAGCTACCACCAAGGTCTTCAATTTCAAGCAATTCAAGTCGTGTGGGCCAAAAGAATTCCCTGGAGAGGGAGGTCCTACTACACTATTCCAATGGTTTGATTCCATTAAGGTCACTCTACGACAAAGTGGTTGCCCTGATGACCTCCGTACTCTGAATGCTATCGGCGTTTTCCAGTCCCGTGCACTAGACTGGTGGACGGCCGAGAGGAACAAGCGAGGGAACGATGCAGCCTACGGTCTATCGTGGGACGAGCTCAAGGAAGTCATGCTAGAGGAATTTTGCCCTCCTCACGAACGTCAAAAGCTAGAGGATGAATTTTGGCACATACATCAACATGAAGGTGACGATGCTGCGCTCACTGCTCGCTTCAAACAGCTCAGCATCATTTGTCCCGATCAAGTCAAGACTCCGGAGATCACAATCAAGAAATACATCCGAGCTTTGCCCGATTGCGTCGCAGATTTCGTGCAAGCGGCTAAGACTAAGATGATCGAAGAGACTTACCTACTGGCCGCTGAGATCAACGACAAGAGGGTCAAGGCTGGGGTCTGGGATAAAACTTCAAAGCACCAGCATCAGGCTACCACCACCGCACCAACTGCTGAAACTACCTCCTCGAGCAACAAGAGGAAGAACAAGAGAAAGAACAGCTCCAGCAACAAGAACTGTGCGATCACTGCTGCACCAATTCAAGCTGTACCAGCCCAACAGCGTCAAGTAGCGGCGCCTGTGGCAAATGCACCGCTTGCAAAGCGTGCATACACAGGGCCACACCCGCTCTGCCCTACTTGTATCTACCACTACCCGACTGCCATTACTTTCTGTTTCTATGCCCATTGCAATATGTACGGCCATTTTACTACCAACTGCAGTACTCGACAAGCTCCTGCTCATCAAGCTCTACTCGCTGCCCCACAGGGTCAACAAGCTCCTCCGGCACCCGCGGTCAACGCCAGAGCCTGCTTCGCATGTGGCGATCCTAACCATTTCGCCAACATGTGCCCAAACAGGGTTGTGAAACAAGATCCTCAGCAGCAGCAGCAACACCAGCAACAGTAGCAACAACAAGCAGCACGCGCACGAACTTTCAAAATCAACGTGCGTCAAGCCCAAGCCGACAACAACGTGGTCAATGGTACGTTCCTTGTGAATGGTATTTATGCTTCATGTTTGTTTGATACTGGAGCCGATAATTGCTTTGTGTTGTTCGAATTCGAGAAACTCCTTAGTCGTAAATGCTCCCAACTCTCCTCGACATTCGATGTTGAAGTCGCTACCGGAAGAACTGTCACCGTTAATTCTGTTCTTCGTGATTGTACTCTTGAGCTCAACAATCACATCTTCCCAATTGACCTTATTCGGATGCAACTCGGAAGTTTCGATGTCATAGTAGGCATGGACTTTCTTCGCGAAAACCATGCTGAAGTGGTGTGCTTCGACAAGATGATTCGATTCTCGCTCACGAATGGTGATTTATTGTGTGTCTACGGTGAAACTACTTTGAAGGGTCTCAAGCTCATGTCATGTGTTCAAGCTAGCAAGTATCTCCGCAAGGAATACAGAGCTTTCTTGGCTAACATTGTAGTAGCGGAGAAGGAAAAGAAAGAAAAGAAGGAAGTGAAAGATGTTCCTGTGGTTCGAGAATTTCCTAACGTTTTTCCAGAGGATCTTCCCGGACTACCGCCAATTCGTGATATCGACTTTCGTATCGACCTCATTCCTGGAGCCAACCCTATTTCCAAAGCTCCCAACCGACTCGCGTCGTCCGAAATGCGTGAACTCTCAAACCAACTCCAGGAATTACTTGAGAAAGGCTTTATTCGCCTGAGCACCTCTCCTTGGGGCGCGCCAGTCCTTTTCGTCAAAAAGAAGGATGGGTCGTTCCGGATGTGCATCGATTATCGGGAGTTGAATAAGTTAACTATCAAGAACCGCTATCCTCTACCTCGTATCGACGATTTGTTTGACCAGCTACAAGGTGCTACGTGCTTCTCGAAGATCGATCTACGCTCAGGATATCACCAACTACGTATTCAAGAGGAGGATATACCCAAAACCGCGTTTTGCACTCGATACGGCCACTACGAATTCGTTGTTATGCCGTTTGGTTTAACCAATGCACCTGTGGTTTTCATGGATCTGATGAATCACGTTGTAAACCATATCTCGACCGGTTCGTCATCGTATTCATCGACGATGTCTTGATCTATTCCAAGTCGAAGACCGAACACGTGCAACATCTACGTTTGGTTCTCGAGCTACTCCAGGGGAACTAACTCTATGCCAAGTTCTCCAAGTGTGAATTCTGGTTAGAGGAGGTTCAGTTTCTGGGTCACATCGTAAATAATCAAGGTATTCACGTCGATCCTGCGAAGATTGAAGCTGTAAAGAGTTGGATTACACCTAAGAACCCATCTGAAGTCCGTTCTTTTCTCAGACTAGCGAGCTATTATCGACGATTTATCGAAGGATTCTCAAAGATCGCTGTACCGCTTACCGCTCTCACGCATAAAGACAAACCTTTTGTTTGGGAAACCAAACAAGAGTCTACCTTCCAAACCCTCAAGCACATGCTTTGCAATCCTCCTGTACTCACACTACCCGACGGAAACGACGATTTCATTGTCTACTGTGATGCTTCCAACCTTGGTCTCGGTTGTGTCCTTATGCAGCGGGACAAGGTTTTAGCCTACGCATCTCGTCAGCTCAAAATCCACGAGAAGAACTATACAACCCATGACCTGGAGCTAGGCGCAGTTGTTTTTGCGTTAAAGATTTGGCGACACTACCTGTACGGTACCAAGTGTACGATCTTCACCGATCATAGAAGCCTACAACATATCTTTAATCAGAAAGAACTTAATATGCGTCAACGCCGATGGGTAGAACTTCTCAACGACTATGACTGTGAGATTCGTTATCACCCAGGCAAAGCAAATGTTGTTGCCGATGCACTCTGCAGACGGAGCTATCTGCTTAGCACTCGTAACGTTCAAGCCCAACGCGATCTCGAAACCCTCATCCGGGAAGCTCAACACGCGTGTTTTAACGAACGCACTCTGAAGAAGGAAAGAATTTACCACGATGGAGCCCAGCTTGTGAGCAAGTCGAATGGGATATTCCACTTTCTGGACCAAATTTGGATCCCCAAACGGACCAATTTGCGACAGATTCTAATGGATGAAGCCCACAAATCCCGGTATTCTATTCATCCCGGTGCCGACAAAATATGCCAGGACCTTCGTTATAAGTACTGGTGGCCGGGCATGAAAAGGGATATTGCTCTCTATGTTGGAAAATGCCTAACTTGTGCTAGAGTCAAGGCTGAACATCAAAGACCCTCTGGCTTACTCAAACAACCACCAATCCCCATGTGGAAGTGGGAGAATATAGCTATGTGTCACACCCCGACCACGTAAAACAACGAAACGTGGCGGAAACGTCGGGGAGTGTTGTAACAGAAATAATTGTTTCACAACCATGGAAATTAAAGTTACATTTTATTTATCAAACAAGGGAGTTACATTGTCTTAAAACAAGAAACAAAGAGTACATAACATAAATTAACTAGTTCTTGCTTCGTTTTAAGTCACTAAGGCATAGGTCCGCCTAAATGTGTCTCGATCATCCTATGCAACAGCTCCTGAAAACACATGGGAAAATAGGTACGTCAGCATAAAAATGCCTGTGAGATACATAGGTTTTGTGAAAATAGGATTCATGACTGGCGTTTAAAGAAACTGTTTAATAAAAGTAGCCATGAATCTTGTTGAGTGGTTCCTTTCATAAGTCATTTGAAAAGTGATAAATAAACCAAATGATATATATATGTTTAAAAGAATAATGTATGGTTAAGTGAATAACCATGTAAAATGAGTTTGTATAAGTTAAGTTATTTGTAAAACGATGTTTATGTGAAGATTGTATTGTAGATGTAATATGTCTAAACTAAAATGGTTTAAATAACGCTACGATATGTAATACCATAAAAGCACTTATATATAGGAAGTACCAGCGGCGTATCCACCATGTTTTTATCGTATTACACGTCGTCTCGTTACTTAAATCACTTACCCAAACAACCACCAAAATGTAATGTTTAACAATTGTAGAAATGTTTATGTATGGTCAAATACGGTTTACACAGTTCAACAGTTACAAACGGTTCACATAATCAAATGGTTATAACGGTTCACATGGTAAAATGGTTATAACGGTTCATATGGTCAAATGGTTAAAACGGTTCACATAGTCAAGTGGTTACAACGGTTCACATGGTCAAATAGTTACAAATGGTTAAAAATGTAATATAATGTGTTCATATGCTGGATGAGCATATGCAACAAATTGTAATGTAAAACAATGTACTAAGTATGCTAAGTTAACATACAAAGCAGAAAAGTCATGTAAATCAATGTGATGTAAATCATGTACTATAAGTGTACTAATGAACATAGCAAGTTTATGATGTGAAAACAGGAAAGCATGAAAGTAACAAGTAGGCACATGTGTTTCACCCCAAAACAGTTTGGAAAACAGTAAAAGAGGGGTCTATGTACTCACTTGAGATTGCCTAGAAGTCCTTGAGTAACAACCACACAATGCTAGAGATCACGGAAATCAAACGGCACCTAATATAGGTAACTATGTTAATAAACAGACCTAAATCGGAGGATCAGATAGAATGAGGATTCGTAAAACAAACGAGTATGGGAACTCGTGTAATATGGTTTAACAAAGCCTACATACTAAAATGAAACCTAACCTAAGTGCTTACGACCCATTACGACCCGTTTAGGTAGCTTATGCTACTTTAACGCGTCGTTCGCGTAAAACGCGTTCGTAATGCCTAACTAGCCCTATGATAAGTAAAATATGCCTTAACATGTCTAATATTGTTGCTAAATCAGTTTAGATATAAAAAATTATGTTACATAGGCTTAAAATGAACTTTGGCGTAAAAAGGGCATTTTGGTAATTTAACTAAGGCATATAAACTACCTATCATGTGACTAATCAAACCTAAGTGACCATAAGGTATAACCTCGGAAGGTTATTCCCTACGCTACTATGGTCACTTAACATGTTTGGTCGGATCCTAATGATCGACCAAACGGGTCGGGTTCGAAAGTATAAGCGATTGATTAGATCGCTTACCTTTACGACCCTAGACAAGCACAAAACTAAAAGTGACGAGCTAAGCATGTTAAAACATGCTTAACAAAGTTAGAAAACAAGTTTTGATATCAAAAAACCGGTTTTGATATCCTAGAGTAGTTTGGTTACAAAATACGCGAGAAAACGCATTTTGGCCGAAACTACGACTCGTCACTGAGCCTAGATAACGTGGTAATCAGTAGGTATAGTCCCTAGGGACTATAACCATCGTGATTACGCTCATGTTATGAAGTTCAAACGAACTTCGCATTGACCATAAACTGGTCAAAGCAGAAAGTCAAACGCAGTTTGACTTTAACAACAAAAACGAATGAAAAGAACGAAAGAATACTTACAGAAGGTCCCCGCAAGCTCTTGATCCAATTTACTCTCAGGTATGAAGCATAAACTTCAACTTAGAGAGCCAAAATCAGATTCAAGTGTGCTTTGGGAGGAAGTGAGGGTGGGTATTTATAGGTATTCAAGAACCGTTAAGATCGTTCATCGAAAACTGAGCTTTGATCTGGACCTTACATGTGTGCCCATGGTTTTCTAAAACCATGGGAGCCCCTAATAATGGTCTAGGTTCATTGAATACCAGCCCATGGTTTTGCAAAACCATGGGTTTAAACCATCAACACTTCAAAATGGACTAGGTTCATTGAATCTGGTCAGAAATTTCAAAAATGGTCCCTGCACTTGTAAAACTTGATTTTTTTGCACTTTTAAGCCCCATTAACCCCATTTCAAGGCTCTAAAATAAAGTTAAAGTATAGGGAACTCAAAACATGCTTAAAAGTATCTCGGATGTCGGTTCGTTTGGTCATACGGTTGCGTTATTCGCTTAATTACGACGGAATGCGCATAAGCACGAAAAACGATCCAAATTGTGCGACGAATGGATTTTTCTTATGCCAAACACTAAAATAAAATATTTTAATGCTTACATAAATTTTTGGAGGTCCGGATGTATTCAGAAGGTAAGTTATGCGCGAAAATGCAAACTTGTGCACTTTTTTACGTTTTTAGTCCCTGAATGACCCAAAAGTTTATTTTAGCACACCGAACCCCTAAAAGCCTATTTCTAAGCTATGTAAAGGGTATTTATGGTATGTTTAACTTATGGTCATGTTCCAAAATGTATGTTCCAGTACGAATCGTCATACTTTCGCAGTTTGTCGAATTTAGTCCCTGTAAGGGATTAAACTTGATTTTGCCATACCAAAGCCTTCAAAACTTATTTCTAAGTTATGTAGAGGTTATTTAAGGTATGTTAAGCATATGTTGATGTTCCGGAGTGTTTGTCGCATTAAACTGATTAGGTTTACGCACCAGTTGGCGTATAACTCTCTAGAAAGCGATTTAAAGCTTGAAATCGAACAAGAATTGATATGTGCAAAAGATACACACATTTATACAATTCCCAAGTATGAAGCACAATATTTCATTGATTTGGTTTTTGTTTGCTGGTCGTAGTGACCCAGGTGTCACAGTCTCCCCTACTTTAGGAAATTTCATCCCGAAATTTATTCGTAGGAGTCTGTCTGTGACTTTGTGTTAAATGATCATCAAAGATATGAAAGGCATAATCCTGTTATTTTCCTCAACGGATATTCTCCAGAAGCGAAAATGAACGAACGGAGTCATTTTCCTCAACGGGTTCTTCGTGTAGGACCGGTTTTGACTCCGAAACGATTGCGAAACGAACGTGAAACGTGCGGAATCCGTACACGAACGCGACCTAAACACACATGACGTAATATAAACGTGATTCTTTGATAAAATCTGATAACGTACAAGAACCGTGAATCACTTGGAGTACTTTCTCTCTCTAGACTCTCTCTCTAGATCTAGAGTTCTCCAAAACACAAATGAGCCAAAAGTCTCTAATCTAAACATAAAGCTCCTATTTATAGGCCTTAGCTTTTAATGAGATTTCTCATTAATTACAATATTGCCACCTTGCCTTTTGCCTAGATATTCCATCATAACGACTCGTTTTCTTCTGTTTCTCGCTACGGCTTGGATTGACGAAGGCTATAGACATAAATGCACTAACAGACTCCCCCTTGGATATTGCCGTAGTCAATCTCAATCATTGAGTCAAACTCGTAGCGTCTTCTTTTTCTCTCTCTTTCTCTTTGAATCTTCTTGAACAGAATCCCGGTGGATCTGTCTTCAGCTTCAGCTTCTCCTTTCTGTAGACTCTTTTCTTCATCAGGCTCCCCCTTTCGTCAAGCTTCCGTGCTTTGGGATCGACACCTTGCTTTTCGGTTACAAGCTCCCCCTTGCTTTGAGCTCGTCTTCAGACTCCCCCTTAGACTCAGCTTCCGGGATCATAATCTGGAATCTCATCTGCAATCACTCAAAAATTTATAAGTAACAGCATTTCAAATTTTAGTTATCCAGGAATTTTAACCTGGCTCACTCAAACATTCTAAACAAACCATTTTCATGAAATTTGGCAGTTTCATCGAATCGAATCGAAAACTAGCTCTATAACAGTATAAGCATCCAAATCCCCCACAGTTAATCATCCAAATCCAACTTAATGACCTTGGAGATATCACAAACTGTTTTGATTTTTGATTTTAATTCAAGTTTCAATTTAATGAACTTGTTTTATTTTCAGAAACACAATCAGCTTACTTAGATTTTGAAACTCAGCACTCAGACATCAGTTGTCGAAAATAAAGCAGAATCAAAAATCTTTTTGTATTTTTCAAAAAATATAAAGCAGTAAAGAAATATGTACAAACATATTTACAGACAATATTTTTGTTTGAGTATGCGTCAGAGGATCATATCAGTTTTTGACAAGTCACAAGTACCATTGAGCTTAAAATCACATTATGCATTAAACAATTCACTTAGATTGTCGATATACTGATCCACTTAAATTTTCATACAAACTTCAACTGATTCAGGATACGAATTAGGTGTATTAAGAACTTAAACCTATTCATGTGTCCCACCTCTTGAATATACTCCCGTATCCAGAATCCAATATTCAGTCTTACAGGTAATTATGACACAAATGATATCTGTAAGGGGTTAATAAATTATGAAGAATCATGAGAGCTCAGGTCAGAACTACCGTTCAGCAGAGAGATCATGACTCAACTTGTGGGTGTGTCCCCTTTAGAGGATCTTTTTTACAACAGCATTGCTAAGCAATTTTATTGTCTTATCATATATGCTGAGGGTGATGCTATGTTTCAAGCATTTGCAGAAAGTATTATTCGAGGACTAGGTCATAACTTCCATTCAGCAGAAGTCCCGGAATAATACCCCAGATATCACTGAGTATAAAGACCTAGTATATCAGAAAAAGGAATATTTCAAACAAGATTTCAGGGGTTACCTATATATCCAAGTAGTGTTCCCCACGAAATAAGTAAGTAAAGAATTAGATTTATATCCCGGACAAACCTACTAAATGTGCAGAAACCTATCGGC
Source organism: Helianthus tuberosus (assembly GCA_030545235.1). Lineage (NCBI taxonomy): Eukaryota > Viridiplantae > Streptophyta > Magnoliopsida > Asterales > Asteraceae > Helianthus > Helianthus tuberosus. Next base: position 9,802,658 of record JARYGA010059765.1, read on the forward strand.
ACATCATCAGTGAGACTGTTTAACGCTATATAATCATTACAATTCTTTAGCATACTGTAACTGTCTACTGATGTACTATCATTTCCTCTTTTTACGCAAAAACTCAAATTTTTGAATTTTATCATGTTTTTGGCTTTTTCAAATTTTCAAATGTTTTTGAATTTTCTAATGACAATTTTTCTCCCCCTAAAATACAAAATCATTTAAAGAAAATTTGACAACCAACACTGATAGCTTTGTCTCGCCATCCATTTTCTGTTAAAAGTGTACTGATTTGCAGAAAATCTAACATACCCCCATGATTTACAACCCATTGATCTTAACAATTTGAAAACCGTTTTTCAATCTGATGAAAGTAATCATGTTTGTTCAGCCGTGAGGGTTTCGGCATATTCAATCAACACATATTTTTGTAATTTTCTTATTTTTGACAAAAATTAAAAACAAACATATTTTTGGTTTTTCAAATTTTTCAATTTTTAGGGTTTTTGAAATATAGTTTATTTATTTACAGAAAACATATAAACTTCCTGTTCAATCAGAACAGGATCCAGCAGCAGCCTCTCCTTGTTGTGCCAGGCTGCTCCAATCTCCATTCTCACAATCTTTGAATTCCATGAGCACCTGCACAAACAAACTACTCAATTACTTGAACAATTTAGCCCAGGTCTGTTGAACCTTAGGCATTTCAACACAATAATTTTCATTCAATGCTGGAAATTCTTTGTCATTTTTCACAAAAACTTTCTCAATTTTAACTTCAACTTTCTCATCTTTTACCAAATCAACTTGTTTCTTAACAGACCATGTCTGACCTTTTGGTGTACCTCGTTTGTAAAAATGTGAATCTTTTTGAACATTTTGATTTTGAACAACAACTCTTGGTTTCCAAAACTCTTGAGGTTTTGTCATATCAACTATGGTTTTCCAACTCTGTGTTGTTCTGAATCTGGGTGTGTGAGAATTCCAGGTCTGTCTTGAATCGAACCTGTTCTGGTTTGATTTCCAATTTTGATTTGAAGCAAACTTGTTTGTATTGAACCTCCAAGTTTGTTTCGAATCAAATTTGGTTGACCTTTGTCTCACAGTCTCAGATTTTTGTTTCTCAGTATCAAACTTCTTTTTGTCAACATCCACAGGTTTTAGATTAGGACACTTGCGTGCAAGATGTCCTTTTTGATCACATTTGAAACATGTTCTTATGGACACATCTTTGACCTGTGGTTGTTGCTTTTTCTTTTGAGCAAAGAACTCATCATTAGACTGTCTCATTTTAAGTTCTTTTTCTTTTTCTAAACTGTCTCCTTGAACAAAACTCATTTTTGCCTGAAAATTTTGCATTTCATTTTTGTTTCGATTCAGTTTCTTCTTATAACCCAACCCAGCCTTCATATTCTTCTTTTTGAAACCAGGTTTGTTATACGAACCTCTATGACTCTTACCAACAAACTTTGAAATCTCAGACTTCTCAATCTCAACCATTTTGAAAACTTTATCAACCTTTTCTGAAATCACATTCTGAATCGGGAATACAACATCTAAGAACAATTTGTCCGATCCAATCATTGTATAAACCAATCCTTTTGAATCATCATTCAAACTTTTCTCGGATTTTGTGTTTTTCAGATAACCATCATGAAGATTTCCTTCATCTTCATCCTGTGATTCAGATTTACCGGTATCAACTGACTCTTCTTTCAACACACTTTCAATGACTTTACCTACCACCTCTGAATCATGAGAATCATCAGATTTGGAATAGGTTATGTCAATGTTGTCTGGCAATTGATCTACCATGTTGAAAGCTTTTTCGACCTTTTCCTCATCATAAAATGCAAACTTTTCCGGTGGTGGAACTTGATGAAACTCTGAGCCAATGCCTTTCTTGTTCTGCTCAGACTCACCATCAGCCGGTTTTATATTGAAAATTCGTTCAAGCACTTATGACGACACATGGTAACTCTTTAACTTGTTATCCTGTTCTAAATCAGCAATCTGTCGCTTCAACTTAGCAACATCCTCAATATAGGAATTAACAACATCTTGTTTTATAGCATACATTCGTTTAAGCTCTTTAGTTGTTTCAGAAAGGTTATTCATTCTTGTTTGAGCATATTTCATTTCATCTTTCACTTTCTCAAATGACTCTTTTGTAACTTGATATGATAATTTCATTGAGTCATATTCCTTTTTCATTTCTTGACAAGCAATTCCTTTTTGTTCACATTCATTTGTCATTTTCAAAACATTTTCTTTCAAAATTTCATTTTCTTTCTCTAATTTGTTACATTTTTCTGAAAGTTTTTCATCATTTTCTTTAAAAATCTTTTCTTTTTCTAACATCTCTTTGCATTTTTCTTTGAAAATGTTTTCTATTTTTGTGAATTCAACATCTCTTGTTCTGAATTGCTCATCTTTTTCAGTACAAGCTCTGCACGGTTCCATGCATTTCTTGCATTGTTCAACAGTTTTCAAAATTTCAGAGTTAGAATTTACCTCAGTGATTGGCACTTCGGTGTTTTCAGCAACCTCTGTCTGCTTATCAACATTCTGCTTCTCTTCAACACCGACTTCATCACCAACATTATCAGCTTCCTCATTCTCATTCTTTTCTTCTATCTGCTGTTCTTCAGTAACAACTTTTTCAACCTCTTCAATCACAGCAACTTCTTCACTTTTGATTTCCTTCACAGCTTCAACTTCAACAGTTTCTGTTTTAACCTCTTCAGCATCTTTCTTCAGATTTTTCACCATTTCTTCAACATTCTTCTTCATCCTCTCCTCATCCCTTTTTCTCAGACACGATAACATAGCATATCTGATATCCTTTTCAAATCTCTTAACATATGTGTCATCTTTCATTACATTTCTGTAGTATTCAGCTCTCAACGGGACTTTGAGAAGAACATCATCGAAGATTATGTCTTTCTTGGGAACAACCGGTTCTCCTTCTCTGTTATAATAGCATTCTCTCTTTTTATCCCATCTTTTGCTACCAACAGCCATCTCATACTCCTCTTGCATGTCATCCATTCTGTTGTAGACCACGTTTCTTTCTCTGTAAGTCTTCTCACTTAAGATCTCTTCTCGAGTTTTCTCTTTGATCTCGACTTCTTCTTCATGGACTTCAGTAGTGTCTTTGTCTTTGTTTTCATCTTGAATCTTAGCAACAAAAACAAACTTTCTTTCTTCTGTCATAGCTCTCCCTTGAGCTGTTTTACGAACATTCTCTAACCGATCTTCTTCTGGACAAACTGTGCTCCAGTCAAATCCTTCATCAGGATAGATTACTGCATATGCTCTTGATTTTTCTCTCGGCTTATCTTCGATCAACTTTGGTTCTTCTCTGCTTCGATGGTAAATCGCCTTTCGATAATAATCATCGTTGAAAGAACGTTCACTTCCTTCAGCAACTTCAGAGTTTCTGCATTCTCTTTTGAAATGACCATTTTGCTTGCATTTGAAGCAGGTCACTTTGGATTTGTCGAATCCAAGCTTTGTTGAAGCACCTCCAAGCGATTGTTTCCCGGTAATCTCCATATACCTCTGAGCTCTTCGGATACAACTAGCTAAACACCAACGGATGTCAATGAGCTCCATCTCTTCCGGATCAATCTGGTCATAGTCTTCTTTGGTCAATTTAGAATTTCCAATTTTTCCAGCTACTAGACCTTCATATGACTCCAGAACAGATGCAAGGAAACTCATTTGCTGCTTCGCTGCATTTATGCTCATTGCAGGAGAATTCTTCAATTTAAGAGCAATGTTGCACAGAATTTCTTCAGAATCATCAGAATTTGTCTTTGAAGATGAATGATATCCAGAATGATGACTTGTTGACATTGTTGGTGGTTCTTTCATCTTTTCACCATTAAATGCTGTTTTTGGTGAACCAATGCCTTTATCAGAAAGCACACTGCTTTTGTAGTACAAGCCAACGTTCTGTTGATGTGAAGAATCAGTCATCTTGTTTTGCTTTTGTAGCTCCAGATCATGACTTTCAATCTTTTCAAACAAAGCATCAAGAGTAATTGTATCATACAAAGCATCATTTTTCAAAATAAAAACAAACGTTTGCCACTGATCAGCTCGTGGTAACGCTTCAATCACTTTGTCTATCAATTCCTCTCTTGTTTTATTTATCTCTAATCTCTCCAGCTCAATTTTAAGATGACAGAATCTCTCAATCATTTGCCTCACCGACTCTCCTTTTATGTTATCAAACAGATCAAATTCTTTCTTTAATAAAGCGATTTTGTTCTTTTTAATCTGTTTACCCCCTTCAGCTTTAACACGTAAAGCTTCCCAGACAGACTTAGATGACCCATCATGAGTTAATAAAGCAAAAATATCATTTCTGATTGCCGACTGGATCAATGCTATCATTCTCTGTTCAGCTCCGTATTCAGCTTTATCTTCTCTAGAAAACTTCTTGAATACAAGATCTTCGCCTTTATCGTCTTTTGGTTTTTCATACCCATACTCCAAGCAAAACCAGCTTTCATGAGCATACGCTTTCGCCCAGTTGATGAAACGTTCTTTCCACCAGGTATAATCCTCAATGCTATCAAGAGTTGGTGGCTTTGAGTGAGTTCCATAAAAATTATCATGCTTGATGTTCTCATTTAGCACCTTAGAAATGGTTTTTGGTGTAATATTTGTAGCCTCAGACGATTCGGTTGCGAACGCGTTGTAAAACGTATTGAAAAATTCCTCAGCCATAATGCAAACCTGGACAACACACAAACACAAACACAATCAGTTTAAAGGTTTTTCAATTAACTGAAACAAACTGGTACTCGAACTAATGATTTTGTGTGTGGACTGAACGTTGACCAACTGTACGGACTGATATGACCCGGAATGAATTCAATTGACCTGACCCTTCAAAATCTTTGAACTCCGAACCGTATGAACTGGACAATTATCACGCAGCTTGACCACACAAAATGACTTGACCAATCAAACGTATTGATCAAACCGTGCTCCAAACCTTGTGACCTGATTACCGACAAGTGACAACTGACAAACTGATATATCACTACACTATTTCAGCAAACACTTTTGCAAATAACCGACAACAACAATGTATATCTAATTCTGATTGTGATTGGATTTGATAGGGCCGCACCCACTAACCCAACAACATGATTGGGCCGCCAATTTCCACTAAACCAATACTGATTGGACTGATATTTTGGTTGTAAAAATATGATAGGGCCGAAAATACCACTAAAAATGATCACATGTAATATCCACTAAACCAACAATTTCATATGAGCTGATGAAAACTTGTGCCAACAACAATTTTATCAATTTTATCCTTAGTGGGTCGGTGCACAGTATACAAACAGAATCAAACAAGGTATTAAATCGATTTTAATTGGACCTTTTAATCAATTAGTCGGTGACTGTTTAAGCTATGTTTGTCAACCTTATCAAATTCGACAACACCAATTTCAAAACAATCTAATTGGACCTCAAATACAATGGCTGACACTATATCTCGAGAATCGGCAGAAACAATTCACGTGACTGATACACGGCAGGTCACATGCAAACTTGACTCCTTTTAATTTGATTGAATCGAGACACTATATCGACAATTCACATGTGCCGACAACTGAACAATCACGAGAACACTTTCAAACTGTAACCACTTCAAACAGACAGGATCCTTCAAACGGTCAGGTGCTTGATTTCAAACTGTCACGTCCTCAAACGGACAACTCTCAAACTGTCATATCCTCAAACGGACATCAATTTCAAACAGTCACAGGTTCAAACGGTCAGGTCTGTTTCAAACTGTCAGGACTGTTTCAAACGGTCATATGCTAGTTCAAACGATAGTTCAAACGGGATGTCCTCTTTCAAACGGGATGGACAGTTTCAAACGATAGTTCAAACGGGATGACCTCTTTCAAACTTTCAAACGATGTCGGACACAAAAACTCAGATTTCTCCTAAACGGCTAGGAATTAGGATCTGAAACTTGGTAGGATTGTAAATCAAGTGTTTTCGCACAACATATCAAAAAATTAGACAATTTGGACCGTAGAAACCTGTTCAATTTGACGAAAATCAGTGAAAAACGTGAAAAATATGAAAAAGATGAAGAAGTAGATGAAATCCGGATCTGAAATCGATGAAATCACGAGTAGAATTGTGTGTTGGATCAGTGCAATCGAGCTCCTGCTCTGATACCACTTGTAGGACCGGTTTTGACTCCGAAACGATTGCGAAACGAACGTGAAACGTGCGGAATCCGTACACGAACGCGACCTAAACACACATGACGTAATATAAACGTGATTCTTTGATAAAATCTGATAACGTACAAGAACCGTGAATCACTTGGAGTACTTTCTCTCTCTAGACTCTCTCTCTAGATCTAGAGTTCTCCAAAACACAAATGAGCCAAAAGTCTCTAATCTAAACATAAAGCTCCTATTTATAGGCCTTAGCTTTTAATGAGATTTCTCATTAATTACAATATTGCCACCTTGCCTTTTGCCTAGATATTCCATCATAACGACTCGTTTTCTTCTGTTTCTCGCTACGGCTTGGATTGACGAAGGCTATAGACATAAATGCACTAACACTTCGGAAATGGAAAAATGAAGGATTTAACAAACGGATATTCGTTTCCCTCAACGGATATTCTTTAGAACGAAAATGAACAAACGGAGTCATTTTCCTCAACGGGTATTCTTCAGAATTGGAAATGAAGGATTAAACAAACGAATATTCATTTCCTCAACGGATAGTCTTTAGAAACGAAAATGAACAGACGGAGTCATCTTCAACGGTTGCTTCCTCAGAAACGGAAATGAGAAGGATAAAAAACGGATATTCATTTCCTCAACGGGTAATCTTCAGAAACGAAAATGAACTGAAGGAGTCATTTTCAACAGGTGCTTCATCAGAAATGGAAATGAAGGATTAGACAAACGGATATTCATTTCCTCAACGGATAATCTTTAGAAACGAAAATGGACAGACGGAGTCATTTTCAACGGTTGCTTCATCAGAGTTGGAAATGAATTGGGTTAACTCTAGATACATGACAGAACTTGCTGTGATTCTTGTGCACTAAATTCCATAATTATGTATGCATCCATAATTACGTAATTCCTTCCACAGTCCGCACAGTTTGTTTTGTAATTGTTTAGGGGAAGAAAATCAAACCTGTGATGAGGGTGACTAGACTACCATAGGGTCCTTTTAATTAGATCGACAGATGATCTTTTTAATTAGGCCACAAGGAGTCCTTTCAGCTATATCATCACATGATATTCCTAACCAGATTTTTGGATCAATCTGTTTAACTAGACCACTAAAGGGGTCTAATTATGGAGTAGTACTTTATAATCCAAGGGACTTAACTACAATATAGAAGTCCATTAAGGATTTTAGGTAGTACCTTTGGGTATCCTACTATGAATCCCTTATACGAAGATATGGAAGATTCTACGAGGATTTGGATAACCTAATTTGGATCACACAAAAACATAAAAGGGAACACATAAGCACATAATCACATAATTGTTTTCTTGGTTATTAATTGTTATTATCTTGTTATTGATAGTTATTAACTTAGCGTTGATTTGAACATGGGTATTCAAGGCATACCAGGAACCCAGTTGATGGACTTCAACGTCCTCAAGCATCTATCTGAAAAGATAGGATGATCTTCTAAAAATTCGATTTTTACAAGGAATCACCACATTTGGATTAAGGTATACAACAATTAAGGACTTACGGAAATATCCTTAGGTACCCCATTAAGGAGTGGGTATTCGTCCAGACTCCAGAGTTGTAACTTGCGCCTTGTACTTCGTTTTCCTTGGAGGAAACGGTTACTTAGGATTTTTGTGGAAAACGCAAGAGATCATACAATGGAAGAAATTTGGGGGTAGTCTGTTCTTCAAGGAATACGGTTCCTTGATTGTCGGTATCGTAGGGGATATGTTGTTTATTCATGCAACCACAATAAACATATTGCAATGTAAGTAAAAGATTTATTTATAAACAACGATAACAACTGTTTCATGGACCTTGACAACAAAAGAAAATAATACATAAGACGTGATTATTTCTAAACAGCGTTGTCTTCCGTTCGGTCAGATGCTCATCCCTGCACTGGATTCGCATTAGCAAGCTTTGGGCAGTTTCTTCGGAAATGGCCCATCTCGCCACAGTTGAAGCAAGAACCTGGTGGAAAACGACCTTGAGCAGGATTGTTGTTAACTTGATTTGGTGCAGCTGCTGTTGGGCAAACCCTCGCCGTATGACCTATAAGTCCACAAACTTGGCATGTGCGGCACTTCGCACCAACATGATGATGTAGGCTACATTGGTTGCACAAGGGTGCAGTTCCGTTGTAGGGCTTCCTAGCAGGGGGTTGAGCTGGTTGGTTGGGGACGGCTTGACCATTGTGAGCGACCATGGCGAAGTTCTAAGAAGCCTTTCGCTTCTTTGACTTCTTAGGGGGTCCAGTCTATTCATCCATGGTCTTTGATTCCTCGATTGGTTTCTTGTCACCCTTTCGAAAAAGTTTACCTTTCCTGATCTGAGATTCAGTCGAGGTTGTAGCTAGCTCAATGGCCTGTCTAACTGTAATAGGGTTGCTACCAGTCACAATGTCTTGTATTGAGTCAGGGAGGCCATCAATGTACTTTTCGATTGCCTTATCCAAAGGCGTGGCCATGTTTGGGCATAACAGACTTAACTCCTCATAACGGTCCGTGTAGGCTCGATGCTCACCGCTATCTTGCTTAACATCATCAAATTCCCTTTCTAGAGCCCTTAGCTCATGACGAGGACAGAATTCCTTCATCATAAGAGCCCTAAGCTCGGCCCAAGTCTGTGCTAAAGAAACCTCGGCACCACAATCTCTCATCACCCCGTTCCACCATGTAAGAGCCCTCTTTAGAAACACATTGGAAGCAAACTCGACCTTGCGATTATCAGGACACTGAACGTGACGAAATGTACTCTCAGTGCTCTCGAACCATTGTAGGAGCCCAGTTGCTCCTTCAGAACCACTAAACTTGAGTGGCTTAGCCGAATTGAAACTCTTGAAATTGCATGGAGCATTATTGTTGTTGTTGGCTTGGTTCAGTTGAGCAATAAGATTCGAGAAAGCAGCAGCCATTTGCTGCGCGATCATTTCTGCCAGTTCGGCATTCGCTATCTGATTGTCGCGTTGAGGAGGCATTCTAAAAGGAGGGAAACATGAAAGGAAACGAGCGAGATGATTAGATGAAAAGGATGAGGTGATACAAAATTTGACAAAAGCAAAGATGGCGGTCATTTGTTTGTTACCACAAGGCAAACAAACGACACATTGTGACTAATCAAGGTAAATGGGTTAAAAATAATGTATCGCGAAGACATGCTCGCCTATAAGTGAACACTCACCCCAAGATTTACCAGGTAAGAGTGACTGGTCCGATTATGTGGATTTATACAAACACTCTAGCCTTAGACAGAAAACCCAGGGTACAGGCATTCACTCTTCCAGTTTGCACGTGTTCACACTATTTAGGACCCAAAACTTTGACGAGATTTTGAAAACTCAAAGGGGTTCAAAACCTTATAACAGCGGGTTCAAAACCTTACAATAGAGGGTTCAAAACCTAGTAATCAATCATCCATGAACAGATGATTAATTTTCAAAGCGGATTCGGAATTGATGTTCTCATTGCGGTTATCACCTAAGGATAGGTGACGGTTTTTGTTTTAAAAATCTAAACGCAAATCTTCTTGCGTTAGGGTCCTAGGAAGGTTATAGTCTAGGTCAAAGCATTACTAATAACCTAATTCCCTATAACCATTGGCTCTGATACCAACTTTTCTGTCACACCCCGACCACGTAGAAACATGGCGGAAACGTCGGGGAGTGTTGTAACAGAATTAATTGTTTCACAACCATGGAAATTAAAGTTACGTTTTATTTATCAAACAAGGGAGTTACATTGTCTTAAAACAAGAAAGAAAGAGTACATAACACAAATTAACTAGTTCTTGCTTCGTTTTAAGTCACTAAGGCATAGGTCCGCCTAAATGTGTCTCGATCATCCTATGCAACAACTCCTGAAAACACATGGGAAAATAGGTACGTCAGCATAAAAATTCCTGTGAGATACATAGGTTTTGTGAAAATAGGATTCATGACTGGCGTTTAAAGAAACTGTTTAATAAAAGTAGCCATGAATCTTGTTGAGTGGTTCCTTTCATAAGTCATTTGAAAAGGGATAAATAAACCAAATGATATATATATGTTTAAAAGAATAATGTATGGTTAAGTGAATAACCATGTAAAATGAGTTTGTATAAGTTAAGTTATTTGTAAAACGATGTTTATGTGAAGATTGTATTGTAGATGTAATATGTCTAAACTGAAATGGTTTAAATAACGCTACGATATGTAATACCATAAAAGCACTTATATATAGGAAGTACCAGCGGGGTATCCACCATGTTTTTATCGTATTACACGTCGCCTCATTGCTTAAATCACTTACCTAAAGAACCACCAAAATGTAATGTTTAACAATTGTAGAAATGTTTATGTATGGTCAAATACGGTTTACACAGTTCAACAGTTACAAACGGTTCACATAATCAAATGGTTATAACGGTTCACATGGTCAAATGGTTATAACAGTTCACATGGTCAAATGGTTACAACGGTTCACATAGTCAAGTGGTTACAACGGTTCACATGGTCAAATAGTTACAAATGGTTAAAAATGTAATATAATGTGTTCATATGCTGGATGAGCATATGCAACAAATTGTAATGTAAAACAATGTACTAAGTATGCTAAGTTAACATACAAAGCAGAAAAGTCATGTAAATCAATGTGATGTAAATCATGTACTATAAGTGTACTAATGAACATAGCAAGTTTATGATGTGAAAACAGGAAAGCATGAAAGTAACAAGTAGGCACATGTGTTTCACCCCAAAACAGTTTGGAAAACAGTAAAAGAGGGGTCTATGTACTCACTTGAGATTGCCTAGAAGTCCTTGAGTAACAACCACACAATGCTAGAGATCACGGAAATCAAACGGCACCTAATATAGGTAACTATGTTAATAAGCGAACCTAAATCAGAGGATCAGATAGAATGAGGGTTTGTAAACCAAACGCGTTCAGAATGCCTAACTAGCCCTATGATAAGTAAAATATGCCTTAACATGTCTAATATCATTGCTAAATCAGTTTAGGTATCAAAAATTATGTTACATAGGCTTAAAATGAATTTTGGCGTAAAAAGGGCATTTTGGTAATTTACCTAAGGCATATAAACTACCTATCATGCGACTAATCAAACCTAAGTGACCATAAGGTATAACCTCGGAAGGTTATTCCCTACGCTACTATGGTCACTTAATATGTTTGGTCGGATCCTAATGATCGACCAAATGGGTCGGGTTCGAAAGTATAAGCGATTGATTAGATCGCTTACCTTTACGACCCTAGACAAGCACAAAACTAAAAGTGACGAGCTAAGCATGTTAAAACTTGCTTAACTAAGTTGGAAAACAAGTTTTGATATCAAAACAAACGGTTTTGATATCCTAGATTAGTTTGGTTACAAAATACGCGAGAAAACGCATTTTGGCCGAAACTACAACTCGTCACTAAGCCTAGATAACGTGGTAATCAGTAGGTATAGTCATTAGGGACTATAACCATCGTGATTACACTCACTTTATGAAGTTCAAACGAACTTCACGTTGACCATAAACTGGTCAAAGCAGAAAGTCAAACGCAGTTTGACTTTAACGACAAAAACGAATGAAAAGAACGAAAGAATACTTACAGAAGGTCCCCGCAAGCTCTTGATCCGATTTACTCTCAGGTATGAAGTATAAACTTCAACTTAGAGAGCCAAAATCAGATTCAAGTGTGCTTTGGGAGGAAGTGAGGGTGGGTATTTATAGGAATTCAAGAACCGTTAAGATCGTTCATCGAAAACTGAGCTTTGATCTGGACCTTTCATGTGTGCCCATGGTTTTCTAAAACCATGGGAGCCCCTAATAATGGACTAGATTCATTGAATACCAGCCAATGGTTTTGCAAAACCATGGGTTAAAACCATCAACACTTCAAAATGGACTAGGTTCATTGAATCTGGTCAGAAATTTCAAAAATGGTCCTTGCACTTGTAAAACTTGATTTTTTTTTGCACTTTTAAGCCCCGTTAACCCCATTTCAAGGCTCTAAAATAAAGTTAAAGTATAGGGAACTCAAAACATGCTCAAAATTATCTCAGATGTCGGTTCGTTTGGTCGTACGGTTGCGTTATTCGCTTAATTACGACGGAATGCGCATAAGCGCGAAAAACGATCCAAATTGTGCGACGAATGGATTTTTCTTATGCCAAACACTAAAATAAAATATTTTAATTCTTACATAAATTTCTGGATGTCTGGATGTATTCAGAATGTAAGTTATGCGCGAAAATGCAAACTTGTGCACTTTTTGACGTTTTTAGTCCCTGAATGACCCAAAAGTTTATTTTAGCACACCGAACCCCTCAAAGCCTATTTCTAAGCTATGTAAAGGGTATTTATGGTATTTTTAACTTATGTTCATGTTCCGGAATGTCTGTTCCAGTACGAATCATCATACTTTCGCAGTTTGTCGAATTTAGTCCCTGTAAGCGATTAAACTTGATTTTGCCATACCAAAGCCTTCAAAACTTATTTCTAAGTTATGTAGAGGTTATTTAAGGTATGTTAAGCATATGTTGATGTTTCGGAGTGTTTTTCGCATTAAACTGATTACGTTTACGCACCAGTTGGCGTATAACTCCACAGAAAGCGATTTAAAGCTTGAAATCGAACAAGAATTGATATGTGAAAAAGATACACACATTTATACAAATCCCAAGTATGAAACACAATATTTCATTGATTTGGTATTTGTTTGCTTGTCGCAGTGACCCAGGTGTCACACTATGGACTTTATAACCAAGCTACCGCACACGTCATCAGGTCACGACAGCATTTGGGTTGTGGTTGACCGTTTGACCAAATCAGCTCACTTTTTACCAATACGGGAAGACTACAAGGTAGAACGATTAGCCCGAATCTACACCGACGAGATCATTTGTAATCATGGGACGCCTCGTGATATCATCTCTGATTGTGACGCTCTGTTTACCTCGCGACTGTGGGAAACATTTCAAATGGCACTCGGTACATCGCTAAATCTAAGTACCGCTTTCCACCCTCAAACCGACGGTCAAACTGAAAGAACGATTCATACTCTTGAAGACATGCTCCGTTCGTGTGTCATATACTTCGGTGGTAATTGGGATTAATACCTACCGTTAGTCGAATTCTCGTACAACAACAGCTGTCATGCAAGCATTCAAATGGCACAATTCGAGGCTCTATACGGAAGGAGATGTCGATCGCCTATTGTGTGGCACGAGATCGGTCATTCGTAATTAACCTGTCCTGAGCTATTACAAGAAACGACAAACAAGATTTTCCAAATTCGAGACAACCTAGTAAAAGCTCGGAATCGACAGAAAAGTTATGCCGATAGACGACGCAAGCCCCTTGAATTTGACGTTGGTGACTACGTACTCCTAAAGGTATCACCTTGGAAGGGTGTGGTCTGATTCGGCAAGAAAGGAAAGCTCGTGCCTCGATATGTTGGACCTTTTAAGATTCTGGAAAGGATCGGAAAAGTCCCCTACAGACTCGAACGACCGGAGGAACTTAGTAACGTCCACCCGACTTTCCACGTTTCGAACCTCCGAAAGTGTCTGGCTGAGCATGATCTAATTGTACCTCTCGATGACCTGCAAGTGAATGAAACATTACACTTCATGGAAAAGCCTGTCGAAATCATGGACCGCCAAACCAAGCAGCTCAGACGCTCGCGCATTGCTATTGTGAAAGTCCGATGGGAAGGCAAACGAGGCACCGAGTTCACTTGGGAACTCGAAAGCGACATGAAGGCGAAGTACCAGCAGTTATTTAAGGAGAAAGTCTAGAAAGAGAGAGTTCTCCAAAATAATTCACGGTGTTGTATAACTTCCAGCTTAATTTCGGCACGAAATTCCCTAAACAAGGGGAGGCTGTAACACCCCGTGTTTTCGAGAAGTCAAAGTCAAGGTCAAAGTCAACGACCGATTTTACGCAACTTGACTTGTAATAGTAGATTTCTTTAATTTTAGCTATTATGTGGAGTAAGTGTTTATAATTACAATAATCGACGTATGTTATTCGCTATTCAATCGACTTACGACTGTGAACAATAGGAAGTAACAACGCGAAAAAGTTAACTAAACGATAATCAAACTATCAAATCGACATCGAATGGTAATCGCACTCACAACTCGAAATACGCAATTTTGGTTATTTATATACGGGTATGTGTGTGCCTTATGTGTTACTTGTGCATGTTTAATTTATGTGTTGTGGGAATCAATCGAACTCAATCGAAACTCGAAATCGAACTCGAACTCGAATCACAGTCGAACTATGATAATTAGTAGAGAAAGGATAGTGCGAGATATGAGTGGTTGGGATTTAAAGTAATTTGACTAGGAAACTCTATCGTATCGCCTCGCTCGCAATCGAAATCGAATCAGCAAAAATCATCGCGTCAAACACTCGAACCAAGTGCCATCCGGCCGGATAGCCATCCGACCGGATAGCTGCTTGGCCTTGAGTCAGGTGCCATCCGACCGAGATGGCACCCGGCCGGACAGTCATCCGGGCGGTGTGCCATTCGATCGGACAACACTTTCCCCTTTTGGAATCCTATAAATACCCCTGTCATTGTCATCATTTCTACTTTTGGAAACCTCTGTTCGACCAGCACGCTCAGCTCACCTTTTCTTCAATTTATCTCAATCCCGGTAAGATTTCATCCTAAACCTTGTACTTTCTTGATCTACACGCACTCCTACACCTTTCTATCTTTCAAATCTCAACTTTTAACCGTGAAATCATCAAGATTCAAGTGTTCCAGGATGATGTCATCAGGGGTTCTTGAAGAACTTCATGTTTTGGCCTCAATCCACCAAGAATAACTTAGATCTAGCCGATTTCCACATACACAAGCAAAGATCTTTCATAGATCTAAACATAAACATAGTAAAAAAGGATTGAAAGATGGTTTCTAACTTTCTTTCAACTCTTTTACACTCAATGCACTCAAAACCGATGGAATCGGGTCTTGTTCTAGTCTCCCGCTGATTCTTAGTGTTGTGCTAGTTCGAGATCTGGATTCTACTCACAAGACCACCGATTTCTGGTTAAACAAGAACAGCCGTCTTGAGCCGATAACCGGCCGAACAAGGGTGATTCCTGGTCAGATTGGTCACGCGGGTCAAAATGAAGTTCTATTGGTTAACACGATGTCAAAGCGTCTCGATAAAACGACAAACAATCAAAATGACCAAGTGTATGACGAACGTAACAATCGGAACGGAATGTTGTCCGACCGGATAAGCCACCTAAACGGATTGCCATCCGAACGAATCACACTTTGGGTCCCGCACCTCTTCAACTTTACCTAAAGTTGGAGTATCGAACGAATTGCCATCCGATCGAACTACCATCCAACCGGATTACTCTTCGGATCATGAGATACTAGGACTTTAAAGACTTAAACAATTTTCAACATGTTGATTAACAGGGTTGCCACCCGGACGGATGGACATCCAACCGAGTGACTCTTCCGTTAAGAACTGATCCCACTAAGTAACCTCATCACTAAGGTCTTCGCCCGACCGGACTACCGTCCGACCGGATGACCATCCGAACGGATTGTCATCCGCATGATTAACCGTCCGATCGACCGACTTAAAGGATAGAGATACTTCAATGTTTTCAAAATACTACAACGAAAACTTCAAAAGACAAGCCATCATACACAAACACATCTTTCTTATAGGAAGAAACAATCCACTCGAATAGTCACCCGACCGAACTACCGCCCGACGGGATGACCATACGAACGAATTGTTATCCGCACGGATTGCTGTCCGATCGGATTACCATCCGACCGAACTGCTATCCGACCCACTCACACTTTGTAGCGTTTTACGTGTCACTTATCGTTATGCTATCAAACTATTCAGGCTAACTTTACTCGCTAAGCGCTCCCTTCAATCCATCAATCGCTGTGAGTATACTCGATCCCTTTTTGCTTTACACATTTCTGGGTGTTACATACGTTACAACTATTCAAATCACATCAAACACACTACTCAATACTATTTGAACGCTAACCATTAACGCATGTTATACACTACTCAATATTTTATTTTAGTGTTTGGCATAAGAAAAATCCATTCGTCACGCAATTTGGAATGTTTTTCGCGCGTATGCGCATTCCGTCGTAATTAAGCGAACATCGCGATCGTACGACCAAACGAACCAACATCCGGCATATTTTTGAGCATGTTTCATGCCCACAATGTTTAGCCATCATTTTAGGGCCTTAACATTGGCTTAACGAGCCTTAAACATGTCAGAAATGGCCTTAATACACAACGGGGATTGAAATGGAAACTTTGGAAACTGTTGCTGATCAGAAGGACCTAGGCGTGACACCTAGCCCCCTAGGCATCACGCGAGGCCCTTTCAGATCAGCAAAAGTTGTTTAACAGCTGTTAACAGCCTTTCAACCCCCCAAAGGCCAATGCCACATGTCAATCTCTGGTGGTGGGGGCAAAATGAGTTACCATAACATTCCAACACATGTACGGATGAGATTCGATCACGTTATTCGATAAACGATCCTAACGGTTGTCCATTTACTATAAATACCCAACCCCATTCAACTCAAAACCCACAAATCTGATCTCAAAGCTCTAAGTTGAAGTCATTGCTTCATACCTGAGCTATTCGATCAAGTTTTACTAGCGGGGACCCTTTGTAAGTGTTCCTTCGTTCTTTTATCGCTTTTCTAGTCCGAAAGTCGAACTATGTTTGACTTTATGCGTTGACCAGCTTATGGTCAACACGAAGTTCGTTTGAACTTCATAATGTGATCGTAATCACGATGGTTATAGTCCCTAGTGACTAACCTACTGATTTCCACGTTATCAAGGCTCAGTGACGAGTCGTAGTTTCGGCCAGAATGCGTATTCTTGCGTATTTTGTAACCAAACTACTCTTGGGTATCAAAACCATTTGTTTTGATACCAAACCTGTTTTCTAAACTTAGTTAAGCATGTTTTAACATGCTTAGCTCGTCACTTTTAGTTTAGTGCTTATACAGGGTCGTAAGGTAAGCGATCTAAACAATCGCTTATACTTTCGAACCCGACCCGTTTGGTCGATCATTAGCATCTGACCAAACACATTAGGTGACCATAGTATATAGGGAATAACCTTCCAAGGTTATACCTTATGGTCACATCGTTTAAGTAGTTGTATGATAGGTAGTTTATATGCCTTAGGTAAATTACCAAAATGCCCTTTTTACGCCTAAATTCATATTAAGCATATGTAACATAACTTTTGGTATCTAAGCTGATTTGGTAACAATATTAGACATGTTAAGGCATATTTTACTTGTCATAGGACTAGTTAGGCGTTCCGAACGCGTTTCACGCGAACGACGCGTTAAAGTAGCATAAGCTACCTAAACGGGTCGTAATGGGTCGTAAGCACTTAGGTTAGGTTTCATTTAGTATGTAGGCTTTGTTAAACCATATTACACAAGTCTCCATACTCGTTTGGTTTACGAACCCTCATTCTATCCGATCTTCCGAATTAGGTCCGGTATATTAACATAGTAACCTATATTAGGTGTCGTTTGATATCCGTGATCTCTAGCATTGTTTGGTTGTTACTCAAGGACTACTAAGCAATATCAAGTGAGTACATAGAACCCCCCCTCTTTTAAATGTTTTCAAGGTGTTTATGTGAGTACATAGACCCCTCTTTTACTGTTTTCAAACTGTTTTGGGGTGGAACACATGTGCCTACTTGTTACTTTCGTGCTTTCCTGTTTTCACATCATATACTTGTTATGTTCATTAGTACACTATTAGTACATGATTTACATTACATTTCATGCTATGTATGTCCATTGTGTGCATACTTAGTACATCGTTTTACATTACATTTCATGCTATGTATGTCCATTGTGTGCATACTTAGTACATTGTTTTACATTACATTTCTGCTATTTATGTTGACTGATAGCATGCTAGCACATTGATTTACATGACTTTTCTGCTTTGTATGTTAACTTAGCATACTTAGTACATTGTTTTCATATAACATGTTTACATTTGCTATAACATTTGGTTTGCACAAACGGGACTTATATACGTTCATTAACATTAGCTACGCCGCTCGGTAGTAAGTAGTGGTACCATAGGAATTGACAAATCCCATTCCTGACATCCCGGGTTTGTTTGGATGTAAGGAATGACTGAATCCGAAACATTTCTTTTGATAACCTTGACTGAAAGGGTTATCCGACTGTCTCAAGGCTTGAATGTATGCGTTAACTTACCACATAAATGTTTGTATCAATAAAACATGCATTACTTTGCAAAACATATCTTTTTGATATATTCAAAATACTTTGTTTTTTACATTTTTACAGTCGGTTTATGTGACACACTTTACTTACCATACATAACATTTGTTACACATTACTTGACTACTTTTGGACTTCTTAACATTTGACATGGTTTATACAAGGACTTTTTGACAATTGGATTAAACATAGACTTTATACATTGGTAGTTTGCTTAAGTGACTTAAGTAACGAGATGTGAGTAATATGATACAAGCATGGTGGATACGCCGCTGGTACTTCCTATATATAAGTGTTTGTATTATATTACATATCATAGCGTTATTTAAATCATTCAATTTGGACTTATACATTTTACACAAGTAACACGATTTTCACAAGACTTTGGTTTACAAACAATTTACTTTATACAACTCATTTTACTTGGTTATACATTTAACCATACATTATTCTTTTATTTATACATATCATTTGATCTTATCGCTTTTTAAATGATTTACAAAACAAAACAATTTACAAGGTTCATGACTGACTTTTGCTAAACAACTTTTTCTTAAACTTAAGTCATGAATCCTATTTTCACAAACCTATGTATCTCACAGGCATTTTTATGCTGACGTACCTATTTTTACATGTGTTTTCAGGAGCTTTTGCATAGGATGAAGATCGTGACACTAGGGCGGACCTGTGCCTTAGAGACTTAAAATAAAGATAGAACTAGTTTAATTATGTTCTGAACTCTTTATTTCCTCTTTTGAGACAATGTTACACTCTTGTATGATAAATAAAATATAACTTTGTATGCCATGGTTGTGAAACAATTAATTCTGTTACAACACTCCCCGACGTTTCCGCCGTGGTTGCATGTTATACGCAGTCGGGGTGTGACAGAAGAGTTGGTATCAGAGCCAATGGTTATTGGGAATTAGGTTATTAGTAATTCTTTGACCTAGACTATAACTTTTCTAGGACCCTAACACAAGTTATCTTGTGTTTAGATCTTAAAACATGCACATCACCTATCCTTAGGTGATTATCAAAACAAGAACCCAATTTTCTGAAACGATTTTTGAAAAACAATCTTCTGTTTTTGAATGATTTATTACAAGGTTTTGAACCCTCTATTGTAAGGTTTTGAACCCTCTGTTATAAGGTTTTGAATCCCTTTGAATTTTCAAAAATCTCGTCAAAGTTTTGGGTTTTTAATAGTGTGAACACGTGCAAACAGGAAGAGTGAATGCCTGTACCCTGGGTTTTCTGTCTAAGGCTAGAGTGTTCTTATAAATCCACATAATCGGACCAGTCACTCTTACCTGGGAACTCTTGGGGTGAGTGCTCACTTATAGGCGAGCATGTCTTCGCGATACATTATTTTTGACCCATTTACTTTGATTAGTCACTGTGTGTCGTTTGTTTGATTTGATTTGTGATGCGAACAAATGACCACCATCTTTGCTGTTGTCAATTTTTGTTTCATCTCATTCTTTTCATCCAAACACCTCACTCGTTTCCTTTCATGTTTCCTCTTTTAGAATGCCTCCTCGACGCGAAAACCAGATAGCGACTGCCGAACTGGCAGAAATTATTGCGCAGCAAATGGCTGCTCAATTCCCAAACCTCTTTGCTCAATGGAACCAAGCCAACAACAACAACAATGCTCCATGCAATTTCAAAAATTTTAACTCGGCTAAACCACTCAAGTTTAGTGGTTCTGAGGGAGCGACTGGGCTTCTTCAATGGTTCGAGAGCATTGAGAATACTTTCCGTCACGTGCAGTGTCCTGACAATTGCAAGGTCGAGTTTTCTTCGAGTGTGTTTCAGAAGAGGGCTCTTACGTGGTGGAACAGGGTTGTGAGAGATCGTGGTGCAGAAGTTGCTCTAGCACAGACATGGGCTGAACTTAGGGCCCTTATGATGAGGGAGTTCTGTCCTCATCATGAACTGCGAGCTTTGGAGAGAGAGTTTGATGACTTGAAACAAGACAGTGGCGAGCACAGAGCGTATACTGATAGGTTTGAGGAGTTGAGTCTGCTTTGCCCAACAATGGTTACCCCACTCGACAAGGCTATTGAAAGGTACATCGACGGCCTACCTGACTCAGTGCAAGACATCATTACTGGTAGTAACCCTACCACACTCCGTCAGGCGATCGAGTTAGCAGCAACATTGATTGAGTCACAGGTTCGAAAGGGAAAGCTGCACAAAGAGGGTGACTAGGGTAAGAAGCAGGCGTCGGACAGGGAAGATAGCAAGAAAGGTCAAAACAAGAAGGGAAAGAATTCTGGATCCTCAAGAGGGTCTAGGAAGCGAAAGGCTTCCCAAAACTATGCCGTTACTACACAGGCCCAAGCTGCACCAAATCAGCCTGCGCAACCACTAGCCAAGAAGCCTTATCTTGGCAATGCACCTTTGTGCAACAGGTATAACGGCCATCACCTACCACATCTCCGATGGCGTCATTGCACTAACTGTGGGAGAATTGGCCATCTTGCCGCTACTTGTCACATTCCTGTTAACCAGAACCAGGCAGTTCAGAACCAAGCCCAACAAGTTGCTCAGCCTCTTGCTCAACAACAAGGTCAAGTTGCACGACCTCATTTTCCTCCTGGTTCGTGCTACAATTGTGGGGATCTGACCCACTACAGAAACCGGTGCCCAAGGCTAGCCAACCAGAATCAGAATCCAAATCAGAATCAGACTCAGGCTCGAGGTCGAGTCTTCAACATGAATGCTCAAGAAGCACAAGCAGACAATGAAGTGGTGAACGGTACGTTCTTTATTAATAATCAGCCTGCATCTGTTCTTTTTGATTCGGGTGCCGATAAGAGTTTTGTGTCATTATCTTTTGAGCCATTGCTTCGCGTGTCTAGAACAAAACTAGGTAAACCTTTGACAGTAGAAGTTGCTAGTGGTGAACCCATTGTTCTTGATTCTATTCTTCACAACTGCCAGTTGAACCTTAACGACCATCTTTTTCATATTGACCTCACGCCTATGCAACTTGGAAGCTTCGACATTATTGTGGGTATGGATTGGTTAGCCAAGCATCACGCAGAGGTAGTTTGTTTTGAGAAGATTGTTCGTGTGCCGCTTTTGACAGGCGAGATCCTACAGGTTCATGGTGAAAAACCTACTGGTGGTCTCAAACTCATGTCTTGTTTTAAAGCTCGAAAGTATCTATGAAAGAATTATGTGGCCTTCTTGGCACATGTCACAGCAGATAAAGGCAAAGGTAAGTCTATCCAAGATATTCCCGTTGTTCGGGATTATTCTAAAGTATTCCCTGAAGATTTACCTGCTCTACCCCCAGCACGCCAAGTCGAGTTCCGTATTGATCTCGTACCTGGTGCAAATCCCATTGCCATAGCTCCATATCGTCTTGCACCGTCTGAGATGCAAGAGTTGTCTAAACAGCTTCAGGAACTCCCTGGCAAAGGTTTTATCCGTCCTAGCTTTTCACCTTGGGGTGCTCCCATTCTTTTTGTCAAGAAGAAGGATGGATCTTTTTGGATGTGTATCGATTATCGTGAGCTTAACAAGCTTACCATCAAGAATCGATATCCCCTACCTCGCATCGATGATCTCTTTGATCAGTTACAGGGCGCTTCTTATTTTTCAAAGATTGATCTGCGATCTGGATATCACCAACTTCGGGTGCATGAACAAGATATTCCCAAGACAGCATTCCGCACTCGTTATGGGCATTATGAGTTCACAGTTATGCCATTCGGTTTGACTAATGCTCCTGCTGTTTTCATGGACTTAATGAATAGGGTCTACAAGCCTTATTTGGATCAGTTCATCATTGTTTTTATTGATGACATCTTGATATACTCTAAGACGCGAGCTGATCACGAGCAACATCTTCGTCTTACTTTGGAAATCCTAAAGAAAGAGCAACTTTTCGCCAAATTCTCCAAGTGTGAATTCTGGCTTAAAGAAGTTCAATTTTTAGGACATATTGTCAACGAGCAAGGTATTCATGTAGATCCCTCCAAGATCAGTGCGATTAAGGATTGGGATACGCCTACTACTCCTACTGAGGTTCGTTCTTTTCTTGGTCTAGCGGGTTATTATCGCCGCTTCATTGAGAACTTCTCAAAGATTGCAGTTCCTCAAACTGCTCTAACTCAGAAGAACAAACCCTTTGATTGGGGATTCAAGCAAGAGGAAGCGTTTCTGACTTTGAAACAAAAACTTTGCGACACGCCTGTTCTGACTTTGCCTGAGGGCAATGATGATTTCGTCGTTTATTGTGATGCATCTAAATTAGGTCTTGGTTGTGTTCTGATGCAAAGGAACAAAGTCATAGCATATGCATCGAGGCAGTTGAAGATACATGTGAAAAACTACACCACTCATGATCTTGAGTTGGGTGCAGTTGTCTTTGCTCTTAAGATCTGGAGACACTATTTGTACGGTACAAAATGTGTGGTTTTCACGGACCAAAAAAGTCTTCAACATATCTTTAATCAGAAAGAACTC